>CM060481.1:25015391-26445391 GCA_030544235.1 Lepturacanthus savala
ACCACGATCTGTACATGGTTAAATGTACTTTCAGTTATCAAAGAAATAAACAAAAGTGAACAAACTTTCTCAAATTCTTGTAATCAGATGGTGTTTTATTATTTTAAAAAAGTGTTTCAGTGGCTATTTTCTGGAAAATAAACCATCCGTACAGCTGTTATAATCTGTAATAATGCTTGGAAATGTGAATGCAGCATGTAGCAGCAGAGGTTTCTCTTTAGAGAAATTAGTGTCAAGGATTTTAAATCTATAAAGTGTATAAAACACCAATAAAGACCCATCATTTTATCAGGTTAGCCTATAAATCATAGCTCTAAAATCACATATTAAGCCAAAGTTTGTGGTTTATTTTGAATCATTTACTCTGCAAATCTTAACAGGTGAAAATATCTTGTTTTTGGTACATTAGTTCAATATTGTGCAGAATTATTTAACATAATTTTGCTTATTTTAATTTTGGGGTTTATTTTATTGCAGGATCATCATGTTTGTACAAAGAGCCACACTCTGTTAAACCTTTAAAAACTTTTATTTTCAGTTCATATAAATGAAATATAAAATATTTCAAGAGTATAAATGTTGAAAATAAAAAAAATTCACATTATTAAAGAATAGAAAACAGCAAGTTTTACAAAATAAGATCAACAAGTAAAACCCTTATAAAGGGAATTGAGTTACAACCATCAATATGACTTGTTATCATGATGCATAGCATAGAAAATATCTGCTGATCCACGACCAATCAGAAATGTCTCATCTGTAGCTTGAAGCTTCCAGTCTCAGAGTTCAACATTTAGGTCAGAACTGTTTTCTTTGGTCCTTTTGCTGTTCAAGTTCTTCCTGAGAGAAGATTAGTGTTTTATTGTGGCGGGTGCGATCTTCAGAACCACCGTTTTCAGGGAGAAGTTTTGTCCCTTCGTGCTGGTCCAGAACATCCCTTGTCTCCTGGACTGCTGCCTCCGGACCAGACTGGGCCTCCTGCGGTACTTCCCGTTCAGGTTTGACTCTCCACAGCTGCTGAACCACCAACCTCCTGCAAAAGAAGAGCATAAACCTTTAGATTGGGACTAATATTCACATCTAAATGATACTTGCCTGGTAATTTTATTAGAATCCTGTTTTAGGGTTTACAGATTTTTGGGTGAACTGACCCTTTAACGAGGATTTTAAAGAACCCATCGTACCTGAGAGCTGCTCGGCACAGTTGACGTCTTTGTTGAGGTCGTTGTCTCTGTCCGCGGTGGAGAAGGGAACCCCGGAGACTCCGGTTTTGAGGATCTCCTCCTGAGCTCCGGACGAGGAGTCCCGCTCCAGGCGGAGGGCGAACTTCTCCCCTTCGTTGCCGACGGTAACCAGGTAACGAGACGCCTGCTCCTGCCCCGACCAATCGGAGAGCTGCACCTGCAGCAGGTACTGGCCTTGTTTGGTGAGGGAGTGGATGTTCTCCAGACCCAACCAGAACTCACCTGAAGGACGATAAAGGTCAGAGGTTAGTTTCTGTGACTTGAGTTTTAATGATGCGGATGTTTAATGAGCTTTTTTGGTGTAAAAACCTTTACTCACCATTCAGGCTGCCGAAGCCTTTCTTATAGCTCTCCCAGAGCTGGTTGAAGCTCTGGGATCCGTCGAGACGTCTCTGGATGACGGTCCAGCCGCCTTCTGCAGAAAGAGGAGAATTATGAGCAGGGATGTTCAAAGAAAAGAGAAAAAAATCATTCAAGTCTCAACTTGTTATACTGAAAAACATGAGCTTGTGTTCAGACTCACCTGAAGTCATTTCACAGAGGACGTTGAACGGCTGCGAGTTCTGTGGCTGGACGGTGTAGACGCCGCTGGTTCTCTGTCCACGCTCAAACAGATCATGGCAGTCTCTGGCTGAACCTGAGAACAAGAGGTGAAAACAAAACTGATCAACACAGATGATTGGCGACTTCTAACCTAGATCCAGACAGTACAGTAGACGTGCTCTTATCCTCGACCTTTAGACTGTGAGCAGCTCTGCCAGCGAGTTAGGTTTTATAAATTCAGGAGTAAAGGTGAACTTTTTTATTTAACTTATGTCATCGTGTGCAGTTTCGCTGGATGATGCATGACGATATAGTTCAAGTTCCACCTCCCTGTACTTTATACTTTCTAATATGATTTGTATGCTTCGCTTCTTAAGGAGGAATGGCCAGAAGAAATCGGGGTAAAGGTCACAGGCTGAGTGATCTACTGCCAGTGGCAGGTGAACTTTAACTCCTGAGTTTTTCAGGTCAACAGTCTTTTCTATACATCATCAATCACTGCGACTTATCTCTGTCACTTTTATTTAATTCATCTTGTCTAAAAAGCAGCAAACTGCTTGTTTTCTCACCTGATATGTTGTTGCCCTGCTCTGCTTCTCCTCTCAGCGCCGTCTCTCCATCTCTCCTCCTGTGTGATTTCAGGTTCTTCTGTGTGAACTGAAGGAATCAGAGCAGGAAATTAATATTAATAAACAGGCCTAGCACTCAAAAAATATATATGCGAATTTAGCAAGAAATTGAGTCAAATATAGTTGTATCTATCCCATTAAATTGAATCACCCACGCTTAAAATCAACCATTTCTAATTAGATTGAAATAACCTTTAAAAATCATGGTGGATTAACCCCTTGTAATTAAGAATATTTAAAGTTATGTCACTCAACAACACATTTTTTGCCAATTTAGCATGTAATTGGATGGAAATCCAACAAATCTGCCATTAAATGATATTTTTTGGATTGTGTGACTCACCTTGCTCTGCAGCGCCTGCAGGTGAAGACTCTGCTTCTCCAGCTTGTCTTGCTGCTGCTGGATTTTCTCCACCAGCTGGTCGATGCGTCTGTTCTGAGCCGCCACGATCCTCTGGGAACGACAGAGAGCTCTCCGTCAGCTTCACAGCGATTTCAATGCGAAGGAAATGAATGAAATGTCAAACATATTAAATGTTCCTCCTACCTGGATGAAGGGGACTCTGTTGTCGTCGCTGTGGTTGCTCTCCAGCGCCGGTTCTGCCAACACTTTGTTCACCTTCTCCTCCAGCCGCTCCATCCTGGACCGGATCTCCTCCTCCTCCTGCATCTCCTCTCCTCTGGCCTTCAGGGCTCGCTCCTGCTCCCGCTGCGTCCTCTCCAGCTCGGCCACCGAGCCGTTGAGGGCCTTCAGCTTGTCCCCCACGTCCCTCATCTGGACCTTGGTCTTGTCCACGTGCTCCTTCAGGCCCTGGCCCAGCTGCAGGAGGCCGTGGGCCACCACGTTGACGTCGTCCCAGGACGCCGTCTTGTCCCTGCTCCCCGGTGACCTCCTGTCTGAGGGGAAAGCCGCTGCCTGGACCAGGATGGTCAAAAGGAGGACGAGAAGCTGGGGCGTCTTCATCTCTGTGTCTTCTGGTTTCTTCTGATAGGAAGTGGTTTCTGCTGCGTCTGCTGTGTGCCGCTGAGAGGAGACGTGAGGTTTTTATAGCGGAGAGCTGCAGCCGAGGCCTCCTCTGATTGGCCGGGGGGACAGACGGGGGAGTCGAGGGCGTGGAAAGTCTTTCACAGCGGTAACTAACTCTTCTGAAGACTATGATGCAATGAAATGGCACTGAAACCAGAAGAGGGGCGGGAAATGGATTCAGTTCTATTTTCAAAGCTGGAACTAACTTTTCCAAACAAAATTAAACCAGATACAAACATAATACATTACAATTTCATATAATTGAATAAAAAAACGTAATTTATGCCCCAAATTATGGATTTAGGAAAATGCGTCAACTTGCTATCTTTCATTAACTTCAACCACATCTTATGGACTTAAATTGTTCATATTCTGCTTGAATTAATAGTATAGTTAAATCAAAGCAAGTTCATTTATATAGCACATTTCAACAATAAGATAATTCAAAGTGATTCAAAGTTGATTAAAAGGGGGAAATCACAAATTTAGAATTAAAAACAGGGCAGGAATAATCAGAAATTACAACTTATTAAATATATTTATTATAATTAAGTGTTCATCCAAATTTGGAACATATTTCTCTTCCATAAGTAGTTGTTCCATTTTATTTATATGTATTTATAATGTTCATTTAAATAAACACGACCCTTTTAGTTTTAATTACTTTTTCTAACTTTTGTAACATTCTGCGTAAATGCAGCTAAAAGTCCTGGTTCATTGAGGAAAAAAGGGGCAAAGATCGTGCATAATCCTTATATTATGTGATGTTTATATAATCTATTTTATAGCTTTGACCTGAACAAATAAAAACACGGGATGCACAAATATAACCACAGTTCACAGAGTTTCGTCTCATTGAGTGAAGCGGAGCCGTGCGCCTTCAGCAAGAATCAGGAATGCTGCTGCTGTAGCGATGGAGGAGTCACTGTGAGAAGTAGGGGAAAGTTCAACCCTCAGGGCTTTTTACACACTCATTCCTGACAACAAAATCCAGCGATCACACACGCATGCACACACCCAGACGCGAGGCACGTGGTGGGCTGATGAGGTACAGATGACATGTGGAGAACTGAGACGACCGGTACGCTGTGGAACGCAGGGGAAAAAGAGGCGTTTATGAAAAACATCATTATACCTGGCAGCGTAGAGACACAGGCTTTAAACCTGAGTTTATTGTTGAGTTGCATTAAGCATATTGCAAAACATTCTCTTTTTCCAGCTTCCTGGAAAAAATATTTAAATTGGAAAATCTGCCCTGATAATTGTGTGAGACGAATCGTCAAGTAAACATTAAACACATATAATCTTGTAATAATCATCTGTTGACTTATTTCAGGCCAAACATGACAAACCTGGCTAAACAAACTAGAAGAAAACAAAAGGAAAAGGTCATAGTGGTGAATGTTTGACTAAAGTCACTGGGAAACACCCTGCTGTGGTGCTGTGAGGGAAAATAATGACAGATCAGTTTAAAACAAAGAAATCGCAAACTATTGAATTTGCATATAAACCAAAAGGGGAAAAAATGAGTTGGATTTGGATGATGTTACAAAGTAAAATTAGATACTCAGAGTTTTTCTCAGAGGGTTTTATCTTCAAATTCTCAAATCGAATAAGGAAAAACGTCTTAAAGACAAAACTTTTAATAGGGAAAGCATCTAAATGAGAGCAAAGTACAGTTAGATACAGATTTGTTTCAGAGGGTTTTACAGTCTGTCGTCTAGATTCTCAAATAAAATAAGGGAAAAAACACCCAAAAAAGCCTTTTAATAAGGGAAAAAGGTAAAAACAGTGTAAGAAACCTACAGGAAGATCAACAGAGGAGGAATCCCTCTTCCAGGACAGAATTAACACCACAAAGGAATTTGACCCCTGATTTCATTTGTTTGCTTTCCTAATATAGTTCCAGGTCTTTCACTTGCTTTTGCCTGTCGAGCATTTTCACGCTGTGTGTAAATATCGGACTAGAAGTGTCGGGGGGGACTTTACTGCAGCAGTTCCTGTGACTAATAGGTCAGTGCACGTATATGAGCTGCCGGCTGCCGTCCTGCACGTATCCCTGAACCTCCTGCTGTCAGCTGACGTGACCTGAAGCATGTCGTCCAGACGCCGCTTTCCATCCTTAACTCGGCTGTAAAGCAGGACAAAATGTTCGACTTGCAGATGAGGTTATGCTTGGAACATGAGGTTTGCATGTCCATTTCCTGGCCTTGCTACAATAACAGCAGTTTTCCTGTAAATCGGCGTGAATGTGCGATTATGATGCGTGGAGCTGAACAGTTGATATAAGATGCAGTGAGAGGGTTTGGATAAAAGGAACATGATTCATATTGGTGGTTGTTACAAAATCGTTAAATCCTGAGTCAGGATGTTATGAAACTTCCTCAAAGTGACTTATTTCCATAATTCTTGCCAGCAGGTTTATGTTTGGATTTTCTTTGTCAGTGCTGCAGAAAACTGAAAGGAATCAAGACTGCAATCAAAATATTTATATATGAAAATAAAAATAAAATAAGTGACTGACAATGTGAATCCAAAAGATTTGTTTGCAATTCTACAACTTTAATTTGCAGTTTTATTTCTCATGCTTTTGAATAGCCTGGTTATTGGTGACTTCCTGTTCACATGCATGACAAACGTCCAAAGCTAATAGGATTTTCTTAATGTGAGGTGAGGATATTGTTGCATTTGAGAGGATATATATATATATATATATATATATATATATATATATATATATATATATATATAAATAAAGATCTTTTGCAAACCTGCTTTTTTAACCATATCTAACCCTGACCTTAAGGGTCATTTAGATTTTTAGATTTTTTTTTTTTATGCGACCTCATGGTCAGGACCTACACTAAAATCTGTAAAATCGTCTCTATTGGTTCTATTTCTAGTGGATTTTTGCCTTGTTGCTATGTAAGCAGATGTGATTCTGGATAAAAACTGTCTAAAAGAGTTATTTTTGGAATCAGAATGACATAACTTCAACAGAACAACGACTGAGACACTGACGTATGCATGTATTTCTAGTATCTAGAAATATATACAGGTGATATTCACTCAGCTGTAGATTAAACGCCGAGTATAAAAGGTTTAGAGATGAGACGAGGTTTACAAATGAAGATATTTGCTGATTTAGCCAATGCAAATGTTACAGCATGTTACTACAGTCGTCTTTTGGTCTATAAAATGTCAGAAATGTCAGAAATGTGTAGAATGTTGGTCGCTGCTTCCAAAAACCCAGGGTGACGTCCTCAAATGTCTTGTTTTGTCTCAATTAACAGTTCACAACCCAAAGATGTTCAGTGTAGAAGACTAAAGAAGAAAGAGAACATTCTCATTTTAAAGGAATCAGAGAATGTTGGACATTTATTCATTCATCAGTTATCAAATTAACTAGTGATTAAATAACACAGCAATCGATTAATCACCTAATTGTTCATTGTATAACTACAAGTTATTTTACTATTGGTTGGATAAAAATGAACCCACATTGTAAAATCTGCAGTTTTTTTTTACTGTTAAACACAGAAATGTTACTGTAAATGATTATTACAATAGATTTCTGTATATTAAATAATACTAAAGCTGTATATTAATAAATCACAGTGAATTATCACAGTAGTCAAAGAGTTACTCTATTATAACACAGTTAATCCCCCAATCCTGTAAATCACAGCATTTATTGTACAATTAATGATCTAATACTGTACATACAACTGAAATCACAGCATTTAATTGATTTTATTGTACAATTAATGATCTAATACTGTAAAAACAACTGAAATCACAGTATTTAATAGATTTTTATTGTACAATTAATGATCTAATACTGTAAAAACAACTGAAATCACAGTATTTAATTGATTTTATTGTACAATTAATGACATAATACTGTAAATACAACTGAAATCACAGCATTTAATAGATTTTTATTGTACAATTAATGATCTAATACTGTAAAAACAACTGAAATCACAGTATTTAATTGATTTTATTGTACAATTAATGATCTAATACTGTAAAAACAACTGAAATCACAGTATTTAATTGATTTTATTGTACAATTAATGACCCAATACTGTAAATACAACTGAAATCACAGCATTTAATTGAATTTATTATACGATTAATGACATAATACTGTAAATACAACTGAAATCACAGCATTTAATAGATTTTTATTGTACAATTAATGACCTAATACTGTAAATACAACTGAAATCACAGTATTTAATAGATTTTTTACAAACTATTCTCACAAAAGCAGAAGGACAGTACTTCTACCATAAAATAATTAGAATAACTTTCTGAATAATTGCTGCCAGTTAGTTTTTACAGTTCTACTGACGACTGAGGCAAAGTTCAAATGTAGATGCTGATTGCGAGGATCCTTTTACATATTTTAATGATAATGATTACATAAAAATAACCAGATAAACACTGCAGTTAGTTTCTGTATCTGTGCTTTGCAGCAGTGTCCACCATCAGAGCGGTGGATGACACACTCCTGCAGATAAAGTGATAAAGTTGTCCCCAAACACCAGACTAACAGTGTTATATCTGCACATTGACACAGAAGCAGATGTCAACACTTCACACATTCTCGTCCGTTGGTAGAAGTCACACATATTTCAACTTTGTACACATCTCGAAACATTCCCGGGATTGTTCACGGAGCACGAGGAGAATCTAACTGTGCGGATCACAACAGCACGGCAGCTTTAGATCTGCACATGTACAGTACATGAGCTTCCACAAGAGGGGCGAGATACAGTGGTGGGGGGGGGGGGGGGGGGGTTGTGTTTTCAGGCTCCAGTGGGTTAGTGTGTGAAAGGTGAGAGTGAAGCAGATGTCACGTGTGAGCTGTGTTGCATCAGCCTCTTCAGAGCAAAAAATACCTCCCGTCTGTTTTGGATCAGACAAAAACTAAACCTAGAGCGATGCAAACAGCAAAAGTCCTGCAGCTGGATGAGGAATTCTATTAAATCTATGTGGTAATTGCAGCAGAGATATTAACCCCTTGATGCCTGAATACAAAAAACTAATTGTTTTCGCTTTCAATATGATGCTGAAGTGACTGTTTATATTCGTGTTAGGATTTGTTCTTTTTCTCATGTTGACGCTGGTGCGATTATCACAGATAAGTCAGATCAGATGAGTCACAGTGAGTCATAGTAGTTTCCACAACTTTACAGCTCTCATATGGACATTAAATTGAATTTTCGTGCAAACAACATCATGTTTCACGACATATTTCTATGGAAATGTGAAAGACAAAAATCCCCGACCACCACCTTTAAATCAAACTAAAACACACATTCTATTTATTCAGTGCATAAACAGGATTTTAAGAAATGACATGAGGTTTTAATGAAGATGATCTAAATTTATATTTAATGCAAAAACATGAGTCGTCTATTGGTAAATTGTTTATCAAACTAAACTGAATAGAACATGGTAAAATAGGAAAAGGACATTTAAACCGTTTTTATTTATGTGAATTTCATCAAAAAGTTCCACAAGTTCAGCAGCAAAGTGCTTCTAATTGTCGTGATCAATCACTGGAGAAGTAGAAGCAGGGTTTGCTGTAAACTGGGAATCTATTTCTTGGAAAACTGGCTCCTTTTTTTTTTTTTTTAAACATCTAAGGGAGGCCGCTGTGTACATTTGGGCGAAACAGAGAAGTAGGTGAAAGGTTCCTCTTGTATTCCATGTTGATGTCATGGGGGGGATCCATTTACTAAAACCAGCTGTGAGTTACAAACCAAAGGGTGATTCGCCGTTCATTCATTTCCATCACAGCGACCTTTTACCCAGATTCCACTCCCACAGCATCTTCCTTGTGCTCCTCCTTGCTTCGGGACCTGTTGCCTTTTTTTTTTTTTCCTTAGAATCCAGTCCTCCGACTTGCACTTTAACCCAGAAAGCAGCGTCGTTTCCTCGAGGCATCAACACACGGATCAAAGAGTTCAACGAGTGTAGAGGCCTGTAAGTCAGAGGTTGTGTGAAATACTGTTCTCAATAAAACAGTCACAATAAAACCGAGAAAAATGCAGGTATTTTTATTTAGCAAGAATCTGAAAGAATCTGAAAGATCTTTGCTTTAAAATTATGTTTTACAAATTGTTTTCCTATTAAAATAATGACTATTAGTCAAGTAATTTAGTAAAATCACCTTAATCCTAAATTGAAGACCAGACTCTTTATACTTAGCTCTTTATACTTTAGCCATATATTTTTTTCCTAAGTCAAAGTTCTTTTTTTTTCTAAGTTGGGATAAAAATGACAATTTAACAAGCTTTCATGTCGAGGAAGATGCTATAAGCTTGCAGAAGAAGCTCTAAACATGATAATTGAATCAATTTCTACTGGTGGGTGATAAAGGCTATAATGTTTTATAGTAATTTAGTCTACCTTAATAATAATTTAATATAAATTGCTGTGCATATCAATAAATATGCAGCCAAATAAAAAGAAAGTCCATTCAGTCCATTAAACGTGTTTTAAAAAAGTCGTCAAAACTAGACGATGGAGATGAGTTACATTCAATAAAAAACAGGCAAAGAAAGAAAAGTGATGAAAAAGAGAATTAATAGTTTAATTTAACTGAAAGGACAGTTTAATCCAGGTTTAAAGTTGCCTAAAGTCACACAAGACTATTAAAAAACTGGTCATTTTTTGCAAATTAGCACATATTTACCTGGATAATACCTTGTTTTAAACATGTTTAAGAAAACCTGTTATTACAAAAAATGTCTTAAACCTCTATTGGATGAAATATTACGGCCTATATAATAGATATATTAAAAGCTATATAAGAAAAAGTTGAAATTCTGAATAAACAAGAGACAATGATGCTCACATGTCAAATAGCAGGATATCCTGGTCATGTGACCTCATAAATGGTATGCCCTTCAAAATAAAAGCCCCCCTTTTATACCTTTTAATATTTTTTCATCACTAGTGGCTCTGTTCATCATTCTTGAGCGGAGAAGGTTGTAATTATGGTTTCTGACAAAATTCAATGTATGTTGCAAAGGATTAAGATCTACTTTCTTTTTTTTTTATTATTTTACATTTCCCGAACACATGTGCTTATAGACACGCAAAGGCACATACAAACAAAGGCTCATAGACATGCAACGTGGAGGGAGATGGTGGAGTGATGGATGGTGCCTTGCTCAAGGGCACCTCAGCAGCTACCAGTCCACTGTCCATGCAGGGACTTGAACTGGCCACACTATGGACTGAGCCACTGCTCAAAACTAACTCCAAACTAAAAGCAGTTTTTTAAATTCAGTGTTTGCACCCAGGACTTTTATCTCCCTATGAAACCAAGCCAGTCCAGTCTGGACCAGTCCAGTCTGGACCAGTCCAGTCTGGACCAGTCCAGTCTGGACCAGTTCAATCTGGACCAGTCCAATCTGGTCTGTTGGTTTGATAAAACCAAGGGCATCCACACCTTTATATCTTCCTATCCATCCTTTTGTAATTGAACCAAAACAATGAGCTGACACTATAATCATGACTAATAGATAGACTTCTGATCTTAATCCATTTTACAGTTTAGTTTTCTTCACTATGACAATTTCAGCCTCATAGAGACACTATCAGTCTCACTAAGACAAGCGTTCATTAATCCAAATCTCTTGATGTGAGATTTAACATGTTTCTGTGTGACGTCCGTCCCTGATATCCTGTTCTAACAATAAATCTGAATAATACGATTCAGGTTCACCTCAACTTGTGTCATCTCATGATTTATTTCCCATCATGTCAGTAATAGTGAAACTATAAAAGTCAAACTGAGAGTTTTTGTATAAATTTGCCCTAAACTGACCACTTCTCAGTGTCTCTGTCGAGTGAAATATAAATAACTTGTTGGACTCTGTCCTGTTTCTTAAAATAAAACCCGGCTTGACCTTTTTTTTTTTTTCCTCTTGTGATATAACTTTTGTTTGAGACCAGACGTCTATTTGCTCACATGCGGCTCCATCTCATTACATAGCGCTGTGAGTCAGGTCACAACAGGCTCTCACACGTTTCACCTTTTACCCAGAAACCACCAGAGAAACCAGAGTTGTGTGAAAATAGGGGGAAAAAGTCACGTTTTTTTGCAAAATGACTGAGTAATAATCACATGTACAGCACATAGATGGATCCCTGATTAGTGATTTTTTGGATTTTCGCTCAGTAATCACTGAGATTAATAATTGATTTCTAAGAAATAGTTAAAATTCTTTGTTGATCATTTAAATAAAGTCACATTTCATTTGCCCTGTGACCCGAGTGAGGAATAAGCAGGTATAGACAATGACAGTGTTTTGATGGTTTAATAATAGTCTGCAGAGTTTATGAGTTGCACAATAGAAGCTGTACACATTCCTGTTGGTTTACACACCAGTAAACATGGATGCAAACAATGAAGGTTTCAAATGTGTAAATAAAATCAGCTTTGCTATTATTTTATATGTAAATAAGCTCAGGGATACACTATATGTAGAGAAACACTAGATAAAAATGCTAAAAACTGTAAATACAACTGAAATCACAGTATTTTATTGATTTTTATTGTAAAATCTCTCACCTAATAATGCAAATACAACTAAAATCACAGTATTTATCTTTTTATTTTACAATTAATCAATTAATACTATAAATACAAATAAAAAACAGTATTTAATTGTTTTTATTTAAAAATTAATCACCTAATACTGTAAATGCAATTAAAATCACGGTATTTAGTTTTTTATTTTACAATTAATCAATTAATACAGTAAGTACAACTAAAAACAGTTTTTGATTGTTATTATATTACAATTAATCACAGTTTTTATTGTAAAATTAATCACTTATTTATGTAAATACAACTGAAATCACAGTATTTATCTTTTTATTTTACAATAAGCAATTAATATTGTAAATACAACTAAATAATCAGTATTTAATTGTCATTATTTTACAATGAATCACTTAATACTGCAAATACAACTGCAATCACAGTATTTTACAGATTTTTATTGTAAAATTAATCACTTAATACTGTAAATGCAATTAAAATCACAGTATTTATTTTTTATTTTACAATTACTCAATACTATAAATTAAACTAAAAAAACAGTATTTAATTGTTTTTATTTTATGGTATTTAGTTTTTTATTTTACAATTAATCAATTGATACAGTAAAAAAACTGTTTTTAATTATTATTTTACAATTAATCATTTTTTTCAATCAATTTTATTGTAAAAATAATCACTTAATACTGTAAATACAACTGAAATCACAGTATTTGTTTTTTTTATTTTATAATAAGCAATTAATACTGTAAATACAACTAAAGAATCAGCATTTAATTGTTTTTATTTTACAATTAATCACTTAATACTGTAAATACAACTGTAATCACAGTATTTTATTGATTTTTATTGTAGAATTAATCCCCTAATAATGCAAATACAACTAAAATCAAAGTATTTTTTATTTTACAATTAATCACCCAATAGTGTAAATGTATTATATTAGTATTTACAGTAACTTCTTGTATAATTACTGTCAGTTAGTCACAGTAAATGTTAAAGTTTTACAGTGCACAGACTAATAGTGAGAAACTAATCCTCAGTTGTAATCGCATGCCGTCTTTGACTCATAAATAAACTTGTTTTTCTCACACTGAATAATTCACTCTCCTGTCGAAGGCCTTGAAACCGATGCCAGTGTGTTTACGGCTCCTTCCTGTTTGGCTGCTGCTGGGCTCTGCTTGAAAACATGTTTGTCTGCCAACTCTCGTGGACTTTGATGCGTTCTGAGAACTGATGGACAGGTATCCTCCTCCCATCTCCATCCTGTCAGCAGCCGTACCACTCGCCAGCAGGGAAATGACTGCAGGTTATTGTTCTGATAAAGAGCCGCTGGTGTTTGGCCTCCACTCTTGTTTATCCTCCTGGATCAGTCACTATGTACAAAGGTTTCTACCATTAAATGTTACCTCAGTACAAGCTCCTCCAACCTGATGATTGACACGGCGACTGGAAAAGTAAAACCATCCAGTAAAACCTGAGAACGGCAGAGGTCAAGGGTCAAAGACACGAAAATAAAGGGTGTAAAATGTCACCTGCGTGCAGATAGAGAGAGGAAATCACTCTGTTCCTTAACCCTTAAAGCCTATAAGCTTCCAAGTCTATGACTGTTTATACATAAAATAATAAATCTAAAGGTTACTCATAGTTTTTAATGATGGTAATGGAGAATTTAGACAAAGGTGTGGTTCCTGTCACCAACTTCCTCCTGAGAAAGACAAAACCTCCCAGAAAAAAAGGTCATTTTATTTAGATTATTATGATTTTTACATGGGATAAATAGATTTTTGTGTATGGGCAGCAAACATAATAGCTGTTAAAATGCTATAAGGAAAAATAGATTGTTAGTCACTTAACTGGTATAATTATATGCATGAAATCTGGTCTTAAATGAGTTAAAAGCAGAGTATGCATAATAAATCACTAAATAAATCTCAATCATCACATGTGACCTGTCATTGAAGCATATTTGTGTTTTAATTAATTTAAACATGCTGCCATTCATTAAAACAAACTAATTGAACTCAATTAAAGGTAATTAGGAAGTGCATGTGCAGAAAAGTTGATTTGGTTTGGTTCATTGTGTGAATGTTAAATTTATTGATGGTTAAGATAAAGAAAGACAGCTTTAAAAGTTTTAATTAGGTTGGATTTAAATATGTAGGATTTAAACTATTACATTGACTGAATCTACATAATTCATTATAGTATACCAAAAATAAGAAATATAAAATATTTTAATATCGTCAGTACAATCAACTAAAATTGTATCTTGAGTTACATAAATGAATTCCTTGACATAATAACACTAAGTCATTTTTTTCCAGTGTATTAGTGTGTGAAGGTGTGTTTGTGTGCAGTGACCTTTGACCTCTGCCTGTATTTTCTCATTTTCTCATTGTTTTAGTGGGTTTCAGGACGTCTCTGTTCACCAAAACAATGAGAGAAGCAGAAAATGCAGGCAGCAGAGTACAGAGCTTTATTATTTTTTTTATTTTACTTATTTTTTATACTCAAAGTTACACACAAGTTGTAGCACAGGCAGCTGTTTTTATCTAATTGCTCTGATTTGATTGGGGTCACTTAGAAATTTCCTTATTTTTGGAAGAAAGGCACTGTTTTTTTCAATGAAGATAACTTTAAACTAATAAAAAATACACTCTATGCATTGCTAATGTGGTAAATGACTATTCTAGCTGCAAATGTCTAGTTTTTGGTGCATCAATATCTACATAGATGTATAGAGGCTCATTTCCAGCAACTATCACTCCAGTGTTTTAATGTTTGCTCATTGCATCAGAAGGTTAATGGATGATTAGAAAACCTTTGTGCAATCATGTTAGCATAGCTGAAAACAGTTAGAGAAGCTATAAAACTGATCTTTCTTTGATAAATGTTTGTCAAAAGTTTGTAAAATTTCAAATACAAATAATTATTTCTAACCTTGTCAATGGCTTGACTATATTTTCTGTTTATTTTAGTTTAGATTTAGGTTAGATGGTCAGAAAACACAATACTTATATGGTATTTCTGTGTCTTTTGGATGTGTAACTACCAGGTGTTTTATCCTCCATAGTGACTATAAGATGATGATAAGTTTTCTGCTGGTTTGCTGCCCCCGAGTGGCCAAAAAAACAATAAATACAGGTGGAAGCATGATGCCAATTTAGAGAAAAATGTGTGAAAACCAACTGGTGAAGATTCTGCTGCTCATCCAGATGTGTGGAGTGAGCACGGAGCAGCCAGAGTGATAATTTCCTGGCTTTGTCAGTGTTTTACTGTCGTGTGAGAGCCGTCCTGCATCTGGAAGTAATGGGAGCTTTGGTTCCCATGATGCATTTGGAGGAAAAACGATGATGTTCGTAAAGGAGAACAATTAAAACCCCCCAATGGAGGCTTTTGTGTCTGATGTTGAACAACAATAACTTTACAACATCAATGTATTCATAAGGTTTCCTATCAACACGGCCTTGAGTGATAAGTTGTTATAAGTAAAAGTTTTATCGTCTCAGCACCATAAAAACTGCAGGAGATGATAGAGGTGTTGAACAATAGTCTAGTTACTGCCAGTCACTTGATTTATGGCTCTGTAGACTCACTTTTGCAATTTATATTACTTTGTTTTGCATTTTTATATTACAGTTAAAGTTCATTGAAGCAGCTGTAATATGTCTTTGCTAGAGGTAGGGCTGCAGCTAATGAATATTTAATATAAAATAAGATATAATAAACCTTTATTTGTCCCACAGTGGGGAAATTGCATTTGCAACAGCAGTAGCAGCAATACAAGTGACAAGCAGGGATATAAAAAAAGATTATACACAGCCTATATAAAAAGTACAAGAAAATTCAATAAAATAATATAATATAATACAATAAAGTATTAGATAGATGCACTAAAATACAAGATAGATACACTACAGTGAGTATGCTATAGTATTCTTCTTAATTCTTCTCAATTCTTGATTAACGAATCAATCATTTAGTCTATAAAGCATCAGGAGAACATGAAAAATGCTGATCACAATACATCTTCAGATGTTTTTCTTTGTATGACCAACAAAAAAAACACTAAATATCCAATGTACTTTTACTAGTGTATAAAAAAGAAGGAAAGAAACAATAAATTCTTATTTGAAAACCTGTCACCAGACAAGATTTGACATTTTCAACCCCAAATGATGAACCGGTGATCGAAGTTGCATATTCATTCAGAATCATTTAGGTATTTTGTTCAGTTGCTTTTAGAAACTGTAGGCAAAGACTCTCCATATTACAATTCTATTCCATTTTGAGTTCATCTTGACTTTTCCCAGTAAACTCTGGCCCTTTACTGGATTACAAAGGGAGTTAAAAAGTCAGGCTGCCGGGTCCAGGGAGGTGAGGGTTTAGCTGACATCAGTGGTCGGGGTTGGGCAGGATGAGGGTGTGTTTCTGTCTCTCGGGGCTGATCTAATTCTCTGAGTGTGACCATCTGGGCCGGAGGTCAGGCTGACCTGGAGGAAAAAGATGCCATAAAACGTCTCGCTGCTTCCAACTAACCACGGCTTCCTCCATCTGCACGGCCCATCACGAAACCCTCGGCATGCTGACGGCTGCATGTTCAGCTCCACATTAAAACATTTTCACTTCTGCTTTAAGTCACGTTCGAGGATGAAGGGTGGAGGACAAATAGTTCTATAAAGTAGTTAAATAGTCCAACTTAAACTATTTGTCCTGCAATTCTCAGCCGAACGTAGTCATGCAGCAGTAGCTGTGTGACAAAGTCTGAATATTATTTAAAGATGTTGCTTTGGTTTGCTGTTTGTTACCGAATTTGACACAAAAATGACTTTTTTTATTTGTTTCTGCAGAAATATTTGAGTCTTTTTAGTATTTAACACTCGTTCAGGTTCAGGTTCTAACCTGTTTAAACCCTAAACTGTGTATTTAAGCTGATAATGACGTTTTTGTTTCAGGGTATGATAGATATGATTCACATTTATGGAAGACAGACATATATATATATATATGTATATGTATATATATATATATATATATATATATATATATATATATATATATATATATATATATATATATAGTGGCAGCAAGTTTTGTGCATTAAACAGGGTGAAGCACAGGTTTCCCTGTATCAAATCATTATATCAATACATAAATTACATGATAAACGTCTCAGCTGCAACACTAAATATTTTTGACTGTAGGACACATGTAGGTACATGAAAAAGGTCAAAGGTGACACTAGGTGTAAAAACGCCTGGTTACAACAGTTTTAAAAAAGCCTCTAAAATCGCACTGGTTCAAGTTACATGCATCTAACTTGGCATAAACACTGATCATACACTGGACGACTGATTCATGGATTATTTGAGCTTTCGAAGTAGATATTCACTGTATAAACTGTTGGATTTAGGTTTTTTTTGCAATATTATAGCTTTATTTGCTCTATAACAGCAACAGTAATTGATTCTGACTCTTCTCTAGTCACCTCTCATGTTATAGCTTTCTTTTGTTGTGGAGTTTTTCCATATTTATTGTGGGTATATCTGAAAAACAGACCTGGATCTGATCTGGTTATGTACAAACTATGGCCCAGTTCACACATGTAACCCTTCCCATAAAGGCTCCTGCTATTTTCCTGGAAAGGCTCATGTTTGAATGCCAGTCAGAGTTAATTATGTGGGAAATCTGCTCTGGCGATCTCCCAGCTCTAGTGACAGTAACAGGGAATATGCAGGCAAATCTACCATTAGAATCCCTGTGTCTGTAGTTTTTTTTTTGTTTTAAATCAATTCTATTACCAGATTTGCCAGATTGTGTGAGAACAGGTGCAGTAACACAGGAATGTCCTGGGGTGGAGTCGCTTGTGTGAATAGTGAAAATCGCCAGCGGTGCCTGGAAAGTGTTTCCCAGTGTGAAAAAAGGGCTTAAATGAGCACAGAGAACCTCTTTCTCCATGCTGGACAGTTCAAGCCTCCGGAGAGTTTGAACTGTTGAACCCATCACTCTTCCTGTCCTGGGCCCGGTGGTTGTGCTCTGTGTGTTTTGACAGTTTATTCATTTATACAGTGTCCTGTTGTTTCTGCAGGGTCGCAGCGACCTGCCAATCCCTGCATTGTTCCCTCTGGTCACTGGAGAGAGCCGGGCCTTCCTGTCCGAAAACTCTGCAGAGAAACACGAGCTGCGAGCGTTTCATCCGCTACGAGTTGCTGCTTCTCATACAAATCACAGTTTTCCAAGCAGAGATGTTTGAATTGAAGATTAAATCTAATATTCAAGTGTTGAAAATCCACTGAGCTCCAACCAAGATTTTTCAATTTTTACATATTTTGTTAAACTTAAACAAGGAAAAGAAAAGAGAGTATGTAGGAACAATATGAACAAATTTAAGGCCTGTAGCAGTAAATGATAATATAATAATATTTACTTTTATTGTAATAACAATCATCTTCCATTCTTATTGTAGGAAAAATTAATAATGTAACGTTATTACATTAGCTGGGCTAAAAAGCAAATCAGAAAAATGTAAAAACTGAGACACACACACACACACACACACACACACACACACACACACACACACACACACACGTTTGCAAACAGACAATACCTCTCAATTGTCCTCAAATACAAGGACCTCATTTCATTTCATGACCTTTAATTAAACATGTTAAAGTGAACTGTTTCAACCAGTTTATCTCTATTAGATATAAACCAAAACCTCCTTAAAGGTCACATGAGAATGAACCAAATCACAATCACATCACTGGTTATGACAAAGAGATTAAAACCAAAGCAAAGATTTCTATAGTTTACTCTTGAATATGTTCATTTTCTTTGTCAGTACTGTTTATTGACCACTAGACGGCTGTTAATTAACAAGTTATCAGTCATGTGACTCTGATATTAAAGTTTTTCCTATTCAAACTTCTGTCCTTCTTATCTTGCATTACCATAATTAGTGATTTCATTTATTTTGGAAAAGTTTTTAGAGATTAATGCACATCGATTAACTTTTCTTGCAAGATACAAATTCAACTATTGGCTAATTATTTTGTATCCATGACAACAAATTAATAATACCAGAGACATCATGTATGACACATACCTTAAACCTGGAGCTATTATGTTATTGGCTCATAAATATGATCAATATGATCACATTATTATAAAGTTATTACATCATTGACTTTCACTACATTAAGAATGGAAAGATTTTTACAATATTGTCAGTTATTACATTACTGGCTGCTAAAAGGTCTCATCTACTGAGGAAGACTAAGAGGAAGACTTTTTAGGATGAAACCTCAGGAAAAAGCGAATAAGTTGAGTTGAGATTTTAATGATGTTAAATTTGATGCTCAATCTGAATCCTACATCTACCCTCAAAACACAGCAAGGAGCATGAATGGTGAACTTTTAAAGAGTAGACAAAATAACTGGAAATGAACTAAAAGTAAATGAGAAAGTCCCTGTTTCCCTGTTAGTTTATTTGGTTTCCCAGAGCAACAGATACAAACCAGATGCTGAACAGTCTGATTCACAGCTGCAGTTATTGGTTAAAGACAGTTTAATTCAGGTTGAAAGTTGCCTAAAGTCACACTAGAATGTTCAAAAATTCACTTTATTCTTACATAAGTGACACACAACGTTCTATGTATGTCCACTGTCAATGCCTTTATGATTGAAATGATTCATAAATATAAGGTTCTGTCACAAATTAATCTTTGAAATGTGTTTTCTGGCTGTATCACTAACTCTCCTGTCATTCCAGTTCCTGATCCTCATCAGCTCCACCATTTATACTGGTTCAGTCTCACTTGCCCTTTGCCAGATTGTCTAGTGTGTTCGTGCCTAGTTTTCCAGTGGTTTTCCCCACATTCCCATTTACCTGTTTCCTGGTTTTTGGATTCTGCCTGCCCCGTTGGATGATCTGCCCAGTATTGGACTCTTGCCTGTTTGTGACCACGAATAAATCTTTGGACTTTGCATTTCTGCTTTTGAGTCGTGCTTTTGGGTTCTTTGCTGTCTGAGCCGTTACAGGTTCTCTGTATTTGATGTTTTTTTGTGTTTTAGTGTCATTTTAATACGTTGATATGTGAAAGTTCTGAACTTGTTCCACCATGATGATTTAAATCACTAACATTACAGTAAATGTCATTCCTGCAACATTTGAGTTCACCTCTGGACTGATAATAATTTGTATTGTAATTAGATAATTGTTTTTAAGTTGTTTATTGATAAAGAACTGAATTATTACACTGCAACTGCACAATTAAAGTCATGAAATTGGGGGTCCTGACTCTTTCTTCTTTTAATTCAAGTAAAATATTTCAAGGTAAAAAGTCCAATAATTGGCAGTTTAATTTATTGCAGTTTCAAATCTCTTATAGTATAAAGTACCTATGATAAATTAGAAGTGCTGTTACTAGAGATATAAACTTGGAGTGTTCTCTCTTTTGGGCTTTTTATGGACCTGAAAAGCCTGAAAATTGAGTATAAAGTTTCTGTAATTTATCGCTGAGTGAGTTAAGACAGGTAATTATATCTTGAACCATTCCTACAGGGGTTATTTTGTGTTGCTCCAATAAAATGAAAGAGTGGTTTGTATTTTTTTCTGGTAAAAAGCTCCTTTGACAACCTTCAACCTGAAAGACAACAGCGCCCTCAGCTGCTGGATGACGGAACATCAACATGAAAACATGTATGTAAAACATTTAAATACTTATTAGTGTCATATAAACTTGTTAAATGTCTATTAAAGTAATTTTTAATGAAAGTGAGTTTTTAGTCTGAATCATCTCTCGATGATGCTGCCACATTTTATTTCTTGCCTAAATCAGAATTTAGCTTATAATGACGGCTGTTTTAAGAGGATACTATATTGCATACATGTTTTAATTATTATTCTTTTTTCTTGTTTTATTAACTTCATATCCTAATTTCAGAAGGTAGCAATGGGATAATTGCATTGGTGTCGCCACCATTATAAGAGGGTGGGTCCAGACCCACTCACTTTTCGGGTCCAATATTATTTGATCCACCAACTTTTTACCATACTGAAAAAATTCACTGTGGGACGTAAACTCAGCGAACTAGCAGCCAAACAGCAGCGATTTCAATAAATAAATGATTTTCCTAAATGAATAAATACATAAAATCTATTTTTATGTTACAGAATAATATAAATATAGAAAACATATTTTAAAGTCTCCAGGTTGTGTGTAGTTCCCTCTGGTGTCCACCAGATGGCGCATTTATTTCTATATGAAGTGAAGATATGTATTATCTTCACTGTGTGAATTCAGTAAACTCTCATCTCTTCACCATTTATGTCTATAGGTGGTTTTGAACCAGGTTTCACCTGCACCACCAGTGTATTAGAGCTTTGATTGAAGCCACCAGTCCTTACTGCAGTAGCTGTTGTTCTTGATGCATCTAACATCTTCACTTTGTGAATTTAATTCTGGAGGTTAAATGACAGGAAATGAGGCAGGAACCAAGTAGGAACCTTTGTACTATCAGTTGCTCCCAGACCATAAACAGTGGTGCACAACATGAACAGGTGGAGCAATCAAACAAACAAAAGATGCAGCATTTACACCTGGAGATAGTATGACTTTTTTTGACAAAATAGTATAGTATGACTTATTTTTGAACGACATACTATAGTATGAATTTTTTTTTAATCAACATGTTATAGTATGACTATTTTTGACGACATACTATAGTATGATCTTTTTTTGACGACATGCTATAGTATGACTTTTTTTGGACGACATGCTATAGTATGACCTTTTTTTGACGACATGCTATAGTATGACCTTTTTTTGACGACATGCTATAGTATGACCTATTTTGGACGACATGCTATAGTATGACCTATTTTGGACGACATACTATAGTTTTACTTATTTTTGACGACATACTATAGTTTTACTTATTTTTGATGACATACTATAGTATGACCTTTTTTTGACGACATGCTATAGTATGACCTTTTTTTGACGACATGCTATAGTATGACCTATTTTGGACGACATACTATAGTATGACCTTTTTTTGACGACATGCTATAGTATGACCTTTTTTTGACGACATGCTATAGTATGACCTATTTTGGACGACATACTATAGTATGACCTTTTTTTGACGACATGCTATAGTATGACTTTTTTTGGATGACATACTATAGTATGACCTTTTTTGGACGACATGCTCTAGTATGACTTTTTTTGGATGACATACTATAGTATGACCTTTTTTTTGACGACATGTTATAGTATGACCTTTTTTTGACGACATGTTATAGTATGACCTATTTTGGACGACATGCTATAGTATGACCTTTTTTTGACGACATGCTATAGTATGACCTTTTTTTGATGACATACTATAGTTTGACTTATTTTTGACGACATACTATAGTATGACTTTTTTTGGACGACATGCTATAGTATGACTTTTTTTGGAAGACATGCTATAGTATGACTGTTTTTGGACGACATGCTATAGTATGACCTTTTTTTGACGACATGCTATAGTATGACCTATTTTGGACGACATGTTATAGTATGACTTTTTTTGGATGACATACTATAGCATGACCTTTTTTTGACGACATGCTATAGTATGACCTTTTTTTGACGACATGCTATAGTATAACTTTTTTTGGACGACATGCTATAGTATGTCTTTTTTTGACGACATGCTATAGTATGAATTATTTTTAACAACATGTTATAGTATGACTTTTTTTGACGACATGCTATAGTATGACTTTTTTTGGACGACATGCTATAGTATGACTTTTTTTTGACGACATGCTATAGTATGACTTTTTTTGGACGACATACTATAGTATGACCTTTTTTGATGACATACTATAGTATGACTTATTTTTGACGACATGCTATAGTATGACCTTTTTTTGGACGACATACTATAGTATGACCTTTTTTTGACGACATGTTATAGTATGACCTTTTTTTGACGACATGCTATAGTATGACCTTTTTTTGACGACATACTGTAGTATGACTTTTTTTGGATGACATACTATAGTATGACCTTTTTTTGACGACATGCTATAGTATGACCTTTTTTTGACGGCATGCTATAGTATGACTTTTTTTGACGACATGCTATAGTATGACTTTTTTTGGACGACATGCTATAGTATGACCTTTTTTTGACGACATACTATAGTATGACCTTTTTTTGACGACATACAATAGTATGACCTTTTTTTGACGACATACTGTAGTATGACTTTTTTTGGACGACATGTTATAGTATGACTTTTTTTTGACGACATACTGTAGTATGACCTATTTTGGACGACATGCTATAGTATGACCTTTTTTTGATGACATGTTATAGTATGACCTATTTTGGACGACATACTATAGTATTACCTTTTTTTGACGACATGCTATAGTATGACTTTTTTTTGACGACATGCTATAGTATGACTTTTTTTGGACGACATACTATAGTATGACCTTTTTTTGATGACATACTATAGTATGACTTATTTTGGACGACATACTATAGTATGACCTTTTTTTGGATGACATGCTATAGTATGACCTTTTTTTGACGACATGCTATAGTATGACCTTTTATTGACGACATACTGTAGTATGACTTTTTTTGGACGACATACTATAGTATGACCTTTTTTTGACGACATGCTATAGTATGACCTTTTTTTGACGACATGCTATAGTATGACTTTTTTTGGACGACATGCTATAGTATGACCTTTTTTTGGACGACATGCTATAGTATGACCTTTTTTTGACGACATGCTATAGTATGACCTTTTTTTGACGACATACAATAGTATGACCTTTTTTTGACGACATACTGTAGTATGACTTTTTTTGGACGACATGTTATAGTATGACTTTTTTTTGACGACATACTGTAGTATGACCTTTTTTTGGACGACATGCTATAGTATGACCTTTTTTTGACGACATGCTATAGTATGACCTTTTTTTGACGACATACTATAGTATTACCTTTTTTTGACGACATGCTATAGTATGACCTATTTTGGATGACATACTATAGTATTACCTTTTTTTGACGACATGCTATAGTATGACTTTTTTTGGACGACATGCTATAGTATGACCTGTTTTGGACGACATACTATAGTATGACCTTTTTTTGACGACATACTGTAGTATGACTTTTTTTGGACGACATGCTATAGTATGACCTTTTTTTGACGACATGCTATAGTATGACCTATTTTGGACGACATGTTATAGTATGACCTTTTTTTGACGACATGTTATAGTATGACCTATTTTGGACGACATACTATAGTATTACCTTTTTTTGACGACATGCTATAGTATGACTTTTTTGGATGACATACTATAGTATGACCTTTTTTTGACGACATACTATAGTATGACCTTTTTTTGACGACATGCTATAGTATGACTTTTTTTTGACAACATGCTATAGTATGACCTTTTTTTGGACGACATACTATAGTATGACCTTTTTTTGACGACATACTGTAGTATGACTTTTTTTGGACGACATACTATAGTATGACCTTTTTTTGGACGACATGCTATAGTATGACCTTTTTTTGACGACATACTATAGTATGACTTTTTTTGGACGACATACTATAGTATGACCTTTTTTGACGACATGCTATAGTATGACCTTTTTTTGACGACATGCTATAGTATGACCTTTTTTTGACGACATGCTATAGTATGACTTTTTTTGACGACATACTATAGTATGACCTTTTTTGGACGACATGCTATAGTATGACTTTTTTTGGACGACATGCTATAGTATGACCTTTTTTTGACGACATGCTATAGTATGACCTATTTTGGACGACATGTTATAGTATGACCTTTTTTTGACGACATGTTATAGTATGACCTATTTTGGACGACATACTATAGTATTACCTTTTTTTGACGACATGCTATAGTATTACCTTTTTTTGACGACATGCTATAGTATGACTTTTTTTTGACGACATGCTATAGTATGACTTTTTTTGGACGACATACTATAGTATGACCTTTTTTTGATGACATACTATAGTATGACTTATTTTGGACGACATACTATAGTATGACCTTTTTTTGGACGACATGCTATAGTATGACCTTTTTTTGACGACATGCTATAGTATGACCTTTTATTGACGACATACTGTAGTATGACTTTTTTTGGACGACATACTATAGTATGACCTTTTTTTGACGACATGCTATAGTATGACCTTTTTTGGACGACATGCTATAGTATGACTTTTTTTGGACGACATGCTATAGTATGACCTTTTTTTGGACGACATGCTATAGTATGACCTTTTTTTGACGACATGCTATAGTATGACCTTTTTTTGACGACATACAATAGTATGACCTTTTTTTGACGACATACTGTAGTATGACTTTTTTTGGACGACATGTTATAGTATGACTTTTTTTTGACGACATACTGTAGTATGACCTTTTTTTGGACGACATGCTATAGTATGACCTTTTTTTGACGACATGCTATAGTATGACCTTTTTTTGACGACATACTATAGTATTACCTTTTTTTGACGACATGCTATAGTATGACCTTTTTTTGACGACATACTATAGTATGACTTTTTTTGGACGACATACTATAGTATGACCTTTTTTTGACGACATGCTATAGTATGACCTTTTTTTGACGACATGCTATAGTATGACCTTTTTTTGACGACATACTATAGTATGACCTTTTTTTTGACGACATACTGTAGTATGACCTTTTTTTGGACGACATACTGTAGTATGACCTATTTTGGACGACATGTTATAGTATGACCTTTTTTTGACGACATGTTATAGTATGACCTTTTTTTGACGACATGTTATAGTATGACCTATTTTGGACGACATACTATAGTATTACCTTTTTTTGACGACATGCTATAGTATTACCTTTTTTTGACGACATGCTATAGTATGACTTTTTTTTGACGACATACTATAGTATGACCTTTTTTTGATGACATACTATAGTATGACTTATTTTGGACGACATACTATAGTATGACCTTTTTTTGGACGACATGCTATAGTATGACCTTTTTTTGACGACATGCTATAGTATGACCTTTTATTGACGACATGCTATAGTATGACTTTTTTTGGACGACATGCTATAGTATGACCTTTTTTTGGACGACATGCTATAGTATGACCTTTTTTTGACGACATGCTATAGTATGACCTTTTTTTGACGACATACAATAGTATGACCTTTTTTTGACGACATACTGTAGTATGACTTTTTTTGGACGACATGTTATAGTATGACTTTTTTTTGACGACATACTGTAGTATGACCTTTTTTTGGACGACATGCTATAGTATGACCTTTTTTTGACGACATGCTATAGTATGACCTTTTTTTGACGACATACTATAGTATTACCTTTTTTTGACGACATGCTATAGTATGACCTTTTTTTGACGACATACTATAGTATGACTTTTTTTGGACGACATACTATAGTATGACCTTTTTTTGACGACATGCTATAGTATGACCTTTTTTTGACGACATGCTATAGTATGACCTTTTTTTGACGACATACTATAGTATGACCTTTTTTTTGACGACATACTGTAGTATGACCTTTTTTTGGACGACATACTGTAGTATGACCTATTTTGGACGACATGTTATAGTATGACCTTTTTTTGACGACATGTTATAGTATGACCTTTTTTTGACGACATGTTATAGTATGACCTATTTTGGACGACATACTATAGTATTACCTTTTTTTGACGACATGCTATAGTATTACCTTTTTTTGACGACATGCTATAGTATGACTTTTTTTTGACGACATACTATAGTATGACCTTTTTTTGATGACATACTATAGTATGACTTATTTTGGACGACATACTATAGTATGACCTTTTTTTGGACGACATGCTATAGTATGACCTTTTTTTGACGACATGCTATAGTATGACCTTTTATTGACGACATACTGTAGTATGACTTTTTTTGGACGACATACTATAGTATGACCTTTTTTTGACGACATGCTATAGTATGACCTTTTCTGGACGACATGCTATAGTATGACTTTTTTTGGACGACATGCTATAGTATGACCTTTTTTTGGACGACATGCTATAGTATGACCTTTTTTTGACGACATGCTATAGTATGACCTTTTTTTGACGACATACAATAGTATGACCTTTTTTTGACGACATACTGTAGTATGACTTTTTTTGGACGACATGTTATAGTATGACTTTTTTTTGACGACATACTGTAGTATGACCTTTTTTTGGACGACATGCTATAGTATGACCTTTTTTTGACGACATGCTATAGTATGACCTTTTTTTGACGACATACTATAGTATTACCTTTTTTTGACGACATGCTATAGTATGACCTATTTTGGATGACATACTATAGTATTACCTTTTTTTGACGACATGCTATAGTATGACTTTTTTTGGACGACATGCTATAGTATGACCTGTTTTGGACGACATACTATAGTATGACCTTTTTTTGACGACATACTGTAGTATGACTTTTTTTGGACGACATGCTATAGTATGACCTTTTTTTGACGACATGCTATAGTATGACCTATTTTGGACGACATGTTATAGTATGACCTTTTTTTGACGACATGTTATAGTATGACCTATTTTGGACGACATACTATAGTATTACCTTTTTTTGACGACATGCTATAGTATGACTTTTTTGGATGACATACTATAGTATGACCTTTTTTTGACGACTTGCTATAGTATGACCTATTTTGGACGACATGTTATAGTATGACCTTTTTTTGGATGACATACTATAGCATGACCTTTTTTTGGACGACATACTATGGTATGACCTTTTTTTGACGACATACTATAGTATGACCTTTTTTTGACGACATACTATAGTATGACCTTTTTTTGGACGACATGCTATAGTATTTCTTTTTTTGGACGACATGCTATAGTATGACTTTTTTTGGACGACATACTATGGTATGACCTTTTTTTGACGACATACTATAGTATGACCTTTTTTTGACGACATGCTATAGTATGACTTTTTTTTGACGACATGCTATAGTATGACTTTCTTTGGACGACATACTATAGTATGACCTTTTTTTGATGACATGCTATAGTATGACTTTTTTTGGACGACATGCTATAGTATGACCTGTTTTGGACGACATACTATAGTATGACTTTTTTTGGACGACATGCTATAGTATGACCTTTTTTTGATGACATACTATAGTATGACTTATTTTGGACGACATACTATAGTATGACCTTTTTTTGGACGACATGCTATAGTATGACCTTTTTTTGACGACATGCTATAGTATGACCTTTTATTGACGACATACTGTAGTATGACTTTTTTTGGACGACATACTATAGTATGACCTTTTTTTGACGACATGCTATAGTATGACCTTTTTTGGACGACATGCTATAGTATGACTTTTTTTGGACGACATGCTATAGTATGACCTTTTTTTGGACGACATGCTATAGTATGACCTTTTTTTGACGACATACAATAGTATGACCTTTTTTTGACGACATACTGTAGTATGACTTTTTTTGGACGACATGTTATAGTATGACTTTTTTTTGACGACATACTGTAGTATGACCTTTTTTTGGACGACATGCTATAGTATGACCTTTTTTTGACGACATGCTATAGTATGACCTTTTTTTGACGACATACTATAGTATTACCTTTTTTTGACGACATGCTATAGTATGACCTATTTTGGATGACATACTATAGTATTACCTTTTTTTGACGACATGCTATAGTATGACTTTTTTTGGACGACATGCTATAGTATGACCTGTTTTGGACGACATACTATAGTATGACCTTTTTTTGACGACATACTGTAGTATGACTTTTTTTGGACGACATGCTATAGTATGACCTTTTTTTGACGACATGCTATAGTATGACCTATTTTGGACGACATGTTATAGTATGACCTTTTTTTGACGACATGTTATAGTATGACCTATTTTGGACGACATACTATAGTATTACCTTTTTTTGACGACATGCTATAGTATGACTTTTTTGGATGACATACTATAGTATGACCTTTTTTTGACGACTTGCTATAGTATGACCTATTTTGGACGACATGTTATAGTATGACCTTTTTTTGGATGACATACTATAGCATGACCTTTTTTTGACGACATGCTATAGTATGACTTTTTTTGACGACATGCTATAGTATGACTTTTTTTGGACGACATACTATGGTATGACCTTTTTTTGACGACATACTATAGTATGACCTTTTTTTGACGACATACTATAGTATGACCTTTTTTTGGACGACATGCTATAGTATTTCTTTTTTTGGACGACATGCTATAGTATGACTTTTTTTGGACGACATACTATGGTATGACCTTTTTTTGACGACATACTATAGTATGACCTTTTTTTGACGACATGCTATAGTATGACTTTTTTTTGACGACATGCTATAGTATGACTTTTTTTGGACGACATACTATAGTATGACCTTTTTTTGATGACATGCTATAGTATGACTTTTTTTGGACGACATGCTATAGTATGACCTGTTTTGGACGACATACTATAGTATGACCTTTTTTTGACGACATACTGTAGTATGACTTTTTTTGGACGACATGCTATAGTATGACCTTTTTTTGACGACATGCTATAGTATGACCTATTTTGGACGACATGTTATAGTATGACCTTTTTTTGACGACATGTTATAGTATGACCTATTTTGGACGACATACTATAGTATTACCTTTTTTTGACGACATGCTATAGTATGACTTTTTTGGATGACATACTATAGTATGACCTTTTTTTGACGACATGCTATAGTATGACCTTTTTTTGACGACTTGCTATAGTATGACCTATTTTGGACGACATGTTATAGCATGACCTTTTTTTGACGACATGCTATAGTATGACTTTTTTTGACGACATGCTATAGTATGACTTTTTTTGGACGACATACTATGGTATGACCTTTTTTTGACGACATACTATAGTATGACCTTTTTTTGACGACATACTATAGTATGACCTTTTTTTGACGACATGCTATAGTATGACTTTTTTTTGACAACATGCTATAGTATGACTTTTTTTGGACGACATGCTATAGTATTTCTTTTTTTGGACGACATGCTATAGTATGACTTTTTTTGGACGACATACTATGGTATGACCTTTTTTTGACGACATACTATAGTATGACCTTTTTTTGACGACATGCTATAGTATGACTTTTTTTTGACGACATGCTATAGTATGACTTTTTTTTGACGACATGCTATAGTATGACTTTTTTTGGACGACATACTATAGTATGACCTTTTTTTGATGACATACTATAGTATGACTTATTTTTGACGACATGCTATAGTATGACCTTTTTTTGGACGACATACTATAGTATGACCTTTTTTTGACGACATACTGTAGTATGACTTTTTTTGGACGACATACTATAGTATGACCTTTTTTTGGACGACATGCTATAGTATGACCTTTTTTTGACGACATACTATAGTATGACTTTTTTTGGACGACATACTATAGTATGACCTTTTTTTGACGACATGCTATAGTATGACCTTTTTTTGACGACATGCTATAGTATGACCTTTTTTTGACGACATGCTATAGTATGACCTTTTTTTGACGACATACTATAGTATGACCTTTTTTTTGACGACATACTGTAGTATGACCTTTTTTTGGACGACATGCTATAGTATGACCTTTTTTTGACGACATGCTATAGTATGACCTTTTTTTGACGACATACTATAGTATGACCTTTTTTTGACGACATGCTATAGTATGACTTTTTTTGGACGACATGCTATAGTATGACCTTTTTTTGACGACATGCTATAGTATGACCTATTTTGGACGACATGTTATAGTATGACCTTTTTTTGACGACATGTTATAGTATGACCTATTTTGGACGACATACTATAGTATTACCTTTTTTTGACGACATGCTATAGTATGACTTTTTTGGATGACATACTATAGTATGACCTTTTTTTGACGACATGCTATAGTATGACTTTTTTTGACGACATGCTATAGTATGACTTTTTTTGGACGACATACTATGGTATGACCTTTTTTTGACGACATACTATAGTATGACCTTTTTTTGACGACATACTATAGTATGACCTTTTTTTGACGACATGCTATAGTATGACTTTTTTTTGACAACATGCTATAGTATGACTTTTTTTGGACGACATGCTATAGTATTTCTTTTTTTGGACGACATGCTATAGTATGACTTTTTTTTGACGACATGCTATAGTATGACTTTTTTTGGACGACATACTATAGTATGACCTTTTTTTGACGACATGCTATAGTATGACTTTTTTTTGACGACATGCTATAGTATGACTTTTTTTTGACGACATGCTATAGTATGACTTTTTTTGGACGACATACTATAGTATGACCTTTTTTTGATGACATACTATAGTATGACTTATTTTTGACGACATGCTATAGTATGACCTTTTTTTGGACGACATACTATAGTATGACCTTTTTTTGACGACATACTGTAGTATGACTTTTTTTGGACGACATACTATAGTATGACCTTTTTTTGGACGACATGCTATAGTATGACCTTTTTTTGACGACATACTATAGTATGACTTTTTTTGGACGACATACTATAGTATGACCTTTTTTTGACGACATGCTATAGTATGACCTTTTTTTGACGACATGCTATAGTATGACCTTTTTTTGACGACATGCTATAGTATGACCTTTTTTTGACGACATACTATAGTATGACCTTTTTTTTGACGACATACTGTAGTATGACCTTTTTTTGGACGACATGCTATAGTATGACCTTTTTTTGACGACATGCTATAGTATGACCTTTTTTTGACGACATACTATAGTATGACCTTTTTTTGACGACATGCTATAGTATGACTTTTTTTGGACGACATGCTATAGTATGACCTTTTTTTGACGACATGCTATAGTATGACCTATTTTGGACGACATGTTATAGTATGACCTTTTTTTGACGACATGTTATAGTATGACCTATTTTGGACGACATACTATAGTATGACCTTTTTTTGACGACATGCTATAGTATGACCTATCTTGGACGACATGTTATAGTATGACCTTTTTTGACGACATGTTATAGTATGACCTATTTTGGACGACATACTATAGTATTACCTTTTTTTGACGACATACTATAGTATGACCTTTTTTTGACGACATGCTATAGTATGACCTGTTTTGGATGACATACTATAGTATGACCTTTTTTTGACGACATGCTATAGTATGACTTTTTTTGGACGACATACTATAGTATGACTTTTTTTTGACGACATGCTATAGTATGACTTTTTTTGGACGACATACTATAGTATGACTTTTTTTTGACGCCATGCTATAGTATGACTTTTTTTGGATGACATACTATAGTATGACTTTTTTTTGACGACATATTATAGTATGACTTTTTTTGGACGAAATACTATAGCATGATTTTTTTTTTGACAAAGTGAAGATGTTAAATGCACCCGAAGAACCCCCTCTGGTGTGGTCAGGACTCATAGCGTGGTGGTTTAAGTTGTGGCCATAAAGTACTGAAGTCTGCTTGTTCAAATCCACCTGTAGAAAGCACTGTGTTGATTTTGAGGGTTTGGGCTTCACTGACTTTACAAAGGCCAATGTTTAAAGTGAAGATGATGAATACACCTGGAGAAGTGTTCCTGTTGTGGTTAGGACTCATAGTGTTGTGGGTTTATTTGCAACCATAAAATGCCAATAGTGTAAGAGTCTGGTGGTTCGAATCCACTTGTGGACATGAAATACAAAAAGTGAACCCTTGTGAAATTTTGAGGGTTTGGCCTTAGAGTCCGTCATCCAAAGTGAAGATGATAAATGCGCCTGGAGAACATCACTCAGCGTGAAGGGGACTGGTGGCGCAGAGGGTAGATGTTTGTGACTGTAAGACATCACCGACACATCGTGTGGTTCCAAACCTGCCCTACAAAAGCAGGTAAGGCATGCCCCCCCCAATATTTTACATGGGTGGAAGCTGTGGGTTATGGAAGGATGAATCTTGGCTGAAAGTTTAGAGATGGATGTTGAAGATAAATTCTTTTAAGAATGTGGCAGTGTTTTGCCAGCAAGCTTTAACCTATAACATTAGCTATTTAAGATACTTGGCAAAAGACCTGTATCATTAAGTTACAATAGGTTAAAGCTAGTTGGAAAAACACTCTTAAAAGCATTCATCTTCAACATCAATCACCAAACTTTCAGCTGTTGATTCATCTTTTCATAACCCCCAGCTTCCACCCGTGTAAAATATCAGGTGCTTGTGTCCCAGGTTTTGAAGACAGGTCGGTTTGGAACCACACAATGTGTCGTTGATGTCTTATGGTCACAGAGATCTACCCTCTGCACCAACAGTTCCTTTCACACTGAGAGATGTTCTCCAGGCGCATTTATCATCTTCACTTGGGATGTTAGACTTTTAAAGTTAGTCTCAAAACTATCTCATACCTTTGCGTCTACAGGAGGAGTTGAACCAACATCCCACTGTTTGGAATTCGATCTTTGCAGGAGCCCAACCTGTTGAGCTAATTTCACATTCAAGTATAAGGTTGCTCGTTCTCCTATTTGTGTTTAAGAAGAAGAGCATTAAGGGTGGATTTGAACCACCAGACTCTGATACTGTTGTCAGTTTATGGTTGCAACTTAACCCACAACTCTACGAGATGTGAACAGAAGAGAGCCGGTTCTCTGTGCACATTTATCATCTTCACTTTGAGAATTGGCCTTCGTAAAGTCAGTGAAGCCCAGACCCTCAAAAGCTGCTTTATATCTGCAGGTGGATTTGAACCAGCAGCCTTCATCATCTTATCATCATAACTTAACCCATCACACTATGAGTCCTGATCACACCACAGACAGTTCTCCAGGCGCATTTATCATCTTCACTATGGATGATGGACACACTCAAAAACTGACCAACATCTTCTAGTATTTGTCTAGAGACGGTTTCGAACCAGGTTTCACTGGCGCCACCAACATATAAGGGTTGTAACTTAACCCACCACACCATGAGCCCTCACCACACTGTGGTAATTTCTCCAGGCACATTTAACATCTTCACTTTGGACACTGGACGCTGTAAACTTAGTGAAGGTCTGCCTGTATTTTACTGACTTCTTCCTCCACATGAACTCAACAATATAACTATTAAAATCTACTGTTAGCGTTATTTTTTAATTTTATTGACAATAAAACAAATGATAAAATGTAAATTATATTTTAATGTTGATATTTAGTCAGGCACTAAACAGTCAACTGTTTGTCCTCTAATATAATAATTGAATTGTTCTTTAATGTATGAACCCAAAATTAACAGTTATTAATCATTTTAGTCATGTTTAAGCAAGCATTGCTCTTACTACTATGATTTTTCTAAACATACTATAGTATGACCTATTTTGGAGTACATGTTATAGTATGACCTATTTTGGATGACATGTTATAGTATGACCTTTTTTTGACGACATGCTATAGTATGACCTATTTTGGATGACATGTTATAGTATGACCTTTTTTTGACGACATGCTATAGTATGACTTTTTTTGGACGACATGTTATAGTATGACCTTTTTTTGACGACATACTATAGTATGACTTTTTTTTGACAACATGTTATAGTATGACCTATTTTGGACGACATGTTATAGTATGACTTTTTTTTGACGACATACTATAGTATGACCTTTTTTTGACGACATGCTATAGTATGACTTTTTTTGGGCGACATGCTATAGTATGACGTATTTTGGACGACATGTTATAGTATGACCTTTTTTTGACGACATGCTATAGTATGACCTTTTTTTGGACGACATACTATAGTATGACCTATTTTGGACGACATACTATAGTATGACCTTTTTTTGACGACATGCTCTAGTATGACCTATTTTGGACGAAATACTATAGTATGAATTTTTTTTGACGACATGCTATAGTATGACCTATTTTGGACGACATACTATAGTATGACTTTTTTTTGACAACATGTTATAGTATGACCTATTTTGGACGAAATACTATAGTATGACTTTTTTTTGACAACATGTTATAGTATGACCTATTTTGGACGACATGCTATAGTATGACTTTTTTTTTGACGACATACTATAGTATGACTTTTTTTGGACGACATGCTATAGTATGACCTATTTTGGACGACATACTATAGTATGACTTTTTTTGACAACATGTTATAGTATGACCTATTTTGGACGACATGCTATAGTATGACTCTTTTCTGACGACATGCTATAGTATGACTTTTTTTGGACAACATGTTATAGTATGACTTTTTTTTGATGACATGCTATAGTATGACTTTTTTTGGACGACATACTATAGTATGACCTTTTTTTGACGACATGCTATAGTATGACCTATTTTGGACGACATACTAGAGTATGACTTTTTTTTGACGACATGCTATAGTATGACTTTTTTTGGACGACATGTTATAGTATGACTTTTTTTGACGACATGCTATAGTATGACTTTTTTTGGACGACATGTTATAGTATGACTTTTTTTGACGACATGCTATAGTATGACTTTTTTTGGACGACATACTATAGTATGACCTTTTTTGGACGACATGCTATAGTATGACTTTTTTTGGACGACATGCTATAGTATGACTCTTTTCTGACGACATGCTATAGTATGACTTTTTTTGGACAACATGTTATAGTATGACTTTTTTTGATGACATGCTATAGTATGACTTTTTTTGGACGACATACTATAGTATGACTTTTTTTGGACGACATACTATAGTATGACCTTTTTTTGACGACATGCTATAGTATGACCTATTTTGGACGACATACTATAGTATGACTTTTTTTTGACAACATGTTATAGTATGACCTATTTTGGACGACATACTAGAGTATGACTTTTTTTTGACGACATGCTATAGTATGACTTTTTTTGGACGACATGTTATAGTATGACTTTTTTTTGACGACATGCTATAGTATGACTTTTTTTGGACGACATGTTATAGTATGACTTTTTTTGACAACATGCTATAGTATGACTTTTTTTGGACGACATACTATAGTATGACTTTTTTTGGACGACATACTATAGTATGACTCTTTTTTGACGACATGCTATAGTATGACTTTTTTTGGACGACATGCTATAGTATGACTCTTTTTTGACGACATGCTATAGTATGACTTTTTTTGGACAACATGTCATAGTATGACCTATTTTGGACTACATGCTATAGTATGACCTTTTTTGACAACATGTTATAGTATGACCTATTTTGGACGACATACTAGAGTATGACTTTTTTTTGACGACATGCTATAGTATGACTTTTTTTGGACGACATGTTATAGTATGACTTTTTTTGACGACATGCTATAGTATGACTTTTTTTGGACGACATACTATAGTATGACTTTTTTTGGACGACATACTATAGTATGACCTTTTTTGGACGACATGCTATAGTATGACTCTTTTCTGACGACATGCTATAGTATGACTTTTTTTGGACAACATGTTATAGTATGACTTTTTTTTGACGACATGCTATAGTATGACTTTTTTTGGACGACATACTATAGTATGACTTTTTTTGGACGACATACTATAGTATGACCTTTTTTTGACGACATGCTATAGTATGACCTATTTTGGACGACATACTATAGTATGACTTTTTTTTGACAACATGTTATAGTATGACCTATTTTGGACGACATACTAGAGTATGACTTTTTTTTGACGACATGCTATAGTATGACTTTTTTTGGACGACATGTTATAGTATGACTTTTTTTTGACGACATGCTATAGTATGACTTTTTTTGGACGACATGTTATAGTATGACTTTTTTTGACAACATGCTATAGTATGACTTTTTTTGGACGACATACTATAGTATGACTTTTTTTGGACGACATACTATAGTATGACTCTTTTTTGACGACATGCTATAGTATGACTTTTTTTGGACGACATGCTATAGTATGACTCTTTTTTGACGACATGCTATAGTATGACTTTTTTTGGACAACATGTCATAGTATGACCTATTTTGGACTACATGCTATAGTATGACCTTTTTTGACAACATGTTATAGTATGACCTATTTTGGACGACATGCTATAGTATGACTTTTTTTTGACAACATGCTATAGTATGACTTTTTTTTGACGACATACTATAGTATGACTTTTTTTGGCGACATGCTATAGTATGACTTTTTTTGGACGACATACTATAGTATGACTTTTTTTGGACGACATACTATAGCATGTCTTTTTTTTGACGACATGCTATAGTATGACTTTTTTTTTGACAACATGCTATAGTATGACTTTTTTTTGACGACATGCTATAGTATGACTTTTTTTGGACGACATACTATAGTATGACTTCTTTTTGACGACATACTATAGCATGTCTTTTTTTGGACGACATGCTATAGTATGACTTTTTTTGGACGACATACTATAGTATGAATTTTTTTGGACGACATGCTATAGTATGACCTATTTTGGACGACATGTTATAGTATGACCTATTTTGGACGACATACTATAGTATGACCTTTTTTTGACGACATGCTATAGTATGACTCTTTTTTGACGACATGCTATAGTATGACCTTTTTTTGACGACATGCTATAGTATGACCTATTTTGGACGACATACTATAGTATGACTTTTTTTTGACAACATGTTATAGTATGACCTATTTTGGACGACATACTAGAGTATGACTTTTTTTTGACGACATGCTATAGTATGACTTTTTTTGGACGACATGTTATAGTATGACTTTTTTTTGACGACATGCTATAGTATGACTTTTTTTGGACGACATGTTATAGTATGACTTTTTTTGACAACATGCTATAGTATGACTTTTTTTGGACGACATACTATAGTATGACTTTTTTTGGACGACATACTATAGTATGACTCTTTTTTGACGACATGCTATAGTATGACTTTTTTTGGACGACATGCTATAGTATGACTCTTTTTTGACGACATGCTATAGTATGACTTTTTTTGGACAACATGTCATAGTATGACCTATTTTGGACTACATGCTATAGTATGACCTTTTTTGACAACATGTTATAGTATGACCTATTTTGGACGACATACTAGAGTATGACTTTTTTTTGACGACATGCTATAGTATGACTTTTTTTGGACAACATGTTATAGTATGACTTTTTTTGACGACATGCTATAGTATGACTTTTTTTGGACGACATACTATAGTATGACTTTTTTTGGACGACATCCTATAGTATGACCTTTTTTTGACGACATGCTATAGTATGACTTTTTTTGGACGACATGCTATAGTATGACTCTTTTCTGACGACATGCTATAGTATGACTTTTTTTGGACAACATGTTATAGTATGACTTTTTTTTGACGACATGCTATAGTATGACTTTTTTTGGACGACATACTATAGTATGACTTTTTTTGGACGACATACTATAGTATGACCTTTTTTTGACGACATGCTATAGTATGACCTATTTTGGACGACATACTATAGTATGACTTTTTTTTGACAACATGTTATAGTATGACTTTTTTTTGACGACATGCTATAGTATGACTTTTTTTGGACGACATGTTATAGTATGACTTTTTTTGACAACATGCTATAGTATGACTTTTTTTGGACGACATACTATAGTATGACTTTTTTTGGACGACATACTATAGTATGACTCTTTTTTGACGACATGCTATAGTATGACTTTTTTTGGACGACATGCTATAGTATGACTCTTTTTTGACGACATGCTATAGTATGACTTTTTTTGGACAACATGTCATAGTATGACCTATTTTGGACTACATGCTATAGTATGACCTTTTTTGACAACATGTTATAGTATGACCTATTTTGGACGACATGCTATAGTATGACTTTTTTTTGACAACATGCTATAGTATGACTTCTTTTGGACGACATACTATAGTATGACTTTTTTTGGACGACATACTATAGCATGTCTTTTTTTTGACGACATGCTATAGTATGACTTTTTTTTGACAACATGCTATAGTATGACTTTTTTTGGACGACATGCTATAGTATGACTCTTTTTTGACGACATGCTATAGTATGACTTTTTTTGGACAACATGTTATAGTATGACCTATTTTGGACGACATGCTATAGTATGACCTTTTTTGACAACATGTTATAGTATGACCTATTTTAGACGACATGCTATAGTATGACTTTTTTTTTGACAACATGCTATAGTATGACTTTTTTTTGACGACATGCTATAGTATGACTTTTTTTGGACGACATACTATAGTATGACTTCTTTTTGACGACATACTATAGCATGTCTTTTTTTGGACGACATGCTATAGTATGACTTTTTTTGGACGACATACTATAGTATGAATTTTTTTGGACGACATGCTATAGTATGACCTATTTTGGACGACATGTTATAGTATGACCTATTTTGGACGACATACTATAGTATGACCTTTTTTTGACGACATGCTATAGTATGACTCTTTTTTGACGACATGCTATAGTATGACTTTTTTTGGACAACATGTTATAGTATGACCTATTTTGGACGACATGCTATAGTATGACCTTTTTTGACAACATGTTATAGTATGACCTATTTTGGACGACATGCTATAGTATGACTTTTTTTTGACAACATGCTATAGTATGACTTTTTTTTGACGACATGCTATAGTATGACTTTTTTTGGACGACATGTTATAGCATGTCTTTTTTTGGACGACATGCTATAGTATGACTTTTTTTTGACGACATACTATAGCATGTCTTTTTTTGGACGACATGCTATAGTATGACTTTTTTTTGACGACATACTATAGCATGTCTTTTTTTGGACGACATACTATAGTATGAATTTTTTTTGACGACATGCTATAGTATGACCTTTTTTTGACGACATGCTATAGTATGACTTTTTTTTGACGACATGCTATAGTATGACCTATTTTGGATGACATGCTATAGTATGACCTATTTTGGATGACATGCTATAGTATGACTTTTTTTTGACGACATACTATAGTATGACTTTTTTTGGAAGACATGCTATAGTATGACTCTTTTCTGACAACATGCTATAGTATGACCTTTTTTTGACGACATGCTATAGTATGACTTTTTTTGGACGACATGCTATAGTATGACCTATTTTGGACGACATGCTATAGTATGACCTATTTTGGACGACATACTATAGTATGACTTTTTTTTGACAACATGTTATAGTATGACCTATTTTGGACGACATGTTATAGTATGACCTTTTTTTGACGACATACTATAGTATGACTTTTTTTTGACGACATGCTATAGTATGACCTATTTTGGATGACATGCTATAGTATGACTTTTTTTTGACGACATACTATAGTATGACTTTTTTTGGACGACATACTATAGTACGACTTTTTTTGGACGACATGCTATAGTATGACCTATTTTGGACGACATACTATAGTATGACTTTTTTTTGACGACATGCTATAGTATGACTTTTTTTGGACGACATACTATAGTATGACTTCTTTTTGACGACATACTATAGCATGTCTTTTTTTGGACGACATGCTATAGTATGACTTTTTTTGGACGACATACTATAGTATGAATTTTTTTGGACGACATGCTATAGTATGACCTATTTTGGACGACATGTTATAGTATGACCTATTTTGGACGACATACTATAGTATGACCTTTTTTTGACGACATGCTATAGTATGACTCTTTTTTGACGACATGCTATAGTATGACTTTTTTTGGACAACATGTTATAGTATGACCTATTTTGGACGACATGCTATAGTATGACCTTTTTTGACAACATGTTATAGTATGACCTATTTTGGACGACATGCTATAGTATGACTTTTTTTTGACAACATGCTATAGTATGACTTTTTTTTGACGACATGCTATAGTATGACTTTTTTTGGACGACATGTTATAGCATGTCTTTTTTTGGACGACATGCTATAGTATGACTTTTTTTTGACGACATACTATAGCATGTCTTTTTTTGGACGACATGCTATAGTATGACTTTTTTTTGACGACATACTATAGCATGTCTTTTTTTGGACGACATACTATAGTATGAATTTTTTTTGACGACATGCTATAGTATGACCTTTTTTTGACGACATGCTATAGTATGACTTTTTTTTGACGACATGCTATAGTATGACCTATTTTGGATGACATGCTATAGTATGACCTATTTTGGATGACATGCTATAGTATGACTTTTTTTTGACGACATACTATAGTATGACTTTTTTTGGAAGACATGCTATAGTATGACTCTTTTCTGACAACATGCTATAGTATGACCTTTTTTTGACGACATGCTATAGTATGACTTTTTTTGGACGACATGCTATAGTATGACCTATTTTGGACGACATGCTATAGTATGACCTATTTTGGACGACATACTATAGTATGACTTTTTTTTGACAACATGTTATAGTATGACCTATTTTGGACGACATGTTATAGTATGACCTTTTTTTGACGACATACTATAGTATGACTTTTTTTTGACGACATGCTATAGTATGACCTATTTTGGATGACATGCTATAGTATGACTTTTTTTTGACGACATACTATAGTATGACTTTTTTTGGACGACATACTATAGTACGACTTTTTTTGGACGACATGCTATAGTATGACCTATTTTGGACGACATACTATAGTATGACTTTTTTTTGACGACATGCTATAGTATGACCTATTTTGGATGACATGCTATAGTATGACTTTTTTTTGACGACATACTATAGTATGACTTTTTTTGGACGACATACTATAGTATGACTTTTTTTTGACGACATACTATAGCATGTCTTTTTTTGGACGACATGCTATAGTATGACTTTTTTTGGACGACATACTATAGTATGAATTTTTTTGGACGACATGCTATAGTATGACCTATTTTGGACGACATGTTATAGTATGACCTATTTTGGACGACATACTATAGTATGACCTTTTTTTGACGACATGCTATAGTATGACTCTTTTTTGACGACATGCTATAGTATGACTTTTTTTGGACAACATGTTATAGTATGACCTATTTTGGACGACATGCTATAGTATGACCTTTTTTGACAACATGTTATAGTATGACCTATTTTGGACGACATGCTATAGTATGACTTTTTTTTGACAACATGCTATAGTATGACTTTTTTTTGACGACATGCTATAGTATGACTTTTTTTGGACGACATGTTATAGCATGTCTTTTTTTGGACGACATGCTATAGTATGACTTTTTTTTGACGACATACTATAGCATGTCTTTTTTTGGACGACATGCTATAGTATGACTTTTTTTTGACGACATACTATAGCATGTCTTTTTTTGGACGACATACTATAGTATGAATTTTTTTTGACGACATGCTATAGTATGACCTTTTTTTGACGACATGCTATAGTATGACCTATTTTGGATGACATGCTATAGTATGACCTATTTTGGATGACATGCTATAGTATGACTTTTTTTTGACGACATACTATAGTATGACTTTTTTTGGAAGACATGCTATAGTATGACTCTTTTCTGACAACATGCTATAGTATGACCTTTTTTTGACGACATGCTATAGTATGACTTTTTTTGGACGACATGCTATAGTATGACCTATTTTGGACGACATGTTATAGTATGACCTATTTTGGACGACATACTATAGTATGACATTTTTTTGACGACATGCTATAGTATGACTCTTTTTTGACGACATGCTATAGTATGACTTTTTTTGGACATGTTATAGTATGACCTATTTTGGACGACATATGACCTTTTTTGACAACATGCTATAGTATGACTTTTTTTTGACGACATGCTATAGTATGACTTTTTTTGGACGACATACTATAGTATGACTTTTTTTTGACGACATGCTATAGTATGACTTTTTTTTGACGACATACTATAGCATGTCTTTTTTTGGACGACATGCTATAGTATGACTTTTTTTTGACGACATGCTATAGTATGACTTTTTTTTGACGACATACTATAGTATGAATTTTTTTTGACGACATGCTATAGTATGACCTTTTTTTGACGACATGCTATAGTATGACCTTTTTTTGACGACATGCTATAGTATGACCTTTTTTTGACGACATGCTATAGTATGACTTTTTTTTGACGACATGCTATAGTATGACCTATTTTGGATGACATGCTATAGTATGACTTTTTTTTGACGACATGCTATAGTATGACCTATTTTGGATGACATGCTATAGTATGACCTTTTTTTGACGACATGCTATAGTATGACTCTTTTCTGACAACATGCTATAGTATGACCTTTTTTTGACGACATGCTATAGTATGACTTTTTTTTGACGACATGCTATAGTATGACCTATTTTGGACGACATACTATAGTATGACTTTTTTTTGACAACATGTTATAGTATGACCTATTTTGGACGACATGTTATAGTATGACCTTTTTTTGACGACATACTATAGTATGACTTTTTTTTGACGACATGCTATAGTATGACCTATTTTGGATGACATGCTATAGTATGACTTTTTTTTGACGACATGCTATAGTATGACCTATTTTGGACGACATGTTATAGTATGAATTTTTAGTATGACGTTTTAATGAATAAAAACATAAAATCTATTTTTATGTTACAAAACATATTTTAAATCTAACATCTTCACTTTGTGAATTTAACTCTGGAGGTTAAATACCAGGTTTTCACCAGGGGAGGTTTTCTGTTTACTTCAGTTCAGTGGTGTAAAGACTACTGAAAATCTGTACTCAAAAACAATTAGGCCTATTGTTACATTGCTGAAATATTACTTGAAATAGTTACAAATATAAAAATACTGGATAGTTAAATAATTAAAACACTGAATGTTAGAAACATTCCCAAGTAAAGGTGTATAAGTATGTAAGTAAGGGTATTAATTATTATTATTATGTCAACATCACTTTCTACTTAACTCCTTTGACTACAATGACCTGGAGGAGTGAGAATCTACAGACTTTTCCAGACTAGGGCTCTAAATTTTGTATGTTCTGCTTTACCAATTCTTACAATTCTAACAATTAATTAAACATTGTTTGATTTCATTTTGATTTGTACTGCCTTGGATCCACCCACTTTCATTTTCTTTGTTAATTTTCTTGAATGTGCCTTGTATATACCTATATTATTATTATTAATAAAAACCTTTAATAAATACAAATGTTTATCCATTGAACAGAAATAGACAGCTGCTGCCATTTTCCTCTTAAAATATAATTCTTATCAGCAATAAAAATATTTTTTTATTCTTAAAAAATGTAAATAAATAAATAAAATATAGGCCTACATTTTTACTACCCCCCCCCAAAAACTATCTTTATATAGGCTAATTGTCTCATGGTTGTACGTATCCACTAACCTCTGCTCTAAACTCTATCTTTTTATATAATAAATAGTATAGATTAACATAGTAGAGATTATAAATTACCTTACATGTTATATAATATAATGAGGCATATTGACAGATTGACGTTTTGGCGCCATTTGAACAAATTGTTGGACGTGCCCCGCCCCCTCCTGACGTCACCATGCAGTTGTCTCGGATCTCCATCCTGATTGGAGGATTCAGTTGTCTGTCACTGACTCCTTCAGGCTGTGATTTGCGGCAAACTCAGGAAGGCTGCGTCAAGCGCAGCATTTACACAGAAAATCACCGGAAATGTTTTCACTGTCCCTTCAAAATAAACGCTGATATATGCGCTAATGTATTTAAAACGGACAATGTGCACATAGGTGTTATAATTGTCTTGTGAAATCACTTCATTTTTATACTCCTGTTGTAATATTTGGAATTTTATCTTGTTTTTCCTCCCTACAGACAATTTGTCATTACAGTGTAATAACAAACATCTCAGTTTATTTTAATATTTTTTCTGGCAAATATAATTATTATTCATAGCGACATTAGGAAAAATAAAAACCAGGATATATCTATATAAGTGCATGTGAAAACAGTTGTGTCATTTCAGTTTAAGGCAAGGAAAATTAGTTATAGTTAGAACAATCTAAAATATTATATATTAATGCAGCAATCTAGTGTAACTCGGAAGCAAAATTAAGAAGCTATAGACTAACAATAAACACTATTAATGTGTAATACCAGCCTTCAGTTTAAGACACTCACTAATTGCAAATAAAGCATTTTTTTCTGTTCTGAATGTAAATTAAAGGGATATTATTCAAATTTTAAACACTCTTAACGTGAGTGGACAAATATGCTTCAGGAAAGTCTCTTTTTATTAATAATAAAGATGAGAAATATCTCAGTAACCTCAGTTTTGCTTTTAAAATGCTAAAAAAAATATATGGCAAACACAAACCAATTAAGCTAATATGAGTCAAACTCATACGATTTAGCATCCAACCTGTAAATGCAGTGATACACAGCTAGACTTAAATATAAAATTAAGAATTTAACTTTAAAAGCCATAATTAAAACACACAACCAGGTCAGTAATGAATTTTATTTTGAAAGCCAAAACCGGAAACGTGTTTTCAACACCTTGTGAAACTTTACGTCGCTGCTGACTTTTTTTTTTTCTTCTCCTCCCAAACTTTTCTTACCTTCTCCGAAAGTCATGACGAGTTCCAGTGTGACTGGACGGAGAGGAGCCAGAAGGTAAGAAAACCGCCCGAGGGATCGATTATCGATTAATTGATCCGCTCTGATTAGCTGATTATTGCCTGACGCCTGAAACCGAACGTGTGTTTTCGTTAAGAAGCGTCACGGTGAATTATTGATCACAACTAATGGCAACTTTATCTTCCACTTTATTGCTGCAGGAAACTTTATTGCTTTTATTGCTTCTTATTTCATCATAGTTTCTAGTTATAAAGTTTCTTTTATTGGCTTATCATACATTTTATTGATGATTGCTAATACAGGTTATTTATGCATTTTTAGGGGGTTATTAAGGGGTTTTCCCAGTCATATGGACATAATAAATATAATCTGTCACTTGCCTAAAGCACCATTTTAATACTTTAAATCCAACATAATTATAACTGCTTTGTTATGTTGTAATATGTCATGTTTTTTGTGATTCTTATTCTGTTATTGATCGAAACAGCAGATTATGATTGTGCACATCTGCATATCTTCAAAAAAAAAGTTGATTTTCAACTGGTTGTACCACTCATCTCATTCTCCTCTATCCCTCTCATGTTGTCTTTTCTCTTGTAAAACACATTATTAAATAGATATTAGATTATTTTTCTTAGATTCCGTCCCTGTAAAACAAAGTTGACCTGATGTTTAAAATGTGAAATGCAGGAAATCGCTATAATACATCAGGATCTGATGGCGGCTTGTTGCTTGTTTCTGGAAGTGCATTTGCTGATTTAAAAATATCAGGCTAATAAAAGGTAATCTCATCTTCACTGCAGCAGAAACAACAACAGGAAGACTTTCAGTACACTTTAAAAGTATTGAATTTAGTGTAGTTTGCATCAATATCTCTAGCAATTACCTTTATATTCAACCAATTTACAGCTCTGGACTCCAGTACTAACAGAAAGAGATGTGTGTCCTTTATAATCCATTAGATCACAATACAACATTTAATCTTACTATTTTAAGTTGTTCCTTCCTTGTTTGATTTCTGTAGCCATGGCATATCATTTAAAAATGCTGGCATTGGGTATTTGTGATCTAAACGTGGTGTTTGACGCCTTAACGGTTGCATCTCTGCTTTTCGTCGCTCTGCTGCTGTTATCGGGCTCTAATCACAACCTGTGCAGGCGCTTTTGCAGCCGAGTGTGAAGCAGCTGGGATGGGATCATCGTGGCCACATGTCTGGCTGCAGTTCTCCTTCTTTAGTGATATTGAGTTGTTATAAACGGCTTTGATGAAGGAGGGAAAAGACAGAACAGTCATTACAGAGATTGTGGAAGGCTGGGTATCTGGGTATTCTGTACAGTTTACCTGACACTTGGAAAAAAAGCAAATTATTGCCTTAATCTGAGTCTAACTGGACAACTGAAGTGCATGTGAACCCTTAATATCAGAATAATATCAGATCAGATAAAGCAATTGGACTTAGGTTTTCTCCTGCATGTATATGCTTTAGTTGGAGTTAAACTAGACAATGCATATGGTCACAGAAGAACAGAATCACAGTAGGAGAACCACATGGATGTATCACCACTCAGCAGCACGCTGATTTCTCCCAGTGGCCACTCCTGGTACTGCAACAAAAAATCCCATAGGACCCAAAAAGCATTTTTCCCATAGTTGACAGGACACTGTTATCTATGGGGTTGCATAACGTGGAAATAAACCCGGAAGTCAGGAACTTTTTCGGCACATGTGCCAGGCAAGAAACTTCTATTGAAATGAAGGGCGGCCATTTTTCAATCTGGTATCCAGCTATATTATACATCCATGGAGAACCAGCAGAGCAGCAACATGGCCGCCTGGCTAGCACCAAACCTGGCAACCATCCGTTCATTTGTTCCTATTGGAGGCATGGTTTATGAAAGCCCAGATCAGCTTATTGGGTGCCATGAACAATCTATCAAATGCATCTCTAGGTAGTTTATAGCCAATTGTATCAAACATACCCAATACCCAATGACGATGGAATAGTTTAGCGCTGGTTTTTCAAAATAAACCTGCAGTCTAAGTTAATTAAAACACTTTCTAAGGCTGCATTGAAAGATAAATTACCATTTGCCGCCATGTTGGATCCACAGTTCATCATCGTCTTGCTGCACCCTTCCCTGTTCTGTGATTGGCTCCTGGGTCCTCCTGAATTGATATTCACATGCAAGGAATGATGGGTAAACCCAGGCTAGCAACATGGCAGAAGCTCAGAGAAACGTCCATTTTTTAAAAGATGTTGAGTCCATGCGATTATCTACCTTGTTGTTTGAAGATGCTGGATTTCTACTGTGCCCCAGTTGTTTGTTTATAACTCATATGTGTCTATATAACGCATTTATAACACATAAACACCCCCTGGTGTTGAGGGGGAGGACATGTTTCTATCAGTAATTTGGTTTTCTCTGTTGCATGTAAACTGGAACTGGGACAGAAGTCCGATTAATTTTGAGCATAGCTTAATTAAGCTGTTCATGTAAATACGTTGACTTTCATCACTTCATATGAAAACTAGCTGAATGTCAAGAATGAAAAGATTACAGAAGAAAGGTCTTGGCAGCGGTGGGAAAAAAGAGAGCTGGGGAAGTTCCAACCCCAAATTTGAGATACTGTACAAATAAAACCATTGATTTCACTTGGATCCTTCAATCGGTGAAGTTGGTGAAAATGTCGGATCTCAGTTTTGGAAAAAGTTTCAGAAATGTCCATCCACTGATCCCTGATCTGACTCCAGACAAGGTGTGGGAGGAGGGGGTTTCCAGAGCTATCCCACCGTCTGAGAAGCAATTCACCGGCTCCTTAAAATAAGATCGATAAGTAGATTAGTGCAGCACATGTGCCTGGTTGTTTTGGTGAAGCTGAAGCTTTATCGGTGTTCCAACGCTTGAACTGTAGTGGGAATGTCTGAGGAGTGACTCAAACAAGAATTAATTTTCATTCCTAAATAGCTGGACTCACCCTGGTGGAAGTGTGATGAGCTCAGAGCAGAACGACTGCTTGTTCCTTCGTGTTGAAGGGATTTGTGCATCTGGATTTGGGAGTAGCCCTGAAGTCCTTGGGGAGTAAGCATGGGATAAAAAGGGAAAATTAAATGACTGATATGGGGAATAACCATGGGAAGAATGTGGTATAAACTTAATGAGGGATGTCGGGATGAGTTGAAAAGCATGATTTTACATCTGCAGTTTCTTAACTGTAATGTATTTTAAGATATAGCTTTTTTCCTCAATTATGAAGGTGAAGAAAATATATCAAATTTTTATAATATTGATAAACACAGGGCAGAACCCGACGTAAACTATGGATAAAACCCCGCCATTTTAGATTGAATTCTCTAGAGCTGCTGCTAATGAATATTCTGATGAAACGATTAATTGATTAGTTGTTTGGGTCATAAAATGGTGTCAATCAAATGTCAATCACTGTTGCTGAAGCTGAAGAATAGATTACTATTATTACTATTAATTAAACTAGTAATTAAACTTATTAAACTAGTTCAAAAATAGAATTAACTGCAGTAGTAATGTTTTATCGCATTTCTTGGTCCCAGTGGAATCTGGAGTATGTGTTTTTAACACTTAAAAGGGCACTTTAGTGCACATTAAACATTTTAAACAGCACTTTAGTGCACATTTAGACATTTAACAGGGAATTAAGTGCACATCTAGACATTTAAAAGGGCATTTATTGCACATTTAGACATTTAAAAGGGCACTTTTGGGTGTGTTTTTTAACATTCAGCGCACAAAGGCGGGCAACATACACGTCCATGCTTAGCACCACTCCTGCACAACACCCATGTGATTGGTTTAAAGGAATAGAAACAAGCCAGAGTGTTTTTTCTCCTCTTTATAGTCAACTTAAGTTAAAGTTCTTGCTATTCCACACAAGTGAGTATCCTCAGCTGTGTGTCTGCTTACCCTCCTCCCCAGAGTGAGCAGCTTAAACTGTGAATGTAGCTGCATGCGTAGTTCAAATTGGAAAATCGAATCAAATCGTGACGCCCCTACTGGCTGTGCAAGACTGAGATCTTATCAACGTTCAGAGCTGCCTCAGGGGAAACTGTGTTTCTGCAACTGTACCCTGGGGTTTAGTTTACTGCCGTTGCCTCCAAAATAGATGCTCTGTAAGTTCAGGGAGAGGTGTCAGGAGGTCAGTGCAACGCAGTCTCTGGACGTTAGTTCTTCTTTTATACGATCGCCCTTCTTACGTCACGACCGTTCCCTGTTTCTGACATGGAGCAGATGGTGGATAGCGTATTATATTTTTAATGGAATTAAATCTGAGTCGGTGCTCATGCAGAGTCCTGCTGCTGCTGCTTGATAAATACATACCGTCGTTTTCCATTTTTAGATGAGTGGTTTTAATTTTAGCACCTGAAGATTGTCAGTTAGTCAAAGCACTGCGGTGACAAGAAGTGAGCAAACAGGACACAAGTTTACCTTAACTATGTGTTTAGCTTAACTTAGATTCTTGTTTGCAAGTACAATGAGAGACAAAAGTTCAGACTTCCTTGTATGCCTACAACAAATACCTGGCTGATGAAGCAGATTCTGATGACTGTACAGTATAATGGAAGCTATTTATCTTCTATTGCTGCAGTGCTGTGCAGACATTCATGGTTCCAAGAGGATGAATCCTGCTGATTCTTCTGATGTTTCCTTTCCTCGAGCACCATGAGTGTTTTTATGTTTGGTAAAATCATGAGCATTTTCTCTAAATATTAATGTAGGTTAATTACTCAAACACCACCGGCACCTTCAGTATAATGATGCACCTCATTAGACATATCGCAGCTTTCAGAAAAGTCAGTATAAAGTTTACATTAAAAAATTAAATGAAAAAATTAATAAAATTAAAAAAATAAAAAAATATTTTTAAAAATTATAAATAATAAATAAAAATAAGATATAATATATATATATATATTATATATATATTATATATATATAATATAATAAAACAATATTTTTTATAAAAAAATATAAGTATATATAATTATTAATAATTAAAAAAATCCTGTAAACTTTATACTGTTATATCTGTGTTTTCTGAAAGCTACGATATGTCTAACGTCATTAAACTCAAGTGCCTGAATGTAAAACAGATGAACTAGTATTTGCACCCAGTGACCTGTTTGACATCCTTATAGCCAAATGCGATTTTTCAATTAACTAATTAGATCTTTTTCTGTTTTCGCTTTGATCATCGCTGACCAATCCGGTTGAATGTTTCAGTCTGAGCGTTTATTTGTGGTGAACTTTCAGTTAAAAGTGGACGTTTAGTTCACGAAGGAATCTCAAACTCAGTGAAGCACTGAGCTGATATCTTCTGATTACAATCAGTAACTCCAGGAGAGACCCTTCAAAGGTTCCCATTTTCATTCTCTGCTCTCTGAAAGTCAGAGTGGTTTGTTTTGCCTTTTTTTTTTAAAGTTCAAGCCTCATTTTTCCCGGGGCAACAATTAGTTTTAAGTGTTAGGCCTGTGGAACCTGATAGCAGTGGGCTTTCATCATAATTAGCAGGCATCCAGGCTTTGAAAGTGGAAATGGGCTCTTTTTACTTCATGCCAGCTTTTCTGATTGGATGTTGCCCCTGAAAGGAGGAGAAGTTCTTCAGAGGTTCAACTCAGCGCTGAAGAAACGCAGCTGCTGCTGGTCTATAGTTCTAGTTGTTAAAAGGCAGAAAAGCTCTTGTCCTTATATGATTTATCTGAGTTCATTGTCTTCTGTTGTAGCAGATAACCTTTACAATCATTTTAAAACAATGGAACCAAAGCAGGACAGGAAGTACAGCACCATTACAATACAACACAGCTGTATGCAGCAGAATGCAACGAATGGAATTACACTAATATTTAATAGTACAATGGAGGCAGCTGTGTCTGGTTCAACCATAGTTTCCAGCTTTTCTTTAATTCAACTAACAGATGTTTTAATTTGTTGTTCTACTGTGTTTTGTTATGTTTTTCAATTAACAGAATAATAGTTTTGTGTCGTTCTCTGCCATAATTTCCCTAAATATATTTAAAGATACATGTATGTAGTTTAGGCAAAGCAAAAACCCCACAGTTAATGCATTTCATTCATCCATTGTGAACAAAGTTACAGATAAAGTCTCTTTTTCAACTAATATTTGCAGCTCTGGACACTTTTATATAGTAGAAATACAAGTGTCTATGATTATAGTTTTATTTGCTTCAGCAGCCTCAAGATTAAAGAGATTAAATTTCATTTTTAAGACAAGTCGCTGCAGAGTGAATTTGAATTGTATTGTTATTTAGAGGTAGCATATTTTATATCTCTCTATTTTATATCACTCTTTTAATGACTTTTGGACATTGGACGTCACATTTTGAAGTGAAACGGTGTTTTAGCTGTGATCATAGGGAAAATCTTCTAAAATAAATATGAGCATCTCAGACTTATTGACAATATCTTAAGATAATGAGATAATTACGGTAAGTAGAACTCAGAATAAACTGGTGATTAGAATGAAAAGCCTCAGTTGTGATCTTGATAACAGAACGCCCTTGTATTCTTCTGATAGCCTCTGAAAGTGAGTTTCACTTATTGATGGCTATAATGGAAAAGGAAGATTAGCCAAAGGTTGTCCCTGAATGCATCTTTTCAGCTCTGGAGACTGTGGATTCCTTATCTCAAACTCAGAGGATGAGCATGAACAGCTTTTTTGTTGTGGTGCAACCCTGTGAGGTCTACATTTGTAATTAATTAAATGGTTAATGGGTATAAGGAAACATTAATTTCTATTTAAGAAATGTCTTTAAACAACAGTTATAATAAAGTTTTATTTAAAAAAAAAGCTAAATACTTTCTGGCTGGGCACTGTAGGGCACATTTTCCAAATAGTCTGTGGATTATTATCCATTTGGAGGTTTTGTATTTACAGCAGCAGGATTAAATTAAAACAAACCACAGTGCTCATATTCATGGTAATGAAGGAACATGTCACAGTGTGGCCATTGATGGGTTTTAATATCTTTTGGATGTGATTAAGGCTGGATCTAGAACCACAACGATTAGTTGATCAATCATTAGTTATCACGATAATCGATTTAAGTCATTTTTAAGAAGAAAATGTCCAAATTCTCTGGTTCCAGCTTCTCAAATCTAATTATTTCCTGGTTTCTTTAGTCTCTATAATAGTAAACTGCTGATCTTTGGGTTGTGGACTGTTGGTCTGGACAAAAAAAGATATTTTAGGTTGAATCTTGAGCTTTGGGAAACATAGTCTTGTATTTACAGCAGCAAGATTGAATTAAAATAAACCACAGTGCTCATGTTCATGGTAAGGAAGGAACATGTCATGCAGTGCAATGGTGTAGCCCAATGACGTTTTTAAATATCCTTTGAATAAGATTAAAGTTTGATCTGGAGCCACGATGACAAAACACGTCGAAGCGAGCACAGAAATTCTGGAGCTGTTGGTGGTTCTGGTTCTGGACCAGACACTCACAAGTTTAAACATTGCTAAATTTGGCTGAATTACAAAAGGTAAAGTGGTAAAATGGAAAGCCAAAAAGAGACAAAATTCCCACAACATAGGAAACAAATTTCCCAGGACTGTAGACCACTAAGTTGTTGAAGATGAGGGTTTAGAAAATGTGCTACAGAGAGATTAAAATCCATCCATCCCTAAAAAAAAATACACGTAATATTACACCTATAACAGCTTTGATTTGTGAACTCCTTCATGTCATGTCTCTTGGTGTAAATGTATGATAAAGTGGGGAAAACAGAATGGGACAATGATGCACATTTATCACCATATGTGATTATCAGTGAGGTCTCCTGCTGTGGGCCAATCAGCTGCTATCTCTGCTGCATGAGAAACACTGAATAAACTACACAAGGCTAAAAATACCCACGTCATCTCAAGTACTGGCAGGGCTTGGGAAAGAGGCACTAATCAAACTGTGTCCCAACATCACGGTGGGAAAACACCAAACCAACCAAACACCGCTGCATTTTTGGCTGCATCTGGTGAATTTGTTTACGCTTTGGCAAGCGACATATGCTCATTTAGAGGTTGTAATAACTGACCCTGAAAGGCTTTTTGGCTGCCATAATGAGATGGTGAAAGCAGTCGTCTAGTTTAGAGTTATACCAAACCGCCGTAGCCCCCGAACACCAAAAAAGGTCGGATCCTGCTCTGCCAAAAACCGAAGGACCAAACCACGGCTGCATTTGGAAACACTGCATGTCACTGTGATCCCTCAAAACCTCCGGGCACCGATTCTCATTTCTGGATCACACAATGAAAGTTTTTGTTTGACGCTGAAGTCAGAAGTTTCCTCATAATTTGAAGTTCTATTCAAAACGGTCTCGTCACCGGTCGCTGTCGCTTCTTTTTTTTTTTTGCTTTTCAGAATCTGATGCCTGAGAAATGTCTCTGAGGGCGAAGTGAAATGTGCACAGGAGCTGAACACAGATCACCTCTGTTCACCGGCTCATAATAGAACAAATGTTGTGTTTAGCACTGAGGTGCCTGTGGAAACGCACCCCTGCCCTATGAAGTCATGTAAGAAGGTGGAACGAGGCACAAACATTAATGTTGAGTTCTCACTGTAGCTACACATGCTGAAATATCAACAGTTAAATCTTGCTGAAATGTTTTATTCCTAAATGACAGGAAACACAAAAGTATTAAAATCCACCTGTCAGTGCCTCTAAAAATCGTTGGATCTCCATTTGTTTAAAGAGACCGGAGCAAAAATGGCCTGTTTCAGACAGAGGTTGAACTGAGGGGCCGCATAAAGAGCTCGTATAAGAATGATAAATGATGCAAATATAATCCAAATTTAAAAAATACAGACCTGGAAATGTGTATACTGTAAATTAGCAAATACAGCTCTGGAAAAAAGTAAGAGACCATTGTATTTTGTTCTGAAATCAGCATCTCTACATGTATTCCAGCTGTTTCATTCCAGCGTCTGTTGAATTCCAACAGATGACGACTCATTCTGCTTCAAAAGGAACCAGGAGTGGAATAAAGTCACCTAAGAACAATGGTAAAGACTGTGGAGAGCATGACAAGACACATGGAAGATGGGTTACAGCATCAAATATTGATTTCTGAACTCTTCTTAAGTGTAAACATTAGAATTATGTTGTTTTAAAATTAATTTAATCAGGTTTCTTTGCATTGTTTGAGATCTGAAAACATTGGATCTACTTTGTTATTTTGACCATTTGTCATTTTCTGCAAATAAATGCTCTAAACGATACTAATTGTATTTGGAATTTGGCAGAAATGTTGTCAGTAGTTAATAGACTCAAACTAGAATGTTCCTTTTGCCCAAACACATACCTAAAAGTAGTAAAATCCCTGATAATTTTGCAGTGGTTGCTTATTTTTTTCCAGAGCTGTAATAGCCACATTTTAATTCACCGCTGGGTTCTCTTTAAATGCTGGGTACAGGTGTAAATTTTGATAAATTAGTGTTGGTTCCAAATAAACGCGGAGTCTAATTTATTAAAAAAAAAAAAAAGAAAGAAAAGAAATCAGTTGTGATCATTTCGCAAGATCCTGCCCACATCACTGTGGGGCTCAAATGACGTTAAAGAACACCCTCTTGATTAATTGTTGTAAGTACGACATGAAATTCAAACTTTCTATGCAGAGGAAAACTCAGGAGAAGCAGCTGCGAGATGTTTAACTACAGTACTCTAATCTGACTTATAAAAAATCTAAGTTATACTGTAGTTTAATACAAGAATTTGACTAAACTACCATACTTTTCCTGTTTCTCTGAGCAAGATTTTTGTCAGGAAAGAATTAATCTCCCGTCCTAAATTGCTGCCTGGTCTCATATAAACACCCGATCTGTTAAGTGATTGAAACAAATAAACACTCCGGCTATTATTTGTTAATTTACATTAATATATTTGCTCCCTATGGAGTAAAACAATAAAATGATGAACCAAAGGGACAAACTAAACAACCTGAGGCAACAGGAGAAGACTGAGTGAGTGAGTAAAAGCCAAACTTTATGAAAAGGGTCCCCTTTTCAATTTGGATAAATCATCCGGCGGAACTATCTCGGAGTCGATTGCATTGCATTTATGTTCAATTAAGTTAACTTATGTCTGGCAGACATCAAATTGCATCTCGGCGCAAACAGCGAGAGCAACAGTCATCCCGAATATGAAAAGGTAACCGAATCAGTGCATTATGGAAAACTCAATTAAGTCCACAAACGTGTATTCTCCTCTACAGGAGCAGAGGGGGCGTGTGAGCAGCTTCATGGTAAAGAAGGTGTTTTCACAGGATTTTCAGGAGACGTTTCAAAGTGTTTCAAAAAGGCCGACGTTACACCCGCTGCCTTGTCATTACCCCGACCCTCTCCTTTAAAGAGATGCCGAACTGGTATAATTTCCATCAGTGAGGGAAATTACACGATAAAAGACGCTTATTTAGATATTTTTGGTTGTTTCGGGGCAGAAAACAGCGATGTGTGCAACATCTGGTCTTGTTCTGTAGTTATGAGAATCACATATCACACATCTGGAGGCTCTACTGCTACTGTAGTGAAGGAGGCAAACAGGTCACGGCGTCTCCTCTTGAACACAAAACCGAGGACCAGATATCTAGGTCAACTTAGCTGCATTTTAGAAATGCTGAGGTATTTGTTTGGCTAGAAAAGACAAAGAAATTAAGTGATCAGAGGAAAAGGAAATGAGAGATGGAAAATCAGTCAGGAGTAAAAAGGCTGGGGCTGTTTGAGCCAAATGCATTTATTTTTCTGTTTCTACAAAGCTTCAATCTTGTCATGTTTGAATCACAGGCCTGGAGAGTTTGTGCTTCACCACTGAGAGAAAACAAGGTGCGTTTGGTCCAAAATGCAACGTGACATCAGAGCTGGAAACTGGCTAATTGGGGAAAACTCGATTTTCAGAGCCCTGCTTTGTTTTAGGGAGGGGCGTCGAGAATTCCTGAATGGATGCTGCTTCTACTGCTGCTGCACGTCAAACCGTGTAAAGTTTGAAACTCTCTAAGCTGAAAACTGATGCCAATGTCATTGTTCCACAAAGGAAACATATAATATTGCTATTCCAAGAATTCATTCATGTCCATCCAGGTTTGGGTTTCTGCGGTACTCCATGTTTGTATCTTCAAGCTTCGTTGAAAAAAAACCCACAATGCCATTTTCTCCAACTGATGCGGAGAGTTTTTACTTGGATTCTTTCTTCATCTGTGAAGAGAAAATCCATTCTGAAATATGGTGTAAGACGGATTTAAATAGTTCCAAAGTCGCTGTCGTCCCTCTTTGTGTTTGTTTGTACAGCAAGAGACAGAAACACAAAATGGGAACTTCAAATCAGACTAATTCAGACTTCTGAGGACTCTTAGCTGATCTTTTATCTCAATGTCCAAGACGGAGAAGAGGAACATTTACACTGAACACTTGTAACTACATATGGTCCCTTTAAGAGTGGGTATCCAAATATATTGAAAATTGATTCTTTGGGTGTGTTTAAAGGCATATTTCCAGACATCTGATTCATCGGGACTAAGAATATGAGACTTCATCTTATTAAATATCCTAGTATTTCCTCCATGAAGAAAAGTACAGGTAAAAATTGCATAGACATGATCAACCCAGATGTACAGGTTGTTCTAAGTTGGCTCAAATTTCTTTACACAATTCGATATATTTCTATTCTATTTAATGTCACACTCATACTTTACCTGCTCGAATGTATAGTTTCCATCCTATGCTCACATCATCTATTGCACCCCTGGTCTGTCCTGTACAATCTATAACTGGTGAATCTGTGATTTGTGACTGGGCCATACAAATAAAACTGACTTTGTGCAAAATGTTGAGTCAACTGGTCCTGACATTGGGTGTTTTGTCACCGATTGATTAATTAAGACAAAAATTAAGTGGTTATGAGGCTAAGAATACTGTTATTTAAAGTAAAAGGAGATGGAACAGGCTGAAGGCAGCAATTATTTCATCATGGACTGAATAGACGTTACTGGACATCAGCATCTTTTGGTCTTTTTATCCATCATGTCAGACTGAGTCGGACCAGCTGGTTCTAAACAGCTTCAGATCCACCGTGGGAACCTGGAGTTCTCCGCCACCAGACAACTCGTCTTCATCTTCAAACTCACCCGGCGATAGACTTTCCCCAGCGACTTTATTGAATTCACTCATGACATTTTGAACCTGGACTAAGTTGGGAAAGGGTGGAGAGGAGGGGGCCGGTATGAAGAGAGAAACAACGAGGCCTCACAAAACTTTTTCGAAAAACAGCGTCGCCACCAAAGAGGCATAATGCCTCATTGTGGAGGCTGAATGTGCTGGATTGTGTTGGAGAATCTGGAAGGAAGAGGGAGGGGCGGAGGACGCATGTGATGTTTGAAGTCAACCTGATTGTGGTACAAAAAAAAAAAAAAAGATTTTTTTTTCTTTCTGTATACACCGGGACGCACAAGATATCAACGATGTGACGTCAGCGTGTGATTTATGTTGGAAGGGATGTGAGAGCCGGAAATGGCGATTTTTGGCCGAATACTTTTAATAGATGGAGGTGAACGAGCGTTAAAAGTGTGTGTTTGTGTGTGTGAGAGAGAGAAAGGGCATCGGTGCACACAAAACACTTGGGTCCTCGCCAGAAATGATAACACGTTATCTAACCTCAGTATGATGCATCATGTGATGTCGGCCTCGGTGCTGTTGTTGGCTGCCTGATGGCGTGTGTGTGTGTGTTTAAGTGTGTGTGTGTTCATGTCACACTGGCTCTATTTGTTCAGCTCTCGGTTTTTGCTTGTCTTCTCCCCGGAGTTTTCCTGCTGCCTCCAGGAAGCAGCTTTCAGGACGGCCTGATGGGTTTCCTGGCAGCCCCCCCCCCCCGTCCTCCTCTTACTCCCCCTCAGTTCCTACTGGGAGACAATGGGAGGTCTACACAGGGGCATGGAGGGGTGTGTGTGTGTGTGTGTGAGAGTGTATGCAGTGATGAGGGGGATTTATTGGGGGAGTAGTGGGCTTCCCTTCAGGAAGGCAGATTTATCCTCGCAGCAGAGAGGCCCTCTGTTTGTGTCTCTTCGTCCTAAATGTCCTCGCAAGCATAAAATCTCCTCGGCCTGAAGACGATGGAGCGGCTCCTCGCCCTCTACGAGGGATTAAGTTTAGGATTAGCAGTCGGCTTTGAGTTTAAGACGAATTGAGATGAAAGTTAAAGGTCGCTGGCGCCGTTTCCTCTTGACAAAAAAGTAACGCATAAATCAAGCCTCAGGGTTTCATTCTTGACCTTTACAGTGAACTTCAAGGTCCGTTTTGTAGCTTTCAATCATATCGCTTCATCTTCACCAGCAGATGAGGGTCAGGTGGTCGGTCGTCATGCAAACAGGTTCAGAACCGTTTAAAGTGCATTCATGACCTTGGAAATGGAAGATGAAAAATGAAAATCTCACCCAAAGATCCATTGAGTCTTTGAAGATCATGTGATGTGAACAAACAGAACAGCTGAAAAAGAAAAGAAGAAGGTAAAAAACTGTGATACACAGATGCTTCTCATACCTGGAATTAAATATCACACACAATACATGACCTCCCAACTCTGACCCCTGTTACAAAAAAATCTCAAATCTCTTGCCACAACCATGTTTAAAACTGTATATTTTAACATTCCAGCACTTTGCATTTTAATCACCTTCAGATTTTTTCTAATTATTTCTGATTCTCGTGTTGGTGACATCAACCTGCCAATGGGGACTAAAAATGGAAAATCTATCATATATGTTCATTAATATGCATTGGTCCTGTTTTAAATAAATAAACTCAAACTCATAATTAGTAAACTTTTAAACGCTGTGTCTAATATACTTAACAAATTGTTAATTAACAAAAAAAAAAGATTTAATTAGTCCATTAAGTATCAGAAAGCTGGGCATTTCAATACCAAAACCAAAGATAATTGTCTGGAACAAGATAACAGCTCTATTGTTTGGCAACATTTGGAAAAATAACCCCAAATACAAGGTTTCAGATTTAGACTGGAATTTTAATTGGTGTAAATGTTTCATTGGACGTCCTCACATGCAGTAATTCAAGTATTTGTGTGGGCATGTGTGGTATGCAGATAATAGTGGAGGCCTGTATCTTTCTTCCTTTTGTTTGTGTGTGTGTGTGCATGTTATGTGCGTGTCCAGATTTCTGAATGGGTTTTTTTTCTCATGTAAAGCAGTCAAACAGTACGAGTTGCTGTCAGTGAGAGTGGATGTTGGCTTTCACTCCCTTCCCTTCCTCCTCAGTGGGATTGTGTCGCTCTTTCTCTTCTTCTCTCGCTGGTTTCCCTTCTGTGGAAAAAGGGTGGCAGTGGAGATGAGGTCACTGTTTCAAAAACATGGCCCCGAGCCTCAAACTAGCGCAACATTTCCCCTTTCACGGAGCCGACTGAATGCAGGACAACGTTCACGTCTTCATTAGTAACTCAGATGACATGGGACTCCTCCACTCGTCACATGTTCCTACTCGGCCCGAAAGGAAAAACCGTATCAATCACAAATCAGCGTATTTGGCATTTTTTATAGGAAACAATCTGTCACTGTGGTACTAATCCGTCTAAAGTTCTTTCTAGAAATGATGAAGAACCAAACCTATGTTTTAACTGGATGAAGCAGGGATTCAATTTAGTTTCTGTACAGGGTTAAAAACTAAATTAGATTTGATATTTTTTTTAAAAGCGGGTTAAATGAGGAGTAATTAAGAAAACAAGCTGAGAACTTCAGTGAGATGAGAATCGTGTTGATAGTTTCATGGAGGTTATGTTGTAAAACAGAAATAAATAATCATACATTTACTATTTATCTATATTTACTTCTTTATTATTTACTATTACAGATTTTCTATGCATATGGCAAATAATTGTTAGTTATTTGGATGGAAAACGGAGGTAAATGGTAAAATGTTTAACCAAACTATTCCTACCTATAATGATTGCGGTTTTGATTTGACTGTCAAACGAGCTCCAAACTACATAATATATAGAATATATAATAATGTTAAAAAGGATTTATTTGACATTTTTCTTTACACAATTCTTGACGGCAATGTGCATGAAAATAACGTTAATGATTTGTTATAAATTAAAATCCACGACTCTTAGCAACACAACAAATCTGTTTAACATCTCAAACAAAAGCACAAAGTCGTTAATGCTGAATAATTGCATTGTGTAACTAAAAAATAATCGTCAATTTTAATATTGAATAAGTGTTAGTAGTTAAAGCGAGTTAGCGCATTGTGAATATGATGTACCACAGCAAACAGAATGATAAAAAAGTCTATTTATTGATCTTTAGTGAATATTTGCAGGTATTAAATGTGTTCTACGTCTATATAAAACATTTTTTCACCCAAATCCTCACCTGTAGTAGTTAAAGCATCATGGATTTGATGAACTACAGCAAACAGAATGATGTGTAGTTTTCATTAAAAGTGTGAAAATAAGGTCATTGTGTGTAATTGTGTGTAGCTATGTTCTCTAATTCAGGTAACGACACCCAAACTTCTGGAAATAAGGTTAAATTTCATTACATGGATTTGAATTCCAAATGACTTGATTTGCTAATAATTAAAAAGTAAAATTGGACATTTTTCAACCAAAGGAAAAATACTTTTTACTCAAATGTTATTGGAAACTTAATTCTTCGTCTTTACTGAATTACACACTGCTCTGTAGACACATTCCATATTTATTATGTTCAGTTGACCTGATTAAAAGACTCTTGTTGGTACTGGATATTTACTGGAATCAGTCAGTTCCAATAGTTCTTTCCGGAAAATGAGGAAAGGATTATAACACGTAGGTTTTAATAAACTTAATCCTTTATCTAATAAAATTGTTGAGAAAACAGAGATATGCAGGATTCTCTCATATAATCATGATGTTGGAATATTTATTAGTGGATTCACTCACTGCCTGTGATGAAACGTAGTGAAAAGTAAACCCAGCGTTGGGTGTGAGCTTCTGCGGTTATGATTGCTATGTTGCATTAAAACCAAATTAGGAATGTCATGTTAACCCAATTTGTTGCCATGGAAACGCAGATGTCTGTCAGTTAGACGTTTACTAAGTTAAGGCGGTATGCCCATAACGAGCTCCTACAAACTTGTTGCTGTGAACAATGTCTTTGCCTGAAATCACATGAAATGCGTTTGTTCATATAGGTAAATCAGGTTTTTGAATATTTGCGTAAATATACGTCGGTGAATTCTCATTTATACGTTTAAGCGGTGCCGGTACACAAATACGTTTATGTTTACATGAATACTCGCGTGTTTTGACTCAACGTCCCGGCTCTCAGCTGGTCAGGGCTCGTGGTATAGAGGGAAGGAATGCGACTTCTCCCCGGAGTCTGTAATTTGCTGTCTGTCATCAAATCAGAGAGAAAAACAGCAACACTTGAGGAGCCGAGGGAAGTGTGTGTGGAGAGGTGGGGGGTCAGGAGGAAGAGGGTGAGAGGAGAAATGAGTCATGTGAGGAGTGGAGGGCAAGAAGGGGGTAAAGAAGTGAAGGGAGAGGGGGAATTAAAGGAGATATGAAGTGTGAACAATGGGAACTGAAGCAAAAGCAGGAGAGACGACTGAATATTGTCGCTTTAACGACCTAATTAACGAGGCAACACATTGTTCAATCAATTTATGTTGTGAGCACTGCAAAAACTGAAATCTAATCAGGTGATAATATCTTGCTTTTGGCACATTCAGACCAATATTGAGTACAATAACACTGTAAAAAAAACAAGCTTTAGCCTTGGTAGCCATTTTTTTTACCATAAAAAATACAGTAAATTACTGTTAAAACAACTGCAACACTTCACAGTTTACAACTGTTGCAGGTCAATTTCTAAATTATCATTATTATTGTCACTGTATTTTTTACAGTGAAAAAATGGCAGAATTTGTCAGAATTTCAACATGTTTTTTTCTTTTGCAGTGTATCTTATTCCACTGGCAGATAATTTAGTTTATTTTAATTTATTTCATGATTTTTGTCAACTTCAATTTAAAACGAGACCACAATCAGGCCAGTATATCTGCCATAATGAGAATTTACCCCAAAACTAGATATCTTCACCTTTTAAGATTCCGGTTTTTGCAGAGTTTCTGTTTGTATCTTTGTTTTTCCACTGCTGCAGTGGATGGGGAATTATTGAATAATTGCATCTTTGAAAAGTTTTAAGACGGGTTTATGACCAAATAATAGTTTCAGCGGCGTGAGTCTGGAGCATTCCTCCTTGAGACTATAATATTTGTACAAACTCTGGTAGAAAAAAGGTCTGTTGTTATAATTCCATCTGTAAAATGTCTGAGTGAAACTTCCATCATCTGTGTTTCTATTCAGTGCACAGAAATGGTCAGAGTGGGGGAAAAAATGTGCTTGGCTTTCGTTTTTATGTTAATTTTGGTGTTACTATCAAAAAATCTAATAACAGTGTGGTCATTAGTGTTGATGCATATAATAAATGATGCCCTGCAGGATGCTTTTGTGCCAGTAATGATGAAATCACAGAAAAATCGGCACCAGAAATACATGAGGTTGTTGTTTTAAGTTCACAGACGGACATACTTTGCTGTCATTGATACAAACCATACAGCAGTGCTGTGCTCTAACTATACTCAGACCTGACAAACACAGCCTTTACCACAGTGGGACTGAAACTATATTAGATTTTTACAAAATAAACTTTGGGATCTAACCCAGCTATGGCAAACGTGGTAGAAGAATTATTCTCGGAACAAAAGACAGGGGGGAAAAAAGGAGCTAAAGTTACAGAAACTGAGGTCAGAGTTATTTTAACTTCAACCAGGCTGGATTACTAAAAGAGCCCAATAAACAAACTACCTGTGAATCATGTGACTTCTTTAGAAGCTCTGGTTAGTAATTTGTCCCAGCTTTTCTAAACAAAACAAAAAAAACAAAACTCAAAGTATGGTTTTCTCTGGTTTGATCCAAAGTAAACTCATCAAGGAGAGGTCACGCCCTTCAAAATCTTTGCAGAATTTTCATAACTCGTGTGTGATTTTCTTGCCTCGACCAATCACATATCCAGTTCACTGTGGTCTGACTGAAAAGCTGAGAAGAAACAGAGTAGATAAGAAGATGCTGTGCAGAAAGGCTGTTATCAAGTAGAGATGTTTGTTCTTTTCCTTTGAGAAATGCACATTCTAATTAATCCATTGTCCATAATGGCCCCATAATATAATTTGTGATAATTAGTGTTTTTGCCTGTTTGGTTTGAGGTCTCTACTTTGACAATAAAGTATCTGTCTGCAGCAGACTGAGCTGTCAGATGATGTGTGTGTGTGTTTATAGGTTATCAGTAGTCAGTCAGCTAGAAGGACGACTGGCGTGTTGCAACAGCATGTGGTAGGAATGTGCCCGAGGCTGCTGGAAAACACATCTGTGTGTGTGTGTTTCAAACAAAATGAATGACTGCATATATGAGGGGTTTTGTTTGTGGTTACTGTATCTGAGGCTGTGTTTCTGTGTCTGCTGCAGAGATCTTCTGCTGCATGTTGTAAAGAAGAGTTGAGATTTATTGGAGAAATAGTTTTATGTTCAAAACACACACTGGTTTTAATTGGCCCACATAAACAGCAGCCGCTACAATTTTCCTCGTAAACCCACACACCTGAGATAGTTATTGGTGCAGGTGGATGCACAACCTGTTCCAGCGAACATCACTGTCCTATCTCGCATGGTAGAAACCATGCTCCATATCTTTCATACTTGCTCCGCTGCTTAGATTGGAACATCCTGGTGATTTTTACAGGTTCTACAGTCTTTTTAAGACCAGTTATATAAAACTTAATACCTATATTATGGCCTGTTTCACATAGTATATTTGCAATAAACATGTAATACCATCTATATAAAATATTTTTTCCAGTAAAACCTCACCAGTAGTAGCTAATGCATTGTGAATATGATGTACTACAGCGAACAGAGTGATTTTAATGAATATTTTCAGGTATTAAACACATACTATGTCCATATGAAATGTTTTTTTCACTAAAACCTCACCTGTATTATTTAGGGAATTGTGACTATGACAGCAAACGGATAGGGAAACAATATTTTTTTTATTTCATCTATCTGTAACTTGCAGACGGTCCCTAACATGAACCACAGAGAATGATGCTAGATTGAAGATGTGAAGACGCTGTTTTTTGGTAAAAAGGAAGAGTAATGAGGAAAGTTGATAGCAATATTATAGTATATCACAGTATGATGATGATGTTGTATATGACGCTCTTTATTTAAGTAGAAACTGCCTTGGTCCCTGATTAAAAGCACCGATAAAACTCAAGGCAAAACCAAAATCAAGCCAATTTCATTGCAACCTCCCTGACACTAAAATTCTAGAACGCAACATCTGGCGAGCCAGACGTTTTGGGCCATGACAGTTCCGCCATTTTTATTTAGGCTACATTATTTAATCAAAATAATGATTTGCACTACACAAATTTTAAGACCGAGATATCAAAAGTCAATACTTTTAAGACCCTGTGTATAGGTGTTTTTTTATAAAGACGTAAATCCAACTTTCTAAAAATAACTTTAAAGAATACAGTAATATTAATAATATAGTATTCGGACAGCTTTAGGCTCTGTCCAAGGCACCTTTGAGTTTGAAGTTTGTCTTGTTGTCACTGTGAATCAGTGGAGTGGAGACTCCGGCCTGGACTAACTCTCAGCAAGAAAGTGAATAAGCATATTTCCCCCAAACTGTTATTCCTTTAAAAATACATCATCTGGTGAGCCACAGCTGGAGCGACTGAAGCTTCAAGTAACAAATCAAGTGTAATACACACTACTGAATCCGCTCCTGATGCATTAAAATGGTATTCACAGATGGGTGACAAAAAAAAAAAAAAAACTACCATCAAGCTTCTCTGAGATTTTGGGCCAACTCGAGCCTCCTTAACAGCGTGAATGCTCCTTTCATAGATCTCCAAGTCTCTGACAATCCACTGGAGGGACGAATGCCTTTCCTTTTTCTTCCAAAATAAATTTTCTCATACAGCGTTGGGTCATGACTGTGTCCAAAACATACTGTATGATTCACACAGTTTGTATCCTCGTTAAACTCTTCAGTGAGCTGCGTATGGAAGCGTTTGCCCATCATGTTCAGTCATGTTTCTTGACACGTTTAATTGAAAAGCTCAACAATGTGCCAGTGGATTATGAATGCAGCATGCACTGGATGTTATGTTTGGACTGTTCTGATGGCCTCTTTCTGTTTCACAGGGCTGTGTGGAGCAGGGAGGAGGGAACCAGCCTGAACTCCAGCTGCATGAATCATTCACTGAGCGGCTGAGAGGTAAAAGTTTCCTCTTCGCACTTAAACAAGCTGCTTTGTTAGAGTCTTTGAGAGGATTCTTTAAACTTTCATTATATTATAATTCTAAAATCACAATCTATCAAATTGTTGGTTCATACCATTTGTTCCACCTCTATAATTTGTATAACAACAGAAATCCTATGTGTTTAGTTCATGCAAAGTTTTCCATTTTCTGCCAGGAACACACTGGTAGCTCTTTCCTGCAGCTCAGGAAGTATTTTATATTTCCTGTCTGTTTGGAACAAATAGAAGAACCAGAAGCAACAGAAGCAAGTAATAGTTATTGTAGCTGAATAGAGAAATAAGGATAAAAGACCCCACTACAAACTGAAATATGTATTCTCATCTTGTTCTTGGTACAATTAGTCCAGTATTGAGCAGAACAAGACTAATGTTTTCTTAAAATTGACTGAAACCAAGAAGAAAGACTGTATCTGCCAGTGGAATAAGATAATTCTACTCAATCTTCACCTGTTATTTATGTATTTTCAACTATGGAGATTTCAGTTTAAGAAGACTTACTGTAATTTAGCCAACAAGTTTGTACATTTGTTATCCCCTTTTTTCCCCATATGTGTGTCTGCATACTAATTTCCTAGTGAAGCTGTACGTATAGCAGGTTGCAGTGGTCTGGTGGTGAGATAGATTCTGTAGTTTTTCAGTAGAGTTGAATGGCGTTGGGTTGTTATTAATGCAGCAGCTGTCTTGTGTTTTTTGGACACGGCTCAGCTCTTTGTTTTTGGCTTGTCCTGAGGTGTTTCCCATGACTTCAACCTGTAGCGTATGCCAGAAATATCTACACATGTACTTGCACTCTGGACACGTATCTTTACCCTTTGAGGCTTGAAATAGCTCCTTCGGTCATTGATATCTGTACATGCGCTCCAGGAACCAGGAGTAAGGAGGTCAAATGCCTGACAGTAGAATATGCACACAGACACAGAAAAAAAGCTCAGAGGTATGGATGATGTCAGGCTAAACGTCCATCAACACCCCCCGAAGAGGGAAAAGCAAACAACAGATCTATTCAACAAAACCTCTTTATCTCTAACAGAGTGGAATTCACCTTTTCTTTTCGATTCAGTCACAGGTTGTCACACGTGCTAACGAGCCGTAAGAAAATATATGAAGCTCTGCAGGTCTTTCTTCACTTAGGAGTGGCAAATTTACAAAGACAGACTTGGTCCACTATTTAAAGTAAAAACATGGAATTGCTCATTTAAACATCTATGAATTTATCACAATGACAGACTCCTTATAAGGATAAAAACACATATTGGTGGGGCCTACTTGTATTACAGATACAAATAGACAGGAGATTTCTGTATATAACTAATTTAAGAAGCATTTTCAGGGGTCTTATTTAAAACTCCTACATAAAATGTAGGTTTACAGTTTGTTAAACTGCCTCTGGGGTTGGAAAAAGTTGTATAGATGCTGCAGGTTTATACACAATCCTGTGGGAAATACCCATCTTCATTTGCACCATGGGAAGGAGATTCAGTCTTTTTAACTTAACTGCATAGCGATGCCTGCGGTGGGGACGGCTTTAAAAAGGTATACTGTTTCAAGGATATTGACAAAGAAATGTTTTGGATGATGATGTTTTGAGGCATGTAATATTTGTGGCTAGAGAATTTTTCATAATATAATTCTAGCCAGTCAGAAAGTAAACTACGTTTTTGTTTTTGTTGACTATATAAATAAATGACTTCTGGCCGTGTTTAATAAATTACATCCTTTCCTTGCTCTTAGTCTAAGTGCAGTCATAACAAATGCATCTGTGTCACTGTATGTTTTCTTTAGCCAGGTGTTGATTTGAAGTGTGTGTGCTGAAAGGTCCCGGTCCTGAAAAATGACTCAGTCGGTGCAAGTCAACCCAAAGCTGCCTGGTAAGAAACCGCATGAAGACGTTCTCAAAACTTCTTCATTTCTTTAACCCAGTTTCTTTTGTGAATATGAAAACATTCTGGCAACTCGATGTGATGAGGTCTTGATATTGCAACATGTAGTTTAGCAACTGTTGTAATAAATCAAATGACTTGTTTCAACCTGCAGGATGTTAGTTGAGTTTACCACAGATATTTGTTCAGATGTTTTTGGGGAAGCTGTAAATCACAAGAAACAAAATATATCAAACTGTTTCATGCGTCTCTATGTTGCTTGTACTGTAAACACCTAGTATAGCAGAAAATACAGAATATACTGTAAATTACCAAATAATAGCCAGGGTGTGTATTTTTTTTCAATCACTTAAGAGATCAGGGGTTTATTTGAGACAGAAGACTGGGTCTTTTCTGAAATATGGTAATTTACTCAAATTCTTTAATTAAACCACTGTGACTACCATATAGCTTAGATTTTTGAAGTAAGAGGATGCTACGAGTGTGTCGCATGTGCACTTTGGATTACCGTAATTACGGTTTGCTCTATCTGAAAAATTCAAACCGTTTCTGAAAGCTGAGACCTTGCGCTTTACGGCAAATATAGTGTCATTACGGTAATGTCACTTGGGACTTTCCTGGAAGCCTGCTAATCAGCCCCTTCGTTCACTGGGAGTACAGCGGTGACAGAGCAGAGAACGAGCAGTGAAAGAGTGTTGAGAGAGCAGATAAGCGGATTTTGTGAACAAAAATGTAGGAAGACGAAAAGTCCAGGTGGACATTTTTAAGCATAGGTCTTAAAGAGTTTTTCTCTGTATATATCACGACAGAAAGTTTGAATTTCATCTCGTACTTTATTTTTTCCCTGCACCAGAGCCATAGCTATCAAAAATTAAACAATATTACGAGAGAGGGTGTTCTTTAAGATGGTGAAGAAGAAACGTGCAGCATCAGTAGTCAAGTCTTCTTCCTTTTTTTTTGTTTCAATAAATTAGACTCATTGAAACTTGGCTATTATTTGGTAATTGACGGTATTTAATATCTTGACTATATCAGGTAGATATTTCAAACTCTTAAAAAAAATAAAAGAATAAAAATTAAGCAAAAAGCAAAAAAAAAAAGGTAAAGTGGTTGGTTTATATTACAAAGTGTACCCCAATGTATGTTTCCCTTAGCATCTATTACAAAAGTATGACAAGTAGTATTTTAACAGGTCTGTTTCTGCAGTATCAGCATGAGTAATTGATTAAGTAACATCATACCTTCAATGCCGCCATATTGCCCAGTCACATGTCCTTTTACCTACAGATATGGGCTCTTCGTTCCTCTACCCTAATCAGGAAGAGGCTGACCAGCAGGCCCCCTACTCTGTCCAAACGCCCTACGGTTTCCAGCTTGATCTGGACTTCCTCAAATATGTAGAGGAGATAGAGAGCGGGCACAACCTTCGCCGTGCACCTGTCACCTCCCGCCGCTCTGGACGGGGGCTAAAACTCTCCCAGAGGAGTCCTAGTGTGGGTGGGCGCACCAGTGGCTGGACCTCCACAGAGTCCCTTGCATCCCCGGCTAGCGAGGATGGCCGAATTCCTCCGCCACCGCCGCCACGCAACCGCGTTGGGTCGGCGCCCTGTGAAGGGCACGCTCTTTCCCCCGTTACCCTCCTCGGTATTCCTCCGCTGTCCGCAGGAGCCAAAGTACCACCCCCTCCGCCACAGCGCAACCCCAGAGTTGAACGGACTCTTCTTGAAACCAGCCTGCGGTTGCAGCAGGAGCAGAGCCACCAGCACCAGAACGGTGGGCGATTCCAACTCGGAGATCCTCCGAAGAAGCTCCTGGCCTCTCCGTCGCCTCAGCCACTGCAGAGTAGCTGGATCAAACCCAGTCCTCAGACCTCTGGACGCAGCACTCCAGCTGCCACGATGACTCCGATCCCACCCAGCCAGCTGCAGACCGTTAGAGAGCAGATGGCTACAGCCTTGAAGCAGCTGAAAGAGATGGAAGAGAGGGTGAAGGGGGTTCCAGCACTGGAGAAGGAGGTGGCCAAACTTCGTGCAGAGAAAGACATGCTCATGTTGACGCTGCAGGAGAAGGAGGTAGCCATAGAGGTGGCCCAGCAGCAGAAACCATCCACAGAGTCCTCCACCCAAACCACAGAAACCCTACAAACTGGCCCTAGCATCCAGAGCCGATTAACTTCACCAACCTCATCTGGTCATAAAGGCTTCGGAAAATCTGGGGATCTGAAAAAGCTTACTGAGAAATTTGAGGTGATGGAGGAGAAAGCTGCAGACCTTTCATCTAAAGCTGTATTAAAAACTCCAGAGAGAGTTCCAGTTGTTCAGAAGAAATCGGTGGCAGTTGGGGACGATCTGCCAATGGACTCTGTTGTTTTCTACCGCAGCCAAGGTGTGAAAGACGCCTCCGAGGGCACCACGGTGAGTGTTTGCGAGAAAAGCACAGGAACAGAAGCCGCTCCGGTTCGTGAGGAGGGAACTCAGGCCAGAGTGGAGACAGAGGAGGTTGCGGTTTGGGTTATGGAGTCACTACTTGGGCTCACCTCCGAGACGCAGCGGGAGATGGACACCTTACAGGACACCATTAAATTCCAGCAGGAGTCTATCGTGGCTCTGGAGGACCGGCTGAGCGCAGCTGATCAAGACCTGGGGATTCTCAAAGCCCAGATAGAGGAGAAAAAATCCAAAGTCACATTTGAAAAGGGCGTTCTCGCCAAACCGGACACAACTAACGCCCAAGTAGAGACGTCGACTTCTGCGATAAAGCATGTTGGCATCTCGTGTTGTCCCGATGTGAGCGATGCATGCGTCGGTGAGGACTCAACAGCAGATAACACTGAACAGGGCACTCAGACTGATGCTGCAGTGACACCAGCGCAACCAGTTCCTGTCTCAGTGGTCAGCACTGGGTGTCAATGTGAGAATTTGTTTGAGGAAAAGACTGAGGAGCAGAAAGTCACGGTGCCAAAGAAACGGCAGTTGACCATCGCCGACTACAAGGTCTCGCCAGATGAGGTGGTCAGCACAGCTGAGAAGAACGAGGGAGACCAAGGAGACTCGACTGCTGCCAGCAACACCAAGACAGGTTTTTAAACTGCTTTCAAACTATTTCTTTTATAAGGATAGACCCTAGACCTCGACATAAGATTTTATTGAACTATTACGGGTGTAACAATTTGATTCATGATTCGTTGTCGCCGTTTCAATTCAAGGATGATTGTTTATTTAGAACAATCCAATCCAGTCAGGGACTGTCAATCAATTCAGTGACCTTTTAACCCAAAATTTAACCAGTGCGAGCGTGAAATAAAAACTCCTGATTCCTGTTACTGTCTTGTAATGGAGTCAGGTATAAATAAGTAAAAAACAATTAATAGCAAATGTATTAAAATTTTATTTGAATAAAGTGCAACCAACATCACTTAAGGTTAAATTAACAGTAAGTTTACCACTATTTCTTCCACTGTTTTTTTATAATACATATACATCTTATATATATAATGATATTATGATATATCCTGGATTAGACGTCATAAATTGTTTGAAAATAATCTGTAATATGACATGTGGTATCACAAGTTAAATGAGTGTCTTTGAACCATGCTGTCAATCATGTCAAATATAAAAATCAAACCAATTCAACCGTGTTTCCTCCATGTTGCTGCATGTTTTATTGTCTGTTGGTGTGTGGTAATAGACAGGCTGTCTGAATCAAGTAGCATCTTTATCATGAAAAGTAATTAAACAGAACACATCCATATAAAGTCTGCCATGCTTACATCTAATAGGTTATGTCCTAGTATCGATAAAATTGATTTATTACCTTTTAAATCAATGTTAGATCAATATATGTCGCCTGGAAGGCCAACATGGCGAACACAGATTATTATAGTTGGATCGAAAGAATATAAATGATACATTGATGTCGCAGATGAATCATTACACCCCTATGAACTGTATATTTAGTAGATATAAATTTGGCCTGCACATTGACAAATGAAGTATGTCCCCCCCAAAAAAAATAATTACGCATTTCCAAGAAATTTATCTCTACATTTTCAAAATAAACATCTGTTGTATAAACAGTTTTACTTGGAATGAATAAATTTTAACTGATGGCATAGTGTTCTAGTGATAGAGGCTGGAAAACATGTCTACATCATGTCAGAGATATGTATTCTCTACTTGAACTCTTGTCTGATCCATCTGCTTCCTGTATGGCAACAGGTATGCTGAAATCAATCATGAAGAGGAAGGATGGGAGTAACTCAGGCGAGAATCGCACCACTGGCAAGAAGAGCCTGCAGTTTGTGGGCATTCTAAATGGAGGGTAAGTAACGTGAAACCTAATTTTATTTCTTACCACAGTAAAAATAAAATGAGGGGCGGCATATAGTCGACGTTGGCACCGACACTGCGACCAAAAGGTCAGACGCTTGATGAGAATGCAAATCTCTTCTTCCTCTCCAGGAAGGAAAGCCAGCCAAGTGTCTACGAATGGAGAACTGAACAAGCTGCAAATATTTTGTGTCTTCCAGGTATGAGTCCACATCCAGTGAAGAAGAAGAGGAGGAGGAGGAGGAAGAAGAGGAAGAGGAGGAAGATGGGAGTTCTTCTGGAGAAAGTGGAGAAGGCGAAGGCAGCACGGAGGAAGACGAGGCTGCTCTGGAGGAAGAAACATCCGAGGAGGAAAGAAACATCAACCTGGACGAGAGTGACACAGATGAGGAAACTCTGAGAGCAGAAAGTTATTCATCTGATGGTGTAAAAGAGAAGTATGTTGCTAGATTAATACATAATGCAATATAAAAAACAGAAGAAAAATATGCATAGAAAGCAGACTAGAATGTCTCTATATAAAAGACATTTCTTGGCCAACCTTGACATTTTTAAGGTTTATTGTCAAAAGGGATTTACTGTTATGTGGCTTTTTGTGCACGCAGATGAACAGAAAAGACCCATAAATATCGAAGTGAAAACTGATTTATACAAGGTGAACTATTGTTCCGTCTTATATGGCACACAAATCAAAAAATGTCTTTGTCTCACAGGTTTGAGCTGAGCTCAAAAATGCGCGAGGCCTGCCTCATTCTGAAGAATCACTTGAATGATGACATCAAAACACTGAAGAGTAAGGAAGTGGTGCGTCCCTGCATGCTTCTTCAAACTATTTCATCCCCAGAATAATGCAAATTGTAATGACTCGGTATACCGTAATTACTTTAAGCTAAAGAAAGCTCTGTGACTGACTACTGAGGGATATTTTTAGCACCGGCAAACATTAATTAGAAACAATAGGAACTTCATGTAACAATAACAGGGGAGTCTAGACTGAGAAAGGCTCTGGAACTCTGTCATTGTTGAGTTAAATAGCAGATGGTAAAAAGGAAAACTTCCTCCAACATGCATTGGAATGTCAGGTTAAAAACTCATAGAAAAGTGCCAAGATTCACTTCATAATATACACACATGTTGGAAATTCTCCTTAACTTTAACATATTGCTACCAAATATTTATCTTTCTTAGCTTGTTCATACTAGCCATCTATTGCGTAGTGTTCCCATCTGGCAGCAATTACTTTGGCTCAATATTACTAAAAAGCAGGAATAGAAAAGCCATTTACTTGTAAAAATTGTGTCTTTTACTTTGAAGGGTAAAAATCTAATCACATCACATGACCAGGAAATCTAATTTTCAATCCTTTTTCTTTTGAACCTCCAAGGGACATTTGTTTCAGCAAAACCAAAATACTGCAATGCATTCTGGACCAAAATTAGAATAAGATTTATTATGCAAGAATTTGCATGGAGTTGGAGTCATATAGAAACACTATGCAAAAGATGGCTATAGTTGTTTGGTGTGTCTCAGATTCTTTTTTGCACAGTTGATCACAATGTACACTGATGGATTACTTAACTCTTAGCTCTCCAGCACCCACACCGTCCAGCTTGAGTGGTTCCGGATCTCCAGCGCCAAAATGGCTCAGCCGCCGCGGGTCTCCGACTACCTGATGGCGTTCTCGGAGGTGTCTGCGATGCTCCTGGAGCACGTGGTCAACATGACCGACGGCAACGGCAACACGGCTCTCCACTACAGCGTCTCACACTCTAACTTCGGTGTGGTGGGACTGCTGCTGGACACAGGTCAGTGACCAAAGGGTTCTGTTTCCTTACAGGTTTAGTCTATTCAAGAATTCAACCAACCACTGACTGAGAAACCAAAAGTTCACTCCAGCAACTTTCTTTTGTATAGCACATGCTTAGCCTTATAGCATAATTGCCAAAGTCATTTTTTGCCCAAATTGATCATCCTGTCTTTCCACCGATGTCTTTGGCCAATCACTTATTAGAATCCAAAAACACTATCTGCCTTAGTCATTCATTTGAATTAGGCAGTTTTGCTACAAGAAAAAAGGCAGAAATGAAGAAGCGACTATATTTCTTCAGTTTTCTAGACACAAAATGTATTTTCAGTCAATCAAAGGGATTGTGAACTGTGATTTAAGCCTAAAATGACCTTTCTGCTTCCAGGTATGATAGATGTAGTTTGTATTTATGTACGACAAAAATCCCTAAATCAAGGCACAATTCTCACAAGTCGTTTTTTATTCATCAGACAAATTGATGTGTCTATTTCTTTTGCATACTGGTTCACACATCTGTTAAAATATCAATAAGAAATAACAAAATACCGACGTATAAAAAATACAATAAAAATTGTGTTTTTTCTTGTTTTCCAAAAACATTAAAATATGACTTGGGTAATCATGCTACGAGGCTAACGACATGCAGAAATAGAAAAGGGAGACATTGTGACTTTAAGAGCTGTTGCTGCTTCTCCATTGGAGCTATTTCTTGACCAGGAAAAGGTGGATCCAGTGACAGTCCGCATAATAACATTGCTATCTTTAATCCCTGAATAAAACTCAGGTGACTCATGTATGTATTTTCTACATGAAACTCACCCTGATCTGTTGGCAAATTTGCATCCGCATGTATGCAGCAATATCTACTGTGCTTTTATACATTTAAACAGCCAGTAAAAACCCATCTGTTCCCTACAGGCATGTGCAGTGTGGATAAACAGAACAAGGCGGGCTACACGGCCATCATGCTGGCTGCTCTTTCTACAGTAAAGGAGGAGGATGACATGGCTGTGGTTAAGAAGCTTTTCAGTCAGGGTAATGTCAACGCCAAGGCCAGCCAGGCAAGTCCCCATCTGTCCATCAACGTCCACAGGGCTCTTGAATTAAACTGTGCCTGCTTTTTTAAAAACTCACACTTTACCAGGATTTTTCCTGTCATATGCATGCCATTACTGGTATGTAAACCCTGCCAAAAAGAAGTCCCGTGAACATGTATGCTCATGTTGTATTCTGGCATCACCTAAGATAGAAAGAGTATTTGTAGGTGAAGCAGCTTTCTAAAAGGGGGAACAGATATATATGTCACGAAAAAGCAGATAAATGAATGACCAACGTGTCCAAAGTAAACCATGTGATTCTGTGTCCATCAGAAGAAGCATTACATCAACAGCGGTCAGTCATTGACTAAACTGGGTTTGTCAGATGAATCTAATCTGATTCCGACACATTAAACTACCAAGAAGAATTTCTTTTATTTACAACCAGACATATACTCAATTTTATAAATTGGAAAAAAAATGTATGAATGAGTCTATAATCTTCTGCTAGAATTGAATAGTGTGAGTTTTTGCAGCTGCTTTGAAGAAGATATAGGAATAAAAATAACTGAGAATGAGGGATAAATATGCCTATTAATTATTTAGATAAGGAAGTGTTAGGAGCATTTTTTCTACTATAAATACAACAGTTAAAGCCAGAGACCTGAGGAATAATTTGTGTTAAATTTGATTGAGAAAATGTGCCTAACGTGACACACAATTCAGCCGTGAGAATCTCTTTACTTTTGAGTTTTATCTCTTTGCCTGATTACATTAGGTTGTGTACTGTGTGTGTTGGGACAAAGCGCCTGACAGGCTTTCACACTGCCAAGTCATAGGACTGAATTTATAACATCACTGTCTATAAATCCAATTACTGGTGCTTGTTATTGTTGCCGTGGACAACAAAACACAAGGCAGGCAATGAAAGTTCAGAGTCAGGAATTTCAGTCATACATTTTCTGGTCTGATTTAATTTTGGCTTTTTGACCGGAGAATGCTCAATTACATCTGAAAAAGATAGTTGCGTAACTTACTTTTAATTAATGACTCAGAATTTAAGAGTTTGTATTTTACAAGGAACAGTTGTGATTATAGCTCTAGATAATTAATCTTTTATGACTAAGTTTGGCTTTTGGAACAATGCATTATTTCTTTTTTTTCTTTTAATACAACACTTGGTTTCTCACCATGCTATAATAAACTAGGCAAACTGAAAGGCTCTTAAGCCACTATGGTTTCTGAGGAACTGTGCAACACAAGGCTGGTTGCCCTGTGCTGGAATGCATTTAGCTATAAATAATGAAATAAAGCAGTTTGGTGCTAAAAAGAAATATAGATGGAAAGAAAACTTTCCCAGTAGGCTTAGAGGTAAATACTATACCTATTTCATTCACTTTAGTCACTTCTAGTCAGACTTCTGTCCTTAATGCTGGTCGCATAATGTGAAAATACACTGAATCAGCGCTGGCACTGTTTTATATATATGTGACTAAGGTGTATACTTACATTTTAAAAATCCCAAAAACCCTGAGTATTGAGTTTTATGCATATATCACATGAGAAAAATATATAAAACACTATATTATATAATAAATTCTTTATGTTCTGTAATGATCCTCAGTTTGATTTCTAAGATTTTATGGAAAATAATTCATCTTTGAACTCTTATCTTATTAACCCCTTGACCTCCAGCCCTTTTTTAGGTTTAGGACATACCCATAGTCAGTAGGGTATGTCTGGAATAAACACAGAGATGTTGGTCGACACAAAACGACCATTTATTGATCTGAAATAAACATGTTCATCCCAAAACAGCAACAAAAAAAACTCATTTTTTGTTAGTTGCTTCAAACAAGCGACTTTTTACTGTAGTGTTTTTTGGCTTCTAGTTTACTAACTTTTTGTCATAAAGCTACACTGATGGTACCGTTGGACTCGTCACAGTCTCAGCTTTCATATGAGATGTTATTTGTTTGTATAACATGAAGTATCAGAGCGCTAGCCATCAAAATGTGGCGAGTGGGTCGGCTTTATGATCGTATACCGATTTTCATATTTGTTAATTAATTTGCTTGGTGTTGGAGTTGTGTTTAGTGTGTGTAAATATGACTTATATGTGCTTGTAGTGGAGTTTCTCCTGTTTAATTTGATGTATAGCTTCACTATATTTGTACATGATTAGTGGAGCAATCTCAGGGTTCCCCCACAGGAGGACCCTGGAGTTTAACGGGTTAATCATTGAACTTTGCATTGCAGATACTTGAGCTTATATCAATTTTTTGTTTGATTTTGGTCAGTTTAGTTTTGTTTTAAAGTTTTTAAATAAAATATTTTTATCTGAAGTACATGTAGATTTGTTTTGATACCAGTACAAGTACATAACCCCTGTGATTGCAGAGATATTCCATATTTACTGTCATTTTGAGCAGGAAAACTGAAAAATAGGCCTGGGGTTTAAGTGGTTATCACAATAATTTGATTTTCTTGAATGTCATGTAAACACATTGATGATTTCAGATAGTGGAACAGCAGGATTGGTTGGCTAACCTATGTGAGGGTTTTCTTATTGGACAATATTACATTTACATTTCTCCACCTTTGCAGGCGGGCCAGACGGCGCTGATGTTAGCCGTCAGTCATGGTCGACAGGAGATGGTGCGGGCGCTGCTGGAATGTGGCGCCGACGTTAACGTGCAAGATGACGAGGGATCTACGGCCCTGATGTGTGCCAGCGAACACGGACGGGCCGAAATCGTCAAGCTGCTCCTGGAACAGCCTGGCTGCGACATCTCCATCATTGACAACGTAAGACGTTTACATTTTAGCTGTTTGGCTGTCACAATCATCAGAAGAAACCCTCGTGACATAATACTTAGGGTTATTCAACAAGCACTGTTAGATGCAATTATTAATGTGATTAAAATGCATCTTTTGGCTATAGAAACAGGTTTTGCTTACAAATCATGACTGACCCGGATATGTCGTCATGGAAACGTCACTTCACATAGTTTAAAAAAATGGTGTTGGAATGGCGGAGGAATATTTTAGCTAATGTTCTCTCCAGAGAAGATGGCTTCACCAGTAAATTATCCATGATCAGCTGTTGGGTGTTATTTGAGCATCATCTGTTGCCATGGATACATGACATAATCTCCTAATAACAAATTGAAACAGGCATCAATTCGCATTTTCTTTTTGCACATTTCATAAAATCTGCTCTAAAATTTCTATACATTTGGATGCAAACTTGGTTAGTAACAAACATGCAAGCATGTTCCTGAGAATCCTGGTGGATTCTTTAACCTTTAACCTCATTATCGTCACAACAAAAGTTAAACCAATTTACCACTGTGGTGATTTTCCAGAGTTGTAGAATATTATCTGAGTGTAATAAACCACAGTGTTTCATCATGGATCTGTAACTCATACTGGTCTTACCGTATTCTTTTCTTATTGGATCCTATAACAACATGCCCCCCATCAGCATAGCTGCCTGTGTTGTTTGAATGCAGGGCTGCTTACTCTGATCGAACCCAACTGCTGGATTTCTGACAGCTGAAAACATCTTGAGTGCATTCATGTCTGGGATTCAGCTTAATCTGTGCTCAGGAAACAACTCCTCATGGGATTTTTTCTTTTTTTTTTTTTGGTCAATGCAGTTTCCTCTCCTTCTCACCTCCTTTTCTTTCTCTTCTATCAGTTTTTACTCGGTAAGCAAGATAGACTGAAAGCTAAAGAGTCACGGTCTGATTAGTTTTGGCTGTCCTTCCCTCAAATCACTGTTGTTTACAGGAAACGCAATCACTGCTCTGCTGCCCCTAGGGCATGAATTAAAAAGCCACAACTGTTTGCAATAGATAACAACAGAACACTGTTAACACAACTGTAAATTGTGTGTGTTAATAATATCTGTGCAAACCAATAAAAAAGATTTGGAGGAGAAAAAAAAAAGCCAAAACTGCAGAATTGCAGATTTCAGACAATGGGCTGCAGGCTCCTTCTGCTTATCTCACCACATGACTCTTACACAAGTCAGAAGTTATTGTTAGTTAAAAAAAATGTACCAAAGGATCCAAAACGCCCTAGATTTAGTGTTTTGTTAATCGAGAGAAATGTGTGTCTCAGATGTTCTTCTATATTTATCAAAGTGTGCAGTCACTGCTTTTAATGCTGCTATTGTTCTTCCAAATCACTGAAAAGGAACCAGATTTTTTTTTTAATTAAGAATATTGACTCTGATTCAATGGATCACTCTTTCTTTTTCTTTCTGAAATGTATGTGTGAGGTTTTGATGAGATTTTGAACATAATTATATCAGCAGAACATTCATTTTTCTCGCAGAAAATCCTAATCTGTCGTTATGTTAATACACACGTCCCTCATGTTTAAACGTGATTTTTACACTGATCAGTGTAGACGCTTGAAGAACCACCAGGCAGACAGACATTTGATTGCTCACATCTGTGCCAGAATGACTTGGCCATTCAGTGCAGGCCCTTGGATTGTGTTTCAGCACAGCTGGACCAAGTGGTGGACGGGGGGGGTGGTGGGGAAAACCCCTCCCCAGAACAGCATGACAAATCATGACTGTAACGCATTAAAGTTACATAAATAAGAGGTGCAGTGCCAGTTTTTGCAGTTTTAATTTCATGCGTTTTATTAACAAGGGATTTAACGGTTCGCATATTGTATTTCTGATGGATTGGTTGAATAGTGTCTTACTAGATCTCCATCTTGGCATGTGTGGAACATAAAGGTTATGGTGGGATGGTTCCACCTTGGATTGCTTTGACAACAGAGCAGTTGTCGTGTGGCTTAACCGTGCTAGTCAGATTAGCCTCTGGATGTACAGCTCATAAGCAGTTGAGTCACTGAAAGTGCCTCCATTGAGCTTTAGTTTGGAAGTGTTACAGCTACACTGGACAAAGAATGGAATGAACAAACTGTGTGCAGGTCTGTCCCAATATAGGTATTTGAAATTAAAATTTCCAACCCAATGGAAGTGTTGCCAATGGCGTCGTTTATTGCAAACTGTGCAGAAAGGAGTTTGCATATCACAGAAGCACCGACCCTACGATACCATTCAATGCATGAGCACAGAAACTCTGGTGCTGTTGGCGGTTCTGGTTCTGGTTCTGGTCAAACAAGCAGCCCAAACCTGAACAAATGACTGGCTTCATCAGGAAAAAAATGAATAAGTCAACATTGGAAACACTGACGTATTTCCCTGTAGACCACTATCAGTGGTGGACGATAAGGGTTTAAAAATGTGCTAAAAATAGCGATTATAATTTATTTATATCAAATAAATGTTGCTTTTGGGGCAAATATTGTTATGCGATTAATTGCAATTAGATGATATATACACACACACTACTGTTCAGTTTGGGTTTGCTTAGAAATTTCCTTATTTTTGAAAGAAAAGCACTGTTTAACTAATTAGAAACACACTATACATTGCTTAAGTGTTTAAATGGATATTACAGTTGCAAATGTCTGGTTTATATATCACTCTTCACTATGGTTTTATGAGGTTACATTCAGTCTGAGTTTATCTTGAGTCCTTCTCCACATGATTGATGTAATAGTTTGAAAAGAACAGAGAAAAGCTGGATGCAGGCTCGATGAATGTCATGTTTATTTTCTGGCCAATCAATGATGCACTGACGGGAATGAACGTGTTCGCCAGACATCCATCATGAGAAGTGATGTAACATCCAGACAGAGCCACGGTCTTGTTGTGCAGAGGGTGGTTTAATGCTGATCACATGGTCCATCTCGCGCTGTAAAGCTCTCTGTTCTCGTGTTTTCAGGGTGAATAAAGCTCACTTTTCTCCCTCCTCTCTCTTCTTTCTCTCCTCTGTCTGCAGGATGGCAGCAACGCTCTGTCCATCGCACTCGAGGCATCTCACAATGACACAGCTGTGCTGCTGTACGCCCACATGAACTATGCAAAAACCCAGACTGCTGTGGTGAGTCTACCTTCCCATCAAATGTGCCGGCACAGACGAGAATCTGATTCAGGGAAACAGGGAACATCTACATAGTCTGAGTCAGTGAGGAGGGGGTAGTCATAGTTTGACCTTTTTAATTGTGACTAATTTTATTTTACACTATAAACACACTGCAAAAACACTGAAACACCAATTGTCCAGTATAAAATGGCCCACTAAATGGGTGGCCACCTTTTAGTTGTGACGCAAAACGAGAATAAATATCAGCTTTTGGAGTCTAAACATTACTTTTCCTCAAATTCCTCTCCATTTTGGGGGTGGGGGGGTCTAAAGCAGTAATGTTTGGAAGCTGCCCTCAGGTTAAATTCTACATAACTGTACAATGAGGGATTATTCTTATATTAAAAAGCGGGCATGGTCAATTCCACAGCAGAGCTCCAGGCTGTTGTTTGGGTGGGGGCAACACTGACCTGAGGTGCACTGCTGCCCCCTAGAGGGGAACCAGTGACTTCTGTTTGGAAAGTGTACAAACTTTTAACCTAAAAATATTATATTCAGTATGTGTGTAGAGGATTCTTTCATTTTAGTTATTAATATTCTAAATTCGATATATCATCACCTTAATAAAATAATGGCCTATGTCACTTTTTAAGGTCTTAGAAAACACAAAAAAACATTATCAAATGCAGAGAATATTATATTTAGAAATCATTTTAATTAAAAAGGCCTTGACAGTGGATGACTGTGGATATACATAGAACGTTATGCGTCTCTTCTGTAACATAAAAGAATAAAGTGACTTTAGGCCAATTTTTGAACATTCTAGTGTGACTTTAGGCAACTTTAAACCTGGATTAAACCATCCTTTCATTCCATAGTGCAAAATGAAAACTTACAGTACCTGGAGTTAAATTAAACTAATGTCAGGTAAATAAAAATTGGTGAGGTGGCAGTTCCATTTTTCATCACTTTCCCAGCTCTTCTTTGGCTGTTTTTATTGAATGTAACTCATTTCCAAACCTGAGATGTGGCAAATTTTTACTGAAATGGTGACACATGTTTAATAGACTGAAGATCCTGGAACTTTCCTTTATTTCCTTATATTCGGCTACATATTTATTGATATGCACAGCACTTTATATTAAATTATTATAAGTTAAATTAAGTATAACTTGTGAAATTTAGTCTAAATTACTATAAAACATTATAGACTAAAGCCTTTATCACTTACCAGTTGAAATTGATTCAAGAATCATGTTTATAGCTTCTTGTTTCCTGAAGCAGCAGCCGTCATGAAAATTGTTAAATTGGCTTTTTATCCTGACTTTATCCTATAGATCATAAAGAGTCTGATCCTTTCAACTCAGGATTAAGGTGATTTTATCAGACGTGGCAGCATCATCAAGACATAATTAAGAACAAAAACTCACTTTGGTCAAAAAATAATACTTGGACCATTATTTTAATAAGGTGGTGATATTCATACGTTTACATCAATTTATATTAATAATTCACAGAAAAATTAAACCCTGTTCTTCACATTGTGTCTTTCAGGGGAGTCCGAAGGCCCCGAGGAGTCCCACCAGCACCCACAAGCCTTGGCCTGCAGAGTGACCCGAGTCAGACAGACCAGCAAACATAACTGGATCTGAGCTGTGAAAAGCTCCACTGGAATTTACTTAAATATATATGTATTTATATATTGCCATATGTCCTGCATTTATAAGTATTGTTAATATGAGAATATTATTTTTCCATAAAAGTCGTGAAAGGTTATATTATATATGTGACTAATATGAGCTCCTTAGCATCTCCAGCGCTTGTTGTTGTCTGTGACGGGAGATTATACCTTACATTTAGTATTTGCACTCCACTAATATATTTTACTCCTAAGGGCAACACACAGCGGCAGTGAATGATGTACATACAACAAAAATCGTATGTACATGCATGTCAAGATATGTCACTGTCCTAATTCCTAGTGTCAATGTTCCAGTAGCAACTATTTTATCAGTCGCTCCTTGGATCAGCTGAATCCAGCTACTCTACTTTCTACTTCCACTACTTTAGTTTCCCTTTAGTTTCCCTTTGTGCTGCCCTAAGTGATCTGTGAACCTCTTCACCTTCATAGTCTGCACTAACTGTCTGTTCGTTGTATGTCCATATAAATATATACATATATATTCCTGTCTGAAATAAACATATTTACATAAATGTTTCATGATCATGTTTATTTTTAGCTTCATCAGCTGTTTCCCAAAATCGTCGCCTTATGAATTTTTTTGCCCAAGTCAGAATAAAAGGCCTTAACTTGGACAATTTAACACGCTTTCATGATCTAAACATGAATGTTGAATCAATTCCTCCTGGTGAGTGATAAAGACTATAGGCTCTAATGTTTTATAATAATTTAGTCTAAGTTTCACAAGTTATATTAATAATAATTTAAGTGCTGTGTGTATCAATAAATATGTAGCCAAATATAAAGAAAGAAGTTCCAGGATCTTCACGCCATTAACACATCTCAAGTTTCAAAATTGAATGTTAGAAATGAGTTAAGTTTAATAAAGTGGGAACTGCCTCCTGACACACGACATTCTATTCATGTTCAGTCATTCACTGTCAAGGCCTTAGGTTAGTGCTGTTGCCTCACAGCAAGAAGGTCACAGGTTCAAGACCTCCTTGGTCCTGGGTCTGGGACCTTTCTGTGTGGAGTTTGCATGTTCTCCCTGTGTCTGGTGGGTTTTCACCAGGTACTCCGGCTTCCTCCCACAGTCCAAAAACATGCTGAGGTTAATTGGAGACTCTAAATTGCCCAGAGGTGTGAGTGTGTGAGTGAATGGTGTGTGTGCCCCACGATTGGCTGGCGACCATCTGGGGTGTATCCCTGCCTCTCGCTGTAACGCGCTGGGATAGGCTCCAGCAGACCATGTGACCCTAATGAGGAATAAGCAGGTATAGAAAATGACTGACTGATTCTCTGCATTGCAAAATGTCTTGAGCCAATATTTTGAGAGCGATGAAATGATAGAAACTGTCTTTATTATCAGTGATGGTGAAGTTCATAAATTCTGTTTATGAGAGTTGTGACATCTCTATTCCAGACAAAAATATTTTGTGCATTGAATAAATAAAAACTCCATGAAGGGTCTTTATATTAAAATACACACAAGCAGGTTCTAATCGAAGTAACCTTCATTGTGTGAATTAGCTCATGTCACTTTTATCTTTTTAGCCTAATATCACAAATCTGTGTCAGTTTACACCGATGAAAAACTGTCTCTTGGCTGAAAACAAGTTAAATGTTTGACTTTTGTCCTCCTTGACATGGAACAGGTATGCAGTAGATATTACAGAATAGAGAAAAATAGGTGAAATACAGCATGAAAAGGATGAGGTGTTTGTGACATAGAATCTGAAAAACCTCACAAAAACAGTTTTTAGTGCAGAAAATAAATACTAATCATACTAATAATAGAGCAGGAGTGAGAAGCCTTCAAGGCTTGTGCAAAACACAAAACAAAACAGTTTCTATGTTATTTGGGATTTTTTCAGTGGACAGAGAATGTCCAGAGGAGCTGCCTCTAGCTTAGCTTGTATCTCTAATTAATAATTATATCTAATTATCCTCCTCTCCAAAACAAGCAGACCCGCTAAATAAAACTGGTAAAAACACTGAATAAAACATATTTTTAACTTTTACATTAAAAAATCAGTTGTCAGGTGGTTTTTGGCGCTGCTATCGAAGCTAATGCTAACGTTTTCTCATCTTTTTGTCTAATAATTAAAAAATCTGGGATCTGAAATATGTGATAAAAAATGCTATTGGAACCATTTCTGTTTGTACACTATGTAATATACACTATGAAATATATAATAATAATATGCATATACACAATTTGACAAAATATATAATATTAGACATTTTATACTTTATGGAAAAGTTATATATTGGGCCTAAAAATTGTATTTAAAATTCAGAACCAAGTTTATTCATTGGCTGTTGAAGAACAGCACTGCTGGAAGATAATAAAACCAGATCATCTGCAGACAAAATGGGTAATTATGAGATTACCAATGGCACAATCTGTTACAATCTGCTTTAAAGTAAGAGATTACTCCATGCACTTTGCAGGATGTGCTATATTACATATTAAAACTGGAAGATATAGGAGGAATTAGATTATACATGAAGATCTGTAAATAATACATGAATTATGGATAAATTCTCGGCATCATGATTTGCAGCAAATAGTGAGAAACTAGAAATGAAGATGGAGATTTATATTATTTAAAGGTGTCCTTTTGATAATGTGCTTGTGATCAAAAATATATTCTGAATATTTTAACAAAATAAATTACTTTGAAATATGATTTAACGTTTAAAGAATGTAATTAAGACGCAAAAATATCATTGGTTTTCTAATTACTGATATGAAAAAGTCAGATACAGCCAGTTACTGTACTAGTTTCATGCCTTATAAGTATAAGCAAAGAAAAAATGTTAATTAATTTATTATTTTATACCAAACAGCTTTTAAAAAGCCTATGACAGGCATTGCCACTGTTTGTGAATCTGTACCAGATATTTAAACCAACTGATTTATATACAACAAATGTATTTTTTTCTTTTCATTGTGTTGGAAATGCATTGCTAATTTGTTAAAAGAAATACACCATATCAGCAGAGGAATACCCAGCACGCTTGTGCTTTATGCATCTTTTATGCACAGACCTAGTTTATAATAGCGGGAACTTGGTTGAAATAAGCAGTTTTTCATCATCTGAATTTGGCCCAAATGCAAAGAAAAAACTGTGCAGAGAACCAAGCGATTAAACAACAACATACGTCTGTATTTCATAAATGGCAGCTATCCAAAAAGAAGTGTAATCCTTTTTTTCTTGCTCTGTCCGGTGCTGTAACTGTTCTGGCTGGGATATCATGCAGAGCGGCGGGGTGGAGGGGGGTGTCTGCTGTTTTGTCTACAGCATCGTAACATTTTTTTTCGCCCCCTTTTTTTTTTAACCGGTTACTTCCACACCACTTCTTTCATTATGCTGATCTGTGAAGTGGAACGTAACGTTGGCAGAGTTGAGAGGTCAGGGGCTCCCGCTGCCTAGATACATACAGTCTAATATTAGAACATTTCCTTGATTTGTTAGCAGCATCTCTGCTGATTCCCGAGCACATGGCAACAGGGCGGCCAATAGGATTTCAGGAGACCGCTAAGCCCCTCGCTCTGTATAGCAACAGTGGCATCCTTCCCTTATTTATTTATATTGGAGTTTTTTTTTTTTTTCCTTTTCCCACAGACTCATTCTCATGCTTCTGTCCCCCCACTGTGCAGCCACACTGTGCTCGCAAACTGTGAAAAAGAGTTACGGTGCGAAGAGGAGCAGTGCTGCTTTTACTTTTTACTCCCTTTCCTTTACTTGCAAAAAAAAACCTGCAAAAAAAAAACCAATGCATTTTTTTTTTTATTGATTTTTTTCATATTTATGCACATTTTTTGAACATTTTTATAGTCTTTTTCTTGCACATGGACATGTAAAAGTACAAACAAAGTGGGCAAAAATCTTGGAAAAGGCTTGATTTTTCATGAAGACGTGAGATGTGTCGGTGCAGGAGAGAAGAAATGCTCAGAGGACCGGTGTTGTGGGACAAAGTGTCACTCAGAGGGGACCGACAACAAGCAAGTGGAGAATATTTTTCAAAGATGGAGGACGCAGGAGAAGAGGCGGTACAGGATAGGAGGAGGTGGAGGGACACGGGATGGCGTGAGGACCGAGGCCAGTGGTTGGTTTGATCTGTGCCACGTGTGCGTCCGGCTACGTCTCTTTGCCGCTTCATGGATGTCGATGGAACGATGGCTTCCCCCGCCGCCCGGTCCTTTCTGTCTTGGCCCAGGTAGGTGCGTACCGTCCCGGACTGCTGAGTTTCCCAATGATGCTTCCTTTTTTTTTTTTAACCCAGGCTGTTAGAAAGAAGTTACCATTTTGAAAGTTCCGTGCATGTTCAGCCACGATGTCCTATTCCAAGCTTAGGTTCGGGACGATGGAAAGCTCGAAGGCGTTAATGGCAAATACGGTGCACGTCAGCCGTCCCGTTTTTGGAACACGACAATGATCGATAAGCGGCTACGACCGAATATCTGCTATAAAACCATCAAAAATACATTATGAGGACAGTCACCAGCTGCAGAATCGATACTTTCGGCATTATTTTGTTGGATGTTGGGTTGACGACTTAAATTGTGCTTGTTCAATGCTTCTCATCATGGATCCACCAATATGCACCAATAGTGCATGAGAAGAACATTCACCATTTAGTTTGTCATTAAAACACAAAAGGTAAATTCTTTTCTGATTTATGCATAAATCAGATACAAAAAAAGGATAATTATAGGTTACTTGTGTTGAAAAGTATCACAATGTCTGTGTCCCGAACAAAAGTATTAAAACATGAGAAAACGTTAACTGATAAAGATCGCCGGACTTCATTCGAAGCCACGTTTATCATCCCGCATCAAGAACTGGACACAGTGTGTCATTAATATCGAGCTGCGTATCATTGGAAACGTTTCAATCCGGACACCATTTGACTTCAAATCGGTAATGTTGCGTCGCTCGGTAAATTTAGATACTACAATAGGAATCTTATAGATATTAGACTACATTCTAAGTAATCTGACAACAGATACAGATGAAATAAATTGAGTTGTTATGTAATAAAATACAAAATTTCAAAGCTTTTTGAAAACTATGTCCTGATTTGTTGTTTAAACCTTATCTGTTGAGATCGGATCAATCATGATCTGATATTTGAATTAATCAGTTCTGAATGAAATAAAAAGGTAGAGTAGTAGCTAGAGGATATTTCCACCTCACAGCCCTTCGATAAAATGTCACTTTCTAAAGAATATAGAAGCGTAATAAACAGCTGACTAATCCCAGATGCTTGAGAGAGGAAGAGGATTTAGCTGCAGTCTCTGCAGCATTCTTTACCATGTAATGGGTTTCATCTCATAACACTGTACAGTCATTATGTTAAAGAATGAAAATGTTGACCCAGACTTCCCCAAAAAGTAATCCCAGGAAATACCAATACCCCGGAAACCCGAAGGCAGTTTTCTATCTGGGACGTTACATTCATTACATACATATACATAGATGTTTTTCATGAAGAAAGAAATCCTCAGATAACTAATTTCCAAGTGCTTATCATCATTACATGTTTTTTTCTCTAGATATTTAATAAGATGATATGATTTTTATAGGAAGAATTTAAACAGATCTGGTCTCTTGTGCATAAAGCTATTTTTTCCACTAATTTATGAGATTTTGTAATGCACCTTCTCATAGATTGTTTTTAATCAAGGTTTAGCAGATCCTCATTGCTTGTACCAAAAAAATAAAAATATAATAAATAATGGAAACATGGATTCTGTTGGTTACATCCATTTTTGGATAGAACTTGGTCTGTTCTTCTAGATTCAGTGCTAAATTAATGTCAGTAATTAGGATGAACAACAGGATTAACAATATTTCTATTTGTCAACCAATACAGCTGTAAACTGGAATTTTAACACCTTGACAATTAAATACAGCTCATCTTCCTGTTCTCATGATCCGGTTCTCATACTATTTCTGTTTTAGGTTTTCTCATATGAGGTGATGCATGAATCCTTGAGGAAGAATCAGGCAGTCGCTCTCCAGCAGGTTCATCGCTCACCGACGAGCGTCCAGGCGTCTGTGAGCCATGCACTGAACCATAAAGCAGCTTGGCGAGCAACCGTGGTTGTTGTGGGTGGCTCCAGGTATGGATCCCTTTAAGCGAATGACTAAAGCGGAGCAGCGCTTCGACTGAAAAACAGGATCTACTGGCAATGTCATCGTGCTGCTCCGTCCTGTGGTTAAACCGGGGATTCAGCCTGAGAAACATGCTCTACCTCCACAACACAGGGCAGCCATGAACTCTGCACCGTCACCCCCTCGATCCTCAGCCATGTGTCTAACTGTAAGCTGATAATATGTGAGCATCTAAACCGTGGCACTAGCGTCCTGCTGCTTCACCACCTCGGTAAAACCTAGCCTGGACTATTCAGTCTTTGTTATGAAAATGGCAGATGAGGGTTTCCGTGTCTGGACGGAGGACAGAGAGCTCCGGCCGGCTGATTCTCCAACGTCATCACTAGCGTCCCTCAGCCTCACGGACGAGGCTGTGGTCATTAACGAGAAAACCAGCCATATGGGGGATAATCCCGGGTCCCGTTCTGTATGTTCTCTGATGATTTCATCACCGCTCGACCAATCACAGCAGAGGACGGACATGTCCATAGCGACAAGGCCTGAGCCTTCACCAGCAGATCAAGGTAAAATTAAAGATGCTATCTGTAGTAGCTTTATGCATTAATGTTAATAGTAATAAATACTATTAACTGTGATAGATTTTAATGCCAAAAATTACCAAATAACAGCCTGGGCGTTTTTTTGTTAGGATGAAGAAAAAGACAAAAATCTTGCTGCGCAAAACTTATAAAAAATATGGTAATTTACCTTAAATTATTTTATCAAACCAGTATGACTACAGTATACTTATATTTTTCAAAAGTCAGATTACAGGACTGTAGTTAAACATCTTGCAGCTGCTTCTCCTGAGATTTCCTCTGAATATTTTACCACAGAAAGTTTAAATTTCATTATCATACTTTTTATTTTTATTTATTTATCGGTGACAACAATTAATCAATATTACCAGAACATCATTTGAGCATGATGATGATGCATCAGGACTGAGGTGCTTATAAAACAAATCTTCTACTTTGAAATGTTTTTTCTTTTTTTAAATAAATCAGACTCTTTGTAGATTTGGAACCAACGGTTTATTTATCGAAATATACACCTGCACCCTGGGTTTTATTGAGGCATCTTATTGAAACCTGGCTATTTTTTGGTAACTTACAGTAATTACTTATAGCAAACACTATTTTATAATAAAAGGTGTAGATAACTCTCCATTTTCTCTAAAAGAACAGAACCTGCTTTTCTTTTATGTCCAACAAAGCTTCAGATGTCCCGACTAAACAGAACTGGTCCGGAATCTTTAATTTATTTATTAATCTTTGGGCAGTGTGTGTGTGTGTGTGTGTGTGTGTGCTGGTGTGTGTGTGTGCTGGTGTGTGTGTGTGTGTGTGTGTGCTGGTGTGTGTGTGTGCTGGTGTGTGTGTGTGTGTGTGTAGCGCCCACTCAATAACATGGTGCATGGTCACCACCCTTGGATGGACGCTTACACTAATCTACATCTGTTTGTGTGTGTGTGTGTGTGTGTGTGTGTGTGTGTGTGTGTGTGTGTGTGTGTGTGTGTGTGTGTGTATTCTCAAAGCAGAATTTCAAAACATTTGTTCAGGAAGCTTCATTTTAAAACATCATAGCTGAAAGTGAGTTACACTTCACTCTGTCTAAAAATGGAAAGCATGTATGTGTTAATATAAATCAGTTTCTGTTAAATTATAAATTAAACCTTGAACCTTTTCTCTTCTCTGCCAATGAAGAAGCATCTTGAAGGATTGACTGTGTGAATTTGGGTGATTATTATTTTATACTTTTCTTTACAAATCTGAAATTTTAGAGATGTGCTGGCCTTCTGTTTTTCGATGAATATGAGAATAAAGATGTGAACAACAAACAGGAGGAACGATGGCAGCTGGAATAACATGGTTTTAAGGATTTAATGAGTCGAATGATTGACTTATTCAAACTTTTATAAAATTAAAGCAATTTATGACCAGGCGACTTCTGACAGAGCTTCGCTGTATAAACGTAGGCAGAGGGTTAATGAATTTCTAATTTTACAACAGCATACGTACAATTCCTCCGACATGAAGCTCTGTGTGCACCAGCAATTTAATGCATCTCCGCGCCATCGCAAGTGTTGAAGGGATGATTTACATCAACTGCTAACAGCACGCCTAACGCTAGCATGCGTAGTCTCGCAAACATTTCGCGCTCAAATTGCAATCTGCTTTTTCAGAAAACGTCTGACGGGCGGCCTCTCACTTTCCCCCGCTTCCCGAATTCCACTTTAACACAAACAGAGGCAATAAACAAACGCTGAGCTACATGGAGTCCAGTCCTTGAGGCTGACATGGCATCTCGCGGCAGACAGCTGTTGTTTGCTAGGCGAGGCGAGGCAAGGCGAGGTCGAGCGCTGAGCGGTACTGAGTCTGTCCGAGTGTGCCTGAGTGTTGAGGAGTGCCAGTTCTGGTATTTTAGGCAGTCAGACAGTGTCACCTGTCAGCAGACTAGTCTGGACAGAGTCTCCCACATGGTGCAAGACTAAGCAACACAACGATATCTCTCTGGAGTCCTTGTCAGTGGGCCAGCAGCGTGTGCATAACACACAAAAGCAGATAGCCACATACAGTCTGTACTGGACCGACGTCGTGGGTCAACGCCGGCTCATTCTGACGGTTGATGTTGCAGGGTTCTTGGAGCCGGAGATGGGCCAGAACGACAGCGAGGCTCAGTCTCGCTCTCTGACAACGTTCCTGCAGGACCTTTCCTCCCCTGTTGATAACGACAATGTGTCTCCTGCCCTGAGAACCAACGGCTCAAAGGAAGGAGGTACTCTCTCTTTGTCCTGCTTGTTCAAACCGCAACAGGTCCGTTAAAGGATAATTATTCGGTTCTGATTGATCTGTTAATGACTTTTAGCACAATCTCTTGTCTTGCTTCATGATTTTACAATTTGAAAATGAAAAAAAACTTAGGTACACAAGTACAATAAGAATATAAGGATGTAAAGTGTGACAGATTATCTCACTTTGAGGAATCTTTTTTTTTTATATATATATACTAAACAACAGTAAATGGCAGAAAACTGTTTTGTTGTACTGTTTTCTAACTTTTTTCTAACTTTGCTGACTGTTTCCAGATACACGGACAAGCACCGTTAGCATTAACTAAACAAAAAAGAAAACTTGTTAGGTCAAATTTCATCTTTATTGAAAATGCCGCTATTGCAGCTTTAACTTCTGTATTTGTGCTGTTTCTTTTATAATTTAGTTTTATTTCGTTATTACATCTGTGGTCAGAGCTTCAAGCCAAGAAGAACAACCAAACCAACGCTACGGCGGATTTAACATCTGTATTTATGTTGTTTCTTTTATAATTCTGTTTTATTTTGTTGTTACATCTGTGGTCAGAGCTTCAAGCGAACAACATAACCAAAGCTATGGCAGCGTATGACGGTGCTGATGACAACCAGCTGTCCGATGCAGAGTGGTACTGGGGCAGCATCTCGAGGTATGATTTGCGCATTTTGCACATTTGTGCTTTTTAGCCACAAAAAGGCAGAGCTAGTTTCACTTAAAAAAATTTTTAAATCTATACTTGTGCTCACTTTCTCTCTTTTTTCCTCTGGCTCTGACATGAACTGATTGAAATCTCAATATTCGTTTTTGTTTAACTAGAGAGGAAGTGAATGAGTTGATGAGAAACACCCCTGATGGCACATTCCTGGTGCGAGATGCTTCCAGTAGAGTTAAAGGGGAATGTACTCTGACACTGAGGTAACTATTTTTAAGTCTTGTGTGTTGTGGACACAGCTGATAGCAGGAACACTGTTTTTATGTGTTAAGCGTTGGTAAAATTCTATCAGGTGCAATTGGTTAAGGGGTAAAGTACAGTTGTTAGCTTTTTAACTGTGATATTCCAATAATCAAGAGAATGTACCTCAAGGGAAGGGTCTATTTGGCCCAAATATATTACATGTATAGTCACAGGTCAGTAATTTAGTGGTAACTTTTTTTTTTCCAGGTTGAAAGTCTAAATTTAGTTTTACTGGTTTCAGACTGTAGCATTGGGTTCGGTCTAATTTTAGTTGAATCAAGACAGACCATATACACATATAAAGTTTTGTTGATTAGAGTTTGGCATAGACTCCAGCAGTCCGCAACATAATACCCTGTCAGATTGGCTCCAACTTTTATCAATGCTATCAACACCATCTGTGTAGTGTTAATTTAGATTGAGGGATGACACAGTGTTGACTGGACGTTGGCCTTAAAAGTTATAAAGTACTGAGTGTATAGAGATGTCAAAATTTCAAGGGGAAAAAAACTACTAATACTGTCCTCTATCAATGGTGTCAGCCTAAAATGTGCACTAGTTCTGTAAATGTGGAGCAGGAGAGACATTTAATTATTTGTTTTTCTACAGGATTTCAAAGGGGGTGTTTTGGCAGCTTTTTTGCAATAGTTTTGCTTTAATCTTTGCAGAAAAGATGGATCTAACAGACTGATAAAAATCTTCCATCGTGAGGGGAAGTACGGCTTCTCTGAGCCAGTGGCCTTCCCCTCTGTGGTGGACCTGATCCAGTATTACCAGAACAAATCACTGGCCCAGTACAACTCTAAACTGGACACACGGTTACTCTACCCTATCTCCAAATACCAGCAGGTAGGCGTGTACTTTATTACAGTAATACAAACGTTCAGGACAAAAATGTTGCAGCAATAATTTAAATCCATCTATAAATAATGCTAATCTGCTGTATTATACATTTAGTGATATTTCATATGGCTAATGCAAGATATTGTACTTTAAAAAGCAGCTTAGCTTTAGGACAGATAATAAAACAACACCTTTCTTAATAAATTAAAGTTAAAAAGAGTTAAATCGGACACAAGCAATAATAGAAGACATAAATTAGGTCGAATAAGTATTTATGGCCAGCTTTCTATTCTTAAAGGGCTTCAATAATGTGTATGCCAGACAACAGGACAAAAATGAATATACATAAACATGAACTAATAAAATAATTGATCTAATTAAATGCTTTTAACTGAAATGTCAATGCATTTAAAACACTAATTTGTATTTACTATAACAAAATTGTATATTTCTGTTTGTTGAATTGGTAAGCATGCTTTTATTTTTCTAAAATCACAGTAATATCAAGACTACTTTACACAACGTGTAATCCATTTGCAAATATTTCAACGCATGTATGGAAGTGTATGAGTAAATTCTCTAATATTCATTAGCTCCAAACTGTATACTAGCTGTATACTGCACTAGTATTAACAATGGACTTGTTCCTAAATAGCTTCTACGTTCTTGTCTGTGCAGCAGCAGGTTGTGATGGAAGTTAACATTGAAGCAGTTGGAGAACAGCTGAGGACATTTCAGGATCAATATGAACAGAAGAGCAAAGAGTATGACCATCTGTACGAAGCGTTTAACCAAACGTCACAGGTATCCAAGCATTTTAAAATCTGTCACTTTCTGCAATATGATTTTGTTGGGTCAGATTAATATGTCTTTACCCAACATAAAAAACACAATATGCTGCTCTACCATTGGGCGTCTAATAGCATTTTCCGGACACCCAAGAAGGCGTGCGTTTTTTCTGCCAACTCATAATTAGGCTCAAATCTGTCGAAATTTTCAAGCATAATTTATTACTGCTAGGGCTGGAATAAATGACTAATCCAATGATTCTTTTGTTGATGCATCGATTAATCTAACAAATAATTATGTAACATTATGTTGACTTTTGTTGCTAAAGCTAAAGACTATATTAATCACACAGAAAACCAACAGTAGCCTAAAGCATTAGGTGGTAACAAGGTGTTACAGCCTACTATAACATGCAAGTGCAAACTTGAAAAAAAACTTGCGGTGCTTTGTCATCTTCACTAGCTGCTCCTGCCATTTCAGGCTTGCAGAGACGACAGATAACAGAATCGCTTCCTCATTGATGAACGAGTCCGTGTCTTAAACTCTAGACTCAGTGTCGCCATCTTTCTTTTGGTCTGACGATGCATCTGCACTCATATTTTGCATGAACGTATTTTTTACATCGATGCATCTTCCCAGCCCTGATGCTGTGGTTTAAAAACATCTGTGAAGCCTCAACTATAAAAGTAAAAGCTGATTTCTTCTCCTTCACAGGAAGTGCAGACCAAGCGGACCGCCATCGAGGCGTTCAGTGAAATTATTCGGATCTTCGAGGAGGAGTGTGAGACCCAAGAACGCTACAGCAAGGAATACATCGACATGTTCCTCTCGTTAGACAGCAGTACAGAGACTGACAAGTATGCTTCCAAATGCAAAGATCATTTTGATGTTTCAATTTACTTGTGGATTAAGAAATCATTTAGGGCAGCAATGGAGCAAAATGGTGATTGTTCACTGTAATTGTTTCTTCTCCTTCTCTCACTTCTACTACCAGGATTGAAAACAACTCTGGTGAGCTGCAGTCTCAGGTGGAGGAAATCCACAACAGCAAGAAGCAGCTGGAGGAGGAGCTGAGAGGGAAGATGCTGGCTCACATGGAGGTCGACAGGAAAATGAACAGCCTGAAGCCCGACCTGGTGCAGCTCAGGAAGATCAGAGACCAGTATCTGCTGTGAGTTCACATCTTTAAGAGAAACCTCTGTGGTAAAGTGATTTCCATATCGATTTATAAAGTGATCTTTATCTATTTTTAGAGTCAAAATAAATAAAGCAGTCTGCACACCAGGTGACCCCCATACGGGCGATATGACCAACATCTCAAATCCAGATATAGGTCATTTCACATATATACACAATCAAGCACTTTTTATGTTGTGTTAATTATGAATAGTTTATATAAATGAACGTTTTGTGTTTGATTTGCTGGTTTGACATGATTCCTGTGTTTGAGTCTATTTGAGGGAACTGGTCTGCAGCATAATTTGCAAAGTATGGTTTTTCTGGTCCATGGCAACCAAAGTAGCCCTTATATTAGGGCCAAGTCTTTGCTCATCCTTATCCTGTTTGGAATTACTCCATTCTTTGTCACGTTCTTCTCCAAGTTTATGTTGCTTTCTTGCAAATTCCCTGCTTGCATGTGTAATGCAGAAAAACAGAGTTGTTCAAATTATAAATTATATAATTTTGAGCGTGATTACATACAACAAAATAAATTTAGAGTATAATACAAGACAAGATACAATTTTATATCATCATATTGCATAGAAATATACATTAGGTGAACAAAGCATAGTGCAAACACTATTTTTAACCTTAAATTACCAAATAATAGCCAGAGTGTTTATTTCAATAATTTCAGGTGTTTATTTGAGCAGCAAATTAGGAAAAGAGAATAATTCCTTCCTGACAAAAGTCTTGCTCAGCAAAACTGGAAAAATATGGTCATTTACTCAAATTCTTTTATTAAACCAATTTCATTTACATTTTTAAAAGTAAGATTACAAAACTTTACAGCTGCTTCTCCAGAGTTTCCCCACTGCATATTTTATCTATACATCTGGAAAAAAGCTGACATGAAATTAAATCCGTTCTGATGTTCTGTTCAAAAACACTCACTCAAATACCAATGACACAGCTGAGCTGTAAACATAGAAAAACAAAACAATCAGCTGTTCTCAAGCTGCCACAGCTGTGAATGTCCAATATGCTTCAGTTGATCATGAGCCTGATAGAGAGGAATAAACCTCCTGCTTCTCCCTGTTATGTCTCCCAAATATAAATATAACGATGTGTTCCCTTCGGCTTTTGCTGGGTTGTGTTTTTACCTGGATGAGTTCTGTCAAAGAGAAAAATCTAATGCAGTGATGAGAGGATGATGTTACTATAACAATGAAGTTACACTGAACACTGAAGTTTTTTTGTCTTAATGGTTTGACTTTTGCCACCTTAAAGCATATTTTTACTAAATTTACTGCACTGGCTCCTCTCACAGCTGGCTCACACAGCAAGGAACCAGGCAGAGTCAGATTAACGAGTGGCTCGGCATCAGGAACGAAGAAGAAGAGTGAGTAAAACCACGGGCGGCTCATGAAATACATCTGGAGGGATGTTATGTACGTAATCATTTTTTAAACACGACCATTTCTCCCAACTTCCTGCAGCCCGTACACGCTGGCGGATGATATGCACCAAGAGGAGAGGAGCTGGTACGTTGGAGGGATGAGACGGAAGGAGGCAGAGGAGCTGCTGAGGGGGAGGAGGGACGGCACCTTCCTCATCAGAGACAGCCAATCACAGAGAGGCTCCTTCGCCTGCTCTGTTGTGTGAGTAGATTAGTTTCTTTGATGCATAAAAAAAAGAGATCCATATTCACAACATTTTAAAGGGCGAGTGCTGTTTTCTTTCTTTTTATTTCTATGGTAAAATACTGCCATTTACAGCACTTGCATTTAACGAAGATAAATTAGTTTCACTAATGCTAATTTGTGAGATAATTGATTGAATTTATGTGCAATGAAGCCTTTAACATCTTACATGTGACATAACCTGAATCAGATGTTTTTATCCAAACTGTCAAAGTGCCATAAAAAGCACATATTATTAGCACCTGTGGGTGAAATATAAATTAAACTCCTAACTTTAACTGTGTTGGACTTAGGAGACTAAAAACATGCCATAATTATTATGATTACCGTAAATTACCAAATAATAGCAGAGTTTCAATTAACCGCTGGGCCCCCTTTAAACATGCAGGTGCAAAATAAATGCAAAGTCTAATTTATTAAAAAAAATATGTAAACTACTCACAATAAGTTAGGAATATTGTTATTTACATGAGTGTAAAGTGTAAGTTCCCTTTGATGTTACTACTAATAAGTCAAAATAAACACCACTTTGATTAGTTTAATATTAATTACCCCAAAAATGCATGAAATCCACTGAATCTCTCACAATATTCCTAACTTATTGTGAGTGGTGCATGTTTTTCTTCTTCGCCTTTTTTCGCCAGCAGCATGGATGTACCCGCGTCACTGAGGTGTGCAAATAGCATTAAAGCTCACCCTCGCTGGTAATATCGCTTAATTGTCGATCGTGGAGCGAAAAAAATTAAATGCATGACATGAATTCAAACTTTTGCAGAGGAAAACTCATGAGAAGCAGCTACGAGACGTTTAACTACTATCTGACTTTTGAAAAATAGGTTATACATAGGGCTGCTCAATTATGGAAAAAACAGCCACAGCCATTAGTGGCTGTGCTTTTTGTGGCTTTTTTTTGCAGATATCATCTTATAGCAAATCTCAAAAAAAGCCAACATGAACACACAATGTACATTTAGATAGATCTGATGAATCTTAAAACTGGATTAGTGACAAATAATGTTTGGCAAGATAATAAAGTCAAACCCTTTTCAAAATACAGACAGACAGAGAGACAGACAGACATGTCTCGCTCATGTTCTCGGGCACTAGCACTCACGCTAACACTCATCCTCTCATGCAGTCGCACTAGCACTCGTGCACTAACACCTACGCACTCACTCTCACATAATCGCTCTTTCAGAAATTGTATATTGAAAAATTTTAACTCGATTATTCAATTTTGGAGATCCTTTGACATGCAAATCGCAATTAAAGTTCAATTAATTGCACAGCCTTAGTTATACGCTAGTCATACCGGCTTAATAAAAGAATTTGACTACATTTTTTCCAGTTTTGCTCATCAAGACTAAATAAATTAATCTCCTGTCCCAAATTGCCGCCTGGTCTCAAATAAACGCCTGATCTGTTAAGTGACTATAACAAATAAAACTCCCCGGCTATTATTTGGTAATTCGCTGTAGTTAAGTTTTGTTTAAAATGGGATCATTGCACAGAAAGTGACGGCTTTCCTCTTGCGCAGTGTGGACGGGGACGTGAAGCACTGTGTGATCTACAGGACGTCCACAGGCTACGGCTTCGCTGAGCCCTACAACCTGTACTCCTCACTGAGAGAGCTGGTCCTGCACTACCGACACACGTCTCTAGTCCAACACAACCAGCAGCTGAATGTAACCCTGGCCTGGCCTGCTCTCAGCCAGCAGCCCAGCTGAGAAAACACCAGCACCACACCCTGATAGCACTTTCCCCCAGCTTCGCTGTACTAGCACTGAGGATGCACCAGTATGGATGCTGTTACCAAGCTGCAGCAGAGTACTGTTAGTTAGTGTTGTCACCATGCAAGATTTTATTTTATTATTATTTTTTTAATTTCAGTGATACAAATTTGGATAATTAAATCTTACATTCATATGATGTCACAAAAGGGACAATCTGAAATTCTTTGGATTTCTCCATTCTGTTCTTAGCTGCTATACTGTAGCTTTATTCTAATCTAATTTCCTTTTAAAGCTATTATTCCTAATATATAAAAAAAATCCCATTTACTCACCGTCTACACAGTTTACAAAACACAATTGGGATTAAGTACTTAGTGTTTACAGAATTCCACAGTGAATTGAATCTTTTTGCAGCTGTGCTGAGGTAGGACTGAAACTGTGCCTCATTATGACACAACTACTTCTGTTATCAGTGGGGTTTTCCCAAACGTTGCACCAACCTAAATAAAGTCAGGGTATCGCACTGAAAGCAAAAATAATTACTGAAAAAATTAGGTTTGTTGTCACAAACAGGACATTATGTTTTATTGGTGCAGAGAAGTAGATTCACTAATCAATGCAGTAGCTGTTACAGCAAAAAAATGAGTTTTTTTCTGAAATGCAAGCACAATAATTCTAAATACTTTAAGAGTAACTTTACCCAGTCCAGTAATCTAGGTCACAGACTACAGAGGCCAGTCCAGCTCTATTATAGACATGTTAATACACTATCAAAATCTTTGATTTGGCCAAACTTGCCTTATACCTGAAGCATTTGTCAAAAGAACCAGACAGTAATCAGTCTGCTCTTAGCCAAATTCACTTTTTTAAGCTTTGACCATAATATAAATTCATATAAATCCATGCAACGTTGTTCATGGTAGTTCATGTTACGTCTGGAGCTCTGGATGGGACTCTGCACTACACAGCACATGTGCATTATGGGTAACGTAGTAACTGAAGAGACACACCAGCACTTTATCAAAAACAAGAAAATTCGAACAAGAAAAAACACAGATGGAGATTGCAGCTAGAGATTTCTTAGAAAGCATAAAAAATGAACATTCTTATGTTAGAATATAATATCATTTCTTTACAGGCATCTGTGAATATTTTTGTTTTTACATTAGTGTTGATGGTAATGAAACTCCTCCACTGCATTTTTCCATTAACCTTTACAAATAAGACAAGATATAAACCTCGTACAATTTCATGGATTCTACTTCTGGGGTGTACTTATGCTTTATAGCTCTTGTTTGTAGACTTTTAATGTAATTATACCACTTTTCAAGTAAAACAGGGACAATCACAGTAAAGTTAGTGTAGTCACCCCAAAACACAAAAGTTAAAAAATATGAGCCACAGCAACTAGTGAAAGTATTTATGTTGGATTGGATTATTAATCCTAAAAAACTATAATTTCTTAGTTTTTACTTTTCATTCAAGGATTAATCTGGTTCAGATTAGTCGTTGAGGAGTCAGTTATTTAATTAATTTATTTTTTAACCCAATTTCTCAATATTTTTGTGAGGATTTGGGTTTGGAGTAAATGATCCAGGAGCTTTGACAGATATTTTGGGTAGAATAGAGATAAAATAACGATCTTTTAGATCCAGTTCTGATTGAAAAGTGCCTTTAAGTGCTTCTGTTTTAGCCATCATATTTCTAATTTTATTAAGGTGTGTTCAGACAAAAAAATTACAAATATCCATATATCAGCAGTTTAGGAAATGACTCAGGACTTGTTCCCTATATTAGCACAATGGGTATAGACAACATACACGGCTATTATCAAATTAAAACCCTTACAGAGAGGATTATAATCAAAGCTAGTTGCATCCTTTATATTTAAGACTTCATCTATAATTATTTTATAAAAGTAGGTTTCACATAGACATTTATACATCACAGAAATTAAATACTGCACTCATGAGATTGGCCAGTTACCAGTTCACAAGGAGCTTTTACTTCAACATGCAGTATATTTCACACTATTCATTTTGCAGGCATGTCAGTGAGCTTCGCTCGTTAGTAAATTAGAACCTAACAAGGTGAGATTCCAGTCATTGTGGACCAAACACAGATTATTACCATAGAATGTAATGAAATGAGTCTATACCTTGGGATTCATTTGTTTCTAATATGTTTGTCGGTGAATCTGTGAAATTTTTTTTTTTGGTGCACAGTAGCAGAACATAACTAGTATGAAGTTTAGTTGTTTTCTTTTTAAGTGCGAGGCATAATCAAAATGATGGTCTATAATGATGAGGCTCATTTTTTAATCATTTTAGACCCAACCTGTGTTTGCTGAGTCTCTTTGATTGTGCACTTTGTGAGTGGCGATGAACCGGTGCTTGTGAATTACAGTGAATCATTCATTTTTTATAGGAAATAACGACAGGAGTCATTAAGCATAACTTTTCAGTTATGGTTTCAACACTGTCAAGGATACATATGAGAAACAGCAACTGGTTTTACTCATTTATCTGAATTATATATATATTGTCTATCTGTACGTTTATTTTCTGTTTTCAAAAACTACTCAATAGTATTATCAAAAGTTTCCACATGTTTGATGGTGGATTCTTTTGAGTGGCTACAGTGAGGGTGTCCATTTTTAATGAAGAATCATTTTAAATGCTCTTCCCTCCTGGAAATTAAAAGTAAAACAAGTTGCTCATTGTGTAAACTTGAAGTTGTTCAGTCATATTGTTTAATGCCATGAAGGAAGTTGGAGAGTTTGTATCCGATTCCTATTTGTAGCAGTGAAATGGTGGAAATGTTTGTTGATTTTTGCCGTCATCATGCAAACGGTCAACAAGGAGGAATTATATAAATTATTAAATATTAATTCAATGTATTATTATTATTATATAGTTTGGAGCCAATCCAGGTTCAATATTCAACTCCACAGAGAATGGAGTTCACTACAGGGAAGTAGACAGACATCTTGTTTTGTGCGATAGTTAAAAAATCTGATATTAAATATATTTATATATTAATAGATTTTGGAATATTTAATGAGGGAAAATTAGAAAATGACATTTTTAATACGGTATTGGAAGATTTTTGTGTAAAAACCATATCTGAGAAATTATAATTCAAAGTATTTCACATTTTAAAACATTTCTGGAGGGATTTTAAAGTTCACCACCAGATATAAAGTCTATGTTTTATTAACTATATATATTATATATTGCTTTGTCTCTATTGTTAGTGCTAATGATGATTGGTCAAACAGTATTTATCTTCTTTAGCACGACAAATGTTAATTAAAATGTTAATATTAACATGTTAATGTTACTAAAAGTGCTATATTGCAGTGGTTCTCAAACCTTTTAACATCAAAGACCCTTAAACTAAAGAAGAACTTAAAATAAAAATAAAAAAAAGTGTCAGACGACTGAAATATGCCATAATCAAATAAATAAATGAATAATGACTCTGTACATAAATAAATATACCAGCAAATGTCCATATTTATTTAATATAATATATATAATATATTAATAATAATATATAATATATATAATATATTAATAATTTTACAAAAATAATTTGTGTAATATTTTCACATTTATTTATTTTCCATTTTATTTATTATTTTTTAAATTAATTTTTTGGTTTATTCACTTACCCTATTCATCTTCACCTCAATATATAAGATGGAAAATAAACTCTGAAATTAAATAAATTAATGTGCAATTAATGTGCAAACGGATTTACTAAATACTAGTAAATCAAATAAATGTATTTATTTATTTATTTTAAATTATGGCAGTCCTCTATACAAATGGTTGGAATTGGTAGTGAAAATAAATCATTCTTCTTTTTCTGGGGACCTCCTTGGACCTCTTCAAGGCCCCCAGAGGTCCCGGACCCTACTTTGAGAACCGCTGCTACATTGCACAGTCAGACCACTAGATGGCAGCGCAAGGAGGATTTTAACCTTAAAATCTAGAATTAAAATCTAATATTTTTTGTCAGTTGCTTATAGTTTTCTAATAGTTCTACACTGAGGACAGTGTGTCCTCCAACTGTTCCACATCGTAGTTTTTGGTCTTACATGATCTTTATTATTTAAATTATTTTATTTTATAGTGATTTGTTGGTTAAACATTAATGGATGCACCTAAAAAAAACGTGTTGAGGTATTAGGATGCACTGTCCCTGTAATCGTATAGACTTTTTTGTGCAATGAATATTGTGTTAAATCAAGTCCATAATTTGAGGCGTACATTTATTTAATATTGTGAATTAAAAAAAAAAAGGTTGCACATCTCAATGTTGTAGCCGGAACACGTGTGCACATTAGATAGACTACACAACTGCTCTATGAGCTTTAGATTTTTGGAGCAGAGCATTTGCACATTAGTATCTCATTTGAGGTGGAGATACTACGACGTCTTCATGTAAATCCAACCTGTTACTGAAGCAGGTGGAGCTATGGTGGTGCTAAATGTGGAGAAGTTGCTGATGAGATTGAAATGTAGCACTGATAAAGCACTAATATGAGTTTTGAACATTTCTGGGTGACATCTTTGTTGTGCGGACGACTTAAGAGGATTTATTTCTGTAAAGTAGACAACTGTATTTTATTTTTGTATGTACAGAGATCTGGTCTCATTTCTGTTATCGGTTTCTTTTTGTGACTTTAATGTTTCTTCACTGTGCAAACAAAAACAAAATAGTTCCCAGAGATTGTGAAAATGCATTTCAAAATGATTACTATTGTGTACGGAAACAACCGGTGTCTCATCTGTCTCATATCAAATACGTGTCATATTCAACACATCGTTTGGCAAGAAGCTCGGTGCAAAAACTGCTTCTGCATTTTCAAGAAATTCATATAGGAGGATGCAGAGAACTGTCCAAATTCTCATGGTAATGCTTTAATAACCATCATGTTTGTTGTAGTCTATGTATAAACCACTATAGAATATATTGATCTAGATATCTACAAATATTGATCTAGATGTACACATATCTGGATCTATTTATCATGGTAACTAGGTATAAAATCCAAGCTGCCTTGGTAAATTATTTAGGCAATTTTCTGACATTTCATTATTATAAATGCCATGTTCAGGACTAAATGAAAGAAATAATAAGTGATAGACATTTTTATTGACTACACTTAATTACTGGGCTCCAACTAAGGAGGTTTGAAGTCAATAAGATTCATTCTTTCTTTGGGAGAAATAGCTATTTTGTGCTAGATGCTATGAATTTGTGGCATGGAAGAGCAAATCACCCTAATTATGTATCTGGTGTAGTAATAGCTATGAAACTTTGATTAATCTGAAGTCCATTTACTTGGGTTGATGGAGTCGATTGAAGTGTTTGATGTTGCCAGTGGTGTGTGTTTTAAAAAGAAGACGGCTTTGTTTGTCAGGTTCTGTGCTGTGATGTAACAGTGGTGGTTTTAGTGATAGTGATTCTGGTTTAATTTGCAGGAGGAAGCGTTATGTTCATATTAGACTTTCAGTATCGTCGCCTATTAAATAATGGTCTAAGTCATTTTTTGCTTAGTGTTTTGGGGAAAAAAACTTTAATAAATATAATATTCTCTGCTTTTACTACTCATGGTCATGGACATACATAGAACGTTGTGTGTCACTTATGTAACATTAAAGAATAAAGTGACTTTAGGCCAATTTTTTAACATTCTAGTCACTTTAGTCAACTTTAAACCTGGATTAAATTGTCCTTTCATTCCTTAGTGCAAACTCTAAACTTGTTATTGTAACTCTAAACTTAAACTCTTAACTTATTATCTGGAGTTAAATTAAACTAATGTCAGTTCCTTTATTCATCACTTTACACATGTTTTATGGACTGAAGATCCTGGAACTCCCTTTATTTCTTTATATTTGGCAACATATTCATTAAATGTGTTGATATGCACAGCACTTTATGTTGAATTATTAACTTGTGAAGTTTTACTAAATTACTATAAAACATGATAATTGTGTTTAGAGCTTCTTCTGCACCATAGATTCTCTTGCTCCACCATGAAAGCTTGTTAAATTGGCATTTTATCTTGAGTTGAGCAAAAGAATTTGCCTGAGGCAAAATAAATAAAAGTATTTGTCCTATAGGACATAAAGAGTATGATCCTTTCAACTCAGGATTAAGGTGATTTCACCAGAATTGGCAGCATTAGCAAGAGATGATTTAGGCCAAAAATGACTCAGGCCATTATTTTAACAGGGCGACAGTATGTAAGTTCAATGCAAACGTTTAGTGGTAAAGCAGGAAGTTGTGTAAAGAGGCCAAACGGTAACAGTGTCAAAGCTTGAGGTGGAGGACGGTCATGTAAATTAATGGAGACCATACGTCATTTTTGTAAATTCAACCTAATCAAATAGTTGCCTGACCTTAATTGTACTGAAATTGCCTTGCATGGATATTGTAGAAATAACACGATTTGCACTAAATGTGACACAAACACAGGTTTTTAATTGTTTTTGTTCAGGGTGAAAGTGAAAGGGGGATTATTCCTCAGGAATGGTAGATGTTTAGGTGTGAGGTTGGATAGAGTTACGTTCAGGTACTGTCGGTATAGAAAGTAGAGGTTCTGGAGAACAGATGGCCAAGAAAGACGTTTAGGAAAGGTTTTATATTTGTTTGGTATTGATTAAAGGTTAAGAGGAGACTTGCAGTCACATAGCGAAGGATTAAGTCATCATCTTTCTTCCATGCCATGATGAAAGGTATCTAGCAGTAACATTTGTCTTTTTAAAAAGGAACATTGCAAGATTTGGGGATTTAAGTTTCTTTTTATCTCACTGTCAACATTTTACTATACAATAAATGTTTGAAATCCAGGGACTTGCTATGTTTAGAAGAGTTTAGTTTCACTCTGACAATGTGCATATGATCAAATACCTCTACACCACATTCAACAAAGGTAAACCTGTTCATGTTTCTGTGACTTTTATTATTTCACTGTGACTGTATTGACTCGTCTTTCTGCTTCGATCAAAAGGATTTAGCTGCAGTTACTCAATAACCTATTGTTGTGAGAAAATACTTTTATTGTCAATGTTTGTTTACTGCATCGATTATATGCAGTGACATTGTGTTTTTTTGTCCTCAATTGGGTGTTGGAGTAGCCTGTATTTCTTTTTTTTTAATATCTGAAGAAATCTCATGGTTTAAAACTTTTTTTGTCAGTGTAAAACCCTTCGTTACCTACTTCAGAACATCATTGTTCATGTATGCACTTTCAGATCCCCAAATAAAGTTGAGATGATAATCAGTTGTCATGACTATTTATTGATAAACTGATTTTTTTAATGTAAAATGTACATGATAGGCAGAAATAATCACACAGTGGAGTCAATGGAATATGAGTCTTACCTTAAAAGAGCTTCTGTTCGACAGCAACCAGCATTATTGTAGCTCAAAGTTATTAGTTTGTCTCAAAATCTGTTAAAAAACAACAAAAAACAGGGTCAAAGTGAAGTGTTTGACATATTAAAGCACCTGGGTCCTACTGTTTCATATCAATATGGCTTTGACTTAAAGTTTTAGCACAATTCTGATTTCCCATACAACTACAGTTAACAGCTCCAATCAATTCCTTTAGTAAACTAGTTAAACCCACCTTTTGCTTGGTAAAACAGGCAAAAATATAATATATGGACCCAGAAAGGAAGGATTTCAATTACTAAATTGTATTGATTTAATCCTAAAACAGGCGGGGGTGGAAAATAAATTTAAAAAACATGATTTTATGTTATCACTCATCACTTTGGGCTTTAGAAAAAACATTTCCACATTAAAAATATATATATTCTCAATATTTTGGCCCTTTTATGAGTTGTATCTCCCAGGATATGTTACCTTATTAATGTATAAACAGATGATAAACATGTTAATGTTCACTTTGATGAAGATTAACTGTACCTTGTTGTATTTTTTGTCATTGTTACATTACAAATAGCACTTTTAAAAGGTGCTATTATTCATTTTATACAAACAATATACATTTTTTCCATAAATTATTACTAACTTATGTGGGAACCTCCCAGTATACCCACTAAAGGGCGTTAAAGAATCTGAATCTCCTGTTTAAGGGTTAAAGAGTATATTAAAAATCAAGTGGATTAAGAAAGATTCATTTTAAAGATTAAGTTGTCTTCCAACATCAAATTCCATCTGGTATTTCAATCCGTCTAATACTGTTAATATCTGGGAGATTTCATTTTTTACTCACTTGTAATTATAATTGTTCAAAATTACCAATTAAATTATCAAAATTCTTCAAACAAGCCCTTCTTGCATGGGAATTGTTCTCTCATCATATGGAATGATGGTGGAAAAAAGTATATTTTCAGAGGTTTTTCACAATAAAATCACTTCCAGTACCAATAAAGGCTTTAATTACGAAATAAAAAACAAATAAATAATGAAACCCACCTGAAAATGGTGGTTTTCTTCTTCTTCTACTTCTTTCCTCCTTCTTCCTCCTCTTCTCTCTGACACCAATGGTTTATTAATTAGTTATCGTTCCCTTTTAATATAATTCTTTACAGTAATTAGTAAAGAGTTTAATTAAGTGATTTAAAAAATAGTTAAACACACCTCAAAATGGCGCTTTTCTTCTTCTACTACTTCTTCTTCTTTCTTCCTAATGGTTTATTAATTAGTTTCCAGTTTCACTAATTGGTAAACAGTTTAATTACGTGATTAAAGAAACAGGTAAACCCACCTGAAAATGGCGGTATTCTTTTTCCTCCTCCTCCTCTTCTTTTTCTTCATCATCATCATCTTTTTCCTCCTCTTTTCCTTCCTCCTCCTCCTCCTCTTCCTCGCCTTTGTTCGGACCACCGCGGTCATTTCAGCAGCATTTGGAGTTTTCCGAGCTTCCGTGAACGCAGCAGCAGCAGTCACCATCACACCTGGCGCTGATTTGAGGAGGAGCGGCTGGAATCTCGTCTCTTTTCTCGCTGTTTTGCGGACTTTTCTCCTCCTGCTGTTAAACATGAAGCTGTCGGGAGTGTTGGCGCTGTTTTTGTTTGTCTGCAGCAGAAGTTTCGGGAAGAAAGCGTCCTGTCGGTATCCTCCTTCACAGTGGTGTCAATCCCTGGAAATAGCAATAGAGTGCAAGGTGAGTGGGGTAAACTCACTGAAATCTATTTATAGTATCAGTGGAGTTTATTTATTTAAATTATACGCTTAATATTAAGTGTTACAGCACTGAAATTATCATTGTAGGGACCTGAAACTGAGCTGAAGTGTCTAAATAATTTTTGTTATATTTACAAATCACATTTTTCCCCATTTAATTCCAATGAGAAGTTATGCTTTTATCAATCTCCTCAATACAAAACACAGATTTCCTCATTTATACGAAGAAATAGGTTTATTTTTCTCTGTGAAAAAGAGAAGTAGAGATTGTGGTTGATCACACTAATGAAAACATGGAAGAACAAGTTCAGGGAAGTTCAGGGTTCCTTTAGTCTGGACTTAAATGAGAGTCATGCTTCAGAAATTGAGCACCAGTGGTTCTTCATGTGACCAGCAGCTCTGACTCAAACAACACAAACAGTTCCTCAGTTTCAAGATGACTCAAGGATGTCAGGAAAAAACTACTCTTTCACTTCTGTGATAGTATATGCTGCTGTTAATCTGATAAATCAGTTTATTAAATGTCCTTTAGCGAGTTTAAAGCTGTTAGATCTTAAATATCGTCGCCCTATTAACATTTTTTTTTTGTCCTAAATCATCTGTTGATGATGCTGCCACATCTGGTAAAATCACTTTAATCCTGAGTTGAAAGGATAATTCTCTTTATGCCTCGTAGATAAATAGTCTAAGTAAAGAGGCCATTTTATTTTTTGGCAATTGAAGAAACTCTTATAATGGCAATAATTAGTGCAGAATAAGCTCTAAACATTATTCTTGAATCAATTTCTACTGGTGGTTGATAAAGGCTTTAGGCTATGATGTTTTATAGTAGTTTACAATTAATAGTGGCCTGTCATCCACTGTCAATGCCTCTTTGATTAGAATGATTAATAAATATAATATTCTCTGCATTTGATAGTTTTTTTTGAAAAAGGACATAGGCCATTATTTTAATAGAGCGACGATAAACATTAAATGCAGTGCAGCCCTCATTAATTCCACCTGTTCCTACTTTGAGAAGGTAAAATGGCTGCTGTGTCCTGAAGTGGTAGGAAAACACAGGTGTTACCAATAATAGTAATAATATCTATATATAGCAGCTGCACTGATTAAAGTTCAAGTAACTAAAAGTCGTGGGAAAACAAAACTTAATGCTTTTATATTAGATGCTTTTATATTTATGAATAGTTTTAATCAAAAAGGCCAATTCAGTCAATCAATTGACAGTGGACCTACATAGAATGTTGTCACTTATGTAACATTAAAGAATAAAGTGATTTTAGGCCAATTTTTTAACATTCTAATGTGACTTTAGTCGACTTTAAACCTGGATTAAACTGTCCTTTAATTCCTTAGTGAAAACTCTCAACTTACATTGACTGGAGGTACATTAAATTAATGTCAGGTCCCTTTTTTCATCACTTTCCCAGGTTTTATTTGCCTGTTTTTAATGAACATAACTCATTTCCAACATCCAGTTTTGACGAATTTTTGAAACCTGAGGGAATTAATGTTAATGTTTAATGGACTAAAAATCCTGGAACTTCCTTTCTTTATATTTGGCTACATATTTATTGATATGCACGACATTTTCTATTAAATTATAAGACTAAATTACTGTAAAATATTATAGCCTAACACCTTTATCAATCACTAGTTGAAATTGATTCAAGAATCATGTTTAGAGCTTCTTCTGCACCATAGATTATTAATATTATCAAAGTTTGTTAAATTGCCACAGTCAAAGAATTAAAATAAGTAAAATGTCTATTGTCTTATAGTCTGATCCTTTCAAATCCAGATTAAGGTGATATTACCACATGTGGCAGCATCATCAAGAGATGATTTAGGCCAAAAACTCACTTTTGTCAAATTATTTATTTAAATTTATTATTTATTTGAACTTTTATACTCAGGAAACCATCTCACTGCCCTGAATCAACATAGTATATTTCATGTATTATGTAAAAATGTATGAAGAAGCAATAACTCGACATGTTAAATAAATACTTATATTCGGTAATGCATAAAGTTCTTACTCTAGAAAATCTGAAGGGCTGATAAAAACATTTTCAGACATTTCTGAACCATCAGTCTGCTTTTTCTTTGCCTGTGTAGGTGCAGAAACAGTGTGCAGAAGTTCACGCCACCAGGTCACACCAGGCTGTTCCTCCAGTGTCCATCACTCTGTACTATGAGAGTCTGTGTCCAGCCTGCAGAGTCTTCATCAGCCAGCAGCTGTTCCCCACATGGACGATGCTGCAGGACATCATGACCGTCACACTGGTCCCCTACGGGAACGCAAAGGTAGAGTCATCCCTGTTACTGTGGAGGAACTCTCACTGAGGCTTCTTTTGAAACTAGATTAGATCACAGGTACATTAATCATCACACAATGGGGACGGAAAAAGTAGAAAAGGTTAAAACATAAGCCTATAAACTACTAAACACAAACTACAAACCAGCAACGTGCAAAAGAAACAAGTACTGAGGATATAAAATGAGGTGCTTGATATAAAAGTATTTATAGAGAAAGTAAAAGTATTGTAACATAATGACAATAATATAAATTATAAATATTAACCCATTTAAACCTATAGTCTTTTCTTTGCAGAAATAGCATTTTAATGACTATTATAGTTGCTGCTTGCATAAATATGCCCATAAAAAATCATATATATCCCATATACATCATTTTGGGGGGTTTATTTCTAAAGACTTGAATGGTTAAATAGGTTTATACCTATGTCAGGGTTGAAAATCATAATAATTTAAATATAATGACTTTCTGTGAGGGTTTGTCTTCATGTTCTAAAGGAGGAAGGAGCAGGAAATCAATGATGTATGAAAGGAACTTGGAAACTTATTTTTTTTGCCTAAAACCTTTTGTTCAAGTTGTCTACTATCATGTCATTAGAAAAAAAGCTGTATGAGTTTTTAGACATAAAGGCTAATAGTCTTCAATGTCCATCTATGTACAAAATGTCTGTTTATCTGAAATATTCCATTCTTCTGTTCTAGGAGCTTCCGTCAGAAAATACCCCCTTCAGGTGTCAGCATGGAGAGCCTGAATGCCAAGGAAACATGCTTGAGGTTTGCCTGTTTATCACCTGCACTGTAGCTCTCAGTTTCTATTCTATATATCTATTTATTTAAAATAATCTGATCTGTGTGGCAGGCCTGTCTCATCCATCTGACGGGCCACTCAGCTCTTCAGCTCATCTACTGCATGGAATCAGCCGCCAACGTTCTCAACGCCACCCAACCTGTGAGTTTTATTCATATATTACATGAGAAAACCTCATCTCCAACACTAAAGTATTTCTATCTGTAGTAAAATAATACAGAATACAAAATAGTTTAATATAATATCAGTAGTAGGGCTGTAATTAACCACTATTTAGATGTTTAATTTAAAATTTGTGCTGTTTCTGTGATTTTCAACATCTTATAGAATATATTCATCTTCTGGGATCCTCAGTGTGATTTTATGGACAAATAATTGTTTTTTGAACTTTTATCTTATTAATCATTGAACTTTGCATTGCATATAATTTATCTTATTTATTGTTTTAAATTAAGTATATATTTTCTGGCTTTATTTGCTTTGTTGTAGTCACTGCACATGTAGACTTCTTATAATAATATAACCTTTCTGGTTGTAGAGATATTCTATATTAACTGTGGCCTATTTGTTTTTGTTATGAAACAAAAATACGTTTTACATTTACACACAAGCTTAATTGTTAACATCTTCTAGTGTCTTGATGCAGCAGAGGACTGCAGCTAACAATTATTTTCAGTAATTATTGATTAATCTATTGGTTTGGTCCATATTAATGAAAAAAACAAATGTTGATCATAGAGCCCTAAGATGTCTTTTATCCCAATACAGTAACATTAAAGACTAAAAAAAATAAATTTGCATTTAGGAAGCTGGAATTTTTATTTTATAACTCAAAATGATGCATCGATTAATTGGAATTCTACAATAAGTTATTTTAACTAGTTCCCAGTTTAAACAAGTTGCCCTTCTTCTATGACTAAAATTATTGCAGCTTTGCAAAATCAATTAGATTATCAAGGGAAATGCAAATGAATTTAAAGCTTTGAAGTAAATATAAAAGTATCAAAACTGCTTGATTTGCAAAAGTTGCAGCAGAAGTTGCTACGTGGCTGCTCTGTAAACGGACCTTCAGGATTTACTCCTTTTATCACGATACCTTTTTATCTTATAATAGAGAATCTTTCTTTCATACACCTTAATGTTTTGTATGTGTCGTCCTCTCAGTGTCTGCAGCTCTACGCTCCCTCCGTCTCCTTCGACAGCGTCCTCTCCTGTGTGAAGGGGGGTCTGGGCTACCAGCTGATGCACGCCAACGCCGTCATGACCAGAGCTCTGAACCCTGCACACACACACGTCCCCTGGGTCACCTTCAACGGGGTAAAACATCAGCAGCTGCTTTCTCTATGACGGATGCATGGACAGAGACACAAGTAAAATAAGGAAGATTGACTTTTGTTGGGTAGAACAGAGAATTAAGGGTCAAAATATACAAGTACTGTTTTTATCTGAATGACAAAGCGTGGGTAAAAAATGTACTTTCACATGGAATAGTGTGGAAAATGGCTTTGATGTGATAGAAAATCACTTTATTTTAAGGAGAATCCTACACACATCTTAGCAAATAAGACCTTTAAGTTGTAATGCTCAAAATATTTTAGTTCTGAAGTTCTTCGATATTTTAAACCTGATGATATGAAGCACATCTGCACTGATTTTTTCATTATTTTGACATGTACTGACAACATAAAAATAAGGAGAACCTTAATAAAGGATAGTCAAAATGAGCTTTTAGGCTTCAGCCTATTGTGTAAAGTAATACTATTTTAATAAAATGAAAACTGTTCATTTTGTCAGTTGTGGCATATATTTAGCTTGAATAAATATTATAGATCTGTCCTAGATCTGTCTCATTTGAGTGACTTTAATAATAAACGATTCTGACCTTTTTTAAAGAAGAAATTCTACTTTCTGTTCATTCTAAATGATGGAAGAATGTAAAACTCACCACTCGCGTCACCAGGCTGCTCCTCCTCTGGATTCCTCCGGAGTCATGAGTTGCTGATGAAGTTTTGCAAATCTGAGTAAAATCTAAAGGAACTAAAATGTCTGTTGTGTTACAGGAATACACAGATGAGATGGAGGATAAGGCCATGTCGTCCCTTTTCCATTTGGTTTGCCAACTTTACAAGGTGAGAAATTTAACTGCACTTTGGGATATTTGAGGAATCTGTACTTCATGTTCATATGACTCTTCTTACAAGCTTGAGATTCTTACCTTCAATTTGAAAATATCTTCTTGGTGAATGAAGTGTTTCTTTATTTTTATGCTGGGATGTGACTGTTTTCTGTTTGTCTTCAGGGTGTGAAGCCTCCAGCCTGCACCGGAGCCCACGTCAAACTGGACAGTAGCGTCTGTCAACTGTAGAAAGTCTGTTGGTTCCTGCAGTGTAATATGCATAATGTGCCGTGTAATTCCAATAAACTCGTACTAACATCTTTAGCTTCATACAGAAACCATAGATTGTCTTATGTGTCACAAGGAAAATGATCCAATTCTTTTTGTACTTGTATCAAATGTTAAAGTGGATTAAATTTTATTTGACTTAAACGTTGGTTTTGACCATAAAAACCTGTTTTTATAAACTCATCAAATGAACAAAAAAGGAAAAAAAATAACAATCACTCCAACATAAATTTCCATATAATTTATTGGCATTTTCCACTTAAAACACCCTGAACTCCCGAGACTCTTTTGGCTTAAAACGAGAAACAAAAATAGTTTTCTTTGACAAAAACAATCAAGTGGCAGATGTGTGTGTGTGCGTGTGTGTGTGTATATATATATACTTGTAAAGTATACTTGATTTTTAGGCTCCAGAACATAAAAATTTAATTTCCTATTTTACAGTACTTTGTTTCGACAGACATGTTTGAAGAATAAATATCTTTTTATAGAAGTTTGCACGACACACAGAGGCTGAGAAAACGAGACTGCATGAATATTAACGGTGGCATCATCAGCGCGACACAATAACTGAGCAACAGCAGGGACTCACGCTGCTCATCAACATTTAACACTGTATGGCACCGATGTCTTTCTGTGAGGAGAAAGTGCTGAGTTTAACATGCCGACGCCTGAGTAGTGTTCATCTGAAATTACTCCGTAATCCTACATGATGGGGGGGGACTTTCCAACATGGCTCGTTAATGCTGATAAATGCTTCAGAATTTAAGGTATTTGAGAGTCGTAGAGGAGTTAAGGGACATTTTACTGCAAGTTCTGACACAAAAGTGCTTTGGTGTGAAAGTACTTAAAGGCCAGAGGAATAAATTCATCCAAAGAGACAAGTCAGATCAGCTTTTGTTTCATAGATTTTGCCAACAACACATTAAAGCCTATAACTTCTATAATAAAGTTGGTGTTTAACTGCACATTATTAAGGTCAATGAATCCAAATAAACGGGTATGAAGTCTAAAAATTCAATTGCTTTATCCATAAGATTTTAGTGGCAAATTCGGCACATTTGTATTCGAATAAGCATTTGAAATATCTGCAATATGAGAAGTATTTTGATGCAAAGGTAATGAGAAAATTCATGAGTATAATTACAGTTGTACTGGGATACTGAACTTTTATTACTCTGACAAACCTTTTTGGTGTATTGTTGGCAGACATTTTACAAAAAAACATGTATATCTCTGAAACATAAGGTGATCTGACTTGTCTCTTTGGATAAACTTATTCCATTGACCCTAAGGTATTAGACGTTTGTGTCAGAACTTGCACTAAAAACACATTTGTGTGCCTTTCCTCCTCTAGTAGGAGGCAGTAGGAACACAAAGCCTTTGAGATATACCACATATATCTCAAAGGTGTGATATCTAATTGGTGTCTGAACTTCTTTTTCCATCTTACTGAACAGGCAGCTGAAAAAACTTTAACCATTAGGCGTTAAAGGGGTAATTACAAGTCATATAGAGTCAGAATGAAGGTTGTGCACACAAAATATCAGCGTGGATTACTGATAAAACAGATTTTTATTTAAATCTGTTCAGCATTTACTAGATGACCTGAGGTTTAAATGATTCTTGTTTGAGATATGACACCAGAAGTTAAAATCTCCATTGAAAAGTCTGTTGTGGAGCATTTATGATGAATTTTGACACTGGATGCAGATATCATGCCATCATTAGTTCATTGGCACTAATACTTTATTTTTAAGGCCTGAAAATTATCTTTCCTTTTCCAGTTTCACAGAACTGTGATAGTTTTTGAAACATCTCAAGGGCAAACTGAATGAAGTTCTGAGGCTCGGCATGTGAAAAACAGCACAGAACTGGTCCTTTAAACACTCCAGTGGAGGCTTCAGCCTCCTTGATCACAAAGGCTGATCAATAAAGCTTAGTAGCTGAGTCAATGGAATACTGCACTAGTGTTTTCTACTACTGTCAGGACCAGGAAGTGCATCAAACCCGGCGTAGTGCTTGCTTCCTTCCTGGTTTTTCTACCTCAGTGACGGCGACAAACACTGATCTAGGACTGAACATGTAATTAGCACAGAAGGAGCTGTGAACTCCTGAAAACTACACACATTCTCAAGTCTCAGCTATCTGATTAGGAAAGGGCTGAACTTACGGCTCCTAAAATTGCACAAAGTCTAATAAATCGTCTGCTTTAAATACTGTTGACATTTATCATTTGTAAAAACTAACACTATAAAGTCAATGACTTTGATACAATCATCAGGTTAAAATCTCTAGTGTAAAAATGTACAGCATTGTAGGCTGGCAGGTGTTTGTGTGTTTTCAACACTTATGGCACACAGTTATCCCAGTCGAGCACTAAAATCTACCAAATAAGACTGAAAAACCTGATGGGACGTGATCTGGATATTTTGAACTACAGGTGATTTATTTCTTTTGAAGCTGTGCTCCTACTGATCTCGACTTTAGTACCTGTCGGCAGGGCAGGAAATCAACACCTGGAGACTATTTGGAAATATAAGATCCCTTCTGATTACAGACAAAAAAAAACGTAATCAGCTTATTTAAAATACTTTTGTGTAAAAATATGAATTCAAATAGTTCTAGTCTTTGTAGAAAAGGAACAATCCGGCTCAGATTCATTCAAAGTTTGAATGATACTTCTAGATCTACTTAACATGTTTATTCTTCTTATACTTCTGGCAGTAAATCAATGTATTCAGCCTGGTTAAACAGATATTTTTGTCATTGTTAACAAAATCCCATGAAAAGACTAACAATCATCTTGACTTTCTTCAAACGATGCAAGTTAGCTTCCGATTTGACAGTGCGACTGTTTTCCCACTAATTGTACATTTTTTGTGAGGCTTCTTGAACATATTAAAACCTATTATTGTATTTGAGAAACTCCAGATTAAACAAATGGCCTTAGACTACTAAAAACTGGACTAGATTATACACCAGACCTTGAAGATTCATGAAAACACAGTCCCTGATTGATGAAACCGTCAAAATGCAATAAAAGCACATTTCTCTGTTTGTTTTTTGGACTGTAGACCACTTTAGACCAGATTTAGATCAAAAACCACCAGACTTAGACTTCTCAAATATGGACTAGATTTAAGAAGTCTAAAGCCAGTGGTTTTGGATCTGGATCTGGTCTGATGAGGTCTGGATGTAGCGGTTTTTACAAATAAAAAGTTATGTCATAAAATTAGTGGGCTAATTCACATGTTAATTCCCCCTTAACTTTCCCCTTAAATGCTGAATTAGAGGCTAACTTCAGTGTTGTCTTTCTTCAAATATTGAAGATATTTTGTGAATAAAAAGTCAAATATAAGCGACAGTATTGCACTGGAACTACAGTGCTCAGATGAAGGAAATTACTTCTCCTTTATAAGAAATCTAACACTTTTATAAGAAAGATCTGGGGCTGAGAGCCACATATTAGCTAAGGAAAGTATTGAGATAACAACATATTGTTAGTTTTGGTATTTTCATGAGATTTTTTAGCAATAACAAAAATATAAACCGTCACCGACAGCATCTATTCCACCAGTCCTCATTACAGGATGCATGAGCGTTTAAAAAGAGACAAGACTTCGACAACTACAACTGTGCAGATTCTTTGGACTGTTTTTTTTTTTTACATTCAGAAATGCTGAAGTCATTTCAGTAACGAGGCACAAGGTTTTCAATCTTGAATCTCACATCATTTCAGAAAACGCTGCAGTGGTAAATTTGCCTCAAACAAGAAGGCGCAAGTTGACAAATCTGATCGCAACTTGATTCGGTAACAATCAGCTGGTGAAGATCTAGTTTCCAGATCTCCTTTGTGCTGCAGAACTGATTTAGTTTTCTTTAGTGGAAAAAAGGAAAATTCTAACTTTGAGCTCTTTGCTGTAGAGGCCGAGGTGCAAATATTGCAGATTGTTCAGTATCCTCTGTGGAGACGTTGCACCAGTTGGTGAAATTTCCTGCCCAGCCTCCTGGTACCTCGAGTAAGACGCCCTGACCTGCTGTGTGTGTGTATACGTGTGTGTGATGAGTGTGTGATGTGTAGGCCTACAGCGGGTGAAGCCCTTTGGAACCGAATAGAATAGAAGAGCTGAACAGCAGAGACGGTAAAGTGCTACTGCGGACCGGAGGCACCCTGATAAACAAATGCTTTTCAAGCACATTAACACGGACGAGACCAGCAAATGTACAACGAAAAATCTAAAACCTTAAAACAATGACACCATTTAAAATCATCTCAAGGTAAAAAAATAAAGCTCAAGCTAATTATACAGGTGGTGTCTTTTGTATTCCAAACAGGCGAGACTGGGTCTCAGTCTTCTTCAGTGTTCAATCTCTGTGCTGCTACAAGCTGGTTTAAATATCTATTAGCTCACTGCTTCAGTTGCCAAATTTCTTATTAAAGGGTTTTTTTTTTTTTACTGACAAATCTGGTTTGAACCAAGTCTCAGCTGTCTCTGGTTTGGAGGTAAATCGAACAGGAGAGACGGTTTGGGGTCAGGGGTCAAAGGTCAGGTCAGAGGTACCCACTACATCCGTGCTACATTATATTTATGTTTTCTCTTCATACCCTGAGGTTTAGGTCCATCGGTTTTTCCCTCGCTGCTCGTCTGCATGCTGTATTTGGTAAAACGGTTCATCGCTCATTCTCAGAAGGCTTAAGCAAAACAAATCATACTCACGTCGTTCAACCAGACTCAGTAATTTCATAATCCTAAATTAAAAACTATGGTGCAAAAAACGATTTTTCCAAGACCCTGTCGAACCGCCGCGATCCTCACGTGCGAATGTCACAAACAAACTTTTTCGGAGGAAGACGTTTCCTTTTTTTTTTTTTTTTTTTTTGTTCTTGCCTCGGCTCAACTTCTTCTTCTTCTTCTTCTTCTTCTTCTTCTTCTTCTTCTTCTTCTTCTTCTTCTTCTTTTTCCCCAGTTGAAACGCAGCAGTCTTTTCTCCTGGGGACGCTCCCAACTGAAGCTACAACAAAGCAGGACGGGACGTGAAAAAAGGCCAATCTGGGCGCTCAAAGAGAGGGCCGAAATGATTCTTCTTGCTGAAAAATGAAATCAAACCAGAATGTGGGGGGGGGGGCATCCTCCTTTTCTGCAGAAAGAGGGTGTCTCCAGTGTAAAGGGACTGTGGTGATTTTACAGACTTTATTGGTAGAGACCTGCCCCCCCTGTGTCTCGTGTCTCTGAGGCGGGGGCAGGTTGTGCTGGTCGTTACGTTCCCATTCTCAGACAGGCCACCCCGTCCCCCTCCTGGCTCAGGTCTCTGTCCCTGTCAGAGCCCTCCCGGCCCGGGGAGGCCAGCGTCCTGTGGGGGAGGGGGTGGGGGCTCCGCACCGACATGGCGGCCAGACTCAGGGTCCGCGAAGGGTGAGGAGAAGGAGGACGGTACCTGCTGCCACCGCCGCCGCCACTTCGGGGGTCTGGAGACAGCGAGGGGGAGGAGGAGGAGTCCCGGCGCCGCTCCCCCAGCTGGAAGTCGTCCTCCAGGGGGCTCTCCAGGTCAGACTCCACCTCCTCCTCATCCTCCTCCTCTTCCTCCAGGGTGAGTTCGAACTGGAACTTGTCCCCTCCTCCGCCGCCGCCTCCTCCTGAAGGGAGGGGTCCTCCTGCCGCCGCAGCTCCTCCTCCAGGTCCCACCTCGGCGTGGAGCTCCTCCGGGCTGGAGGGCGAGGGGCTGCGGGGGATCATGCTCTGGTACCACTCCCTGTTGTCCTCCAGAGTGTCCAGGATGTCCTGGGCGTCAGGGTGGACCAGGTCGGCCCACGTCTCCCACAGAGGGTGGACGATGTAGTCAATGAACCCCACCTGGTCATAAAAACAGGTTAAATTCAAGTGTTTTTAAGACCTTTTATGTAAAACTTAATATCTATTGCATGTATGCAATTAATATTCACATAATACAATTTATAAACATGTTTCTTTGACATGGAGTGTCTGTTAAATACAGTATGATGAACAGATATTTTACATAATTAATATAAATATATATTAAGTATTTTTTCAGTAAAACTTCACCTGTAGTGTCTAATGCATCGTGAATATGATGAACTTCAGCAAACAGAGTGATAAAAAGTCTATTAATAGATTTTTACTGAATATTTTAAGGTATTAAATGTGTACTACATCCATATAGAATATTTTTTTTCCACTAAAACCTCACCTGTACTAGTTAGAGGTATTGTGAATATGATGCTTTACAGCAAACAGAGTATGGGAAAAGTAATTCTATTTATTTTTTAACATCAGTTTCATACTGAATCATGTAACTTGCAGACGGTCCCTAACACGGAGAATCACTGTAGATTGTATGTGTCAATGTGAAAATGCAAGGAATAACAGTGATATTATAACATATCAGACTATGATAATGTTGCTGTATACTACACTCTTTATTTATGTGGGCGCTGCCTTGGTCTCTGATTAAAAGCTCAGATAAAACCTTCCTTCCTGTCACACAACAACCGCGCTACTATTCTAGAACGCGACTTCTGGCAAGACAGAACTTTTGGGCGATGACAGTTCCACCACTTTTTATTTAGGCTACGTTGTTTAATCAAAATAATAGTGGTTGACAAATTAAACTTTGGAGGAGAATGTGATATGGTGAAGTTATGTACTGTACTTAAATGTAATTTAAGACTTTTTCCAAGTCTTTTTAAAATATTATTTCCAAAATCATAAATTTTTAAAAACCTGCTGGAATCCTCCATGAGGCTTGACTAGATGTCTCAAATGCTGTTTAGGTGATTTAATGAGATACTTTGGATGATGTATTCACAGCGCTTCACTTTTTCCATATTTTGTTATGTACAGCCTTATCCAAAATGGATTCAATAAATTTTTTTCCTTAAAATTCTACACACAACACCCCATAATGATGTGAAAAAAATAAATCACATGTACATAAGTATTCACAGCCTTTGCCATGAAGCTCAAAATTGAGCTCAAAAGTGAACTGTACCGCTGCACCGTATGTGTCAGTGGGTGTTACCTGGCTTTTTTCTATGGAGGCGTTGTGCTTGTCACACATGGGACTGATCTCCATGCCCTTGTCTCGCTCTCTGTCTCCCTGTGTGAAGAACTCCACCATGATTCTGTCCGTCCACTGGCGGTAGATCTCCAGCGGTTTGGTCGGGTTGCTCAGGTCGGCACAGTGGACCATGTTCTGCAGAACCTGGAAAAATAAAAATCAACGAAATAACAAATATTAATCACAATCCTCCATTTTACAACTACAATAACAATGACTGTTTGTGAGTCTGTAGACTTGTATAAATGAATATATAAATAAAACTCAGGAAAAATGTAAGTTTTTTATTCTTTAGGATAAAATACCTTGACTTAGGCCATTTAACAAGCTTTGCTTTGCTTCAAACAGCAAGAATCTATGATGCAGAAGAAGCTCTAAACATGATTCTATGTATGTCCACAGTCATCTAATGTCAATGTGTTGATTGAAACGATCAATAAGTATAATATTATCTGCATTGAGAACTTTAAAAAAATGCCATTATTTTAATAGGGGATGATATAGGACCTTTAGTAAATTTTGCTAATATCACAACAGTACCACACTGACCATTATTTGTCCAGTAGGTGGCAGCACTTTCACACAAATTCCCTGGTTGAGCATGCAACAGCTGCACAGTTTGTTAATGTCTGAGAGTTTTCTTATTATTCAGAGCTCAATTTGGGTATTTGAGCTGAAAATAATCGAAATTTTCTGATAACGACGAGAGATTAATCATCTTGTTTACAATATATAATCATGTAAAATCTGTGCTGTTCATCATGCTGTATTTAACAGGCACAAAACGTCAAAGAAAGATGACAGTACAGTGAATAATAAACGCATACATGTGAATATTAGGGAATGTTCCTATCGTCTACTGCCAGTAACGGAGGCTCTAACCTGGATGCGGTCGGAGTAGTTGTCAAGCAGCAGAACTCCCAGACTCGTCACCTTCTTAGTCTCCACCATCGTCTTCATGTCCGCCAAGAAGTTCATGTGTTTGGACATATCTGTGGCCAGCACCTAAAGAGGACGTGTTTCTTTAGCTCATCAGTGTTTGTGGTCTAAACGCTGCAAAAACTGAAATCTCAATATCTTGGTTTTGGTGCAATTAGTCCAACATTGAGAAGAATTATCTTATTTCACTGGCAGATAATTTGGTCTTGGTTAAGAAAACAAAATCTTAAAAAAAAAAATAAGAAATTGACGAAAATCAGTGGAATAAGGTTAAATCCCATATGATGAACAGTCAATAGTTGATTTACTGATGTGTTAAAAGTGCTTTGTTTCCTCAATGTTGGACTAATTGTACAAAAAATGCATATCTGTCAAGATTTTAGTTTTTGCAGTGATGGTTTCTGGAGGTGAGTGACCTACATGTGCAGCAATATAACTTAATCTTACTTAATCTAAATCGGACACAGAAAAGACACACTGATGTACCGTCACTCAGCTTCTATGGTGCTGTCCATTCATACAAGATCAGCGTTTTCAGGCTTTTCACTTGCAAACATTGTGGTTCTTGACCAATATATACATGATACCAACAGCAGAACCACAGCGACCACTGTTTAAACATCCTCGACTACATCTGGAGTTTGTGTATTTCAGCATCTTTCTGTGTAAAATAATAGCTTCAATTAACCACTAGGTCCCTTTTAAATGTCAGACAAAGAGTTTAAATTATTAAAAAACAAAAATCAAGGAACAATACGGACGTTATTGCTGACATTGCACGTTTTTCTTCTTTGCCTTGTTTTCGCAAGCGCCTCAGTCTTGACCACATCAAAAACACCCGTCGCCATGACTCTAAAATAAAAACTATGGCATGAAATTTTAACTTTCTATGGTAAAACATGCAGAGGATATCTCAGGAGAAGCAGCCTTGAGATGTTTAACTACAGTACTGTGTTTTAACTTTTGAAAAGTGTAAGTTATAAGGTAGTCATACTGGTTTAATAAAAGAAAAGTAAATTATCATAATTTTCCAGTTTTGCCGAGCAAGATTTCTGTCGGGAAGGAATTAATCTCCTGTCCTAAATTGCAGCCTGGTCTCAAATAAATGGCTGATTTGTGATTGAAATAAATTAAAGCTCCGGCTGTTATTTAGTAATTTATAGCAAAAACGTGCAACACAGTAAACTACAACAGTAACATAACTACATATGTCTTGGTCCTTGTTGTTATTGCTGCAGTATTTTACCTTCACCTGTAATAAAAAGGTAATAATATAAAGTGGCAGCACATGCACAGTGCAGCACGACATAATATCTGAATGTCATGTAACAAGTGCAGCGTTCTCACCATGTCGATCACCATCTTGCGGAGGGAGTCCCTCTGTTTCTTGCTCAGGTTCTGGAAGATGTCACAGTTGTCTTCTTGGAGCAGCTTGAAGCCCACAGCGAGGTGATGGTTCTCCAGCACGGAGGCGTCGTTGTACATCAGCGCCAGCTCCGAACCTGCAGATGTGAAAGTGGAAGAGTAATACTCATTGATTATTGCATTTATCTTGTCAGTAAATGTCCTTTAAATTTCCATGGATAACATGTCTTTTTATAATTTGGTCAATGCTCATATATGAGTAGATTAGAGGCATCAGACCATCAGAAATCAACATGATCCTTGTCATAAATTGTAATAACTGTAGACAACTTAAGGGTAGTGTTAATAGGCTGCAAACAAACAAACAGCTGTTCATTTACACAACTGAGAAAATATCTCTTATCATTCATTAAGAGTCGTATTTCTCACCACTGTAAAATTCCCTCTCCTCGTTCTGTTTTGCTTTGTGGTATTGATGGTAGTGAATCAAACAGTAAATTTATGAGATGGAAAACCCCCAAAATGAAAAAAACACTATAATACTATAATGAGAGGAACTGCTCAGCCAGTTGATGATTTCTCTGTGGGTTCCTCATTATGAGTGAATATAATGCTGAAGTATTGATGATTATAGCTGCTTTTAGTTAAAATAAATCTAAGTACAATAATATTAACCATAATTTCAGCAAATATTACTAATACAGACAATAAATCACGATGCACTAACCCAAATATGTAATATTTCCAGTTAAAACTATTGTAGAAAAAGTTTTCTGACATTTAGTTTTAATAATATTAATACAAATTAAATTAGGTCATACTGGTGTTTATTAGGAATTGGTTGGTGACTCCTGGGTGGTCGACATCATGGATGGCACTAGCGAACAAAACAGCCATGATCTCCAGATCTGTGAAGACGGCCTGTTACGGACAGAACAGAAAGCGCTCAGATTATATTTAAGTTATGCTGATACATCTTTACTTTTGAATAAAAAGAAAGTTCAGTGCTGCAGCAGAAAATCAATGAAAACCATAAGCTCCAAACATGTAGTGACGACTATACAGCTCACCTCTAGAGCAGGGGAGGACAGCAGCACGTGGGTGGACTGCACCACATCGGCTGCATGGATGTTGTTGTGATAAGCCACGTCAGCGTGGTAATGGTCCTCCAGGGTCATCATGAAGGTGATGAAGGTGTCAGTCGGGATCTTAAAAGTTTTTAAAAGGTCTCGCTCCTGGTGGGGTTAAAGGGGAAAGAGGAGAAGGCAGTGGTGTGAACAGTTGACCTCTTGGATTTTTGAGTTTTCCTGCTGTAAATGATAATAAACATGGAATTTCTCTACAAACACGAAGGTTATTGTATTTAAACCTGGTTTCAAAATAAATCTACAACATGTGAGGTGACTACAGAAGAGTCAGAATCAATTTATGTTGCTGTTGTGTGACTACAGAAGAGTCAGAATCAATTTATGTTGCTGTTGTAGAGTATTACAAAGAAAATCTGCAATGCAAAATTTAATCATAATAAGATAAGAGTTCAAAGATCTATTATTTTGTCTATAAAATCATATAAATCACACTGAGGATCATTATAGAACATGAAGAATATATTCTGTTAGATGTTTAAAAAGGAGCCAATTAAATAAACAGCTCAAATCTAAATTAAATATCTAAATAGTGGTTAGTTGCAGCCCTACTACTGATATTATATTAAACTATTTTCTTATTCTATTGATGATGTGGATATTGATGATATATAGATGCTGTAACAGTAACATTGTGTTTTACTACAGATAAAAATACTTTATTTCGTGTTGGAGCTGAGGTTTAATACTGTTTTATGAATAAAACTCAATGCTGTTCCTGTATCAGGGAGATTTTAACAGGTTAATTTAAAGCCGATGACCAGGCAAAGCACATTTTCTGTGAAATAGATAAGAGTGAACATGTTTCTAGATGAGTGATTCTTCTACCTGGAAGATGGAGAACATGATGACTGTCAGAGGGCGGTTTCCGGAAAATTCTGCTATCTTGAATATATCCAGACCCCAGCGATTAAGTTCCTCTATCTCCTGGAGAAGGGAAACAAGACATTCATTTCTGTTTTTTTTCCCATATATGTTCTTATCGTTTAGCTGTGTGTGTTTGTGTTTATGGACCCACCTTGGCCAGCATGTTCTCCTGCGGGGTGTTGACTCCGAAGCGGGGGATGCAGGTGGGAGCGAGGCTGGGGCTCTGCGTGGCCTTTTTCACGCCGATGATCTGCGACATCGGCCTCTTCTTCTTCTCCTTCTCCTTAAGAGGCGGCGACAAGATCTCCACGTCATGTTGTTTCTCTGAAATTTGAGCAGACACACAATGTTTTTTGCATAAGTTCGATTCACAAATTAAATTATACATCATAATCTATATATATATAGAACTTGCAAATGTAATTTATGAATGACAATCATAAATTACAACCAGATTATTTTCTTTAAACAGACCACAATGCGTCTAACTTTAACCAAAGAGCTGTGATGGGAGAGTGGGAGTGTTTAAAACATCCATCTTCATACTACTTGAAAAATGCAGACTTTTCTTTAGTTTTTTGTATCAACGAGTCACAGACTCAGGATACTGTAGTAGCTCTGTCTCCACAGCATCCAATTACTGACATAAATACATTACTGCTCCTCTCACAATGCTTTTTTTCGTCTTTTAACAGAGGCAGATAGAAAATGATGGTGACAGGAGGGAGGGAGGGGGAGAAATGAGAGCAAAGGTCCTCAATGAGTCACAAACCAGGTCTATTTACTGTACTTGTTAACTTATATTTTCAGAATTTCTTCTTCTGCTGCTGCTTCAACTTCTGCAACTGTACTGTCATAATGTAATTAACAAGTATAATAGCATTAACCAGTGGCTGCTGCAGCTGCAATTTCTACTACTTCCTATATGTCTATACTTTAGTTTATACTATACTTTAGTACAACTACTGCTGCTCCAACTGCATTGTTATAATTATAATTAACGATAATGTTTTACCAGTACAATTACAGCTGATGGTTGCTGCTACAGCTACTATAACTACTATTACTTATACCAGTAGGTCCTTGAGGGGGGGTCCCAGAATAAAACAGAGTCATTTATTTTCACTATAATTCCTTCCTATAACTACACAATGACAGAATGTAGGGGGAGTTGAATGGAGGACTGAAACTGACAGAATTAAAAGGAAATAAATTACTGTATTTAATTTCCCTTTAACATATTATTTTCCCTTTGCACACGAATCTATTTAATTTCAAATTTAATTTTCGTTGTTATATATTGAGGTGGAAATGCAAAAGAAAGAAGGGGGGTGAATAAACAAATAAATAAATAAATACATAAAAATACATGGGGTATTTATGTATAAAGCGGGAAGATAATACACAAATAAATAAATTTAATTAATTAATTGGGAAATGTAATGAACATTTACTAGCATATTCATTCATGTACTGAGCCAATTCTCCATAATTTTGGACACTTTCAGTTATAAAACATCTAAGAGCAAAGGTTTTATCAGATTAGGGTCTGTAATCTAGTATTTGTGAGTTTAAGGTCCTTGACAAGAAAAAAGTTTGAGAACCACTGATTTATACTAGCTGACACTTCAGTACTACTACTACTGCACCTACTACTACTACTACTACTACTACTACTACTACTACTGCTACTGCTACTACTACTACTACTACTGCTACTACTTCCAGCCAGTATGAAGTGTAAAATGAATTCTCCAAACTAGTCAATACTTTTATTCTCACGTCTTATCTAAGATCACCTATAAATTAAGCAAAGACACATACACATACAGTAAATGTGTCACTTTCTCTATTTCAACACTCAGATTTCATTTGTGCTTCATTTCTATGAAACAGTCATGGTCACAATCTGCTTAAAAGGCCTTGTGATATTAGAAGTTCAGTCAGAATCAGTGTAAAAAAAACACAAAATTGTGAATGCATAATATATGTTAACATGTGTGGAATAAGTTTGATCCATGTGGAACATATTTCACAGGCTGCAACATATACAGATATAATGAAGTATTCCTGCAGTAGCTGAAATACCAGCGTCGACCAGGATATTTATGAACTGACTATATGGCAGCAGGTGCAGAATAGCAGCAGCAGAAAGCTAAGGCTGATGGGAAAAACCTGTCAGCTTCTCAGGAGCTCAGCATTGGTTTTAGCTTGATGACGAATCACTTCTCCTGTTTTTCAAAAACGTGGGCTTTGAACAGGTTTGGTCACGTCTTGCAGGCTGGAGCTCTTCCTGCCCACGGTGGAGCGTGCAATCCTTCACCGAAGCGAGGATTCCGGTGACGGAACCGGCAGAATCTCCGTACGATTTGTTGACACGAAGCTGCTGTCCCCGTGGGCACGGTTGTGTTGAAAAAAATGACTCATCATTTTTTTCCCTACACATCAAGGTAATAACGATCCCGTTTCTCCAAAACGAAGGTCAATACATCAGACATCCAGCTTTACCTCACGTCCACTTATCATCCTCAGTATTTCCCATCCACGTTTTTCTTTTCCTTTTTTTTTGCTCTCAATCAAATAACATCCAGATCTGAGCCCAGATACTCATCACCATAAGGATGCAGAGCTCCCTGAGTGGCGAGGTGCTGTCTGGCCCCTCTCACCTCTCTCACAGTGCCTCCTCTTCCTCACACCCACAACCATGGCGTTCATTTCCAACCGCGGCCGGGCTTGATGCCGAGGCGCTCATATCAGAACGCCACCGGATTGACAGCTCCATCCTTCGTTCGGCCGGACCTCCATCCTGCCGGCAGCGCTGCCGAAGACTGAGCCTCCTATTGATGCAACATGCCGTCTAATAATATTGCACCCTGTTGCTACGACAACGCCACACAATGTGTCCGGGAATGCTGTCTGTCGCCGCGCCTCCTTCTCTTTTAGGGAAGGAAAAATCCTCACCTTACCCATCCGTTCCTATTAAGAAACGTGCTGTCTTCATTGCTTTAAATCAGAATATCTTCCTGCTTCTCTTTAGAAAAGCCTCTTACCCGTTTCTGCATAAATCCTCCTTTTCCACTTCCTTTTCTTCTTTTTGAAAAATGTTCTCTCTTCTTCAGATATCATTCCCTCCTCTCTTCTTTTCTTTGGTTCCTTTTATTCCTCTTCATCCTCCATTCCATAATAATATTCCATTCATAAATCACAGTAGAAAACCTCAGCTCCAACACCAAATAAAGTATTTATTTAACACAAGGTTACTGTTACAGCATCAATATATATCATCAATATCCACATCATCAATACAATAAGAAAATAGTTTAATATAATATCAGTAGTAGGGCTGCAACTAACCACTATTTTGATATTTAATTTAGATTTGAGCTGTTTGTGTGATTATTTAATTGGCTCCTTTATAATCTCCATCCTACAGAATATATTCTTCATGTTCTGGAATCATCCTCAGTGTGATTTCTAATATTTTATAGACAAATAATTGATCTTTGACCTCTTATGTTATTATGATTAAACTTTGCATTGTAGATAATTTAGCTTATTTTGACCTATTTTCCGATTTGGGTCAGTTTGGTCTTGTTTTAATTTTTAAATAAAGTATTTTTATCTATAGTAAAACACAATGCTAGATTTGTTCTAACTATATTTAGTCTGTCACAGCAACATAAATTGATTCCGACTCTTCTGTAGTCACCAGATACTAGGTTTAACCTTCATGCTTGTAGAGATCGTCCATATTTATTGTTATAAATGGAAAGAAAACTGAATAATAGGCCTGGGGGGTTTAAGTGGTTAAGAAATCCTCCATAAAACCATAAAACAAGCAAAGTGATCTTCATCTTTTGGAGACCTACTTTCCTTCCTGTGTCCCACATACAGTGCAGCACGCTGGATGACATTCACATATGTTCAGTTGCCTGCTAGTTTAATACAATAGACAGCCACAGTGGATAAAGTGATATTAAGCAATTACTTTAACTTACTGAGCTGGGCAGCACCACAGACCCAGAACTGTAAGAAAATTGTCATTTTAAAATGTTTTATTACCACCTACAATACAAATCTGAAATGTGGATTAATTGGTTAGATCATGATCAATGACTTATTTGTTAATATTTGTCATTTTTTAAGTGAAAATGCTAAACATTTAGTTGCAGCTTCTCACACGTGATGATTTAATGCTTTTCTTTATCAGATAATGGACTATTAGTCAGACAAAAACAGCTCATATGATGACAAAGACCTTTACTCTGGTAAATTATAAGACACATTTTACTATTCTGACACATTTCATTGATCAATCAACATTATAATGTATGTGAGACTAGGATTTATAGTAGGATTGTTGTAGTAGAGCAGAGTTTCTCAACCTTTTAAAATGTGCAATAATCTCATCCTGGTTATTCTGCCTCCATCCACACTAATATACATGAAATAGATTAACTATGGTCTAGATAAATTACCTTTTACGTGCACAGGAGAGTTTTTGAATTATAAAGTATAAATTGTATCACAGCACAACATAACTAACTACTACATGATGGAAAATGACCATGTTTTAACATCTGTTCAGTGTTATAAACTCACCTAGGAAGGTGCTGCTGATGAATTCTGACACCTGGTTCCCTGAGCGGCTGGTCTCCGACAGCTGCGTCAGTTCACGGTTCAGCATCCTCTTAAACTGTGTGGACGAATCAAAACCACAAGCAAACAGAGATGTGCTGAGTCCAGACGTTAAACTTTAAATGAAGCTGTTAACGTACACAAACTAGTTTAAAGATCCATGTGTGTTTAAACATAAACAAAGCAGTGAAGTTAAATGTATAAAATTAAATCATGGTGGAGACAACTAATATTCTCCATCTTGTCAACCTTGTTCCCACCCATAAACATGATGGGAGTGACTTTCCACTGGAATTTAATGGCAGAAACAATTATCACTCACATTTATGGACAATTTCAGATGCACATTTCTATTTGATAAAGTTTATTTTCATGTATTTATATATTGTAATGTTTTTTAAAAGGTGGCATACAGAAATTCATATTATATAAATGTCTAAGGTGCAGAATTCGATGCAAATTAAAATCTAATCTCAATACATATGCAGCTTTTTTGTTTGGTTTTCGACTATTTTACACATTTGTCACCTCGCTGACCTGGTACTTTTAAGTTAAAAGACTTTTTTGCTGCACTTTAATTTAAGACTCTTTTAGTTCTTCAGTTGTAATAACTGCTGTTGCTGCACTGCAAGTACTCGATGAAGCATATGTATGTTTAACATGTTTCTTGTTAATAAATAGGACTATATTCAAAATCAGTTATTGACTTTAGTTTTTATTCATGCATTAGACTTGTAAATGCTTGTAAATGTCGTCGTGCACTGAAATCACAATATCTGCCAGAAAAATCACATTTGATTTTCTTAACATCATTCATCCCTAATATGCACAATAAAAACAGTGAAATTTCAGACATGCATTGCTGCATTATAATAGTTAAACAACACTGCAGCCACTTTGTAGTCACAAACACTGAGGGGCAGGAGGATTTGGTGTCATTTCATGTTACAGCATAAATCTTCTGTCTCAACAATGCTGCCTGGTTGCAGACACCAGGGAGAAATCTGCACCCTGGATATGAAGAAATACCAGAGCTCCATTCATACCTTCATTCATTTAATCTACATTCACAAGTCTCCCCCTGAGTTTTATCACAGCAGCAGCTTCCACAAAGATTATGTAACAGCTTTGGCACGTGGAGGCTGAGGAGGGAGGGAGGGATGAGTGAGATTCTGAGTGAGATTCTGCAGTGGTTGCACGGCCACTATGTGACACACATTACTGTCACAAACAAAAACAATAATCCTAGAGCTGCAAGAACATTTTGTCTGTTTATTATCTAGATTATTAATCCCACAATTCTATAAAACAATCACTCACTATGTCGGGCTTTTCTTTTTTTCTATTTTTCAAACATACACATGTCATATTTCAAAATTACATGCAGCCTATTAACAATCTGTCTTAATTTTTTCCCACTAACATGCAGTTTTTTAAAACTCTTTTTCCTCCATTTCTCATGAACACACACTTATACATGCATAGTCACACACATACATATTAAACACAGTTCTGAGTCAGATCTGCCTATGTTCAGCCTACACGGACAATCAATAGATCCCAGTGTAAACAGCAACGCTCCCCCGTCGCTCACCTGTCTGAGACAAACTCAGAGAGGCGACACAGCCACCGCAACCCACACATGTTGAGTTCAGAAGCCGCTGAAATCCAGATAAGTTTCACTAAGTGACGAGCTGCAGCCCCCAGACTCAGCAGGGACAGTCTGAACACGGGAAAGACGTCCGCTTGGAAAATAAAAAGTTCTCACAGATCCATGTGCTGTCCTGGAGTTGAGGAGGGAGGGAAGTGTGGGTGTGTGGGGGGTGTTGGAGGGTAAGGTGGGGTGAGGGAGAATAAGAGAGGGTCTACTATCGGGGGAGAAAGCGTGTGGCTGTAGTTGTTCATCCTACTACTGGGACACGCTGTCAATGAGAAAACCAAAGAGGGAGCGAGAGGCGATGAGGAACCCCTTCCCCCTCCCTGCATGCTGGACCCGCCTCTCTGTCCAATCACATTTATCTAGCGTCAGGGGGCTGGGTGGAGGAGAGGGATCTGATTGGCTGAGCGGGAGCTGGAGGCGGTTTTAGTATAGCGAGGAAGGAGGGAAATGAGGAGATGCTCATTAACTCTTTCAGTGGAGGGAGACTCCATTCATGAACCTGAGTGTTTGGCCATTCACACTGCAGCTGGATTCATCTTTTAACCATTTAAGCCACAGGCCTGTTTTCCAGTTTTCCTGCTATAAATGCCAGTAAATCTTCTCAATGGTGCACCATGCAGATAACAGCTACAATATCAGTATTATTGGCCACGAGAAAAGCAAAAACTAAGTTCAAAGAGAGAATAAACATAAACTGCTGACTTACAACTTGTACAAACTTGTAAAACCTGTAGATGAACTCTTTTAGACTCATGTCTGGATCAGTGAAGTATGCATGAAGTTGAGTCATCTCACCTTATTCGACGCCATCTCGCTGACTGAGTGTCTCGTCTGCAGCGTCTCCAGCTGGTCCAGACACCAGTCCAGCTCCTCCATGGTCTCCATCGCCAGCTTCTGACATGGCTCCTCTGAAGAGTCAAACACAAACACCGGTCAGAGGTGGAAACGCTGTGAAAACACTCACTTCTCAAATAAGCTGAGTGACTTTGGATGACAGTGATTTTAAAACAAATCAACAACTAACAAGGATAACTTGTATACTGCGTGTTTTTGATCTAAAATGATCTTTCAGGCCTATTTCATTTGTAATATTTTGTGTATTTACCGCCATGAGTTGTGAAATAAATAGAAAATATAGGCAAGATATTGACAAGATCAGTTTTCTAGCTTCTCTAACCAGCTAAACTGTTTTCAGCTGTGCTAACATGTTAGCATCAAGGGTTTTCTAATTATCCATTAACCTTCCATTAACGCAATGAGCAAACACATTGTACCATTAGAACACTGGAGTGATAGTTGCTGGAAATGGTCCTCTATACACCTATGTAGATATTGATGCAGCAAAAACCAGACATTTGCAGCTAGAATAGTCATTTACCACATTATCAATGTATAGAGTGTATTTATGATTAGTTTAAAGTTATCTTCATTGGAAAAAACAATGCTTTTCTTTCAAAAATAAGGACATTTCTAAGTGACTCCAAATTTTTGAACTGTACTGTAAGTATAACTTCATTTATCAATGAATGCACAGAACAGATTTCATAGTAATTCTACAAAATGACATGTCATTGCATCATTGAAGGGTAACAGATTTATCTCTGCTTACTCCTCCCACCAGTAATACAGTTATATTAACACTGACCTGAGAGACATGGCTTACACATGGGCGGCTGGTTGCTGCTTGATGGTCGTCTGGAATAAGGAACAGAAGAAGGTTTTAGTAGAATAGCCAGAAAACAACCAGCTGCTCATCTAGTTTTCTTGTTCTTACTTGTTTCCCACACGATCTTGCAGATGTGTCAGAGCAGCAAAGTTAGTTCTCACAGTTCGTAGACTGGCAAGAACCTAAAATAAGAAAGAAACGAGAGGACTGGAGGGTTATGAACAGGTCTGGACGATGGGACGATGAACGGAACTGGTTCCAGTAATATTATAAATAAGAAGAAGTGCCTGATTATTGTTGCCTCAAACAAGCAGGTCATTAGGACTAATTATTACATTCAAGTGAGAAACTTGCAGGTTGGATTTTGAATTGGAGAGAAGTGGTTTACAAGTGGTAACTCTCTTTAGTTTAAAACTCCACGTTTTCATTTGTTAAAGATTTTAGACACACTTTTTCATGCTGTTCAACATTTATCAGAACCAAATACCACTAATAAATAATCAAAAGATATTCCAGCAGTAAACAAGCCTGTGATTTCCCTCATTTTTATCCAAGGAACAACCCTTCAATGCTTTATTTTAACACAGCACTACACATATAGCATATGTTTAATTTGATAATATAGCTGGCAAAATAATTCAGGTAAATTTAGTGCAAACGAATCCAAATCTTGTATACTGGTTTGTAAATATCACATACACACAGATAGTGTTATTGGACCAGTTTTGAACAGACTCAGAAAAAGCTGTTCAGTATAAAGTGTGCCCATATTTTCTGTGAAAAATGAACCGTCTCCTATTTCTCAAACCAGGGAGGATATGTGTGGACTGTCTGGGCAGACCCACACCTACAGGACATTTATCAAATACTAGTTTCAATGGAAACTCTGTGCTGTGTATTTAAATGCGATCAATATAATACACTCAGACCTGATCCAGCACAGCAGCAGTCAGCCCACGAATTTAATCTGGCTCTTCACCAAAGTTATTTTGGCATCATTAAAAGTTTCGTGACTGCATTTTTTTTGTGGTTTTATAACCACTAACTTAACAGATATCCATGAAAGGTTCTAGTTTGTCAGAAGGGGACCTACAGGAGTTTGCAAAGCAAATGGAATCATCATACATCAATCAATATCATCCATGGAAAACAAAGCTGGGAAATGTATTTTTTTCCCTGTGAAAGGGCTTTTTGTGGAATGTTTTTCCTTGTTACTTATTCGTGATATTGGGCTATGCAAATAAAAGTAGTAACATATATATTAGGACAGACTAATGCATTAATTAAATTTATACAGGCCAGGGCTTCTTTGAAGCTTCATTGGCAAAACATTAGATTTTGAAATACATTCCTAAGTTATACAAATATTATATTTGATTACTTTCTTAATTTATAGATTAGTTGTTGGTTTATAAAATGTCACAAAATTTGGAAAAATGTTGATGATTGTTCCACCTTCCACAACAATTTTGACGTTAAGGTTTCTTCTTATTTGGCTTGTCATATACTGCAAAAACTGAAATCTAAAATAAGATACAGTACCAGTAGTATAAATGTGACATGAAAACAATGCTAAATGTTCACCAAGAAAATAAACAAATAAAAACAACAAAGAAATATCTTACACTGCAAAAACTCAAATCTTAATCTTTTTCGTACAATTAGTAAAATATTGCGTAAAATTACCTTATCCTACTGGCAAATATCTTAGCTAATTTCAAGTTTTTTTTTCCTGATTTGGGTTAATTTAGTCTTGTTTTAAGAAAAGAGATTAACATTTTCTTTTAAAACAAGATTAAACTGATTAAAATCAAGAAAAAAAAAACTTGAAATAGGATAAATGTGACTGGTGCTGGTGGAATAAGATATTTCTACTCAATACTGGACTAATTGTACCAAATACTAGATATTTTCACCTGTTTCAGTTTTTGCAGTGTGTTAAAGGGAAGTTTTCTAAATATCTGTAATACATAATACTGTGTGAACTCCACTAACCTGTGCAAAAGGAGTCACTATCATGTCTTCTCCATGCCTGCAAAGACACACACAAACATAAACAGGGGTCTAGTGAAAACGTGAAAACGTCAGGGGACAGATTAGGGCTGGAAATGACAAGAGGTTCATTCTCAAAACACAAACATACAAATAATGACAACAAATAAACCAAGTTTGTTGTCATTAATATCTTAATAATAACTGTACGGGAACACTCCAGATGCCTGAGACCATGTTTGGTCTCCAATATCACACTGGATTTAGGGAGAGGAGATTTTATTAGTTATACAAATATTTCTTGGAGGTAAAGATGCTTTAAGGGCAGATTAGAGTTAAACCTCAGAGAGAAGAGCAATAAAGATACTGGTTCAAATACGTTTAAATGAGACTGGAACCAGTGGAAAAGACAAGTAAGAGACACTGGTTACAGGCAAGAAAACACTTAACACTTGTATTGAATCCATGAAGTTAAACTCAACCAATTAATAAGAGAAAACTGCACTTATTTACTGTGTTAAATACAGTAACTGTACTGTAAACAAGTATTACAGTAGATTATTGTATATTTTACAATACAGTTAATCACCCAATGCTGTAAATGCAAATAAAACCCCAGTACTTGATTGTTCTTGTACAATTAATCATATAACACTATAGATACAACTGAAAGCACAGTATTTATTGATTTTGATTGCGCAATTAATCATATAATACTGTAAATACAGCTGAAATCAAGGTATTTAAATGATTTTTACTGTAAATACAACTGAAACCACATTTTTAAATAATAATTTAATATAAAATAATACAAATATTATATATATAAATATAAATAATTACAGTAACTTGGTTAATTGCTGCCATTTTACTGTAATTTATGAGGTAATGGAACTTTAATTCACCATTCTAGTTTATTTACTACACCATCTAAAACTAAATGAATCCATCTGATGTGCTAAAACAGATGGTACAGTTGGTCTTTTTCTGCAGGATTTGCAATTAGTCAAACGTTTGCCTAATTATAGTTGGGTGTTTTTTTGTGGATTTTTGGTCCAGCCAGATTGTGGACAGTCAGTTTTGCTATTGCACTCTTACTCAAGCGATGCCTCCAAGATATGTTTGTATAACTAGAACTCTGTGCAGGTGAGGAGCAGTGTTCATGCACTGGGTGGTGGGGGAAGCCAACTCCTGGGAAAGTGAAGCTCTGTTGACGTTTCAGGGTGACGACATGCACCTCATAACCTCATATAAACTCCATGCTGCCAGTGAAAGGGACAGTGACAGAGTCTGACTCACATCAGCTTGTACATCCCTCATGGCTTGCAGTCCAGCAAACATTTTGACATTGAATATTTGCAGAAATGATGGTCTGTGTCAGCACTGAAAACCTGTGACTGCATTATCTTTCATTGTTTTATGAAGTGAAATAAATGACACAAGCACATTTCAATGCCAGTTTTTAAATATGCCTTATTATTGATAAATGTTGAGCTCACAATCTGTCAAATGCTTGCTGGGACTATGGCTGTTTTCAGACTTTTTGGAGTTGAGCAGCATCCAGGGCGTGTTCTTTAGGTTGGGGTCTTAAAAAAGGTGACGTGTCAGTGGGAGGAGGTGGGTTTAAATCATGACAACGTGGTGCAGCCATAAAGAGACAGAAAATCACAGCAGTTTCAGACTTAGTCTCACCGAGGTAGCCAATTGACTTCCCAATGCTTCAATCCCTCCTCCCTTCAAAACAAAGGAGCAACAGCTATTGGTAGATGGAGGCCCCATTTACACTCTGGCTTCAAAAAAGGCTGCTAGCTGCAGTTTAGCAGTAAAAACAGGCAGGAACTGGGTAGACAAACTGGCTGTAAGCTGGGATTTGATTACATTTATGGTAGTTTTATTTGGTTGTCCCTGAGGTATTACTGTAAACATAGGGTCTAGAAAATTTCCACAGGAAGTTAAGCTTGGGAATTTTGGAAATATTCAATACCCAACTTACCAGCTAGCTACTGTATGAATACATTTTTATTTAATATTTTCAAGTTAAACCATTATTATAGATCAAATATATCTACCCCATAGTATTATCAGAAGTTACTTCCCTTTTAAATCAGGTTATTTTAGCCAAGATTATGCTACATTATATTTTCTCCAACTATATTTAAGTTTCTCGCTAAGGACCAACCTCAATTATGTAAAATTTTGGATTTGTTCTAGTCAATTCCCATATATCCCTGTTAATTCCCATGGAAAGTTTCCACCTTTGCAGCCCTGCTATCAAATCCTGTACAGTTTGTCTTCCAGTGTGAAGTTTCTGGCAGCATCTAGAGATGATATTGCAGTTTGCAACCATCAGATCAACGAATCAACACAAAAAGTCCGTCTCTAGAGCCAGCGTTCAGGTTCTCTGGTTTGTGGGCTATATTTTTTCTATTTCTGCCGAGTCCATTCCGCTAGATGCTGCTAAATCTTACACACTGGACCTTTAAAGCCAGATATCAAAAATGCACTTTTCAGAATGTAAATAGGACATTGGATGGGCTTAAATACATGAATATTCACAATAAATCCACTCTGACTAACTGACATCTCATTAACAAATTAAAGACCCACAATGTGACAAAATTCTCAATTTTGGGAATAAGATAATTCTACTTAATATTGGATTAATTGTATCAAATACAATGCATTTTCCCTTGTTGAGATTTCATTTTTCCTAATGTAATGTGATGTTAAAATACCACAGGTAGCATCTTTGTAGTACTCACAGGTCGCTGGCGGTGGACGAGTTTCGGGACATGGTTTTGGGCGACAGGTCGAAGTCGGAGTCGGAGCGGTAGAGGAAGGACTCGCGCCGCTGACTATGAGGGAAGTTGGCCTGAAGGACCAGACCAGATCCTGGACTGGTCTGAGAGTCCAGTGGACTGCGGCCCACTGACAGACCATTCTCCACATCAAAACTATAGAGACAGAGAGAGAGAAGAGAGGAGGAGAAATACATAAATACCAGTGTTTTTTTTTAACATAACTCAAAATACTACTATTATGACCTCTGCTTATTTTACTTCTATTACCACCACTATTGCTAATAATGCTGTAATTACTGCTAATCTTATGGACACTATTACTACTGTAAATGCCACCAATAATGCATGACAAGTTATAAGAAAAATGCCACAAAATGCTATAAAAAAGAAGCCATTAAGTTAATGAAGAAATCAAAATGAGAACAAAAAGCAGAGAACGGTCAAAGCAACTACACGATAATATAAGAAAAGGGTAAAATGTGAAATAAATCCACTTTAAACACTTGATAGATGTAGAAATCAAGAATGCAATGCTTACTGGAGTGATTTAGACAAAAAGTATTTCAGAGATGCTCTTATAAAAAGGTAAATTTTTTTATCAGCTTCACCTCAAAATCCACAAAATAAAAAGGCAGTGATGACAGAGACACACACACACACACACACACACACACACACACACACACACACACACACACACACACACACACACACACACACACACACACACACACACACACACACACACACACACACACACACACACACACACACACACACACACACACACACACACACACACACACACACACCTTTCCCTCTGCTATCTCTGTATGACGTCAACATTGAAGTCATGCATAATACACCAGTGGATCTACTTACACCTTCCCCCACACAAATGCACATTATCAGACTATAACTACCATGTTTAATGGCTTCCTTTCATAAAAAAAATGATCTCCATTTACTGAATACGCTTTTAAACAAATGAGTTGAGTGGAAGCCATTCGCCTTTTTGCCAGTTGGATTCAGTGCAGATCCTGAAACCGTGCCACATCACAGCCGGACCCGGCCCTGATTCAGTCCCTCTCAAAGTCCTTCCACTCAGGATGATATGAGTCTGCAGGGTCCGAAACAGCGATCCTTCACATTCATTCAATAAATGACCTTTTTTAACCCTAAATAACTTGGTTTTTCTGCAACCACAGAAGAGGAAATAGATAAAATTACATCGGGATGACAGAGGCAGCACAAAGAAGAAGTTGACTCGTAGCTTTAGACAGTGAAGTGGTGACACAGGAGTAGACTTAACATAATTTAGAGACAAAAACACTAATACTTTAGTTAGATGCCACATACAGATGAGAAAGCAAGTGGGACATCTACATAGTACTATACTATATGATGATGATATTGCATGAGATATATGAGATTGCACCAAAGGTAATAATGCTATTGCACAATTATACATGAGAACAAATAACAAGTAAACAAGACGATATGCAATAAAGGTAACTGCATAATTGCACAAGGCTAAAGGAATAGTAGCAATGCTACTACAAGCAAAAGATATAAGAAATAGAAGACCTATTGATGCAAACCTGGATAAAATAAGGTACAGTACCAATGGTAAAATATTAGGTGATTACAATGATAAATGTTCACTAAGAACAAAAAACTAAATAAAAACACTGCAAAAAGTGAAATATTAATATTAAGACATCTTGTTTTAGTACAATTAGTCTAGTATAGAGTAGAATTATCTCATTCCACTGGGAGATAATTTTGTTTATTTATTTTATTTCCCTAATTTGGGACAGTATAGTCTTGTTTTCTTAACAAGACTTGACTAATATGAAGAGAAAAAAAAACTTGAAATAAGCTAAATTATCTGACAATGGAATAATAATTCTACTCACTATTGGACTAATTGTACCAAAAGATATTTGCACCTGTTAAGATTTCAGTTTTTACAGTGATGATGAGTCAAACATTGATAGGAAATCTTGTTAACATCAAAAGAGTCTGTTATTTTTGTGTTGTGGAATGTAGAACGATGATCTACATTTTTATTTCTGACATTTTATAAATCAAACAACTAATCTAAACAAAAATATTTGTGTAATTTAGGAATGGATTTCTGCCCTGACCTGAAAAGAGGCTGAATATAAAACATACAAACCTAGATTTGAGTGATTTAATTGATGCATATCTATCATTGATCAGACTATACAATATATAATGTACAATATAACAATATAATTTAAAAATTCACCTGCTGAGATTTCAGCACTTCATATATGCACTAGATAAAACAAGACCAAACACATCCATGCACTTTTTTAGCCCAATCATATGCCCTAGAGTTATTTATTCTCCTGATGAGAGCGACCTTCTATGACCTTAATTCTGTCCACGACAAGGTATTTATAAAAATGTTAAAATTTGAATAGAAACCAGAGCACCAGCTGCAGAGCAACTCAAGGTTTCTCCTGTGTCTATTTTTAGCTCAGCCTGCCTCCAGCGCTCCAGCAATAGCACTGGCTGATAAATGAAAGATGGCTATTATGCAATCGATGCTGAATGAAACAGGCCCAATTCACAGAAGCAGACACAGACAGATGAAGAGGAGCAGGAGGAGGAGGAGGAGGAAGAGGAGGGGGATGGTTCAGGACGGCTGCATCCAGCAGCAGCATCGTGATGTGGTTTCACCGTCTTGCGCCTGATTGGTTCGACGAAGCGGAGGAGGGGGCGGGGCTACACAGCAGGGTTTACCTCTACGCTGACACCCCGACCGCCATCACCACCACATCCCTCCAACCTCATCCTCCATCCCCCCTCCGGCTCAGTGCGGCCAGCCGTGACGAGGCTCCATCAGAGGAGACCAGTGACGTCAGAGGCTATAAATAGATCAGCCTGCTGCCAGGAACGAGGGGAACTGAGAGACTTGTGATGGAGGTTACGTAGACACCCCCCCCCACACCGGGCGGAGTGCAGACGGTTGCTCCCCTCCCCGCCAAGGATTTTCATTGGTGGATGCTAAAGCGTTTTTCTTTCAGGACGTCTCCTAGTAAAAAACATGGTCTTCTATTACACCTTGTAGTATTTATCCTGTGAACTTTCATTCAGACGAAGCTCCCATTTTGACAGTTTACCTGTTTCCTGCCAAGAGTGAACAGACGGTCTCTGCTGGTGTTTAACACACTTGTCTTTCCTCAAGATTCTCAAAAGTCTCTCCAATAAAAGACCATTAGAGAGTATTAATATATTTGTTTTCAAAATCGAGTCTATATTGGTGGCTGTGGTGCACTTTTGTAGGTCTAAAACAACCACTATAACTCTATAAATCGCTTATTGAAATGATTAATCGATTAGTTTGGTTCATAAAATGGTGAAAAATGTTGATCGCTGTTTCCCAAAGATGAAGATTTCATCTACAATGAACCCAAAGATCATCAGTTTACTATTATAGAAGAACAAAGAAACCAGAAAATGATCGGACTTGAGAAGCTGGAACCAGAGAATTTCAACATTTTCTTCTTTAATGTTTAATAGTTGGAAACTAATCAATTAATTGACAAATCATTGCAGCTCTACACTTTTGCACTTCATCTATTACCTGACTTATTGAACTTGAGTTCGACCCGTTTGTTAAATGTGTGTATTCTATTGCACCATTTCTATTTATTTCAGTTGTACTATAGGCTCAGCAATGAGAATAAAGTGTGTGTGTGTCTTTATTCTCATTGTTTTGAATCCCACAGTCTGAAAATCACTACTGAACTCCAGCTTTTCAGCAGTAGTGTAGTATTAATCTGTAGAGTGAGAGCTCCCACTACTGGTACACTACTGGTACTACAACAACTGTCATGGTTCCATCCGTCCTGTACTAATGCAGCAGACAATGGTGTTAATAAATTTGTTTGATAGACAAGATAACGTATCTCATGTCATTTCCTGTAAACACAGGAAGTCATAAGGACAGTGTGTCTGAGTCCAGATCTAACTGAGATGGATTTAGTTCACACCTGAGATCAGAACTAGTCTAAAATGCATTTTGAATTTATGATTTAGTTCAGTTTGGATGCCAGTTCACTGCAATAACTATGCAATATAAGACAGATGATTGAATGATGAAAGTTGTACAAAGTTTAAAGTAGTGTGTGATTTCATTTCATCCAAGTATTTGTAAAATTGAGACAACAAATATGTCTTGTTGATGGAATGCAAGGCTTGTGCAGCAAGAAAGAACAAGAACATGTGTTGAAGGTTGAACCTAAAGACCTGAAGACAAATGTCAGTAAAGATAAAGATTACTCCGACTGACAAAAACACTTTTTTTTTTAAGAGTCTACATTAATGTACATGCTGTTCAGAAGTAGAAGATCAACTTTAATTGGGGCTAACCAGTCTGTGGGTTTCAGTCTCTAGACTGGTGCTGCTGATTTTGTAGGTTACTTATTCGGTTTGATTTTTTTGGCCTGAGTGGAAAACCCCAGCAGACCATCATGAAACTGTTAAATTGCTGCTACTACTATTAATGATAATCCAACGCCACCTGTACAACTGGTACTACTTGTTAATCTTGTTAATGAAATTCTTCTACAGCTTAATACAAGCATCTTGCCTTTAATCAGACAGACAGGCAGACAGACAGGCTGGCGTCTTCCAGTTGCAGCATAAATAAGTTCATATAACAAGCTGACCTTGGTCTGTCTCCTGCCTCCAGCATTGTTCTCTATTTCTCTGACGTAAATGACAGCTCCCTTTTCTCTCTTTAACTCCGTTTTACTAAACTTTTCTCACACACACACATCCTAACCTCTGCTTTTGTTCCCAGGATGTTTAGTTTGCACCTCATCAGCATATCGTCCCTCCTTTTTTTTTTAAACATAATAAAAAGCCTGTGGTTTAAAAGAAGTGGTGTGGATTGGGATTACAGTTATTGCTGATGATCATTTTCTGCGTTTTTCCAAGACACGTTTCCTATAAAGCGTCACTGAATTGATTTACAGCTGCAACATGATGAATGCTTTTCATTTGAGTTCCTGCATGTTAGAAGCCTTTGCTCATTTGCTTGAAACAGCGATATTTTAAATCGCTCTTTCAAAGGCTTTGTGGGTAAGTCTCGGGGCAGAAGGTTAAACCCTCACGATGGGAAATGCCCTGCACGACCACTTCCAGTTGGTGTGCGTGTTCCCTTTTGTTGTGTGATCATGGGAACCAGGGACGAGGGATTTGAGCAACTTTCGGTTGTGTGTGGGGAGTGATACAGAAAACAAAAGTCAAGGCCAGATGGTTTTTGATGAGGGATGACACAGGCCTGGGGTGAAAGGTCAACACACACACACACGCAGACACACACACGCGTTCCCTGTTTTCTTTCCTTGCAGCGTGGGAATTGGCCGTGGGGCCTTCAAGATCACACCAGGAAGTAGGCAAGAGGTGAGGGTGAGGGTGAGGAGGAGAGGAAGAAAACAGTCCAGGGAACACGTGTGTGTGTGTGTGTGTGTGTGTGTGTGTGTGTGTGCGTGTGTGTGCGTGTGAAACAGAGATAAAAGAGCAGTTCTATTAACTACATGATTTGGAATAAGATAAAAGCTACTGTAAATAAAAGCTTTGCCTAATAGTCTTTAGAGGCAACATCACTGCATGTGTGTGTATGTGTGTGTACGTGTGTGTGTACGTGTGTGTGTACGTGTGTGTGTATTGGGGGGTTGAGAGAGTTCAGGGAGTGTAGTGGGTTTGTTTGCTTTACACCTCAGGTCTATTGTACATTTGATCTGAAAGCAGAAAAACATCTTGCTTCCCCCATACAGCAGCATGCCAAACAGATCTTTCCTTTCACTGGTTTGAGCAGTTTGTGAGCGTGTGTGTGTGTGTGTGTGTGTTTGCTTATATCTTCATGACATGGACAGCAGCGTGTGAGAGAAGGAACTAGCACAATAGTTTTTTTTATGCAGACGCAGATCTGTGCATATCAAGTTTCACACTTAATCAGAGACACAGCCTCTTCCATTAAAGGATTTTTCCGCTGTTTTACAACTTTACACATTTACTTGATGCTGGGAAACAGGTTCAACTGTTGTTTCACATATCACTGTGTTAAAAATCACCAGAAATGCTTTTTTATTTTTAGTCATTGGCTTAAAGAATTACCATCTGGTCTGGTATTAGAGAAGCTGTGTGAATTGTATAAAATCTGGAGTCTCTTCTTACAGTTCCTAGATAACACAGATCTGCAACATCACATAAGGGCAATGCCTAATCTAAACTCATCTGGAGATATCATTACTTCTTCATTCTACAAATCTGTCTGCTAGAGGAAGTATAACAGCATTACCTGTATGCCAGGGTCTACACTGACTTTACCCTCTGATATATGCTGCTCAGGTGTCTGAACGCTTTCATTTTATTACAAAAATTACACTATGTACTGAGATATGCATGAACCTATAATAGTCTCCTTTGTATTTCTAACTATTGAGAGATGAGAAGCTGGTTGATTTGGGGGTGGGTTTATCATAGTTCACATTTTTTGTTTATTCATTCTAAATTAAGAATCAATAAACATATGTTTAAAATTAAAAAACAAAAAACAATCAGCTGCTTGACTGGAAAAAAACTGCCTAAACGTGAATGTGTGGAATACAGTGTAAATGCAAATAAAATTAGACAAGCTGAATTGAGCCTGACAGCTGAAACAGTGTTGAAATAATACAGGAAACTACACTTTGCTGTCCAAATAAATAGCGAGAATTCCTGTCATCACCGAGGCCCAAAGATGTGGATAACGTGACTGACATTCCACCTCAGAAACTGGGAAAAAAAGAAAGAACTTTACTAAGTTCCAGTGGGAAAACAGAAGAAAAGCTGTTCCCCTCACTGCACTGCATCAAAGGAAATGTGTTACGCATGCTTGACTATAAGTCTGGTAACTGTATTTCTCACCTTGAACAGAAAAAGCAAGTTCCCAGAAGTTATGTGATGACGTTTATGCAAAACTTGTGTTTAGAATTTCTTGCTTTTTTCACTGTGGACGCTGTGACATTTACCAGCAGCATGAAGAATTATGCATATTTAAGAGATATCGAATGCTTCTGAATTATCATGCAGCCACTGTGGTAACAGCTGGTTCCTGTTAATGAGACGCTGTGTACGGCACATTTCACATCACTCCTCGGGTCAATGGACATGTTTATGTTTTATATCAGTGGTTCAAACAATCTTTTTCACTTTTTTCAGATGTTTTATAACAGGATGTTATGAAATCTGAGGCCAGAATCTGCCATGATCAAAAATAAATAACTAAATGACTAAGTACATAATTGAATATGTCAATAAATGTCCATATTTATTTAATTTGATATGAAATTAATTAATTTGTGTATTATTTCCCCATTTATTTGATTTATCATTTTATTTATTTATTTAAATATTTAAAGGTATTTATTTATTTATGTATTCATCCCCTCCATTAATTTTCACCTATATATAATGGAAAGTAAAATTTGAAATCAAATAAATTCATGTGTAAACAGAAAATAATACACAAATAATATTAATTAAATAAGTTAAATTAAATAAAGTAACTTATTTATATCTATTTTTGACTATGGCATCCTGTCATTGTGATATTTATGAGTGGAATTAATTCAATTAGATTTTTATTTGTCTCAAACAAGCACACGAATAAAACAGGCAGTATATGTATATGTGGAAATGGATTAATATATGAAGTCATAGAAATTTAAAACATTAAATCTTTAATATGAAATAAATCCCTGCTTACAAGCATGCAAGGATAAATCAAAAAGTATAAAGCACCAAATTAGCAGTCCAGTTCTTTGTAGCTAAAAGTGATTGATCATTATTGACCACTGTTTAATATCATCTACAGTGAACAGCAGAGAAGTCTATTGCTTCAGATTTACTTTTTCTTTTTAAACGGAGGGTCACACCTCCATGTGCTGCAGAGCCAGCTGCTCTTTCCATCCACCTGACCAACCAGCCTCTGTGGATCACTGTCCAAACACAGCAAAACACGCCGCGTCCAACATCAACATCTGATCTCAGAGCAGCTCATGTCCCTCTAAATATAGCCGAGGGGAGGCGAAGATTGCGTCAAGTCAAGCCAGCTGCTGTGTTTATTATTTTTCTGTGTGATCTTTGACCTACAGCCAGAGGAAGGACTCCTGCCTTTGAAAAACAGCGGAGCTCTGTTTAGATTGCTGTGAGACGGGAGAGAGAGAGCAAAAAAAAAAAAAACCCCGAACAAACACTATTACATGTTGAAGATTGTCAAGAAGCCAGTTGAAACTTCAGTACTTGTGAAACTTGAATAATTGCACAAGAAGATGTCTCAAGGCCTCTGAATGTTACAGCTGAACATCTCTTTTTGTTAAATGCACTACTGCAATACTACAAATGAGACAAGCTGCTAATGTTAATCTGCCTTACAACTAACTGATTTTTTTATTTAATATTTTTAACTGCGACTATAAAATGTCAGCAAATAGGTTATGTTTTTTGCCCAACCAGTAGTCCCAACGCCCTAGAAATGTTACTTAAAATGATATATAAGAGAAATTAACAGCAAATCCTCATATTTGATAAACTGAAACTAAATATTCATTATGTTAATGTGATCAACATTGATTAACTTTCTATAAATGGACTAATCCATTAGGCTCAACCACTGATTGTTTTCTCATTATCTGTTCCTACATGAATAGTTTTTAGACTAATGCTTCATTAGCAGCCATGATTTCCTACATTTCCCAGAATGCCTTTTGGCAGCTGACTGCACAGCTGGATATTTCTGCTCGAGTATCTACCCGTCTATCTTACATGTAATTTTAGAGGCAGTAAATTAACTCTGATTATAAAAAGCAGCCTGGCTGTATGGGATTCTGGTTTATTTCATATTTAGGTCTAGACTGGTGTCTGTGTCTCTAGCCTGAAGGATTTCTGTCTGTATAAGTGTTGAAGGTTAGCGCCGAACAATGAGTCTAACAAGAAGTAGAACACACAGGCAAACCTGACATGTACCATATCAGACCTCCACAGAAGATTGGAAATAACATTACGCCCAAGGATATTTTATCAGGGCATGTGTTCGCTGTCTTGGATATTTAAAACCGCTTATGAGGTGAACTCAATTAAGCTCAATGACAACTATAGATGCTGAAGTCTATGAATGTTATGTTCTGCTTTAAAATAACAAAATCTACTATCTTACTATTTTACTCATTCAGCTTTCGATGACACGATAGTAGACAACTCCTGTCATATAACCTGCCGCTTCCTCCCAAGACAGACCCTCCCAGAAGAGGTCAATCTATTTAAATTATTATAATTTTCCAACCTATATATCTATTTAATCATTTAAGCCCCTAAAAAAGAGAATCTTCTCATTAATCGTCATCATCGTCATTATGAACTGATATAAATAGGGCTTAAATGGGTTAAAGGAGAGACTACAAATGACAATAACTTGGACAAATATGGTGTAATTTTTTACCAAAATTGATATGTGGCTGCTGTAGCGGTGAAGTGGTTAAACCTGGGCAGAAAGGTTGATTCACTCCTCCGGACGGGTATTGATCCTGGAGTCTATGGGCAGTGATTAGCTCTGTCCTTCCAGCCGGGGCACAAATCCATACAGTGGCTGATCAGCATTAACATCATTACAAACTGGTTAGGAGGGTAACACACTGGGCCAGAACCCCCCCAGAACCACACACACACACACACACACACACACACACACACACACACACACACAGATAGAGGCAGTGTGTGATTACAGCCCCAGCAGTAGAGATCTAGATTTGGCTCCAGAATCGACCTGAAAATCGAACAAACTTACATCACACTGGCTCACAACGAGATAGGCAAGTCCATGCAGACACGGTGCGTCTTTGCCCAGCAACAGGCCGTGCAGCTGTGTGCTTCTCTAATCATGTTCATGTGGCACTAATTGGCGCCTTTCGGCATACAGTGATTGAGCCCGGCGGCGAGGCAGGATTGTGCCACTTCCTCCTCCAATTAGCCGAGGGCAACCCAGGAGCAGCCAATCACGCTGCTCGACAGCGGGACACGACAAGATGGAGACAGCGGGGGAGAGAAATGTATTTAATTTCTTTCATTTCCTGCCTTTTTGCCCTAACAACTTTTTGCCCTTGTTTTAGGGTGCTTGGTTCATTTTTAGCATGTACATACTCTAATCATTAAAGGTTGAATATGTAGAATAGTGTCTTTAGAGGGGCACAGAATAAAAATATAGCTTTTGCAGAAAAAAAAATGTAGTGTGAATTCATTATTTTAAACATTTTAAAGGGTTTGACAATGACTCGTATCAGTCAGTAGAAACAGGGGCGAGTTGCCAGATTTGGTCTCTATGCTCGGCAGAGCAAGGCCACTGGGTAAAAATGGCAGAATCTGCAAGTCCTGCAGGAGCTTTAAAGCCCCAACGAAAAGAGAAAACTCAATATCAGTGAAGCATATGCTAGATGGACATGTACACAGGATTTACACAGCATTAAAATGCACGTGGAAATTTTTCTCCACAATCGCTAAGTTAAGCGAATTCGCTTTCTAACTTAGCTAAAGTTACCCGTCAGTCAAATATCTCTTCAACATTACTTAAATGTGGTTTTAAAATGTATTGACAAGACATTCGTAGTTATCCTGTAGTTATCCATTCCTTGATGCAGGTGGCAACAAACCTGGCAACCCGACTGCTCGACTGTTTTTTTTACTTTTGTGTTGCAACTACGATTTTGAGACACTAGATGTCGATATTCTGCTCATTTTACATATTTCACCTTTAACACTCACATTACCCTCCTGCGACCCTCCTCATTAGGGTCACATGGTCTGCTGGAGCCAATCCCAGCGCGTTACGGCGAGAGGCAGGGATACACCCCAGATGGTCGCCAGCCAATTGTGGGGCACACACACCATTCACTCACACACTCACACCACAATTTAGAGTCTCCAATTAACCTCAGCATGTTTTTGGACTGTTTGAGGAAGCCGGAGTACCTGGTGAAAACCCACACAGACACAGGGAGAACATGCAAACTCCACACAGAAAGGTCCCAGACCCAGGACCAAGGAGGTCTTGAACCTGTGACCTTCTTGCTGTGAGGTAACAGCGCTAACCCCTGCACCACCGTGTCGCCCCCAACAAACGTCTAAAGAGTAAAATCCTTTTTCTTACATTAAATCTAACACATTTCAACTAAAAATGTTCACATATTTAGCCTGCAGAGGACTAAACAATATCAGGTGTCCTATCTATTAAATGATATTTAGCATAGCAAATCATACTGCCATGATGTTTTCTGTCTTCATATTTAATTTTTTGGCAATATTGCTCAGATCTCTGCTGAAACTGAATATGGCGTCTTTGAAGCACTCACATATAAACCACATCTTTTATCTCCGGTCTTTAGTTGTCATGCCACAAATTTGAGTATTCTGATTTGAGTAAGAGTTTCAACACCGGTGCTAGGTGTATATTTTAATAAGAAAAAAAAATGCTGGTTCCAAGTAAACGCTGAGTCTAATTTATATAAAATATATATCAAGGAAGAAGACATGACCATTGATGCTGCATGCTTTACTTCTTTGCCTTTTTTTTCATATGTGCTGGACATATAAAATAATCCAAATCACTTCCTCACACACAAAAACAATACATAGTCAACAGTAAAGTAACATACAACTAACCATTAAGACTATAGAAATAACTATTATGTCAGGACACCCGCTCCGGTAATATCGCCTAATTGGTGATTGCCATGGCTCAGAAAAATGCAGCCGAAAAATATGAAGTACAAATGTTTGAAATTCAAAGTTTATGTTGTAAAATATGTAGAGGAAAAGCAGCTGTGAGACATTTAACTACAATACTGTAATCTTACTTTTAAATAAAATGTGAGTTATATGGTAGTTTTCCATTAATCTCCTGTCCTAAATTGCTGCCTGGTCTCAAATAAAGGCCTTTCCATACCTGGGTGCAGCCCTGATGTCTGTGCCACTTCCTGAATGTGGACGCCTTATTTTCTCACTTCGCTTGCATCGTGTAAAAAGTCCATCACGCTATTTTCTAATCCTGCAACAATGCAATGGAACAGAGGCTCTTTGTTGAGTTTTCATCTGTCTTTCAGTTGATCATCATCCCTGGAGTCCAAATAAATAGCCGCTCCTGTATTCTAGCAGTGAATTTCTATCCACACAAAATCACACACACACACAGTTACACTTGTCTGCTGACGTCGGTCGTGGTTTTCATGGTTGTCACTGAAATGCCGATCGACCAGCTCGCAGAACTGCAATTATTCCCGGCCCAGTGCTCCGCTCGATGTCCTCCTGTTTTTTTTTCCACCAAATAAGAGAGTAGAAACACAGAGGATGCTGTGAAACATGCTAAAAAGATACAGGCCGGAAACCAGCTGGCTGAAACTGTGGACACAGTGGGATTTCTGTCTGTTTGTTGTAGGAACGGACTGGAAGAGCTCCAGCGGCGGCGTCCTGCGGTTCCGCGGGTTGAGGCGTCAACCGTGAATTAACGAGGGTTTGGGAGGGAGTCCAGCGAACCCTCCGCTGTCACTCCTCATCATCACGTCACTGCATCCTGTCACTCCTCGTCTGAGGTCAAAATCGTTTATTCAAGTGCAGATTCCTGTTTTACGTGTTTGCTGTGAGTCATTTCATGCTGCTGGCCTGCTAGACCATAATAATAACACAACGTCAACAGTTTACACTGAGATTTTGACTCTTTTTTTTACCGGTCAAAGGTTTTAAAACACCTCAGCCAGAGGTAGGATGTGGATTATGTTGCTGTAGGATGAACTCCTGACTAACTAGGTCTAGATCATGGGGTTCTGCTTAGCTCTAGAGCTCTAGTCCTAGAAAAGACCCAGACATCAGGCTTCATCCATGCTGATATACAGACGGGGGTTAATTAACCAGAGAAACTTGGTTTATTTAAGTCCATTACTGCAGAAAAGCTGGATGTCTAAGTTGTTAACTATTACTGGATTCCTGAAAATTGATTTCTCTCTTTTTTGGGTCGTTGGGTAGTTAACTGTAGTGTAGACAATTAAAAATGCTAAGATGTAAAATCTCTACCAAACGCCCTAAAGACAAGGACACATCAGAGAGTAAATCTGGAGCGTATGACATCATGGCATCACATGGAACAGCTGTGGGGAATACCACATCAGTGAAGCATCAGGACAAAACACTGGCTGCATCCAAAACCGGCAAAAACCCAGAGCCTATGTAGCAGTGTCAACTTCATCAGACGAGACCAGGTGAAATATATTCTATATAGACTAAACCCACGCCCTTAATCACTGACTGATGGAATTAACATGCATTTTTTGTTGATGACAAAGATGAAACAAAATCTACTATATTAAATTAAAGAAAACTTAGTAAAACCTTCCTTTTTTGTCACAGACTTTTTAAATTACAATCAACTTTCACTGGATATGTATGTGCATGTGTGCCAGAAATCTTTTCTCTACATCTGATTCAGTGTTTATGCTACACATCATCTCCAAGTGTCGAGAGAAAGAAACACTTTAATAAGTATAATAAGTCATATTATAAGTCATTTTTTGTTGAAAGGGAGTTTTTGGCATAAATCATCTTTTGATGATGCTGCTACGTCTGGTAAAATCACCTTAATCCTGAGTTGAAAGGATCAGACTCTTTATGCTCTATAGGACAATGGACATTTTATTTTTGCCTAAGTCAAGTTTTTTTGCCCAGGTTAGGATATAAAAAGCCTGACTTGGGTAATTTAACAAGCTTTCATAATGGTGGCTGCTTCAAGATGCTTCTATGGTGCAGAAGAAGCTCTAAACATAATTCTTTAATCAATTTTTACTGGTGAGTGATAAAAGCTTTAGGCTATAATGCTTTAAAGTAATTAGGTCTAAATATCACAAGTTGTACTTACTTAATGAAAGGAAGTTACAGGATCTTTATTTGCTTTTATATTTGCCACATCTCAGGTTTCAAAAAGTCGTCAAAACTGGATGATGGAAATTAGTTACGTTCAGTAAATAAAAGAGGAAAAACAGATCTGGCACAGCGATGACAAAGGGACCTGACATTAGTTTAATATAACTCCAGATAATGCGAGTTTAGAGTTAGCACTATGGAATGAAAGGACAGGTTTAAAGTTGCCTAAAGTCAGTCAAGTATGTCCACAGTCATCCACTGTCAAGGCCTTTTTGATTGAAATGATTAATAAATATAATATTCTGTGGATTTGATTAGGTTTTTTGTGTTTTCCCAAATGAAAAACTTGAAAAAAACGACATAGGCCATTATTTTATTAGGGTGAGGATATATAAAAACAAGCTCAATGCAGACAGAGCTGCAGTCTGAGGAGTCAAGTACAGGTGAGAGTCTCTAACCAGCTGCAGGAGATGAGACAATGAGAGTCTTCATACTGTCAGTGATTCTCATTGCTGACTCACACTCAACCCCTGTGCTCTTTCAGAACATTGTCGTCACATGCCGACAGCCTGCAGCGACCTTTGACCTTGTGTAGAGAGCGGGGCGCACCGCATCGTAGTGTGTTGAAATGGGCTGAGGCCCAGAGGGCTGGCTGACCCGCTGTAACACATTCAAAGGTCACATCGCATCACTGAACAGGTTGGAGGAACAGGACAGACGTCATGAAAAGTCAGGGGACACCTGAATAGAAACTACACCCGTTAAACTGATATTTCACTCAGGTGGCCTTCAATTAATTATTAAATGAAAGTACAATATTAAAGAAACGACTACTCAAACTTGTGCCACAAACTTAAAAGTTAAAATATTGCAATGGAGAAAATGTTGTTGACTATTCATCATTAAAAACACCAAGTGGTGAGACTGTAGTCTGTATAAATAATGGACGTTTCCACCATGATGTCATCCATGGGTTCATAGTGTCCTGTTTTGAAGCCTTGGGTTAATTATTTTGACCATTGCCATCGTTTCCTTGTTTTTTATGAAAATAAATATCACAACAGATTGAATCATGTTAATCTGTGCAAACATATTTGTTATTCAGGGAGTCAACAACTTTATTTTTTTAAAGGGGGATGTGGTAGAGGATGAACACCCTTAAAATAAATAAGCATCAAAATGATGTCACTTATTCACACGAAGAAAACTGAATAGAGGATTTATGACTGCAAATAAGGCCGTGTTGCCTTGATATTACAGCAGCTATGGTGACAGCTGAGTAAATATGCTGCAATATCATCACTGGTATTAATATCATTATGATTAATGATGACCTATTAACTCCCGGTCTTACTGTGTGAGTCAATATCCAGCTGACTACAGTGATCTTTGCTGAAGGTGAAAACACAATGAGAAAGTCTGAAGTCAGTCATCATCATCATCATCTTCACCACTTCTATAATGGAAACAACTCAGACTGCGACAAGAAAGTATTTTAAATCACAGTATCGAACTGGATAATCACATCTGTCAGAGAAATAGAGGTGCACAAGCCCCTTTCCTGCCCTAATTGTTAAAAAACACAACCTAACGTGCCCTTTTAAAACGTCTAAACATGCACTAAAGTGCCGTCTTGAGTGGTGAAAACACATACTCCAGATTCCACTGGGACCAAGAAATGCTACGAAACAGCACTACTGCAATTACTTTTATGTTGGACCCTGTTTTGCTCCATGTATTTTGAGCCAAAACTGCATCTCACAGAACAAGTTTGGATTATCTGGCACTGACGTGGTGTTAAAATGCAACAGAACTCAGGAAATGTCATTGACTTGCAGTCTATATCTCAACGTCCATAAGTTAATACAAATACAAACTACCTTGAGTAGTCCAGTTAGACTAAGTTTTAATAATATACAATTCATATATAATACACATAAAATACACTGTAGGTGCCTTTTTTCCCCTCTTTTCGTCATCTGTGCATTCCACTAGTCAGAGAGGTGTGTGTTTCAGGTTAAACCAGCACATAAAACACCTGAGAAATGTAGGTACTTTATCACATTGCTTCAATATTGTCAAAAAAGATAATCTCCTCAAAAAGGCAAAGTGAAATTCTCTAATGGACGACAAATCACTGGATCTAAAAACACCTCATGGCATCAACCTTTGTTTATATTGTGCACTGATACATTCTGTATTAGTTGGATGTTCTTATAGACTTTTTTGTTTTGTAATCTTTATTTGCAGCGGTAGAGTGTGTGGATTAGTATCAGCTGTGAGATGTAACAACTGGTGGTTAAAACAGGCCTTTTTCTAGTTTTTTGACTATCTACTTTTAATTGTTAAGCATCTTTGAGCGTCCCAAAAAGTGGTTATAAGTTTTTAAAATTTCAGCTCTTAATAAATCACTGGATCTTTGTATGCCATCATCTTTTAAATACATTGCCATGATCTGTGCCTAGTTTCTTGCTGTCCACTCACCAGATAACCCTCGTACCATTTTACTGCTTTACCCTAATGACAGGACAGAACATGACAGGACGACCGCAGGGGATACGGGTGGAAAATGTACCAAACGAGACAGGATAGGACGAGGACGACTGAAAAGAAAAGACATAATATGACACTATGAGTAACTGAGCAGCACGAGGACACCGACACACACCCAGCGAGCTCCTACCTCATCACGAACCTTAAAGCAGAAAACCAACTGTAAAACCTCCGACTTTATGAGGTAAAAGCCGTGACGATTACAGCCGCGTGTTTCCGTTCAGGAGCAAATGGAAACTACACGGGGTGCAGGGTTAAAGGGATTTGGACGATTACAGCGTGCGCTCTACTTTCCTCCACAGCTTTTTTGACTGTGTTATTACTCACATATGTTTGATCCATCAGGCCTATAAAAATACGGTCAGCTCTGCGTTCATTAGCCTTCTCCCTTTGAAGGCTTTTTATTGGTTGGTTGACATTATAAAGATACTTTGATCCCCCCTCCCCACCCAAACAGGCTGACGTCGGCATGACTTTTTTTTTTTTTTTTTTTAAAGCCGGCTGCAAAATTAGTCATATTTCCTTCTGTGACTGTGTATCTGTGTACACGAGGGTGGAGGAACTATACAATATAAGATTTGGAAAATGTAATAAACTGAAAAACAACCAGAAAACAGATTTGTTACTTAACCAATTAAGCCCCAAGCCTATTTTCCAGTTTTCTTACTGTAAATGATGATAAATGTGGAATATCTCTATAAAGGTTATGTACTTAAACTTAAATCAAAAGAAATCTACAACATGTGATGTGACTACAGAAGTTTCAGAATCAATTTATGTTGCTGTTACAGAGCAAATATAGGTGGAATATTTAAAAAAAAACATCTAAAATTGAGTTTTACTATAGATAAAAATTACTTAAAACTAAAAAAATAAGACTAAACTTGACTAAAATCTGAAAAAACATGAAATAAGCTAAATTATCTGCAATGCAAAGCTCAATGATTAATAATATAAAAGCTCAAAAATCTATTACTTACAGTAATATTGTGTTTTACTACAGATAAAAAATACTTTAGTGTTGGAGCTGAGGTTTTTTCTTGTGATATATGAATAAAAGTCAATGCTGCCCCGATATCAGGGGGTTTCGGTTAATTATTAATCAATATTTTCTATCTTCTTTCATAAGAAGATTGTTAAAATGATCATTTTTATGAATATAACTGTAGGAGATACTTTGCAAGTCAATCTTAGATTATACTTTGTCTTATTGTGCAACTTCACTCCATGAAATCGCATCACTTATTCAAACAATCAGCTTAAGATACAAAAAAAAAAGTGTAGAGATCATAAATGCAACGTCAAACTAGTTGAATCCATCCCTGATGAATCCAAGACTTCCTGAATAGCTACAGTCAGCGTGGTTGAAGCTGCGGATGCGTGCGTGCATTCTTCAGTGACAAGAACGTGACAAACGAGCAGAAAGATAGAATGCAGAGTTAAGTATTGACGTGTGTTTGCTCCGGTGGCAGACAGCAAGCTGCACCAAATAACACGATCCTAACTCAGATCTTCCTCTACGACCACGTCATTCTGCCTGAGTCACCATTACACTAATAAATCAGCATTTAACCAAAAACTCTGGTGATTTGTGACCTCAACTTTACCGTCTGCCTGCGTTATTGGTGCTGAGGGAACCTGGCAGATAGAGACGCTGACTAAAGAGGTTACAGATCTTTTTTTTCCCACAGATATGAGGTTTTTGATCGATCATTACCTGCCTCTGACCCTCAAAATTATATATTGTAATGATGCCATAAAACAGGCAGATACTGACATTAGAATAAAAGGCAAATATTAGAGGAAATGAAATAAAATGTGTTATTAAATACCATGACTGTAAGTACACTGAGGTCATTTTAACTATGAAATCAGCCTAGAATGATGAGAATATCGTAATTAGATGCAAATACAAGGTCACTATAAATGCTGAGCAACACAGGAATATATTACTGGAATACATTAATTAACTTTAATGATCTGTATAACTTAATTGATAGTTACTGACACAGTGCAAACCCTTATTAACTAATGTAATGTTAATAAACTAAAGTGTTGAACAGATGGGTGGAAACAATATTAAGAACACCATATAACGCAATTACATTTTTATTTAAATTATATTTTTGACATGTGCAGCTCTTAGCTATTAGTGCTAAAATAATTTGAAACAAATAAAAACTAATAATAATATAAGTTTGTTAAATTAGTAAAATGAAGTTATAAGCAGATACATTTGTGGTGAGATAACACCTCTTTGGCATTGTCTTATCTAGTTAAGGATTTATTATCAGTGGAAGAATTTTTAAACTTTGTTTGAAATAATAATAAAAAAGAACAGACAGCATCGTGTTTCGAGTTGTGCCACAGTAACAGCTGGATTAAAACCACATCTGGCCTACCGCCTGCGTTTCTGCACGATGTCGATGGGCCGGTTGACGGCGCACGGAGAGCCGCAGATATTCCCGTTGCGCACCTTGAAGTAGCGGTCCTGGACATGGTGGGGCAGATACATACAGTTAGTCGGTAAACTCATGATTGAAATAGTTTTTTTTCTTGTCTCCTTTGTAGTTTTTGCTCCGCTCTAATCTTCCTCTTCCTCCTCCCCCGGGCGCTCCACTGCTCCGCGGCTCTTGTGCGCTCTCTCCTCTCCCTTTACGCCGCGCCGGGTTTCCATTGACGCACGGACAGACGGAGGAAAGTCCTCCTCGGCGTGTTTCAGCAGCATGCCTCCAGTCCGAAACGCGGAGAGGGTGAAGAAGGGAAAGGAAGGGGGGGAATCAAGGGCAGTGCGGTTTTTTAAAGAGTCATTTCCTCAGGGATGCGCTGCCGTTTCCTGCGGTTTGGAGACTTAATGACGAGCAGAGCGCGAGGCGGGTCACTTCAAATCCGAGTCGAGGAGTTCGGAGCTGAACGAGCTCTGGTCTCTGAAGACACACTCCTCCCTCCTTCTGTCTCTCTATGGCTCTCTGTCTGCTGCCTCCTCCTTCCAGGCACATGGAGTGAGTCTTTAAAAAAGACATGAACTATGGGTGTGTGTATGTACAGTATGTGTGTGTGTGTGTGTGTGTGTAAAGTGAGATAGAGGAGGGGGAGCTCTGTGCTCTTGTGACAGCCCCAAATGTGGTTGGTTGTAGTAGATGCAGCACGTGTGTATGTGTGTGTGTGTGAGAGAGAGAGAGAAAAAGAGTTGTGTGTGTGTTGTATGTAAAGGTATAGTATTGGTGTAAATCAGGTATAAGTGTGTGTCTAAATTACACACACTGTTGCATGTGACAAGTGTGTGTGTGTGTGTGTGTGTGTGTGTGTGTGTGTGTGTGTGTGTGTGTGTGTGTAATATAATCCGTACATCCAGCATGTGGCAAATGTGTTGAACATGTGTGCAGTGTGTGTGTGAAGTGAATGTTTTATCCGTTTACAGGTGCAGCAAACACACACTAATCATGAGTTTAATTCCTACTAGAATACAATGACTCACAAAGAAAAGGTTTCTTTCAAACCGTCCCAACCAAATCCCTCCTGACCATGACTCAACCCTCTCATATCCATCTTTACATCAATCTCATGAACTCGTGATAGCATGAACCCTTTGTGCATCGGATTAACAGTCGTGATTCAGCACAGCCGACACTGACACTGTCAGCGACTGCTGTGGTTTCATGAATATGAATCAGCTGCAGACTGACAGCAAGTGCATGTTCCTTCATGAACATCTGTTTTTTACTCATATCACGGTTCCCCTCAGAGCTTCATCTACACGGCTGTTGAATCCAAACAACCTTTTCTGTTATTTTTTATTTTCATCACTTGCACCATATATTTTACATATAACAGGTGTGATCATATTCATTCCAACAGTCCCAGTGAGTCGCATCATAGGAAGTAATGGACTCACTGGACCCAATGAGCTCACCAACGAGCTGCTGTCAACATCACAGGCAAATATTTGTCTTTTGAGACACAGGACAGGTGACCGAATTGTACGTGTTGGCAGGCCTATAGGAGAGAAGGTGGGGTAGTTTTTTTTTTTTCCTTTAAGACCTTAGACAGGGCGACAGGGTGGAGCAGGGGTTAGCGCTGTTGCCTCACAGCAAGAAGGTTGCAGGTTCAAGACCTCCTTGGTCCTGGGTCTGGGACCTTTCTGTGTGGAGTTTGCATGTTCTCCCCGTGTCTGCGTGGGTTTTCACCAGGTACTCCAGCTTCCTCCCACAGTCCAAAAACATGCTGAGGTTAATTGGCAACTCTAAATTGCCTGTAGGTGTGAGTGAATGGTGTGTGTGCCCCACGATTGGCTGGCGACCATCTGGGGTGTATCCCTGCCTCTCGCCGTAACGTGCTGGGATTGGCTCCAGCAGACCATGTGACCCTAATGAGGAATAAGCAGGTATAGAAAATGACTGACTGACCTTAGACTTTTGTAAAACAGATTTGGCTCAATACTACTCTACCAGAAGAGGTGTCCTGGAAAGTTCAAGTTGGTGGTGAACCAGGTTCCTTTGACAGCTCAAAGTAATATTTCAAACTGAAAGGAGTGGTTTATTTTCATAGAACATAGGGGACATGACTAATAATTAATAACTAATGAAATGTTTGACTATTAAAGAAATGCGTTTCTTAATTTTTTAAAAATTATGATCCCCCTCCCCCATTCCTCAAAATGGTTTGATCCAGATGCTGTTTTCCAGTGGGCGGGGCCAGTGGCTAACAGCAAATTTTGACAGTCAGCTAGTAGCTAGCTATGTGGAAATAAAAGAGTCAAACTAATATGTAGAAGCCAGTAAGTCATTTATCACTTTACTTGTTAAAAAATTGTTATTGTAGCAGCAGTGAATAGGGGGAGGGAATGCGAAAAATAATAGAAAGAGGGGGATGTGGGGTGTCCTCTATCAAAGATTTTCATATTTTTTACCTCACTGATTCATGATTTCATAACGTAGTATAGTGTTTTCTCTGAAAATCCCATTGATGAAATGGGATTTTCGCCCCCTGGTCTTCATACTCAGTTACTTTATGAATAAGCATGAATTTTCTTTCATTTCTTACCAACTTCTGCTCGTGTGTTATTGTAACCTGCCATTGATTTTTGCACCAGCTGTGTGCCAGACTCAAGATGATACACCGATGGCTCAGTTGTCCAGAAATATGAATAAAATGTGAGGACATCAGGAAAAGATTCCTCGACATCTGTGGAAACAAAAGAAGCTCACTTCCTGGCTCTAACGAGATTAGCCCTCGGTTACATCCCAGCATCTATCAAACTATTACCCTGAACTGCGTCTGTATTCATTCACTGGATAACTGGATACGACTCAAACCGCATTTACTCTTCCCCACCTCAGTCTGGTATAAAACCACATTCCTGCGGATGATGCACCAATCTGCTGCATTACCCTCGTTCATGAACAAGACCTTAAGTGTCCTCACATGGAGCGGGAACTTTTCCCCTGAACCCAAAATGGGGAATCCACTGTCTTTTGGCCTCTTGCTTGCAAGTAAACAAGCCAATTTCATCATGTGCAGTAAGCTGAGCTGTCATCTAAGTGCACATTTCCACACCCAGAAAACCAGAAGGCAGCGCAACGCCAACTGATGATTTACTTTCAAGAATGCAGACACAGCGCTCAGTTTGGTTTTGATGGCTTTTAAGTAATGGCCGCCCCATATTCCAGCAAGACACAAGCAGACCACATGTGCTAACTTGACCTTTCTAGAATCCATGAATTTTAAATAGCCATTTGGTGCCTTTCCAGGAACCTGGCATAAGCCTTTTTTTTTTTTTTAGGGAGGCTGAGGAATGCAATACCCTAATAGTTGGAACACACCCTACAAGAATTCAAGGACTTTGACTTTGCCTGTAATGTACTAAATCCTTATAAGTGTTGAGCCAAATCGGGGCCGTTGTCGTTTTGTAGCCACACATTGTCGGAAAGGTTGATCTCATCGTGCTGTGATGCTGCTGCTTTGATTCAACATATTCATATTTTTTTCCTGTTATCTAACCTAAATACCTCCTCTCACCACCCTCCCTCCCCCGAAAGCTCCTCTCCCTCCTTGTGCAACACGCTTGTGAAACACGTCGGACCTGGAAACAGATGCCGGGTTGGACGTTCGCTGAGAACGAGGTGTTTGTGAGGCCGCTGTGTAACCGAATCCAGCGGCCAAATGGCTGCTACGGCCCAGCTGGCTGCTGGCTCCTATGACAGCATTAGCGCTGCTAATGAGAATAAGCTGCGAGGGAGGAGAACAATGTATGTGTGGGTGTGTGTGTGTGAGAAAGTGTGAGAAAGTGCACATGCAAGTGTGTGCATTTGTATTTGTCTGTAGGTTTATGCTGATTTATATCAACATTATTACTTTTATTCTATAGTCCTGCATTACACAGAGAGACTCACAGGGAGCTTCAGAGTTGATAAAGTTAGCATGAACAGGGCTTCAGGCTCTATTCTAATAATGAATCACCTTTATGAAAACAGAAACCTTCACTTCAAAAAAAAAAATGCATTTTTTTCTGAAATCAGCATCTCTACATGTATTCCAACCATTCCATTCCAGCATCTGTTGAATTCCAACACGCGAACACCTCATTCTGCTTAAAGAGGAACCAGGAGTGGAATAAAGTCGCCTAAGAACTTGTGCCAAGATGCATGAAAGCTCAGGGTTATTGCACCAAATGAGGTCTGAAGACATTGGATCTAATTTGATATTTTGACCATTTGTCAGTTTCTGCAAATAAATGCTCTAAACGATAATATTTTTATTAGGAATTTGGGGGAAATGTCAGTTTATAGGCTCAAACTAAAATGTTCCTTTTGCCAAACACCTTTAAGTAGTAAAATCAGAAAAACTGATCATTTTGCAGTGGTCTCATTATTTTTCAGAGCTGTACATGATCCCCTCTGACTGGTGTTCAGGTTCACATCAGAACGGAAATGTTCTGCAAAACACCAAACTTCTCCTTAGGTGTTGCACCATCTTGTGGAGAAATGAGTGGGATGTCACACTGAGCTGCAGAGACCTCCAACCATGCAGTCGGCAGGTTTTATTTTCAGCTGGTTATTACTGTAGCTGATAAACAACTCCTTAATGATCAGAAAGGAGGAACCGAGAGTCTCTGTAGGGTTTGGTCAGAATATTAAGCTGCATGTATGTTTAAATGTAAAAATAATATATAAAGGGATATAAAAACATTCCATATCAATGCCCTATAGCCTCAATAGGACTCAAGTTGAGCATGTACTAATAAAACTAAGTGTGGACACTAACCATACATGTCTGCTTAGTGGAAACATGACCTCAGACTTAAGAATGCTATGAGACCTACTGGTACTTAAGCTTTTTTATTATATTTCCTAGAAAATTCATTCCAATCCAATCAAGAATGGTGTAGCTATAAAGTCTTTTCAAGCAAGTTATGGCTACTGCGGGAAACTCTAATAACTTTCACATTGGCTTTGACAGTCAGTCAAGTCAGGCGGCTGTTGTTTATTTCATAGTCATGATCATTTCCTTCTGTGGGACTGAGGTCATTCAGCTTTTTCTTCTTCTGTTTCCCAGAAAACACATGATTTGCAGGTGAACATTGTAATTCCAGATGGTAATGGCTAAATATGTATTTGTGAATTGGATTGTTTTATCTGTGAGGTCAATATTTAGAAATTTTGAGTATAAAAGTAGTGGTGAAGGTGATGTGACTGCCCAGCAGAGGTCACTATAAGCCTAGAAACATGAAGGGAGACGCATACTGACACAACCACAAAGGCAAGAGGGCAAGGTACCAATTACCACAGTTAACAATAGAAACTGGAGGAATTTAAACAGAATAATATGGGGGAAACTACTATTTCCTTGTGGTATTGTTATAAAATATGGCATAATAGATGTAAAAAAGAGAGAGATATGAGAGCTGTTTGAAAATTGTAACCTGTGGCTAACACACCGTTCTTTTTCAGGTGTTAAACTAATTTATTCCACAACATATTTAACCCATTGAAGCCGATAAGCCTTTAGGTCTATGACTGTCATTTTATATTTTAAATAAAAAATCGAAATGTTACTCATACAATTTTATTCTGGCATGATAAGACAATTTTTTTTAACCAAAAAAATTTTTTCCAAATGCTTCCTGTCATATACGTCATCAACTTCCTGTTCCTTCCTCCTGAGAACATAGAGACAAGACCCTCCGAGAAAGAGGTCATTCTATTTAGATTATTTTGATTTTTAACCCCGATATGTATATCTCTATTTGATCATTCAAGTCTGTAGAATTATCCCTGAAAAAATTAATTTTCTTTATAGGTATATTTGTGCAATCAGCAACTATATCAGTCATTAAAATGCTATTTTATGCAAAGAAAAATATCCAAAATGGAAAAGAAATACATGATTGTTAGTGACTCAACTGATATAATTATATGCATGAAATATTTGAAAAAAATCTGGGTTTAAATGGGTTTAAGAGAAAAACTGACATAAGGCTGAATTAGTTTTCCACTGACTAATAAAACACCTAATTTGGCAACATGACATACAAGTAAATCCAGGAATTCTGTGGTGGAACAATCAATATGGATTTTGGGACGGGCGGCTGTTGCAGGGTGTGTGTGTGTGTGTGTGTGTGTGTGTGTGTGTGTATACATGAGAAACAAGAAACACATGTCGCATTCACGTGCTGTGTGCAGCCAGCCTGGCGAGGCTGAGGAACTATTCCAGGCTCTGGGGTTTTATTTTGGGGGTCTGTTGTGTTATTGTTTCCCTCCTTCATCACTCCTGCTCTGCTTGGATTTAACTGTGGCTGAAATGGGTAAGAAAAAAAAAAAGTGTCTTACTAGGAGCGCAACGGATGATCAGTAAGTTGAGACCAAGGGATTGACTATCAGCCAGGCATGAAATGAAATAAAGAAATATGCTCCTGAGAAGTTACAGAGCAGCCCAACATAAATCACTGTATCTGTTTAATGATACGTTCGATTTGACATGTTTCTGTCGTGTGTTAACACTGCATGAAACAAAATACTGTAAATAAATTGTAAAATTAGTCTGTCACTGTGTTTGGCAGATGCAGCGTTGCCACATTATGACTAAAATTTCACACTATAGATTGAAATTAAGATAAGAAAAAGGCTTAAATTTCTTGTCAATGCCCAAGACTTGAACATGTGTTCTGTGGCCTGCTATTAAACAGCTACACACTTTGATAGCTCCATCTTTTTTTATTAAGAACATTTCCTCATCACTTTTAGTAATTGTGACATGGTAACTGAGACACATACAGCTTTAATGTGTCTTGCATCATTCTATCATTCGCTTAGTCTGCAGGTTTGAGTGTTAATGGGAAACTTAAATCTGACAATTCTTCCTGGACACAGCGGCTCTTATACTATTCTTTGACATAAAAAGGGAGCCACAGGAGCAACTAACAATGATATAGTCTACTTATTTGGCAATTTTGACAAGGAAGATGATTAAATTATCGTTATCCCGGCCTGGCCTTTTGATACTGGGACTGGGGACAGAAACACACATAAAACAGCAGAGGAATGCATAAAAACATATGTTTATGCATAAAATAAGAAATTAGAGAAAGTTGTCTTCTTGTTTCTATTTGTCACCAGTGTAACATGAGTCCCTTCCTGATTGTGGCATCAGCAGCAACAGGCAGGACTATGGATGCACCAATAACTTCCCTCTGCTGATAAATCTGTATTAAACAAGTGGATTGACAACAAATTCACTCATACACATAGTCTCAAAGCAAGTTCTCTCAGCAACATTTCTCTCAGGGTCATTGTGCTAAATAAATCAACTGAGCTTGACTTTCAGCCAAAACAGGAAGTGTGTCATCTGAAACTTGCAGCAAACACGACTTGCTTCCTCAAAAAGTCTTTAGGTAAAGCACAGAAAGAGTTAAAAGTATTGCAACTTAAAAACCACAGTCACATACTGGTTTCACTCATAACAACAGCTCATATCTGATCATTTGAACCTGGACTAATGTTGTACTTTAATCCATTTGTCATTTTTCTTGACGAAAAGGAGCAACGTCACAAAAACCTCCTCTGCAAACTCAAACTTTCTGTATCTCAACTGCATTCTGGTCCATTTTCTGCCAGTCAAAGTGTGGAATTCGTCCAACGCTCTGTTCAATTGATTTCGTTCCATACGATTGTGAAGCATGTGCAACATGGTATGTTTACAGCCGATTTTTTATCCCCATTTGCTGAAACCTTTGCTGACCTCAAATAGCCTCGTATTTACAAAACAAATGTAAAATACAGTTTTAAAAGTATTGATCAGGTCTCACAAAATGCACATTTTGTGTTCATGTTGGTTTAATCAATTGAAAGCCCTTTTTTAAAACATTAATCACATGGAATGTGTAGTTTTTGACACAAATGATGATAAATTTTATTAAATTGTTAAATTAAATTTTAACAGCATGTGTTTTTATTTTTTAAACATTTTTAGTAGAGTTAAACTATCTGGTAGGGTTTTTTTCTTTTAGGGTTACACCACATGACATTTCAGACTTTATCCCGTATATCATCCACCACTGCAATCATTTTATATAAATATGCACAAAATATTTATCATTCTATGTTCGTTTATTTATTTAAATACCTCCACCTTCAGCAATAATGCATACTGTGTTCTTACTGGTGCTTTTTACTCTATATGTAATGTGTATTTATTTTTTCTGCCTCTAGATATATATATATATATATATATATATATAAAAAGCTTCTTTTCTTACTCATTGCTTCACTGTATCTGAGCTGCAGTATCGCACAAATTTCCCCAATGTGGGATCAATAAAGTTTTATAATCTATAATCTAATCTATATCATAAATATAATTACAGAATGACTGAATAACTGTATGTACTTTGTGGACTGTATACTCTACTACAGTCTACAGTGTGTTATTTCTGTATTTTGCAGTAAACCACTAACAGAAACTGTCACTGCAGGTCTGTGAGTCTGAACACTCCCTCTCATGAATATATAAGTGGTGAAAAGACGCATCGTTTAACATACCCCAGGCACGAGTGTCTCCGACCGTGTCCGAAACCGGTCGGCGCCCCTTTCCTTGCAAATCGGTGATCTTTGTTCATTGTCCCTTGAACTCCTGACTCATACGAGACACTAACAGCGCATCTATGGGAATTCTTGGACTTTTACAATTCTGGTATTTTTCTCCTATTAACTGCCGGGTGGGTCTGGATTGACTCCATGAGGTTTTGTTCTTGCGGAGATTCCAGGTGAAATAAAAAAAGGCGGGTGGAAGATGAATCTGAATAATCCTCAGTGCTTCAGGATGCAGGAAAGAAAAATCATTGAAGAATGTTGCAGAGTTCTTCCACTGATGTCCCAGGCAGGCCTTGACAGGGCTGACTTGGAGTGTGATATTAAATTAGTCTCTCCAGGAGGAAGGAGCAGAAAGGGAGCTGTTGTAGCTACATTGAAGGATTAGCCACAGCTGTCTCTCCTCTAACTGATTTGCTGTTGTTGTTGTAAATATCCAAACAAAATCTCAGATGTGACGACCATTACATTTTTAGAATGATCTCGTGAAACTGTCCGGAAGGATCTGCCAGGGGAAGTCTAAATAATGTCTTTGTGTCTGTGCTTCTCTGTCAATCAGTCACTCTGCAGGAAAAAAAGAGGAAGGGTTGACTTGTGCCTACTGCAGGGTAGCGTCAGCGAGGGTTGAGCCTTATCCTCCAGTCAGTCTGAGAGCTTCGAGTCCCCCTGAGGTTGCTGAGGACAGCCCACCAATCCCCACAAGCTGTCGGCTCGTCGGGATGAACGCGCAAAAAGCTCAGACACAAAAAGTTCTGGTGTCAAGTTACAGGCCGATTCTTCTACCCCGTCTAAGCTTTGTAAGACTGAGCCTACTTTCACATTTGGGAAGTTACAGGATAAGTTGTCAAATGGAGATCTAACTGTACCGAGCGGCTGGAGGGTGTTTTTGTGTCTGGCGGAGCTGGTTTGGCTCTGCCTTCGTTGACACGTGAGATCAACAGGCGCCTGACCCGACACACTCCTTCTGCTGCCCTGCAGCTACATAATTATAGGGGGATATTGTTAGACTTGGGGCAGCAGGGGGGGGATGAAGGGCATATAAAGATGCTCAGTGAAACCTGTTACACAAAAACAAACAGACAATCCAAACACACAAGGCTTTAGGCTATACCATGAGTTCTGGTGACGAAACTACGTCATGACCAAATAATTAAGTCATAGGATAGTTTAAAAAAAATAACGATAATCCAATGATCGTCAGTTGTAACCTTCATGTTGTGCTTGTTTCATGTTAATCAATGTGGTGTTCCTGGTCAAATTTGACTGCTCCATTAAGAGTCATATTATATATTAAGACTCACATCATAAAAACTATAATAAACCATTTAAAATGTGGTGTGTGTGTGTTCAATTTCAATCAAAGTTCAATTTCTTACATTAATTCTGGTCTCCCCCATTAATTTCTAATGATCAGAGCGCCACAAGTGTACAGAAGTTGAATGTGGACAAAGTCGTGGAATTTTAGGCGAATCTGATCAAATTAACCACATTTTTCAGAGACAAAAACTTTGAAACAGTCAAATTTAAGTGGGAACACAACATAATAGTTAATGAGAGGTTTTGGCCTCATAAACTGAACAATTAAGACTGACTAATAGCATAATATGGAATGAATATATGGCTTGAACCTCAACGGACTGTGAACTGTAAGTAATTAGAGCAACTGGAGGGAGCCACATGATGTAGGTTTTTGCAGCTTTGAACCAGCACTGCATCAAATCCAATATATCTGCTGTTTTTCTGTCTCAAGGACAATTTATTCAGTCGTGTTTCCTTTTTATTTCCATGTTTCTTGCAGTGGAGGGGACTCAGCCGTGAGGATGCAGCGCGTCTTTCTAGTTTTGTGCATTTAAAGTTTCAAACATTTCAACCTCAGATATTGGGACACTTGTTGCATGGCAACAGGCCGTCAGCACAACCACTTCCTTGAGCAATATGTGCACCCAAAAAAAAAAAAAGAGATGATGAACAGACAGATTATTATCTTCTTAATATGGTATAACTTTGTCATGCGGTTGGTTCAGTGTCAAAAACAATGAACTAAAGTATTACTAGAATAGATGAACTTATAATATCACAGAATTAGAAGATAATCCGAATGGTCTGAGGACATCTGGATCTCTGAACTTTGTCTAACACAGTTTCGTGCCAAGATTCACAGAAGGAAGCATTTGTTATCCACCAGGTTTTACTCCTTCATTTTTATAATACTTGTGAAGTCTTTTTCCCTCCTTACATATTTAGCATTTTGGCTGAAATATTGTGTTAATTCTACACAGATGTTCCACAGAAGATGATATTTAAATTTTTCTTGAGCGGCCACAATGCAAAGTATTTCTAAAGAGCTAAATTGTGTGTAAATTATCACATTCACAAACTTTGTCTTAAAACATGAGGTTGTGGTATCATTACTATACAGTCACCACTAACCCAGCAAATCAGGGGAGAGGTTCATTAATATTAAGACCAGGTACATACACAGGAATGTTTTCTGGGGGCAATGGGTTGTCTTAAATGTAATGCAATTATAAAAGAATTCAACATTAGTAGGCTCTAATATGAGGCTGTTTAATTAATTCTTTATCACAACTCATAATCTCTGGCTCATCTCATCTCTTTGCTGCCTCCATGAGGCTTCTCTCTCTCTCTGAATCCACTTCTTCTCAGCAGGCATTACCCAAAAAGGTTATAAGATTTAGTCATGTAACCGTTTTGAATGAAAGTATTCATGTGATGCATTACATACATTTATTCTGCTTGCTAAAACAAAACTGTCAGCAGACATGTAGCTTAGGTTGCTACCAAAAAATTAGCAGCCTACTTGTCTCCCAGCTAGCTATCGGGTTAATTACTTAGGCTAAACATGGCAAACTAAACCTGGATTTATGAATATTGTTATTCCATTCATAAAATTTAATATTAATTATGTTTAGTTCAGGTGCCTGTCACATGCTTTTACACTTTGTGCCTGAATATAAGTGAATGAGGCAACTTTTATTTTATTAAAAATGTTTTCAGTGGAGATTTTCTGGGGTTTTCATTCTCAAATCTAGGCATCGGCCTATACGAACCAGAAAGAGAGAAGCTTTTAAAAGTGTATTTGGATACGTTTTGATTCTTAAAACCATAAATATATCTTGATAGAGATATCAAAATTCAGGAAAAGTGTACACTAAGGACCTTTAATGGTTCTCCATAAACTGAGCTTGCCTAATTAAAGACATCCAGTGGCCCGATCATGAAATGTACCCGAATCAAGTCCAGCTGGACCTTTATTTACCCTCATTTCATGTCACCTGTCTGCCGTTCTATGTCAAAATATGGGGGAAAATGGCTATAAATGAACTATATGAAAACAGAGCAACTTTAAACAGGCTAAAGATGAATGCTTTTATGGTTTCAGATCACAGGTCACAGAAAGAAATTCATTCCTTGCGCTTTTCTTGACCATTTAAGCTGCATCACCTTCATCATTGTGGTTATCACAGCTCACCATAGAGGGCTCTATCTATATATATTGAAGCAGCAGACAGGGGCAAGGCATAAGTGTTGATGAGAGGCTTGTGTTAGCGTGAATTGAATCTAAACAAGCCCCTGAAGTGGTCTGGACTGGTTATGTGTGTGTTTGTGAGGTGAAGGGAAGGAGGACACTATCTGAGGCCGTAGCAGCTGACAACCATGAAATGTGTAAAGATTACACGAGCAGGCAGCAGATGACATGACTGAAATGCACACACTGGATCATAGAAATACAAGCATCGTGTTTACAACCTGTTGCCTCTATGCAATTATAGGCACAGGACCAGGCATGCAAACAGATACGGGTGTGGATTAGAAGGGGGGGCGAGGCAAAGATACTCGGGTTACATATTTAATAGATGACATATGTTAAACATATCAATATTTAACCGACAGTGATACTATTTTTGATCATTTTGCTATCACCAACTATAATTTAGAGCTTTTTAAATAAGAAAAAAGCCAACAACTAACCCTTAAAAGGATTGATTTTAAATATAATCCATCTGCTTTCAGTATATATTATAATACTGCAGGTTTCCCCTTGTCCGAAGTACATTCTTGACCATGCAAGCGTTACTTAAAGCTACAGTACGTTCACTGAACCATATAAGACCATCACAAGTCTTTATTGCAGTCTGCTTGCTAGTCAGACCTTCCAGGATAAAATAATTACCTGATTTTACTCTTTAACAAACCTGGTGAGATTCGGTTTATATTAATTACTTTTCTTTGAAAATATGTTGTAATCTTGAGCGGCGAGGGAGCTTTAAAGCATTAAAGTTTAATAAGAATATGAAAGGAAGTGAAAAGAATCAAAACTTTATGCACCAAAATGCTAATTCTACAGGGATTTCTACAACACTACACATGGTATTCAAACATTCATCAGTGCTTTTAAAGGCTAATTAAGGCCTGCTCTCATTATCTTGTGAGCTTATGGAACTAAAGACGGGTTAAAATGTTATGTAATGCTTGCAGCCACATGGAAGAGATCTCAGACTTATGGTCATAACACGTAAATTTAATCAAATGACTTAAGGATGCAGCTATGCAGCTACTTCATGCTGCCGCTGCAACTTTATCAGTTATGAACTAGTTTTTATTGGAGAAACAGGACGTGTGGCGTGGGAGCATGGGAAAGGTGTAAATTACATGACTCATGGTCGATGCATTAGACTTGGCAGCACTGAGGCTCATTAGACAATTTTCCATTTAATTATTGAATTAAACAGTTGCTTACACAAACCTTCATAAATCTAAAAATTGATATCAACTTTGTGAACAGACGACGAAGAGAGACGACTCCTCTCTGGTCAGTTTCTATTACTTCGTGAAGTCACTAGAGGTTCTGAAAAGACTAATTATCTCCATCTCTCACGACGCATCATCACAAAGTTCAGCAGATACACTGGCTTTTTCATTCATGCTAGTGAAGCCATAAAAAAATAATCTATTTAAACATAGTGGCAACTTGAACGAATTTAATCAGCTCCATCTGTTCTGACGTAAAGGAAACACATGCTGCCTGTTTTCAGTCATGAGGAATGAATAGAAGGAACAAGCGAAGGTACAGCAGTTAGCATCCAGCCTGTGTTTACTGCGGCGAGGTATCTTCAAACCCTGTGAACTCAGCTTTGTCTTCGCTAAACAGACAACCTCAGGTCAGAGACGAGCAGCGGATCCGCTGCTATAGGATCCTTTCTCCTCATTATTTGACCTGTGCTGGGCCGGCTGAATGCAGCGCTGAACACCTAAGGCACGAAACAACACCCTCTCTTTCATAGCGGGAACAATGAGGTCCATTGAGATGACACCGGTCCCGACGTCAACAAAATTATCATTTCCCACAGTTACCTTCTCGTCGGACAATGGGGCTTTTTTCGCCACAGAAAACTCATGACACACTTTTATGACGTGAAAGCACAGCTTCTATGATGCGGAGACAAACCAGTGTCCGAAATTAACCGGACAAAATGATAATAGGCTTTTTCTTTTTTTTTTTTTTTAGTCGCATATACCTTTGTTTCAGTATATTTCATTGAGATAAGGTAGAATACTTTGGTTATAACCTGTCTATAGTCTAAAATGTGAGTAATTTCCTCTAAGCCATTTGATATGTCATTAGGATGTCATGGGGATCGAGACCCAGTTCCACATTTTTCAAAAATCAAGAAGGTTTGAGCTTATCAACACTATTTAATACTATTATAACATGTTATATCTTAAGCTGAAAGTCCTATCATTTCTATCAAATAAATATATCTCAGCTGTGTTAAGTGCATGTAAACTTCCTAGTAAGTCCTGTTAGACGTAATCCAATAGTAAAAGTAATCAAATGACAAAATCCATGTTGGTAACAGCAAGATAAGAAAAAAAAAAAAAAGGTGGTATAAGGCTGAATTATGATGAATCCAAGGTCTGGCCTGGAAAATAAGTATTAATAAGTCTAATAGTTCTAATCAGCTTTTAAAACTACTAATACTAAGATTCCTCATCTTTCAACCAAATGATAGAAGTATCAATAGTGGTATCGATAAAGACTCTGAAATAAATGCATGCACTTGGTCGCAAACTCAGAAGATGACAATCAACACACTCTGAAAATTTAGTTTTAAAAAGAAGCTTAAATAAATACAGTGGTTTTGATGCAAATTGTAAAATGGTTATTATGGAATTACAAACTGTTTAGCTCTAATTGGCTTGTAGAACATAACTTAAACTACTAATATGAAGATTTCTCATCTTTCCACCAATTGACAGACGTATCAAAGTTTGATAAAGGTTTCCTAAGGTTTCCTGAAAAAAGGAAAGTCGACCTGCATTTGATGCTCAGCAGGTGTTAATTTTCAGACCTTGCTCATTACTTCTCCTTAATTCTAATACCTGACCCCAACCGCTCTGTAATGATTAACAGTACCTGGGTGTGTGTGCCAGGGTGAAGCGTCTCTGCAGGGCGATGCTGCGGTTCATCAGGAGCTTTCGGAACAGCAGGGGCGAGTGGCGGGGAGAGTTTCGGGGAGAGGCGCATGGGGACATCCTGGGGGACCCGCAGGGCGAGCCAGATGTTGACTGCGGTTTCAGCCTGACGGGCTGAGCGCCGCCGAGCGGGGAGGACACGGCCTCCGCGGGGCCGTCCCCGAGGGCCTCGCTCATGTTCCGCACAAGGGTCTAAAAAAACCTACGTCTCACGCTGGTTAATGGCGATGTTGACAGGCAGTCCAGGTGGTCCATCTCAAAGCAGCAGCAGCAGCATGATTATGCAAAGCAGAGGCCCCTTCGGGAAAGACTGTAAATTCTTCAAATCCACTTTTTTTTTTTCCTTCCCTCCCACAGCTGGCGGATCTTCATCACCTCTTTCAACAGAGCTATCTGCAGGCTCTGTTGATGGACACCAACATGAGTGCAGGAGTGAGCCCTCCCCTCCGCAGGAAGCTCTGTTTACATAGCACTGAGCCCTGCCTAAATATGGCCTGCCCTGAATTATAGCATTGTTAGCTTGTACCACGGCTGAATAGCTGTGTCCACCAGCCTCCTTCATGCAGGAGTAAACCGGCAGCCGCCGAGCAGCAGGTTTACATTTGATTCGGTGCACAAACAGTGACCGGATCACAGCCTATATAGACACACAGGGCTGGAACTGTTTGGCTTTGAGAGGCTGCAGCCCGGAGAGATTCCAGATAGATTTTTCTTTATGCTGGTCAGTGCCCCCCGTCCCCCTAAACTGTCTAAAAACAGAGACCGCTTGAGATAATTGATAACAGGAACTCTGGTAATGTCACTTAAACTTTTTAGTCTTATCTCAGAGGAATAGTGCTTTCCCAAAACGGGGCTGAGGGTTGATGGAAAAATCAGAGATCAACCAGAGTCAGAAAAAAAAACAACTTGTGAATTCAGCCAAAATACACAAGCTGAAGTCCTAAATCTGTTTGTACCTAAACATCCCCTTTGATAACTATCATGCTGCGGATACAAAAAGTTCCTATCTTACAAACAGGACCACCTTTATGTAGATAAAGTCTTGACTTTCATCTGTTCAAGCACAGAAACATGAGAGCTGCATACACAGGTGTTAAGAACAGAAAAGGTTAACTTCCTAAAGGTTAAACCACGCTTATTTATAGCATCTTATCCATATTTAGGGGACAGATTTTTGTGATTAACTCTTAAAAACCTACAATTATTGCTGTTTATGTATGCGTGCAAATGATCCATTAGCATCTACATGCAAATTTAAGACATCAGGCTAACATTTATTCAATTCATTATAATGTCTGAGTCATTTCAATTTCTCTCACTGTAGTGAGAGAGAAGGACTCTCAGCTCGAGGGGCTGATTGCCAAAGGGGCTGATTTAACTGAGGAGGGGTCAGGAGAGGTCACAGCAATGAGCTCACTAACAAAAACACAGCTGTTGTCTGAGGTGCTGCCAAATGTGACCAGCAGATGGTGCAAACACACACACACCAACATGAACTCAGGATCACGAAATGTCACATCATCCTGTGGGGTTTTGACTTTGGAAGATTATTTTTATGACATTTGGTGAAATGTTTATCCAAGGCAGCTTACAGTGCCACGACTAGCAAGGTGGCCTCAGCGCCCTTTAAAAAAACCACATCATGGGCTCACCCGGTCTGCCATCAGGCCTGTGACTGAGTGGGAGAAAAAAAAATCATTCAAAAGACAAGAAAAAGAGCAGACTGCGTGGGCTCAGTCAATCAAACTGTTGTCATTATGAGTCAATGGCAAGAAAAGAAAAAAGGGGCTGAATCCTGTATCTTTTTATACATAAGTGGCGGGATATGTGGAACCATTTATTTGACTGAGTCACAAACCTTTTCTCCTTCTACCACCAACAGCACCAAATCAAACACAGTCACGCAGACCATGCTACACACACACACAAATTAATTCACACCAGCAAACCTGTGTTTGATACCTGAAAAGCCTTTGGAGTGGACAGTACGCCTGCTGCTTTCCTAGTAAGCTCCAGTTTTCCTATGTGTAACTGCATCATGTTGTTTTTTTGCACCTAATCAGGCAAGAAAAGTTAATTAAAAGGGAGGAAAACATCATAACTACATGAGTACAATTTAATTTAATCGACAATTCTCTAATTCTACACCAGAGCCCGTTTCTCAGCCTCTTTCTCAAGGCAATGTTTTTAATAAAAAGAGATTTCCTTCTAGCGTGTCCATTTTCAGCCAATAAGCTTCCATTATGAATTACCCTTCAGGAGCTTCGTGGAGGGGATGACAGGGACCTACATTTTCACAATAGATGATAGGATATTGGAGGATCATTTGGGTTTGAGAGGATCTAGAAGTAGGCATCACTTTAATACTAAATCAATGAAAAACCCTAAAAGACATTATGAAGGAGAAAACCTCTGATTCTGATACAGATATAATAAGACACGATTATAGAATGATGAAGCTACATACTTTTTCCCCCCATAATAAATGCCCTAATTATCTTTAAATGGAATAGTGATGGATTCAGAAATGTAAAAATACTGAATCAGATCTGTTGAAATGTAGCTATAGCCACAAAGTCACATTTGACGGGTGAACTTATTTAAATTATTTAACTTCCAAGTGAGGGAATAGGAGAAAAGCAAATCAAAAGAACCACAGCAGCCTTAATGTTCAGTCTCTTGCTTCTCCCCTGCCACAGGAGATAAATAAGACAACACACACACACACTCTTGCAGCATTTGATGCATGATAAAACCCCCTCACCCATTGTTTTCTGTCAGCCACGTCTCAGCACGACACGACACCCAACTGTCCCGCTCCCCTGCTGAGACAACCAGGCAGACAGCTCTGCTGTCAATTTGTTTACTGGATAAGAAGATTCTGGCTGCAGTACATTTTACCTGGAAGGTCCAGTATGTGCTACAAAATAATGGTCATCGAATATCGAAATACTGTGATGCAGCTGCCCTTCAAGCTGCCGACTGTCGGCAGCAACAGCATCACAGTTTGAGGCTGGATTTTCACCAAGGAAAAAATGATGCTGTGCCACTCTGGACATAACAGCACAATCCAGTTTGAAGTTTGTTGGCTCTATTTCAATTAAAGTCTTAGTCTTCTGTTAAACGCCCTTGTTAGTTTTAGTCATATTTAGTCAACTTTGAACTCTGACCTTAACTGAGGCAAGTGAGGCCTGCGGTTCTTTGGATGTTGTTGCGGGGTCTTTTTGACGTCTTGGATGAGTCGTCGCTGCTCTTGGGGTCATTTTGGTTGGATGACCTCTGACCACTCCTGTGAAGGTTCACCACTGTTCCATTTTGGTCTGCATTTGTGGATAATAGCTCTCACTGTGGTTCACTGGAGTCCAAAAGCTTTAGAAGTGGCTTCCAGATAAATCTCAATCACTTTCTTTGGCATTTGTTTCTCTATTTCTTTACCTCTCAGCATGATGTCTGGTTTTGGGGGATCTTTTGATCTACTTTGTCACGCAGGTCATATTTAAGTGATTTCTTGACTGAGAACAGGTGTGGCAGTAATCAGGCCTGGGTGTGGCTAGAGAAATTGAACTCAGGTGTGATAAATTGCAGTTAAGTTATGTTTTAACAGGGGGGAGAAATCACTTTTTCACGCACCTTAATAATAAAAACCTTCATTTAAAAGTGTATTTTGTAATAAGAAGTCAGGAAAGGGAAAGGAAACGCTTTTTCACACCATTGTATCTAAAGCTCTATATAATAATGGTTTCACCGGGGAAGAATTCCATTATTGTAATAGCAGTGTGAGTAAAGCCAAAATCCTTATGTTGATTTTTATTTCACTACATTGGGAACACTGCATTTTATATCCTAAATCTAATTAAAATCAAAGAAAAATGTGTCAATTTCTGAATTATTTTAGAGAAAATTAAGAAAAATGAATATTTTCTAAGAAAACCTGCTGTTCAAAGAAATAGCAGCGTTTCAGTTCCAGACCAACAAAATTAAAGTTCTGGAGTGGCCAAGCCAATCCGCAAACCTTAATCTCATTAAAAACTTGTGGGCCGACATCAAAAATGCTGTTTCTGAGGCAAAAACCAAGAAATTCAGAGGAATTATGAGGCTTGAAGCACAGATTTTCAGACATTTTACGATGTTGTGGCTCAATTTAAATAAATCATAGCATCTCCAAACTGTTAATGATACACAAAATATCTATTGTGGCTACTGTGAGTAAGAATTGTTTATAGAATCATAACAATAATGAGACAGGATGTGTTTTAGTGACCTTCGGCAGCTGATATTAAGCCTGATTTTAAAGGCAACGTGAACTTTTGCTACCACAGTCGACAATTATCGCTTTTTGCGCCTTTGAGCTCAAAGACATTGAATCTGATGTGATGAAATTAAACAGTAATGCATTAGAACTTTCACATAAACACGCTGAGTAAAGAACCTACTGCAGAAGAAATAAAAATAACAGCGAGAATATTTCGGCGAGTTAATTTTTTAAAATAAAAATGGACATTTATAGAACAATAAACTATATTATATAATACTATATTATATACCGTAATAAACTATATTACGGTGTAATTCAGAGACACAAACTACTTTACCCATCCACATACTGGTAAAAAACACAAAAAGCCTTTATTAACTGCAGCAGCACATGTTTTCTACTTGCTTAAATGTCCTTGTCGTCTACTTTAGGTTAGTAAAACAAATGGATCTAAGCACTCGTGTACCAGAATCTATTAAAAAATCAATTCATGCACCGTAGAGAGGCATTTTGTCTCCACAAAAATGTACCTTCTCAGAAATCATAATTGATGGATGCAGTTTTTTATAACTTTAATAGATAGAACTACATGTATAGAAAACAAAGGGAGAGCTACAGATGACTGAGCTGGAGATAGGGAGAGAAACATTAAGAACACGGTGCTCTTAAAAAAAAGTGGACAGCAAAAATAGAGTATTTAATCTGAAATGGCCAGACTCACTAGTGTCTCTACTCCCCTGCTGGGAGCACTTAAGCAGTGTGTCTTCGTGTTCAGAAACCGTGGGACTTATTAAAAGTGCTGATGTGAAACACATTCGCTGCCCAACAACATGCTCAGGATGGATTTTAGGTCATCGCAAAAAGCCATTTACTGATGTAAGGGTTGTCAAAAAAAACGCATCAGTGCAGCTCCTGAAACGCGACCCGAGGGAAAACAGAAAACAAGAACTTTGTGAGGAAATAAAGCAAATACTCATGTCAGCATCGTCTGCCACAAAGAAAAGTGAAGTCTCTACTCGAGGTGAGCTAACCCATGAACATCTATAGAACACTGGATGACTCACCCAGAGCTGCTGCCCAATGAGCCGCGTCATTTTATGGTAGATAAACTAGTAAAATAACCAGAACTTTCTCGAGTTTCAACCAATTTTCAAACTGTTATAAACGTCATTAAACCTAGTTTTACCCTGTTGATGAGACGCAGACCTTGTACATTCATTCAATCCATGCTTCCTCTTCACAGCGGCAACCTTACGCCACACAAAATAAGAAAGTCTGGCACAATATAGAAAAAAACAGGGAAAAAAGACCAAATAACACATATTCCTGACTGTAGCACGTGTTTGGAGCTCATCGATATCAAAGGAGAGAAAAAAGAATTTCTCTCTGGACTGGATGTACCAGACTTTTTTTTTAACTTCTTGTCCCGAACATTGATATCAAAAGAGAAAAAAATTCAAGAAAAAACTACAAAAAAATCCAACGACCCCAACACAGGACCCGTATGACTGAAGCTGGTTCGGTTTGTGCCATATTTTTTGGAGCATTTTAAAAGCAAAACTGAGATTTGACAAATTCTCATTGCTCCAATAATCATAAACAGACACTTGCCTGAAGCAAATTTTCCAGTCACATGTTAAGAGATTAAAAAATGTGAAAAATATCCCTTAAAATCACATTTCAAATAGATAAAAATGTGATTAATCTGTGATTGGCAAGTAGCTCAATCTGAAGGCTGATAATATGCATTAAAGCTGCTAAATCTATGTCTATTTAAAGCCAGATTATTTGCAAAGATTTCATGTGTCAATGACAATCATGTTATGTATCTATCTTTTCCATTTCTTTGCAGAAAATAGCATTTTAATGGCTATTATAGTTGCTGCTTGCACAAATCTGCCCATAAACAAAACACTATTTATCCAATGTACAAAATTATTTTGGGGGGGATCATTCTAGAGACTTGAATGATTAAACAGATATATACATGTCAGGGATGAAAATCATACTCATCTCTCTAGGAGGGTTTGTCTTTCTATGTTCTCAGGAGGAAAAGGCAGGAAGTTGATGACGTCATATGACAGGAAGCACTTGGAAACTTAAATGATTTGCTTAAAACCTTTTGTCTAAGTTTTTTACTATCATGTCATTACATAAAAAACCTAGGAGGGTGAGTTCCTGGTCTTAAACTGAAATTATAGCACTGTATAAAACATTAAAAGGAGGAACAACAGATAGGATTAGGTTACACAGTGAAGAGATGATGCACAGAGTTGCGGTAAAGCTCGTCCAGATGGAGCCATCAAGTCGCAGCCAGCTCCTGGGGAAAAGGAGCCAGGAACATGAAGAGGCTCATTCTGGACAACTTCCTCTGGAAAAGGCCAAGAGCTGGGCTCAAAGCCAGCATCCTATGTTGTAGAGGCTCTCAGCAGGCTGTCAACTGCTGATCAAACCACTACAGACCACATTCACCCGTTTATATCCACCACCATCTATGTTTCAATGTTAAGCCGTGGTCGGGTCACTAAATGATAGAGTAAATGTGCAGCTAAAACCACAGAATCTTAATATTAAATATTAAATAAGACAACATGTTTAAAAAACAACAACAATCTAGAAGATAAACTGCAAAAACTGAAATCTTATCAGGTGAAAATATCTTGTTTTTGGTGCAATTAGTGCAAAATTAAATAGATTTGTCGTGTTTCAAGAAAATGTTAGACATGTTTTCTTAAAACAAGACCGAACTGACCAAAATCAGGGAAAAAACTGGAAATGGAATAAGATAATTCTGCTCAATATTGGACCAATTGTACCAAAAACAAGATATTTTCACCTGATTTCTGTAAAAGCCTTTGGTAAATTTGAACTGAGCCCTTTTACTTTCCGATTAATATTACCTCTGTGAGGCATGGACGTTATGCTAAACGTATTAAAATGAAGGATTAGTCATTCATTAATTAAGGACAGTTGTTGCTAAAGGTTGCTGTTTGTTCAATATGACTCATTCATCATGTTTTGCAGATAGCATTCAGTGTCGGCAGCCAATTATGATGCTAAAAATAAAAAAACAAGGGATGTTCATTTCAATACAGTAGTGATCAAAACTAAATCTTTCTACAGACAAGATATATTTCCTATACTTTACAATATTACTACTGTAAAAGAGTCTTGTAGCACAAGTGTTTGATGAAGCTGAGGCCAAACAGGACACATGCCTTGGCATTCCCGTCTCTCTGATCTATTGCACCTGCTGTTGCCCTATGAGCACACTTGACATTTAGTGCTCTCTTTGTTAATGCAAAATGAGGATAATTAGTCATCCCTGCTAAACGGATCACGACACCAAACATGACTTGTTGTGTGAAAACATGGGAAATACTCAACACATGGACTGTGTGAGCCAGTTTGAAGCAATTGAAGCGAAGGTTAGCTACTAAATCAGTATAAACGTTGGGGTCATATTCAAGTAATATTAAATTTACTGAGATATCGCCACAATAGTCCGTCTCATATCTTATTAATGGAGCAATAATTTCCTAAACGACCACCAGGACACAGGGCCAGAGTTAATCAACTGAGACTATAATGACTTATAGTACTGATAGATTATTTCTGGAGAAGTTGAGGAGTATAATGAAGCCAGGGAGGCAGCATCTAGTGGAAAGTGCTTTGCACTTTACCAGATTTCTTTTGACTTCAGCCTCAAAACGTGGTAGTTGCAACTTACATTCAACATCATAGCTGGAAAACTGGTGTTAAAAGTAAGGTTGTTAAAAAATATAATGTAAAAATGCAACTACCTTACTGAAATATTAAAAAACAATAAATCTGATGTCACATTTCAAAGTGTGAACACATTGAATTTACTATGTAGTTAAGGGGCTTGTGGACCTTAATGGTCTAGGTCAGGTGTGTCAGACTCATAGCCCAGAGGCTTAATCTGGCCCCGCACCTCATTTTTGTGGCCCCGCAAGAGCCTGTATGATTTATTTAGAGAGGGGAAAGTGAAAAAATGTTCCCCCGCCGGCGGGAAATTTCATTTATAAATAATAAATCCATCTTGTTAAGCCGGATAGAAAGAACCAATTTGTACATGTAGCACACCAAAATGTCAAAGACAAGAAACTCAGCGACAAATCTAATCAAATAATCAAATATTATTATCTTAACACAACAGAATTTCAACCCTAAGCAATAATGAGCATATAGCGAAGACATAAATCGGTACATTTCTGAATTTTTATGCTAATATTAACAAAATGCCAACATTCTCATTCTCACTTGGCCACGAAGGTTGAAAGAAAATAATTTTATTTGTTCAAAATGTTGTCAAAATACATGTGTCATTACTTTCTTCTTCTTTTACTACAGTATGTTTAATAATCACATAGAATATTCTTGTATGACTCTCGAGACAAGAGGTGTCAAACATGTGGCCCGAGGGCCAGAACCGGCCCGCTAAAGGACCTAAATATACTGTATTTAATAGAATTAGTCCAATATTGATTATAATTGTCCTGCCTTTTGCTTGCTTTGCTTTTTGAATTAAGTTTATTTAGAATTTTCCAAAATATGAGATAAAAAGTCAGAAGATATGAGATAAATATACATTAAGATAATAAGTCAAACAATTTAATCTTATTTTAAGAAAAAAAAGAAGAAATTTACCAAACTCAAGAAAAAGAATGCAAAATTATGTTCCAATGGAATAAGATATTTCAAGATAATTCTGCTCAATACAGGATTAATAGTACCAAACAAGATATTTTCACTTGATAAGATTTAATTTATTTCAATATATTAGTTTATTTTATACTGCCCACTTTAGATTAAATTGCACCACATGCGAGTTTGACTCTAGATTGTGATGATTTTCCATGTTTTGCTGGAGCATAGATGCTAAAATCATTAAAAAATATATATATATATAACATTAATTTTTACATTGGCATATTTATTTATATATATTATTTAATTATATAATATGATAGCAAGTAAATACGTTTATATAATTAAAACTGGTCCTTTGAGGGCAAACATAACGCAGATGTGGCCCAGGATGAAATTGAAGCCCCTGGGCTTCGTGGTCCAATGACTTTCATCAATTTGCACATTCTATTTATTTTTAAGCCACAGACTTTTGGTCTTAACTCAACTTTTGGGTTGGTAATGGCTCAGTGATGAACGCCTGACTCTCAGAGAGGAAGAGACGGAGCCATCCCATCCTTCATCAAACTATATCAGATCTCAGCATCTATGAGGGTCTGCTGCATCTCCTAGGCAACCGGGAGCTCCTCGATGGCAAACAGCATGTCGTTTATCCAAACAGGATGCCCGCTGAGGCTTTACTTCTACTTGCTGCCCTTGATTGCCTCTGGAGCCATAGCCACTAAACCTGGGCTGTTAAATGCATTCATGACAAAAAAAAAAAAAAAGAAGAGGAGTAAACAAGATGATGATGAAGCAATTTTACTCTATTGGACCAAATGTGCTGTTAAAAAAAAGCATTCAGATTGTTCCGCAAACATTGCCTTGTTTTTTATCAGCAAACAGTCATTGCTAACAGCAAGGAGGTGAAAGTCAACAGCCATAAAGACTTGGAGGGAGACGCAAACAGCAAATGGAAGATGTGGTCCGATGCACTTTGATGGCGAAAAAGCGCCTTAACAAAGACAGCCAACAATCCATTTGGTAAATTACCATTTCCTTATTCCACTGCTTCTTCTATTAGATGCTTCCTTTTAATAGAAGAGGTGAGCAAAGCTATCACAGCTGAGCTCATTACACTTGTGTTTGCGGAGGCATATTTTAAAGTGAATTTAGCCTCAGTTAGTTTTATTTTTGCCACATATGGTCATGAGCCTGCATCTGGATGCACGGATTCTTTATTGTCATTCAGTAAGTCTACATATGATGATTTAGGTTCCCTGGTCCTGGGGCAGGATCCCAATGTTCAGTAATAAAAATATAAAATAAATTAAAGACTAGAAATAGTAAAAATACAATAAAAGAAATATGCATACTAAATACATAATTAAGAATTAAATATGTGTTGTGGAGTCTAATGATAGTGAGCAGTAAAGGGGATTTTCTAAGCGAGAATTGTTTCACACTCTGGACAAACTGGTATTGAACCATTTGTCGATCTGTGTCCAGCTTGTTCTTCAGCTGTTGAATGACAGAAACACTGAGGAGGCCAGCTGGGTGGAGAGAAGAGGAAGCATCTGCACTGTGACAATTTTTAAGCAATTATAAAAATTCTCTGATCGCATATTGATACTAAATAATCGTCTGATTCTAGTTGCTGGTCGATTGATCGCAAACAACAAAAAAATCACATTGCAGCTCTTCTGTTTTTCACTGCAGTCGAGAAATCCATCCGTGAATTACTGATAGAGGCTCATCTCCCCTCTACAGCATCGCTAAATCCACCAGGAAACTTTTCAATTAGCGCTCAGCTAAGCAGCAAGTCGGGCCTCCATGAAAAGATATCACAAAAAAAGACAGAGCTCAAAAAAACTCAGATTTAAATCACAAATTCCATGTAAAAGTGTACAGGAACATAAATTGTGGAAAAAATAAATAGCATTTTTTAGAGATCATTAAGGATACATCAGATCATTCTGAACCGTTTGGAACTGTTCGATCTACTGTAGTTATAACAGCATCTGGACCACATTCACTATATTTAGAATCTGCATATATTCTTTACTGTTGGGAGGGGGATCGTGAGGAACCGAACGGCAGAATCTGTTACTATAGCTGGGGAGTTTTCATTTACATATTTCCAATCTGCTTCCCTTCAAATCTGCATCTCTTCCACTAATCATTTGCAGCTCTGAGAACAGCCTGGCAGGTGGTTCACACACTTATCTGGGGAGGTCTTCTAGGAAATGTATCATAGCATATGTAAACTACAAAAGCAGTGAGAGCACCAAGCGTATGAGTCTATTGTTGACTTATTGAATACACGCACTATCATGGAATGAAGAGTATAAATTATCATCATACAGGGTAAATTTGATGCAACAGAGTGACCTGGTTAGCAGAAGAGCCAGCCTTATGAAATAAACAATGCACACATCAAAGTTCTGCAGAAGCAAACATCAAAACCTATAGATAGAAAATAAAAAACACCATCTAAAGTTAATACTAGAAAGGAAGTGAACACCAGCAAGGCATACGACATCGCTGTGATGACTGTAAAACGTGGTTATAGATTACTCATACATACAGTTGCTACTCTGACAAGAAATGATCTGCAACTTCTTGATAATGCTCATATTTAAATAAATATCAGAACATGCATGCAAGTCACAGCCTCAACAGTCAAAGTCTTCATTAGTGCCTCTGGCGTTATTTTCTTTCATTTTCTGATTCTCATATTGGTGACATCAACCTGCCGATGGGGACTAAGGAAGGAAATTAGACGCTGGCTATAATCTTACATATTTACAAATATATGTTCATTAATATGCATTGTCTCTGTTTTAAATAAATAAACTCAAACAAGCTATGCAGGTGTAAGATATCACCACCAGGTGGCGCCTGTTTGAAGGTCCATTTACTGAAATGTTACCAAATAACAAAAACTTCAAATAGATCCAGAAAACATGATTTTTCCCGGATCATTATCAAAATCGACTCATCTGTTTATGGTACCATTCCCCAACATTCACTGAAAATTTGAGTAAATTCCAACCAAAACCTTTAGAGGTAGACAAACAAACCAACAGATAAACATCAGCTAAAATAGAACCTCCTTGGCAGAGGTAACAAAAATACACCAGACAATATAAATGTCATTAAAACAGTTCCATTTACTCAAGATTCTCTGATTCAATTCAAAAGATTGAATCAGAGAATAAATTGTCATTGAACTGGGAATAAATCTGCAAATGAAAAACAAGGTACATCAAACAAAACATATGTATGTAGAAGAGTGAAGTGTTTCATTTTTTGTTTGCAAAACTACAAATTCTTTGCAAAAACAAAAAGGGGGAGCTGCAGGAAAGGTGTGCCGGGCCTGGTTGTGTGTTTGTCCTTACTTGTGATTATTAACCCTCTCCTCACCTGCTGCCTCAAGCCTGTTTGGCTTAGACTGATGACCCTGATGAAGGCCACCTGTCTGGAGCCTGGCAGCTATAAAAGGATCTTAAGCCTCAGTCTTGCTCTTCCCAAGCAGATCTTGGCTGCTTTAAGTTACTATTTATATATTGTGGTTGCTTTGAGTTCATATACCAGCCTCTCACCTTCATCGCATTAATACACACATTAATAAATTCCTTAATTTCCATTTAAACTCTATATGTGCGTGGCTTCATTTTCATTAGCTGTAGTAATTTGGGGACTTGTCTACATTTCATCATGTTAATTCTGAGCACTTTTGTGTTATTGTGTGGCTCCTTCAGGTACTTGATTGATCAGGGACACACTTATTCACTGATGACATGATTTTCTATATCATCACTCTATTAAAATAATGGCTGAAGTCATTTTTCGGGGGAAACAAAAAAAACTATCAAATGCAAAAAATGTTCGATTTCTTAATCATTTCAATTAAAAAGGCCTTGACAGTGGATCACTGTGGACATACATGCAACATTAAAGAATAAAAATGACTTTAGGCCAATTGTTGATCATTCTAGTGTGATTCTGGCCAACATTAAACCTTGGATTAAACTGTCCTTCCATTCCATAGTGAAAACTATGCACTGACATTACCTGGATTTCAATTAAACTAATGTCAGGTCCCTTTTCATCACTTTTTCAGGTCTTTTTTTAACATAACTCATTTCCAACATCTAATTTTGATGACTTTTTGAAACCTGAATCATTATCAGTATCATTAGAAGATTATCTAGGCCCTTTTAGTCATTTTTGTCAAAAAATAACTTAGGCCATTATTTTAATAGGGTGATGATATTTGATATTTCAGTTGTGTGTATTTATGGTTTTATTTGTGTTGTACTTTTCATGGAGTTTGGATAGAGATGCTTTATTTGCTCTTGGCAGGAGAGGTCAGCAAAGGTCAGTAGCCGTGTTTTAGTTCTACTGTCAGAGTTGACAGACCTACAGCTTCATCCCTTTGGAATTCATTGATGAGCAAACTGTTTGACAGTCTCAAGAGTGCAGGTTCATTGATAATGTTTCAACCAGAAGGTCACACTTTTATTCCCCATTGTGGATAAAGACCCTCAATGAGACTACGAGGCTGGTTGTCACCAAAAGGTCAGACCAATTTTTATGCCATGAAAGTTAAGAAATACCATGACATTTGGAGGCTTGATGTACTATTTTTCTTCACTTGACATCTATAACATTAACGGGAAAAGGTTTCTGCATTAATCGCACTTGTCAATTGGCATAAAAATATATTTTTTTGAGGATTGTTTACATTCCATATTCAAAACATTAGTCACACTGGAATAAATGGTGCTGTGTTGGTAGAAAGTCTTCTTTTTAGTGGGGTGACCTTTACATTTACATTACTTAAAGATCAACTTAAGGCCAATATTAAGAAATATAAAAATAATACTTTTAATAATAATTGTCTGATATGGATTTTCAACAAAAAGTTAACTTGTTAAAATCCTTAAAGGTCCCACATCATGCAAACTGAGAGTTTTTTCAGGTTTGGGTTATATAAAAATGTTTCCATGCAAAATGGAGAAATGCACAAAGCCTGGATTAAACAATATACTTGATTTTTTTTTTATTATTTCTATGAACCTAGTATTAATGTTCAAACTACATGTATATGATTTGCTCCATGTTAACATGGTTTTGAGCTAATAAGATCACACTTTTGCTCTTGTAAAAGGAAGCAGTTTGTGATTTAGGCTTCTTAGGTGACATGGTTTTAAGGAGCCAGTCCTGCCTAATGCAGCCTTAATCCCGTTAAGAATAAATGAAAATATAAATGAATGCTATAATCATATTAAAGCAATCTCTTGAGGCAAAAAGGCAGAGCAAACAACACACATCGACACCTGCAGCTCCCAGGTCTGAGCCGGTAGAAACACAGCAACAGGGGCAGCAGCTGTGATCCACACTCTCTAGTGCAGGTAACCTGTTTATCTATTTTCATCTATGTTTACCTGCACGGCCTCATGTTCTGTTTCATGTGATTTATTGTTGAGATCCTCTATATGACTAGACTGAATAGCCAGCCTTCATTCAGAGGTAGGCTTCAAATATCTATGATTTGATTGGATCTAACTTTTGAGAGTTTGGTCCTGATCTCTGAGTTTTAATAGTAGTACTAACTAATTTTTTTCCTTTTAAATCAACATGTTATACAATGTGTTCCCAGTTACAGCAGTTCCCAAAGATATGAACATCTGACTTACGAACATTCATAGATTTGACACTTATCTCCCTCATCTCACCCAGTTCCTTCTTGCATGTGTCTCTGACAGCATCTCTTCAGAGACTTCATAACCGCTTACCGTGTGTGTACGTTAACCTTTTTTATTATGGCTCATAAAGCAAAAAAGTGATGATAGTGGTAAGAAATGCCAGGCAATCTCCATGGAAATGAAGGTTGCCATTAACAAGAAGTGGGACAGTGGTGAGAAGATGGCTAATGTGTCACGTACCTAAGCTATGAATCAGTCAATGATTGGAATGATTTACAAGGGAAAGGATCACATAATAGACCATGTGAAGAGTGCTGTTGTTGCCTTGTAATTGTCCTAATGTCCTGTCCTGTTGCTTATTTGTGGTAGAAATGGCATTTAAATGGCCCCAAATTGCAATTATAGATTGAAATTTAATATATAACGACTTAAGAAAAATCCAGCTTAGAAACAGCCTCTCAGAACCTATTGTGCTTTTTAAGGGGTGCGCCGTCTGTACACACAAAAGTCAAGCTACCATTTTAAAGACAGCAGAGACACGTGGAGCAGCATTCTGGGAATTCAGACCATTGCAGACGACATGTCGGCACCACAGATATGCAACAAAAACATCTCGCCGCTCAACAATGCTGAATGGCTGCGTAGAGGCCTTTTATGTGTCTGTAACACTTCTCTGAGGCAAGCTACTGTTGCATCTCTTTTTTTTTCTCCTGGACCACCAACACCACATCATAGGCGAGGAACGCCCAGCGGCGCCTCGACTTCCTCCACAAACTGAAGCGAGTGAAAGCTCCCACACCCATCGTGTACCATTGAGAGCATGCACTATTACAACATAACATACAAAAACACCTTCTGCTGCTATTAATATGTAAATGTTGCATCGTTTATTTCAAACTGTGCAGAAAAGAGTTTGTATATCACAGAAGCACCAACCCTGCGATACCATTTAAATGTAAATGACTAAAATTCATTTACATAAAATAAATGTGGCTTTTGGAGTAAATGTTGTTATGCAATTAATTGTGATTAATTAATTTTGTGTTTTCCATGAAAGTCACACTTTTATTTACCACCATGAGTTGTAAAATTAATAGAAAATATAGTCAAGACATTGACAAGGTTAGAAATAATAATTGTATTTGAAATAATAATAATTTAAAAAATTCTTTCGTCAAAGAAAGGTCAGTTTTACAGCTTCTCTAACTGGCTAAACTGTTTTCAGCTGTGCTAACATGATTGCACAAGGGTTTTCTAATCATCCATTAACCTTCTGATGCAATGAGCAAACACATTGTACCATTAGAACACTGGAGTGATAGTTGCTGGAAATGGGCCTCTATACATCTATGTAGATATTGCACCAAAAACAGACAATTGCAAATTGAATGGTCATTTACCACATTACCATATCACACCAACAACTACCATTTCCACTATTGTGTCATTTGTTTGTGGCTATTAACCTAATATAATCCTCTGTCTGCAGCATGGCCAGGCCTTCCCGCTTATGACACGAAGACGATTCCCATTCCTGCTTGTGTCTGACTAATGGGCGCTGAGATTCCCTTTGACTCAACACAGCAACAGGTCTGCATCAGCATGATGAATCACAGTCATTATGCCTACCACCTCCTGTTTGCTCCGGCAATGGATTTGTTGTTCTTGCTTCTTATATTACCAATCAAACTAAAGCAATTACAGATATTACAGATTAATTTCTTTCTGTGTGAAGTGGGTGGGGGTGAAGGTGATGAACCTGTTGCCTGCAAACAATCACCAGGTGAAATGGCAAATACTTGCTGCATGTAAATAAATCGCTGATGTGACTCACAGTGCCAGATGTTGCTGTTAGTATGTTTGCTTGCCTTCAATATCCTTTTATATGTTATTCTCCATTGTATATACTGTAAACTAGTGTGTATGTTCTACTGCCATAGGCACCAAACATTAAAATTAACACAATAAAACTGCCAAATTGAAGTTAAAGAAAGGTTTACAGTGGCTTTAACCCACTGCTTAAAATAAAAAATTGAAATGTTACTCATACAGCTTTTTTTCTGACATGATAGTAGATAACTTTTTATGTTTTAAGCAAAAAAAAAATAAGTTTCCAAGTGCTTCCTCTCATATATGTCAACAACTTTATGTCCTTTTCTCCTGAGAACATGGTGAAGACAAAATCTCCTGGAAAGAGGTCAATTTATTTAAATTATTATGATTTTCAACCCTGACGTGTATTTAATCATTCAATTCTCTAGAATAATCGCCAAAAAAGGAATTTTGTACATGGGATAAGTAGGTTTTTGTTTTGGGGATATTTGTGCAAGCAGCAATTATAATATCCATGAAAATGTTCTGCAAAGAAAAGAAAGGGGAAAAAATACACATGAGTGACTCAACTCATATAAATCATGGAATCTTTGAAAAAAATCTTGGCTTAAATGGTTTAAAACAGGAGTAAACTCTGGAAAGCACAGAAGAATTTAGGCCTGTCTATTCTTCATGGAAGTCCTGACAGTCTAATTTCCCTTATGCATCATCATTTTAAGGAGCACTACAACAAATGAAACAGGACTGAACTCATCGTTCAGCCTGTTGTCAATGCAAATGCTGGGATATAATTGTCTATTCTATTCACGACCTATTGTTTACTAATTCATCAAGTTTTTTTTCTAAGAGCTAATGCGCTCATTTCTCTGATTTGTTGTGCCTCAACTGAATCAATGAGCATCGGATAAGATAAGTGCTTCACTTATCTCCTCTAGTCATCAAGTTATTGCTGTGTTGCTGCCCGATGGATCAGAAAACCTATTTGCTGATTATTTACTACATGGCATATTGCCACACGTGGAATATTTCCATTCCTTACCAGCAGCAGCTAATTTCAATTTCTGAATCTTCATTTGGGGAAAGGGGTCCCATTCTATGAATTTAGAAGTAGTGACTATTAATGCAGCAGAGATGAGAGACCACCCATAAATGATGGCAAATCTCAGTAGAGACTCTCACACCAAGATGGAATAAAACGGATGCACATAAATCAGGTAAAAAACTTAAATAAACAGTCTCTGCTGTGTTTTGCTGCCATTTATGGCTGCAATAGATTCTCTCCTCTTCAATCGAAGGTAGGGCTGAGCCCTCTGCTGTGCAAGAGTGGTCGATGATTGTCAGATCTATATCATTACAATACTAAACTATGACAAAGACATTACATTGCAAAAAACATCCTTATTTCTAATACCAAATATTTTTTAGTGCAGAATAACACTGGAATTACTGGTGATATCCTAATCAAACAGAGAGAGAACATGCAAGCTCTACAGTGAAGGACCTTGCTGGACTTTCTTGCTGTGAGGCAACAGTACTGGCTGATATTTAGATCAAGCTGTCTGTCTGTGCCGTTTGGATACAGTTCACTTTGTCTCTTGTGAGTGGGATGCCACGAGAGAGAAAAACAAAAAGTATTCCTCACATTGTTGTTGCTAATATTTTTAGTTTCTTGTTTATCTGGCAATCGTTGCTTTAAAAATCAAAACTGACTGGGAAACAAGCCAGTGTGACGGGGCGGCCTATGCATTCTGCTCAAAATATATCATAGGTTTTATCACTAACGAGTTATATATTATGTTCCTCATGTCAAGCAAAAAGAAAAATAGAGCGAAAAGTGGAAGATTATGAATAAATCTGAATAAAATCTCAACTAAAGATACCTCAAACCATACAATGTGTCTGTACCACGTTGCTGAACAATTAAAGCATAATAATTCAATAGAATAATTGGATGCTTGTTGTCGATCTCTCTGGAGTTGAGATCATTCTGTCACAGATACTGTTCCCAAGGAGAATAAGAATGAATTTCCATGCTTAAGTTACTGTTACTTAGCACCAAATGAAGACAATAGAAAAAGATAAGGTTTAATGGGGCGATCGATCCTTTGGCGTTAGTGATGGATTTATCGCAGTTATATCTACAAATCCAAGGATCTGGCAGGTCAAGTCATAAAATGTGTTTACTAATGGCCTGCAGAGATCCTCCACAGCAGAAACCTTAAGTGCATCTCCCCATTAAGAGAGACACTGTGGGCATTTAACTGTACATCATTTAAAAGGCAACATACAGGATGTGGTAGAGGTGGAAAATGTTCATTTGGGTGTGGGTCCATAAATCTGAAAAATAAATTGTCTAAATTGTTCCAGTCAGTGCATGATTCATGCATACATGCTGATTCAGATGACATCAGCATGCAATCCACATCCAACAGTGACGTGTGGATCGCATGCTGATATAGATATACTGTATATATATATATGTGTGTGTGTGTATATATATATATGAGTTACAATGACTTAGAGATATTGACTCATTGCCTTTCATACTTAAGGTGTTTGTTTCACTTCAGAGGTTTTTTGGGGGGTGATAGACATAGACACACCTCAACTTGTGTTACTACTACTAATGGTCCCACTGTGTGCACTCTGAAACAGTCTGTGGAAAACAAAACATCCCTAACTTATTGTGAGTAGTGTATTGTAGTGTAGTATATATGCACGCACAATTGATTCCTTTACTATGCACTTGAATAAATGTTTCATATCAAATTACAGCCAGTCCTGTGTGCTTCAAAAGCAATTGCTGAAAGACAAGAGTGGTAGTGGATGAATAATGTAAGAGTTCTGTTTCTACACACATTTACACATGTATAGCTGCAAGGCAATTCACACTTTTGTCAAAGCCACACCCGAGGTCTGAGACTCAATTATTGTTCTTTTGCAGAGAGTCATAACAGTGAATCAGACTGCCATTAAACATCACATCCACAGTAGAATCAACAAACAAGTTTATCAGGCGGGCAGTGACAGCAGTTGTTTCTGCCACAGGCGACTGGTCTGCCTGGGAAATGAGTAAACACTGTCAATTCTGCACAAGTCTTTCAGCCAGCCCTTGGCAGAATAGAGCAAGAAGGCAGCACAGGATGATGATGTTTAACAGGATGTGGGTTTATATCAGTGTCACGTGTTTAGTTTCAAACAAACAACGTTATTATGTACATCAGAGAGGAAGTTAATCTACACAGTATAAAATATTAAAAGCCTCGGTGCAAGAGGTGCATACTGTTTGTGTTAGATTGCTATGAAATCATGGTAAAAATGTCCAAAGCAAAATGTTTGTGTTTCCATTTCTGATTTAGTTTTTGCTGAACCCTTCATCGGCAAATTAATATTAGCTAAGGGTGTAGCGATTAAAAACAGTTCGATTTGATCCAGGGATGATATTGGTTCTTTTAGAATGATCCAAATTAATTCAGGGACTTAAAATTGATTAACATACATGACATTGCAGATGAGGTTTTCTTAGATTCTGGTTGATTCTTGTAAGGGAGGCGGGTATAAATTAATTATGGATATAAAACTAACAAGAAAACAACAGTCAGTCATCTTCTACACCTGCTTATTCCTCATTAGGGTCATGGGGGTCTGCTGGAGCCAATCCCAGCACATTACAGGTCAATCTATCAGGGACACACACACCATTCATTCACACACTCACACCTACGGGCAATTTAGAGTCTCCAATTAACCTCAGCATGTTTTTGGACTGTGGGAGGAAGCCGGAGAACCTGGGAAAACCCACGCAGACACAGGGAGAACATGCAAACTCCACACAGAAAGGTCACTTCTTGTGACCTTCTTGCTGTGAGCTAACAGCGCTAACCCCTGCTCCACCGCGTCGCCCCAGGTAAACAATTACCTGGAATGCATTCACATTTTATTTGAATAAAGTGCAACCGACATCTCTTAAAGTTGAATTAATAGTAAGTTTACTTGCTAGTTACCTGCTATTTCTGCTGTTGTTTTTCCATATAAGGAAATGTGTATATATCCTGTGTGATTACGAAGACATCAAAAGTCGTTTTAAACGAATCGGTAAGTTAAATGAACCTGTCAAAATGTGTTGAATAGCCTCTATGCAATATTAAACCAATCAACTGTGGTTATAATTCTGCTGCTGCATGTTTTATTGTCTGTTGGCGTGTGACGATGATGTCACAAGTAGCGGTTAATGTATGTTAAATGATTCAATCAAATATGTTATGTCCTATTATCCATACAATCGGTTAATTACCTTTTAAATCCATGTTAGAATGATATATGATGCCTGGCAGGACAATTTGCCGAGCACAGATTGATATAGTTGGATCGCAGGAATATGAATCGATACATCAGCTTTCATAAAAGTGGAACTCACTACTGATCATTATAAATCATCAGTTTGAAACATACTCATGCTTTACTTTTTGCTTACTCCTTTCACCTTGTCTGAACGCTGTCCCCAGCTTCCTCCTGGCTCAGAATTGTTAGAACAAAACAAAAACAAACTCGGAATAACCAGCGTCCCTCTGGACCTCTGTAATTGTCTTTAGCTGACAGTGTGATAGGAGAGCTGTAGACTGCATCATGGTCTTCTCTGTCAACTTTTCAATAACTGATAATAATCCTAGAAGAAACATCTGAATTGCTTGGAAACATAATGAAAGCACTATTTATATGAAACTGTTCATCAGGGCACGATAAAGCACGATAACAGTAATCATTATGTAATGGCTGTGATGGTTTATCAGGAACTGAAGGAAATTGCAGCTGTATTCTAGAACGATGCCAGCTCACAGGTAGAAATGAAACTAAGAAGGGCTGTAATGATGTATTAAGAATGTGAATATAAATGAAAGGAGAATTCATATAAAATAGATGGTTTAAGAAAAGCTTTCTAAACACTTTATTTTGAGGTGTGAATCATCTCCTGAACAAGAAACCCAGTAGCACACCTCAAACTAATGAAATCACAAACAAAACACATGATGTAACCAAGACAAACTGTTTTCTGAGGCAAATAAAGCTGGAAACTAAAACCAGCAGCAGGCTTCAGTTTCAGCAGTGCGTTCGGTGGCGTTTAATGTCATCGTCCTTTCACTGATCCTCCCAGAGCAAACGACCCATCCTCAAACGCTTTTGTCTTTTTGTCAACAAGAGATCAGTTGGATAATGTTCAGTTTTTCTCTTTCAATAGTCACCCTCCCCCAGTTCGATAACCTCGGTACCCCCAGTACACAATTATCCCTGGTAAACAGATGGGCTCCATAGCAACAGGTGTAATTTTTCAGCACCCCGGTGGAAGAAGTGCTTTCGAAAGCAGGCCCTTCCCGTTTCAAGTTGACCGCCGGTCCAGATAAGTATCATCTCTCACAACGAGGGAACACCGACGCTTCCAGGCAGCACGAGAACATCGCGCAGATAAACGATAACGAGTTCATCCTCCTTAAGATCCGATATGCGTCCGTCTGCGTTAACGTGCGTCGCTGAAGTGTCCTTGCGCAAAAACATCGAACCAATACCTATTCATTTATTGTAATTCAGCCTGGAGAGCAGCCTACAGCGTATACCCGAGCCTGAAGAGCGGTTCACTTTGTGCATCTGCCCCGTCGGCCTCGCCAGCTCGTTGTGTGACATTTATCGGCCTGTCAGCAGCGTGCCTCAGGCTGAGTAGATGCAGATAACATGAAGCAGGAATTAGATTCAGCGACAGAGAGAGCGGCTCATTCATAACGCAGTGACAAAAGGAATCAGCACCAGACATATGCAGGACTGCAGTGTTTATCACCTGTAAATAAGTAAAGCTCTGCTAACGACAGGGATTTACAGCAGTTCCCCGAGATGCAAACATTTGTAGATATGAACAACTGCTGAATGACGTCCATAAATGTTCGTAAAATAAGCATCTCAGCATATCAGGCTTCGTACTAGCTTGGATACTTTGAGAGGGGTCTGGTTGCAGACTAATGGGGGGGAAGTAGTGGAGCTCCACTCCAGAAACATGCACAAAACAAGAGAAGTAAATAATATCCACACCTGTGATTGTTAACTATGGAATATTGGCGCTTTAAAAGGAAAAGCTGGTTTTAGTAACTAACCGACTCATTAACTAACTGCAAAACATCTTTAGGTGAACTACTACACTTCCCAAACATGGACAAAACAACAGAAATCAATAATATCCATGTTTGTGAATGCTAACCATGATGCATTATTTGATTTTGATTGAAACTAACAAATAAAACTCATTACTAACTGCAAAAATCTTTACTTCCCTTATTATGGCACTCCACTCCCTATGAGTCTGCAACCAGACAAAACTAACCCGGAAACAAAGGTTGCTATTATGAAACAAATTGGACAATTTGGACCCACCCAATTTTGTGTTTTCCATGAAAAAGTCACACTTTTATTTACCACCATGAGTTGTAAAAATCAATAATAATATAGTCAAGACATTGACAAGGTTAGAAATAATATTTTTTCCTTCAAACTTTGCTTTCGTCAAAGGAAGCTCAGTTTTCTAGCTTCTCTAACCAGCTAAACTGTTTCCAACTGTGCTAACGTGATTTCACTCACTAAAAGGTTTTCTAATCCATATTCTAATACCATTAGAACACTGCAGTGATAGTTGCTGGAAATACATCTATGTAGATATTGCACCAAAAACAAGACATTTGTATTCGTTTAAAGTTATCTTCATTGAAAAAAACAGTGCTTTTCTTTCAAAAATAAGGAAATTTCAAAGTGACCCCAAACTCAATGACTAATAAACAATTCAGCTTACGAACAGCCTCCAAGAACCTACTATATTCATAAGCAGTATGGAGATGTGATGGGGTCAGTAAGCGTCTTAGCAGTGACAACAAGAGTGAAAAGTAAATCACTGTTTTGCTTTACCTTATCATTATCCACGTTGATTTCTCGGTGTAAAGGCTATAAAATAATGGGCCCGTTTCCCATTTCACTATGCAACTGTCTTCCTGTTTCATATTCCAGCCTTACGTACTGTATATGTTCACTCCACAGATACTGACTATGCTCTACTATATTTTTAAAAGTGATCTTAGTCATCTGGAATGACACGATCCAATGTTATTCTGGGACCAAAAGAGAAAGATGTATTCATCGATGAAAAGATAAATACAGTGCCTGTCGTTGGCACCTGCAGTGACGGCTGACTCATGGCTCTTATTCCCGTCCGACAGTTGAACGCGTTTGCATTCCTGCGTCCGTCGTTCGATGCCGAGCAATCAGCGTAGACGACAATCACGCCGCCGAGGCTCAGAATAGGAATATCAGGGAAGCATCATCTCAGTATCAGTGTATATGTGTTCTTCTCCTCCTAGATTGTGGTTGTTTTTCATTCATGAGATCTGGAAGACAAAAATCTGACACATATCAGATATTTGTGTTCCAATCTCCTACTTAATAAAGTGTAAATCTCAGTGTGAAACCCTCAAAAATCAGAACAACTAATGATTATTTTTTAATATATATTGATCTGTCTGTTATTTTCTTGGTAATTGATTAGTTATTAGGTCCATAAAATTGTCCCCAAAGCCCATGATGACATCCTCAAATGTTGTGTTTTGACCACAACCCATAAATATTAAGTTTATTCTTATAGAATACTAACTATATATCTACTTGAGAAACAGGAACCAGAGAATTTTGACATTTTTCTCTTAAAAATGACTCAAAAGAATTTGTAGATTATGAAAATAGTTAAATAATTTAATACTTTTCATGCTCAAATGTGCTTTGTCCCGACCACCAGTCCACAACCAGTAGATATTGAGTTTATTTTTAGAGAATACTAATTATATATCTAATTGAGAAGCAGAAACCAAAGAAACTCATTCATTTAATACTTTTCAACCAATCGATAATTTAACTAATCGTTATCTAACATCTCCGTGACAAAACCTTAGCCCCGACGAAATCTAAAAAGGCAGCAAAAACACTTTGCATGCATGAAAAATAAATGAACTAAATCCTGTGGCACATTCAGTCTTGGAAGCTAATTAACAGCAGTGCAGGTGTTGATTCATTTGCTGCCGGTGACATTTGTGCAGCTGTTGAAGTTGAGAGGTGTCGGAGCAACGAAGCTGTTACTGCATCAGCAGCAACTCCTGATTCCTCCTGTCCCTCCAATAAAAAGGTTAAATGCCAATAATCATCGCCAATAAGAAGAGCTAATGAGGCTCCTCCTGTGAGCTGATGATCCTATAGAGATGAACTTTATTGCAGGAGTTCGTTCATGTTGATGCACACGTAAAAAATGTTACACAAAATACCATCAGATTATCTAAAAATGGATTCTGGCGATTGCAATCAGGCTGAAATCAGAAAAAAATGATAAAATTCATCACTCAAACCATTTTAGGTGCCAGTAAACACACATTCGATGCCAAAAAATGCTAGATAGAAGCTATTTAACCTGTTAAAATCCTAAATCCATTGACTTTTATTCATATATGACATGAGAAAACCTCAGCCTGCAGATAATTTAGCTTAATTCAAGTTTTGTTTTTCCTGATTTGGCTTTGTTTTAAATTTTAAATAACTTATTTTTATCTGTAGTAAAACAGTCTCATAGATATCTTTTTTTTGTAATATTCTAACTTGTTCTTTAAAAGTCCATTTGTATCACGATTTTGTGTGATTTACACAAAATGCTGAAATTGTGTAACCGAAAAAGGATGATAAATTTTAAGTATTTAATCCGCATAGAATATAAAACGTGTTAGAATTAAACTATCGGGTACAAAGTTTTTATGGTGACAGTTTTGTCATTTACTCATGGTTTCAGTTGCATTTACAGTATTAGGTGATCAATTGTACAATGAAAATGCATTAAATAGTGTAATTTCTGTTGCATTTACAGTATTTGGTGATTAATTGTAAAATAAAAATCCATTAAATAATGTAATTACAGTTGTATTGGTAGTATTAGGTGATTAATTGTACAAAAAAAATCAATTAAATACTGTTATTTCAGATGCATTTACAGTATTTGTTGATCAATTGTAGAGTAAAAATCCATTAAATATGTGATTCAGGTGATAAATTGTACAGTAAAAATGCATTAAATTGTATAATTTCAGCTGTATTAATAGTATTAGGTGATTAATTGTACAAAAAATCGATTAAATATTGTTATTTCAGTAGTATTTACAGTATTGGGTGAATAAATTTACAGTAAAAATCCATTAAATGTTGTTATTTCAGTTGCATTTACAGTTTTAAGTGATTAAATGTATTTTTAATAGAGTAACTTTTGAATTACTGTGATTTACTATAGTAAAATATACAGCTACTACTATTTCTACTGTAATATTTGGTAAGAATCTATAAAGAATTAAAGGAATTATCTCTCAGCAGGATTTAATATAACCCTGTATAACAGTTTCTTTACAGGTTGCTCTAAGGAAGTGGATCAGACGTCTGCAGGTGACTCATATAACCACAGTAAAATGTGGATTTTTTCAATTTATTTCTCTTTTCCTCTTCCTCTGTCCTCATTCTGGAGTAAAGGGACGCACCAACCCCAGGCCATCACTCTCTTCCCAACACTAGTTTTCAAAGAAGTAAATTAGAAATTAAAGCAGAACAGAAGCAGGAGGAGCCACGGTCCTTCATCATTTTGACTGATGAGCCGTCGACTGTGAGATTTAAACATTACTCACCGCCTCCTTCATCATCCCTCAAAGTGGACGGAGCAAAACATAAAGTGCGTTTTGCAGAACAGGTGAGGAGACACCCACTTAATGTACCAGTTGATTCAACTCCATGTTGAGAATAAAGCTTTCCTTTAGCTTTTGAGGTCAGAAATAACATCCAAAGTCATTCGAACCCGATATATCGCTATACATATTTTTGCCTTAATGACAACACACATCTGGTAATGAAACGTTGCCACGGTGACACATTAATGGGTGCAATTTAGGCCAAAATTCCCTCAACAGAGACCATGTGAATATAATGCTTTTGTCCACAGACTAATTGGAGCGTGGGTAGACTGGCAGAGTGAAAAAGAAGTTACTGGTATCAGTGGATATTCACACACATACGGTTCTGCAGGTCTACACATGGAAACTCACACTGAACTCAGAAAAAAAAGTCTCCACATCATATGTTCCTATAAACGATGTTCAATTTGCTATAATATTCAATATAAGTCATATAAAAGAAGATGCATTAAACAGTGTAGGACAATGTTACTGGTACAGCATTAAAATATATCATCAATATCCACATTATCAATAATAATATAATATCAGTAGTAAGGCTGCAACTATCCGCTATTTCAATATTTAATATAGATTTAAGCTGTTTGTGTGATTATTTAATTGGCTCCTTTTTAAACATCTAACAGAATATATTCTTCATGTTCTGTAATGATCCTCAGTGTGATTTCTATGATTTTACAGACAAATAATTGACCTTTGAACTCTTATCTTATTAATCATTGATTTTGCATTGCATATAATTAAGCTTAATTCAGTCAGTTTGGTCTTATTTTTAATTCTAGGTAGTTTAATCTGTAGTTAAACACAATTTTAGATTTGTTTTTTTGCAATATTCTTATTATATTTGCTCTGTAAAATCTTCATAAATTGAATTTTGACACTTCTCTCGTCTCCTCATGTAGATTTCTTAGGTTTAAGTACATAACATTTATAGTTGTAGATATATTTCATATTAATTATCATTTCTAGAAGGAAAAACTGAAACATGGGCTTATGAGTTTGCAGGAAATGTTCATTTCATGATGTAATTTTCTATTTTTTTTATTTTTTACATTTGTTTTTGTATTATTCCATCAAACAGAATAGGTTTAGAATAATATATATTACATTTTTAATCGCAGCCTTTATACTTCTCCCTTTTTTTGATTGCAAACCTGTTCTACTTGATGCGTAAACGCAGCTGCGTAAAGTTTGAGTCGTGCGTGGAGTCGCTCCGGACGGAAACGGTGGTTTAACGGAGGGAAACGGTGGTTTAACGGAGGGAAACGGTGGTTTAACGGAGGGTTTATGGTTTAATCGGTTACCGTCTGAAGGAGTTGGAGGGCCAGGACATGCGGGGCTTCTTCAGCCCGGGTCGCAGCTTCTCCAGGGTCCGGTTGCGGCACAGGTATCGCTCGGTGTCCGAGTTGAAGCGCTGTTTGATCCGTATGTGCGTCCGCGGCTGCCGCCACAGATGTTTGGGCGGTTTAGCGAGTCCGGCTCCTTCTCTGTTCAGCGTGGTACACTCCATCCTCTGCCTTTCTGCGGCCGTACGGGGTGGTTGGGGTTTTTGTCGCTTTTTGGTTTAAAATGTGTTAAAATAAATAAATAAATAAAAAAAAGTCGACGCGAAAGGAGCACGAGGAGAGTTGTCAGAGCTTCAAGTGTGAACTGAGTGAGAGGCGCGTGCAGCAAACATCATGCTGCTGTCCACGAGCCCGAGTGCTGAAATATCCCTGTTCCACAAGCTCTACCCCTCCCTCTCTCCATCTCTACCCATCTCTCTCTCTCTCTCTCTCTCTCCATCTCTCACTCTCCATCTCTCTCACTCTCCATCTCTCTCTCTCCATCTCTCACACACACACTCTCTCTCTCCATCTCTCTCTCTATCCATCTCTCTCTCTCTCCATCTCTCTCTCTCTCCATCTCTACCCATCTCTCTTTACCCATCTCTCTCTCTCTCTTTCTCACACACACACACTCTCTCTCTCTTTCTCTCTCTCTCACACTCTCTCCCTCTCTCTCTCACTCTTCATCTCTCCCTCTCTCCTCTTTCTTTCTCTATATCTCTCTCTCCAGTTTCCTCTCTCTCTTCATCTCTCTCCCATCCTCTAACTCTCTCTATCTCTCACTGTCATCTCTCTCTCTTTCCTCTTTTTTTTCTCTCTGTCTCTAACTTTCTCTCTCTATCTCTCTATCTCTCTCTCTCATCCTCTAACTCCATATATCTCACACTCTTCACCTTTTAACTATTCCTATTACAACTAAATCCAAACTACAATTATCAGTATATATATATATATATTTACTGTATATACATAAATATATATATATATATATATGCTACAACCAACACTGCTTCGATTGCAGGATAATTAACTGCACCACAGTGTTCAGATTTCAGTTTCTAGTTCACGTTTCCAACTGATTTCATATTTTCACCATATAACAGAAAATAGATCTACTGTATTCTTCAATAGAGATATTTTTTTTGCTGCTGGGATTCTATATCCCAGAAGTCATGCCAACCTGGAGGTTTATAACAACTCCTATTTCTGACATCTTAGGGGAAGAAATGTCATTTCACAGCTGCTGGATTTATTAGGGTACAGTTAATATCACAAAGATCTTTATTAATTGCTTTCAGTCTGTCAAAAATATTCTATAAAGCTCATTTAAATGAATAAAACCAAACCAACTTGGGTTTATAATGAGCTGTGGTGGATAATATGGGTGATAATAAGATGTTTGTCCAAAAAACTCCAAAAGAGAAAGAGTTCACTCCTCTGCCATTAGTGCCTGGACACACACAAAAACTGAATAAAAAGGGAAATGGAAAATATTTATGAGAAAGGAGACAAACACACACACACCTATGACCTTTCAGTGACAGGTTCTTCCTGCAGCTGCAATTACCAGAGATTTGAACAGAGAGAACAGCAGCAGTGAATGTGAATGGTTGTTTCCTCTCAGAATGAAACTCTGATGCTGCTGCTGCTGCACCTGGACCCAGAAAAATAAAATAAAACACACCGGGAGACCAGGAAGAGAAATAATGAGCTGGGGAAATGCTGACCTCTGACCTCTGAGAGAAGGAGAGAGATGGGATGAATGGTGGAAGGAGAGAAAGAAAGGAAGGAAGGAAGAGAATTTTATTTATATTCATATAAATAGGAAGAAAGGAAGAGCGAACAAATGAAAGATGGAAAGGTGGAAAGAATCAACAAACAAACAAGAGACAGGTGAAAAGAAGAAAAGAACTGAGGAAGAAAGAAGGAACGTTTTATTTCTATTTATATAAATATCATTTATAGTTATATTTTCTATCACAGAGTTAACAAATGAAGAACGAAAGAAAGAAAGAGTGTTTTCTCTCATACAGTTCTTCAACTGAATATCCTTGCAATGAAAGAAAAAGAAGATCTCAACCAAAACTGCCCACTACCAATAACACTGACAAGCCAACCAGCATCCATCCATTTATTCCATGAACCTCCACAAGCCACATATGAAAAGCTAGATTCTTCCTCTCAGAAAATGGTCGACAGAATAATAATTACATAAGAACCAAAAGACAAACATTTGCTGTGATGTAAAGCAACAACAGCAGATTTCACACATGGCAGAAAAACAACAGCAGGGAAAGAAAGAGGTGGAATGAAAGAGAAGGTGTGTGTGTGTGTGTGTGTGCGTGTGTGTGTGTAACTGACCGGTGCTCATCATGGCTGGCCAGGGCCTGGCTGTACAGGACTTCCAGGCGGGCCAGCGGCAGCCCGTTGACTGCAGACAGCCGCCGGCCGTCATACGGCCGATCCTGAGTGGAATGTCTCCTCCACAGCGGAGGAAGAGCCACGGGTCCAGAAAAACGCCTCCGAACCACATGGTGGACCCCAGGAAGAGACTCCCGACGACCCTAGAGAGTGAAAGAGAGGGAAGATATTAATCAGCTTGGTGCAAAGGTCTGGTTTTTGGTGCATTTAGGTGCATAGAGGCTCATTTCCAGCAACTATCACTCCAGTGGTCTAAAGGTTCTAAAGGTACACTTTATCAATGAGGGCAGATTATAAACAAACAGTGCTGCACAGACCGAACAGCTTTGAGCAACTTTAATTGATATAAAACAGATGAGATTCATTCGGCTGAATCCACCAAGTTCATTGTGTGAAATAATAACACAAATTACTCCAAAATCCATCAATAAAACATTAGAGATGAGACTTGAATGTCGCACAGAAATTAAGAAATGTCAAACCATCAGTTGCAATTACCATATGTATGCAAACCTCAGAGCCGATGTGCAAATATATTCTGTGTATAATGAAACCGTCTCAAATGCCTTGAATTATTTCTCAGTCTAAATTAGAAATACTTCAACAAAGCATTTAGAGAATGGACGCAGCGATACCGATTCTACATGCATAATCTGCTATTCTTGATGGCATCTGCACGATCTTCCCTGCAGGGATTTGCCGGCTCAGCACGGACACTTTTTCACATCTGACAATAAGTAAGTAGTTTGTTTGTCTTTGTTTGGGAGCATTAAACTGGCATATTTATGCGTGTTTTCCCCGCGAACCCGTCGCAGCGTAATGGATTCGAGAGGAGAAAGACGGCGGGAGGAGAGACAGCAGCTTTGTCCCATTGATAAATGACTCTGTTGCGGATCTTGTTTGAGTCTGCTTGGTTTTATGTGAAGAGTACATCACTGAGATTACTTATCCCCATTTCAGATTTTCATACCATACCCTCTGAAAATCTATAGCCACAGCTCACGGCTTTTATTTCTGTGTAAGTCGTGCTTCAGTAGTTGTCACCTGATGGATATCGAACTGCCGCCCTGCTGCAACCTGCAAAAGCAAAAACCTCATTTCCCTGTTTGGTGCCGTCAAGTGTCAAAAACTAAATGTGACTGACAGTGCAGACTTTTTATTTTTGTCTGTGATGCTATTAAATATCGATCCAGCTCTTGGTTGTGAGCTGTAGAGGGTTGATTTTCTCCACCTGTCTTACTTTTGGTTATTTCTATTGTGTTATGTGTTTATCAAAGGCAGCACAAGGGATTTCAGAAGAAAAATAAAAAACTTTTGATTGACTTGCATTTGACGAGACTTGAAGTGATTCAAGAATTATTGCAAAAGCAAAATTCAGGGATAGTGGGCAATAGTTTAACCCATTGAAGCCTATGAGCCTTTAAGTCTATGATTTATACTTAAAATAAAAAAAATGAAATCTTACTCATACAGCCCTTTTCTGAGATGATAATAATAATAATAATAATCTTTTATGTTTTAAGTTTCCAAGTGTTTCCTGTCACATGACGTCATCAACTTCCTGCTCCTTCCTCCTTTAGAACATAGAGAAGACAAACCCTCCCAGAAAAAGTGATTTTATTTAAATTATTATGATTTCCAACCCTGACATGTATGTAACTTAATTGTAATTTAATTTAATTTAAGTACCAGTGGCGACTATAATCGCCATTAAAATGCTATTTTCTGCACAGAATGAAAAACTAGATCCATAACATGATTGTTAATCAGACTCATGCATATAATTATATCAACTGATGTAATTATATGCAAAAATCTGGGCTTAAATGAGTTAATATGCAATTATGTAGAAAGCTTATAATGTCTTGATTTTATGTGGTTTATTCTTGTTTGAGAAAAAAGCGCTAGTTTAGCTTGTATACATACAGTAGGTGTGTTAGCATAACTGATCTGTTTTAACCCATTTAAGCCCAGAATTGTTTCACCAGGTTGGACACAAATCCGATTTTCCAGGAAATATGGAAACCTGTAAATTTAGGTTTGTATTTAACCTGACATTTAGGAAACTGTAGGAAGCCTGACTAGTTCACTCTCTTCTTTTAAACTACTCATTGATTCAATTGTGTCAGCTGGTATTACTATCACACGAGGATTAAAACAACTTTCCTGTGTGTTCGCTTTTGGACATTTTAGAGGAATGACATTCTCACCTACAACAGCAGCAGCCTGATACGGCTGCACTCTCAGCACCACCTTATCTGGGTTGCTTCCACACGTTTTTTTTTGTTTTTTTTTCTTAATGACACGTTCTGGTCCAGCCAGTTAGCAGATGAGAGAACGCAGCTGGCCGTGTTATCACCTGGCCGCTCTCCCTCCACGCCGCCACACAGGAAGTGAGAATGAGATGGGAGCAGCGAGGCTGGTGTGTGATCAGATGGGACGGCGGATGCTTCATGGGACTTTGCTGCTATAAAACAACAGGCTGACGTTCCATTAATCAGGAGAGCAGCACTCTGCCCATGTTTGACTCACACTCTCCATGTTTCAGAGCCTTTATCTGATCGCAGGTCAGTTCAAGTTCAGTCAGTCAGTCCTCATTAGGGTCACATGGTCTGCTGGAGCCAATCCCAGCGCGTTACGGCGAGAGGCAGGGATACACCCCAGATGGTCGCCAGCCAATCGTGGGGCACACACACCATTCACTCACACCTACGGGCAATTTAGAGTCTCCAATTAACCTCAGCATGTTTTTGGACTGTGGGAGGAAGCTGGAGTACCTGGTGAAAACCCACGCAGACACAGGGAGAACATGCAAACTCCACACAGAAAGGTCCCAGACCCAGGACCAAGGAGGTCTTGAACCTGCGACCTTCTTGCTGTGAGGCAACAGCGCTAACCCCTGCTCCACCATGTCGCCCCAGTTCAAGCTCAATTTATACTAATCCTCAATATATAGATTCCCAAAATGTGTTTTTCATATTTATATGATATAAATAATAAATGATAATGATATTCATATTATAGCATGTTTATTATCATATTTATTTTTAATCTTATTTAATTTTGATTAAGTTTTAATTTCTAATTGTTCTTATTTTTCTTGTTGTTCTTTTTTATTTTATTTAAATATTTTTTTTATTTTAAATTTTAGATTTTTTCCCCTTTTAATCAACTGTTTTTTATTATATCTTGAATGATTATTATAAATGATTATTTTTTTCAATTATTAGGAAATTATTTAATTTCAATTAAGTTTTAATTTCTGACTGTTTTATTTTTTAATTTTTTAAATTATAAAAACCTCTTTAATTATTTTCTACTGGGCAGTAATTTTGTTCTTGTTTTTAATTTTAATTTACTGGACTATTTTAATTTGAGATCTTTTTTTATTTTTTTTTAATCAACTGTTTTTTAATTAGATCTTCCTTGATTTTTGTTTTTAATTAAATTTAATTATTTAATTTTAAATGTTCTGTTCTTTTCTGTTCTTATTTTTTTATTTTAATTTTTAAATTGATTTTATTTTTAATTGTAAAACAAAACTTTCCTGCTGCTACCTATTGCTGATTCTTATTTCTTTACACTGCACTGTAACTCTGTTCTTGCTTTTAATTTTAATTATTGAATTTTGCCCCTTTTAATCAATTGTTTTTCAACTATCCTGCCTGTTTTTAGTTTTTATTTTTGGATTTTAATCTTATTTAATTTTATTTAAGTTTCCATTTCTAATTGTTTTATTTTAAAAATTTTTCCCCTTTTAATCAACAGTTTTTATACATTTTTAATTATTTAATTTTAATTCAATTTTAATTTCTGATTGTTCTGATTTTTAATTATTTATTTTTTTATTTTTCCCATTTTAATCAGCTGTTTTTAAATCGTATCTTGATGTTTTTTTGTTTTTTTTTTTTATGTAAAGCACTCTGAATCACCTTGTTGTTGAAACACACTGTACAAATCGACTCGTTCCTCTTGTGTTCACAGTAAACAGCTGAATGTGCCACTGGGTGTTCCACCTCATCAGGCGAGCAGACAGCTAAACATTTCCAATCAGTGTGTTGGAAACACCTGCCTGCTCCCCACAGCGTTTCACACATCCAGGTCAAATAAAAAGGGGGAAAATACACAAAGCGACCGATAATCTCACTGTAGAAGTTTTAACCCATCAGGGGAGACAGCACCGGATATTCAGTAGCACGTTTGTGCGTGTGTGTGTGTGTGTGTGTGTGTGTGTGTGTGTGTGTGCGTGTATGTGTGAGATCAGTAGCAGCTCAGGCATCTCGCTGTTCTGACCACGGTCCAACACGCATCTGAAGTTTATCACAGCAGGCATCCCACAATCCTGCTGGGCTCCATCTGCTCAGCACAGCATGTAAACCCTCATCTTTTACTGTATCATCATGGATAAAACACACTGTATACACACATATACTACACACTTGACACTTTTATGATCCTCATACACATTTTTTTGTTCATTTGCATTCGAGTTAACACATATGTTTGACTGTGTTCAAACATATGGCTTAATACTTTTACATTTTTCAATTTCACTATCAGCTATTATAATAAAACTCTAATGCATCCTGTGATCTATTTCTACTCCTTATAATATATTATGCTACCTTCACCCATTTTTGTGCCCATTGACTTTTCATTAAAACCAAAAATGTTTTCATCCCCTTCAAAGAAATGACTTATTGGCTGTCAGGAATTAAATTAATAAAACTTGCATTGAAAGGGATAAAATCCTAAAAATCATGATGGACATATATATTTTTTATCAAGACTGAAGATAGAAATATTTATTTTATCATATCAACTCATATAAAGTTGTGTTCAAAACATGAGTAAAGCCAAAATCCTTATAATATATATATTTTTTTATTTCATTGTATTGGTAACACTGCATTTTATATCCTGATATCCTGACCATTTTTATATAATTACTTTACATAAACTGAAAAATCTTCAGGATTTAACATTTAATTAATATTTGATATAGGCAAACTGATCCACAATCTCTAATATAATATAATAGCCTCATTTTCCATAATTTTCTGTAAAGTAATTATAAAATTGACACATTTTACTTTCCATTTTGATTTAGGATATAAAATGGAGTGTTCCAAATGCATCAAAATAAAATTATTATAGGGATTTTAGCTTTACTCACATTTTTAAAAACATTGCTATTATGTTGTATATATTCATATGAAATACACACGTAGTTTTAAGACAGTGAATGTGAGTATTATCTAAGATGTCATATATATTAGAGAAGCTACAGTACAGCACTGCTCCATTTCACAAGTGTATATATCAAAAGTGTTACCAGCGTGATGATGTTATCAGAGATGATAAGAGAAATTCATCAGGACCTGCTAATCTCCTATGAACTGGTGGGTTACAGTCTAACCCGCTGCTATTTTCCTAATTAGAAATATGAATATTTCATTCATCATAATGGTGTGAAGAGCTGCCCGGATGAACCCTCCCGCTGTGTGTGTGATGTGGGATGTGATGTGACTGCAGCAGACAGCCGGAGAAAAAAAAAGAAAAGAAAAAAGGAAAGATCGTTCCTCCTAATGCAAAAGTTGACAACTATAGGCATAATGACGGCGGAGTATGTGATTATGTATGATTAGCATCACGACGGAAATAGAGCCATCACTTCATAAATACAGAAAGCCTCCAATCAACCACCTGCACCCAGCTCCCCTCCTCTCTCCCTGTAGGTGTCAGTGCTATGAATAACTCTGCAGAAACAGGATGTTTTCATCAAAGATGGTGTTTTTCCAAAGTGCACTGAAAAAGTTAAATAGCAGCTGTCTGGGTTTTTTTTATTTATTTTGTTGCCAGCTTCTTATTCATGTGTGATATAGATAAATCTGAGACAGACAGGAAACCACACATCAGAAGTCAAACAACTTTATTTTCAGATGCAACAGGTGCACTTTTCTGTGTCGCTGCAACTTTTAACTGCATCATCATGAATTAGATGAAGGATTTTGTGGAAAATGGAAATCATGATTGGACTTTTTGAAGATCATTTAGAAGGAGGGGCAGTTCAATTCAGCTGTGGCTTATACATTATAATTTATATTTATAATTAACCTGTTATTGAGTGACACAGTGGTGCAGGGGTTAGTGCTGTTGCCTCACAGCAAGAAGGTCAAAGGTTCAAGACCTCCTTGGTCCTGGGTCTGGGACCTTTCTGTGTGGAGTTTGCATGTTCTCCCCGTGTCTGCGTGGGTTTTCACCAGGTACTCCAGCTTCCTCCCACAGTCCAAAAACATGCTGAGGTTAATTGGAGACTCTAAATTGCCCGTAGGTGTGAGTGTGTGAGTGAATGGTGTGTGTGCCCCACGATTGGCTGGCGACCATCTGGGGTGTATCCCTGCCTCTCAACGTAACGCGCTGGGATTGGCTCCAGCAGACCATGTGACCCTAATGAGGAATAAGCAGGTATAGAAAATGACTGACTGACTGATATTGAGTTATATCAATTAATCAATTGTTTCCCGACCAACCCAAAGATATTCTTTTTATTATCATAGAAGACTAAAAAAGCTATATATATATATATATGTATATGCTGGAATCAGTTAATTTGGATATTAACGGTAATAACTCCATTGTTATTCTGTTTTGTGGGGGCAGTGAAATTTGAATGATTTTTTAAAAAATGGCTTCAGAGCTTTGTCTTCTGCTTTGTTATATGTTTTAGAAACAGTGATGGTAATTTGTTTTAATTGGACAGTATCTGATTGATGAAGGTACATTTTTAGAGCTATAAATCTCACTATAAACTATATAAGACCAGGATGTTGAACACATTATTGTCACTTTTAGAACTTAGGATATTTAGTAGAGTAGAATAAGACTCAACATCTGCCATTGAAACTGCATTTTGTGGTATTGCAGCTTTTATTTTAGCTGCATCATCATAACTTAGATGAAGTAATTTGTGGAAAATGGGAACCTTGATTGGACTTTATGAAGCGTATTTAAAATGTATTATAAAACAGCTTATTTAACAGATTGAGAAGAAGAATCTGTTAGTTTGGTTATAAAGGATTTGCTCTGTGGGGAGGGGGTAGTTTAATTCATGTATGAATTTTATAATTGATATTTATAATTAATTATATTTGAATCAATTAATCAATTAGTTGGTCTATAAATGTCCAAAGCCAGCGGACGTCCTCAAATGTCCTGTACTGACCAACCCAAAGATATTCTTTTTATTATCATAGAAGACAAAACAAATTAAAATATGCAGAAATCAGATAATTTGGATATTAATGGTAATAACTTCATGATTATTCTGTTTTGTGGGGGCGGTGCTGATGCTGATTTGTTTTAATTGGGAAGTATCTGATTGATGAAGGTAGATCAATTTAAGACCAAGATGTTGAACACATTATTATCACTTTATATATGCCCTTGAAACTGCATTTACTTCTTACAGAACCCTTTGAAAAGTCTAATTCATCCAACTGTATGAGAAAGAAAAATGGTTAAAATCCACTTTCCAGCATTTCAACACAGAACAATAGTGTGACTAGTTCATGAAAGGTGTGTGAGTGAGTCTGTGACTTTATTCCCTGTGATCAAAGCCCTGAACCAAAGATAAAAACCTTTATGGTTTTGAGGGAATTCAAGTTCAAACTGAGTCACCATCTGACACATCGGCAGATCGTGACGCAGATTCAGGTTGCGATCTTACACAGGACTTATCACTAACGTACACTTCAGATATGATAAGGCTGGTGGGAGGCGAGTGCGTGTGAAGAGAAGCTGTGACTCTTATTTACCTCAAGCCAAGACATTGATGCTGGTTAGTTGTTGCAGCAAAACAGCCACTGAAACAAAGAAAGAAAAGACAACAGAGAAATGTGGTGTTGATATGAGGTTCATCACTCTTAGCAAATCTATTACATCTATTACACGTCCATCAAAAGAACAATTATTAATTTAACATTAATGTGACTAATAGGATTGCAAAGGGGCAGAAACTTTACATGGGAAGTTAAACCGATTTTGGAAATATTCATCATTTAGAACTTTAACTGCAAGTTAAACATTAAAACCATGATTATAGATCAAATATATTTGCCCCATAGTATTATCAGAACTTATTTCACCACACTATGAGATAATAATGGAACGTTAGGAGATGGAACTGTTTTCAAGGTAAATGTAAAGCTCGACTTCACACTTCAGACACGACTGCTCGGCGGAGTGATCTCAAATGTGCACGTTTAGTGCAGCAACAAGGACGGTATCACTCCGCCGGGTGGCTTACTGAGGAAAGTAGTCCTCGGTATTTAGTTTAGTTTGAACATGTAAAACAAAAATAAAACATCAACAAGAAATAAAGAGAAAATTAAATGAGGTAAAAAAAAAAAGGGAAAATAAAATCATTTAACACCCATTTACACATTAAAAAAGGAGTAGGAAGAATTGTTAAATCCTCATATTAATATGCAAATAATAGTAATGACATTTCAATAATGATTATCTGTTTTTAAATATGGTTGTTTTATCCAAGGTTATGCTACGTTTTATTATATATAATAACTATATTTAACCCTCTATTGCATGAAATATTAGTTAGACATGGTAATAAATATGCATGGTAATATATATATATATATATATATATATATATATATATATATATATATATATATATATATACACACACACACATATTGTATAGATTAGGACTTACCATATTTGCAATATATGACCATATGGCAACATTTAACATATTAGAAAAATTGTGTTAAATGTAAATAATAATAATAGTTATAATAATAATTATTATATAATAATAAAAATAATAATATTTTTTTTATTTGGTGAAATTTTTGGTGACAAAAGACAACCTTCAGTCATGAGACAATGATGCTCACATGTCAAATGTCCAAAAGCAAACAGGATATTCTGGTCATGTAACCTGATAAATTCTATCTCCTTCAAAATAAAAGCCCCGTTTTCATGTCTAACTGTAAAAACATTGATTTTATACCACAGCTTTTTTAGCAAAAAAATGTAAGATAAAGTAATTGTTCCCATATGGCAACACTGTGCAATAGAGGGTTAAGTCCCTGTTAAGGACCAACCTTCAATTATCCATATATTCCTGTTAATTCCCACAGAAAGTTTCCAACTTTAAAATTTCCTGGAGTTATGACTAATCAACACCAGCTTGCATTTCCATATGCTTGGTGATTAGAGAGGGATGCATCACAGAGGTGTTAAAAAGCCTTTTTTTTTTAATCAAGAAGAGAAAAGCACACCGATTAGTTTATTTCCAAGTCATATACGCAGCCCACACAGCCTAATAAGGCAGCAACTTAAACAGATGCAGCGGTAAAATAACATTTTATGCAAAGCACATAAATCACTGGCAGGGAAAAATGTGTTGTCTCTTTCCAGCCAAATTAAATTAGCTGACAAACTTTATCGCTTCATATAAACCATAAAACGGGCAGCAGACTGTACTTATAAACTGCTTTCAACCTGAGACGTGTAAATAATTGTTTCACAATATGATCCAATCACACACACACACACACACACACACACACACACACACACACACACGATCTGCAGGCTTCTAGGAGTCAATTGCAGCATTATTTTTGTGAGGACCACCCAAAATGTCCTCACAACCAGAAATGTCCTCACAGAAAAGGTGGTTTCTCAATACCTGGTCCTCACAAGTACAGCAAAACCAACACACACACACACACACAGACTGCTGTTACTATCTAGGAAGCTGGTTTTCGGGTGTAGTAGTGTCTTGCTCAAGGAGACGTTCAACATTCCAGTGATTGAACTAATCCTGTGATTAAAAAGTTACGTCAGTGTTGAGGTGTTGTGTTTCCATAAAGTTGAAGAACAGTCAAAGAAAAAGGTCAGAATCAAAGCAGCTCTTGACATCCCTCTGCTTTTTATTCTCTTGTATAAGTCAAGATACAAAAAAAACACTATAAATTCTGTTTGAGCAGACACAACCTTGACGATGTCTTCAGAGTTGCTTTCTCATACCCGACTAAGATCCTCCAAAGACCTTATTCAATATTTTTTTCTTTATTTTTAAAGACTAAGTGAAACTCTTCTTGGAGAGCAAACTGGTGCAACTTTAAAGTAAAACAGATCTCAGAGTCTTTATCTTTAAGGGAAGATAAGACTTCTTCAGTCAAAGGTGAAGTAGATACAGAGCGATGTGGACCTGGTGGAGACCTCCACCACACACACACACACACACACACACACACACACACACACACACACACACACACACACACACACACACACACACACACACACACACACTCATACAGCTTCATGGGAATCTGGTGCAAATAGTGCATGAGCATATCTTTTTTTTCTATTCTTATGTCATGTTTTTTGTGTTTTATCCACCATGAACAGCCCATAAACAGTTAAAATCTAACTATTTCCTTATTGCAAAGCAAATATAGTTAGAATATCGCAAAATGATCAATTTAACGATCAATTATTTGTTCATAAAATCATAGAAATCACACTGATTATTACAGAACAGTAATATATTCTTTAAAATATAAAGAAAAGGGATGTTAACACATAAACAGGTCAAATTTAATTATACTGAACTATTTTCTTGTATTGATGATGTGGATATTGATGATATATATTGATGCTGTAACAGTAACATTGTGTTTTACTACAGATTAACCCATAAGAACTCACTGTGACTCTGGTGTCACTGCCCCTTTAAATGTTAAATGTGAATAATTCCTCATTTCCAGCTTTATCCTCACCTAAATAACGTGTCCTATATTACATTTAACCTGTTCCCACCACAATTCTTAATTAAATTGATGTAAAACAAGTGTCACATCAGGCTTATTAACCTTAAAATAGTCATGGAAAACCAAGAAAAATGTATAACTAGCAAAGTTATAACTGTGATATATGCAAATAAAAAGACTAAATATGTGATATTAAGCACAAAAATTGCCAAGCTGATTTATTCAAATGAGGAATAAATTTACCATAAATATATATAACATCACAAATCTATGATACTGGGAGTTAGTATTCCAAGAAATGTTTCAGAAATGTGATATTTGATCACTGAGAATTTTCCTTAAAGGAGAAATGGGTCCGGGTTCTTATGGGTTAAAGTACTTTAGTGTTGCAGCTGAGGTTTTCTCATGTCATATATGAATAAAAGTCAATGCTGGACCTGTATCAGGGGGTTTGGGATTTTAACAGGTGTGACGTTCATTAAGCAGAAGAGTAAACGGGACCACATTCTGGAGACGAACCCAAAGATTGTCCTGTTTTCATGCTGAATTACTTCTCTAACATAGCTTGTGGATGCTGAAGCCACAGGGGAAGTCTTTAAGTAAGTAACAAACTCCATTTAGGCCACAACAGCCTGAACAGGAAACCATTTAATCACATCTAAGATCAGTGTTGTGTTTGCACAGATGAGAGAATTATAGCTTGATATGTTGATGTTAGCGCCAATATTTACTGTGTATTAAACACTCAGGGTGTCTCTGGGCTTTATAAGTCAAACCAGTACAGTTTTATCTACCACCAAATTGAGTTTTGAGTTCACTTATGCTTGTTTTTTCTGTTTACTAAGCTTTAGATAGCTCAGGATTTTAGAATCACAGATCCTCTCGAGGAAATTGATGCTATGGGTAAAGAGAACAAGGACGTCCAAGTACTTTCTAAGTATTACTTTTGGAAAATATTTACTGTTTGCTTCTGCGCTGTGACATTAACTTGATGGAAAACTCAAACACACATTGACGTGCAGTAAAATTCGTCACAGTAGGTGCAAGTGAAAATATGAATAATCGCAAAATTCCCTTTAGAGTTTTGTTATTGTGACAAGCAGCAAATAATGCACCACAGCTTGAGATGAACCACTTAAGCCCCAGGACTATTTTTCAGTTTTTCTGCTAAAAAAAGATAATAAATATGGAATATCTCTACAACCACAACAGCTATGGACTTAAACCTGGGATCTGCATGAGGTGAGAAGAGTCAGAATCAATTTATGTTGCTGTTATAGAGCAAATACAGTTAGAATATTGAAAAAAACAAAATCTAACATTGTGTTTTATTAGATAGATAAGACAATTATCAATGATTAATAAGATAAGAGTTCAAAGATCAATCATTTGGCCATAAAGTTGTAACTATGGGATTCATGACGACGTAAGAATTTTCAAAAATGTTGAACTATCCCTTTAAATCTGGTTGTTTTATCCAAGATTTTATTACAATATATTTGCCCCAAATATATTGGATTTAAATTATATATTCCTGTTAATATGTTGTATCATTTACATTAGTTTTATATTTTTTCACCTTGTACCTCAACATCTCCATGACCTTCGAGGAGTTTCCAACTTTGAAAACTCAGATGTGCTTTCCCTGGTATGAAGCCAAAATCCATTATTATCAGATGAAGAGGCTCCAGCTACAGTATAGAAATCATTTCTCGTGTTAGGAGCTTTTGAAATTCCCTGCTTTGCTGTGTTGTGGATTTCTTTTGCCTCCTTTTTTTTTCTTCTTCTATCTTTTCTTTGAGCCTGGATCTCCTGCCCCCTGATACGCTCCACTTGAAGCTGCCAGACCTCTTTTGATCACAGCTCTTCCCCATCTCAAGATGCTTTTCTGACAGCGCGAGCCTCCACACTTTGAAATTCTGGTCAGCGTCTCTGTACGGCAGTCTTTCATTTCTTCGAGTAATAACAGCCTCCTTTTTTCCTCCTTGTGGCATTTAACTGCCGTGATGCTGAGTTTCTTAAAGATAGACATTTGGCCGTCCACTTTTTTTAAGTGAACACTTGTGTCTAGACGTGAATGATCTGTCATTTTAGGTCAAAAACAGCGATTCTGAGATTGTTAAAGCTGCAAAACTGCATTTTACTGACTTTCACTACCTTAAATGACTTTTTTACTAAGATGTGGACGTCTCTTTTAGTTTTTCTGTTGTAATAACTGCTGTCGCCTATGTATAGAATGTTTCTGGTTAATAAACAGGACGACAATCGAAATCAACTCTTGACTTTAGTTTTCATTCTTGCATTAGAATTTGGGGCATTTATTGTTTAAACAGTAGGACTAGGGTTGCAAAATCTTATGAGAATTGTCAAACTTTCCATTGGAATTAATGGAAATATATGGAATGAATCCAAAATTAACGCTTTTAAATCCACACATTTGAGCCCACAGACTATATAAAGTCAAGAAAGGTTTGATAATATTATGGGGTGAATATATTTCACCAATAATGGTATTAATGTTTAACTTCCAGGTAATAAATAAAAATGCATTCAGCTAGCTAGCTGGTAAATTAGGTGCTAAATAATACAATTCGACAGAAAAACATCTGATGTGTAAAGTTGAAGGAAAGTCCTGTGTGAATATTGTGGAAAAACACAATAGAAGAAGAAGAATGAAGCTCCAGAAACGCAGCAGCAGAGAGTTCCACTCCTTTGGTAATTAAATCTACTGGATCAGAGTCAGATAAAGACAAATCGCTCAACTTCTCATGGAAAGTTTCTGGAAATTTACTGACAATTTACTGGGAATTTTACAGCCATTTGCGACCCGAGTTTCTGTGATGCTTGTAAATGTGAAATAAAAATCCCCCAGTCTGTTTTTGTTGTTGTTTGTTTGCAGGGATCTTCACGCCTTCTCTTTAAGTGAAAGCTGCATGACTCAGGATTTGCACTTTGGCCTAAAGAGGTTGGATCTGCTCCACGCTAATCAGGTCTTAACTGTCCTTAAAGACATTAGGAGCTACTGGCTGATTTATATTAAAGTGAGATATACTGTGTCTCAATGGGACCTTCCTGGATGAATAAAGGATAAACCAAACGCTTGTTTGTTTTCTGCAGTGCATCAATTAACAGGTTTATAGAAGCTTTATATAATGACCTCATTGGAGCACTCTCAGATCCTAATGAGTCTCCTAATTAGTGCGTCATTAAACCAGGTGAATTAGGAAGGTCACACACTCCAGTTGTGCAAAAACATGGAGACACATCAACTATAATATGGATATGCAGGGCGAAATATACGATAGACGATAGAAATCAGTTCAATTGTAATTTCAAATCATTTAAAACCACTGTAAAATTCTCGGTTTTTCTGTTTTTACTACTTTTAGGTATGTATTTGGGCAAAAGGCACATTTGTGTTTGAGTCTATAAACTACTGATATTTCCCTCAAATTCCAAATAAAAATGTTTTAGCGCATTTATTTGATTTTGCAAGAAACAAGATCAAATTTAAAACAACATAATATTAATGTTTACACTTAAGAAGAGCTCAGAAATCAATATTTGGTGCAACAACCCTTATTTCTAACCCCAGCTTGTCTTGCCATGCTCTCCACAGTCTTTCCCATTGTTCTTGGTGACTTTATTCCACTCCTGGCTCTTCTTTAAACAGAATGAGGTGTTCATGTGTTGGAATTCAACAGACGCTTTAATGGAATGGCTGGAAAACATGTAGAGATGCTGATATCAGAAAAAAATGCAGCGGTTCCTTATTTTCTTTTCAAGAGCTGTAGTTAAACTATCTGGTACCGAGTAGTTCCCTTGAATCTAAAAATGAAGGTACTTTTAATTAACTAGAAATGTTAAGATTGGCTGGAGGCTCAATATATAACTTAGAGTTTTATGTACAGTTCTTCATAAGTTCACACTGCGTATTGTGTCAGTCTATAATCATTAACCATCGCAGCAGCGGTGTCCTTGTCTTAAACTGTCTAATTACCGTCATAAAGTGAATGCCTGAGGTGTCTTATGATGCCGTCGTCACGGTGACGCACAGCACGTCAGCTTGTTAAAACCTGAGCTGATAAGAAAAAGAGTCGGAGCAACGTTCAAGAGCGTCACTTCAAAACAAGAAAATCCACTGAGCGGGAAAAACGTGAGAGAAAACACACACACACACACACACACACACACACACACAGGAGCGCCATGTTCAGGTCAACTTGGTAGGAAACTTGAACATCACAGCCAATGATCTCTGACTCTTTCATCCTGTTTCTACTGAACTTGTAAAAATAAAAGGAGAGGAGATCTAAAAATATCCTGATTCCTCTTAATAGCTTTGTTAAAATTCTTAAAATCCTCATTTAAATTATCTCTACAATTCTACTCATTGTACAAATCCTATTTACGTTCAAAAATAGACATTCTCCATCTCATCTCCAGCTAATTTGGTTAAGTAAAGGTTAAAAAACATTGGGAGGGTCAATATATATATGTTTTATATAGTCTTACATTCAAGTAGGAACATTTAGGCCTATTACTGATCTTAAAACATGGTCAAAATGTTAAAATAATAAAATAAAATAAAAATACAGAAAATGTGCAGCAAGTTTTGAAGAGAACTAGTTGGTTAACAAAGATGTTGTGGGCTGACAGGAGAAGAAAACAAGAATTTAATGAGAAACGTGGGCACTTTGTCAAGGATTCATCACACAAAATGACAGAAAGAGACAGTTTTGAGAGAAGATGTGAAGAATGTGATGATTTTCACAAGTTTCTTTTATTTCTCTTGATTCTGGCTGATTGTGGATAATGATTCTGGCTCACTTGTGTGTTTTTTTCAGCACATGGAAGCATAAAGTTTATTAAAACTGACCATTATATATTTTAATTGAGTAAAAACGTAATTTGAATCGTGGAATTGATTAGAATCATTACTTGTGGTCACATTTTATTCAACTTCTGGCATATTTGGGTTTTTACGGTAAAATATTATATTAATTATTCTACGTCTAAGTCTTTTTGGTAAAGTATTAAATATATAATTTGACATTTTTTAGGTACTTTCTTGCCACGAGTTAGTTGAGAAGTGAAGTTGCTAGGCAACAAGCCAACTGATTAGCATAAAACCTCCCATAAAGTGAGCTTCATAGCATTAACAGGTGGATTTATTAGCTTAGGTCAACGCTAGGCTAGCAGTTTCCACTTGCGTCCAGTCTTTGTGCTAAGCTAAGCTAACTGCCTAGAGTTATACACTAGTAACAATAAATTAGAGATATTGTGAAAGACATTTTTGGGCTAATAAATAAATAATAAAAGCAGTTTTTTTAGCTACTGCATTTATATTTTTACTGCTACCTGGGTTTAACAGTGGCAAAAAATGTTTGGAATGTGTGATTTAATTTGACTTTAACCCAACTCATACTACAAGCTCAGCTTTATGTGAATGGTGAGGTTGTGTACAAGAGAAAATCCATAAAAAATATCATTATTTTTACTTGTTTAAGAATAAACTGCTCCTAAACCCATTGATACAGAGGCTGCATTGAGTTTTATTCATAAATCACATGAGAAAACCTCAGCTCCAACAATAAATAAAGTATTTTATCTGTAGTAAAACCCAATGTTACTGTTACAGTATCAATATATATCATCAGTACAATAATAAAATAGTTTAGTATTATTAAATTTGAGCTGTTTCTGTCATTATTTAATTTATAATCTCCTTTTTAAATATTTTAAAGAATATATTTATGTTCTGTAATGATCCTCAGTGTGATTTCTCTGATTTTATGGACAAATAATTGATCATTAAATTTAATTATTATTGAAATTTACATTGCTTATTTATTTGTTTTTGTTTGGTCTTGTTTTAAATTTCAAATAAAGCATTTTTATCTGTAGTAAAACACAATGGTAGATATATTTTTGTAATATTCTAAGTATTGTGTGACTCTTTTTTAAACATCATGATTCCTCAGTGTGATTTCTATGATTTTATGGACAAATAATTGACCTTTTAACTCTTATCTTATTAATCATTGAACTTTGCTTTGCAGATAATTTATCTTATATCAAGTTTTTTCCTGATTTTGGGTCAGTTTGGTCTTGTTTTAAGTTTCAATAAAGTATTTTACCTGTAATAAAACACATTTCTAGATATTTTTATGCAATTCTAACTATATTTGCTCTGTAACAGCAACATAAATCAATCAGAAAACCGCTTAAGTGAATTTAAATGCAGCAGTAAATGTTTAATATAAATCACTGAGGGAAGTTCTCACAGTCTTGAATACTGTAAAGAATTATATAAATGCAACAGAGCTGTGACATTAATTGTTGGTGACTACAGCAATTAGACTTTCACAGAAACAAAGCAGCTGCTGTGACAAACTCCAACAACTGACAATCAGAGTGAGCTTCCTTTTCACTGTCTCTTCCTCTCACCACTGATTTCTGGCATATTTTGTTCTGTCAGAATTAGCGGTGAGTAATGCAAACAGACAAAAGCGGATTTTAGTCATTGCTGCCGCAAATGTTTGCAGATTAAACAGCTTCAGATGGTCATTGATAAGAAGCAGGAGGAGGCGACTCAGAGCTGGAGCAGCACGCCATCTAATGGACATGAGGGGGAGTTTTACCCCCTTTTATTTTCTTTTTAATTAGTTTTCTTTGTTTTGTGATGACGCTGGAGAATTCACAAAGTTCCCATGTCTGACAAACTAGTTTGACAGCAGGTATTAGCCTGAACTCTACTGTAGCTCTGTGGTTAAAACATCTCATTAAATTACTTCAGGAACTTCACTTTTCTTTTGCTGATGTTCATGTTAAACCTCAAGTTAAAATGTGACACAATCACAGCTGATTAAAAAAAATCTTCTGTATTTTGGGACAGTGTCAAAGTGTTATAACCCTATAAAAACTTGATATCAGATATTTAACTGTCTTAAAAGGTGCTATCAACTAGTTGATCATTCTTTTTCAGTTACACCATTCCTAAATAGCACATTCTGATTTTAAAAAATGGTACAAATGTAGTATGGGGTGGGATAATGTTTAAAAAATGTGGTGTAACCCTTAAACTTGGTGCCAAATTGTTTAAAAAAAAAGGTTTAGGTGGATTCTAGTTGGAAAAATAAATGTAATTGCTCATTCTTGCATATTCCATGTGATTTTTGTAAAAGAAAAATGGTACAAATGGACTTTAAAATGACATGAAACCGACATAAATTCAAAACGTACATTTTGAGAGAATCTAAAACTTGACTTTCTCATCTTGCCAAACATTATTTGTCATTGACGCATTCACCAAAGGTTCAAAACAATCCTATTGTAAAAAAAGGGGGGGGGGAAAGTCATCTCTCTTTTATAATTCCAAAGGCCTTGAACTTTTGACCAAAACAAAGATGGCACTTGTAAAACACAGTATTGTTCTTCTTATCCTGAGAAAAAAAGTGAATGCCTGAGAGAAAGAGGGTCAGCAAAGAAGAAAGCAAACGAGAGAAATGATAATACTGATAATTGGTGAGATAATTCCTTTACTTCCAAGAAATAAAGAAACACACAAACAATTATAATAATAATTCGACCCTCTCTAGTTTATGTGGGGGGAGGGGGTGTTGGCAGAATAAAGGAAACAGATATGGAGGAAGGAAGGAGATAAAGGCAAGAGAGGGGAATGGATAAATATTTTAGGGAAATACATTCCATGTTGGTTGGCTCATGAAACACACACACACACACACACACACACACACACACACAGCTACTTACAATGCATCTACTGACAATGATAAACACTATAAGTGAGTCATTGTACGGGTATTACAGTGCGTCATCAATACGTGAAACTTCCAAACAAGTTACGTGAAAAATAAATAAATGACATCCCAGTGGAGGAAAAACAAGCTGTAAAAGCAACACTATCACATATCAATAAAAACCTAATGGGGGGTTTTATAGGCGATATTACAGCAGCTGAGATTACATCAGAGAAAACTTCTCTAACACATGCGTTAATGTCTTTAAATTAATATTAAAGGGATAATAGCAGAATCCTATAGTGGAATTAGTTTTTTTTCATTTCTTACAGGATAAAACTCCCTTTCCTACACACACACACATAGAGTAACTTTGCTGTAAAACATCTGGAGCCCCACTAAGCGCATCTGCCTGTATCACAGCGTTTGTTTGCTGATAAAAGTCTCCACTCACCGGGAGCCGTCGATTCTCGCTCTTCGTGTTTTTTTTTTTCTTTTTTCTTTGCAGGAAAATCCAACAAAGAAAAAGTAAGAAACGTCCGCTGAGCCGCTGGGTTCAGCTCCCTCCGCGGCGGCTATCGCTGTTTTTCCATGTTTTATTGCTGCAGGTTAAAGTTATAGTTTAGTTAGTTAGGACTTCAAACTCTGCAACGCGCAGCGCGACGTGCCCCGGGCTACGTCACCGTGACGTAGGCCGGCGGAGCATGTGACCGGAAGCGCCGCTCTCCGGGAAGTAAACATCGCTTTACTACGAGTGTCCACGAGGTTCCACAGCTGTTGTTGTTACTGCTCTATCTATCTATCTATCTATCTATCTATCTATCTATCTATCTATCTATCTATCTATCTATCTATCTATCTATCTATCTATCTATCTATCTATCTATCTATCTATCTATCTATCTATCTATCTATCTATCTATCTATCTATCTATCTATCTATCTATCTATCTATCTATCTATCTATCCATCCATCCATCCATCCATCCATCCATCCATCCATCCATCCATCCATAAAGTGACTTTAACAGAAAAGAAATAAATACATAAAATAAGAGAAAATAAATAGATAATAAAGGTAAATGCCTATACACACCGTGTTATTGCTACATAGCTATTTTAGTGCTATTCATCACTTTCCCAGCTTTTCTTTGACTGTTTTTATTGAATGTAACTCATTTCCAACATCCAGATTTGACAACTTTTTAAAATACATATTTATTGATATGCACAGCACTTTATATTGGATCATTATTAAAGTATAACTTGTGAAATTTAGACTAAATTGCTATAAAAGATTATAGGCTATAACCTTTATCACTCAACAGTAGAAATTAATTAAAGAATCATGTTTTATGCGTCTTCTTGATCCTTGAAGCAGCCGCCATCATGAAAGCTTGTTAAACATGGGCAAAAAACTTAGGTAAAAAAATAAAATGTTCATTGTCTTACATGGAATAAAGAGTCTGACCTGTTCAACTCGGGATTAAGGTGAGTTTACCAGACATGACAGTGTTATTAAGAGATGATTTAGGCCAAAAAACCTTTGTCCAAAAATGACTTGACCCATTATTTTAATTGAGTGACATTATATTTCAGTTAAAAGTACAAGAATTCAACTCATTGTAGTCTCTCTACTGGCTGATTTTCACTTGGAATACTGAAGAAAGTGGGCGTGTCAGTGCCGGGAACCTCTACATGACATCACAAAACTCCCCATGTAGATAATAAAAGGTAATTAAAACATGATTCATAATTCATTGTAACCTGTATGACGTTATTTAACCGACAATACTATATGTGTAATATGCAATTAGCCTACTTAGACAATTCCTGCTGGGTTTAGATATTTTATGACCTATAAAATAACAAATAGAAAGAAACAACGCCCCATTCTTTCATGGAGTAACCAAAGACACTTGTTGCTGTAACTGAACGCAGTGAAAACGCCGGCTTTCAGGTTTTTGATAGATTTTTGTTGTGTGTTGCAATGACTACGTGTTGTTGAATAGCAGGTAAAGCTGCAGGTATGTTCAGCTACTGGTGATGCATAGTTACCTTCCTGATGTTCCGGTCAGAGCTGTTTGAAACTGGAGAAACGCATTTCACTGACAGAATAATGCTGCCGCTGGCTAACATGTGTTTATAGTTCAATCTGTAACAACGCGTCAGTTTGTAAAAGCTCATTCAAAGATGGGTCGATTTTTATTTAAAAGTCAAACCACTTCTGCAACTTTATGCCCAATAGAATCACAAGCATATAACAAGACAAAAAGTACATTTTGACCAAAAAAAAAAAACTATGGAATCAGAGAAAGCAGTTTCTCTGATTCCATAGTTTTTTTTTGGCCAAGATTTTTTTTGTTGGCCAAGATGCCAACAAAATCTAAATTTATGTCTTTACCCCAGTTGAAGAGAATGAATGATTCTTGCTTTTACAGATGTTAGGTGAAAAGTTTAGCTATAGCACAGCAGGTCAGATTCTAATGTAGCGGCCCATCAGATTATTTGATGTATCTCGGTAGTGACGTTACTTTCTGGCCAAACCACACACTCATTCAGTCCATGTATTACTGGCTCTGACCTTTTTGGGTAATGCACTATCAGACTGTGCAGAGCTGATGTGTCTCTAGAGTCTGAGTCATTTATCTCAGGGAAAACTTGACATGTTAAAGTGTGTGACAGGACAACCCAAAGCAGCTTTAGGTTTCCTGATTATCCGCTAGTTTAACCCATTGAAGCCTATGAGCCTTAACGTCTATGACTGTCATTTTATACTTAAAATAAAAAATCTAAATCAAAATGTATTTGTTTTAAATGACATGACAAAAGGTTTTAAGCAAAAGGTTTTTTATATCTATTTAATTATTCAAGTCTCTAGAATAGATAAATAGAAGATAAATAGGTTTTTGTTTATGGGCGTATTTGTGCAAGCAGCAACTGTAATAGCCATTAAAAGGGTATTTTCTGCAAAAAACAATAGTAAAACAATTGATACAAATGGAAAAATAACATGATTGTTAGTGACTCAACTGATATAATTACAGTATATGCATGAAATCCTTGAAAAGAATCTGGGTTTAAAAGGGTTGAGTATGATAATCATAGACTTAACAGCTTAAGTATGTTAAATGTCTACAAGAAGTAAGTCATAGAGATTAAAATACAACAAAGAAATCACACAATTTAATGAGGAAATCTTCTTTTTATTGTATTTAACACATTTAAAGGATCATGCAGTTTTATTGCACACAGAAGAAATGATCATCCAGATTTTTTAAACCTGGAATGAGCTAAATACAAAAAGAGGCGGCAACACTGACACGGAATTGCATTTTTAATTATTAGCAGTCAATGTCTTTCAGTCATTGGATCAATTGGAAACAGTGGGATGTTGGATTTTTCCAGGGTTCGATGCAGTAAATGAACCGGAGCAGCTTCAGCACATGTTACAGAAGATTTGTGCGAAAAATGTACCGAGTGGAGAGAGAATTGACTCTGCTGTGATTAAAATGTGGTGCAACGCAATGATTTGTCATTTTTCCACAAACCTCGGTTTCAGTTTTACAAACATCCATCAAAGGTAGGTGTCAGTAGATTAAATACCTCAGAGCAGCCAAAACAAGCAGCGAAATGCTAAAACAGCAGAAAAGGAAAATGGCAAAACATGATATATGTTTTTCTATTTCAACAGGCTGAGTCTGACGGGCTTTAGCTCGCACGGCAAATAAGAAAATTTACAACTGTACCTCATTGTTGACATTATGAATAGTCTAAATCCTTATAAATAACCTTTCTCCACTTTTCATCCGTTACACGGCTGTTTATTCTCTTGGCAAGAGCAACGTCTACAGAATGAACATTTGTTTGTCTCTTTCCACTGAAATTTAACACAAACAATGAGACTATTTCTGTCTGAAAACAGTTTTCAGAACTCAAACTCTTATTTTCAATGATGATTCAGGCCTGCAATAAAGAAGAACCAGCCTTCCCAACAAACTTCTATCATACTGATTATGAATTTAACATAAAATAACTCATTGTCAATAGTTCATTTTCTTTTAATTCAGTTTCCAAGGCCAAGTAAGAAAGTATTAAGATTATATATTTACCGTACAGTACTTGTATGTCTTCAATTAAAGTTATTTCTTTGTACAACACAGCATTAAGTTACTTATAAATCTGCAAGTTATTATACATCTATTACATTCATACATACTACACTCTTCTCAGTGATATCATTGAATTTTAAAGTGCTTACGAGGACATACAGTACTTTTTTTACCTTTATGTATCAGGCTGGTTTTCTCTTTTCAAAAGAAACTATAGCAGAGTTATAGTGCAACAAGCTTTAGAGTCTAAATCAGCAAAATTATAATCAGGCAACCGTGCAGGTCAAAGGTCAAAGCAGATGCAGAAATATTCTACTGTCACTGATAGGGATGATAGAGAAGAGACGATGATAGAAACATCAGAAACCGGAGTCCTCCTCGATTTCTGAGGTCTCTTTTATCTTTAGTGCCGAGCAAATGGAGACTCTTCATTCATTTTGTTCTGGAGAGATAAAAAAATGAAGAAGAAACGGTCAAAGAGACAAAAAAAGCATTTGTGTATACAATGCATGTCTTTGATGAGAGTCATACGCTGCCATGGCGTCTTTACAGCAAGAATGTATATGAAGGTTTTATTGGCTTTCATTTGCTGTCTATTAAAGGGGAACAGCAAGCGTAAGTTTTTCCCATCATAGATTTGACAAATTTGATTGAATTTACGAAGGAAGAACTGACATCCGACAAACAGAGAAACGGCTGTAAGGCACGAAAAATGTGTTCATGCCTCTCAAATGTCAGATGATTTGATTCTTGTTGAAGAGACACGAGCAAGGAAAAGGAAACATTTCACGAAACTAAAATAAAACGAGCTTAGGTTTCTGTTACTATGTCTTAGAGGAGATAATTTTATGTTTTTCATTGTTTAAAATGTATATTTCCTACAAACAAAACCATATCATCAGGCCTGCTCCATTATCTTTAACCCATTGTCATTTTATACTTAAAATAAAAAAACTGATATGTTACTCATAGAGCTTTTTTTGTCTTTTCTAATGACATGATACTAGACAACTTAGACAAAAGGTTTTAAGCAAAAAATATTAAGTTTCCAAGTGCGAGAACATGAACAAACCCTCCCAGAAAGAGGTGATTTAATTTAGATTATTAGGATTTTCAACCCTGACATGTACATATCTATTTAATTATAGAAATAGGCATATTTGTGCAAACAGCAACTATAATAGCCATTAAAATGCTATTTTCTGCAAAGAAAAGACTACAAAATAGGTCCATAACATGACTGTTATTAACTCAGCTGATATATTTATATGCATGAAATTAATACATGTTTCATTTATTATTATTCTGTCCTTTATCTAACCTGCAACTTATCTCCTCACCTTCACCTGCTCAGTTTGCTAAATCAGCTTTTCACACCCATATGTTTATACATCAGATTATACTGCCATGCTCCAGTTAACTGCAGGTCCATACACTCTGTTCTAATATCTTCTTAAAGCATTTTACAGCAGCAATAAAGATTTACAGACAGCTGCTGAGAGTCATAATAATCTATATCTATAGTGTTTTTTCAAGTTGGAGCCAGTACAGTGTCAGTTCAGAGGACATCTGAGGACTCTGGATGAACTGATGGACAACTAATAACAAGCGTTATTTTCTGAAGAAAAGTGTTTAGTCATGATCTGCTCACCACACCGAGCACATGTCATGTTTCTGAGGCTTTTTCTCACACTGACAATACAGCCAGGCTTCCTGTTTACGTAAAGGAATGAGAAGAAAACCACTATGTTCATTGCTAAAGAGGAAAAGGAAGAGGTGAATTTTCATGACATTTCATTCTGTCTGTTTTTTTTTTTTTTAGTGCCAGTCATTGCCATGCATGAAAATTTCAGTTCCTCGTGGCTCATCAGGTAGAATAAGAGTCACAGTTTATTCAGATTTGACTATATTCTACTATAGATGCAGGATCTGCAGCACAGTGTCGGCCTCTGCTGGAGAAAATATCCTAGATAACAAACAGAGGGCTACAGATCACTGGTCATATCATTATAAATAACTGTTTCCTGGTTCTTATTCTCATTGCATCAAACTTTAATGGAGAGGCATGTTATTACAACAACATAAAGCAAAAAACAACATTTTTTTCCCAATTTGGTACAAAGATAAAACATGTGAAGGGATTAAAAAGCAGTTTTGTAGCATAAATGGAAGAAAACCTGTTTAAAGGGGACATATTATGCACATTATATTTTAAATCTGGGGCTCTGCTGGAATATTGATTCATAATTTACTGTTATACTGATCCTTTACATAGATTCATTAGGTTTGTCAATGTGTACTTTTTTATGGCATTTGAAACATGGAATGTGCGATTTAGGGTCACATGGTCTGCTGGAGCCAATCCCAGTGCATTACAGCGAGAGGCAGGGATACACCCCAGATGGTCTCCAGCCAATCATGGGGCACACACACCATTCACTCACACACTCACACCTACAGACAATTTAGAGTCTCCAATTAACCTCAGCATGTTTTTGGACTGTGGGAGGAAGCCGGAGTACCCGGTGAAAACCCACGCAGACACAGGGAGAACATGCAAACTCCACACAGAAAGGTCCCAGACCCAGGACCAAGGAGGTCTTGAACCTGTGACCTTCTTGCTGTGAGGCAACAGCACTAACCCCTGCACCACTGTGTCGCCCCTCTACCTAAAATATAAAACTAAAAAGTTAAAATATCTGGTACCACATTCTTAGAATTAGCTTAGAAAAACCTTAGCAGCAACTTAAGCAACCGATGCTACAGATTAGTTCATGCTGAACCAATATCAGCTCCACAAAGAGTTAAAACCCAGGCTTTTGACATTTTTACATAAGTTAACTTAAACATGAGCACATATATAACGTCGTGGGAATGAAATTGGATTTTCTCCGGTATGAATACACCTTAGTTGGACTGAAAATTAAGCTGAAAACAAAATATATCCCCCCAGATAGAAACATGCAGAGGCAGTTTGGGTAAAAAGTAAAAGTAATCCGCTTCATGTTTTCTGACTCACCATCGGCACATCATCCAGCCTCTCGAAGTTGGACCTCGGTGATCGGATGCATTTCACTACGGCCACGAACAGAACGAGGGCCAGGACGATGCAGAAGATGCAGAGGATGGCCACGAGGCCGGGGTTCTCCACCAAACCGGCTTTAGACGGATGTTTTGTGAAACCTGAGGGTGGAACGAGAAAAAACTTCAGCAAACTGGAGCAAATACATGTTAATATACATGATAATATGATCTTTATCAGTTATTAGTCTTTACATGGAACTAAAACAAATAAAACGGGTATAAACATAATATATTCACAAAATACAGGGAGGAGGAGCCAGATACTCACCAGTTTATCATGTGCATAACTATTAATTAACTGTTTTATTCTAATTGACATTGGTGTTACTGTGGTATTGTGATTATTACATCTTGTCAATTACTGATATCATTACTATTATCAATATAAATAAGTATTATGTTAGTATTGGCACTAATTATGGAATTATTAATGAAAATTATATTAATATTTACATATTGATATGAGTGATAGGATTAAATAATTGGACACTTCTTCCTGCTCCTTATTGAACATGTAAATTAATGTTAAACAATTGCATTGTTTTCTTTTTTAACATAAAAAATATTATTTATTTATAAAAAATATTACTCTTCCAACAGAAAAAGGTGAAACTCTTTTCTTGAACTGAAAAAATGAAAATATATTACAAGCAATGGGGAATTTAAAACTAACACTAGTCCAGAGATACTTTTTTCTATCCAGTTTAACCAGATTTTTTTGATTTCATGCATATAATCATATCATTTAATTCACTAACAATCATGTTATGTATCTATTGTTTTTCATTTTGTACTTTTCTTTGCAGAAAACGTTCTATTTGCTGCTTGTACAAATATGCCTCTAAACAAAAATCGATTTATTCCATGTGCAAAATTCTTTTTGGGGGAATTATTCCTGAATGAGACTTGATTGATTACATAGATATATACATGTCAGGGTTGAAAATATATAATATATAATAACGACAGTCATAGACTTAAAGGCTCATGGACTACAGTGGGTTAATGCATTAAAGGCTATTCTATTCTAATTCTATGACATGTTGTACTTAAAATAACAGCTTAAATACAGCTTTTTATTCTAATGACATGATAGCAGACAACTTAGACAAAAGGCTTTAAGCAAATAATTTGAGTTTCTAAGAATGTTATCAACTTCCTTCCCTTTTACTTCTGAGAACATGATGAAGACAAATCCTCCCAGAAAGAAGCCATTTTATAGAATAATACCCCAAAAATCATTTTATACATGGGATAAATAAGCTTTTGTTTATGGCTATATTTGTGCAAGCAGCTACAATTACTATTACAATGCAAAAATGGAAAATAATAGATACATAATATGCTTGTTAGTGACTCAGTGCTATAATTATATGCATGGAATCTTTAATATAAGATCTGGGCTTAAATGTGTTAAGTATAAAATGACAGTCATAGACTTAAAGGCATAGACTTGCTGCGTGCTACACCTACATGAATACTGAGGACGGGCAGAAGATGAATAGGTTTTCTTATAAGTTTGCAGAGAGAACAGCTTGTTTTTGGAGTCTGGTGGCCAATTTAAAGTTGCCGAAAATCAATGCATTCAGCTTTAAAGTAAACATGCAAAGCTAAGCCTTTTAGACACGCTGCTGGAATGAAACTCAGCACTTGCACTGACCTATTTCACTGCAAAGTAAACTGCAGGGTGGTGTGGTGGTTAGTTGTTAGAACAGCACATGGAAACGCTTCGTGGTGCATTTATTAACTGAGAAAAAGAATATCACAAAAAACAATCGCACGCTTTATCAGGGAGGAGCAACCTGGACTAATTAACCATTAGGACATTTGCTATAGAGTTTAATTGGAACAAAAACCTGCACCTAGAGTGGCTCTCCAGGAGCAGGGTTGCCTACCCCTGCCCTATATGTTATATAGAGAGTCATGGATAGAAATTATCACTCAGCTGCAGCAGTAGTCTCACCTGGGCTGCTTGCATTTACAGGTAAGGTTGAATTGATGGTGGCTGCTGTCGTGGATCTGTGGGAAACCGTTGCCTTGTTGGTGGTTTGTATCGTAGAATGAGGCGTAGAAGTTGTTATTTCAGTCCCTTTGGATGTTTGCAGGGAAGCGGAGGACAGTGACGTCGTTGCATTTGTATCATTAGTAGAAGCTTGTTTAGCTGTTGTCGGTGGGTGTGGGCCGTCGGAGGTTTTCACAGTTGACTGACTGACGGTTGTAATAAAGGTACTGCTGAGGTGTGAAGCACTGGTGGTTATCTGTTGTGACCGTGCCACTGCAGAGGAAGTGGTTGCTGCAAAGGAACAAATAGCACAAAACATAAATATACACCGACCCCACCTGACCAAGATAAGAGAGAGACTGTGTTGGCTTGAACATAGAAACATAAAAGCTCACATAAGCTCACCTCTCATTAGTTCTTTAACCCATTGAAGCCTATGAGCCTTAATATAAATGTTACTCATTCAGCTTTTATTAATGACATGATAGACAACTTAGACAACAGGTTTTAAGCAAATAATTTATGTTTCCAAGTGCTTCCTGTCACATGACGTCATCGACTTCCTGTCTCTTCCTCCTGAGAACATGGCAATGACAAATCCTTCTAGAAAGAGGCCATTTTATTTAGATTATTACATGTCAACCATGACGTGTATATATCTATTTAATCATTCAAGTCTCTAGGATAATATTCGTGCAAGCAGCAACTATAATAGTCTTTAAAATCCTAATAAAATAGTACAAAATGAAAAGAAAATAGTTACATAATATGACTATTCAATCATATAATCCTTCCAATCTTTGGAAAAAATCCGGGTTTAAATGGGTTAAGTATAAAATAGCGACTCATACTCAAAATTACACATATTCATTAGAGGCTAAACTCAAGTTTGGGTTTTTGGACCCTGAAGCCATTAGTACATGTCCAATCTGTAGCCTTGGTTGCTATGGCTGTTGCTATGGCTGTTGCTATGTTTTTTCTCTGTGTTTTCATATTTCAGATCGGGTTTTGGCTGAAAATTTATCAAGAAGTTGCCATATCAAGAAAAAAATACTGTCATTTCCAGACTTTTTTGACAGTCCCTGTACAACCATGGACCTAATCTATCGATTGATTTACGGTGATGAGCCTGTTCTCTCTCTTTTCTTGGCAGTAAGAGCCATTTAAACGCTGATGGCAGTTCTGTTGCCTCGTCTCGTTTTTTTTACCCCTCTAAAGGAAGTTATGTTTTAGCCGGCGTTAATCTGTCTGATTTTTTGCAAAATATCTCAAAAAGTATTGGCCAGATTTTCATCAAATTTGCAGCAAATGTTGGGAATGGTACCATGAACTGATGATCCAATTTTGGTAATAATCCTGAAGAAATCCTGGTTTCTGGATCGCTTTGAATTTTCTGTTTGGTAACATTGTGGTAAATGGACTTTTAATCAGGCAGCATCTGCTTACAGCTTAAATTCAGGTGCACTCAATACTCTGGAAATTACAGTAATAAAACTAGTAAAATCTATTAGTATAGTTTGAAGGTTTGGTAACGTGGCCTTGGAGGCGCAGAACAGAGCGGACTTATAAAAAGAGGAGCTAAGGAGCCTGTTTCAGACGGAGGCTGAACTGCATAAAGGCCGAGTTATGTTCAATGTAAAAACACATAGAGACAGGGACTTTTATCCGTACTCTGTTTATTTGGTCCATTCATCCGTTTCCACAAAGTTAACAGATATAAACCAGAGGATCAGAACCACCAGAAACCACAGCGGTGCTGTCACTACTCAATATGCAGCCTTGATCCAGTGTGAGACAGAAGAAAAAAAAGGCTGAACTTTTCAAGGAGAAACTGCACAAGTTAGTGAGACACTACAACTATATTTATGATGTCTGTTCACTATGACACAAACAGTCAGTCAGTCATTTTCTATACCTGCTTAGTCCTCATTAGGGTCACATGGTCTGCTGGAGCCAATCCCAGTGCGTTACGATACACCCCAGATGGTCACCAATCATGGGGGCACACACACCATTCACTCACACACTCACACCTACGGGCAATTTAGAGTCTCCAATTAACCTCAGCATGTGTTTGGACTGTGGGAGGAAGCCGGAGTACCTGGTGAAAACCCACACAGACACGGGGAGAACATGCAAACTCCACACAGAAAGGTCCCAGACCCAGGACCAAGGAGGTTGACACAATTGACACAAACAATTACTCCAAAACGGTTGAAATAGGAAAAGAATTAAATGTAACATGGATGTTGCAAAAGAAAAATGGAGACAGGTCAGAGACAGGTTACGGGATAAATTTAACGGCCTTTCCGACCACCACCTCCGCTTTCTTCTTTTATTTAAGATGTACATTATCAAGATCTCCTCCATAGCTGCCATATTTGTTGTCTTTTGACTCTGAGCTGCCCCCTGGTGGATGTACCTGTTAATGTATCTACGCCAACGTAAAGGACGCATGAACAACGCATACAATTTAATCCATACATGGAGCATAAATGAGGCTTAAAATGTCAGTAAATCAGGCTATAAACCTACCTGATAATGTGTATGGGGTGTGAAAACTGTTTTTACCCCCATTTTTCATGAGCTAATATAAAAGATCTAAGTCTTAAGGTCTAAGATTTGGAGTGGCCTCCTACTATAACCAGCCCAAAGTAAACCTGAGCAGCATTAATGCTGTTTAATCAGATATGCCACACCTGTAGGTGGATGGATTATATTTGAAAAAGGGGAAGTGTTTACTAACACAAATTCCTGAACAAAATATAAGACAAATAAGGCTTTTGTTGATTTTTGTGAAAAATGACACGAAACTGTCATGTTATTCTGAACATTTAAGTTAAATTAAAGCTGGAAAACTATCTGCTGATGAAGACCCGTGACTTCCTTTGGTGTCATTAAAGCAGTAGAACTCGAGGATCCAACAAGGCTGATGGCTCCGTGTGTTTAATATAACAGAATTCATTATGTCAGGTAATGATTTGTTTACTGGTGATGGAGACAAACCACAGACGCTGGCAGGTGTTTGGACAAGTAGCTCAGACTTTCACTGATCAAATATTTGTCTCAATTTCCCCCAAGACATGAAATTCCCATTTACTTTAACTTCATCTCCAGTTCACTAAAAGCATTGTCTCACTTTAGTAATCTGGATTGAGCTAAAAGCAAACTTATAAATATATTGAACTAAAAGGCTTCTGTTACTACAAGGTTGTAGTCACCTCATATTAACACCTCAGATTTCAATAATGTTGTTTCAGATGTAAAAATAGTATATACAGCAATTTCCTGTGTAGAGAGAAAAAAAAGCTGCACCAAACTACCTCAGTGGAACCTGCCGAAGCTAACTCTCACACCAGGAAGTTCCCTGTTTGCATAACTTTGCATCTTTAAAAGAACTTTTACCGTTCAGGCAAATTTTGAGACAATCGTCAGTTTTAACAGGTGAAAAATGTGGAAAAAGCTGACTTACGATTAGAGACTGCTGCTGCAAACAGGGACATCAGCACAGTTGCATGTAGATGCATCGCTGCAGGCATGTTGAGAAAGGAAAGGGCTGGCAGTCATATCGATAAATCTCACACACACACACACACACACACGTACAGACTACATCCTTGACAGCAGGATGTGTTGAACGGCTGAGGAGGAGTTCTCTATGGTTGTTGCATGTTAAATCGGTCAAGCTGGTTAGTCAATGTTTGAACAAGGCTCTAATGTTTGCTTATATTCCATCTCTGCATCAGGTAGAAATAGTTTTTATTCTAAACCAAACTTCAAAACATTAAAGTGATATTCATCTTCCTGAAGTGCTCTAACCTGTAATAATGCCACATCTTATTTATTTAACCTGTTGTATTGTATGTTTTCCTCCTACTTTATAATAACACATGTCTCTTTTATATCTCCTTGTTTCTTTTAAGTTGCTTTTTTATATCTTCTTAAACCCAGGGATGTAAATACAGGTGTGGTAAGAACCTCTGAATCTATAGGACTGGCTGGGGCAGGTCTCCTGGAGGAAATATGGACATTTTAAAGTTTTAAAGAGCAAATTTAAGAGAAGACACTATATATAATAATGTTGGCTACAGCAAGCTTTATGACATTAGCCATGCTACAAAGGCCTAAGAATTTAACTTCAACCTTACATTCAATTTTTGCGCCTCTCAAGTTAACTTTTATAAATTATATACTACCGTTCATGCAGAAAAATGCAAACAGCGTCAAGTATCAAAACAAAACGGGATACAAGACTTACTAGAAAAACAGGATTTCTTTTCCTTTTACACAGACGGCGCCTTTAAATGCAGGTTTTCTAATGAATCGATGACCTAGAACAAAAAGGCGCTTCAGCTCGGCCTAGTGTGATGTCACAAATGAGAAATGAAATGTCCCAATGCTGAAACTCAGCTTTAGTCTCTGGTAGTTAGTGGATATGTGGCTTTGTCTGAAACCTATTTTATTTATGAAACTTATTTTTTTATTTGTTAAAATGCTAAAGGGGAGATTTCACTGTTTTTGACTGTTTTTGTTCTATGAATCTTCAGAGTCTGTTAAATAATCTACTCAGGATTTAGGCCAGCGGTCTAAGGCCAGTCTAAGGCCAGCGGTTTTAGTACTGAAACTGGTCTAATGAGGTTTCAGACAAAGTTCATGTCTAAACTAAAACGTCTAAAATGTTTTCACATCATGAAGTGTCACAAAAACCTGATAATTAGTGGAAAAGTGGTCGCACGTTAAGTTAATTCGCCCTTAATCTTCAGCCTAAGTGGCAAATCGGAGGCTAACTTTCTGCGTTAGCATAATGCTAACCAAAGCTAACGTTAAACTATCACTAACAGTCAACATATGAACATCTGCTTTACAACTTTAACTGATATTAAATAAGTGAAAATCCTTCATAAGTGAAAATCAATCAACTCCATGTTACTGAGCAGAAAGATAGTCGAGAAAACAAGTGGAAACGAAAAACAGAATGGCGGGAAAAAGCACAGCCAGGTAAATATCCTGTGACTAGTCGATGTATATTAATAGATTCAAAGGTAAAATAACTGTACAAATAATCATATCAGGAAGGTATGATTATTATTTGACTCTAAGCTTTGTAACATAATCTGTATTGAAATGATCTACAATCTAGAGATCTAATGTGAAATGTGTTAATTCTCCATTTCTGTTGTATTTTATTACACTATTATTTCTTGATTTGTCATTTCAGGTTCTCGTTGCAAAGTTGATAAAACCATAAAACAAACTGAGTTCATCAGCATTCAGATTTATTTGAAAATCTCTAGATTCATGCTTATTTTTCAGTTCTTGAATATGTTGATCAGGGTTTCATCCCACAATCTGTCAGTCCCAGGATGGTTTAGTGCTAGATTGTAAAAATATAATGATACGAACACAGTAGCAGTATAAAAGATGTCACTACAATTAGAAATATATCAAGTGTGTCATAGATCTTCAAGCATTTTACTCATATAACCTATTATAACTTAACATTTATAAATAATCAAATTGAAACATACTGCAGAAAGTTAACTAAACTTACATCTACAGGAATTAAATTCACACCTCCCTCGGGGAAATAGTGATATGATAAAATAAAATCTTATTATTAAGAAGATAATCACAATCATGAGGTTATTTTATAGATACCTTAACGGTACAATGAGATAAAGAACAGGTAGAAATGAAAACTCCATATTAAGGCAAAGATTTCACAGGGTAACACACAAATCATGCTGCTTAGATGATGAATTCCAAAGAAACTTTTCTTAAAGTTCTGGATGACAAATTAATTTTCCTTTTTTCCTCAGTGCAATACACCAACAATCTGCACAAAAGGTCATTTATAATCAGCACTGTAGCACAAATGTCTCATTCATTACTTAAGATTTTCATTTTAAGGTAATTTTAACTTGTGATAAAGTATGTGTGAATAACTTTCATCTTTTCTCAGCTGCAAATAAAGCGACAATAAAGTATTGAAATTAACATATGAGCATCTCTTTTGGAATTTGGCCCTTGCTGAATGGTTGTAGAGTTACACTCATATCTAAATTGGATAAAGGCAGCATCACGGCAGGCAGTGAAACAGCTTTTCATCTCAACGTGGCCCTGCAGGAACCTCCTTCAGGACATGAAGGGGAAGTGTTCCAGCACTTCACATCCACAACTCCTCTGAGTTTAAACAGAAAACAACACAGTTCCAGTCTGAGCTCTTGTTTCTAACTTAGTCGTCCAGACGTTTGTCTTGTGGCGTTGTTTCCTGCTGTAGATCCACAGAGATGCTGGTTGGTACCAACTCACAGGGTTGGCCGTCGTCCTGTTAACACAACACACACCAATGCAGTCAAACTCAGAGACTGGTTTCAACAAATTGTTAGCAAAATATCTTTAAAGCTATTGGTCGGATTTTCATCAAATTTTCAGGGATTGTTGGGAATGGTACCAGGATCAGATGATTAAATTTTGGTGATGATCCAGAAAAAGTCCTAGTTTCTGTATCACTTTGAATTTTGTGTTGTTTGGTAACATTGCGGTAAATGGGACCTGGTGATATCTGGCGCCTGCATCACTTGTTTCCCTCATGAACCAGACTCTCTTAGATCAGGACTGGGTGATCCTGGTCCTGGAGGACTGGTGTGGTGCAGGGTTTTGTTCCAACCAAGCAGTTACTTTTTTTTTATTTTAAATTTGTGATTTTTCCCCTTTTAATCACATGTTTTTAAATTGTATCTTGATACTTTTAATGTTTTATGTAAAGCACTTTGAATTACCTCGTTAAAGCTAAAAGTCTTTCCATGCTTGGAGTAGATATTAACAGTTAGTTGTACCTTCCATACATATTTTGATATTTATTGACATATGAGCATTATCACTATGCTTTCATGAATTTACAGATGATTTCTTGACAGAATAGTGACTTTATTTTTCGAGTAATCTATAACCACATTTTACAGTCGTCACAGCACACTGTTAAGGGGTGTTCACACACACAAAATTAGCAAGATTACATGTTAATTCAATGGGAAGACGCGATTTTTCGCCACTTCGCGACGCGAAATTCGCCTGTTACGAAGTTGAAAATATTGAACTTTTCAGGCGATTCGCAGGATGACGTAACGCGACAACCAATCAGCGTTGAGATTCACTTCACGTCTCCATGACAACGAGAAATTCACTTATCGCCAGTCTTTTACTTTTCAACGGAGCCGCGTCGCCCAGGCGGAGCTCCGGTAGAAACCAGCCGAGCTCTCTGCACCTCCAGAGGGTATCATGTACCCAGAAATGACGACGGAGGATGTGATTTTGTCGCGAAATCACGTCCATCGCGCGGAAAAAATCACGTCAATTGAGTCCGGTGTGAACACCCCTTTATATGCCTGACTAGTTTTCACTTTTCACCCGATAACTTTAGTTTAGGAGTGTCAAACATGCGGCCCCGGGGCCAGAAGCAGCCCCCTAACACGTCCAATCTGGCCCACTGGATGACTGTCCAAAATCTGAGGCAGGCCACGACTTCACCTGCTTCTTATTTAATCAAATATTGATTAAATATTTGGAATCGTAATGCATGAAAATGGAATAACAACATATCTTTGTAGGTGTTTTTTATTTATTCATTCATTTTTAATGCTCCAGCCTGCTTGAAATCAAATGGTGCTATATGTGGCGTATGTACTAAACTGAGTTTGACACAGATTTAAACGGTGTCTTTTATTTTCTATTTACAGATTTTACATGTGTATTGTGTTCTGCACCAGGTCGGCTTTGCTCCATTTTACAACCAACAAGGTCGCTCTGTTGGATCAAACTTACTCTGTATGTCAGCAACAATCTCAAATCTCTCTCTTCCATAGAAACACCTGACAAACACTGAGCAGAAAGATTATTCTCCAACTTACTCTGTGTTTGAGGTAGGAGAGGTAGGTGTCCCACCCTAACGTGATCGTGTTGACGTACACCACGCGGTACTTGGGCGAGAGGAAGTAGAAGTTGATCATCTGAGCCGCGGGCCAAACACACCAGTCCGCCTGCCGCCAAGAAACAACACGAATTAGCATGAACAAATCCAGACAGATTACCCAGAACAAACACTGTTGAAACTGAGGAGGAGGGAAGTCAACACAGGCCTCAGACAAGCTGCTGAACACACGTTGTATTTGATCTATAAGTCACTTTCACCTGGCCGGCACCCAAGATTTCTGTTTTAATGAATCTGACAGGTGATTTTAGAGGAGACGTCACCATAGTCCTAAATAAATGAGTTTATAAGAAGCAGTTTCAAGAAGTGGTCAAATATGTTCTATTGTTTTTACATTTCAGTGGCTAAATATTGTACTGAAACGGGTTAAACTTTACTACTTTTCACAGTCAATGATGATTTTGCATTTATTTAACATCAGTGCATTAAACAGGTTGAAGCTCAGCATTAATTGACTTGAATAAGGAGCCAGAGAGTGGGTGAAACTAGGATAACTGCTGCGTTTGGCCCCGCCCATTGGGAGTGGGCGTGGCCTCGGCGAGCCTGGACGTTGAATTACTGCATGATGATTGGATGATCTGTCAGCAAAATGAGTGAATCAGCGAACTCTAAAAATAAACCACCACCGAAACCTTTTTCAAGTTTCATTCCGTTGTTCTGAGACAAGTTGATCTGGAGACTATTAGCTTTGTTCTTACTTTCCCCAATGGCAGCAGCTGCAGCTGTGAGCTTCTGACGTCACAAAGCGCTCACAGGTGGGTACAGCCTCGCGCTGCAGCTAGCAAGCAAGCTAATAGGCTAACATGCTAACAAGGCCAAAAATTAGCTTCCACCACTTAGCATCAATTAATGAAAAAGGTATTTATAGCAGGAATTTGGTCAAAAACCAAAGGTGGAACTTTCTGGTTTAATTGATTATTTGAATTTTTATTATCATCATGATCAACTTTCTTTTTTTTTTTACTCTTCACATTTGAAAAGCTGAGCAAAATTCAACAAATTTCAGCTTTTTCTTTTTTTTGAGGAGACAATCACAGCAAAGATAGTCAGGTTTGGTTTGCAGTAAAAAATGTAAATAAATAAATAAATAAACATCCTAGATGTGATAATTTGCTCATGTGCATACATCTTCTTCTGTGGAGGTGCAGAACCTGACATGTGCACTTACTATCAGAAACTCCCAGAACTTGTTTTTAAATTCCTTCCATCCGTCGGATAAAGTGTGCCCCTCCATGACGCTCATACCTGCAATAAACACAGCTGTCAAGCTTCATCAAAACCAACATCAGAGACGCTCCGAGGCCATAAAACATGAACGATGGTCTCAAACAAAACGTCAAACCGAATCCAAACGTTTTATCGCCCATGACCTTTGAACTGCAGCCACCTCTGATGTTGACATAGAACGTCTTTTGTCTCGCCCCACCCGCGTCTTTAAGTCCAACCTTTGACTCTGTACATACGGAGTTACATGGGAGTGTGTCATAGAGAAACTATTTGAGTGTTGACACCCTGACAAATGTTGAGGTGTGTTTGTGTACACTGAGGGAGGAAGCAGATCGGCTGCTTAACGCCAATAAACCCTGGAATCCCCTTTTTACTAGGGTGGGGCGATGTCCCCTTAATCACAGTTGATGATATTTACAGTGAATCATCATGAGAAACTGTCCTTATCATGGAATTTCGCACAGTTCATTTAACTTTTGATCAAAAAAATCATAGCCCCTTAACTCATTGGCTGCCAAACATGGGTGGGTGCAATGTATTTCTGTCCCAGTAGGGGGCGACAGTTCTATTTTCCTCCTACAGCAGCCAGATCAGCTGCTATGAAGAAGACAGAGGTTACACATCTGTAAATACATTATTTTGGTATCTTTTGTATTATGTTCTAAATCTGTAAATAATTTAGTTATTTTGTCATCAAAAGCCTTTTTTTCCTGTGTCGTTTTTATTGTTTCATAGAAGTAAACAACTGTTTCAGGTGTCACTAAAACTAAAAAAGTTGGCTTCTCTGCAGAAAAAGCTGTTTTTCTCATTTTTTTTGGTCAGGTGTTTTCACCAAAACCACCATATGTTCTATGACCAAACACTCAAAAAAGCTAAAAACAGACTTTTTTTCTGATGAAAGATGAGAGTCTAAGGATTTGTTAAAGATTTTTATGTTGTCCAAACATTAAATATTCTGTGGGTCTTCAAATTTTAGTGAAAATGCCCCAAAACTCTCTTGTCTGCACATGGCTGGCAGTCAATGAGTTAAATGATTTTTAGCCTAAAAGCTAACAGCTGCACTGGTCCATTGTTACCTTTGGTTCGATTACAACCAGTGTAGAAGGTTTTCTATTCAGCCTGGAACTCGTTTCTCTTATAATCCATACGTGTACATCCAATATTGACCGTTTTATTGCCCAGTTATTATTAATTATGATCATATATTGCAGCTAGCATTAACGCTAATGGTCATATTTGCTTCCCATAATGCTTGACCAATCAGAGGCTGATCCAGCCAGAAATAACTCTTCTTCTCTTTTACTTTTACCGACCTCCCAATTACTCAGCGCTCGTTTTTGACAGGAAGTGGGCGTGGCCTCAAGATGGCGGCTCTCCATCGTGATGTCAGCTTATCCATCAACAACCCCACTTCTTACCTAAGAAGTACCAGGCCCCGAGTCCCGGCGAGGCGACGGCCTGGTCCACCAGAACCTTCTTGATCACCGTTTTCATCTGTTTTCCCACGAAGGCTCTGTCCAGCCACTGGTACCAGTAGTGCATCACTGGACCCAGGGAGCAGCCGACCACAAACATGCGGCCTTCAAAATAAAATAAAAAACTTGTTTGTAAAGTGGTTATAAACACTTTGCACAATACTCCTTTAATATTCCATTTATGATTAAACTGAAATATTTTACTTTGAAAAACTTATTACTTAAGTTGCCTTGTAATGTTGTATTCATAGACATTTATAATTATTGTGAGAGTAGATATTGTACTTCATTAAACTTCATTAAACCATTATGAAAATGTAATTGAAGTGTTTTTTTTAATAAATTGGATTTAGTGGATTATTCATATGAACTGAAAAAAGGTTCTGACCCCTTTATCTGGTTGATTAAGTACATTTTAACGTGTTATTGTAATATTGTAATACTGAATGTACATAATTTATTTTACTACACCAAAAATAAGAAGGACAAGTAATTCCATCCTAATGTATTTAGATGGAAATCTCTAAATTCTACTCAATGTAATTATATGTTAATTATAGGGATATTGTTATTTACATGAGTGTTTTTCCTATTTTGTTTGAATTTAAATAAAATAAGTAAAAGTTCCTTTTGATATTACTAATAATGAATGAGAAGAAACACCATTTTCATTAGTTTAATGATGTAATGTCTCTATGTAGTGTCTATATAGAGTGGGGTAAATTATTCCCATTATTGCTTGACATAATAAAATTAATTTCAACAAAGCTTTTTTTTCAGCGTACATGCAAAGAAACTGAAGGAACCTCAAGCATCAACCTGGAGACAGAGAGAATATTTAACTAAAACCTTGTTTATTTTAACGGACGACTGAGAACTCACAATGGTCTGAACCTCAGTGTGTGTGTGTGTGTGTGTGTGTTTTGTCAAAGTTATAAAGGGAGTTGGTCCTCGTCGCTGATCAAACAGCGATGAGATGAATCCGGACACGGACACTCGGCAGATCCTGTTTACTGGACAGCTGCTTATCAGAATATAAAGCAGGCGATGAGAAAAAGCTGCTGCTGCTGCTCAGGTTCAAGACAAATAGATTCAAGAATTCCTTCACTGGTTCCTAAACCCATAAAAACACACTGAAACACCGTCACCGCCCCTTTAAATGGGCTGGAAAACTCCTCATATGGTTTTATCCTTAACTTAAACTGAGCAATTAATTAATGTAAATTTTCAAACAGATCAATCATACTTATGTTTTAAACTCATTCCAATTCCCTTCTTCAAAACAAGCTAATTAAACTTAATTAAAAGTAATTAGAAAAAAATATATATACAATTATGTACAACTGTCCCTTTAAATGTTCCCGGAAAATTCTTCATATGGCTTTATCATTAGCTTAAACTGATGAATTAATTAATTTAAATTCTCAAATAGATTTTAATATGTTATTGAATCATACTTATGTTTTTTTAATTAATTAATTAATTCTAAAAAGTTTGAATTAGACTGGATTTAAATGAATTATTTAGGAGTTAAACTATTACATCGACTGAATCCACATAATTCATTTTAGTACCAAAAATAAGTATAGTTTTATCTCATTTAACAAATGTACTAGTTTAATACATTGTCTTATATTACATTTAATCTGTTCTGGCTACAATTCTTGAATAAATTCATATATAAAACAAGTTAGATAATTACTGCATTGACATGTATGTTACATCAGGATTTAACCTTAAATAGTCATGGAAAACCTCATGTGACGCATATGTCACAATAAGAAAAATGAATTAATTCAGCTGATTCACTTGTTTTTTAATTAATATAGTTTATGTTGTTTAAATTATTATTCTTAAACCTATTGAGCAAAGTTGTAAGTGTGATATATGTTGAGGAAATGCCAATAAAAAGACTAAATCTGCTCTGAATGAGGATTAAATTATCTATAAAAACCCATTTTGACATAAACTACTCATAATATTTTAGGTACATTGTTTTTATATGAGTGTTTTCCTATTTAATCTCAATTCTAATGAAATAAGTAAATTGGCAAACACCAATTTCATTAGTTTAATATTTATTATCCTCAAATATATATAAAATCCACTGAGTTTCTCACAATATCCCTAACTTATTGTGAGTAGTGTATATGTATATCACAGATTTCTGATACTAGGAGTTAGTATTTAAACAAAATAAATCAGAAATGTGTTCCACGTGGTCTATTTGGTCTGTTTTATATCCCCTAGAATTTTCCTTTGAGGAGAAAAGGCTCCAGGTTCTTAAGGGTTAAACAGCATGATGTGATTCTCTGTCCCTTCTGTGTATTTAGCGTAATGAGTGACTTTTCCTTTCTTCTTTTTATTTGCTGCTCGCTGTAAAACGTATTGCCCCTCAGGGACAATAAAGTTTAATTTGACCTGTGGCAAGTGCTGAACAAACTGCCTTTTGTTTTACAACGTTGTGATTCATGTGCAACGCTTTGCTTTGTGAGATAAAAAAAACAAACTATATTGATTGTGTAAAGATGGATGATGCACAGAGTTGGCTGATGACATATGGAACATAGTCGCCCTATTAAACTAATGGTCTAAGAACGTTGTGTGTCACTTATGTAGCATTAGAGAATAAAGTGACTTTTAAATTGTCCTTTAACCCGTTAAACTCCAGGGTCCTCCTGTGGGGGAACCCTAAGATTGCTCCACTAATCATGTACAAATATAGTGAAGCTATACATCAAATTAAACAGGAGAAACTCCACTACAAGCACATATAAGTCATATTTACACACAGCAAACACAACTCCAACACCAAGCTAATTAATTAACAAATATGAAAATCGGTATACGATCATAAAGCCGACCCACTCGCCACATTTTGATGGCTAGCGCTCTGATACTTCATGTTATACAAACAAATGACATCTCATATGAAAGCTGAGACTATGACGAGTCCAACGGTACCATCAGTGTAGCTTTATGATAAAAACTCAGTAAACTAGCAGCCAAAAAACACTACAGTAAAAAGTCGCTTGTTTGAAGCGACGAACAAAAAGTGTGTTTTTTTGTTGCTGTTTTGGGATGAAAATGTTTATTTGAGATCAATAAATGGTCGTTTAGTGTCGACCAACATCTCTGTGTTCTTTCTTTTCTTTATATTTGGCTCCATATTTATTGAATTTATTGATATGTACAGCACTTTATATTAAATTATTATTAAAGTATAACTTCCGAAGTTTAGACTAAATTACTATAAAACACTAAAGCCTTTATCACTCACCAGTAGAAACTGATGAAAGAATCAGCCGCCATTATTAAATTTTGTTGAATTTTCATTTTTATCCTGATTTAAAATATCCTTTGTCCTATAGGTCATAAAGAGTCTGATCCTTTCAACTCAGGATTATCATGATTTTACCAGATGTGGCAGCATCAAGAGATGATTTAAGCCAAAAACTTTTGTCGAATAAATGACTTAGTCCATTATATTAATAATATGAAATTCTGCTAGTAAAACTGTAAGATTGATTATATTTAGTTCTTTAACCTTCCTCTTGTGTTAGTTTGTTACCATCCCTTATGTTAATGGTTTATAAAATTATTATATATCATATATATTTGTTTCTCATCTTAGTGACCTTGTTAAGTTTCCTTAACCATGAAAATATTAGTTTTAATATTTTTGGTGTGTTGTTTTTTATACCCCTCGATTTCAATTTTGAAAAATGGTAAAATGAACCTCAGTAGAATTATATATATAAATAAAAGGTTGATGTGTTATCTGACTATTCCTGAGGAGTATTAGGACACATTAAATAAATGCATTCATTTTTTTTTCATTTTAATATTATTATATATAATAACATCTATGGTGATACAGGTCAATTTTAACCCATATTTATTTACTTCAATAAAAAAATAATAGTATTGCTTTATACTCTTATTTTTATAACTGGGTCAAACAACACAAAGGTCCTAATTTCAACCAGAGCATTTTATCATTTTTATAATTTAGTGAAAACACGTTTATTATTTTATTTTGTGGTATCTGACAAATTTTTTTAACAAGTTTAAGTTGTTCTTTTATGCAATTAAAATCTAAAACCTGCCTTTTTTAAAAAAAAAAAAACTTTATTACAAACTTGACAATCAGAATATACATAGAAAAAGACAAAACAATTTAACAATACACTGTATTAAATAAAATGATATAATCCAAATAATCATTATAAATGAAATAACTAGAAAAAAAGGCACTTTTCATCTTGGGATAAGTAAAATAATGTTTTTTAAGCAAAGCAATGTGTGCTCACTTTTCTTGTTTGTCATTAATTTTAAAGGAATCTATATAAAAATTAAATTCTTTCATGGAAACATAAAAATTCGGGGGAGATTTGTCTTGTGGATGTGAATCATGAGATTTACTATAATAAATAAATTGTAATAATAAATAAAATAGTATCTTAGGTTTTATTATTATGCATTGTTTTTAAAATAATTTATAATTAAAGATGATGGTGGGCAAATACAAAATAAAAGCATTAATCCACCTGTCTGAAATAAAACGGGTCGACCCCTAACACAAGAGGAAGGTTAACTTGTGCGTCAGGTACCGTGACGTCATGACGTCTCCTATATCTCACCTGTCCGGCTCCAGTCCCGGACCCTGCCGGGCTCCTTCCAGGTCTCGCGGGTCTGCTGCAGGACGTCCCCCAGGCCCAGCATGGCCCCCCCGCTCAGCGTGTTGGTGAGCAGCAGGAACCGGCTCTCGAACAGCGGCCGCCAGCAGAACCGGATCCGGACCAGGAAGTCTTTACCCGCCCGGGGCAGCATGCTGTCCCCGGACCGCAAAGGCGGGTTTAAAGAGTCGGCTCCGCGGCTCGACTCATTGAGTTAGCGGAAATTAAACCGGGAGAACTGTAAAGTCGCCGCGTAAACGATACGACAGGTGTTACCGGGCAAATGTTATTCGGTTTCACAACGATCTTCCGTCGGTTCTGGTTTACATCACGTGCAGCAAACGGAGAAGGAAACGACTCGAGGCGAATTAACGGAGGGAAACGAGGGAGGCGCCCCCTGGTGGTCTGGAGGAAGAAGCGAAAAAAGTGTTATTCTCATGTTCTCTTAAAATAAAGGCCTGTTGTTCAGTTTTCTTGCTATAAATGATAATAAATATAAAATATTTGGTTATAATCCTTATGTACTTTTAGATTAGATTCGATTATTATACTTTATTGGAAGTTTCCTCAGGGAAACTGAAGTTCCAAAATACCACATACAGCACTGTTTAAAAACTATAAACAGAAGAGAAATATGTAAATAAAAAAACACCCTAAATACCAACAGAGAAAATAAATAAATAGATAATAATAAAAGCTACATAGCTATTGTAAAGTACACATGGTATGAGGTAGGTGAGAAGATAATTGCACATGGAATTATTGGAAAACTATTACTTATTCTATTGAACGTGCACATTATTATAATGCGTATTGATAAATTATGTACATCCGACACCTGTCATTCAATAGACCTGAAACTAAATGATTGCTTATTGCAAATAAAAGAATATTGAGCTACTCTTCATTCACAAGTTAATCACATTTTTATTTGTTGTAATTGTAGTTTAAAGGAATATTGTTACAGATGTGTTTCAGACAAGTGTCTGTTAATGAGAAATAGTCTCGATAACATCAAACCTCAGTTTTTTCCTTTTAAAAATGCTTTAAAAATATGGTGAACACAAAACAAACCAGCTTGACCTGTTGAATTTAACATTTACAGAATAATATGAGTCCAACTTGTAAATGCAGTGATACACAACCAGGACTCTGGAGACATATGTGATGTTTTATTTAACTTTAAAAGCCCTAATTCTGATTGAAAATGTGCCTATTATAGTCAAGGGGTGATCTAAATGATGCATCTGCATAGGGGTAACCGGAAGTACTTCAGCTCTCTATAGAATATAAGCTGCAAGAATCTATGAAATAACAATCTATAATGTTAAAAACACACTTTAAACTACCTGCTCAGCAGCTGTTGAACATGGCTGCTGCTACAGAGACAGATATTCCCCTCAGGAGTTTGTAGATAAAGACCAAAACTGAGCCAAAAGAGCAGGAACATTAATATATTTCCACCAGTTGGCAGGAAACACTTCTTCTAATATAAGATAATGTGTCTCTGTACCTGCAGGATCTGGAGGAAAAGCAGCTGTTTGCAAAGAGGCTTAAGTTGCCAAATGAATGGGGCGTGTTCTTTATTTTTCTTTTTAGCAGCAGCTTTCTTAAAAAAACATGCACTTCTTCTTCTTCTTACTCTCTTTTTGTAATGTGAGTTGAATTCTCTTGCAGGAGAATGAACATTGTGGATATCCAGAATATAATTGTGGAAAAACGTGGCTTCATAAGGAGGAATGAATCTGAATTGATAATTATGGACAGGAAGAATATTATTGAAAATATCTGATATGTTAGCAGATGAAGAAGAACTACAAATGTCTACAATACAAATTATCGTCCTATTAAAATAAGGGCTTAAATCATTATTTCAGGTTTTTAGGAAAACGCAAAAGCTTCATCAAATGCAGAGAATATTATATTTATTAATGATTTCAATCAAAAAAGCCTTGACTGTGGATATACATAGAATGTTGTGTCACTTATGTAAGAATAAAGTGACTTCAGGACAATTTTTGAACATTTTAGTGTGAATTTAGACAACTTTAAACCTGGATTAAACTGTCTTTTAATTCATTAGTGGAAACTCTAAACTTACATTACCTGGAGTTAAATTAAACTAATGTCAGTTTCCTTTTTCATCACTTTTAAAACCTGAGATGTGGCAAATTTTCAATGAAGTGACGACACATGTTTAATGGACTGAAGATCCTGGAACTTCCGTTCTTTCTTTATATTTGTCTCCATATTTATTGAATTTATTGACATGCACAGCACTTTATATTAAGTTATTATTAAAGTATAACATTAAAGCCTAAAGCCATTATCATCCACCACTTGAAATTGAGTCAAGAATTCTGATTTGGGCAAAAAAACTTTGACTTAGTCAAAAATTGTCCATTGTCCAATAGGGAATAAAGAAATATTATAATATAATATGACATAAGTCATTATTTTAATAGAGTGGTGAAATAGATTATAGCGATCAAATGTTAAAAAATGAATTCTGAGTTTATCTCCTCATGTGTTAAATAGGTGTATATCTAGTTCCCTGCTGCTTTCCTACTGAATTAGCCTGACATTGTCTCGTGCTGGTTTGTGTATTGTACACCGACCTTCACGAGCCGATCGTCTGTTATTGGCTGCACGTGTCAGCAGTGGTTACTTCTGACCTCCTTATCAATAATTCAGTTTCTCCGGCAGCGCTCATCAATAATAAATATCAGGTTGAGTATTGGAGAAGCAAGAGTTCAGGGCAGTTGATCCTGATTCCTCACGCGGGCTGTCAATCACCCGCGCGACCGCAGAGACCACGCCCACTTACCATTCATGTAGCATGCGTAAAGATGGCGGCGTTAGAAAAAGACCGGAAGTTGAGCTATCCTTCATAATAAAATGACCAGCGGTGTAAAGTAACTAAGTACATTTACTCAAGTACTTTACTTAAGTACAGTTTTGAGGTCATGTACTTCATTTGCTACTTTAAAAATTTGGTAATTAATGATGCTATCCTATATAAAATGAAAATAAAAAATAGCCATAGTGTCTAAATCTATCAATAATATTATCAATATAAATATTACATTAAAATTATGAATGTTATTGGTACTAATATTAACTTAATTAATGATAGGAGTGATAGAGGGGTAGGATTTAGTTAAATATTTTGTTAAATGTTTGTATTTTCTTTCACTTTTTTAAATTTTCGCTTTATTTTTGTTGCTGTTGATGTTTTATTTTTGTTTTAAATGTTCAAAATAAATAAATAAACTAAACTACAACGTGAAAATCCTCTCATGTGTTTATTAGCACTAAAAACAAACCATATATTATAACCTATACTATATAATATAACGTTCTTTATGCATTTCTGACACTTAAAATACTTTTTGCCAATACTTCTGCACTTTTACTTAAATAACATTTTCTATTTGTGACTTTTGCATCTGACGACTTCTTCCATTATTGAAAAATGTCAAATTTTCTGGTAGAAAACATAATTGATACTGAAAAAAGGTTTACATTTACACAGATTTTGATTTTTTTTTTTACTTAATACAACCACAGCATTTAAAACATGCAAGATAATATACAGGAAGTAAATTTATAAAGCATCGAACCAAACAAATATATACACATGTTTAAACCACGCTTTGTGATTTTGTCCTTAAAAAAGGTTTTACCACATTTTTCATTAAAACGTCATATTTATTTGTTTTTATTTTATTTTGAAAGTCCCGGCCGGATGTTGCGTGTTATAATCTTTGCGACTTGACGGCGGTGGTGTTTCTGCTGGTGCTGGACGAGGTGGATATCAGCCGGATAGAAATCTATAAAGGTGGGATTTCAGTCTTTATTAATCTATTGCATTGCCATAAAAATCCAATTGTCCTTTCATTTAAATGTAAAATAGAATGTCTGTGTTGTTTCATAACGATTTTATTCAAAAAATGTCCAGTAAATGATTTCAGATTATTAAAAAAAAACCTTGCATATAAGATGCCGGCTTTAGAGCAGCTGTTCCATTGTGAAAACCACAAAACCGTGATTAATGCGAGCTGCAAATCGCGTATTTATTGGGTGGAGGTTCGGATGGATGTGGAGGTTTAGAGGAGATCTGGTCTCTGGTCTCACTGATGAGGCCCTGTCCTGCAGGAAAAGGCGTTTCACACTGTCCGAGGGTTTTAAATCGACTAAATAAGGTCCAACACTGATCTGAGGCTTGAACAGTAGAATAAAAAACAGCAAATTAATTCCATTAATAGAGCAAAGTGGACGAGTATAAGCAAATATGTATCCTCTATATATATATTAACCAGCAATTATTAGAATATTTGAATAATTATTAAGATATATTAAGACAAGTTTACAACTGAATCCCACTGTAGTGTAGTGTATTAGAGTGATTATTGGAATATTATGGGAATCTAATACATTATTTGTGGTTTTGGGCAAAAGCCATATGGTGCACTGTTGTTTTCCATGTGACATTCTAATGCATTTGATCCTAAACCAATCACATCTCAGATTGTGCCCTCATAGCAATATGAATATGAACATGTGTGTGTGTGCTATCAGATAGAAACATGTAAGAACAAATAATTAATTAGATTTCAGATATATATTTATAATGGGAGTGCCCCTTGTACTGCATCTATATATATATATTTATATAAATGACAGGACACAGGAGGATAAATAATATAGAAATGCTGCATTTTTTTTTTTTGGCTGTGGTTTGTTCCACATATTCCACATTTGATCCTATAGGTGAAAGCGCTTCTCTATAGGGCAGAAACTGACAATTATTCTCCTAATTAGATGCCAAAAGTCTGCAGGCTGCATCTGCTGACTGTAAAGTTCCTGGCAGTCGGATGTGAAGACGCACGATTGACGCATCTGCTGTTTCTGATCCATTAAAACAACCGGGATCTGACTTCAAACTTTTTAAATTTACATCTTTTATTACGTTTCCGACCGAAAGTCGTGATATTTCCCTCTAAATTAAGACCTGCTGACTTTTATCGCCCTGTAATAGTTTTGAGCAGCTTCAGTGCTTTTTATTCAAGAAAAGTCCTTTACAGAAATACTCAAATATTTCTATTAAAACCTGATATGAATATTAGTTTAGTGCATTTGCAGGTTCAAGGACTGGAACGTTAAGAAAAGCTTTATTCATTCTAATAGGACGTATGAATTCTGTTGCAAAACACAGTTAAACTGCTCAAATGAATGAATGAAACCTTTATTGTTAACATGTTTAAATGACAAAGCTGTGTCTAATTAAAGGGGAAAAAAAGCATGAAGAAAGAAAAAGAAAATGCATGTAAAAACAGCCAAAAAGGCTCATTTTAAGCGGAGTATAATGAGGTTTACATTCACACCCTTCACCACTAAAAAAACAAAAAACAAAACCCAGCTCCTACATCCTGGCTGCATGCTCTGCTGCTCTGTTTGCTGTGGAGAGAAAAAAAAAAAAGAAGAAAGATAAAGAGACGCTATTTTTAGCTTCCCCTCCTCTCATCTGCATCCCCACGCTTCCTAGAAAAAAAAGAGGCACGTGATTGGAGGAAAAAAAAAAAAAGGGGGGGAAAATGCCATCTCAGGCGACCTGGGAGCGGGACAGCAGCTGCAGAACAGCAGCGCTGCTGCGTTAGCGAGCGAGGAGACATCTTCTCGCCCAGGAAATAACACGTCAGGGTGGATTTTTACGTGCGCGACGCTGGGTTTTTATGAATCAGCTGCTGAAACCTGTTAAAGTTGTGGCTTCTGCCTTTTTTGTTTCGCTCCCTGGTGAAGAGAGAAAACAAATCTGTGATGCTTAGTATTGATTCGTTTAATTCGGTGGAGAAACAGCGGCAACAGCATTTTGCACAGAAGGGTCAAAGGTCAAGTGACTGCTGACCTCATTAGAAAACAACAGCAATAACCCCCTCCCGCCCAGGGAAAGCAGCAGCATCCTCATATATTTACTCAGAGTTTGAATTATTCTTGATTTATTCATATTATTTCACAGTTTCCTGCTGATTTCTTTAACCTCTTAAACTCTAAGGTCCCCCCAGGGGGGGACCCTGGAGTTTTAAAGTTTAAATCCTTCTTGTTACGCCGACTAATAATCACCAATATGTTCATGTAATACACCAAAATGTCGACAAGAAACTCAGCTACAAATTTATTTTAACCATTATTAGCTTTCAGTATTAGTAATTTTCAACCCAAATAGATGATTTTTCTTTTGGACGGAGCAAATTTTTTCACTTTTTTCCTTCATTCTACCTGGATTTACTTTAACACTGTACATTTTAAATTGATTCTGGGACTTCTACAACTATCCTACAGGTGTTAGCTTTATTTTAAGCCCAAGATCATTCAGAAAACCCCTGTAGTTGTGGAGATATACTACATTAAATATGGGCATGTAATTTTCGGGAGGTAGACTGATAAATAGGCCTAGAGCTTAAGGGGTTAATATAGTTGAGATTCAGCATTCTAGTCCTGTTAAAATAATAATAAAAATGATAATAGCAACACTGTTAGGCATAAAATAAACATTAAAACAGGTGTAAAAACATTGAGAAGGGATTTAAACCCCCCCTAAGTCCTACAATACTCACAATAAGTTGGGGATATTGTTATTTCTACAAGATATTTGGTTTGGCTCATTGTCTGAATGGTTAATTTATTCACAAACATGCAGCCTTCAAATTAAAATAGAAAGAAAAAACTTCTATAAATTGGTTATAAACACTTTGCACCATTCGTCTTTAATTATGTTAATGTTAATTTCTCATTCCTAAGGCTGCAAAATTCTGGGAATTTTCAAACTTTCCATGGGAATTAACAGGAATATATGGGAATAAACGTAAATAAATCCAAAATTTAAAAGTTGGTCCTTAAAATAAAACAACCAGATTTAAAGGGATAGTTCAACATTTCTGTAAATGTAGCACATAATTTCTGCAATAGGTGCTTTAGTGCAATAGGAGCCGAGAGCTGCTCAGCTACTGAAAGCTAATGGTATTTTTTGGTTTCCGCAAAATACAGAATCCAGCAACTTCCAAAAACGTATTCATACAGTCAGTAGCTAGCTCGTAAGGTAGGTCAGTCCATTCCTGGACATAAAAAAATACAAGGTTTTACAGGGAATTTGCAGCCCCATTCATTTCCCTTGACCTTTGACCTTTTTTACGTCCATCCAATCTGAGACCCCTCGTTTCGGGAAATAGTGATGTCACACTTTTACAGCACCTGGTCGTGCTGACACAACACAAACTGTACGAGACGCGTTTTACGGCCTCAGACAGGAAAGGGAGATTTATCGTTCTCAATAAACGCTAATAGCGGCTACTCCGTGATGCCGGGTAGATGTCGGCCGGAGCCGGAGACGTCTCCGTCTGGGGGTTTTCGGCCTCAAGGTGTTCGGGGGTGATCCGGGATCAGCTGGAGATTAGCCGTAAGTCTGCAGGAAGCCGGCCAAGGCTGATTAAAACGAGCCCGGCCGCAGCACTTAGAGGCGGATCAATCCCGCTCCTGTCGGGCGTCAATCTTCCCCGAGGCGACAGGTTTAAAGGGGGCCGAGTTTGATGATGTCATCGCCCAGAAACTCACAACTCTTAGTCATGATTGAAAAATAAAATATTAAAAAAAACTCCTCCCCTGGTTAGAGAGGTTTGAAAAGCAAAGCGGAACATGACGGACGTGTTTGTGCAGCTTCTCTGTTTTATGATTTCAATGCATCCGTCAAATCTGATTTAAAAAACGCTTCATATCCACGTGTCAAAATACTGTCAGAACCAAACTAATGATGAACAAAACTCAAGCGTGTTGTCAACTTTGATTTTTGAACGAAGCCAACATCATATAAAAGTAGAAACAGCAGCAGAGGCTGATCAGCTTTATACACTTTCTCCTAAAATAGAGCCAAGTGTCACGTTTCGCAGCCTTTGACCTTCTCTTTTTACCGTCGTCAGCAAAATTCAGTTTAAAGATGCGGATGATGTGAAGAAATCACAATTAGCGACAACTATTAAGGCTCTTCTGGTCAGCAATTCACTGTTTTAATTGTTTTTTGAAGCCAAAATGTGAAATTCAAAGTAATTCCGTTGACTGTTACATACATATATATGTGCACTGCAAAAACTTTAATCTTAACAGGTGAAAATATCTTGTTTTTGGTGCAATTAGTCAAAAACTGAGTAGAATTATCTCATTCCACTGGCAGATAATTTCGCTTATTTCAAGTTTTTTTTTAAGAAAATAAGATTAACATTTTCTTACAATAAGATTAAATTGGATAAAGTTGAAACAAGCTTAATTATCTGCCAGTGGAACGAGATAATTCTACTCAATATTGGACAAATTGTACAAATTTCCTGATAAAATACTCCTTTAGACAAGTCACTTTAATAAATGCCCTTTAACTATTTGCTTTTAATTCATAGACTAAACAGTTAATCACTTAATTGAGAAGTAACCAGCAGATTAAACCAATGATAAAAACAATCATGCACTTAAAAAAGTCAATATTAATCAATATTACTGCACTACGATCAATATTTATCTCTGTTTATTTAAGTTGCAGTGCATTTAGAATCAATTTGTTAGAATTAGATGAAGCCAATGATGATAATGATATTTTAATGGTCATTTTTTAAACCAGTAGTTGCCTGTTGAGATCTCGCTGAGGTTTAACCATGTTTTCACGTCTCCAACACAATATATTTAAGTGAAAATGTCTCTGTTTTCATAAATTATAACAAACTCACATGATTTAGCCATCACCTGACTCGAATCTCATCCAAATGGAAGCAGCAGCAGGATCCTGCGCCGTGAAAATCCATTTGCATAATGGGAAATTTGTTAATTACTTTCAGATTAAGCACATTGGCCTCCGCCTGTAAGCTCCTGTATCAAATTAGTGTTTAGCGAAGGTTAAAGCGTCTCCTCGGCTAATCTCGGAGACGCAGAGGAAAGGGAAGGCCGCGGTAATCTCAGCCGTCCTCACACAGCCGCCAGCCTCTTCTTCTCAAAGACAACAAACGCTGATAATGTTTGACGAGAGCCAGACTGTAAAGGCCGCTGCTCGTTTTCAACCTCCGCTAATCACCGCTATTAATAACTGTCACGTTTTTGTTTTTTTTAAGGAAGTAAAGCAACACTTTGTTTCATAGCGACTTACACGTGTTTCAGTGATTCTGATCAACGCGGTGGTGCAGTGGCGTGCACTGACTTTATGAAGGGCTGGGTGAAAAAGAAAAGAAAGGGCACATATAGCCCGTCTTTACCACTGAAAAGGGCACTTTAGAATGGGTTTTAACTCCCAAGAGAGCACTTGGGAGCACTTTGCATATATTTTGGCTCCTAAAGGGTTCTTTAGCATGCACTTAGCTCCCAAAAGTGCACTTTAACATGAGTTTTAGCTTGGAAGAGGACACTTAAGCACATTTTATCTCCCAAGAGGGCATTTAGCATGCGTTTGGCTCCCAAGAGGGCACTTTAACATGCCTTTTATCCTCGAAGAGGGCACTTTAGGATGCTTTATAGCTTCCAAGAGGACATTAACATGTTTTTTAGCTCCGTAGACGGTACTTTAAAACAATTTTAGCTCACAAGAGGACAGTTTACCACACATTTTAGCTCCCAAGAGGGCACTTTAGCATGCCTTTTAGCTTCCAAGACAGCACTTTAGCTTCCGTTTTTAGCTCCAAGAGGGCACTTTTGCATGCATTTTAGTTCCCAAAAGGTCACTTTAGCATGCTTTTTAGCTTCCAGGGGGGCACCTTTGCTCCTAGAGGGCACTTTAACACACATTTTAGTCTCAAACATGCTTTTGATTCCCAAGAGGGCACTATAACACACGTTTAGCTCCAAAGAGGGCACTTTAACTCACTTTACAGCTCCTAAGAGGGCATTTTAGCACACGTTTTTGGCTTCTAAAGACCCCCTTTGAACATGTGCATTTTAGCACACGTCTTAACTTCCACGAGGGCATTTAAGCATGTGTTTTGGCTCCTAGATGGCACTTTAGCACCCCCCGTGCATGCCACCACTGTGGTAAATAACTTTTCTAGAGAAGTGTATTTCGGAGAGAAGTGGGAGTAGATAGAAATAATAATTTCTAAGTGTATTACTTGGTTTTTAGCCTAATGTGCCATCACTGTAACTTCGCTGACTCGACTCGCAGACGAAAAAGCACATGGGCTGAAATATCTGCCGAGCTGAGTGGACACTTTGGTGCAACAGTAACATGAGTATATACATTTTTAATAAGGCTGGCCTCCGCAGGGAATCCAACACCGAACCCTGGCTGTGATCAAGTGTGATCCGGCATCCAGAGAGATCTGCTTTCAGTCAGAGGCAGGGAGGGCTGTCACGGTCACAGCTTTGGATATTTTAGGTTCACAGTGACAAAAAGACACAAAAAGGAAGTCCGGTACTGATATACAGACACATAAAAGTGAAGAAACATAACGTACGCGTCCATAAAATCCCCAAATATATTACGATTCAACTCAGCTAAAATACTTATGGGAGATTTTAGCTTTACGACCCTCATTAAAACACTCATAAGAGATTTGGTTCAAGGGTTTTGAAAAATAAATCAATAAATAAATAAGCTCTGTAAATGAGCTTCGAGACGAGATGAAGGTTTCACATATTTTGGCTCAAATATTTGCAGAGTTTAGGGAAAGGAAAAAAAAGGCTTGTGACCAGCATATCATATCGTTGTCCTATTAAAATAATGGCTTCAATTATTTTTTGACAAAAGTGAGTTTTTGGCCTAAATCGTCTCTTGATGATGCTGCAACAAATTGCAAAATCACCAGAATTGAAAGGATCAGACTCTTTATGTCCTATAGGACAATGGCTGTTTTACTTAGGGCATTTTATTTTTTGCCAAAGTCAAAATTTCTTGCCCAAATCTGGACAAAATGACAATTTAACACGTTTTTTAATGATGGCAGCTGCTTCAACAAGCAAGAAGAAGCTCTAAACATGATTCTTGAATCAGTTTGGTGAGTGATAAAGGCTTTAGGCCACGGGTGGCCAACCCTGGTCCTGGAGAGCCACTGTGGGTGCAGGTTTTTGTTCCAATCAAGCAGGAACACACCTGATTCTACTAATGCAGCGCCATAACAAGGGTTCATTAGTAGAATCAGGTGTGTTCCTGCTTGATTGGAACAAAAACCTGCAGCCACAGTGGCTCTCCAGGACCAGGGTTGGCCACCCCTGCTTTAGGCTATATTTTATAGTAATTTAGTCTAAATTTCACAAATTATACTTATAATTTTAAGTGTTTTGCATATCAATAAAGTCAATAAATATGTAGCCAAATATAAAGAAAGGAAGTTCCAGGATCTTCAGTCCATTAAACAGGTGTCATCACAAAATTTGCCACATCTCACTTTTGAAAAGTCGTCAAAACTGGACGTTGGAATGAGTTACGTTCAATAAAAAACAGGCAAAGAAGAACCTGATATTAGTTTAATGTAACTCCAGGTTAATGTAAGTTTAGAGTTTTCACTAAGGAATGAAAGGACAGTTTAATCCAGGTTGACTAAAGTCACACTAGAATGTTCAAAAATTGGCCGAAAGTCACGCATGTGTAAGTATGTCCACAGTCATCCACTGTCAAGGCCTTTTTCGACTGAAATGATTCATCAATATAATATTCTCTGCAGGTTTCCCCCAAACACTTGAAAATAAGCTGACATTATGTAATAATAATGATAATAGATGACATGACTGATGAGTCAAGAAGTCTTTTTCTAAGCTGTGACATCCCGTGACATCAGTTAGCATCTCCTTCTCTTTTGTAAAACGCAGTGTTTCCTAAAGCTGGCAGGAAATGCCTCAGGAGCACTTTTCAGCTTGTTTGATAATTCTTTTCAGAACGTTCCTTTTCGACGACGCAGCGTTTTTTTCAACATTCTGAACATCTCCTTCAGCCGGGGCCCAGTCGTCGGTGTGGATTACGTTCTCAGCTCCAGTGAGTCACGCTGCAGCTCTGCTCTTAGAGGATTGGCACTCACATTCTCAGGCATAATTTAACCGAAGAGGCCGACGCAGAGTTTAAATAAAAAGCTCGCAGCTCATGGTATTAATAAGGCCTTTACCCAGCAGTGCAGCTGGTTGTCTACTCCAGCGTGTTTAAATGGAAATGTGAGGTGAAACTGCTGAACTGAGTTTTTAGACTCATTAAATTAAGATTTTTGATTTAGTCTTTAATATTATTCATTCATTTCGGACATCATTTCATACATATCTCACAGTAGGAAGGTTTTTTTTATTCTTTTGCAATGTACTTTTTATTGAGTATTAATGGTACAAGATACACTACTGTTCAAACGTGTGTGTTTTTCATGAAAAGTCACACTTTTATTTACTGCCATGAGTTGTAAAATGAATTGAAAATATAGTCAAGACATTGACAAGGTTAGAAATAATGATTTCTATTTGAACTTCTCTATGCAGCTAAACTGTTGTCAGCTGTGTTAACTTTAATGCACAAGGGTTTTCTAATAATCCATTAGAACACTGGAGTGATAGTTGCTGGAAATGCACCCAAAACCAGAAATTTGCAGCTAGAAGAGTTATTTACCACATTAGCAATGTATAGAGTGTATTTCTGATTAGTTTAAAGTTATCGTCATTGAAAAAAGAATGCTTTTTATTCTAAAATAAGGACATTTCAGGTCACAAACCTTCACAATACTCGTACAATTTAACATTTTTATGACTCACCCTGTTCCTAGATGTAATAATACAGGTAGGAATTGAACCACCCACCTGGAACATGTAGAACAACCACCCAAAGGAGCATAGAAACCACATCACAGGTTTATTTTTACTGAATCTCAGTAACCATGTGCTCTTATATACATGGATATGAGTGTAAAAAGGCTGCTGATTGGTACTAAATGGGCAAAGTCTTTACCAGATTCAAGACAGAGTTATTTCCTCTAATTGTATAAATTGCATCAAGTCTCTCAGACATTAAGACACTTGGTGGATTCGTAGATTTCCAATGTAGTGATAATCTTCTGTATGCAAAAAGTGTCGTAAATGCAATGATGCTTTTATGACCTTTCCTCAGGGGTGAAAATCCCATTGTATTGATGGGGGTAAACAGTGAATTTCCAGAGAATAATTTTTGGAAGAGACATGAAAAAATGCTATAAATACTAAAAATCCCATTCTACCATAATTATCTGGTCCTATCTTCTTCTGCTCCTTTGCAGCTTGCCTTGCAAGCAGGTTCAGCATGTTCAAATGTTTTAAAGAATATTGTTAAAAGTAATAATAGCAATTAAAGCAGAGTTCCCTATTTATTTATATTTATACATAAGGCAAATGAGATGATGAATCTTATATAAAATCTTTAATCAAGGGCCCAAATTTCAATTAAAGTAAATAGCTAGTAGCTAACTGTCAAAATTAGCCATTAGCCACTGGCCCCGCCCACTGGAAAACATCAAAAGCATCTGGACCAAACCACTTTGAGGAATAGGGGGGTCATATTTTTTCAACAATTAAGAAACACATTTTTTTTATAGCAGCATTTGCGATGTGCGTTATTTTGGGGGAAATTTGTAGAAGAGTGATTTACACCTATGCCTATTTCCTAATTGATGCTAGCAAGCTAGCTAGCTGCTAACAACCAGGACATTTTATGATATCTACAGTCACACTCCTCCAGGTAATTTGGCAATCCATGTGTTGTTTATAGAAAAAGCTCTGCCAAAGTCAACGTCCATTGATTTGTGTTCAGACATCAGATCTAAAGGCTCAGCTTGCTTTGTGTATCTTGCTGGTAAATTGATTTAATTATACTGAAGCACAAACAAACTGGTGGCTGCTTCAAATCCACCTGAGATTTAGAGGAAATTAAGTTACTAATGAGGAAACTGCAATTTATACAGATCAAATCTTCCATTAGTTGTATTATGAGAAAAATGTTTAATATATTGAATTTAATGCTCAAAAATGTTATGTCTCCTATCACTTTGTTATATTAGGGTTTTAGATTATTTCTTCTTTTGGATAAAATGGCAATTTGTACACAGTAAAACCATTAAAAACCTTAAAATTTACAGTAAGTAACTGGCAGTAATTATCTAGAAATTTACTGTAATTATTTGTTTTTACAGTAAAAGTGTCTTGTGTCTTTACTGTAAAATTAAATAAAAAAACAATTGAATACTGTGATTTCAGTTATATTTACAGTATTGGGTGATTAACTCTTTGATTAGTGTGATTTACCACAGTAATTCTTCACTACTGTTTATTATAGTAATACTTCAACTACTGTGATTTATTGTAAAATATACAGAAATCTACTGTAATTATCATTTACAGTAATGTTACACAGTAAATAAGAGCTGATTTCACAGCAAAGTTTTACAGTGTAATTTTAACAATCCAAGTCACAAGAATTAGGAAATTTTATAACAAATTAATTAAATATAAATCAGATGGATCAATCTAATGAAGTCTGCTGCAGATTTGACAGAAAATACCTACGTCACAGGTAGAGCTTCGTCATCCATGCTGTTGCTTTTACAAATGTTCTCAAATTAACAGAATAAAAAAAATCCTTTTCACATAAGTTCCAGCTCTTTGTTTGAAGCCGTGGTGACCTCTTACTGCTGCTCAGCCTCCTCTTACATAACAAACCAGCCATGTGTTGAGGAAGGGTCACGTCTCTCTATTATTTAACAAGCTCCGTTCCTTCATGTAAACTGAAACCACAGCTCTGAGTTCTAGGAGTTCTAGTACACTGAAAAAATAAAGTTGTGTTGAAATTACTTAATTTTATTAAGTCAAGTGGTTGTAGGAAATTAATTTATCTAAGTCTAGATATATTTATACTTCTTATTTTTGCTATACTAAAATGAATTATGTAGATTTAATCAATGTAATTCTAACCTAATGAACACTATTTTCTATATAAATAAATTTATATTATTGAACGTGAATAAATTAAACATGTTTGCACACATTTCCAATTGTGTTAAATTAGACAACACAATAAAATCTATCAAGTTTATTTCTAGAACTCATTTAAACACAAGCTGTAAAACATAAAGTACATTAAATATATACATTAAAAACCTTTAAAAAAAACAACAATAAACAATGAATACGGAATTATAGACATAGCAGCAGATTGAAAGGTTAGTGAATAAAAAAAATATTAAATGATAAAAAGAATAAATCTTTAAATCTAGATTTACAAACAGAAATGAGAGGAGGTCTCTTGGTTTTTGTCGTGACTGTAGGACAGAGATTTGTCCTCAGACTGGGGAGCTGAGTGCCAGTGAATAAGGTTTGTGATAGAAGATGGAGCCTGAGCAGTAAGAGCCCTGAAAGCTATTGAATTGAATTCTAAAATGAGCAGGGAGCCGATGAGGATCGGCAGTCGACGTCCTTGTAGCTGCGTTCTCATCCGACCACTGGCAGGATTTAGGTTTGTGTGGTCTGTATTTGAGGGGGGCTACAGAGTCCAGGATAGAGTCAGACCTGGAAAATGGCTGCACAGTCCAGGACTGAGATAACGTTTTACCAAATTCTATTCTGAAGTTGTTGTTGGTGACTATGTCGGCTAGCAGCTAGCTAGGCCTCTATAAAATTGCGCAACTTAACCAAACTGTAGCGGCCATTTTATCCAAAGTAGGCAGCAGGAATCTGGGAATTTCTTCCCACGCTGCTCACAGACGTGGCGTTTCTCTGACAGACGGCGTTCCACTGTTAAGATAACGGTCTAAATACAGAGCTGAGCTAACAGGACTACCCAGCCCTGCTCCTGGAGAACTACTGTCCTGCTGCTTTTAGGAATCTCCTCACTCCAACTCACCTGATTCTAATTATTAATAAACCATGATAAGCTTCAGCTACTTTAAAGGGCCATCCACACCAATGTGGTCTGGTTTCAGTAGTCATGTGTGGGCAGGAAAACCACAGTTTCTTCTTCTTCTTTGGGTTTTAAGGCCGCTGGCATTCAACAAGTCACATTGCTGCCATCTACAATATATCCTACTACATCATTTCTGCAATAAAAAACACATATACCCCAATTTCTCATCAACATTGACGTCACACTGTGTGGTAGTAAACAGGAAGTTGTATCCATGGAGACGTGTGTTGCCTTGTGATTGGCTAAAATGGCCTTCCTGTGAGTTCTATCGCCACCTGCTGCTTTGTGCAGACTTCATAAGGTTTCATATTCCTAACAAGATGCATCTTAAGCACCAAAAATCATCTCAGCATAGTTTGACATCTCTTCTCAAGCTTCTCCCTGGAATGGTCTGATTGGGGATAAGGGTGTCTGTGTAGTTGTGACATCACAACTTCACAACTCATTTTGATTTTTCAGGTTTCTGAACACAGGCTGTGTGCATTTATCTTATCTGTGTGCATCTAGGCTGTGTGCATCTTCCTTATAATGAAAAATCTATTAAAATATCACTTTTTTTTAGTAATGGGATGTTTTATTACCTGCCAGATTTGTAGAGACAAGCAGTTGTAGCTCTATTTGTTTCTTGGATCTTTTGGTTGACTGATTATTTCAATCACCACCTGAATTGATGCATTTCTCCTATATTGCACTTGTCACAATGAACATCCAATGTAGGACTGTGGCACAAAGTTCATTCTCTCATTTCTTATCAACACCAGATTAGATTATGACACCAATTAACTGGAGGCCTAATTTATTCATTCATCAAAAAAAAGAGGAAAAAAACACACCAGGATGTTCATGGTCCTTCTCTGTACTTGCGCCGTAGGTAGTAGGTAAAAAACTTTTATTTTGAAAAATATCTAAGGCTTGCTAATGAGAAAAAAAAAAACAGCTGGTGATTTTTGACCTGCAGCTGCTTCTGCTTCACTACATGCACCGTGAATTATTCCTCGTGCATCTCCGGCTGATTGTGACTGATTGAACCATTTGCTCTCAACGTTTTGCCAATGGAGACGATTCAGATGAGTTTTCCACTTCTTCCCCCCAAAGCGCCGCTTTGATTAATCGCCTTGAAACAATTGTGCAACGTTTTGGCTTGACCAGTTAATCACTGTCATCTGTTATGCTACAGCAAACAGATTGTGTTAACAACGCTCATAAAAAAAAGACCATTTTTTGTGTCTGAATCAGCACATCTACAATAAAGAGTTTTATTTCATGGCTTTAGAGGAAGTGGGCATGAACTCAGAGGGGTAGGGTGGTTCTGTGGTTCTCTGCTGCCATAAATCAAGGCTACACGTCTCATTATGTCCCCAAACCTGTCGCTCAAGGTCAAGTTCAACAAGCTTGCAACTCAGTTTGAGGGTCCCTCCACTTCTGAAAGGGGTTAAACCTGCAGTATATCATCCACACTCCACTTTGCACATGACATGGCAAACTGTCAGAAAGAGTCCTCAGTCTCCTGCTTCCAAACTCTGTGTCCCAGATACATTTTACCCACTGAGCTCAGGACAGAGAAAACACTTGTGAGTCGAGGTGGATTTTAAAGTTCAGGGTGATGTTTAAAACACGTAAAAAGACCATTTACTATATCATAATTTACCAAATAATATTTATATGTTTCAATACCTTAACAGATCAGATGTTTATTTGAGACCAGTCTTGAAAAGTCTTGCTCCGCAAAACTGGAAAAAATATGTTAATTTACTCAAATTCTTTCATTAAACCAGTATGACTACTGTATAACTTACATTCTTTTAAAAGTCAGATTACAATACTATACTTAAATGTCCCACAGCCGCTTCCTCTGCATATGCTTTTTTATTTTTTTCACTGCAACAGAACCAACAATTAATGGATATTACCCAAGAGAGTGTTATTTAACGGCATTTAAGCATTACAGTGCTGCCGAGAAGAAAAACGTGCAGCATCACTGGTCACCTCTTCTTACTTAATTTTTTTTTTAAATAAATTAGACTGTGTTTTTCAGATTTCCACATCACATGTGTATAAGTCGTATATTGGACAAAGACTGGCACATAATTACCATTTGCCCACCTCTTAAAAAACAAGTCTTTTGATGGATGAAAACTCTCTAATTTCAGCAGTAAAACATGCAAACTAGTTCAAACAGGTAATAATAAATAAATCATTGTTATAGTGGAAGGGGACTTTAAGTATATTATTGTATATTTAAGTATATTCTAAGTTAAACTGGCCGTGGAATCACTGGATCATTTCTAGTATGATATCTGAAAAAAGCAGTATAGTAACTGTATAGTCCTGCAATTCAGTATAGTAAGATCAAGACAGTAGTAGATCATATAACCAATTAGTTTGTTGAATTGGGACAGTGTCAGTTTCTGCTGACTCATGACTGAGAATGACATGACTCAGTTACCTGACTGCAATGCTGCTCCGACACTCGGTAGTTTTCTCTACATTGAGGCTGTAAATCTGGCTTCAGACTCTGCATTTTGAATCATTGCTGACACTGACAGCAATAGAGACGCACAATAATAGAATCTATATAATGCAGGCAGGAAGTAGTGCACATGCCATGCAGGAGGGTGAATGCACCATAAAATAAATCGGGAGTTATTTCAGATACAATCATCGTTTTTACTTGTTGGTTTATTATTGATTATGTTTTAGCCGGCGCTTGTCTGTTTCGCATGGACGAATGTTGGGAATGGTACCATGAACGGAATGATCCAGAAAAGATCCTAGTTTCTGAGTCACTTTGAATTTTTTCTTTTTTTTGCGCCACCTGGTGGTGAAATCCTGCACCTGTATAGAGAACAATGCTGGGCGGTGGAGGTCTGGGCCACATCAGCGTTCTGGTTTCCCTCAAAGGGCCAATTGTAAAGATCATATATATGTATCTATGTATTATTATTATTATATATGTTATTATATTATATTATTGCCTCTTCACTCCTAATAGTGCTGGTGACAATTTGCTAAGTTATTTGCTAGCTAAGTTATATTGTCGTTAGTGTCTAATTATCACAAAGTCATCACAGATATCTAGATATAAGAATATGCTGATAACCAATATTAACTGTTTTATTTATTTAATGGATTTTTCAAAGGTTGGAATCTGGTTTTGTGTTGCTATGTTAAATATTAAAGAATAGAACGTACAAGAAAGTAATGACAGATGTACTTCAACGAAGGGAAATAAGGAAAAAACGGAAATTTTCTTGTTTTTAAACAACCGTCGTGGGCAATTAAGAAATATTTTTTGATTTGGCCCCCGGGCCTTGAGTTTGACACCTATGTTTTAACCAATGTGCTCGACTAAATAAAAGCTTTTACAGTAATACAACTACGGTGGCCCTGAAGTGCAAATCAAAAGAGAAAACACCACTGATTTACTGACTTGTTTTTCTCTTTTGCCGTTGTGATTTGAACTTCAGGGCCACCGTACTCTCCCCTTCATTACATCTGACTTGAGTATTTGAGGACAACATGTACCCGAGTGGCTTCTTGTTCCTGATACTTGCCGTATATCTTGAGATTGAAATGGATTCTCTTCTCAGTCTCTTCATCCGTCACGCTGATACAATGGTTGTGTTTTACATTAAAAGAGATGTAATTTCAGCCTGCCGGCGATCTCATTGAATTTCTTATCTCTAAACACTAAAGAGGGTTTAAATAGGTGGATCAAACGGGGAATGTAAACGTATACTTTTAGAAAAGGTCAAAGTCTTTTGTTCTACCCACATGCAGTAGTCATGACAGTCATTTGACGGGTTTCCTCTGTCCTCAGATGGCCTCGGCAACAGCAACCTACGGACAGAAGGAGTCTTCGGACCAGAACTTTGACTATATGTTTAAGATCCTCATCATCGGCAACAGCAGCGTGGGTAAAACCTCCTTCCTGTTCCGTTACGCCGACGACTCCTTCACGCCGGCCTTCGTCAGCACGGTGGGCATCGACTTCAAGGTGAAGACCATCTACAGAAACGACAAGAGGATCAAACTACAGATCTGGGTAAGACTTTGGAATTTCTCAAAGGAAGGAAGTGAAATGAAGAGGTTTAATTGCATGTGTTGCTAAATGAGGTTTGAGAACCACAGTGGTTCTCAGAAGGGGTCCAGGGACCCTCAGGGGTCCCCAGAAGAAAGGGGAATCATTTATTTTCACTATAATTATTTTATAATGATATCATTTAAAGAAAAAAATCACTTTTGGGCACCGATGGTAATTTGGTACTTACTTTAAAAAGGATTTTGATTTAGCCTTGTATGTTTGTAATCTTGTATCTCAGCATTTCATTATTTTTCTATTACATTTACCGCCTGTTATTATTATATTATAATAATTATATATTATGTTATTATTCTTGTGCTTGTTTGAGACAAATATAAATTAATTAATTTCACCCATAAGTAATGCAATGAAAGAATGTCATTATCAAAAATTATTATTAAATTTATTGTAATTATTTAATATTATTTGTGTATTATTTTCTATTTGCACATTAATTTATTTGATTTAAAATTTTATTTTCCATTTTATATAGGTGAAAATGAATGGGGGGAATACATAAATAAATACATTTAACTGGTAATAAATAATAATTAAATAAATATGGGCATTTATTAGCATATTCAATTATGCATTGAGTCATTTATTTTTGACCATGACAGTTTTGGTCAGGTTTCCTACATGTTCTGTTATAAAAAGGCTAAAATCTTATTAGATGGGGTCCGTGGTCTAGTTTTGATTAATTTAAAGGTCTTTGATGTGAGAAAGTTCTCAGAAAACCTGCTGGTTAGTGCTTTACTGCCTCATATTTGCCCAGAATAGCTTTGTTTACAAATTTGAATCGATAGACTTAAAATTTCAATTAACTTCAGCGTCAAACTGCTGGAAAATAATGGTTAATGAGACATGAAAAGCAGCACAGTGAGTGTGTAGTTAATCTCCTGGCTCACAGGATCGTGTTATTAGTTGCTGTGTTCTGTGTGTGATTGAAACTTGCCTCATCAGCTTTTCTGCATCTTTCTTCACTTTCCCACAAGAAAGAAATGCAAATGACCCACAGTGTCGAGTAATTACTGTCACATACATATGTGGTTCATCTATTTCCATCTTACTTTTCATTATTTATGACTGATCAGATGAGAAGTTTTGCACCTTCAGTCAAGCAGCGAGTGAAGTTACTAAAGGAATGTAGTTAAGCCGTGTAATTTAACGCATTACAAAAGTAATAAATTACTGTAATGCATTGATATTTGCTGTAACACAGTGATGTAAGGGATTACAGGAAAAAATGGTAATATTTTACTTTGTAAAAATGCATTACAATGTGTTTTTAACCTGGATTAAAGTTGTTTTTTTGTTGTTTTTCTTCATATAAATTCGATAAAATCACAGCAATTAAATGTCCACGCAAAAAATGTTTCACTTCCTTTTGTCAAACAGAAGATGAGTGAACCTGTAGAAATGTTGGATAACACATTCTCTAGATACACGCTCATTACTTTACATGTGTGAAACATAAGGATCTGAAGAACATCGTAGTCAAATGCACTCAAACGTGTGCTACACCTAAAGAACTGTCCACAGCAATTTAACATTTAATTTAACATTTAGGAAACTTGTGTTGGAGTGGAATCACCAGCTTTTTAAAACAGCAAGATCCTTGTTGTGACTCACAGTAATAATAACAAAGGTGAGCTACATTTATATTGATGAATCCATATCTCCAGTTAAAGTGATGCAATAGTAGTGTAATTACTTTGAAATGACAGTAATAAGTATTACAGTTCTGATAATAACACAGCAAATAACATCTCGTGGTGTATTTCAGAACAGGTTTAACAGAAATATGTTCCGCTCCGTGGAACACTGCCCTGTGGTGCAGTTGCATGAGGTGAAGCTGAGCTCACACATATATTTGCACATGGCAACACCTTCTCTGCAGCTGAAAACAGCAAGATTTGATTTAGAAACAGATACTTGGACTCAACAATGAATCTGAGTTAACCCGTTCCCTCCAACTTCTTGTTAACGCGAGTAACAAGCACCAAAATGTCTGTGTCAAACATTATTATCTTAACAAAACATAATTTTAACCCCAAGCAATAACATGAGCCTAGAGAGAAACCATAAATCTATATATTTCTGCATTTTTGTGATTATATTAAGGTAAATCATGTCCGCCTAGACATACCTGTACTAAAACATCTCTAAACTTGCTCTGGTTCAACTTATAAGACTGACTTATAAGACTTTACTTTACTGCTTCATAGAAGAATTGGGCTACTAACCCATGATTTTCAGGTGGTTTTCATCCTAAATAGTAGTTGTTTTTTTGCACAGAGCTTGATTTGCTTGATTCTAGCTGGATGTACTTCAACACTGTACATTTAAAATTGATTCTGGCACTTATACAGCTATCTCCCAGGTGTTATCTTTATTTTAAACCCAAGATCATTCAGAAAACCCCTGTAGTTGTGGAGATATACTGCATTAAGTCTGGAATTTGGTGACCTTTCATTAATGACATTGAAAGCAGAAGCGAAACATGATATAGAATGTAATAGTGAATGAATAGATATCTAAAAGGAGCAGTATATAATATCAGAATATCACACAATCGTAGCAGCAAAGATGAAATAAAGACGAACATGTTGGGAGAACAGACGCCCTGAGGTGAGCAGAGCCACAGGAAGCTGGTGTTTCAGATCACGCTGTAAAACATCACATCATTTCCACCTTTACTGCATGTTCTGTATACTACAGCTACTACTGCATATATACGTGTGTGTGTGTCTCTGTTGTCAGCCTTTACCAGGTCTTGCCTCTGGTAAGGAAGACAATCAGCCAATCAGAGCGCGAGAAACAGATGGGTGCTGCTCTCCCCTCCCCCATTACTACACCCCCACCCCCACCTCCCCATGCTCGCTCTCTATCACACACACACACACACACACACACACTTACACATACATGAAATCCCCATCCCCCCCTCCTCTCAGCTGAGAATCATGCAGAGTAAAAATGAAAACGGTTTGAGTCATGAGCTCTGAAGTCAACATGCGCCGTTTGTTTTACAGCGAGCAGTTAATCCCATTTTGTAGATTTATGCAGAAGTGTGACGTGTTGCGTTCTCGTATATATTTGCTCAGTTCAAACAGCAGCGGTTGTGTCTTTTATTAACCCCAGCGAATGCTGCGGTAGCTTTTACAGAATACTACAAAGCGTTTTTGTCTTTAGATACCGCAATATATAGTAAAGTAGATATGCTTTATATGCTTTATGAATCTGATGTATTATTATTATTATTAAAATAGACTCTTGGAGGATTTAGTCTTGGATTAGAAGAGGTTGAAATAAACAAATAATCATAATAAATCCTAATAAATAAGGATGGTGACTTCATAATGACAGTATCCACAGCAACTGTGCAGCTCTCACTTATTTTATTATCAATCCTTTGACGATTATCCTATATCATTCATGATTTTAGATTTTTTTTTATTTATTGTATTGCTAATATTTGCTACAATATGATAGGTAAAGGACCCCTAAACCTACATAAATTAGACTATAGACCCCCATTTGATAAGATGTTGTCCCCATCTGATTTTTTGCTTTTAGATATTAAAGACAGGGTAATATCATTGAGATAAAATAATTATAAAACTTTATTAATGCCACATCAGGGAAATTTGTGAATAACCGTGACTCAGATACAAAGAAGCAATGGAATGGAAAATATATCTAGATGCAGAAATAATACATTCACTATACATTATATACAGAGAGTAAAAAAAGTAAAAACTACCAGTACAAGCATGTACAGTATGTGTCATGCATTATGATTAAAAAAAATAAATTAGTCCCCTTCTGGACCCACATCAAGGACCCCAGGGGGTCCCTGGACCCCACTTTGAGAACCACTGCTCTACAGTGTACACACACACACAGCAGTGTGTTGGGCATCATTGCCAGAGATGTAGGCCACAGCTTATCAAGTGCCTTTTTTCAAATGGAATTCAATTAGTTCTATACGCTTATGCATAATTTGCTTTGCAAAACAGTTCCAGCTAAAGTTACTGGTCCTGAACCAGTAAATTACCACAGCTCAGTCTGAGATTTTAGTGGCGAAGGAGCTGCTATGTGATGTCAGCACATCTGTACTCGTCACGTTTGAAAATACAGCTGTTACCAGGTACGGTGGCTTTATGGTCTACGTCCTCTAAATTAGTTCACAGTGTGGATATAGTCGTTTTATGTGAATTTATGCCCCTTTAAAATTATTGGCTGAAGGAGACAGGATCTTTTTTTCCCCCCAAGAAATGCAGCAGCAGTGTAGAAGTGAGTGAATACTGTACAATAAGTGAACAGAATTTTCAGTATTGACATGAAAATCTCTAATAGACTTACATGATAGTGTAGTGGAGGCGGATTCATTTAATGGATAAAACCCAAAGTGGTGCAGCCTGAACATCGGACAATGCAGAGACATGAGACTAAACAGGTGAGTGAGACGAGACACAGGTGAAGCACATCAGACAATTAACTAAGGCAGGAAAACACAGGAAGTAAAGGGGGAAATTTTCAAAATAAAACATAAACTGGATTCACTTCTCACATTTAATGAGCTAGGAACATCAGATGTTAAACAATGAATTGATTAAATAAATTAGATTAAGTAATTTGTCAGGAAATAAATGCTTTACTGTAATTCTGCATACAAGCAGCAGATGTAATGTGCAGAGCTGTCTGTAATCACAATGAGAAGTAAAATATTGTTATATAAGCACTTATCGCTGCCTACACTGACATTTCAGGTATAGCCATGATGCTGTTATACCGAGTGGCCTGCAGCATTTTGAGTGGATGAACACAACTGGACACAAACTGCTGTAAACAGAACATTATAACCAACACTATGCAGCAGAAAGGTCAGGGCTACAGTACAGTACAAGCATCTAAAAATACACACAATTATTGTCATATAATGGTCATGTGAGTAGATACATAGAGGAGTCAAAGAAAACAAAGACAAAATAATGTGTGTGTGTGTGTGTGTGTGTGTGTGTGTGTGTGTGTGTGTGTGTGTGTGTGTGTGTGTGCAGTTTAATGGTTCAATGGAGATGTCATCAAAACATTAAGTTTGTTGTATGTAGCATCTATAATAGTAATATTAGTGATATATATATATATATATATATTATATTTATATTATATGATTTAATCAACTCAATTCTTATCTCAACTCAATTCAATTCAACAAACTTGATCCAAATACTGTATATATATATATATATATATATATATATATATATATATATATATATATATATATATATATATATATATATATATATATATATATATATATATATATATATATATATATATATATATATATATATATATATATATATATATCAATATGCATATAATAGAAATGTATTTCCATTAGCAATAATTATATTAATGTAATACTATGTAATATTTATTCATTTTTATTACTTTTATTGATAATAATAATGATATAATAATAGTTACGATATAATAATCACACTTCCACAGTAACACCAATGTCAACTAGAATAAAACAGTTAATTAACACAGTTATACACATTTATACAAATCATATAACGTGAAAAACTGGCTCATATATATCAGCTAATAATATTAGGTATCTTTTAAAGAGGACAGTGTATATTCTGGGTGGATTATATAATAATATTTAACATTTTTATAAAAACGTATTCATTTTTGGTTACACCATTTGACATTTTGTATCAAAAAGTCACACAAAATCATGATTTTTATAAAACAAATTACACAATTGGACTTTTAAATAACAAGAAGGCGCCATAAACACACAATGTACATGTTTGAGACCTGATGAATGCTTCTTAAAACTGTATTTGTCACCGACCCACATAGAGATTTATCATTTTCCACAGTAAGATTTTACAGATATTTTCACTCCTCTTTTACTGATAATACAGCCCATTGTTAAAATAGTCATACATGCCAATTATGAAGTATTAAAAAAGAAAAAAGCAGCTCCATCGCCATGGCGACAGTCGTTAATAATTGGTTACCCAGACTGAGCAGTAGATGTCAGTCTCAGTTGTTTTTGTTCTGCTGACAGCCGAGTGATGCTGTTGAACCAGAAGCTGGGTGTTGGGTATCAGCAGCTGAAGGACTTTATTCCCTGAGCATTCATCGGGGCTCAGAACTGAAACCCAACCTCCCCTGGATCAGTGGCCAGAGAGAGCCGGGGCCTCAGGGACCAGGACGTAGGATCGCTTGTTTGGCCCGAGCTTCAATACTGATGGAGTGTCACCTTCTGGCACATTTACAGTAACACACACGAGCAAAAGCCCCACCACCAGAAGCTATTTACTACTAATGGAACACATGGGAGCAATTTGCCAGTCTGTTGAATGGAATATCGGACCTTTGTGTGTGTGTGTGTGTGTGTGTGTGTGTGTGTGTGTGTGTGTGTGTGTGTGTGTGTGTTTCAACTGCAGTGCAGGAAAAAATAGTTCTGATAATAGCCACTAATTCCCAAAATGTCAGATAAGGTTTTGAGGCATTTGCAGCTTTTAAGCTTCCTCTTGTGTTAGTTTGCTGTTATCATCCCTTATGTTAACAGGTCGCTTAAATCATCTTTTTATATTTTATATATACCCCTCGATTTCAGTTTAACCCATTTAAGCCCAGATTTTTCATGCATTAAATGCATATCTCAGTTGAGTCATTAACAATCATTTTATGTGTCTATTATTTTCCCTTTTATACTCTTTTCTTTGCAGAAAATAGCATTTTAATGGTTATTATAGTTGACGCTTGCACAGATCTGCCCATGAACAAAAACCTATTGATCCCATTTTGCAACTTCTTTCCATCTAGAACATTTAGATTTTTTTATTAAGTATAAAATGACAGTCATAGACATTAAGGCTTATAGGCTTTAATGGGTTAATAGATTTGACAAAAAATAATGAAACAACATTGTGGTTTCCATTATAAGGCAGATTTAGGGATGGGTAATTCATTCATATGAATATAAATATATAATAATATTTTTATTGGAAAAACAATATCAGACACAAATTATTGTTCACAGTAAATTAGCACAGTGTTTTATTATCCATGACGTTATTGTCAGGCCCGGAATCAAAGGAGGACTCAGATGCAAAGATTTCACCAGCTGGATGGAACTTTATTAGAAAATCCTCCAATACTGAGAGAAAAGGGCTATGAAAATTATTCTAGGTTCTAAAATAAAGACACTATTCAGTAATTTACTTTATGAAGGAAAAACAGGGAAAAGCAAAGAGGAAACAGAAAATCACTCCACCATGGAGGCCAAAAGCCAAAACCGCTATTAAAACAACAACCATAGAATAGACTGGCTGGTGTGAACGAAAGGAACAAAACACTCTGGCACAAAGGAGACGCAGACAATATATACACAGGGTAATAGGGAACAGGTGGAAACAATCAGGGCGGCAAGACAATCAGACCGGTGACACATGAGGAAGGGCAAGTGACCTGAAACGAGAGGAGAGTTATCCTTCAAAATAAAACAGGAAATGACAAGACAAAAACCCAACTTGACCTCACAGCGTGACAGTTATTAAAACAGTGATGCATCATTTGCACTGGACTCATTCTGACATCTTTTTTTTCCAGGACACGGCCGGTCAGGAGCGTTACCGCACCATCACCACGGCTTATTACCGAGGAGCCATGGGCTTCATCCTCATGTACGACATCACCAACGACGAGTCCTTCAACGCCGTCCAGGACTGGTACGTCAGTAGATGTGGAAACGGCCGTATCAAGGTCACTCGTCTGGAAGTCTGGGAAAATTAATTCACAGATGTTGCAGATAGGTGAATGGAGCAGATGATGCAGGTCGAGTTTCTCTAAGTCTCGTGTTTCCTGCGTCTGCACTGGACGCTGCAGGGATCGTTTATCATGTCTTTTATTCTTTTTTGGTGTCTTGTCTTTCTGCTTCTGGTGCATCTTAGATCACATTCAGTGAACTAATCGGAGGATGTTCAACCTCATAAGGACATTCTACTATTTTTTTTACACTGGTTTATATTAGTTGGGGTTTTATTATCAGGTATTTTATTGATCAATAAGCAGATGATTGAAAACGACCTATTAAAGAAGGATAATTACTCTCTAATGAGATCTAATCTATTAAGATCTCTAACATGTGTGCTTCTTGGTGAAGCAATGAACATTTGCATCACATAAAACAATAGTACATATTATCCAAATGTTGAAAATAAAGCTTTAAATGTCATATGTGGGTTTTATCTCTTCATACAGCCCTGGAAAAAAATAAGAGACCACTTTAAATTATCAGTTTTTTTCTGATTTTACACCTTATAGGTATGTGTTTGGGCAAAAGGAGCAGTTTTTGTTTGAGTCTATGAGTCAAGTAAAAATATTATTGTTTAGAGTATTTATTTGCATAAAATAACAAATGGTGAAATTAAAATATGCAATGTTTTCTGAAAGAAACTGAAGAACAAATTCATTTTAAAACACTTAAGACTTTACACTTAAGAAGAGTTCAGAAATCAATATTTGGTGCAATAACCCTTATTTTTCAGCTTTCATGCATCTTGTCATGCTCTCCACAGGCTTTACCATTGTTCTTGGGTGACTTTATTCCACTCCTGGTTCCTCTTTAAGCAGAATGAGGTGTTCATGTGTTGAAATTCAACAGACGCTGGAATGGAATGGCTGGAAAACATGTAGATTGATGATTTCCAGAGCTGTATCTATACTGTCATCTTGATGATCAGTCAAATGCATTTCTCTTTTGTTTTGATGACCTTTTAACCCTTAGGCCTTCTTCATGATAAACAATAATAAGCAATAAGTACAAAACATTTCAACATTGATGTGACGTTTCCTTGCTGTCATGGCAACACTTTCCAATCCCCCTTTTTAGCTTTCAAATTAAAAGCTGTAAGCCCTGAGTGTCAGGTTCTGTGGTTCCGATCGATAGGATCGAGATCTGGCCTTTAAAAGTCCTCACTCTGCAGATTTTTATTTATTTATTTATTTTGTGCGATGGTTCAAGAATCAGATACAGGGTGAGTGTTGATGTGCCTGGATGTGCTGGTTCCAGGTCGACCCAGATCAAGACGTACTCGTGGGACAACGCCCAGGTGCTGCTGGTGGGAAACAAGTGCGACATGGAGGACGAGCGAGTGGTGAGTGGAGAGAGAGGACGGCAGCTGTCTGAACACCTCGGTGAGTCCACACACACACACACACACACACACACACACACACACACACACACACACACACACACACACACACACACACACACACACACACACACACACACACACACACACACCCACCCCATACACATTCAAGTTTAACTTACTTTGCAAGGGTTGTTAATAAGTTAATATTCATTGACAGATGTTAATGAGGTAAATATTTTAAATGATTTCAAATTCATTCCAATATTTGAGTTGAATTAATAATAATCGTGGTTAATTTCTAGGAAAATGACAGTTATAAGACTAAGCTGCAGCAAATGCCTCTCAAAGTCAGTGTCAGACAGACAGTGTGGATCAAGGACAACAAGGACAATTCTTTTTAAATAACTATAATAAGCCCCATTATCACATAAGAAAAATAACACACACACACACACACACACCATAGTGATGACACATACTTATGGACCCATCTGAAATATTATTACTACTATTCCGAATGTTAGTGGTGCCACAAAATTTGACTTTGGCATCTACAGTTTAAATAGAGGGTAATTTCAATTAACGATACTGATCTATTTTCTTAAAGATACAACATTCTTTATGTGGTCCTCAAAGTGGGGTCCAGGGGTCCTTGAGGTGGTTCCAGGGGGTCCCCAAAAAAGGGGACTCATTTATTATAATTATCAGTCCATCCATAAGTAACACAATGACATTTTTGTCATGGGTTTCATACACTTTCTGTCACGACTGGACCAGAACATAAAGTCTTTTAATGATAAAGTGCAACTGAAAATCACTCTTAACGAGGAAAATAAAAAGGAAATGAAAAACCTAACAGTATCAAACTAAGTACAAAGGACAAGGAGAGATGCAGAGTGATATACAGAAGGTAAAAGGGTGGAAACAATCAGTGATACAGGGGACACAGGAGGATGAGGCAAGTCACCTGAAATGCAGGAAATAAACAGCAGACAACACTTAACATGACACCTTCTTTAATATCTGGAAGCAAAAATCTAATGAGATGGGGACAAAATCCTATCAAATTGGGGTCAGCGGTCAGTTTAGGGGTCTTTGACATGAAAAAGATTGAGAAGCACTGTTATATAACGTATAACTTTCACACCACTAGTTTGATTATTTGGTTGTAGACTGCAGCATTGTCCACTTTCACACCTACAAATGAACCAAAATTGGTCCGATTGATGTTTCATCAATGTTTATCTTTTTGGTAGAAGCGCCAATTCATTGCATACATTTAAATACTCGCTCTTATCTTTGTGTATTACATCCTCTGTATTGGCCATTTATGGAAAAATATCCAATTCCTAAACAATTAGATACCCTGGAGTCACTGAAGATGCATATTGTGTCATTTCAAGCAAAGGAGAGGTGCTATTTTCATGAATGAATGAGGTCATATCGGACAAACATCGTTCCAAACACCCACAAGGTAGTAGGAAATAATTAGTATTCTCTCATTTGGACCTGAGTTACGTTCACACCAGAGCGACCAACCAAAGTTTGTCATTTGGTGTGAAGTCAAAGCTTGCTTTAGTGCGATTGATGCTTTCACACCAACGAAAACGAACCAAATTAAGTGCATTTGGTTTAAATGGACCATTGTTTGATGTGCACCAACTGCTGTTGGTGTGAAAGAATCCCTATATAATATTTAGCATGTGTCGCTAGTTCTCTTCAGGTCCTGTAAACACACTTTGTTTGTTTGTGAAATTTTGGTGGAGTTGCCCTTTAATCACAGTACTATATTAGGATACCTTGACATATGCCAATTTCTGCCTCCTGGTGACTCAGGTCTGTATTTTTTTCCAATGTGACCTCTCGCATATGTGGTGTGAGATCTGATTCATATCCAGTCTCTTGCTTGGTGACCGCTGCCAGAACAGGGCGATAGGAATTCATGTTTAGGGGACGTCTATGCATCTATTCAGGCCAAGCTGGCAGGCACTTTTTCAGGATTTGATTCAGGATTCGATTGTTGCAAAAACTAAGTTAATATTATTATTCTTGGATGCATGAGGCTCACATTTCAGTTAATATTCTGAATCGGGAGAATTCACACGTCAGCTGCTACCCCTGCTGTTAGCTTTCACTTCACTCCTGTCTGTAAAGCAATAAGCTCCGATTTCAGATGAGGCTAACAGGAATTAGGTCGTAGGTTTTAGAGGTGTTGTATGTGGGTCAAAGAGCATCAGAGTCTTTGGGATTGATCTTCTGGGAACCATGATTGTATAAGATTTTGCGGCAATCAATCCAATAGTTGTCGAGATATCTCCCTTTAGACCCAATTTGGACATTCCAACCCACAGCTTTTGCCAAAACACAGAGCCAAGCGATTTCTGGGCAATAAAAAAAAATTGTGTTTCACCACATTTACTCTCTATGACAAAACTAGGCTGAATCTTTCTGACCCTGTCCCACGGCCTCTAGGTTTTGAGTTCTTCGAGGCCAGCGCCAAAGACAACATCAACGTGAAGCAGACCTTCGAGCGCCTGGTCGACATCATCTGCGAAAAGATGTCGGAGAGCCTGGACGCCGGAGATCCCGCCGTCACGGGGGCCAAGCAGGGGCCCCAGCTGACAGAGCAGCCCGCTCCTCCTCACCAGGACTGTGCATGTTAAATCTGACCCTTCAGAACCCTTTCCTCTTCTTCCTTTCCCCTCCTTCCTACATCCTCCTCCTCTTCCAGTGGGACCCCAGGGCCTCGGGTCCATGCTCCATCACCCTTCTCACTCACTTTCCTGCTTCTTTCTGTAACCTAGTAAGGATCGTTGGCTGCTGATCACAAGAACCAGGTTTGGAAAGTGTCTGAAACGCTCTGAGACGCTGAACCGATGTTTGATGCGTGCTTTGCTTCTGGTTTACTCCCCATTAAGGAGCTGTATAAGGTGTCGGCTTTGTGACTCGTGTCTGACGTCAAAGCAGAGAGATCTAATCGGGTGAAAATATCTTGTTTTTACTACAATTGGTCCAATATTATCTCTCCATTAGCAGCTTATTTCAAGTTTTTTGCTTGATTTCAGTTAATTTCATCTTTTTTTTTTAAGAAAATGTTGTTTTCCTAAAACAATACCAGATTGACCCAAATCAGGAAAAAAAAAACTTGAAATAAGATAAATTATCTGCTAGGAATTAGATAATTCTACTTAATATTGGACTAAATCTACCAAAACCAAGATTTTCATTAGTTTTTGCAGTGAACCAGGGGGTTTCAGACTCAGTACAGGTTCTTGAAAGGTCCCGACCAATGTTTTCTGTTGTTCCCCCCTCTCCTTAGTGTGGTTTTACAAGAAGGATTTGACGGCGTCCGTCCTCAGAGTGCCATTTAAATCCTTCCGATGTTTACAGTACTTTGTTTCATGTCAGTCTTGAAAAGATGTCCGCCTTGGATTTGGTGACCAAGAAGTCAACAGTAACATTATGTGTTGTCCTGCAAACCGTTAAAAACCGCAGGAGAGGGATGATCCACCTGAAATCTGTTCATATTGATGTGTTCTGTTTCTTTTATGGTCCTGGATACATACAGATCCCAAAAAATCCATTTGTCGTCTCACCTGGTATCTATATATTGATATTGCAGGTATTAGCAAGTGTTTTTGTTTCTCATTATTAATCTAAGCCTTTTTGTTTGGCCTTTTTTTTTACATTTCTTCCATAAACTATCTTTTTTTTAATATTCTGATACCCCCCTTTTATTTCATACATTAAACACTAGGTGGGGACAGTATGAACAAGATATATCTAGGTTTTAAAAAAAAGCAAAAAATGAAGAGACATGTTTTATTTAATTATATTTATTTCAGATGTATATATAAATGTTGTGCAATATATAATATCTACAGGTATGCATTTCTGGAAATGAACTTTAAAAGGTATGAAATTCTATGAGGATAGTATCAAATATATGAGGTCTGTGTTGTAGTTTTTTTCTTCTTTTTTTTGGATGATGTGTGGAATTGTTTGCGCCTGTGGCAACTCCTCACCTCATTTCCCTGTTCTGTTGGTTTGGTCTCACGCTGCTTTAAACAAAGAGGCTGAAAAGTCAGAAATTCAACTTCCTGCGAAGAAAAAAATTCAGCGGAATGGCGCTTTTGAGTCTGAAATGCAAGTTTATCATCCTTCCGATCCACGTGGCTGCATCATTACTGCTGTTTGAAGCCAGAAGTTGTGAATTTTGGTGGCGAATGTTCAGATGCAATTCTAAGGTGGAAATTTGAGGCATGATTAGTTAAGCTTGCTAACAACGCCACATATCGGCAGTGTAGGATTCTACATCGGGAGCTTCACCACTAAAAAAGCCTTGATGTTGAAATGATGTAATTACAACAACTGGCAACTTCTGACTGGAGACTTGATTGCAGCACGATTGATTGCATCTTTTGTCTCATTCTCCCGATAACTGTTAGTTCAATACCAACATTTCCTGTAATAATAATCACTATCACAATAATCTTACTCTCCAGAACATGATGGGTGAAGGATATGTTTCTTTGGTAGATAATTCTTATGGTATTTTACATTTATCAGATAGTCAGATCCTCAGCTGAACCAGAACAAGCAACTGTTACATGGTACAAATCTTAGCGTACTGGGATCTGCTGGTTTTAGTTGTGAAACTACTGCAACAATGGCAGTTTCTTGCTAGAAAGAATTTTAAAAAACAAGAGAATAATCATTTCACAGTAACTGTGCATGACGTCGTCTTGCTGCTAACGAGACTTGAAGATGTAACGCTCGTTCCGACGTAAATCGCAGGACAACAGGAGCGAGGACGGCGTGAAACTTTTGACGTACTGTAGCATGCGCCGCGCATTTTGGTCTGAGGTGACAAAGTGAGAGTCAGGCAACCATCGCTTTCGATCACACAGGCGACAGCCGTTGAGATTCAAACCTAGTTTGCGGTGATTGGATTCCGATTCGTGGTACCCTACTGTTTGATTTCATGTGTGCAGCTACTCTGAGAAGCTGGATTGCAGCGTGTGTGTCATTTATGTGCTGCTCCTCATCTCTGAACATAGGAGAAGATGTGTCAAACTACGTTTCCTTGGTTAAACGACAACCACCGCTCATAGTAAGACCTCTCCAGAGTCAGTATTACACAGCAGTTTCATCCGATGCTGGTGAGCTATTTGTCGGTTTCTGTGTAACGTCACCTCCGATACTTGGCCTTCAGGTGAATTACGGACAGCACTGTTACACGTCAAACAAGCAGTAAATGTCTAATTGTTGAGTCTAGTATGAGGAAAGGAAGGAAGGAATGGGGCAATAATTCAGGTGGCATACACTCACATTTGGTCTAAACCAGGGGTAGAGTCTAGTACAAGTTTGCTGTATGGTGGTAAAGTTATTCTCAGTGGTCTATAGCGCATACAGAAAGCCGACCCTGAATGGTGGTTTCCTTTCCAGTAGAGTGAGAGCGAAGAAGAGAGCGAAGGCCCCAGCTACACTAGTCTAGATTTTATTTAACTAGTCAACAGATGGCTGGTCTAAACGACAAATATCTCAGACCACACAGAGACCTCAACACAAATACGATCTGCCTAAAAGCCAGTAGTGGCCGATTAGCAAAATTTCAAATACCTGCGTTGCAAGAACATGATGAACATGCACAGTGCAACGTGGTGGCGATTAAAAAACACAGGCTGTTGTGCATGCACTCATCTTAAATTCAGCTGTAAATCTGCAAATGATACCAAAAGTATCAAGAGACATAACCTGAGACATGTCCGCAAGTGCGACCAACGCTTTGACGTCCTGAATCCGAAAAAGATCCTAAATTCTTGTAGTTGGGGCCTTAAGGGAGTAAAGGACAATCGGAATTCAGGTAGCAAACAGTCACATTCGGTCTAAACCAGGCTCTAGAGAAAATGGAGATGGAACATGGTAATTGCAATGTCTCTTTCTTTGTTTAGACCTAGGTGAAGGCAACCCTGGTGAAAAGTGAAGGCTTTTCCTCCAACCAAGCATTTACACACCTGATTCTACTAATCAGGAGCCCTGCTAAGGACCTTCCTTAGTAGAATCAGGTGTGTAACTGCTTGGTTGGAACAAAAACCTGCATCCACTGTGGCTCTCTAGGACATGGGTGTCCAATCCTGGTCCTGGAGGGCCGGTGTGGGTGCAGGATTTTGTTCCAACCAAGAAGTTACACACCTGATTCTACTAATCAACCTCTAGAGCCATTGCCAAGACCTTCATTAGTAGAATCAGGTGTGTAACTTCTTGGTTGGAACAAAATCCTGCACCCACACCGGCCCTCCAGGACCAGGATTGCCCACCCCTGGTCTAAATAAAGAAAGAGACGTTTTGTCTCCAAACTTAATGCAGTTACCATGTTCTATCTAATAAATTTTGCAGCCACCGACCTCCACATCTACGTAGGATCAAACACGTGAACTTGGCCGGGGTTAGGAGGCAAAGGTAACACCAGAAGGGTCAAGTCTGCAGGGGTTCAAGTGGAGAAAGACACAAATTGGTCATAAATGTCTTGCGTCTATAGCTGCTGTGTTCTAACACTCATTTTGAGTCAATGCAGGAATCAAATATGCTGTTCTCTTGGTTCCAACATCACTGTGTTGCCACGTCTCATCACTGTTACCAGTTGTTTCAGGGCATGCGTTACCCCCTCCACACCTGTTGTTCGTTTTCTTTTTAACAGTTTAAACTGGTTTGCTAGGTATTCTTTATTTCCCGTGTCACCAAAGATTGCTGTAAAAGCAGAAACAGTTTTTTTTCCCTAAAGGATGCCAGAATGAGACCAGTTGTAAATACCGTACCTTTGAGTCCATATGTGTGGATTGTGTTGTATCGACTCAGGCTTGCAACAAAAATACAAAGGAAATAACAAAAAAATGAATAAACAAGCAAAAAAAAAATGTAAGAAAAAAAAAAAGCTGGTAAAAATCCGAACCCCCCCCCAAAAGAGCCATGTTGTACTGTATCTGCATTCATCTTTTAGGCCTGCTTGTGAATGAATGTGTCACTCGGTTACGAAGCAATACACACTACAGTATCTACATAAAAAGAAATGCCATCAAGCTTGGTAGAGGTTGCCGACTCTAGATCTTCTACTAGCACGTATCGACATGTATTTTATTATTTGGTCTTGTATCACTGCCTCTTCAAATCCTCCTCAGTTCGGGCCATTACGGTGAGAGAATATGCTGTGGATGTTTTTATCTGTACTTTGTGGTAAAACAATAAAAACGTTGCTAACAATCAGTGGACTTTTTTATTATTTCTAATGACGTTTCACCACTTAAACCCCACTACAGATAAAAATACTTTATTTAAAACGTACACTACTATTCAAAAGGTTGGAATCACTTAAAAAGTCCTTATTTTTTAAAGAAAAGCATTGTTTTTTTCAATAAAGATAACTTTAAACTAACCAGAAATGCTCTCCATACATTGCTAATGTGTTAAATGACTATTCTAGCTGCAAATGTCTGGTTTTTGGTGCATCAATATCTACATAGATGTATAGAGGCACATTTCCAGCAACTATCACTCCAGTGTTCTAATGGTACAATGTGTGTACAATGCAAAGGTCAATGATTAATAAGATAAGAGTTATTATTTGTCCATAAAATCATATAAATCCCACTGAGGATCATTACAGAACATGAAGAATGTATTCTGTTAAATCTTTAAAAAGGAGATGATAAAGGACCCAATTAAATAATCACAACATATCAAATCTAAGTTAAATATCTAAATAGTGGTTAATTGCAGCCCTACTACTGATATTATATTAAACATTGTTTATTCTATTGATGATGTGGATATTGATAAAATATATTGATGCTGTAACAGATAAAAATCATTATGTCAAGTTGTTGCATTTAATTAATTTATCTAATTCTAGATATATTTTAAAATTGATTGTACTTAAATACTACTTAATTCTACTTAAATACATTCGAATGGAATTATTAATCCTACTTATTTATTGGTACTAAATTGAAATTATGTAGATTCAGTTGATTTTTTCAGTACCTGTCGAATAATTATTTTATGTAGAATTTACCTAAATTTTCCAAGAGATTTCTACTTAAATCCATTAGGATGACATTATTTAGATGTATTATTTTTGGTATACTAAAATAAAATAAGTAGATTCAGTCAATGTAATAGTTTAACTCCTACATATTTAAGTTAAATTCAATCTAATTACAATTTTTAGCTATTTTTCTGTATCTTAACCTTCAATAAATTTAACAATGAACTAAAACAAATATTTGACTTGTCTTGTCAGAAGATGGAAATTAAATCCTACATACTTTTTGTTAATTACTTATAATTGAGTTAAATTGGCTTGGATTTTAGAATTAAAACAGCTGTGATTCAATAATGAAATCTATTAAATAATCCAGATAAACACTTGTAACATTTACAAGGAGTCAGAATAATTTTTGAGTAGCTTTCAAATATTAGACCTGATCATTTAAATAATGTTAAAAGACATTTAGCGGATTCTTCAGAAACCTCCTGCTCTTCATAACTGGACAATACTGATATTTTTCAATTATTTAATACTTAATTTATGCTGTGATGAACCCTGTTTAATCAGTTTTTATTCTGCCCAGGCCAGAAAACAATAAAACTCATACAAATCAGTCTTCTATCCTTCTCAAACTAAAATAAACAACAACTTCTGGGTAATAAATGACAAGTTAAATCAGTTAATTCCTCATATTGGTGCCATGAATCTTTTTAAGGACCCTGAGGGGGAGCCTGTACCGCATTTTGGCCGATTAGAAACTGTCTAAACATATTCACCGAAACGTCCATTAATACATTTGTGCAAATTCTCCTCCAGCCAGCAGAGGGAGAAACAGCAGAGTGAAGCAAATGAATCTCACACTCACACAGAAATCCTGCTGTTACACAACACAGAGAGGAGCTGCAACCAATTTAACCTTAACGAGATTATGTAAATTAACCTGTAAAAGAAAAAATACCACTAATATCCCTCTTATGATGCTACTGTATATTAATCGTTAGTGCTAGTCATGTATAAATCTGAATTCTGGGCTGGAGTCTCTGTAATATCAATGCATTTGTGTTGATTTTGTGCTTATTATCTTACATAATTTGATAAAATCCTCCTTCCATTTCATTTAGACTAATGTAGGTTGTCTCCTTTATAAAAGTCTGACTTTTTACACCTGTAGCAGGTTTCCTGCCCTTCAAAATGTCGTTTCATGTATAAAATATGAGATTTACACCAGCACCAGTGTTTAATGCCGAGCAGCACTTTTAATTCAGAACACAGCGGCGTATCTTATAGCCGAATAACTGCAGGCGAGAGGTGACAGCAACAGTCAGTGCAACAAAAACGCCTCTTCACATTAAAAACAAGAACATATTGAAATAGGGACACAGTAGAATTAAAAAAAGGAAAGAAAATGCATGTGTTTGTAAAGGGTAAACATAATGAACACTGACACCTGCTGTGGGGCAACATTCCAGTTTGTCGACAACATGCAAACTGCTTCCAACAGAAATAATATATGTTAAATAGGCTATAATATGCAGATTATCTCTTCCATATCAAATGTTTGTATGCATGTCCCTCATATATTATGGATATATGTGCATATTACTGTAGAAATATTAAAAATACGTTTGGTCCAGTCAGTCTGTAAACATTTTTACAGGAAAACAAAAAGTAAATGCTTCTTTAGAGAAATCTGGCAGGTTTTTACTGCCTTGCTCACTGATAAACATATATAGAAATTGTATAAATTAGACTAATTAAAGGCAAACGCTCTTAATTTTAACTATAATAAACCCATGTTTGTGTTTTTTTAATCCAAATATAAGCCTGTCACAATAACTATACACTGAAAAAAATGTTTTGCTGAAATTATTTAATTTTATTATGTCAAGTGGTTGCATGAAATTAATTTATTTAACTCTAGATATACGTTTTTTAAGTTATTTTAGTTTTTCTTTTAAAGTAATTGCACTTATGTTTTTTATGTACCTGCAGAATAATTATTTTAAGTAGAATTTACCTAAATTTTCCAAAAGATTTCTACTTAAATCCAATAGGATGACATTATTTAGACGTATTATTTTAGGTATACTAAAATAAATTAAGTAGATTCAGTCAATGTAATAGTTTAACTCCTACATATTTAAGTTAAATCCATTCCAATTAAAACTTTTAGCTATTTTTCTGTATCTTAACCTTTGATAAATTTATGAACCAAACCAAATATTTTACTTGTCTGCACATGCGCAGATGACAATTAAATTGTAAATACTTTTAATCGGGTTAAATTGGCTTTTTTTATAGGAAGAGAATTTTAGAATTAATTAAAAAACATAGGTACAATAACACATTAAAATATATTAAAGAAATTAGATAAAATCATGTAACATCTACAAGGGGTCAGAATCATTTTTGTCAGTGTATGGACTCAGATATATATATATATATATATATATATATATATATATATATATATATATATATATATATATATATATAGATATATAGATATATATATAGATATATATATAGATATATATATAGATAGATAGATATATTTATGCAATAAACTTTTTTACATTTACTTTTGCACACAATTCATTGCTCTTGTTATATTATCAAATATAACAAGATCACATTACTATATTTTTTCACTACTAATTCTAGATTAATATATCATCTGATAAAAGTGACAGGTTTAATTATTGTTATTTGTCTCTTGGTTGTGAGCAAATTGGATTCTGGAACAGAAATAAAATCCAATTTATAGCAAATTAGAAGCTTAGATGAAAAAATAAATAAATAAATCAAGTTCCACACGTTAACAGCCACAGTAAAACAGTCGATTATTAATGTACAGTTGGGCCTATGGTGGCCCAGCCATTCAAGTCCACGTCCCAGACCCGGTCCCGGTCCGTCAGTGGACCTGGACCTCGTGTGGCAGCAGCTGGCAGCCGCTGCTGACGTGGGTCAGGACTTTCTGCTTCAGCTGGGCCACTTGTTCCCGCAGCAGGTTCGCCGTGGAGGCCAGATCCGTGTTGTGGTTCTTCAGCGTCTTGACCTTGTCCTCCAGCCTGGAGATGCGCTCCAGTTTGCGCATCCGGCACTTGGACGCCGCTATCCGGTTCCGGAGCCTCTTCCTCTCGGCTTTGATGCGCTCCTGGGAGTCCATGTCAACGGGGGACAGCGGCGGGCTCTCCCCGAAGCTCTGCACGTCGGGGACCGTCTGAGGCTCCTCCTTCGGCGGCTGCTGGACCCGGGAGGGCTCCGGTGGCGGCTGCGACTGCGGCGGGGCTGCCCCGAAATGTAGCGACGGCGGAGGCGGGAAAGGTACCGTGTCCGTGCTGTAGTTCACGGTGGTTCCTAGGGCCCCGCTGCCGTAGCTGTTCAGGTTCGTGTAGACCGGCAGGTCCGGCGGCACGGTGACCGGGGCCACGTTAGCGGTCAGGTCCAGGCCGACGCCGGTCCGCTCGGCTCCGGTGAGCTGGTTCTGCTTGTGCAGGTCCTCCAGCGCCTTCACGAATCCCTCGGCGAACTCCTGCTCGTCCGTGACCGTCTTCGGGTACAGGAACTGGGGGCTCGTCGGGGTCGTGGTGACCATCCCGTTGGTCTGGATGATGAGCCGCTCCAGCTCCGGGGAAGCCAGCTTCAGGAGCCCCAGGTCCGGGGAGCTGAGGATGCTCTCGGCGTCGCGGAGGTGAGGCTTGAGGTCCGAGTCGAAGTTAATTTCCTTCTTCATCATTATTCTTATAATTTCCGGTTTTTAAGAAAAAAACGACGACACGTGCCGCTCTATAACGCGCTGCCCATAACTCACAGAAATAACCGTTTTTGTTTTTTTTGTGTTTAATCCAGATTCTATCCGGTCTTCACTGCTCTCGCGCTGGATCTGAGTGTAGGGCACGCGCTCGCTCCCCCGAGCTTTTCTATGCTCGCACCCGCCGTGACGTCACGACCGAACGCGCACGCGAGGTGACGTTTTAGACGGAGAGAGTGGAGAACAGAAGAGGTCTCACTCTGAGCCACTTTCCGTGACACAGCTCTAAGAAACATCTGTTTCTGTCAATGTGTGTGTGTGTGTGTGTGTGTGTGTGTGTGTGTGTGTGTGTGTGTGTGTGTGTGTGTGTGTGTGTGATAATGGGGCTTTTAAGTTATTTAAATATATAATATATTTTGTGAATTTCGTCTATTTTTAGTGAACCACTAAAAAGTGAACCACTTATACCTTTTGTAATTCAGCCAAATTTAGAAGTTTTTACTTGTCATTTGTATTTAAACACATATAACATTTAAATTTCAATAAATTGCTGTAACCGAATGCATTTACAGTTGTAAAATCCCTTGTAACTCTCTAACTTGCTACACAATCGGCATTAAAAAAAGAGCTATTGATAGTTTATTTTTTTATTTGAATGCACAAACCTAACAAGATTCCTGAAAAAAATAGAAATTAAATACAGCAATCAAATAAATATGCTTTGTTAAAATAAAACTTGTTTTTTTATGGAATAAAAATAAGTGCTTCTACTCCCACCCCGTTTGTGGTCGTGCTCTGAGAGGTTCAACAAAGTCAACAGGGTGAGGAAGATGTCATCAATTACACTTTGCACACATCCAGGAAAGCAAATGGGGATGTAGGGTTTATTTTTTAGGAAGTCTAAGAATAAAGGTCACATCTTTCTTTTAATCCTTAGATTTTCCTTTATTTGAAATGCACATTTTTTAAATTAAAAACAAGAGTATTATTATTTTTATTCCACTAGCTGAGTGATGTATTTTTTTTTCCAAAATTTTATAACAAAAACTCACTATTTCAGACTTATATATATATAATAATGCACGAAAAATGCCTTTACATAAGTTTAGTATGTAAAACAGCATGTCATAATGCCCTTCACTGGGTTAAGGAAATTGAAGCATGACACACCCAATCATGTGGAATACATGATATGAACTTTTATTATATTGGCAATATTCTTTGACATTTCATTCTCAATAGAGGATCTTTGCTACCAGTTCTATCGCCATGGAGGAGCAGTATACACAACAGTACATTGTAGTTTGATGCCATGGTGAATAATGAGGTTTTATTTCCATTCTCATACTAATAAATTAAATATGAAAGTAAGTGTAAGTGTGTGTCTGTGGGTGGCAGAGTGTGTGTGTGTGTGTTAAAGAAAAAAAAGTGACCTGTGTTCTCAGAAAATGCAGCTAACTTCTGTTTTATGCCATGTTGTTGTCCTGCACATTAGAATTTGGAGAAGTTGAAGCTGAAACTCTCTGATTTCAACACTTCCTCTGGTCAGTTACCAGTCTCAAGATGTTTTTGAGTCACATCTGGACTGAACACGCCCATTCAATGAAACATTAATATGACAGTTGGACTATTCATTTCCAACTCAGTACTATTTCCATGTTAAGTTTTCCAATTTCACTTTCCATTTTCAAGTTTCTGTCATATTGGCATTACTTTAAAATCTTTGGCATCATATTTTCTTTTCTAAAAAAGAACATTTATTGGCCCAGAAGAGTAAATTCAACTGTTTCATCATGTTTTCACAGATTAAGGAGGTGGAAATTTACAACGCAGGCTTGGAAATAGCTTCTGATTTATGTTTCATAAATGATGTCAGGATTTTCCAGACATCATTTTTTTACTTTTTTTACTTACCTTGAAATTTTTTTTTTGTTTTAAGCTTATTTAGCTGTACTGGACATTGACGATGATTTGTCTCTTTAATTCAATTTCAAAATACTAACAATCAGTCATCAGCCAAAAGGGCTTTGAGGCATTATTTTATTTAATTAAGAGCCCTCTGGCTTGCAAAGAGTTACACAGAGAAGATATGTGCGTCACAGGTAGGCCTCATCCATCACAGCAAAGCATTGTGCGGGTGGATCACATGATGGACGCTGTGATATCAGATCTCTTATAGCTGTGGCGGAAATGAGGGGTGGTAGGGTGGAGGTGGTGGTAGGGGAAACCATCAGAGGAAAGATATTTTTGTCTAAAAAGCCGAGCATCGGAGTAGAGAGAGTGGGGGGTGCTGAGAATACAGTCGAGAACAAAAAAGGCAAAGCAGTCGCTGGAAAAGGATGTATCACACAGACACGCATTCTTTCATTTCCTTTTCCCTTGAATTATAACAGCCCTTTACAAAATGTGAGCAGAATACATTATGAGAGTTAAAGATGACACATCCTTAATTTTGTCACGTTTTAACCCAGCAAAATACCTCAATCTGTTTTATTATTTTATGCGTTTCCTTTGCATTTTGTTTCAGCTGCGGTTGTTTTAAAAGTGTTTTATAAATAAAGTTGATTTGAGTTGAATTTTTAGACACTTAACTGTGTCTCCCTCTTATATCTGTCTATACATATATGGATGAATTTCAATGTATTTGCTCTTACTGTGTTGTAATTGTCACAATTGTAGAAATTGAATGATTTGGGTTGAGTATCATTTTAGAGCTATATTAACATAGAGGCACATTATCATTAAGTCCTTTAACAACGTTTCTGTCATAGATGTTGTTCAGGCAATAAATTTACCTTGATTCAAGAACATCTTTATACTCAAATAACATTTTCTCTTGCATCATTTAACTTTCCCAGCACCTATCAAGGACCTGTTCTTTAAATGTGATGTGAATAATTGTGACTAACATGCTGTTATTACATTAAAATAAGCCTATCTATTCTCATCCAGCTAATTTGGTTCTTTAAAGATCATGTGAGGATAGATTTGTTAACCCTATTGGATCAATACATCATAAAGATTAGTAACATAATTATATCAACATGGTTTCATCGATCTGAGAAAATCTGAGATATTTTTATCTGAAGTTAAGTTAATGTATGGTGTTTATCCTAAAATGTCTCAAGATATTTAATATATTTGCATTAAAGATGCACTACACCAGGTTTTGGCTGAAGGATTCAAGATTAATCATAAAATAGATGGATTCATGTTAAGAATTTGAATAATTCAACTCCGTAGGCATCAGACAAGACTTTACCTACAGAGACATTTGTCACATTTGTAGACAACATGCAACCTAAACTGCAAACTGGATTTCTAAATTGAGAAGATTAAGAAACACATAATTCAAACATAGCCCGAAGCAAATGGTTGACCTTTCCGATTTAGATGTTGAGATATTTTACTGAATGAACAGACATTTTGTCCTGCTGGTGGTGATAGATATAAAGTCAGGGGATAAACAACAACATATTCTGGATATCTTCAATTACATATGGACCAAAGTGTTTGTACTGAACAACATGTGAATGGGTTTGTCCTTGAAGAATTCATTTTGACTCGTTGGGGAAACATAGATGAGGGTCCTTTCAAAGGTTAATCACAAGTTAAGGTTTATGTTGTTTCACTGGCAACTGGTTGGCAAGTGAACATGAATGTAATTCAATCTTTTATAACCTCACAAAGCATTCTTTCAAAGTAGGTAACTAGCTGAATGTCAGGTTTCGATCCTGGCCAACACTGACAGAGTGCCTGAAAGCCTGAATGCTAGGTATGTGACTTAGCGTGGGCATGTTTGCTTAAAAATAGAACAGATATCAAAGAAAACTTTATCGCAGATCTTACTCCATTACACAACTTTGAGTTCAGAGGAATATGTTCTATCTGTATCTAATGTATCTAAGACTATTATGTTGATGACGACTGTGCTACTAGTACTACTTTAGTCATTATAAATCACTGTATATATATATATATATATATATATATATATATATATATATATATATATATATATATATATAAATAGTTTGACATTTTGAGAAACTCTCATGCTCTGTTTAATATGAAGCTGGGATTATGTCTGAGTATTTGTTAAATGGGCACAGTGTCTTCCCAGAGTTGCCCCAGACTTTGGACCCTATTCCTACACCACTATTGAAAGTGTGCCTTCCAGCCATTGTCCTTACAGTGACCCATATAATAAACAGGTTCCAGTCTACTTGGGAAGGAACCCCATCTCCCAAACTGGCAGCCATTATTCCTGTACTTAAAAAGCACAACCTGGATCCTGAGGTACTATCCAACTATCGACCCATCTCGAACCTGCCATAGAGAAGGTCCTGAAAAAGGCTGTCGCCATGCTACATGATCCATCTCCACCTTCCAGTCTGGTTTTAAGTCAACTGCTCTGGATATAGTTGTAAATTATCCTGATGGCAGCAGACCCTGGTTCTCCTAGTCTCCTGATCCTGCTGGACCTTGTGCTGCCATGGACCATGGCATCCTGTGTCATTACATCCAGGAGGTGGGAATCAGAGGCACCACTCTTGGTATTTTCTATTCCTATCTAATAGGAAGCAGGGTATATATTGCCCTTGGCGATCTCATATCTACCATCACAAGTGTTAGCTCCGGTGTCCCCCAGGGATCTATCTTTGTCTTCCTGTGCTTTCTACTCTACACACTACTCCTGGGAAAGATACTGAGGAGCCATTAACATTCCTTTCTACCCCTATGCTGACGATACACAGACACATCATCAAACTTCCACTGACAAGCACTTGGAACTATCCATTTCTCCGTTTCTCCTACAACTCTGTCCAGCTGAATGGCAGCAAGTCAGAAGTCATTCTTGTTGGCACTCCTCACCAGAAAAAAATGCTGGTATCACCAATTTCATCATAAATGGCTATTCCATCCCATCTGTCTGTCAAACCTATTTGCAACTATCCCTGTGTAAGCATGATGCAGAAAAGCGTGTCCACTCATTCATCAACCAGGTCCTGAACAACACTTCGAAATCAGATCACATCACTTCAGTCCTTAATCCAAAATTCTAAAATCATTCAAGGCATAGTTTGATTTTAAGATTTGGGTTTTAGGAGTAGAATCACTCAGGTGTAAATAAAGAGAATAGAAATCCTCAAAGTACTGGTAGGTGTGTGTGAGTCCCACTGACCTGCTCCACTGTGCCTGGTGACGTAGTTTCAAAGTGTAAATGAGGTTCCATACAGGAGTCATAGAAGATGTAGGACAAAGTGAGAGTGTGTGCGTCTCCACACTGACAATTTCACACATGCAACCACAAAACCCTGCCACGCCTACACCTTTTTGCTGTTGAATTAAACAGACAAAAGCATTTGATATTTGGTTAATATTGTTTTTCCAGAGCAGATTTGTTCAAGTTTTGCATGTATTTCTGATATGAAGAAAAGGAAAAACACACTATAATGTTACCCCATATTAACTTAACCCTCTACTGCATAGTGTTGTCATATGGCAACAATTACTTTATCTTCATTTTTCTAAAAAGCTGTGATAGAAAATCTATGTTTTTACAGTTAGATGTGAAAATGGGGCTTTTATTTATGAAGGACATATAATTTATGAGGTCACATGACCAGGATATCCTGTTTACTCATGGACATTTGATATCTGAGCATCGTCTCACAAATGACGGTTGTCTTTTTTTCAGAATTTAGGAAACCAAAATTAAAAAATTTTACGCGCAGGGGTTAGCGCTGTTGCCTCACAGAAAGAAGGTCACAGGTTCAAGACCTCCTTGGTCCTGGAGTGTGGAGTTTGCATGTTCTCCCCGTGTCTGCGTGGGTTTTCACCAGGTACTCCGGCTTCCTCCCACAGTCCAAAAACATGCTGAGGTTAATTGGTGACTCTAAATTGCCCGTAGGTGTGAGTGTGTGTGTGAATGGTGTGTGTGCCCCACGATTGGCTGGCGACCATCTGGGGTGTATCCCTGCCTCTCACCGTAACGCGCTGGGATTGGCTCCAGCAGACCATGTGACTCTAATGAGGAATAAGCAGGTATAGAAAATGACTGACTGACATTTTATTAAATTTTGATGCTATAAGTTTTTTATTATATGCTAAAATATATTTGTTGCCATATCTAATACGCAAATATGTTAAAATTCTAGTGCATACAACCTAATGGAGTCCCATTGACTTACATACTTTTTCCTACATATATATATATATATATATATATATATATATATATATATATATATATATATATATATATATATATATATATATAAATATATAATCTTTTATTTAGTCCATTTTAAGTAATAAAAACATTCAACACATTTTTATCACATCTAAGTCATATTTCATGCAATTACACATGAACATCAAATTCAAACCAACATACTTTAATTGAACAGATCCTTTTTGTTTGCTCAGTTATTTATTCTTCAGCTTTGCATTAGCTTTAATCTGTTTCTTTGTCTGCTTAAGATTTAGTTTTTTTCCTGACTTAAGTCTCTTCCTAATGATTGTAGTATGCTGCTTTGCAAACCACAATCCTTCTTGGTAATTTGTCTGATTCTCTAATACACAGGGGAAGTAAATGATGCAACTAATAACCCTCACATATGTGTTTCCATCTATTTTCTGTGCTTAACACTTTAAATTCAGTTTGGTTTCATGGTTTTCATGTTACCACAAACACAATCACAATTTAGGAAGCCATGATTTGATAGCCGCAGTTTCAGCCATTTATATGTCTTCAATATGTTAAAAGTGATTAAAACCTCTGCATCTGAATGTAGAAGAGGGACAGGTTGATCTGCCACGTCCCCACACAGATACTCTACAGCTGCTCTTAATGGTTGATAATGTCACTTTGCAACAAGCCATTCCCGACACCTCATCCTTTCTGTGATGGACTTCTTCTTTTTAAAAATGGACTGTGATGGACTTCGGTTTTCTCTGAGCGCCCTTGTAGCACCACAATCCAAAGTCAGGAGCTTTGGATATTTGAAATTGCTCATATACCTGTTATCAACGTTTCCTATACTTCTACTCTCCTGGATTCAACTCACCTTTAACAATTCTTTATTAATTTGCTGCTTGTCTGATTAAACCTGGAACAATTACAAATACCTTACATGGGTGTCCAATCCTGGTCCTGGAGGGCCGGTGTGGGTGCAGGTTTTTCTTCCAACCAAGCAGTTACACACCTGATTCTACTAATCAGGAGCCCTGCTAAGGACCTTCATTAGTAGAATCAGGTGTGTTACTTCTTGGTTGGAACAAAAACCTGCACCCACACCGGCCCTCCAGGACCAGGATTGGACACCCATGCTACTAAAGCCTTAAGAAATGGGCAAATATATTGTAGACACAGTGTAGGATTGGAATTGTCAAACCAAACAAGCAATTTGAAGTTATTGCTTGGAATTTTGACAAAAATTATTAATAGAAATAATAATCCTCAGATTAAATATGAGAGAAATGATCTTTACTTGCACCTCTAGTTCAGGGGTGGGCAATCCTGGTGTGTTACTTCTGGGTTGGAACAAAATCCTGCACCCACACCGGCCCTCCAGGACCAGGATTGCCCACCCCTGCTCTAGTACCAGGACTTTATTAATTTGTAGTAGGTGAGGAAATTGCCATTAGTCTGCCCTGGTGCTGCTCTTTTTTCATAACCTCACTCCAGCCTCCAAAAATTTAAATACAGCTCCAACAGCAAACATTTTCTCTTTTGGTCAGAAAACATTGAAATAACAGATACGAAAACCAAAAAACAAGAGTAACAGTGTCTGAAAATGAATAGGTAGAAGTCAAACTTATATTTACTTTCTCACTTCTCTATAAACTGTCTCAAATGCATCAATCCCGACTTTATTTATAGGCCTCTGTGTTGAATAATAATCAATCGTTTTTATGGGATAATGAAAACAATACCGCAGATAAAACACCACAGATACTAAAAGAAGGTTACTTAAAGCCTTCACAAATTCTGTCGTCTCAATAGAAGGGATAAAAATATGGCATGGAAGGAATAGCATTTCTGCTACTGAATGGAGAAAGAGAGAAAGAGAGCGAGAGATGCAGAGCGTGGGCAGAAGCATTTTCCTGGCAAGCTTGGATTAAGTGCAGTTCCATAAATATGTTGGGCAGATTGGTATATTTTGTGCCCAGTGGTAAAAATAGGCCTTCTTCTTCCCGAGGGAAGCGATGACGTCTGCAGCCTGCCTGCATCAGCAGCCACAAGTCGGGTCCATCCTTGTGCTGGAACAGGCAAGGAGGGGGGGGGCATCAATGATCACCATGGCAACACAAACAGAGTGACGCAGGTAAGAGCAAAAGAGAGGAAGAGGCGATGTGATTGGCTGGCGACTGCAATGGTGTGTGTATGTGTGTGGGTGGTAAAGAAGAGGCGGAGGACTCAGTAGCCCAGCACTGAGATTAGCCCACACACACCCCAACAACAAACACACACACACACACACACACACACACACACAGGCCAAGCCTGTTAGCACGGTCAACAATTCCATCGATGAGATGATATGATTTAGCATGCTCCTCGAGCACTAACTTCAGAGGCAGAGGGAAAACAGTGTTATTTTCCTCCCTCACAAATACCATCTTGGATATTATGCATGCATGTGTTTCCCACATTCCCCCCACATGAACTCAACCTATCCCGCTGTTTGATTTTAGTGCCATTAAAGAAGACCTTTTGGCAATTCAGCTGCTTTGGCAAAGCCTTGATGATGAATTTAATTAAATTTCAAAGGTTAGTCTGCTCTCTAGTCTTTTTCTACTTCACTGCAGTAGTCTCTCCCACTCTTCTTTTACAACAGCAATACTGTAAAATAAAAAAGAAACAGTTGTTTCAGCTGTTTCAGCTGTTCAGTTTTTGAATCAGCACTCCGGAAAATGTATAATTGTAAATATGAAGCGGGTATTTAGTGAGTAATAAGTTAGATGGCATGAGCAGCAAAAGCAGCATGTCAGCAACACAGCTGGAGCTGTAGTACTGCATTACTATCCACACTGATTCATAGTCTGATGCACAGTAAATGTACACAGTAAAGGGCCACTGAGAAATGTCCTTATTTTAAGAAAAGCACTGTTTTTTCAATGAAAGACTAATATCTACATAGGTGTATAGAGGCCCATTTCCAGCAACTATCACTCCAATGTTCTAATGGTGCAATGTTTTTGCACTTTGCATCATAATAATGTAATAAAATGTTCTATTAATTCAACTCATGGTGGAAAATAAAAGTGTGACTTTTTCATGGAAAACACTATATTGTACATTAGTCTAGTTACAGTATGTGTGTAAATCAGAGGAAAGACATTGTAGGCTATTAAACAAACAGTATATAAACATTCAGAGAAAAAAAACGTGTGTGTGTGTGTGTGTGTGTGTGTGTGTGTGTGTGTGTGTGTGTGTGTGTGTGTGTGTGTGTGTGTGTGTGTGTGTGTGTGTGTGTGTGTGGGAGATTGTCCGTCTGTTGGTAGTAGAGCATGAGATACAGATACAAAAATATAGGAAAACAGGGAAACACTCATCAGTGTGCATAGAGCTAATAATAGAATAGAATAGAATAGAATAGAAAGTCTTTATTGCCATTATACAAGGTACAATGATATTTAAAGCTTCACCATAAAGTGTACAGATAAATAAACATAGGAAAAATATATACAACTAATATAAAACTACTAACAACTATACATAACATACATAAACTATGCATAACTTGTGGAAAATGAATAATAGTTAGGGTATATAAAATAAATAAATAAATAAATAATCTTCCTTTAATTATAAGTATTACTGGGCTAAGCCAAGGGACATTTGTAATCATCAGGAAGATGTTCATTATGGCTCTTTAGTGACACCTGCTGGACATGTGGGGAATGACAGGGTCTGAAAAGACAGGATAGTTTGTCTGAAAGTATGAAACTGTTTATTTTAAAACAGTTTAACACCAGCATAATATCATAGGTGAAAAATTCAGAGAGATTTACATTCATTTGCAAATCCACATCTGTTAATTTTCCCATTCAGTCCATCAAACATAATCTAATTTATGAATTTTACTCTGTAGAATATCAATTTCATTCATTCTCATTTGAAAAGGGGTCCATAAGTATAAATAAAATACTTTAAAAAATACAAGTTATTCCTTATTGTAGTGTGCAATTCTAGTATTTAGAAGGACTTTTGTTGTCTTCACATATATTTCCTTTTGTTTTATATAATTTAAATCACAATTATTTTGAATCAGTGGTTTTACTGTTTAATTTTTTATTTTAATTTTAAATCTGTGGTTTAAATGTTTTATTTTAATTTAGAATCAGTGATTTTAGTGTTTTAATTTTTATTTAAAATTTTGATATTAATACAAAATTGCTAAATTTGGCTGTAGTACAAAAGGTGTTATAACGGAGAGCCGTTTGGGAGCCGAAAGAGTCGGCTCTTCTTAGTGAGCTGAGTCAAATGTTCCAGCTCCCTAAAAATAATCGAAATTCCCATCACTAACTGCAAATAGCCGCATTCAACAAAACGCTCAATAAAGATTTAATTATTCCTAAACATGTCCATCGAAAAAAAGTACATATTTTAGCTTTTAAGAGAGCAGCTTCACACCTTCCACAGCAAACACCTGTAGAAGCAGATCCTGAACCTGATCCACCTTTATCTCTTCATTGTAAATGCCAGGTATGTTTGTCTATTGTCATTTTAAAACACTATTTTAACATCTCAATACAGCCAGGCTAACTTAATAACCCCCAAAACGATAATAATTCGCCGCTAAACTGACGATAAACAAGCTAGCTAAGTCTGGAGTTAGCTTCAAACCCCAGTCGAATAGCTACCCCACTAAAAAGAGACGCGGGCTACATTTATTTCTTCCCTGCTTTTTCCTACGTGGTCCAGTCATAGAAAAACTATGTGTATTTTAAAGCCACGGTTGTTATTAACCCCTACGGTGTATTCGTCGCTACGTATTTTTCCATTAGACGGGTGTTTTTATCTAAAAGTTCCACTCAAAATCCTGCTTCCTGGTTCAGCGCGGAGCTGTAATCTGTTGTCACCTAATTTTGTGTGGATCGGAATGAACAAATCAAACTTCAACAAAGTAAGTGTAAGCTCACTCTGATATTCTTATATTTTCACATTTTTTAAAGAATAATCTTATCCATTTCTAACTCATGTCATGTTTTTTTTTCTCTTTGGCTTCACTGCTTTCTCTGTTTTGCCAATTAATGTTCATGCTTTAGAGTCAGATAACATTTAAGTTTAAGTTTTGGTTTGAGTCATTCAATGCTTCAGATAAACCATTTATTAGTTTAATAATTTGGTTTTAACCTGATTTGTGGTTGGGAAACAGTCTCAGGACTTTTTTTTTTCTTAGCAGGCCCGTTTCAAGGTATTTGGGGGCCCAAGGCAAAGGCTCCTTTGGGGGCCCCCCTTCCCTACACCCCCCTTGTGCAAAGGTTATAAATAATAATAAAATAATAATAATAATAATAATAATAATAAAGACACAAAATATTAAATATACAAATAACACTAATAAAAAACATTAAATATGCAGATAACACCAAATACTATTCATTTCTACTATTAAGTACTGAAACTTCTTAGTACTGAACACATTGTTGAAATGTAACTGTGCAAAAAGGTGCATTCACACACAAAATTAGATGCATTCACAGACAAAATTAGAATTAGAACTGTTGCTTGTGGGCCTTGGCCACAGCAAATGAAGTCACAATTCCCTCCACCTGCTCCTCTTCATGAACTGGACGTGAAGATGAAGTTGATGGCCCTGGTGGAAAAATAAAACAATTATTGTTTATTAAAGTTCACTTTTTTTTACTTTTTTGTACTTCATATTTTGCATTTTATAAGTGCAGAGTGCATACAGAGTACATTTTGATGAACACAAGAAAAGTAAATCTGGGAGAATGTCTAACTGGGGGGGGGGGGCCTTTCGAGGGGTATTTCGACTACCCCGAAATTGCACTTTTCGGCCATACAGCGGCATTGTAGAGCACAAGTATCCACTTGCCTTGGGTGATGGCAATAGAGGGGGCCCCTCCAAGGGGTATTTGGGCTACACTGTCAATGCGCTTTTTGGCCACTGTATTAAGGGAGGCGCTGCGGCCGCCCTCACAAAGTTGTCATTGCTGTTGTAGGCATAACCTGTCGTACATAGGGGGCCCCCCTGAAGTCGGGGGCTCCAGGCAATTGCCTAGTTTGCCTGCTTGGTTGCGACGGGCCTGCTTCTTAGTTTGTGGTCCTTTATTCTCTAGTTTTCTTTATTCTTTATTCTTCTAGTTTGTATAGGTGGCTTAATTTGATATGTAACCATGTTATTTTTGTAATGTTAATAATTAATGGTCTAATTCAGGTTAGGTTTATGGGATATCATGATATTTTGGGCCAAAAACCTTGATATCCATATTATATATATTGTATATTTTGTCAATTGTATATGAACAGTATATTGACAATCTAGTTATTTTAGTCTGAGGTTTAACAGCTAGAACAGTCTCTTCAGAAAACGAGTATTAATAACTTTACTGTAATAAGGCATTTTAAACAAGAAAAAAAAGACATATCCCAATATTACAATGTACAAAATCTAAGACAATATCTAGTCTGATATCACAATATTATATAATATTGATAGCTATAATGCCCTGCACTAGTTCAGGTGGATATTATTCCTCTAATGAAACACAGTTTAACAAGTTGATTTCCTATTCTTTTAGTATTCTTTTAATTACTGTTGTTTTACTTATATTTTCAGGTGTAGGTCTTAACTCTGCTGTGTCTTGATTTATAATGAGGTTTCGGGAAAGAAAGAGTTTTAGATAAAGCAATAGTGCCACCTAATGGCTACTAATGAGGATGTTCGTGTAGAATATGTCACTTAACAATGTTGGTAAACCAGTTCTATCCAGATCCAAAGCAGCACTGATAACAGAGAAAGAGAAAAAAACATATTGCATCAGATGAATTTTAATTACTCTCTAGTGAACTGTGGAGCCTCACAGCCCGCCTTTTACTGTAAATGAAAATGAAAGTTATGCATGGGCTATATAACACCAATCACAAGCTCAGGATTTCAGTGTTAACCATGTATGGGAGCAGAGCAACCAAGGTGAGAGATTTAAAGTTATTCAATGCTACTGATAATTTCATAATATGAGTTTGAGAATAATGCATTAAATTGTGATTGCTATAATAGACAAATAGACGGTTAGATATGAGTATTTAATTAATTCCCAAGGGAAATTAAAGACGGGTATGCCTATAATGTGTTTTTTTTTTTTATTTATCTTTGTGTTACATTATAATTCATTGCAATAAGTACTTTTTGATTTAGGCCTAACTGTGTACTTCCTATTGAGTCTTAAGATATTTACACAGATAAACTTGCACTGTCATAGTACAGAGAGGAAGTGGGAGAGCAAGAAGGAAATCAGATAAAATGAACCCACACCCTTTCTAGGTGTATAACAGAGCGAATTACTGTTAAATGCAGTAGCTAGTTAAATTTGTCCTATACAAATACGTTTTCTAAAGGAAAATGGGTTAAATTAAATGAGTAAAATAATTTTCTGTAAGTATCATGAATTCTCTAATGCTCAACGAGTACATCAAATTGTTTGTCGCATTCATTTTATTTTTCTTTTAAACAGGTACATCATGTATTGCCCTAATTGTGGGGTGCAGGTTGAAAGGTCACATAGGTTCTGCTTTAACTGTGGCTTTAATTTATTTACCTTGACTCAAAATGAGACTCAAGGTAAGTTTCCCTGCAAATTTACGTCTACTTTTTTTTTTTTCCTTCCCTGTTAAAATCATGACTGGGTCAATAAAATATTTCTGAACTGTAACCATCTGTAACAGTGCTGCAGGTAATCATAAATCATTAACTGTTACAACACAGTGTACTGCGAAGATTGTCATAACATTATTTTCTATTTTTACATTGAATATTGAAAAATTGATAAATATACCATATAGTAACTGAAAGTCTAGTTTGGTTAAATACATATGTATTAGAGGAGTCTAGCAAGATAAAGGAGTATTAAATATGTCTAACTGATATATCACATAACATTAATTGCCATCCCGATGTAGCCACAACAGAACATCAACATCATGTCACTACCGAGAAGGAGAATCAAGACCAGATTCCAAAGGATGTTAATGAAGAAGAAGAAGAAAAATCTGCCCAGATTAAGGTGAAATGGCATTTGCATAATGTTAATGCTCATTCTATTTTTTTAAATAAAGTTTAAAGTTGAAAGGGAGCCCATTCTGCTGTAGCCAATGAATGAGGAAACACTGATTACGGTTGTGAAAGATCACAACCGTAATCAGTGTTTCCTCATTCTAGTATACAGTGACATTATTTATGCTGATAATAAGTATAAAGGTTAAAGACCGTTGAACAGGTTTCTGCAATGGAAGGAATATTTCAGTTTCACTATTCTAAATATTTGAAAGCCTCTAGGAATGCAGCTATTATATTTGCAGGTTTTGACTTTACTAAGAGGAGCTGAAGAATAGAGTTTTTTCAAACAACTGTATTAATAGGTAGAGGCCTGGCAAAACAACAAGTGCTAAAGGCATTTTTATGAACTATGAAATTATTCCAACACATCTTCCAAGTTCAACCAGCATTCTGAGCCACTTGTTTTAACATATTGATCTGGCTGTTAAGTATAATGAATACCATACTAGTGAATAAATGAAAGATGTCACTAACCACTTAACTAATGAACTCATTTCTACCTCCAGAGTAATTCAACCTCTGGGGGACGTTTAACAAAGTGAAACTAATATGCACTAAGCTAACTATTTAAACTATTTACAGGGGCAGCCAGCCAGTGATGACTCAGGACCTGCCAGGGTTGATTGTTACAAACAGGAGCCATCAGATAACACTGCCAGCCCAGCCACACCACAAATCACAGCCACACCCTCAGGGCCCTATCAGACAATCTCAGATGGTGATTCACTCACTACCAGGAACCTTCAATTCACCGAGTGTTGCAAGGAGGAAGAGAGGCTGTCTGGTACAACATGTGCTGCTGACGGTAATACTCAACAATGCAGGGAGACTGATCAGACTGGATCAATCCTGTCAGTTTCCACGTCGCCACCGTCTCCTACACCTGCCAGTAATAACCTGACAGATCAACAAACAGAGGCGCCATCAGATATTTGTACACAAAACAGCCCCAGTGCTATACAAACGGCTGATGACGAGGCAAGTGACGGTCATCCCGGGTCCCTGTCTAATTCTGCACCATTACTAACATCAACTGGAGAAACCGGTACTACTGCACCTGTGTTATCTGTGCTAACACCTCAAGAATATGATCCAGTGGCAAATAAGTCTGCTTCTGACCAGGAGCAAAAGGAGGCAGTGTCTCAGGAGACAAAAAATCTCTGTGGGAGGCCAGATGATCAGTGTCCATCCACCAAACAAACTGAGAGAAAAACTGAGTATTCTGTTGATGCATGTCCAGTGTCGAAGGAAACAGCCGAAAGCACTGAGGTACTGTAGTTATCACTCAAATGTAAAGGTTTTAAATCTTGAAACTCACTAATTAGACTTTATTGATCCTCCAACAGGGAAATTTGCATTACCACAATTTAAGAACAGAGACAATACAAACGTATAAAAAATGCCTTCAAGAATAAGAATAACAATAAATACTGCAAATATATATACTTGTTTAAATATATTCTGAGTATTTCAGTTAGATTATAACAAAAGGCTTATTTATCCCTTTCTCCAGAAATGTTAATGAAAGGTAATGGTAGTAATTATATATAAAAGTGTTATATTATTAGAGACAGGAATGACTTTCATCAGTCATTAAAACCATAATTAAATGTCCATTTACCAACCATGTTCAGAATTGAAGTGGGTAATATTTCAAAGGACTTAAAATAGTAGTAAAAAGACTAAAATGATCTCATAAGTGAGCCTTATTACTATTCGTATTATAGTATGCTAATTGTTTATTGCTAGCAGTCAAATTTATATAAGAAAAATACATTTGACTTCTGTAGCATGAAGCTTTAGCTGTAGATCCTCTGATCAGAGCCTTATTTACGCCTCAACTTTTTACTTTATTCACAGGTTGCCGTTGACTCCAAATCAGATAAAACAAGCACACATTTGACAGAGAGACAGGAACAGCAGCCAGACGACATAAATGTAGATTACTACAGGTCACCAACACCCTCCTGTCCTCCAATTCAGAGTGAGGTGGAAGCAGATTTCACTGAAAGATCAACTGAACTCCAGGCACTACAAAAGTACGTTATATTTTTATTTTTTATTTTTAAAATGCTTATTCTAATTGTTCTGAGAAAAGGTTCATATGCCTTGATTGTATTTTATTGTATTTTGATTCCACTAATAGTTTCTACTTTAAAATATTTTACAACTGTATCATTAATATCATATATAAAGCATGAAGTTAACATTTATTTATTCGAGTCTCTTTTTTTTTCAGTTCACCAAACAGCGAATGGATATATGTATACTTCCATGCTGTCACTTCCAAAGATTTGAATTTGGATCCAGAAAAGGACATGATTTTTATTAGATCTGAAAAATTGTTTGGAAATTGGGAGAAAACTGGCCTGCCAATGTCCTTCTCTAGGTATGACTTCTCTTAAAAAAAAAAACAAAAAAAAAACAAGGAAACGATTAATTAGTATTTGTTTTTTTCCCACCAGCTAGTGATAATTATTATATGGGTTGTTTGCTTTGAAATTGTGAGTTTGCCACATTTTGCATGTTCCACTGCTAATAATAACTGCTTGTGTTCCACAGGCCTCTGGGGGACAAGAAATTTCTTGTCGAAGCAAAACTTAAAATTCCCAAGGACAGAATTTATGAGAGCATCCCTTACAAATATTTTATTTGCAAGCGCAGTGGAAATGACTGTAAGGACGTGTATGAGACCATATACCAGAAAGACAAAAATCAATATGTCAACAGGTGCCTGTCATTCAGACAGGACTTGTTAACAGATGAAGGTATTCTACATTCACTCCTTTTTAACTTATGTTCAGCAGAAAACTTTGTTCATGTTTAGGCCTGAGTGAATGACCTAAAATTTATTTTAGTCACCAAGCAGGCAATGAGATTTTTGCACATCTGCTGACCTCCAAAGCATCCATATTAATTTTGTTCTGTTTGACTTTCAAGGGGAGTGGCACCAGTACGATGATATGATCCATCCTGAACTGAAGAAGGGTATCTGGTTTTGGGATTCCTCCAAAGAAGTTGTTATGAAAGGGAGAGAACTAGCTGGCAGGGAGATGCTGAAAATCATCTTTGATCTTCTTACCACGTGGAACAAACCAAATGTGGAGAACTTCTTTATCTTGCTAGCACAGTTCACCTATGCATATGGCTATCCTGTACTTCATGATGGCAAGGAAAGACCATGGGGATTACCATATGGCAGAGATCAGGTAAATGTCAGAGGTTTTACTTTACAATATATATGTACACCTAAAAAAATCTAAAATGGAATAAATCAATAAATACAGGTTTGCACCAAGAATTATGATGAGAATGTAATTTTTTGACATCAGCCATTCTTCCTTTACTTTTAGGTGAAAATCCTGCTTAAACATTTTCTGGAGGAAAACATCAATCCAAAGCCGAGAAAGTTGAAAGAAAACCAAGAATCCCTCTTACCAGCTCTGCATGCAGGAGTTATTGGTTTGCTCGTTTACAATAAATATCTGAAAGACCACATGGGGGATCAACTTTCTAGTCTATGCGACCTTCTTTGCCTGCCTAAGATGCAACAAGACCATTTCCTTTGTTTCTGGAAAGACTTTGCAAGCCCTTTAGCAGATAAGAAACGGTAATTATTGTATATTAGAAGTTAAAGCATTAAGTAATATCAATTACTAATACAATCAATGATCATATTGATAATATTATAATTAATAACAAAGTTTAAAGATTACAGAAGGAGAAGATGATCAGCTTTATTTTTTTGGGCTTATACATGATCAAAACATTCTAAGACCACTTCAGGTTAACAAGAATCAATTTCATCCCAAGACTAACAGAGAAAAAAATAAAAAAGGCAGGGATAGAAGGGGAGACGTTAGATCTAGTAGATAGGGTTATATCAGGTAAATTGGGTCACTTTTTGGTACATTACTTATGACAATAACTCAATACTAAATATGCCTTTTCCATGTGTATTTTTGATTAATAATGACTATTTCTGGTCTTTTTTGTTGGAATTATGTGATTATTTAGGCCTACAAATCTCTTCTGCTGTGCCAGTTTTTTTTTGCCAATAATCAAATCACCTGTTTCTTGTCAAGCACAGTCATGTCAACAGTTTGAAATCATTTTTAGTCATTGGCTCTAATTTCCAGAGGGGCTGGGACCCCCAAACCTTAAATGACCCTTTTTTACCTGATGGCCCATTTTACCTATCATCATCTAAGACATCTAAGATGTCTGATGGACCCATCCAGTCATCACTTTACATTACACTTGCATCTTAACACACTTTTTTTCTCATCTCCCCTTTCCACTTACACTATAATATGGTCTTTATGGTTTCTAAATTGGAAGCATTTTAAAGTGGATTGTAATGTGAATGGAGAAGATTTAGGTTTTCATTCATACAGACTTTTATATATGCAACCACTGTATTAAAAGTCTGATATAACCTACAGAAGGCCTATCCATCCTCCAACACTACCAATTGGTGGCAGTAATGCACTGGTTCATTGTATACTACTATTCTTATCCTTAAACCAAAAATCATTGGGGGAAGAGGAGAGTTTATTGTTTTCTGTTGATTAGTCACCTCAGTTTTACAAAGCAACTTCTGTGCAGTTTACGCAAACAGTTTAGACAAATAGTGTTTTATTTACATGTTCTTGACCCTGCTTGTGAAACAAAGGTTGTATCCAACAGGCCTCTAAAGTGCAGATCTAAATACAGATTCAAATCTGACACAGTGCTGAAAAAATTATTTAAAAAAAAAGTATTTATAGTATAATTTAACCTAAAGAAAAAAATAAAACTATAATAACAATATAGTTTATTGTCGAAAAATCTTTAGTCATTTCTACTAAATATAATGGTGCTAAACACTGATTTCTCCTCTGATATAGTATTGCAGATGCTGTTGAGACGCTTTGCAGTAAAGCCCGGCAACGCCAGTTTGAGAAGTGGGTCTTGGTCCTCCCTTTGATTCACCTACTGAGAGGGGAAAGCAAGCCATATGAACCAGTTCCACCTGTCTTTGAGCGACAGTTTGACACCTGCAAGTGGAGCAATGAAACCAATATCTACAGGGATGCAAAGTATGTGCTTTCTTTTCTTAAACAAAGAGTTACGCACATATACAGCACCATATTAAATGTCTGGAGAAAATATCAGAGGCCCCGAATAATTATGTGAGGCAGCTGTTGCCATGTTTGACTTCAATACACAATGAATTAAAAAAAATCATAGTTGTATTGATGTCTTTAATATTGTGGTATAGTAGGAGAAGCCATGTGATATATTATATACATTAGAGCATTGCTGAAAGCCACAAATCCCATCTCATCAGTATATCCAGATTTGTTCCCCCTCTTACCACCACCAATATTCAACTCTGATTATCAGGAGTCTGATAGGGATCATGAAGAACCATTCATACCTGATGGATATTGATCATCTTCTGGTGCCCAATTGGATGTTTCTGCTGAGTCTGGATGAAATAATGAGCTTCATATCCTTTGTGCCAGTGGAGCTCTTAGACGTTATCCAGTACTTGCAGTTCATTGTCAGAGCTGGAATGAGTCATGCCAACTATAGGGTATGTATGCTTAAGTTGAAGCTACCACTTGTTTGAATCTACTTCACTGTGTGTAACTTTGTCTACAAAATCCAAGTCTTCTTTGATTTCAATTACAGGCTTTGAAAGAATTGGTATCTCATCTCATTGAAAGAGAAAGCTATCGCAATGAAAGGTGAACTCTGCACCTGTCACTCTACCATAGTATATTCAGAGTAAAGACTCTGATTTTTAATATCTATATTTAATATCAATCTTTTTGCCAATAATCCAAATATTTATTCCCACAGTTTAAGTGACAAATATGGAGAGTGTTGCCTGAAAACTGCAGTAAGGCTTCTTGGTTCTATCTGCCGTCACATAAAAGTTCCAGACCGCTGTGATATTCCCCTTTACTTCCTTAATCTGGTCTGTCACATTGCCAAGGCATACAACTGCACTGATTCACAGGTAAGTCACCTTGCAGTCTCTTGGAAAGGCCACACTTGTACTGTATGTCTTTATACCAGAGCATAGTGAAGGCATGAAATACTTGGAATAGTTGACAGAAATAACTTCAAGTCACTTAATTTCTAGAGCACATTAAAAATGTTTTACAGAGATTGAGAAATACAAAAACACAAGCTCATTGAACAGATAACAAATATATAATAGAGAAAAATCTCAGTAAACAGTGTGACCATTCATGTTTTCATGACGACAGTAAAAGTCTGAAGAAAAGAGATGGGACTTATAAATTTCCATTTAGAGGGAGGATCTGTTATTAAGAGGGCAGTTGCATTCCCGCTTGCAATGCTGTGGTTTAAACCAACTGTAGTGAGATAAGGCTGACTGACCAGTTCCCACACAACAACTCTCTAAATCCTTAACGGACAGAAATGATTTTAATTTAGTAAGTGATGGAAAATGGAAAAAGCTGGTGCCCTCATCAGTGATATTGTTTAGCTGAAAATGCAGACCAGACAACCATACATAAAAAAGATGAATATTTTTTTATTATGCACTAAAATTTGAAAACTTCAAGATAGATCCGTAGTATACAGTATATCTTATTATTACAATTCCAGGCAAGACAGAGAATTCATGAAGAGTCAATCGGGGAGACATTACAAATTGTGAGGGAATGGCGGAGGCATACCTTCAGAAACAAACTGCTGAATGAATGGAATCGTACTCAATTTTCTGCAACAGACGAAATTGAGGTAAGAAGAAATTAATTATAGTAACACACTGTATATGATGATGTTCTCATGCATTTAAATTAAAATGGTTTTAAGTGTGAAAGCTATTGGATGTGGTATGCAGTAATTAAAATGTGACACAGAATTAAAAATGATAGGATGTCTCTCTTTCTAGGTATGGAAAACATTAGTTTCAGTATCCTTCAGTAATGAGGAACATACTTCATTCTGGAGAAACACTTTCATCGAGGATTTTGAAGGAAAGTTAAAACAGGTAAGAGTGCATTTTTGTTTGCTTTGTATGTGAATTTGATCAACAAAACTAAGTATGTGCTTATATACTAGGAACGCCGAGTGGATCAAATTGGAATCTACTCCAACAAGATGGAAAAACTGAGCAAGACGAGTCCTTTGTTATGCAGCTCAATGGAGAAATGTGCTCTGGAGGCAATTTCAGATATTTGTCAGGTATGATTTTGATAATAGGCAGTTAATCCAGTAATAAAACATAATGCTAGAATTTGTATTATTACATTTATTTTGTACTTATATAATGAAGAAAGGTCATCTAGTGCATCCATTTTCTCCTCATTTGGGTTGTTAAATCTATATAATAAACAACTACAGGTGCATTGAGCATTGGCGTTGCCAACCGACAAGGAAGCTCTCTGGCAGTGACATCTAATGTAACATATTGTATATCGTTAAAATGCTTAAATCACCGGAAAGATGTTTGTTATTGATGAATGCAGCTGTAGGAATGACTGACAATCAACATACTGTACATGTTTTAGTTGAAATGTGTTTGTAAGTGAGACATAGGGTTAGGCCCATTTTAGCTTAGTATGTTTTATATTTACTTATTTCTTATGGACGCCATCACGACAGATATCATGCATAGTTTTTTTGCATGTTTGTTTTTTAATAGCTTTATCATGCTTATAATAGTTTAGATTGTCAAGTATTGTCTCACCCACCATAGAAACTATAAACTAACCTAATCACCTGATACTTGTCAAGCAGTTATGTTAAGAGTTTGACTCATTTCCAGAAGGGCTGGGACTCCCAAACCTTAAATGGCCCATTTTACCTGATATCACCCTATTTGTGGCATATGCATCCCAAAGTATGGACTAGTTTTGCCATTATTGTAAAAACGTGTGGATACATATAGTACCAGTCTCAAATTTATATATATATATATAATTGTTTAATTGTTTTTCATACATTCTTCATGGAGAATACAAATACAGTACACATCATAAAAGGTTTTATATCAATTCTGTGTTTTTCTTAAAGCATGCATCTTCCCCCTGTGATTTTTTTTTGGTTTAGGATAAGTCTGGCAGAGAAGTTTCAGCTCTATTGGAGAAACATGATATCACAAAGTTTGGGAAGCTGATGTCTGTTGTTGTACTGAAGTCCTGGCCCACCAATGATAAAGGAGATTACATTGATGGAGAGGACTTGGTATTTGAGTACCTTTTAAATTGGCCCATGGCCAAAATTGTTTTCCAAATGACAGGTAAATATTTTAACGTAAATTATAATGTTATGATATTGAATGGGAATTAATTTATTATTAATTTCTAGGCTAGGTCCCTCTATGATAAACTGTGTGTGTGCGTGTATAAACGTAAATTGTAATGACTAAAGGAAATAAAGTGAAGATTCTCTGCCAGTGGATTGTCCGAACGTAACCGCAGTACATTTATTGTGGTTGTTTACTTTATTAGATGTATTATACATGGGTAACTGCATGTGTCGTTGCTCACTCCGCTTGTTTTCCAGGTGCAAGAGGAAGACTGATTGACGAATTGTCAGAAGAAGCTCTGATCAAGCTGACTTTGGCGAGTTCTGCATTTAAATCTGTGTCAGCAAAGTTCCTCAGTGGAGAAATCCAAATTAACACTCTAAACCAAATCTTCCAGAGGCCAAAAGAATTTGTTGACTTGCTGAAGACAGGTATCAAATTTATGCTATTAATACAGTCTTATCCTGTTGTAATAAAGTAGTACTTAAGAACACTCATGAAAATGTTAGTGTAGTATTTATGATGTGCGAAAGGCTGGTTCACACAAATTACAGAACAGAAAGTTTTAATACCCTCTGCAATTCCAAGACAATGGAAATATTTAACTTCCAGTTTTTAAATAATTAAAAGCTTAACTGTGTCCAAAAACTATTCATTCTGGATATTCCCCATGTCATGTTCTACTACTGTTTTTCTAACGATAATAAAAGATAGTGAAAGCTATCTACAACAAGCACTTTAAGCATCACATGAAAATTAACATTCACAACTATAGTCGAGCATTCATGGTGAATATACTAAAATCTAGGTAAACAAAACTCAAACTGTCTGCATATCTAGTAGTTGACCTTATTTTGTTCATTGTGTGTTTGGTAATTTGTGACATTTATTCACCTTTGCTGTATTTTTTAATGCCATATCATATCATACTATTTTCTTGTAGTGTACTGTATCCTGTATGTATTAGTGTCAGCATCATGTACTCATTAATGTATTTTTATATTTTACATTTTTTCCTATTATACTAATTAACTTTCTAATCTCTTCTAATATCAGGAAATTAGAGGGGGGGGCATTTTTTTCAGAATTTTGTTACAGTCTGAGGATAAAAGTAGGTGAAATTCTGGCTGCTAGAGAAGAGACATTCATAGTTCCTCCATTTGTTTAATTTATTTGGCAAACAAAGTTATTTTTAGTGTGTAAACAAGTGGAAACAATTTGCCTATGAAAAAAAGCATAATAAGAAAAAGGAGCAGCTTGTGCTTATGAACCAAACACAACACACGTGAACTGGAGTGAGACAGATGAACTGAATGGTAATTCAGTTCATCTAATATTGTCTGTGAATGTATGTATGTGCACCTTTATGGGGACACTGAAAAATCAATGGGTGACATTCTTTAATTAAATTCACAGTTGTGATTGTACTAATGTATTGTGCTCATCTAAATGTTTCTGTTCTGTAGATGGCCTCTGTGATGATGGTCGTTGTAAAGATGACAGGAACATGAGACAGTTACTGAGACACAGGAAACAGGAAGCAGAAGCTGTCCAGAATGAGAAGGATCTGGCCAAAAGTCTTCTTCAAATCTGCCAGGAGCTTCCACAACATGTCAAAGGTAGACTGCAAGACACTGATATGAAAATTATGTTTAAGAATTAAGTTGGTTAGAACCCACGTCTTGCAAAAAAGATTCTGTGCTAGTGTAGTTTATAACGAGCAACTGTTATAAGTTGAGCTTTTTATTTCATGTAGAGTTAATAACTATAAAAGCACCAGGTGGCCCCAAATGATGGTGCCTGTTTGAAGGTCGATTTAACGATGATAATAATAATACAATTTATTTCCGGATACCCAAGATCACACAACATTGAACTTACTTGAACCATACTTACTTGAAACATACTTGAACCAGATCCCATAATAAGAATGGCTAGCCTCCAAGTAAAAAGTTGTCAGGTGGTCAATACTTAACTTAATGTTGAAACACAAGGTGTGCTCTCGTCCAAAAGAATTCATTAACACATCAGGTGCTATTGAGCTGACTGGTGCCTGCAGGTGTAAGCTTCCTGAAAATGGCTGAGATTGTTCAGCAGGATTTGAAAATACCTTCCAAAAAAGTGTTTTTGTTGCACCACATGCTACCTTTACCCCTAAGATAAAGAAGAGAATCATACATGTGCCCAATATGATCTTGGCTTTTGTTATACTGTAGTGGATTAGGACTGAGACGACAGTGTCTATATCTACATTTTTATTATTTCAATTCACAGTTGACCTCAAGGGATTGGACAAAAAAGTTAATCGGAACATTGAGATGATGAATCTGAATGAATTCATGAAGGTTGTCACTTTTGATGGACAGACCCCTCCTACAATCGGGCATGTCACATATTTTAACCTTTGTGAAATCAACCGACAAATGGCTTCAGAACTGCTTGCCGTTAAAGACAGCTCAGTCTTTAAAATGTGCTGGAGAAACCAAGTGGAAGAGCTATCAAGAGACCAACCCGATACTGATGATACTGAACACCTTGAAATATACACTCTCGACCTGGTGTACAGCAAAATATTTCAGAGCTGCTACAGCAAGTACAAAGGGATCTATGATGGTCTGAAGAGTGGGAAATTGTTACTGGAGGAGGTAGACAACATCTTTGAGGACTACAAAGGAAACTACAAAGACTTGACAAATGATTTAGACATTATGTGCAGAATAAATCCATCTGATGACAGAAAATGGATTGGCAAAAGAGCTAACCAGATTCAACAGTACCAGGATCTCCATCTTGCAATGGACTCTGCCAGAATTATCATGGATATCAGGAAAACAATATGTCCTGATGGAGACTTTAAAGTGCTGGAGAAATTGCTGCAAATGGTATGTTTGTAGAGTTGTCTTTAAAACATTTCACCCTCAGTCTTATAAAATTGAGTTTTGAGGAAATGTTACAGTACCTGTTAGTTGTTGATTCAAACAGGCTTTTATTTACTGGCATCTGGCATCATTAATCATGCACTAAACCATTTCTTATATGTACTGTATATTTTCAGAATCATGCTGATTTCAAGAAAAACAGCCTGAAGTGCATAGATGATACCTTCATAAGGGCAAAAGAGATTCTGAAGGACATAACAGACAATCACAGGAAATGTCTTCAGGAACTCAGTCTGACATCAGAGTTCGTCCTGTGGGTTAAAGAAGCACTTGAAGGTATAGTAAATTCCATTTTTCTGACCAAGAGTTAAACACAATCATTTTTTTTCATCTAAATGCAATTTGTAATTGCAGATATCAATGAATTGAATGTTTTCATTGACCTGGCAACTATCTCTGCTGGAGAAAATGACCTGGATGTTGATCGTGTGGCATGTTTTCATGATGCTGTACTCGGTTACTCATCCATGTTGTATGGACTGAAGAAGGACTCTGATTTTGAGGCCTTCAAGGAGTCATTGTCAAAATTGTGGAAAGCACTTGAAAATGACATAAATATACCAAGCAAGCTGGTAAGATTCCACTCTTCATTTTGCCATCACTGTAATTAACATATATAATCACAGCTGTGTTGTATACATGCACACGTACTTTTGATTAGTTCAAGGTTGAAACATTTGACTTATTTTATCCATTTGTAGTAAATAAAAACTCAGCAGAAATATAAAAAATTACAAATACACTCAGAATTCTTTGTTTGGTGTGTGATTATAGAGGGATACAGCACGGCATCTGGAGTGGTTAAAAACTGTTAAGGAAAGCCATGGATCTGTTGAATTTTCATCTATGTCTCTGGCTACTTCCATCAATAAGAAAGGGATATACATCATCAAAGCCCAAAACCAGAAAAAGGTTTGTATGAAACGTATGTATAAACAAGTTTAAACCTGAATAGGGTAAACATAATAAATAATGGGAAGAGAAAAAATTGTGTTATCCTCTGAACAAGCAAAGGATGAATTGTGTACTTATCATGACATGTTCATGTCACATCATATTTCTAAATGTATTTTTATTGCAATTTAGAGTATATATAAATTGTGTCTCTTCTTGTCTCATGCATGTGATGACCGTTTTCAGGTCTAAGGATTTCAATTAAATGCACTAATATGGTCCATATCAAATCGATTCCTCCTGCTACAGGCAACCCTAGAGACTTCACTGATGCTGCAAATTCAGGATGGACATGAAAAGGGCATGACATGCACCTATGATGACCTGAAAGAGTTACAAAACAAGCTCATGCTTATGTCTGGAAGAGGGGATCGGAGTGAAGTGGAATGCTTTGCTGAGGTATTGTACTATTATATATTTTTTTATTACATAGGGGTTTATTTCTACTTTCCAGTCAATCAGTTGGAATAGAAAAATGTATGCTTTGCCAGTCATTTCACTTTCTTTTCTTTAGGTTTTTGACAATGTCCAGAGGCTTGCAAGCACATTTGTAGAACTGTATGCTTCAGGGAACCCACTCTTCAGGTTTTGGGAAGCTAAGATTTATTGCAAAACTCAGCATGACCCATGTATCATTATGGAAATAAACTTTTGCAAGAGCCTACATCAGATCCAAGTATATGGAAGTCTGGTTGAACAACTTACAGCTCTGTCCAAGAAGATGGAGTTGTTTCTTGATGACTGGCAGAGATTCATGAACAAACAGAGATCTGATTACTACTTCTTGAACTACTTCACAGCAGAACAAATATTCTACCTGTGTAGTCTTGTGACACCAACAAATGCAGTGAATGCAGTAATAGAGGAAAAAGCTTTGATGATGCTCTCTTTCATTAAACCAAACTGCACAACATCAGATGTCTGGTGCACATGGAGAAGGTTTCACAACCAATTTGAGTCTGGGAATAGGATCGAAGAAAATAATCAGTTTCAAAGTCGCTTTCTTCACCAGGATGGCATCGATACATCTTCAGCCAATGACAGTGATGTTACAGCTGATGATCCATCAGGAAATGCAGAAAAGATTGTTGGTTTGAAAGAACTAGAAGATTTGTGGAATGCCTACATGAAGAATGAGGAAATCTTTTTCCATGATCTTTTAGACATGAGGAGTCTCGGATGTCTGTTAAAAATGATGACTGAGACAGAAAACAAAAATGAAGATGAATGGGATGAACCAGTGCTCTCAGAAACAAAAGACAATTCACTCAGAAGAACGCTACCAAAGGGTCTCATCTCAAACCAGCCTAATCTCATAATCTGCCCACATGATGAGATCCTGATTTCAAGTATCTGCCTATACATGAACCAGTATGAGCCATTGCCGAGTTATGATGAGGTTCTTTTGTGTACCCCTGCAACATCATATGAGCAAGTAGAGCTTTTCCTGAGGAGATGTCTAACACCAGGCAACTTTGGCCACAAGATTTACACAATGCTTCGAGCAGACCAACTAAGCTATGATGTTAGCTGTGCAATGGAGAAGTGTTTTCAGAGCTTGCGTTCCCTATTTAAACATGAATACATGCTAGTGATCTACTGCAGCTCTGACAGGGAGCACACTTATATTCCTACTGCATTCAGTCAGTTCAAAAGAGACTATGTGCCACAAGAGCCATTGGAAAGGATCCAGAAGTACTTGTCCCGGCATTATACTGTCCCCTCAGATCACAAGAATGCTGTGTTCAAAGGTGGACATTCTGTTGGCATCGTTGCCTCTAGACGTGCAGGAGTTGGTGAGTCCTACATGTATAGGGTTATATAGAGTATATAAGAAGTATACAACAGTGTTATTTAAAGAATTTATATATATATATATATAATCAGCAAAACAAACAAAAGACACATTACCAGCTTTAAACATAAATCTTTACATGCATATGTAGTTCCATGAGAATGACTGATTATTTTTTTTAGATGATCAATGGGTCTATTTCTCTAAATCATTGGTATAACCATTTAAAAATCTATGTCAAATGAGTGATTTCAAAGTAATTCTTTTATTGAATGAGGCTTACTGTCATCCACTTTTTATATTATGCATTTGTTTTCACTATTAAGGAGATGCACAGCAACATTTGTAAATTAGTTTCAGCTAAAATCAGTCATTTAGTAGTTAATAGAAAACAAAGAACAAAAAAGCTGATATTTTTGTATTCTGGTAGCAAAATCGCTAGATGGTAATTTGTTATCCTACCATTACAGGCAAATCATTGTATGTCCAAAGATTGTATGAAAAACTGGAGGGAAATGTTGAACAAGGAACTACATTCAAGAAGTGCATCCGCCTAACTGAAAATGAGATCAATGACCTCAAGGTTCTCCAGTCTTTGTATGACTCACCAAAACAGAAAGATCTCAAGATGTTTCACTTTGATGTCACATCCTCGGTAAGCAATCTTCATGCAATTATGACATATACCAATGTGCTTCATTGGAAATCCTTAAGATGGTCAAAATTTCCCACTTTATGCTTTTTCCAGTAGTAATTTTTGTTTCTTTCTAATGATAAAAAAATATAATATCTAGGTGCAAAAAGGCTTGAATGACTTCCTATTCAAGCTTCTCTTTTTGCGGTACCTGATGGATTCAGATGGACTGATGTGGCGCTGCAGCAACAAACACTTGTATATCATTGAACTACTGGAATCCACCAATGATCAGCCTCGATATGGTCCCAGATCTGTAAGTTGAGATTTATTGTTTGAGCCTTATTTAGGTTGTTCAGCACTAAAACCATAACATGCAATTCTACTGGTGTTATTTTATTATTGCTTTTTTTTTTTTAAATTGGCACTTCCTAAGTTCTGTCCTCCTTAGTTACTGTTGCTTGGTCAGACATACTGATAGGTACACTGATAGGTATGTGTCCCCTTTTGCCCCATTGGGGAGCAATAAAACAAGTTATTTTAAGATAACTCAGCTCAATCAGCTACGGCGTTTTCCATTAGGATGCCTGATGTCCAAATAAACAACATTAAATATATTTTGGCTTTGGGCTAATGATAATCATGTTCTATTAAAAATATGTCAGAAACCAAACTATCTGTCCTTTTCTAGATCTATTTACATTACAGGGATAAGGAGGAAGCAAACCTAGCTGATATTGGTGATCTTACATTTAGGCTAATTCATTTTGATGTAGTTATACATCAGCTAATGTTTTGTGAGTATACAAATAATACAAGAGAAACAGTAATAGATAGATAGATTTGAACAGACAGGTGTCTTTGTTGTTAATATTTAGGTCCCCCATACATTTACAGGTCCCCCCATACACTTTCTTTAACCATCTTCAAAATGTAGTTATATTTGATATTTATTTTATTATAACATCAATGATTCACACATAGCATATCTCTACAAGAAAATGGAAATTTGACTGAGGATCTGCCAGGTACCAAGCTTACCTAACTGTTATTGGAGCAGTGAGCATCAAGGGGCAAGAATTAAGAAGGGTCTCTTCAGTAAAATAGTCAATAAAACTGCTATGCAAAACAGAAAGCACAACACTACCAGATCATGTTATAAAGCATTAGGATTGTGCTTCAAGTACAGGCAGGATGAAATTGATTGGCTAAATAGACATCCAGGAAATTGCAGTTGCCGCAAGTAGTAGCTGGTAGGAGAAGAATGTATACCTATACTAATGAAATAGAGGTTCTTAAGATCTTTAAATGAGAGCATACTCTTGATCAGTTGAGTCTAAACTCTTTTTTACATGTATATATTTTAAGGGACGAAAGGAAAACTTTGCATTCTTGGACGTTTTCCCTAAAGTGATTTGCCGTTCACCAAAGGAGGTTATGGCTTTGGAAATGAAGAGAGAAGAAATCACTGACACAGAAAGTGACGACCCCCTCATGGATGATGAATGTTTCCGGAGTGAAGCTTATCAAAGAACATACCAGTACCTCACACGTTTTTACAACAATAACAATCTTGACAACTTCACTTACCGAGGCATTGAAGGTACTCATGCAAAGTGTCTACAGATACTGCTAATCTACTGTGGCATACTAGATCCTTCATGGGCTGGGCTACGTAACTTTGTCTGGTTCCTTAATCTTCAGTTACAAGACTGTGAGAATTCAGTCTTCTGCAAATTTGAGTTTGTTGGAGACACTCTCCGTGGCTTCAAAAACTTTGTGGTAGAGTTCATGATCTTGATGTCCAAAGACTTCGCAACCCCTTCACTATGCATCACTGACCAGAGCCCAGGGAGGCAACAAATAGACATCAGTGGGCTTAATGAAAGAGATTTAGCTCCATTCCTCATTAGAAAAAGATGGGAATCTGAGCCACATCCATATATCTTTTTCAATGATGACCACATGTCCATGACATTCATTGGGTTTCACCTTGTGCCAAATGACCAGAATGGGGTTGATGCCATAAATCCCTCGACTCGTCAAGTGATAAAGAAAAATATCATGACTCAAGAGCTGTTCACTGGTTTAAAACTTCAGAGAGTTCCTTTTAACGAGGACTTTGATAGGCTTTCTCGAGCTGTTAAGATTGAGCGTCTATGCAGTGTGCTTGGTATCAAGTGGCCAACGGATCCTGATGAAACATATGAACTGACAACTGATAATATCCTTAAAATGATGGCAATCCACATGAGATTCAGGTGTGGTATCCCAGTCATTATAATGGGTGAGACAGGATGTGGAAAGACAAGGCTCGTCAAGTTCATGTGTGAGTTGAGAAGATGTGGAGCACAAGCAGAAAACATGAAACTGGTCAAGGTTCATGGAGGAACTACATCAGAAATGATATATGAGAAAGTCACAGAAGCGGAAACTCTTGCAAGGACCAATAAGGAGAATCATGAGTTGGATTCAGTTCTTTTCTTTGATGAGGCAAACACAACAGAAGCAATCAGCAGCATCAAGGAGATTATTTGTGATACATCTGTGCAGGGACAGCAACTTGGATGTCAAACAGGGCTACACATTATTGCTGCATGCAACCCTTACAGGAAGCATACAGACAAAATGATTGAGAGGCTAGAGGCATCTGGATTGGGCTACCGGGTTAGGGCTGAGGAGACTGAAGACAGACTTGGATCCATTCCTCTTAGACAGCTTGTTTATCGTGTTCATGTGCTACCACCTAGCATGATTCCTCTAGTTTGGGATTTTGGGCAGCTCAATGACTCAACCGAGCAAATGTACATTGAACAGATAGTGCAAAGGCAAGTCAAGGATAACTTGGTTGAGAGTTGTCATATTCAAACTATAACTAAGGTGTTATCATCGTCACAAAGGTTCATGAGGGAAAGGAAAGATGAATGCAGCTTTGTCAGTTTGAGGGATGTTGAACGATGCATGCAAGTGTTTGTGTGGTTCCACAAAAATCACTCCAGGTTTGCTGAGGGACTGAGTACATTCCTTCAGAGGAAAAAAAACAAGCCAGCATTTACACCTGCTAAAGACAGAGTAATATGGTCACTCTTGATGGCCACTGGAGTGTGCTATCAGTCCTGCTTGGAAAACAAACGCCCATATCAGAAAAAGATCAGCCAATTACTTGGATATGAGGTTCAGAGAGTACAGAAGGAGATCCAACTAATGCAGGACCTCTTACTTAATGGTGTACCCATGGGTAAGACAATAGCCAGAAATGATGCCTTGAAAGAAAATTTCTTCATGATGGTGATCTGTGTTGAGCTAAGAATACCCCTGTTTATTGTTGGGAAACCTGGAAGCTCCAAATCACTGTCCAAAACCCTAGTTGCAGATGCAATGCAGGGCCCTGCATCCCATTCTGAACTATATAAGAGGCTGAAGCAGATACATCTGGTGTCTTTCCAGTGCAGCCCTCATTCAACTCCTGAAGGAATCATCAATACATTCAAACAGTGTTCCCGCTTTCAAGAAAGTAAAAACTTGGATGAATATATCTCCGTAGTTGTTCTTGATGAGATTGGATTGGCTGAAGATTCCCCTAAAATGCCACTGAAAACACTGCACCCATTACTGGAAGAGGGCTGCATTGATGATGAGCCACAGCCTCATAAAAGAGTTGGGTTCATTGGAATTTCCAACTGGGCACTGGATCCTGCCAAGATGAATCGTGGAATATTTGTGTCCCGCGGAGATCCAGACCAGCAAGAACTGATCAAAAGTGCAAAGGGGATATGCTCGTCTGAAGAAAATATTTTGAAAAAGATCGAACACCTCTTTAAACCTTTTGCAGAAGCATATATGACAGTCTGCAAAGAAGGCAAAGGGTTTTTTGGTTTGCGAGACTTCTACAGTCTGATTAAGATGGTATTTTCAATTACCAAAATCTGTAATGAGAAGCCCACTGCAGATCAAATCACTGGAGCGGTCCTGAGAAACTTCAGCGGAAAGGATGGTGTTGATGTGATGACCATATTCAGCAGAGAACTCATTGATGAGTTTGCGCATGCCAGCATTTCCACCAAGGATTTAGTTGAGCAAAGCATCTCTCAAGCTCATCAAGTTGAGCAAAGTGCAATTGATTTAACAAAACAAGGCACTCCATTTTGTCAAGCACAAGAAAGTCGATACCTACTAATTCTCACAAAAAACTATGCCGCTCTTCAGATACTCCAACAGATCTTCTTCAATCACCAAATCCATCCAGAGGTCATCTTTGGATCCAGCTTCCCAAAGGATCAGGAGTACACTCAGATATGTAGAAACATCAATCGTGTCAAGGTTTGCATGGAGACAGGACAGACAGTTGTGCTTCTGAACCTTCAGAATCTATACGAAAGTCTGTATGATGCTCTTAACCAATACTATGTGACCCTAGGGGGTCAGAAGTATGTTGACCTTGGATTAGGAACGCATCGTGTGAAGTGCAGAGTTCACAAAAACTTCAGGCTCATTGTCATTGAGGAGAAAGAGGTAGTCTATGAGCAGTTTCCAATCCCACTAATTAACAGGTTGGAGAAACACTACCTTGACATCAATACTGTTCTCAGAGATGAGCAGAAAGACATCGCCAGACAGCTACAGAAATGGGTTAATGATTTTATCTCTGTTACTTGTCAAAACTCCACAAAAAAGCAATACGCTCCAAGAGATGTCTTTATCGGCTACCACTCAGACACATGCTCCTCTGTGGTCCTGCAAGTAACAAAGAATGAAGGTGTTGAAGCAGAAGCTCAGACCATTCTGAACCAAGCCAAAGACATTCTGCTCAACTGTGCCACCCCAGACTCTGTGGTTCGCCTGGAAAAATCACATCTGCCAGATGAGGAAAGAGAACAGTTAATTAAAGAATATGTTAAAGAGGAGATGCACAGTTCTTTGGGAGACTACATTGTCTATCACACACAGAAGGAGGAACAGTCCCACTTCTTCACAGAGGTAATTTATCACTTTACTTTAAAAATGCACTCATTCAGACATTTTCTACATTACTCCGATTTCCTTTTAGTAAAAGACTGTTGGAATTTGAATATGAACATTAGTACACAAGAACCAAAATCTCAAAGCTAAAAAGTTATTATAAAAGACATTACCTAAATGCAAATGTCAGCTAACCCCTAAATACTGGTACACATTGAAAACACATAACGGGTGTATTTTTCGGTTATTGATAGCGAATGAGAAGTTAACTTAAATTGTTATTCTTGGTACATTTTTGAAGGTCACCACATTTTCAAGGCTACTGACCGCAACAGATACTCAGCAACTGCAGAGTATGATCAAGTGTGACATCAAGCTGCTATCACTGCATCAGTTTGACACAGAGTACTCTTTCCTTAAGAAAATCAGGTGAGTAAATACATTATATAAAAGCATGTTGCTTCTGCTGAGGTACTCATTTAAATCTAAATGACCTTTTTACACACCCTTGTGCTTAAGTTTACTTCTTGGAACAATTACAGAATTGATACTATTATGCATTATGTAGATATATATTAGACTGCACATGACTATGAAGTCATGAGTAACGATTCAAATCTAACTCATGGTTGATCCTTGTATTAGGGAATTTCTTGACTCAGCAGCTGCAGACAAAGTACTCATTATCCAAACAGACTATGATGAAGACTCCCTCAGAAGGAATATTCTTTCCTCAGCAAAGTGAGTTTGACAATCATCACTTAAATACTTTGTACATCTCTCTCAGACCGAATTGCAAATGTACGAGTTGGTTCTTTTTTCACTTGTGCTTAATGTTTGAATTCCTCAGGTATTCCTGCATCAATGGAATAAAAAAGTGGGCCACTACTGACAAAGACACAAAGACATTTGTGTACTTTGTCACCAAACTTCCTCGAATTGAGGGTGGAACCTCCTATGTTGGCTTTCAAGGCGGTTAGTCTCACTTTTAAACTTGGTGTAAATAATGGTACATTTTATGTCAGTGACTTGTCACAATGGCATTAGCATACTAATAATAAAAAGCTTGGTTGATCTTGCTACACATTAAGAGCAACAACAAAAACAAAGGAAAAGAAGGAGCAAACAATTTCAAAATTAATTGAAATTTCTATTTAAATTCTGCTTTTTCAGGTCCTTGGAGGTCTGTTCACATTGATGATCTCAGAAGATCAAAAGAGTTTGTGTCTGATGTTCATTTCTTGAAAAATCTACACATTAGTGATCTTTTTGACGATCCACCTGAGGGTAATTCATCAAAATCTTTGCTTTTCTGAAGTTAATAAGTATTTCAAGTAAATTAAATGAACTTCATCTCTAATTTTCTTCTTTTTCAAGCCATGGAGACAAAAGACCTGAACGCTGTAAGTGTAGTTTTAACTAGTTCTCATCCCAGGGCATCAAATAGCATTGATCAGCCCCAGTCAGTGTCTGATACTAATGGAAAAGGCACCCTTTGGCCTTTGTATGTAATTCTCAGGGCTGTCAGGTTATTCCAATGTAGACCCATGGTGTCTGTTCAGGATGCAGATGCGTCAACTCAACATCTGTGTAATTATTAGACATTTTCCAACCGTCACAAATCATTGTTGATTATGTAGCTATGCTATCATTGTGTTTTATGATGTAACAATTATGATGTGACCTTTGTCTGTGGTTAAGGTGTGGTTAGGTTAATTACAAAAAACACTTGGTTAGGTTTAGTCAAAGACCATGGTTTGCATTTAAATGATCAGTAAAGCACCTGACGTGATGGTAAAAACATGTGGTATTTTGTACCTATCTAACCACAAACCAAACTGCTACTTCCAAATGAGGACATTTGTCACCTTATACTGATATCAGTCTAATATTGTTTATTTCAGATGTTGTGAAACACGTTTATGGAACTACCCTGCATGTTGAAAAATAACACTAACACATGATAAAATTACAACATTTGACACCCTGGGAATGAGGCTGGGCTGCTAATTTACTATTCACATTCATGGAATGACAACAGCAGCATTGTTTTTATTCTTTATGCCAGAGATCAGTCCTAGGACATTTTCCTTTATTTAACTATGTTTTTTTTCAGCATTTGAAGGATTTGTTCAATACAAAACATCTGGCTAGGAGTTGTGTTCAGGGTGCAGTGAGCATGCTCAGAGATGCAACAAACAGTGGGGAACTCAGCACTAAGAGAGTTGAAAACCTGCTTACACTTCTGGATGAAAGTGAGACACAAGGTTAGAAAATCAGTCATTCATTGTCATCTGTTGATATCAGGCCATTGTTATACACATCTACATAGTGTGCAGTGAAAGTGCAAGTACAATTGTAAAATAATTTTGTTTTAAAGGTGTTTTCATGAACATTGTGAGGAAGCATCTCCATTTGCTGTTAAGGGAGTATGAAGCCAAAATCCCCAATCCAAAAGGCTGGGTTCTAACAGAGGCATCTAATGTCAGTGCTCTTCAAGAAGGGGGAACGTTCCTGTAGGTCGCCTCTTTACTGATATCCATGATCTTACAACTGTATATGACCATTTTCATTTACCATATTTGCATATTGTTTTTATCTGTTATTTATTAATTAGATATTTATAAATGTTTTTCTGTAGTGTGAAATGTACTCTCACACACTTTTTTCCACTGTTACTGCCAATCAAGAAATTTAGTTTCAACTGATATGCTACACTCTCAAATGTCTTTTTGTTTTACATATGCAAAAATTAGATTGCTTTTAATCACCTAATGAGAATATTTCTCACAGACACACACTGTGGAGGAAAATCCAAGCAGTTATCACTCCACTTCTAGCCAACTTGATCTCAGTCATTGACCGAGATTGCAATTTGGACCTTCTGCTGGATAGTCAGGAAGACATCAGAAACCTATGGCTTGAGATATTTGCCAGCAAAGAGATGCTTTCTGTACCTTACGTTCCAGTGGAAATGTGAGTATCTTGTGATTGCATGATCACGTTAAAATGGTTCAGCTCAAATGGTTTCATTCAGGTTCATTTGGATCTTTGATATGAACGTTAAGGATCAGTTTTGGCTAAAAAATAATGTGATTCTTGATTCTTTTGCTATCACATTCATAATATTTGCATCCTACTTACAGCTCCAAGGTCTTGATGGTACAAAGCCATATCACAGGTGACAGCACCATGCGCTGTGCAATGCCGTTCAGCTGGTTGATCAAAGACTTCTTGGATGGGCTCCTGATGCAAACATCCAGGCATCAAAGTAACTATCATACTCTTTAAGTAACATACATTATATGAATGCCTTCTGGCAAGGAATTGTAACATACATTTAAAATGAAAGATCTACACATCAATACATTAGTGTTATTCTCAACATTATTCTTGCAGATCCTTTGCACTGTAATTTCCTTGATCTGTTCTCGAACACTCCACTGGGCTGTTACATGGCAAAAAATGTGGGTGAAAAAATGAAGAGAGAGTTTTTCCTAAGATACCTGCATGATTTTGTCTCCATGACAATGAAAGTGGCATCAGATGAAGAATTACAGGTGAGGATAAATAATGTGCTGCTTTCATTAACTCACGTCTAATTCAACATCCCCACAAAACTGAGAAGATTGGAATCAATGCATTTTTGACAAAATGTCAGTAAGAAGTGAACATTTTTGCAGTTTTGTACAGTAATTTTAGTTTTTTCCTAATCCATTTACCTAAACCTAAAGATACACACTTAAATATAAAATGAATAACCAGTGTACCAAACATAAAGTCCACATGCTATTTAACAAGCATAAACAGGAACTAGGTTCGGGTCTGATCTATCTGATGTTATATAAGGAAAATCCACATACCCGAGCAGTTAAGGCTACAACACTTAGTTGGTCATGATTACTGACACAAAAGTTTTATAGGAAAATTTTTGGACACTATGAAAATGTACTGAACTAATGCTAAGTAATTAGCAATTAATAATTAAGTAGTTTCCCTCAAAACACATTGCTCATTAATGTTGCTTTCATTTAAAAGAAAATAAATACTGCACCATTTATCTACTTGTGCATTTAATCTTCAGCTCTTGAGTCTGGCCCTGACCAGCTGTGTTGATGAAGTACAGAGACGAAAAAGAGATGAAGAGGAGCTTTCTCTTCCTCACATCCACATCGCCTACCATGTCTACCAAAATCGCCTTCAGAACCTCTCGCGGATGATTTCTCTTCAGCCTGAAATCATTTCTCCTTTGAGAAAAAACCAGCACATTAGACAATGTCCAGAGATGGTAAACACATTTATAACTTTTATGTCATCCCAGGCCAGAGAAGATCTTTAGTAAATATGTTTTGTACAAAAAACTCTACCACTCAGCAAGTCTGTCATCTATAAATAGCTTTTAATTGAATAATTCCTACATTTTTTACCATTTTTCAAAAACACTGAATCACAATTGGACTGTTCTTCTTACTGTCCTGTAGGTTTTGGATATCCATGCAGCCATGGCATGTGTTGAATACCTAGATCATCCTATGTTAGATACTGATGCTCTGTGCCAGCAGTGGCTGAAGGAGGTGAAGAGGCTACAAGTCTCTCTGGAGTTGATTTGCTCCCAACACATGCAGTTGCGATGCACAGAAAGACTCCATGGTGTCCGGTAAGATCCTAAGGCACAGAAATTAGAGTGAAATACTCCATCCCTAACTCTAGTCAAAAGACTATTTACTAGTTACTGAGCAGTAAAATAGGTACCGTGAAATACTGATCATTTGTATGCTTGTTGATTTCTCCTACAAATTGCAGAAAATTCTCAGTGAAACTAAATAATATTCTCATATTTTATAGTAATGGCTGGAGGCGCATTCACATCCTCTCATTGTTTGTGGAACACATGCTGCTGGGTTTCCATAATGAAGAGAAGCAACTCAGAACACTGGTCCTGAATCACTTTCAAACCTTAAGCCGGGTGAGTCAGTTTTTAATGACCAATATATTCAATTTGACCTACCTTTGGGATTCTACCTCCTGTTACAAAAAATACAAATGTTCGGAAACTTTGTTTCTTATGAGATAATTGAATTCATATTATTACATAATATATTTTCGCTATTGGCACATTTTTGCTACCGTGTTATATTTTATATGAAGGTCAGCCAAATAAAAAAAGTAAAAAAAAAAAAAAGAACGTGATTAATATGGTTATTGTTATATTTATGTTTTTTTTTCTTACCTATTTCTAAGGTTCTGGGAGGGAACTCGGATGTAAAGTCAGTAAGGGCTTTTAAAGCTGTGATAGACGTACTGAAATCCTGTAAGCAGGGAGCAAGTGATCAGCTTTTCAGGTAAATGTCCTAATATCACAGTTAAAACAATTTTTAATTAATTGGAGAAGAATCTTCCTCGGCTGTACTTTAGTGAACTTGACTAACAGTGATCACGTTTTCATTTAGGTTTGGACTTCAGTGTGGGGTGTGCATGAGAGAGCCTCAAGACCCTGTGGGGCTGCCATGCCAACATATCTACTGCTCAGCATGCATCAGTGAAACCCTCAATGCAGGACAAACCTCCTGTCCCATGTGTAGGCAAGAGTTACCAAATGACTTTCAGCCACACGTGTCTGAAGATATCAGGTATTGTTTTTATATTTAATATTTTTCAATAAATTAAGAGTACTGCTTCCTTCAGTGCAAAGACAGATTACTAAAATTAAATACATTTGAGTCCCATGTACCTGAAAATTATTTTAAATGATTTTTTTACCAATTTAATCCATGCTTTTTGCTAATAAATATTTTTACTTATTGTTTTTGACATATGATGTGAGTTCTGAAGTTGATTGTTATGCAAGCTGAAGATGAATTTCTGTTTTTGTGCAAAAAAAAGAATAAAGTTGTTTTGAAGTGTACAAGGCAGAGTTATAAGAAATATGTGCACACATTATTTGAAGTAAATGTTTGTACATTCTTATTTTTTTATTGCACATTGTCCCTATCAATCAATTTTTAAAGAATGTTGTAGCAACCTAATTTATTACATATAAAAATATGAAATATGTTATAAACTGTTCAGGTAATAAAAAAAACAAGGGAAATGGATCATAACTTTCTCTGGTTCTTAATTTCTCATGCTGCATTTGTTTTTGTGACTCCACAGGGCCTCTATCAAGAAAAATGCAGATTTCAGGCATCATTGCGATGGTTTCTTCATTGATCTTCTCTCCACTGTGTGCTTCAAGGACAACAGGCCACCAGACAGAGGCGTCATCACCCACCTGTTGTCCTACCTGATAGTTGAGACAGGTACCACTTATCAGGGAGATATCAAATCAAAATTCATTATTTCCTGTCTTTTCTTTGGCTTCTTTGATATTCGTTGATACTGCTTTACAGCTTTATTCAATTCGTTATCCATCTGATTTACTTTTTAGACAATAATGGTTCTGTTTATACTATGCAAAATACTCAACACTCGTTGAAATGCTTTGATATATTTGAATTTCTTATTAGTCTTTATTTTTGTAGTTGCTTATATTTAATATGAATCATCTTTTACACCAGGACATGAACAGATTCACACCAAAGATCTGTCGCCTTTTGATGAGTCCCTGGATAAAAACCCAGTCGTACGATCCGTGATCCTCAAGCTGCTGCTGAAGTTCAGGTTGGTTGAACAAATGTGTCACTGTCAAGTTAAAATTCAACATTTAATGATTCATTGAAGAAAAAAATTCCATGTCTTTACTTGTAAACTGGACAGTACAACTTGCAGCGTGTCCAATTTTATTTTTAGTTGGTTTGTGTTTGTTGGTATAATTCAATTGTAATGTAATTATTAGAACTATAGATCATGTGTGTTAGGATATAAATATAAACAGCTGTCTGACAGATGTGATGTGAAGAGCAGCTTTTCAGCTTTGTTTGTTGAAAGTGTACAATAATCTTAACTGTTTTTCAGCTTTACTGAAGTCAAGGAATATTTGCAGCAGCATTTGTCATCGGTTGAAAACAGCATATTCATGGATGAGGGGGATAAGGCTGAGCTTTATGCCTTGTACATCAACTGCTTGGAGGTAAATTATCTTGAGAGTAAGATACTGTTTATACTTAAGATACTGGCTCCCAAACTAAAAACGTTCTTAGCAGACTATCTACAGGTGGAGACACTAGAGTACATGTAGGTGATGAAAAGGGTTCAGTTCTATCTATTGCTGCTACAGGTCAGTTAAAGTGACAGTTTGATGCCCCTTTAAAACCTTTCCTTTCAGGACTCCATGTGGGAGAAAATTCCTCCAGAAGGCAGCAAGGCTGAAGCAATAAGGGAACTTTTGAATGAAGAAACACAATTCCTGCACTTCTTTTTGGCTGGAGGCACTTCTGTTTCAGCAACAACTTCTATTGAACATCTGCAACACATTGCACGATTGCGTCTTTCCCTTACCATGGCTGCCCAGGTCATCAGTACTGATCTGTCTGGTAAGAAACAACTTCACTTCTTGCTGACACTTTGACTTAGTGATAAAAATAAAATTATGTCCATGGGATTCTTAACGTCAGTTGAACTGCATGTTGCTACTTTTACAGAGGGAGATGTCCCAGACAGACCAGAAGATTTTGTAAATGGGGTCATTAAGCTCTGTGAAGAGAGTGGGAATGACTGGTACCGTGTTTACCTGATCCGCAAGCTAAGTGAATTGCAAGGTGTTGAGCTCGTCCAGATGCTGGTGAAAGAGGCCGAGTTCAGATGGCTTTTCCCTGCAGAGGTCCATCAACAGGTATACCGCCTTTATATATGTCTATTACCAAAAATGTAGGAATGATAAAACAAATTAACATGTCATTATGTCATTATTACCTGATGTAGCCAACAGGGCCAACCACCAGCAACACACTTTCATTTCATAGTTGAAAGATCAAACAAAAGTGAGTGCACTCCTAAGTGAAAAATGTCCAACTTATCCCTAAAGTGTCATTTTTTGTGTGGATAAGGTGCTCCATAGGTTTTTAGGTGTGGAGACATGTTGGACAGTCTGTACCCTTTACCCTCGGAGTCTTTAGCAATCTGTGGTCATCTTGAAGGAGGAGGTGTCTAAGTCCACCAACTTCCATAATGGCACCATGGAGGAGTGGAAGAGGTTTCCGTGGCAACATGTGAAGCTTTAGTGAACTCTGTGTCCAAGACCATTAGGGCAGTGATGGGAAAAAAGGAGTAGCAACACAAAAAAATGACACTTACTACTTACTCGCTTAGACAGAAATGAAAAGTGTTGACTTATTTTAAGGGAACAGCAAATGTACGCTGTTACTCAAGCTGTGCACACTACTTTGTATCAAAGTGTCATATCGTCAGTGTTGTGCCATGAAAAGATATAATATATAATATAATTTATAATAAATATAATAATAAATATTTACAAAAATGTGAGGGGTGCAGTCACTTTTGTGAGATATAATATATCCAATATTCTGTATATTCCAATACATTACAATGTGTTTGTGCTCCTCTAACTCCTTTCGTGGTGGGAAAATCGTGTTAACAGAATGAAGATGGAGGCCAGATGGACCAGTATCTGGTGTATGGTGATGAATACAAGGCGGTGAGGGATGCTGTCGCTAAGGCAGTAGTTGACGGTGATGTTGAGCAGATAGAAGAAGCCTGTGAGGTATTTAAAGTTAATTTACCCTGATATTTATTGCTACTAATAATGCTTCATGGACTCTCTCTTAGACTTTTGATACAAGGGACAGAATATTGTTTTGTTTTCAACTTGTAGTTTATTTAGAATGTAATATAATAAATAGCATTCCAGTGGTATTCTATGTTCTTGCCCTTTTACTAAAAAAACACATCTACCTTACATCACAGGCAACCAGTTTTGTTTATTATATAAATAAGTATATATACTTATAAATACTATATAAATAAATATGTATACAATCACGTGATTTCAGTTATGTTATTAATCACATTGAATGAAGAGATTTTTACTGTGGGAAAGCAGATGTGAAGGAGAGAATTAGAACAGAGTATTAATTTAAGACATTATCCTATAGTGGAAAAAAGACAACACAAGGGAGATCTTCCTTTTTTGAACTTTTGCAAAAGCTTTATTTGATGCAGAGAACAAATGCCAATTTGGAATAGCAGCTGCTCACCAATGTTTTTTTGTTTTTCGATTGATTTAGAGTTGCACTGTGCCACCAAGGAATCGGACAATGTTCATCCTCCTGGCACTTTTCCGTGAGGTTACAACTCTGTACAGATCCATAAATCCAGGTCTTCATCCAACCCCTGAGGTATGAACAGTGATAAAATACAGATTTGTGGAAAATGAATGATGTATACATCAAGTTAGGGAATAATATAAAACAGGCAATAGATGCTGATTAATTTAGAAAATCATGGCATAGATTTTGGCTTTAATCTGAATTTTAAAATATGATCATCGATACAACCCACATGGAGCGACATCTAGTGGTGAACATACATATTACTTATAGTGACAGCAGCTTAACTTTTAATTAACCAAAAACATAAAGTAGAAGAACAGAGTGCTTAAACAAAAGAACAACACTCTTCTGCGACATCTTCGGCAATGAACATAAATACACCAAATAGTGACACAGATGACCTATGCTTTATTTAGACATTTCTTCCTGGGAAATATAAATAGAATAGCAACTTTCAGCTGATAGTTTGGTGTCATACATATGTTATGGTGATGATAAATGTTTCTATCGTCTTCTATTTTCCCTATAGCGATGCCAAGCTTTTGGAGACCTCATCCAGGGCTCAAGGTATCTGCATCAAAGAGAAGTGAGAGATTTTGCCTCAGCCTTGGTTCACAACAGGTTGGGAGCCCTGGCCATCCAACCTGGTCATACTATTTGTGATAACACAATCATAGAGCTGACTGTCCACCTGGCAGCCGTGCTACTCACTGGAACTCACCACCTGCTGACGCCACTCCAGCAACTTGGTCTGTCACCTGAAAACATGCTGGTAATTGCCTCTCTGGACCATTTCAGATTTTCTAGTGTCAATAATCTACTGTTACTGCAAAACGGAGTGGAGTGTGAGCGAGATCTATCTATCTGAAAGTCAAAAACATTTTAAAATACAGTTTTAAGAAGCATTCATCATGTCTCTCAAAACGTACATGTCAAACAAAGGCAGAGTCACTCATACTGAATAAATGCATTGTGTAAGTAAAAATTATTCATTTGAATAATTGTTATTTCAATATTGACCAAAATTATCGTGACAATGATTTTTTCCATAATGGAGCAGCCCTGGTCCTTTCCATATCTACCAGTAACCCAGACAATCCCTCACATATTCACTGTAAATACTATCTTATATAAAGTAGAAAACATCTTTCAAAATCCTGTACATCAACGGCTTTGTGTTATTTACTGCATACTTGTGAAAAAGTCAGAAAAGAGGTTCATTAAATTACTCATATTTATTAATTGCTGATTCCTTTAATGTGATTTTGTTTAACCAAACAGAACGCATTCATACCCACAATGCCTGATGATATGTTAGCTGTTGCCCAAGCAGTCATACAACAAGCCTATGGGAATCTCACTTGGTATGGTAAGTACAGTTACATTTTTTTTCAGCTTCGCTTATTTAAGATTTGCTTCTTTGCTTTTCTTGTATAATCTGGATTTTAATTTTTCCATCTCATCGCTTTAGTGGCTTTTATTTGAATCATCATATATGTGAAAGTCTACAGTGTGTATTTGTGCTTCAGGAATTGCTTAAGTAAATTAAACCCATATTAATTGGTTTCTTTTCTCAGTGTGTCCGAATAATCACCCATGCTTTGTTGATGAGGTAAGCTACATTCACAGTTTATTTGATTGCAAAATAATTAGAGAAGTGGTGCTGTAAAAACACACTGATCTGATCTGCCATGTCTCCATGCAGTGTGGTATGCCAATGCAGAGAGGCCGATGTCTGGAGTGTGGCGTTGAGGTTGGAGGGCAGAATCATGTCCCCTTGCCTCAATTCAGACCAATTCAGCTGCAGCAGTGAGTGTCTTTACCAGTCATGCACTGAATCCATTCATTAATGTGACAGCAAAACAATAATGTAAATTTCTCTCATAATTTAGTGAGAGAGTTATTAAGAAGATGGGGAAAAATAACCCACATTCACATCTGTTGTATAATTAACATACTGGCCAAAACTGTATTTTACATACAACTAAATTGTATTATTTTTAATCATTCAAAGTTTCTACTAGCAACATTAGGATGATAATTAATGACTACAAAAAAAATCTTACTCTTTTAGTGATCGCACAAGGCCTGGCCACATCCTGGGAGACCCTGAACGCAGAAACAACCCAGACACCCTGGACACCAAAAACATGTCGTTGGCACCCTTCACTCTGGTCAGACTGGTTACACATCTGGCCATGCTGCTGGGGGCCTCAGAGAAGACAGAGGTGAGAAAATAAAGAAACAGGATACCCACCTTGTAAAAATGTGAAAAGTATCAGTAGCACATACTGTGTGTTAGCATTATTTGAGGAGAAGACAGGTCCAGGCCTGATTCTGTTGGTGCCCTAGGGAGGTTTTAGATTAAAGATTAAAAATTGTAATTGATATTGTGTGTTGTTAAGGGGTTAATTATTTTATTCCCTTTAGTATCTTAGATTACATAGGACATAGACTAAATAAATAAATAACAATAAAAGTAAAATAGATGAGTAGGTTATTGCACACAGAATTATTAGAATAAATAAATTACACACAGTCACCTATTGTGTATAAATTATATAAATATATAAAGAGTATAATATAAGTATAATAAATATAAGATACAAGTTAGGATATTAAATTGAAAGGATATATATATATAGAGAGAGAGAGAGAGAGAGAGAGTATACATACAATACATACAATAATATAATAGTAATATAATATTCAGAGATATTCAATATTCTATATAACTAGAAATATATAGTTATATATAGTAGAAGTATATACGTACATAAATCTTGAAATACCTACAAATAGCTAACATCTTTCACTTTACTGGACTTGGATCTGTGATGTTTTGCTGGTGTTCTGTTTCTTTAGTTTGTCCATCAGATCATCCAGCCACCTGTGGAGGACGTTTGTCTCTTTCTCACCCTACACATACTAAAGGATCTGGATCAGCTGTCCCAGGCACTGGGAAGAGGAGCCGACAACACAGTTACTACCGTCCACTTGGTGCTCAGATCCCTGCTGGAGCCAGTACAGACCGGTCACTGTATGAACCCTGCTAGTTTAGTCACTCTAAACACATTCTTTGTCATGGCTGCATGGTACCTCATGTAATTATTAAACAAGATGAGTGACCATATTTGCTCAAATAAAAGCAAACAAAACATACACATAAATAAACGGTGCTTGATTTGTGATTGATTAAAGAGCTTTTTTTCTATCTTCTGTAATCAGCGCTATAGACTTTTACACTGAGCTTTTTATTTATACTCATCAAACAAATCACCAATGGAGGAGAGAAACATTTTTAAAGGGTAGACAATAAAAATGGTCTATTTTACAAAATATGTTCTGCTTTGTCTAGCTGATCCTCACCTGACAACAAAAGCATCCAGGAACACCTGGGAGACGACTGTGGCTGCAGACATTATGACGCCAAATGTGAAGGTAACCCCTTCTTTTTCAGTACCTTTCAACATCACATTTTCCCCTTTATGTGTATGAAGCTTTGATGAATGAACACTGCATGCCTTATAGCTCATCCATAGAGTGTGTGGTCATCTACACAGCTATTAGTGTCAATAGTAATGTGTAATCATCAGTGTTGGGCAAGTTACTTCAAAACTGTAATGTGTTGTTTATTACTTGTTACTCTCATTTCAAAGTAATTTGTTACATTACAATATTATTGTGTTTAAAATGTAAGGCATGACATTACTTTTGCTGAATTTGTATCATTGCTTCCCTATGTTTTTTGTTTAATGGTTTCTGTAAACTCTGCTACTGACATTTTGTGTCTAGGATCTTGATCAGTTCCTACAAGAAGCACAGGGCTTCATCAGGACTGACTCCCGTGTTTCTTCCAACTTCATCATGAGGACGACATTCGGCGACAATTGTGCCTTCCTGACGTCTCTACCGCAGGGCTCTCAGGTCCACAGCTCAGCGGTGTGGAGCTGCAGAGAGCCGTTCTCGTTGCTCAGCCTCACACACATTGTGGAGAACAATGACAAAAAGGAAGAGCTGCCTTTGCTCTGGAAGTTCCTGCAGAAGGTGAATGTGAGATTTAGTGATTCCAAATGTCTCTGGCTACGCTTTTGAGACAAAATGCCTTTGAATTTACTTGTCTGTTCAACACTTTGATCGAGAGGAAGACTTATGACAACTGGCCTAATTTCCGCTTGACCTTTAATTGGGAAGTAATGAACACTGCTTTTGCTTTTTGACCTGTGAGATCGGAAGGAAATTGGCAGTGAAAAGTTGTACTTACTGTCTTAACAGAGTTCAAATCAAAAAGTATGAATGGAAACCTAAAACTTTAGTGACATGAAAAATGAAAAATGACAGCTGGTCATTCATTTAGAACATTATAAATGGCCAGAGCTGTATTATGGTTATTTGTCTTTATGACTTTATATAGTATACAGCTAATGGTTATGAGTCATTGGTATTAACCCTTTAATTTCTTTTTCTTTTTTTTCCAGGAAAGAGAATTTCGACAGATTAAGTTCCTTCCAGATATCCTAATCCTGCAGAAACGTTTGGTGAGAAGGTTCCAGAATGCATCTGACCAGATAGTGGGCTCCATCAGAGATTTCATTGAGACACAAGGAGGTACAACCATGATAGCTATGGAAAATAACTAGATCTAATTATTAAAGCTCTCAATTTTCTACATTTTTCCCCATTTCCTGTTTTCCAAAAAAAAAAATCATGTGCTGGGCCAAACCAACAGTGAATGAATCCTTCTAAAAAGTCTTATATCCAAAGTCTGATGAATCATATTCCTCTGTAGACCTCCATTATTTCTCCAAATGTAAAAATTCTCTCTTAACCCATTGACGCCTATGAGCCTTTAAGTCTATGGCTGTCACATGCACTTCACATGCATTTTATACACCAGAATGTACCCACAAGCTCAATATATCCCAAGTGGGACCGTGTGGCTCTGATGATGCAGTTGCTTGAATTGTTGCCTTTTCTCATTCAATTCTTATCTTATATAATGTAACTATAAATATTCTCATTTTTTTCCAGAAAGGAGATCATGGTTTGAAAAACAAATCGACATCTTCCTGAAAACATGGAATCTGCTCAGAGTGTCAGTGACCAGCAGTGAGTAAAACACTTATCCTTTTGTGTGTCCTGTAAAGATTTAGCTTGGTGAGTATTTACATGAACATTAATAATTTGCAGATGAGCTGAAGATCCCGGATGAATTTTGCAGCGAGGATTTGGACCTGGACAGCGACCTACAGTACCTGTTGCCACGGCGACAAGGTGCAGGCCTGTGCGCCACAGGGTTGGTCAGCTATCTGGTGGCGCTCCACAATGAGCTGGTCAACGCTGTGGACAGTCACACCGGAGAGGACAGCAGGTACAATGCATACATACAAATGATGCTTTGTCATCGTACCTGAAGTGTCTTTAAGAGAGAGTTACATTTTTGTGGCACTGTGGTCAATTTTTACTATTTTTCATATTGATAAATATTCTCCCACCAGGTTCATATTTAAATTATTATTTGATGTCTGCTCTCTTTCAGCAGCCTGTGTTTAATGTACAGCTCTATAAATAAATAAGAGACCACTGCAAAATGATCAGTTTTTCTGATTTTACTACTTGTGGGTTTGTGTTTGGGCAAAAGGAACAAAAATTTGCAAAAATATTATTGTTATTGCACAATATTTGGTGCAATAACCCTTTTTAATCCAAGCTTTCATGCATCTTGGCATGCTCTCATGCAGTGGTCTCTTATTTTTATCCAGAGCTGTATTTCTGTATTCTGACTCCACTGCAGAGGATCCACTGCCTCCCCTTCCATCCTCAATGTCAGCACCAACAGTGTTTTTTTCTTTTACCATCACTTTTATGCCTGACACTTATCTTGCAAGGTCCATAGCCTTACTCTCATTTAGTTCTTTTACGTGATCAGTCAGTCAGTCATTTTCTATACCTGCTTATTCCTCATTAGGGTCACATGGTCTGCTGGAGCCAATCCCAGCGCGTTACGGCGAGAGGCAGGGATACACCCCAGATGGTCGCCAGCCAATCGTGGGGCACACACACCATTCACTCACACACTCACACCTATGGGCAATTTAGAGTCTCCAATTAACCTCAGCATGTTTTTGGACTGTGGGAGGAAGCTGGAGTACCCGGTGAAAACCCACACAGACACGGGGAGAACATGCAAACTCCACACAGAAAGGTCCCAGACCCAGGACCAAGGAGGTCTTGAACCTGTGACCTTCTTGCTGTGAGGCAACAGCGCTAACCCCTGCGCCACCGTGTCGTCCCTCTTTTACGTGATACTCAAGAAAATCTAATTATTGTTAATCGGACTATGATGGATATGCATATATACATACATATATATTTAGTCGGATTGAAATCCAATTGAGTTGGACTTCTCATAGTTGAATTAACACACTTGGATAATGCAAATGGAATTGTATATTTTCTGGCATGTATAGGCCTTATATGTATAGGCTCTGGTATGTATAGGACTGAAGCTGAATGTTGCATGATGCTCCACAACAGTAGAGATGGGACAAAGTGGAGCAGAGAAGGTGCTAGAACCGGACAAGTAAAGGGAAAAAAATAGCCTTAGCACCGGTTCAATGTATTTTCACATAGTCTGGTTAATTAAAAAGAGAGAGAGGGGGAGACAAAGGAAACCTGTATCCTATTCGGTGATTTTGGGAAAATTGTATAAAGAAAAAGACCACTTTAATTCAGCAGCTGCATGTTCTCTGCTCTCCTCTCACCATTTCACACAGCCTGAACTTTCCTCTCCTGCCTGCCCTGCAGGTGTCGCTGTTGAAGCATTTAAGTCACAATTGCAATAATACATTTCTTCCAAACAAAAGAAAAAAACATTTTAAAAAAAAGGTTATTCATGCTTTCAAGTTGACGTCTCCAACTTTCCACTGCTGCAGCAGCTACAAGATGAGTGTGGCGGAGCTAACTGAGCAGCATGTAATCAGCTACGAAGTGGAGAAGGACCTGCTTCCTCTGGTTTTATCTAACTGCCAGTACAGCTTAGAACGCGGCCATGAGACCATATCACAGTACGACCTGCATAGGATCCAGCAGCAGATCCTCACCCGCTTCCTGCAGGGTAAACCCCTCCTCACCCGAACAGTGAGTCCCCCCTCTAACTTGGTATTATAGAGTGGTGTCTGTCTTGTCAGGGTCTTGTCAAATTCCAACATTTCTTGCACTTGCACTCTCCAACACGAGTGGGATCATATCAGACTGCAGCTAAATAAACACAAGAAACAGTGATAAACCTACTTCCTAGTTTGTTCCATTTTAATACACCTGTTTTTGTAACTGTGTCGCTTTTAGCAGTTTTATTTCTGTATTTTCCTGCTTCACTAACCACTGCTTCATTCAAGGGAATTCCAACTCTGGTCAACACACAAGAAAGGGACTATGAAACCGTCTTCAAAGCTGTTAAAGGAAAGGTGCCTCAGGTAAATGAATAAACCCAGAGTCCTGCCCACATCCCTGAAAACAATCAAATAAAAAACATCATCTCAGAGCCCTTTTTTATTTATTTTAAAGTTACTTTGAGAAAAACAGTGCTTTTCTTTCAAAATAAGGACATTTCTAAGTGACCACAACCTTTTGAACAGTAGTTATAGCTTCAGGCTTCACTGGTACTTTCTTTCTCCTCCAGGAGGCTCTGTCCTCTCTGATCCGAACCGGCGTGTCCAGGGAGCTGGACTCCTACAGCGAGGTGTGTGAGGCGCTCAGGATCGTGGAACTGCTCCTGGGATTCATCACCATGACCGGTGGCGATCCCAGGACTCCTCTGGTGGTTTATCTCGGGGACGTTCTGAAGATGGCCGACCACATCGATCGCCACATCTCGCAGGTGACTGCGTAATGCAGACTCAGAAACTCTTATCTTCTTCCCTCTAACTAGTGGTTAGTTGGGATAAAAGTAGAGCATGGTGACAGTTTAGTCCACATTAATTAATAAATAAATAAAAGAACTCTGATGAGAGCAATATTCCACCATTTCACTGTCAGTACCAACACAGAGCCAGCCAGAGTGTATATATAATTATATAATTATATATCAACCATCCTAATAAACACAATTATTTTAAGGTGATATATGAAACAAAGCTTCACATAAATAAATCTCACTTAAATACTATACTCAAAACCCTAACAAACGTATTTTTATATCCATGTTGAGTGCTTTCACACTGTTCCTGGAAGATAATCTTGACTCTGCTGTGTTGTTTCTTCAGGCTCTGGGCAGATGTCATCTCAGACACTGTATTTCTCTGTGGCAACTCCTCTCCTCCCTTAAATCTGAATTCATGTTGCGTCTCAAGAGGGTAAGCATTTCTATTTGCATACATTAAAAAAGGTTCGTTGAAATTAGTTTTTACAATAATTAGTTTTGTTGCACTCTTTAAACTGATTGTACTTATATTGTTTCAGTACTTGCAGAATAATTATTTTTGATATACTGAAATGAATTATGTAGATTCAGTCAATGTAATAGTTTAACTCCTACATATTTTAAATAAATCCAATTTAATTAAAACATTACTTTAAAGGTAGTTAAATTAGCTTGGATTGCAGAAGTGTTTTTGTGTGACTGTGGAAAAAGTTAAAATATTGTTTTTGGCAATACGCGTTTTATTTTTCTCAGTATTATAATTCTTTATGTAACACTAGACATATATTTTTTAAGTGGATTGTACTCATATTTTTCAGTACTTATTAGTAATTTTGAGTAGGTTTTACTTTATTTTACCAAGAGACTTCTGCTTAAATACATTAGGATGGAATTACTCATACTTATTACTTTTGGTGTACTAAAATGAATTTTATAGATTCGGTCAACATAATAGATTACTGTGACACCTACATATTTAAGTAAAATCCAATCTAATGAAATCATTTAGCTCCTCTGTATCTTATCTTAAAACAAATTTAACATTCAGCAGACCAAACCATTTTACTTGTCTGCACATGTGCAGAAGATGGATCTTAAACTGTACATACTATTTTTCTGAATACTTTAAATCTAGTTAAATTATTTTCCATTGCAGAAGTGACTGGAAAAAGCTTTGGCAATATGCTTTTAATCTTACTCGGTATAATTCTTTTTGATACGTCTTTTAAAATACTGCTTATGTTAATCTAAGAAATCGAGAATTGCATATTAAGTACTGAGGGACCTCTGCTCTAACTGGCAATAGATTACTGTAACTCATTATATATTAGATAAACCAGATAAAACCATGTAACATTTACAAGGGGTCAGAATATTTTTTTTCAGTGATAGACTGTGGGTGGTTGAAAGCTGAATAAGAGACTTACCTATGCATTGTAATTTAAGATGCATATTAATTACCTCACTCTGTGTTTCTATGAAAAAAGGAGCCATTTTCCGAGTATCCAGTTGAATACCAGGAGCTGTTGACAGAAGAGGACAAGACTGCGCTGAAAGGCTTCGTCTCCAGAGGAAACGTGGACCAATGGCTGCTGGAGATGCATGAGTTTCTCTTGTTAAATCTGGGCCGCCCACAGTCAACTGATGCCTACAAACCATTCTGGAGGTAACCATGTTTAACTGGATTGTGGATGTGTGGATTTGTGGATGTTAATTCCTCCCTAAACGTTACTGTCAATTACAAACTCATGCTGTGGAGCTAAGTGTTTTTTAAAACATTTTTAAGTCAAGGGCGGATCCCACATTACAATACATCAGGCTAAACTAGTGAAAAACTAAGAAAATTATGCCCAAGACATCACAAATATTTCAATAATATGGGATGGTGAAGTTTATAATAAAACACAGTTTAAGTTTTGACTATTTCATGCATCTAATAATCATTTGAAGTCAGGAGCATGGCACTGATTTGAAATCTGATAATCTCGCCATGAGTAATTAAGAAATGTGTGGAAATGTATGTTGTTTCCTTCTTCTCAGCGTGAAACACACTTTACTTGCCCACATGGACCGTAAAGGAGAAGAGGTGCCGGCTTACGTGGAAGACAAGTTCCCTGAAAATCTGTCGCTGTCCCAGATTGTAGAAACCTGGAAATGTGCTGTCATTGCTCAACATGACTGGATGATTAATGGATGAACGGGATGAGATTAGAGATCATCACGTTCATTTCTGAATCATATATTCTTGAAACCAAAGTTTAATTTGTTTTGTTTTTGACATGTTTGACATTCTTTTTTTGTGTGATAATGTGCATGAACAAACACAATCAAGCCTATCAAGATGATTAAACTACACCTATGTTGCATTAAAAAAAAACTCAGGATATATTCAGGAAAAATTGTTTATTTTTTGGTGAAAAAGTGAAAACCTATCAAGATGATTAAACTTGATCCATGTTGCCTATATAAAAATCTCAGGATCTATTCAGGAATGAATAAAATAAATAAAAATGTTTTTTTATGTTTGAAGATTATTCTTATATTTTTCGGGATAAAGTTATTTAGTCTATATACCACAGAATTATGTAAAGAATAAATACTAGACTGACATATTTAGCATTTTATATTTGTCACATCTTGAATCAATGAACTCCCAAAGGAAACATTCATTAATAAAATGATTAGTAGTTGATGGGTTTGTGTGGAAATGTTTATTTGAATGAATTTGTTGTTGCTGCTCACTCACTTGAACTGACAGAAGACGTCTGCATACTCACCTGTAAGGCAGTGATTCTGAAGGTAAAGTTATGTTGCATCATTCAAGGTAGAGTAAATAAAAAAAACTCATTTAAATTTGTTTTTCTTTTCCTTTTGTCGCAGCCTCCCGGGAGCCTGATTCAAGTTGACATCTCCAACTTTTGATGCCTTCAGTGAGAATCTACAATGTAAAAATAAAGAAAACACATTGATGAGAAGGTGTGTCCAAACTTTTGGCCTCATTGAATCTTGTCACTCAACTCAGCTTCCACACCTGCGAATAAATGAAGTCAAAGTGCAAAATGATGTTGACTTAAACTGCTCTTCACCTTATAATCTGCTGATTTGCTTTTAGAAAGTGGGAAAAGGAACCGTGATAAAATATTTTGAAGGGTTGTTGACCCCCAGTTTCTGCCTGAGTAGGGCATTCTGTTCCCTATGTGGTTAAAGTTACCTTTAAGATTATTACATCTGTCATGTTTTTTCTTTTTTACATGTAGTGCACCTGAATGATGGAGTGTCATAAAATAAAGCAGGGGCTTGATCATAGTCTGTATACTTATATAATACTATATCATTTATGTTTATTTGTCAAGGACAATACAAAAAACAATGCACCAAGTTACAAAACCATGACACTGTTGTGGTGTCAACAGGAAATGTGTTAATGATCCAGCTGTTCTCTGGTTGCAAGGGGATCAGTGAGAGGAAACCTCAGTCAGTCATTTTCTATACCTGCTTATTCCTCATTAGGGTCACATGGTCTGCTGGAGCCAATCCCAGCACGTTACAGTGAGAGGCAGGGATACACCCCAGATGGTCACCAGCCAATCATGGGGCACACACACCATTCACTCACACACTCACACCTACGGGCAATTTAGAGTCTCCAATTAACCTCAGCATGTTTTTGGACTGTGGGAGGAAGCCGGAGTACCTGGTGAAAACCCACGCAGACATGGGGAGAACATGCAAACTCCACACAGAAAGGTCCCAGACCCAGGACCAAGGAGGTCTTGAACCTGTGACCTTGTTGCTGTGAGGCAACAGCGCTAACCCCTGCTCCACCGTGTCGCCCTCTGATCAAAAGGTATTTAATAAAAAGGTTAAATCCTGGTTGAAAATCAGGAATTAAATTGTTGAAATCATCAATGTCTGTCATTGTCATAGCTTGCATCATATATAGAATCATGAATTTGACACTGGAAACACAGAATTGTACTCGTATCAAGCTTCTTTGTAATTTATAAAACTGAATCTATAGGTAGATAAGTGTATATTGTAGAAAAGCCTAACCAGGGACTGGGGTTGTAAAGTAGCCTCATCTATAAACCCCAACACTAATACACTACAACAGTGTCATGGTTTTGTAACTTGGTGCATTGTTTTTTTGTATTGTCCTTGACAAATAAACATAAATGATATAGTATTATATAAGTATACAGACTATGATCAAGCCGCTGCTTTATTTTATGACACTCCATCATTCAGGTGCACTACATGTAAAAAAGAAAAACAAATGACAGATGTAATAATCTTAAAGGTAACTTTAACCACATAGGGAACAGAATGTCCTACTCAGGCAGAAACTGGGGGTCAACAACCCTTCAAAATATTTTATCAAGATTCCTATTTCTTCTATAAAAGCATATCAGCAGATTATAAGGTGAAGAGCAGTTTAAGTCAACATCATTTTGTACTTTGACTTCGTTTATTCGCAGGTGTGGACGCTGAGTTGAGTAACAAGATTCAATGAGGCCAAAAGTTTGGACACACCTTCTCATCAATGTGTTTTCTTTATTTTTACATTGTAGATTCTCACTGAAGGCATCAAAACTCTGAATGAACATGTGGAGTTATGTATTTAACAAAAAAAGGTGAAATAACTTAAAATGTGTTTTATATTCTAGTTTCTTCAAAATAGCCACCCTTTGCTCTGATTGATAAAGAGGGAAATTAAACTAATTAACCCTGATAAGGCACAACTATGACGTGAAAACCATTTCAGGTCTACCAGAGAAAATGCCAAGAGTAGTAATCAGAGCAATATGATCAATATGAGGACTGTCATAAAGTGTTGCATTAGTTTCTTCAACAGATGCTGAACCATGGCTGCTATAATAATAACTTTGTTCATGGTTTTACAGGATTTAATTTGCTCATCAATTTGAAGTAATCATATAAATGATTGTGTATGGCCAACCATCTTTTTTGGGATTTTCATCAATCCATGCTGGATTATTAAAATAAATAAAGTGGTTTAAAATTAATTTGATCGTTTTAGATGGAAAATGACTTATTTAGGTTGCACCTGAACTAGATCTTGTAACCTCGCAGCTGTTAAATGTTTTACTTTCCCTCATATGTCATTGTAACATATAACAAAAAATGGTTATGGTTCACAGATCTGATACTGAAGCTTTTTTTATTCTTCTTTTTGGAGCATCTTCCTGATCCTGTCTGACTTGTAAAGGGAAAAAAATGCTACGTTATGGTAATGGGAGATTTTGACTGTATTAATGTGAATTATCCTTTACTGTGCTTTTAAAGATGTGCAATTCCTTAAAAGGAAATTGTCTAGACAACGTGTTAATAATTACACTCGGTGGAAAGTACTTAAGAAGTGGCTTGTAGAAGGTCAGTAAACAGAGAATGTGAAAGTGAAAGAAGCAACCGTGAGAAAGGAGAAATTGAAGAAAAGAACAGTGAATTTCGGTCACGTATGCATGACTGAAAGCAGAATAGAAAGTAAAAGTGTACACATTTGTTGCAGACAGTGCAGGTTTATAAATATGCACTGTTAGTCAGACTTCTCTGTCTTTCCCCGCTGAGCAGCAGAGGACCTGATATCCAGCTGCTCTCACTCACTTTCAGACAGATGAGTCATGAGTCTTTGTCTTCAGCAGGTCGGACTTAACTGTGAGTAGTTTGCATGTGTGTGTGTGTTTTAATAATTTAAGTATCTCTGTTATGTTTGTACTTAATGTTATTTCAACAGAAACATTAATGTGGCTGATGATTACTTCCATTTTTTTTTATTTTAGATTCTATTTTTCACATTTTTTACTCCATTAAAATAAGATGAATTAGTTCTTAGTAGTTTCTGTTTGGCACAAACAGGCAACTAAGTGATTTTTTTCATCCATAACCCAATACAAATATTGTGATAGATGGTACCTATTATTTATATGAAACAAACTCTAGCTGAAGATACGATTGAACTGATAGTTCCAGCTCTACTGAGCTAGTTTAATTATTAACTAGTGTTTCCTCTACAGCTAAAAGTCACTGTGAACAGAGCTGAATCTTTATCATGATTCATTTCATTGATTTTTCCACTATTAATAGGACTGAGACAGATATTGTAAACACATTAGTAAGTGGACTCTTTAATTTGATTGCTCATGAAGGGATGAAGTAGAAGTATAGATTGTTAATAGAGGAACTGATTCCTGAGTGCCTCCATCTAATCTACATTTTATTCTTTACAGGCTAATTTAACATATTCAAAATTAAGGTTAATGTTTGTTTAGGTTTATTTGTTCTAAAGTTTTTCCAGAATTGTTTTGGAGCAGGAAGGTGACTGTAGGTAATGTACAGGTTAAAGTTCTGCAGTAGCTGAACTTTTCTGAGTTAAAGGTCCAGACTAGTTTGTAAATGAATTTGAGTCCAGGTTTTATAGTTTTATTTTTAAGTAGCAGGCTGCAGAAAGAGGATTGACAAAACATTCAAAGGAATTTTTTCCAGGAAGACCTGGTCCAGATGGCACAGAGCTGCTGATAGAATCAACATTCATGAGAACAAGTTGGATGAGTGGAAAGGATTTAAATTCTTTTCATTATGATCTCTGTTTCCTCTTCATGAGAAACAAGCTTCTCTTTGTTTGTTGGTTCAATAATATCTAGACCAGAAGAAGACAGTCCCCATTTCATCACGGATTTCACATGTTTTTGTGTTTTTGTTCAGACTTGATATCACAAAGTTCAGCCAAATACTAATGACAGATCACTGCCTTTAAGATTTGTGTAAATTATGTTAATTCTGACTTTCCATCTGTGTGTTCTGTAATGAGGGATGAATTCAAATTATTGAAGAAGCTTTTCAAAGAGCTGGTGATTTACTTTCTTCATGTTAAACTAAATCTTCTTTTTGTTTCCACTTCCTCATTGTTTCCACTGATAGTCTTCCCAAATTCTTCAGTGACGTAGTTATAGTCTAAATATGTTGTGTTTTCAAGCAAGGATCCAAATGCAAACTGAATAGAGTCTTTAATAGTAGTAGCCAAAAACAGGATTTTGGCATCAATGGTTTAAGAAAAGTTGAAGTGTACTGTAATACCAAACTAACTTTCTGTCAAATACACTCCTATCTCAGTCATAGTAAATCCTCCTTCATGCATCATGTGAGCTGCTCTTCACTTCACTGCAGCTTCATGACACCATCTAGTGACTGAGAGCAGTAGTACAGCAGCTGATGCAGCTTTCTCTGACGTTCATATAATTAAGCTAAAGCCAATAATAGTTTGTCTAATAATTTTACCAAATGCTGGAATATTTGCAGCAATTTCGTGAAATTCCTGGAAAATTATGCTCTTTAATAACAATGAAAGACAATTATTTTTAGGAGCATAAATTAAACACATTATAGACAGATACATTACTGATATCCCATGTTTTAAAGCTGTGTTTCTTCAACAGATCCTGGACCATGGGTGCTAAAGTTTCAGTAAGGAATGAGACTCCTTACACCTGGTACTACTCCAGATCAGAGTCAGAGGTGAGAGTTTTTTTGCTCCTGATAATAATGATGTTCTTATTTTTAGAGGATTTAGGTTTTTCTTTCTGTTCTGTTTCGACTCATTCCATCAGGGCACTATTATATACAGTATGTGTTATATGTGTTACCTGCATGTTTCAAGTCATGAGGTTGGGAGGTGGACTATCAGGGACCAATGACAGTTAATGATTGGGTGGGGTAATTGGTGGTCCAGAGCCCTATAGATTCTGTTTTATTTTTTCCCAAATAATTTTTACATTTTTTTACATTTCCCATTTTTCCTGATTTATTTTGGGGGATTTGGATTTTTTCCTTCTCTTCAAAAACTAAATACATACAGCCAGTTGATTAAGAGAGTTTATCAGATAGACTTTAATATGCTATTGTTTCAGTCTTGGTGCTAAAGACTTTTTGTTTGTTTTTTTTGGTTTCTTAGGGATTTCGTACTCTATATAGCGGCAGTACTGCAGAGTATGATGAGGAGCGGTCAATCTGGCGTTATATTTATCTGAGATACAACAATCACGGTTGGAATACACTGTCATATGAATTCAACACGAACAAAGGCAATCCCACCTTCACCATAAGAGAGAGCTATGACCGCTCACACTTTCAACTGCACTGCAGCACAGAAAGTAATGTTGCACAGTGTCCCAATTACGGTGAGTTCCATATTTTCTGTCAGTCTATTTCAGCTATAGTTTAAACCATCAATGAGATCAAATCAAACAAAATGTGGTTTTCTAGATGCCACTGACAGGGTGAGTTAGATTTAGAACATTTAAGGCATTGAGGTTTTTTTAGTTCCATTCATTAAAATTGGATGGGAGAACGGAGGAGTTGAGCAAGAGACAACTCAAGACAAACAAATAAGTTTGTTTTGAATTACTGTTGTAAATCACTTCCAAATGCTAGAGGCTAAACATTTATGAAAGCAATCTCAAGTTTATTTGATAATTTTAAATGGAAAATTAAACTTAATCTTGCATGTCAGTACATTATTTTTTGTTTTAGAAAAAAGTATAAAAAGTATAAAATAAATACACATTTAAGTGACATAGTAAGATAAATAGAACAAAAACATACTGTAATTATCATTCAACACTATGCAAGTACATACACACTATATGCAATTTTACAAATACTAATGTAAAATTACCGCATTTCTTTCTAAAGGGAATGAAACAATTATTATTGAAACTTTTAATTGAACAAATAAAAACTTAACACATGAATCTCTTCAATAGGAAAACAGGAGGATGACCAGCGACAACAAGAACAGCAGCGAAGACAGCAAGAGGAGGAGAGAAGACAACAGGAGGAAAGAAGAAGACAGGAAGAAATCTGGCGTCAACAAGAAGAGCAGCGAAGACAGCAAGAGGAAGAGAGAAGACGACAGGAGGAGAGAAGAAGACAGGAGCGTCTGGAACGAGAGCAGAGGATTCAAGAGGAGATAGACAGAGAGAGTGAGATCTCTAGAGAGAAACTGTCTCAATCAAGGGAGAAGCTTCGCCAGAAACTGAGCTTCCAAGGTCAGGCACACCATCATGAGCGCACACAAGTTCTCCACCAGCAAATAGAGGATGATGCAGATGCAATTGAGAGGAATGAGGTATGATGTTAATGGGGCACTTTCAAAATGAATGTCCATATCAGGGGCCAGGAATGGTTTTACCCAACATATATGAGTTTATTTTATAAAATGATTCTCAGAAGAGTCACAGTACATTTAGTCTTTCATTTCTATGATCTGGACAGGCATTGTTAAAAATACAGTTGTCCAGATTTTACTCTGGGTTAACCAATCAACCAATCAAATCAATCACATCCACTTCTTTTCTACATGCGTTGCTTGGTAAGGCCTATTAATAGATGAAAAGAAGCATGTGGGCCCCTGCAGCAGTTATGAGAACAAAGTTTTCACCTCTCATACTTACAGGTTGGCAACCTGTCTTTTTATCAGTCCAAAGGGCTTTTTTTGCTTTAGATGTTATTCATTTGAGTTGTCCTTTGGGCTTGCTTTAAACAGAATTATTTCAGATAAAACCCATGGATAAAACTACTTACTAACTTATTTCCCATTAAGGCCTCTCTCCTGCAGCAGTCTGTTATCAAGTTAACTGCATTCTGTGGTCATACAAGTTTATTTTGCAAAGCCAAAGCCATTTACAAATCTGAATCAATTATTCTGTAGTGTCTGCCAAAAGAGCATTGCTGGGTTTCATTTACCATTTGTCCTGTTTATTCCATTCACTGAAAAAATTCACCAAAATAGCCTAACCTTAACACTAATGACCAAGATTAGATACATTTTGTTGTTAATCAGTTTTATTTGGAATGTCCAACTTCATACCTGTAGATGTTACTACACCACAACTTTAAGCCTAACCTTTCTGGCCCTTGGTCTAATCAATTGAAGGAAATCATTTTGCAAGTAAAGCATTTGAAACAATTTGCCACACAATTAAAGATATTACTGTAAATGTTTAATTCAGGTGCATTCACTCTTCTTTTTCTGTTCATCTCCAATGTAGCTTGCAGATGTAGAGAAGAAATTCAAAGAACTTCTCTCAAAATACAACATCACAGAAGACAAAAACTTGCAAGACTGTGGACTTGATGACAGGATTAAAATGCTGCATAATGAACTTACAGCACAATATTGCAGACAAAACAAACTTTCAAATTGGTCTCAGTTTACATTTGACCATGCTGTGGGATATGAGGATCTTTCTTTAACTGAGAAACTCACCATTCTTGAGGCAGTTCTGCAGGTAACTCTTCAGGGCATCACTGAGACCGAAATTGAAAATGTTCTTTCACTTAACTGGGAGAAGAAGTATGAGTTCCTTTTCTGTTTGGTTGAGGAACTTTACGTCACGAATTCAACTCTGGGTGAAAACATTTTCTTGAGAATTCTTGATGCAATTTCAGAACTTCTACCAAAAAGTAGGGAGACTCTTGGTCAAATTCTGTTCAACAACATCTGGACACCAACAGAAATAATGCTCTTCATCCGCAAAGTTTCATCGATAGACAAGGATCAAATCCCCCAAGTCCTCCACATGGTACAGACTTACAGGTTGAGCTGCCTCCTCACACTCTCTGCTCTGAAGAAGCAAGACCCACTTAAGTTTCTACAACAACAAGTAACAAACGATAAGGACAAAGATTCTGAAACAATTCTAAAAGAACTCTCTGAATCCCAGTGCCCAGAGAATGTTCTGACAGTGATCGAGGATGTGCTCAGACACATGGAAACAGAACTTCCAAAATATCTTGATAAAGATCTTACTGAGAAGGATATAGAGGAAGGCAAGATGAAGATTAAATCTCTTGATTTAGCAAACCCTGATATCAATACTCTGAAGGAAGTGTTGATTACAATGTCTATAGCTGTGCAAGACAGCTCAACATTCACTGGGAAAGATGGAAACCTGATTCAAGGCTATTTTCCAAGACTGACTCAGCTGTCATCATTACTTTTGCTCCTACTGTCACAGCTAACTGCAAATAAAGGCTGTCTCCTTGAGATTGGCACAGGTGAAGGGAAATCTTGCATCTTGGCAATGTTTGCTACAATCCAGGCTATTCGTGGAATTAAGGTGGACATTGTGACAAGCTCTCCAGTTCTTGCAAGACGGGACCAGGAGGAGTGGAAGAAATTGTTTGTAATGTTTGGTGTCTCATCATCGGTAGTACCCCCACCACTCTCAGAAGCATATGGTCCTGTGGAACAAGACAAGTTGTTAGAAAATGCATATCAACAACAAATTGTGTATGGCACTGTTGGTACTTTTGCAGCAGACACATTAAAACAAGAGTTTGAGAGGAGAACTACCCGAGGAACCAGAGGATTTGAACTAGTGATAGTAGATGAAGTGGACTACATGACCTTGGATAATGGAGTTCAAGTGACATTTCTGTCTCATGAAACCAGTGGTTTGAGGCATATGGAGCAAATTCTTGCCAACATTTGGGCAATGATATCTACTTGTCAACCAATAGAATTGTTTGATACAGGTGAGATAAAATGGGCAACAAGGATCCAACACTTCCATAAGGCAGCAACATCTGCTGTTATAGGAATGGAAGCATCAGACAACTTCTCGCCCTTTGACATTTTGCTACCAGGTGTGGATTTGGGCTTTTATTCACAAGAGGATATTGAGAGATTGAGGCAAGCTGAGATTAAAACAGACTCAAAAGATACAGCTGATGACTTTCAGGATGCCAGCATGACAGCGATTGACCAAGTCATGAAAAAAACAGGAATTTCACAACAGTATGACCTTCTAGGTATATTTCAGGAGGTAATGGAGAACAGTGTGGCTTTTGATTGTTATACGGAAGAGAACAACAAAGCCAAACATTATGGGGCACAGGGAGGACATGCTGACTTGAAAGTCAAAATGTTACTTCTTGAAAATGGATTAGCATGTGAAATCATGTCAGAAAAATCTCTCATTGAAGCAACAGTGAGTGCATTAAAGTCCTGTATTATGTACTCAGACAAATGTTCTGATCCCAAAAAATACAGCAGCTCTATCGTTATCCCTCATTTCTTAAGGGGATATGTTGAAAATCAGTTACCAGTGTTTGTTGAGAATGCTTTGAGGGCCATTGAGATGACTCAGGGCAGAGAGTACATGATAGACATTTCACCAGCTGCAGAGAAGTCAGTAACCAGTGATGCTGACAAGCATCAGTATGATGCCATAATTCCAGTGGACTTCAAAGCCAGTGGGGTGTTGGAGAAAAACAAGAAGTGGGGCAATGGACTCCAACAGTTTTTGGAAATGAAGCATCAACTTGCAGTTTCACCATTATCCAGTGTGACTAACTACATGTCTAACTTCCATTACTTCAAACGGTATGTCGATGGAAATGGCATATTTGGTGTTTCTGGTACATTGGGTGGTGATGCAGACAAAGACTTTCTGGATAGGCATTACAGAACAAAGAGCTATACTATTCCAGCTCATCGTCATAAAAAAATGGTTGAGTTGCCAGCCATGGAAGTGAATGGGAGCAATAACCAATGGATCCAGACTGTTTGTGAGACTGCCTGGAAAGCGGCGAGCAGTGGACAAGTTGTCCTGGTGATATGTGAAGATGTTAAGACAGCAAATGAGCTACACGTGAAAATGCAAGATGAAGAGAGATTTGAGCCACACCAGATCACAATGTACACAATTAGTGAGAGACACAACATTGAGAAAGCAAAATTTAGAGGAGGGAGTGTTATCATTGCTACAAACCTTGGAGGAAGAGGAACAGACATAAAGGTTGAAGATAAAGTAAATGAACATGGTGGACTCTTTGTGCTTCTCACGCACTTCCCACGCAATCGAAGAGTGGAGAAACAAATCTTTGGTCGCACTGCTCGGAAAGGAAACCCTGGCATGGTCCAGATGGTTCTGAACTCTGATCATCTAGCACCAGCGTACCAAGGTCAGTCTGTTGAAATAATGCGGCAGCTCAGAGAAGAGTATGAAATCAAGCGTATTCATGACATGGAAAGCGATGAAATGGTAGAAATAGACTTGAAGGAAAACCTCTTTTCCACATTTTGTCAATTCCTCGTGGACTTTGATGGGAATTACACAGAGGAAGAAAGAAAAGATCTCTCAAGATTGGACCTTGATGATATACCTCATCATCTCAGATACTATCAGACAAAGTATGATTATCAGCCAGCCCTGAATGCTTTGAAAGAAGCCTGGGCGTTGTGGCTGACTCTTCATGAGGAGCATATCAACAGACATGATACCATCCAAGAACTTCAAACAGACCTCATCAAGACAATGGAAGAAACCAAAGCAAAGCTTTTGCAGGGGATAAGTGACAATTACTATGATCACATTAAGCAGGCAGTTCTCAGAACCGACCTACACTGCAGAAACAAATCCAAATGTGACTATGGAGCTAAAACCTATTGGCAGAAGGTAGCAGATTCTGACCCATTGTACAAAGCTGTGGCACTCTACAACCAGGCATACATCACCATCAACCTGTCCGAGGGGGACTATAAAGCAGAGGCAAGAAGACTGTTGGAGCAGGCTAAAAAGTCTATAGATGTTCATGTCTCAGAAATATCAAACACAATGGTCGCTTGTCAGATGTCTGTTACTGACAAACTGAAACAGCAAGGAAACACAAGCAACAACTTTCAGAGTCAAATGGAGGCCAGAATGAACATCCTCAAGTCTTGGATGACATATATTGATAATGCATTGAAGAAACTCGAAGAGCTGGAAAAAAGCAACAGTGATGCATTAACAGAGGAATGTTCGGTCTACATGTTGTTGGAGGAAAAAGATTTCATCGTCTCAAATGAGCTGATGGCGCTCTATGAGCATGGCCTTGGTATTGTCTTTGAGGTGAAAAAGAAGCCTAAGTTTTGCTTTGATGCTCTCATTTGTTTCTTCCTTGGGGTACTCCAGGTGATGGCTGGGGTTCTCGTTTGTGCCTTATCATTTGGCACTGCAACCCAGTTTGGACTTGGCCTAATAAGTGAGGGAGTATCAGACATGATAAGTGGAATTGAGGGCATGATAACAGGTACATTTGACTGGGTATCATGGGCGATATCCAAAAGTATCAGCATTGGAATGTCTTTGCTTTCTGCTGGATTCAGCACCATTAAGAAAGCTGTCACCTCAGTGTACAAGGTGGCAACATCCCTGCTTAAAGGAACTAAGTCCTTCTCCTCTGTTGCCACTGATATCATCAAGTCAGGAAAACATGTGTTTTCATCTATCAGAGGAACTGCTCAGTCAACCGTCTCCTCCATTGGTAAACAAACCTTTGGAAGTGCAATGAAAAAGATGACATCTTCAACAGCTTTTAAGCAGAACTTCAAACATGCTGCCAAATATGCTGTACAGGAGATAGGGAAGCAAGGTGTGATCAGTGGTATGAACTATGCAGTTGATGAAGGCCTGAAGGCGATCTTTGAAAAGATTTTGGATTCAGCTTTTAGGAATGTTGTTACTTCAGCAGTGAAGCAGAACAAGGACTTGAAGCAAGCTCTCACTGACTTTATCTGCTCACATGTTCCAAAAGCAGCTTTGAAGAAAGAAAACTTCAAGATTAGTAAATTGGATGAGAAAGCAATGATTGACACCATTGTTTTATTAACTGAAGAAGTCATTCCTGACCTCATGATGGACTGCTCTAAAGTACATGAGGTTATCGGCAGACTCACCGAGGTGTGCAATGGAGCAACAGACCTTATGGACAAAGCAAGACTTTCTGGCATTACCAAGGCGGCTGAGTTATCTTTGAAAGTTGCAGATTGCACTACCCATTACGTTGAAATGTTGAATTCTGCTCCAACAAAAAGGGTCATTGATGAAACCTTTGTTCCTAAGTTACTGAGTAACATTAAGGAGCTTCAGCAACATGCAGAGAAATATGACCAAGATGGACGACACAATTTACAAGATGTTCAACGTCTTGAAGACACAATTCTGTGCAACATTGCAGAGAGTGTTTCCCAATCATTTATCAAGGCTTGCTCTGGACATATGACCTCCTATATGACAAAACTGTATAAGAGTGAGTTGAACAAGGCTACTGGTAAAGTTGTTGGCAACATACTGGGCAGACATAAAACTCAAAGTTTTTTTGATGATCAGAGACATAAGCACAATATGAGATCAGCCAGTCACAGAGCAGTGAAGACGATTACAGAGGAGGAACAGATGGAGTTAAACCATTATGTTGAACAGATAAGCAATGAAGACCACCCTGCTACAGCACTTGATATCATTGTGCTCACAAAAAGCAACTTACTAGATGGTAGAGGGATTCGCCTGAATGTCATTGATGAGCATGGAAACAGACTCTCAGAGGAATATTACAAAGGAACAGACGAGTCTGCTGGTACCATCACACTACAGCTGACAAAGCGTGCAAAAGATCTGCAGCAACCAGAGTAAGTTCACTGAAAAGTCTCTTTGACAATTTCAGTCTAGTTATATGGATATTTCAGATCAAGCAATTCAAACAACTTTGCTCTATAATATCCTGAATTTTGTGCTCCACACTTAAAGATTAAAGTTTTTCTTTTTCAGGAAAAGAAGCATCTTCTCTTGGCTCAAAAGAAAGTTGGGTTTACAGAAGCCACAAATGTACAGCGGCCATTTTGACATTGTTCAAGATGATGACACAGTGGTCCAGGTGAACTCAACAAACCAGAATTGTCTCTATCATGCAATTGCACAAGCAACTAACAGTGACTCAAGTGATCTTAACAGAGATGCTGTGGAGCTTCGTGAGAAAGTGAAAAATGAAGTAAGTATTCTTCTTATATGTGATAACTTTTCACATTACACCTCTTAAGGGGTGGTGTAAACAGAAATTTAGATGCTTTGATCAAAATGGTGAAGTTTCAAACATATATCCATGTCACAGATCGATTCCTTCTTGCTGCTATCTGACGTAGCTACACAACTATGAATTCATGGACAAATTCTACAAATGTGTGCATGTGAGCGATTAACTTTATTGAGACAATTCTTTTGATCAGGTCCAGAAAAACCTTCCTTCATATGCACCAATTATTAAGCTTCAGAGAGGCTATGAAGACTCCCATGAAAACCCTGGGAAATATGCCATCACTGGAGGAATAAACAGAGATCATTCAAATCTTCTTACCAGAGAGGAATATTTGAGGAGTACCAGCTCAATCAATACTGGTGAATGTGACATTATCAGAAGCTATAAGCTTGCATCTGTTGATAAATACAAATGGTAAGTGACTTCAATATTTAATGTGTTCTGAACTGGTCACATAATCAAGTTCAAATAATGTTATTTTGTCCAAGTATAACCTATTACATACTCAGTTATTAAGTGTTCATTGCAAGAGCATAACAAATATGGATCATGGATGAAACGGTTATGTATTTTTATTTTCTTACCAGTTTGAAAGAAGCTCGAAGATCTGATAATAACAACAACGGAATCCTGAATGCAGACCACATTCCACCCAAGGATTCCATTCGCAAAGCTTGGGAGGGGACAAAAAACAATCCTGAGCTACAGGAGCAGCTCCAAAGGAAGAATCCACAGCTTTACCAAATGATAGAGAGCATAAAAGATGACAATAATGGACAGAATCTTATTGCCATGGAGGTGTTGGCTGTCGATCACAGATGTGCTCTGACCACGGGGGCAAGCAGTAATGCCAAGAAGTGCAGGTCAACATTAGATTCTGTCTGAATGGTTTTAATCAGATGAATCCTGTGATTTTCTACTTGACCTATCGATATTGTTTTACTCCTCACAGGGAGCTGCTAACAAAATCCCTTGTCAATGGAGATGTGGTGAAAATGCTGAAACAGTCTATGATTGCAGCTCACCCTGTGACCTCACAGGAAGTTATGGCTGATGTAACAGGTAAGTGGCATTTATTAGTGAATAGAAAAGAGGATAAAATATTATTTTTCATTGAAGTAGGACTCATTACTTTCATAATGGCTACCATTTAGGCTACTGTTTAGGCAGAGAGCAGACCTGTCCCAGATGATCTAAGAGGTCTGGATGGTTCATAAGGGATCAGCAGATCAGAGATACTTAGGCCATAGACCATTCAGAGCTTTATAAACCAGTAAAGTTATTATGTTAAGTCAATTCTTTGACAGACAGGAAGCCAGTGCAAGGACCTCAGAACTGGAATGATATTATCTACTTTTTTAGTCTTAGTGGACTCCAGCAGCAGCATTTTAAATTAGCAGCTTAGAGAGGCCTATAAAGACCCCATTACAGTAGTCAAGTCTACTGAAAAATAAAAGCATGGGAAAGCTTTTTCAAGTCTTGGCTTCAAGTCAAGGCTTTAACATCACTGATTGAAGCTGAGTGCTGACTTTCGTTCCTCTTTGGCTCCATAAACAAATACCTTAGTTTTATCTTTGTTTATTTGGAGAAAGTTCTGGCACATCCAGTCATTTATTTGGTCAATGCATTTACTCAGTATTTGCACAGGATTATAATCTCCTGATGATATGCTGATATAAATGTGTCATCTGCATAATTATGGTAATTCATTTATCTTCCATAATCCATAATTCCATAATATTTTCTTCCATAATCTTAGCTAGTAGGAGCATGTACATGTTGAATAGTAGAGGACCCAGGATTGAACCTTGGGGACTCCACAGGTTATGTCTGTATGTTCAGATGTGTAATTGCCTATGGACACAAAGTACCATAACCATGCAATGTTAAACCTTTTCCACTTTTCATGACATACATCATTCTATTTCTAGGTGAAAACAGAAAAGAACCCCATAATCAAATGTCAGAGGAAGGCACCAGGGGCTACTACAAAGCAGGATACACCAACATTGTGGCAGTGTACAGCCGGCAGGGACTCATCGATCAGAATCAGAGAGAGGAGCTGATGAACTGGGTGAATCAAGACAAACATGAAGATAAAAACACACCTGAGTATAAGGAAATCCTTGAAGCCCTTAAATAGAAAAAAAGACTAGGTCTAGAACTAGAATATGGCTGGACTGCATCTATAAAATGCCAAAAGACGGGCATGTGTGGTGTTTATGTGACTTTGTAAAAGTTAAAATAATGTTTTTGCCTTTATGATTTTTATATTACTTAGTCTGACTTAAGCATTGGTTTGATCATGTGTTTTTTAAAAATATTGTTTATGATAATCCTTTTTAGAAATCAAGAATTGCATATGATGTGCTGTTTTCCCTGTAGATGATTGTTTATCATTAGCAGCTTTGTCTGAATCTTATGCTTAAAGCACAATGTAGATCCTATTCTGACACATCAGGGCCTGATGCATCTTAACTGAGGGACCTCTGCTCTAACTGCCCCTTTTATTTGGTGTCCTGATCCTGATAAATGCTGTTTTAATTTGTAATATATGTGATATCATGATCTGACTGTTCACCAATAAGATGTGGCGCATTAACATATGATAATTTGTATGATAATTTGTAATACCAATTGAGAAGACCTCCCTCAGTCATAAGTGGATAAAGAGTAATGTAACAGCTGAGGAGAGTAGATTTTTGGGAGATTTTTTGAGGCTTTTGAAAACTTCTTTATTTTACTTTTTGCTTGCTCCTTTTGGACACATTATATTCTGCTGAAATAAAACTAAAGTAGATCCATTTGATCTACTGAAAAGGCTTTTTTCTTCTTTTTGGACCATCTTCCTAATCCCAGTTTCCTCTATTTACTATACATACATGCATACATACAAACACACACATAAAGTTATTTCATAAGTTATTTTATATATATATATATATATATATATATATATATATATATATATATATATATATATATATATATATATATATATATATATATATATATATATATAAACTTTTTATAAGTTAAAAGTTAAACTTAAAAGTTAACTATCCAAGTTGTTAGGGTTAGACCACATGGCAGTTTTGTCACTGGCCCTTTAATGTGAATTATCCTTTACTGTGCTTTTAAAGATGTGCAATTCCTTAAAAGGAAATTGTCTAGAAAATGTGTTAATAATTAGACTTGGTGGATAGTTCCTGAGAAGAGGCTTGTCTAAGGCCAGTAAACAGAGAGGGTCAAAGGTGAAAGGAGATAGTGAGAAAGGAGAAGTTGACAGAAAGGACAGTGAAGTTTCAGTCATGGATGTGTGGGTGAAAGCGTAACAAGAAGTGTCAATTTCCAAAGCTGAATTAACAAGTTTGTTGTAGACAGTGCAGGTTTTGTGTCCATGTGTATGTGTGTGTTCTTGCTGTTATAAATATGCACCGTTTTGACATATTTTGCAGATACATTTTTTTCTGCCCCACCAAGTGAGGTAATTGCAGACCCATACGTGACATTCTGTTCACACATTAGCTCCCGCCCCACACAGTGATGCAGCTGGAAAGGACGCTCTTAATGGTGCCTCTGTAATATATGGTCATGGTGGGTGGTGGAGCATTTTCCCAGTTGAGGTTGGTACAGGAAGCAGAGGTGTCTGGCTAAGATAAAGTATTTAGATGCTGTTGATTAACTGAATATTAATGAAACTAACTTTCTGTCAAATACATTCCTATTCATGCATCATGTGAGCTGCTCTTCACTTCACTGCAGCTTCATGACACCATCTAGTGACTGAGAGCAGTAGTACAGCAGCTGATGCAGCTTTCTCTGACGTTCATATAATTAATTTGTGAGGAAAAATTCACTCTTGAAACAATATGACAGTTATTCAAGCAGCCGATACAGTACAGTTTGTCCAGGATCATAAAATCCTAGGTTTACAGTAGTTAAAAGAAGTTCCACCAATTCCAGGAATATTTGCAGCAATTTTGCAAAATTCCTAGAAAAGGATGCTCTTCACTCACAATGAAAGACAATTATTACAATTATTAAAAACAAAAATTAAAATGTTGGGGTCTCCAGGTCATCGGGTGAGTCTGAGGAAGTAAACATACAATTTGTTAGAAGCTTGTCAATGAATAATAAGAGTTACATGTAAAACTGTGGGTTGGATTAGTGTTAGTCTCTTACCAAGTGTATCGATTCCCTAATTTCTGGGGGATCGACTCCCCTGGAGTCAGGAACATCATCATCTGTGTGAGTGAAATGGGTTAAATAAATGAGTATGTACAGAAATGGTTTTATAGGGCATATTTTTTATGTAGCATTCATTTCAATGTTATTATTTTCCTTTTAAAGTGAGTTCTGCTGTTGATGTTACCAGGTTACACAATAATCCATATATACATGGATTTTGTTTTCTGCATTACATCATTAACAGCATTAATTGTTACAGTAAGTAAAACAAATTTAAATATTTATCATTGATGGGGAAAACAATAAGCACTCAGGTAACATGTAATCATAAATAATAAACTAATAAAGAAAATGTGCAGTTATTAATTTGAAATGCTGCCACTCATATGCTGTTGATAATGAACACTGTCTTCATGTAAACCTTGATCAGGTTGAATATTCTGTAGCTAATGTGGTGATTGGTGTTTCTGCTTTTATTTTGGTAACACTGTTTCTGTGTCACTCTGTTCTACCTGAGGCTCACTTCCCTGATGGAGGAGTGATTGTGTCCACCGGTTCCTGTTTAACCATCAACCCGTGCTACTTACAGCCAGCGGTGACCCTCCTCGACCCCAGAGTATCCAGATAACTCCCGTGGTATGGTATAGGCCCAACTCCTTGGTAATTTGTGTCTACTTGTGAACCCTGTGATTTGTGATTAAATTGTGCCTCTCCTCTTGTTTTTTCCAGTGGCTCCCGCTACCCACACCGCCCAGCAATCCCTGTTGTTGGATTCATCCACACTTGTAAATAATCACTTGTGGTAACTTGTATCATCGTTTCTGGGTCCTTTAACTCACCCTATACACTCACCGGCCACTTTATTAGGTACACCTGTCCAACTACTCGTTAACACTTAATTTCTAATCAGCCAATCACATGGCGGCAATGCATTTAGGCATGTAGACATGGTCAAGACAATCTCCTGCAGTTCAAACCGAGCATCAGTTTGGGGAAGAAAGGTGATTTGAGTGACTTTGAACGTGGCATGGTTGTTGGTGCCAGAAGGGCTGGTCTGAGTGTTTCAGAAACTGCTGATCTACTGGGATTTTCATGCACAACCATCTCTAGGGTTTACAGAGAATGGTCCGAAAAAGTATCCAGTGAGCGGCAGTTCTGTGGGCGGAAATGCCTTGTTGATGCCAGAGGTCAGAGGAGAATGGCCGGACTGGTTCGAGCTGATAGAAAAGCAACAGTGACTCAAATAACCACCCGTTACAACCAAGGTAGGCAGAAGAGCATCTCTGAACACACAGTACGTCCAACTTTGAGGCAGATGGGCTACAGCAGCAGAAGACCACGCCGGGTGCTACTCCTTTCAGCTAAGAACAGGAAACTGAGGCTACAATTTGCACAATTTGAAATTGGACAATAGAAGATTGGAAAAACGTTGCCTGGTCTGATGAGTCTCGATTTCTGCTGCGACATTCGGATGGTAGAGTCAGAATTTGGCGTCAACAACATGAAAGCATGGATCCATCCTGCCTTGTATCAATGGTTCAGGCTGGTGGTGGTGGTGTAATGGTGTGGGGAATATTTTCTTGGCACTCTTTGGGCCCCTTGGTTCCAATTGAGCATCGTTGCAACGCCACAGCCTACCTGAGTATTGTTGCTGACCATGTCCATCCCTTTATGACCACAATGTACCAACTTCTGATGGCTACTTTCAGCAGGATAATGCTCCATGTCATAAAGCTGGAATCATCTCAGACTGGTTTCTTGAACATGACAATGAGTTCACTGTACTCAAATGGCCTCCACAGTCACCAGATCTCAATCCAATAGAGCATCTTTGGGATGTGGTGGAACGGGAGATTCACATCATGGATGTGCAGCCGACAAATCTGCACCAACTGTGTGATGCCATCATGTCAATATGGACCAAACTCTCTGAGGAATGCTTCCAGCACCTTGTTGAATCTATGCCACGAAGAATTGAGGCAGTTCTGAAGGCAAAAGGGGGTCCAACCTGTTACTAGCATGGTGTACCTAATAAAGTGGCCGGTGAGTGTATATTGCTGGTATAAATCATGTTATTGATCCCCTCCTTTAGAAACACTGCAAAATGTAAATTGTATCTTGTAATGTGTTCGGGAAGCAGCAGCAGACCAACTGACAAACCTGTCTCTATGTTCTCACCTTACAGTAGTACTGTTCTACCATATTTGTACTTTTTATAAGTATTTAATTTGTTGACTTTAATGTACTTCAGTTTTCTTTGGTTGAAGTTACCAGGTTACACATTAACATATTTTTTGTTAACAAAGGTGCTATTTCCTGCATTGCAATAGAATTCATAAGTAAAGTGAATTTACACATTACATTTAAAATATATAGGGGAAACAATAAGCAGATGGGCGACACGGTGGCGCAGGGGTTAGCGCTGTTGCCTCACAGCAAGAAGGTCGCAGGTTCAAGACCTCCTTGGTCCTGGGTCTGGGACCTTTCTGTGTGGAGTTTGCATGTTCTCCCTGTGTCTGCGTGGGTTTTCACCGGGTACTCCGGCTTCCTCCCACAGTCCAAAAACATGCTGAGGTTAATTGGAGACTCTAAATTGCCTGTAGGTGGGAGTGTGAGTGTGAATGGTGTGTGTGCCCCACGATTGAAAAAAAAAAAAACTCTATTATTCTATTATTAGTTCTATTATTAGAACATAACACTACTCACCAACCGAAACCGAAAGTAAACGCACGCGCTATATATGTAGCCTGGTTCATCGGCTCAGATGATCAGTGGATCACGTCAGAGAGCGGAGCGAACAAGGTGAGAGATATGAACCAGTCCACAAGTTTTACCGATTAGCTGATCAACTCGAGAATAATGCATTAAATGACGCTGCCTTCAATATTCTAGATAATTAAAGATGGAAGAACAAGTGAGACAAAATTAGCCCATCAGTTTTACTATTTATCTTTTATTGCGGTTATTATTTTAATATCACTGTAACATTGACAGTCTAGATGCGTGCGTAAAAACAAGAAAATAAAAAGAAAAAGTTTCATTACGCTGTGATTAAAAGCGAGTAGTAGTAAATGCAAACGCTATTATGTATTATGCATATTTTTTTTTCTGTTTGAACAAACAATTAAAAACTGGCCTATGTTTCTGTTTTCTCCTAGAAACAAAACGTAATGAACAGGCAAACCCTGCTGAAGGCAGCTGCTGCGCCCTGAGAGCGCGAGCGAGAGGTAGAGATTGGACGATGGTGCAATTTGCGCATTTGGGGAGCGGTACTCACTGGTGCTATAGTGTGATTCAGCGCTGCTGTGGTCTGCCTGGCTACGCCCTCCTCTGCTGGACTGGAGAAGCCTGGATCGGGACCGTCAATAAATGCAGATTAAAAAGCTTTAAATTGCAATAGCTCCTTGACAAAGGCACCGAGCAGTGATGGGAATTTCGGCTCTTTTTAGTGGCTCAGCTCACCAAGGCTCCCAAACGGCTCTCCATTATACCTTTTTTAATTCAGCCAAATTTAGCACTGCTTTGACTTGTATTAAAATACAAATGGTAAAATAAAAATTAAAACACCAAAGCCACAGATACAAAATTAAAATAGAAGTTAAAACACTAAAACATCTGATTCCAAAATTGAAATAAAAATGAAAACACTAACACCACAGATTCAAAATTAAAATAAAAATGTATTTATGCACAGATGTCATCAATAGATCACAGATAGACATTTTATTACTGTAATGTTTCTCAGGGGTTATTGAGTTTTACCAAACTAGGAAACGTGTAAAGTGTCTAATTCTTGGTTTATAATTAGTTATTACTGCTATATGACACCAGGAAGTGATTATTTATGTATTTATCCATCAAGTGAGCTGCTCTTCACTTCACTGCAGCTTCATGACACCATCTAGTGGACTGAGAGCAGTAGTACAGCAGCTGATGCTCCTGACTCATAAATATTTGCATCAGCTTGCAATTTTGCAGAAATTCCTGTGATTAAAACCTGTTGCTGTTAAGATTTTGATACCAATATATCATCATGAATTGAATGTCTATACCATGAGATGAGAATGAAAGACAATCCCATTGATATCCTTTATCAATGTATCGATGACGATGATCTAGATCGAAATGATCAAAAACAGTGAGTTCAGAAAGTGTGTAGGATTAGTCTGTATTTGGGGAACTGCTCATGTGATGCTTATTTTATTCTATTAACTTAAGCACAACTTAAATACAGTTATACATAACAATACCCATGTTTTAAAGCCGTGTTTCTTCAACAGATCCTGAACCATGGGTGCTACAGTTTCCATAAGGAATGAGACTCCTTACACCTGGTACTACTCCAGATCAGCGTCAGAGGTGAGAATGACTTTGTTCATAGTTTTACAGGATTTAATTTGCTCATTAATTTGAAATAATTGTTATGATTTTGCTCATACATGAGCAAAGCTATTTATTTAATAGACATGTATGGCAAGACAGGTTTATTTGCATAGCACATTTTAACAACAAGGTCATTCAAAGTGCTTTACATAAAACATTTAAAGCATCAAGATACAATTTAAAAACAATCAAAAATTTTAATTAAAAAAGTAATGTTACATGACATCAGCAATAGGCAGCGGAAAACAGAAAAGTCTTCAGCTCTGACCTAAAAACAGTAGGAGTTGCAGCAGATCAGCAGTTCTCTGGGTGGTTGTTCCAGTTCTCTGGGAGTTTGTTCCAAGTCTGTGGGGCATAGAAACTGAACGATGCTTCTCCATGTTTAGTTCTGACTCTGGGAACAGAGAGCAGACCTGTCCCAGACCATCTAAGAGGTCTGGATGGTTCATAAGGAATCAGCAGATCATAGATACACTAAGGCTCCAGACCATTCAGTGCTTTATAAACTAGTAAAATACTTTAAAGTTAATTCTTTGGCAGACAGGAAACCAGTGCAAGGACTTCAGAACTGGAGTGACATGAGCTACTTTTTTGTCTTGCTGAGGCATGAGGCCTTTAATCCTTTAATTCAACTGTTCATGCTTTTGCCTCCCTAAACCATCATATCTTCTACCACTTTGTTCCTTTTACGTTGTTTACCCTTAAACGCTAAATGAGTTAGAGCCCATTGTAGAGTCCTATGTCTTTAGTCCTGCTAGCCAGTGCAGCAGTAGCCAACTGTTCTCTGTTTCAGCAGCAGTCTATGAAAATGCCAAATAAAGCTCTCAGCATTAATGAGGTAAGCATCAATTGAAGTTGTATAGGGCATTTGCATTATTAAATATTATTATATTTAAATTATATTATCATATGTCCAGCTATCCACAGGGCCCTGATTGTCCACCTACATTATATTTGTATGCATTGTATTGTAATTTTCATTTTAAAATGTACGGTAAGAAAGCTCAATGTTCTCCAGTGTTAACAACACTGTCATTGTTAATAATGAGAGTGCTGTAATAATATGTGTAGCACTACAATTTCTAAGTCTTTAATAAAATGATCCTTTTTTGCCTCTTAGGGATTTCAATGTCTAGAGAGCGGCAAGAGTGCATCATATGGAGAGTATCAGTTGATCTGGCGCTATATTTATCTGCGATTCAACAATCATGATCAAAATGATTTTTCATATGAATTCAACACTCACAAAGGCAGCCCCACCTTTATAATAAGAGAGAGCTATGACCGCTCCCACTTTCAACTGCACTGCAGCACAGAAAGTGGTGTTTACCAGTGTCCCAATTATGGTGAGTTTACACATATTTTTAATAATGTTAATTACTTTCAGCTGTAGTTTAAACCATTAACAGAATATCGATGCAAACAAATTATGGTTGGTAGAGGTTTTTCTCTGGTGCCAGAGAGAGTGTATAATTGTCAGGTCACGGGTTAGATTTAGGCAACATTTGTGATATTTAGTCTTTTAAATTTATATTCAAGAAGTTTTTTAACATTAACATAGCACAAACATTTTTGAAATAAAGGAGTGAGTGTGTGTGCTTCATTAAAGGTCATCATTTTTGCAAATTTACAAGTACAAACAAGCACACTTTCCCTAACTTGTGACCATATATCATATAATAAAAGCATTTTATAGCCTCCAAAATGCTTTAACACATAACATATATACCTGTAAAGTTTACATCCACTTCATAACATTTTACAGTCACTAATATAAAAAAAATGCTTTGTAACATTAATGAAATGTGTGTTGCATTTTCAAACATTATTAAAAAGGGGATCTCCTCAGAGGGAACAAATAAAAATCAAAAACTTAATGCATTAATATTTTCAACAGGAAAACAGGAGGATGACCAGCGGCAAAGACAGGAAGAGGAGGAGAGAAGACGACAGGAGCGTCTGGAACAGGAGCAGAGGATTCAAGTGGAGATAGACAGAGAGAGTGAGATCTCTAGAGAGAAACTGTCTCAATCAAGGGAGAAGTTTCGTGAGAAACTGAGCCTCCAAGGTCATGTACACCACCACGAACACACACAAGTTCTCCACCAGCAAATAGAGGACGATGCAGATGCAATCGAGAGGAATGAGGTATGACGTTAAAAGGGCAAAAAGTATTTTCAGACATATTTTTCGACGAACGAAACATTAAAATTATTTAAGCTTGTTTTAACCACAGGTCTTATTTCATGTGTATAACTAAAAAAAACATTTTAAAAATCCATTGACTTTGAGACTATTGAACCATTAAAGCTAAGATGTTAACTCTTTTCCATGCAGCGGTCATGTAGTTCCTGTTTTGTTACATCTAATTGAGCACTCTAATTATAGGAATAATTGAGGAGTCTATCTGACTCTGTTTCTATGGAATCACAGATAATTTCATCAAATTGACACATGAAAATAGAATTATGATTTCAAATTATTGGTGAGTTTCCCCCCTTTAATGCAACACCAAACAAATTGTTCTAAACATAGATGCATTATAAGTATTTCACTGGAGATGCCCTCAATGAACCGTGGTTCCCCAATGTCCTAGGTCATACTTCAGATCTTCAGAGCGGTCTTTGCCATGAGGTGCCATGTTGAATTTTCAGTGACCAATATGAGAAAGTGTGAAAGCTATAATCCCAAATTTAACACACCTCCCTATTCACACAAGGGACATTGTAACAATAACAAGTCACATGACACTGAGGATGAGAATGACAAACTGTGCTTAATTTGGGCATTTTCACTTTGGAGTGTACACAATTTTGTGAGATACTGTACATCCATTTTTTAAAACAAAATCAAATAATCTAAATACTCACTTCATTGTGGACATATTGCTGACACTGATCACGTCACAAATTCAAATGATGGTGACCATTCAACTGAAGTAAATGATCATCAATCTCCAAACAGACTCCATAACCCATATTAAATAAAGTCTATTAATAATTTATTTTATATGGAGTGTCCAAGTTCATACCTGTAGATGTTACTTAACACATAAGACATCAAATTTAACCCTAACTTTCCTGGCCCTTGATTTATGCAATTGAATATAGCATTTGAAAACCACACAATAATATATATTTATGTATATTTTTAACTCACAAGCATTCACTGTTTTATGTATGTTTTCTTTCTCTCTTCATTTCCAATGTAGCTTGCAGATGTAGAGATGGCATTCACAAAACTTCTATCAAAATATAAAATCACAGAAAGTGAAGACTTGCAGGACTGTGGACCTGAGGACAGGATTAAAACTCTTTATAACGAACTGATGACCCAATATTGCAGAAAATTTAAGCTTTCAAATTGGTCTCAGTTCACTTTTGACAATGCTGTGGGATATGAGGATCTTTCTTTGACTGAGAAACTCACTATTCTCGAGGCAGTTCTGCAGGTAACTCTCCAGGGCATCAGTGAGACCAAATTTGAAAATGTTCTTTCACTTAACTGGGAGAAGAAGTATGAGTTCCTTTTCAGTTTGGTTGAGGAACTTTACGTCACGAATTCAACTCTGGGTGAAAACATTTTCTTGAGAATTCTTGATGCAATTTCAGAACTTCTACCAAAAAGTAGGGAGACTCTTGGTCAAATACTATTCAACAACATCTGGACACCAACAGAAATAATGCTCTTCATCCGCAAAGTTTCATCGATAGACAAGGATCAAATCCCCCAAGTCCTCCACATGGTACAGACTTACAGGTTGAGCTGCCTCCTCACACTCTCTGCTCTGAAGAAGCAAGAGCCACTTAAGTTTCTACAACAACAAGTAACAAATGATAAGGACAAAGATGCTGAAACAATTCTAAAAGAATTCTCTGAATTCCAGTGCCCAGAGAATGTTCTGACAGTGATCGAGGATGTGCTCAGACACATGGAAACAGAACTTCCAAAACATCTAGGTTTAGATCTTACCAAGAAGAATATAAAGAATTTCAAGAAGAAGATTAAGTCTTTTGATTTTGCAAACCCTGATATCAATACTCTGAAGGAAGTGTTGATTACAATGTCTATAGCTGTGCAAGACAGCTCAACATTCACTGGGACAGATGGAAACCTGATTCAAGGCTATTTTCCAAGACTGACTCAGCTGTCATCATTACTTTTGCTACTACTGTCACAGCTAACTGCAAATAAAGGCTGTCTCCTTGAGATTGGCACAGGTGAAGGGAAATCTTGCATCTTGGCAATGTTTGCTACAATCCAGGCTATTCGTGGAATTAAGGTGGACATTGTGACAAGCTCTCCAGTTCTTGCAAGACGGGACCAGGAGGAGTGGAAGAAATTGTTTGAAATGTTTGGTGTCTCATCATCGGTAGTACCCCCACCACTCTCAGAAGCATATGGTCCTGTGGAACAAGACAAGTTGGTACAAAAGGCATATCAACAACAAATTGTGTATGGCACTGTTGGTACTTTTGCAGCAGACACATTAAAACAAGACTTTGAGAGGAGAACTACCAGAGGAACCAGAGGATTTGAACTAGTGATAGTAGATGAAGTGGACTACATGACCTTGGATAATGGAGTTCAAGTGACATTTCTGTCTCATGAAACCAGTGGTTTGAGGCATATGGAGCAAATTCTTGCCAACATTTGGGCAATGATATCTACTTGTCAACCAATAGAAATGTTTGATACAGGTGAAATAAATTGGGCAACAAGGATCCAACACTTCCATAAGGCAGCAACATCTGCTGTTATAGGAATGGAAGCATCAGACAACTTCTCGCCCTTTGACATTTTGCTACCAGGTGTGGATTTGGGCTTTTATTCACAAGAGGATATTGAGAGATTGAGGCAAACTGAAATTAAGACAGACTCAAAAGATACAGCTGATGACTTTCAGGATGCCAGCATGACAGCGATTGACCAAGTCATGAAGAAAACAGGAATTTCACAACAGTATGACCTTCTAGGTATATTTCAGGAGGTAATGGAGAACAGTGTGGCTTTTGATTGTTATACGGAAGAGAACAACAAAGCCAAACATTATGGGGCACAGGGAGGACATGCTGACTTGAAAGTCAAAATGTTACTTCTTGAAAATGGATTAGCATGTGAAATCATGTCAGAAAAATCTCTCATTGAAGCAACAGTGAGTGCATTAAAGTCCTTTATTATGTACTCAGACAAATGTTCTGATTTTGAAGAACATAGCAGCTCTATAGTCATCCCTCATTTCTTAAGGGGATATGTTGAAAATCAGTTACCAGTGTTTGTTGAGAATGCTTTGAGGGCCATTGAGATGACTCAGGGCAGAGAATACATGATAGACATTTCACCAGCTGCAGAGAAGTCAGTAACCAGTGATCCTGACAAGCATCAGTATGATGCCATAATTCCAGTGGACTTCAAAGACAGTGGAGTGTTGGAGAAAAACAAGAAGTGGGGCAATGGACTCCAACAGTTTTTGGAAATGAAGCATCAACTTGCACTTTCACCATTATCCAGTGTGACTAACTACATGTCTAACTTCCATTACTTTAAACGGTATGTCGATGGAAATGGCATATTTGGTGTTTCTGGCACATTGGGTGGTGATGCAGACAAAGACTTTCTGGATAGGCATTACAAAACAAATACCTATACTATTCCAGCTCACCGTCATAAAAAACTGGTTGAGTTGCCAGCCATGCAGGTGAGTGGGGGCACCAACCAATGGATCCAGACTGTTTGTGAGACTGCCTGGAAAGCGGCGAGCAGTGGACAAGTTGTCCTCGTGATATGTGAAGATGTCATGACAGCTAATGAGCTACATGTGAAAATGCAAGATGAAGAGAGATTTGAGCCACATCAGATCACAATGTACACAATTAGTGAGAAACACAACATTGAGAAAGCAAAATTTAGAGGAGGGAGTGTTATCATTGCTACAAACCTTGGAGGAAGAGGAACAGACATAAAGGTTGAAGATAAAGTAAATGAATGTGGTGGGCTCTTTGTGCTTCTCACTCACTTCCCACAAAATCGAAGAGTGGAGAAACAAATCTTTGGTCGCACTGCTCGGAAAGGAAACCCTGGCATGGTCCAGATGGTTCTGAACTCTGATCATCTAGCACCAGCGTACCAAGGTCAGTCTGTTGAAATAATGCGGCAGCTCAGAGAAGAGTATGAAATCAAGCGTATTCATGACATGGAAAGCGATGAAATGGTAGAAATAGACTTGAAGGACAACCTCTTTTCCAAATTTTGTAAATTCCTCGTGGACTTTGATGGGAATTACACAAAGGATGAAAGAAAAGATCTCTCAGGATTGAAGCTTAATGATATACCTCATCATCTTAGATACTATCAGGCTAAGTTTGATTATCAGCCAGCCCTGAATGCTTTGAAAGAAGCCTGGGCGTTGTGGCTGACTCTTCATGAGGAGCATATCAACAGACATGATACCATCCAAGAACTTAAAACAGACCTCATCAAGACAATGGAAGAAACCAAAGCAAAGCTTTTGCAGGGGACAAGTGACAATTTCTATGATCACATTAAGCAGGCAGTTCTCAGAACCGACCTACACTGCAGAAACAAATCCAAATGTGACTATGGAGCTAAAACCTATTGGCAGAAGGTAGCAGATTCTGACCCATTGTACAAAGCTGTGGCACTCTACAACCAGGCATACATCACCATCAACCTGGCCAAGGGGGACTATAAAGCAGAAGCAAGAAGACTGTTGGAGCAGGCTAAAAAGTCTATAGATGTTCATGTCTCAGAAATATCAAACACAATGGTCGCTTGTCAGATGTCTGTTACTGACAAACTGAAACAGCAAGGAAACACAAGCAACAACTTTCAGAGTCAAATGGAGGCCAGAATGAACATCTTCAATTCTTGGATGACATACATTGATAATGCATTGAGGAAACTTGAGGAGCTGAAAAAAGATGACGACAGTGATGCATTAACAGAGGACTGTTCGGTCTACATGTTGTTAGAGGAAAAAGATTTCATCGTCTCAAATGAGCTGATGGCGCTCTATGAGTATGGCCTTGGTATTGTCTTTGAGGTGAAAAAGAAGCCTAAGTTTTGCTTTGATGCTCTCATTTGTTTCTTCCTTGGGGTAATCCAGGTGATAGCTGGGGTTCTCGTTTGTGCCTTATCATTTGGCACTGCAACCCAGTTTGGACTTGGCCTGATATGTGAGGGAGTATCAGACATGATTGATGGAATTCTGGGCATGATAACAGGTACATTTAGCTGGGTATCATGGGCGATATCCAAGAGTATCAGCATTGGATTGTCTTTGCTTTCTGCTGGATTCAGCACCATCAGGAAAGGTGTCATTTCTGTTTACAAGGTATCAAAGTCCCTGCTGAATGGAACTAAGTCCTTCACCTCTGTTGCCAGTAAAATCGCCAAGTCAGGAAAATATGCGTTTTCATCTATCAGAGCAGCTGCTCAGTCAACCGTCTCCTCCATTGGTAAACAAACCTTTGGAAATGCAATGAAAAAGATGACATCTTCAGTAGTTGTAAAACAGAACTTCAAACATGCTGCCAAATATGCTGTACAGGAGATAGGGAAGCAAGGTGTGATCACTGGTATGAACTATGCAGTTGACGCATCCCTAAAGGCAATCCTTGAAAAGATTTTGGATTCAGCTTTTAGGAATGTTGTTACTTCAGCAGTGAAGCAGAACAACGACTTGAAGCAAGCTCTCACTGACTTTGTCTGCTCACATGTTCCAAAAGCAGCTTTGGAGAAAGAAAACTTCAAGATTAGTAAATTGGATGAGAAAGAAATGACAGTTACAATTGCATTATTAACTGAAGAAGTCATTCCTGACCTCATGATGGACTGCTCTAAAGTACATGAGGTTATCGGCAGACTCACCGAGGTGTGCAATGGAGCAACAGACCTTATGAACAAAGCAAGACTTTCTGGCATTACCAAGGCGGCTGAGTTATCTTTGAGAGTTGCAGATTACACTACCCATTTCATTGAAATATTGAATTCTGCTCCAACAAAAAAGGTCATTGATGAAACCTTTGTTCCTAAGTTACTAAGAAACATTAAGGAGCTTCAGCAACATGCAGAGAAATATGACCAAGATGGACGACAGGATTTACAAGATGTTCAACGTCTTGAAGACACAATTCTGTGCAACATTGCAGAGAGTGTTTCACAATCATTTATCAAGGCTTGCTCTGGACATATGACCTCCTATATGACAAAAGTGTTTAGGAGAAAGATGAACAAGGCTACTGGTAAAGTTGTTGGCAACATACTGGGCAGACATAAAACTCAACGTTTTTTTGATGATCAGAGACATAATCACAATATGAGATCAGCCAGTCACAGAGCAGTGACGACACTTACAGAGCAGGAACAGATGGAGTTAAACCATTATGTTGAACAGATAAGCAATGAAGACCACCCTGCTACAGCATTTGACATCATTGTGCTCACAAAAAGTGACTTACTAGATGGTAGAGGGATTCGCCTGAATGTCATTGATGAGCATGGAAACAGACTCTCAGAGGAATATTACAAAGGAACAGACGAGTCTGCTGGTACCATCACACTACAGCTGACAAAGCGTGCAGACGATCAGCAGCAACCAGAGTAAGTTCACTGAAAAGTCTCTTTGATAATTTTAATGTAGTTACATGCATATTTCAGATTAAGTACTTATTAGTATTATTTATTATTATTATTATTATTTGTTGTAGTATTAAGTACTACAACAAATATTGATCTATCATATTCTGATATTGATTATTTCAATGTATTATTTGTCTGGTAAAAGGTCTACACTTAAATATTTAATTATTTAATTTGTTCTTTTTCAGTAAAAGCGGTTCTTTCTCATGGCTCAAAAGAAGGTTGGGTTTACAGAGGCCACAATTATATAGCGGACATTTTGACATTGTTCAAGATGATGACACAGTGGTCAAGGTGAACTCTACAAACCAGAATTGTCTCTATCATGCAATTGCACAAGCAACTAACAGTGACTCAAGGGATTTTAACAGAGATGCTGTGGAGCTTCGCGAGAAAGTGAAAAATGAAGTGAGTATTCTTCTTAGAGGTGATAACTTTTCACATAATGTTAGTGTAACAGCACAGGAAGAAGAGTGTTGTGGTTGTATCTCTCATTGACAGAGGCAGGTCTTCTTTAGAGAGAATTTAATGTAAATAGAATGTAATGTAAATAGAAACATGGATGCTTTAATCAACATTTCAAATATCTATAGATGTTACAGATCCATTTCTTCTAGCTGCAATCTAAAGCATCTCATAGATTTAAGTCTGTTGGTTTATGGCAGTCTCCCACCTCGCCGTGCTGGTAGTTGAAATTCCTTTTTGGTAAGGTATTTTCTATGTTCCAGTAACAATGCAACATAAATATTCCCATTATTCCTGCTGAGTGGATTCCTGGGGTGAATGAACCTCCTCAGTTTTCAAACTTTATCAATTTATCAAGCCTCTTAGATTTTAACTAATGAAAAAGATGTTGACTTAAGTATAGTAGATATGCAGTCTTTTTCTGTTCACTGATTAGCTATTGCAGCAGGGGAACTATGATGGAATATTACTCAGATAGCTACACCACTATGAATTCAAAGGCAAATTATACAAATGTGCGAATGTGAGTAATTTTGCTATATTGAAACACTTTTTTGATCAGGTTCAGAAAAACCTTCATTCGTATGCACGGAGTCTTCAGCTTCAGAGAGACTATGACTACTTCCATGAAAACCCTGGGAAATACACCATTACCGGGGGAATGACAAGACATAATACAGAACTTCTTACCAAAGAGGAATATTTAGAAAGTATCAGCTCAATCAATACTGATGATCGTGACATTATCAATAGCTATAAGCTTGGATCTGCTGAACACTACAGTTGGTAAGTAACTTGATCGAACATTATTTGAATATAAATAATGTTTGTTATAAAATATAACTTATATTTAATTACCAGATGTTCATGTTAAATTTGATCAAGAGCATTACAAATATTGTCCATGGATGAACCAGCTATGTATTTTTATTTTCTTACTAGTGTGAAAAATACCAGAAAATCTGATAATAACAACAAGGGAAACTTGAATGCAGACCACATTCCACCCAAGGATTCCATTCGCAATGCTTGGGAGAAGATAAAAAACAACCCTGAGCTACAGAGGAAGTTACAAAATAATCCAAACCTTTACAAAATGATAGAGAGCATAAAAGATGACAATAATGGACAGAATCTTATTGCCATGGAGGTGTTGGCTCTAGATCACAGATGTGCTCTGACCACAGGGGCAAGCACCAATGCCAAGAAGTCCAGGTAAGTCCAGATTCTTGTTTTTCAACCAGATGAATCATGTGATCTTGTACTTGACCTATAGATGTTGTTTTACTGTTCCTCTTACTTCACAGGGAGCTGCTAGCAGAATCCCTTGTCAGTGGAGATGTGGTGAAAATGCTGAAACAGTCTATGATTGCAGCTCATCCTGTGACCTCAAAGAAACTTATTGCTGATTTAACAGGTAAGACCTGACTGGCTTGGTTAACGCATGTATTAGTAAGGAATTTATTACTTTATTGTTAATTGAATTTACCTTGAACATGTAAGCACAATAAGACAAAAAAGTATATATGTAGAATGTAACAAAATAATACAAAGGAAGCTGTAAAACCTTGAGCTGCCACCTTATCTTGGTGGAGAGGTTGGTGTGTTCCAATGTTGTTGGGGGCTTTATGCTCCTGGTAGTTTCCAGATAAAACATGGCTCAAAAAAACCTTATGAAGATGTCAAACTTTGGATCCCAGTCTCCCTTGTCCAGATGCGAGTCACTGGTGACCCCAACCTGGCCTAGGAAAAAGGCTCAATGGCAAGTGCCTGGTGGCTTGGCACCTCCAAATCTGATGCTTCTCAGCAGGAAAAGGGTGGAGTGCAGCCTTCGTGATCAGATCCTGCCTAATGTGGAAGAGTTCAAGTAATTTGGGGTCTTTTCTATGAGTTAAGGAAGGATGGAGTGGGAGATTGCAGATTGACCTCTGCAGGACTCTGCAGCAGAGACCTATGGTCTCACCTATGGTCATGAGCTTTGGGTAGTGACCGCAAAGATGAGATTATGAGTATAGGTGGCCAAAATTTTTCTTTTGCATGGTGGCTGGACTCTCCTTCAGAGACAGGGTGAGCAGCTCAGTCAGGCGGGAGGAGCTCAGAGTAAAATCGCTGCTCCTCCACATTGAGAGAAGTCAGATGAGTTGGCTCGGGCATTTCGTGAGGAGCATCCTGGACGCCACCCTTGCGAGGCACATTCCTCTGGGAGGGAAGACCCAGAACATGCTAGGAAGAATATGTCTCTGGTCTGGCGCGGGAACACCTTGGGGTTACCCTGGAAGAGCTAGATGACGTGGCCATGGAGAGGGAAGTCTGGATTTGCATAACGAAAAACATGCAATATTTAAACATTTACATGCATCATTCTATTTTCAGGTGCGAAGAGAAAAGAACAACATATTCTGCTGTCAGAAGAAGGCACCAGGGGCTACTACAAAGCAGGATACACCAACCTTGTGAGAGTGTACACCCGGCAGGGACTCATCGATCAGAATCAGAGCGAAAAGCTGATGAAGTGGGTGAACAAGGACAAACATGAAGATAAAAACACTACAGAGTATAAAGAATTCCTTAAAGCCCTTAAATAAATGGATTTTTTTATAGCTAGGATGGACTGTGTATATCAAATGTTACAGAGGTCAAAATTCTATATATAATATACAATATACTGTCATATTGTGTAATGTATGTATTGGATCATGTATGTAGGTCATGTATATATGACCTAATGTGTTAATGCCATATTTATTTACATTATTTACTAAAATCATAGCATGATATTGATGGATAATATATATATTATGACTGAACATGACCTTTAAGTATTTATATAGCCCAGGCTAAAATCATAGCATGATATTGATGGATAATATATATATTATGACTGAACATGACCTTTAAGTATTTATATAGCCCAGGCTACAGGTTAGCATCTCTATTTGCTTTCTGTTGCATGCATCTGTAAGCTACATCATTAATTTTGTCATTATTTTAGAATATTATTTATTAGCCTTTGCTTCATTCAAATGCTCTAAAAATAGACCTGCAGTCGGCAGTAATGATGTGGGTGTTTACTTCAGCTTTTAACGAGTAATATACATGAGCATTTCTCACGTCAGACTGCGTGCATAATTTATTTTATTATTTATATACTTTATGTATTATGTGGCCTATGGGGGAAAAAAATAAATGAAATTAAACTTAAGGATGAAAATACCAAGGACGGCTTTGACTGAAACCAATTTGACAAAGGGCTTTTCTCAAGTATGGCAAGCTCAGAATTAGTTTTAGCCCAGAATTAGCAATTTTTACTAAGTTCATGCACCCTGTAGATGATCGTTTATGGTTAGCACCTTTTTAGTTGAATCGAGTACTTAAAGGGATAGTTCGGTATTTTTGATATGAATCTGTATGGCATCCCTATCATCAGTGTCATACACTCATACTGACTTACCCTCATCACTAAGTGCAACAATAATAAAACCAGGTAATCACTGCTATTACAGAGTATAAATCAGTGTATATGTATGTGTATGTGTGGTCCCACTTTCTCCACGAGGATATTAGAATGTGATTAGAGGGACTGTAATCGCCAGACGATCAGCTCTGAATAAAAACAACCACTTTAACAAAAGTTGTTTTATTCTCATGTTCTTGTGTAAATAAATTACATCGTGTTTTGTTACAAAAATAAAATGAAACCAAACCAACATGACACATGTTGCACTTATCCGTGTCAGCCGTAAGAATATGAGAATCTTTGTTTTTTTCCTAGAATTCCTAATTAGGTATCATCGTACAAATGCTTCAACAAAATTTAAATTTCAAGGACCGAATCTTCGTCCCATGCTGCCGGTCTAGGGTTCTGCCTGTTGCGATTGGACCGTACAGCAAAAAAAAATAAAAAGAAAGCGCCGCAAACCACAGAACCACAAAGAGTTATTTTAAAAAAAGACTCATGCAACAGAAGTTGGGGCAGGGCAGTTCCTTCACTGTGAAAACTGCATTTTAGGAGACAAGTTGACAAGCAAACAACCACCAAGAAAATGAAAATAACTAAAATAAAAACCGAATTCCAGTGTACCAACTGACGCACTGAACTACGACTGGATAATAATATGCAAGTACTGGTACAAAAAAGTCCTTGCAAAGTTCTAATGACACATTACACAAACTGAGACTAAAGGAGGTCTGACGGCTCTGAGTGATACACTGGTATATGGTCTTTTTAAACAGATAATACCAACTTATTGACAGTCAATGCTTTAAAAGGAAAACAAATTCAGTGCAAATGCACAACTTCTATCAACTTCTCCCAGTGTGATTTCTGCAATGGTCAGTCTTGACAAACACCACAGCAGAAGGAAACCACCAGAATTTTGTCTTTGCTGAAGGAGTAATTACTCTAAATAACAGGTTGTTTTGTTGAAGTCGTGATTTTTTTTTCTGTCAGTGCTGGTTCTTCATTCCCTGTGGTTTTCCGAGCTTCTTATCTTGCTGCGGCTGCTGTTGCTGCTGCTGCTGGCCCCGCCCAGGACCGGTCATTCCTCTGCCACGACCGCCAAACAAACCTATAGATAGAACACAGGACGTCAGAGATGGCCAAAAGCTTCATTATTTATTTTTTTTTTAGGTCTGATAACATAAGTTAATGTTGTAAAGCAGTTCTGTTAAACTCAGTTTAGTCCATGGGCCACATTCAGTGCTATTTAATCTCAAGTGGACCAGTAAAAATTGACATATAGACAATGACACCCATGAATTTCTCTCATGCTTTTTATGTGAATAAATACATTATAAATATTGACAGTATTATTTAACCTTTGATTTACAAAACAGGAAACATGACATAAGAAAAAAATGGAATTTCAACACTATGATAACAGTAATTTCATATTGGAATGAATTAAATCTTAAATAAAAACATCTTGCTTTTGGTACAGTTAGTCCACTAATCGTAGTAAGGTAGTATTATCTTGAAATACCATATTGCATTAAGAGAGTTTGGTCAATTCAAACTTCTTTTCATAAAATAAGTTTAATTGTTTTTATTTTTTTTATTTCTGTAAAAACTTGAAATAAGCATAATTATCTACCCACTCAAGATAGAAAGATATTTTCCCCTGTTAGGATTTTGCAGTGCACTCAACAACATTTAGTTGGTTATCTCCTGCCTCACAAACCATTTCCAAAACAAAACTGTAAACATTTTATCCCTTGAGCCCTGAAAGATTCTCCCCAACTTCGCATTTCTGTGAAGAAATCGGAAATTATACATTTTTGGTCTCACTTTATAGAATTATGGAGTGGACTGGATTTGACCCTTTAAGGGCCAGTCCTGCATGTTTGACACCCCTTGTAAAGGAAGATTTTCATTTCCCCAAAACATAAATTATTCATTGCACTTTTAAGTGTGTGTATGTGTGTATATATATTAATAAAACCCTTGGAAACAACTATAAACTACCACATTAACATCCATTGTGAGGCAGCAGTAACTAACAGACCCCTTTGAACCAGCTAAATCAGTGGTCCGACTGGTCAGCAGCAGGTGTTCCCGCTCACCTCGGCCAGCTCCTCCTCTCCCTTTGCCCTGCTGTTTGTTCTGCTGGGCGCCTCCTCGCCCGCGACCCTTCGACACCACCTCCTCCTTCACCATGTCGATGATCTCGTCTGGGATTCGCAGATACTTGATGGTACTTCCTCGGATGTAGCACTCAGGCATCCTCCAGAACTTATCTCCATCCTGTGAAAGAGGGGGGAAAAAAACAAAAATTTCAATATATCGCTCTCCTCATAAATCATGTACAGTCTGGGTGTTTCATCACATCAATAAACAACCGCAATACTGTTGTTGCACTTTATTATTCTGGTTTATAGTGTATCTACGGCGATGGCAAAAGAGTGAAAGCAGAGCGCAGCTTTACCCGCGAGGTGCAAATGACTTCTCTCAGGTTAATGTTCATCCAGTTGTCACAGCTGACCAGATGGCCGTTGTACGTCTCTCCGTTCTTCAGCTCCACCAGCTGAGGAGAGAAAGAAGATCACGGAGACAGTCGCTTTAGTTTTCTCTTGTTGTAACCGACAAAGTAATTAGAACTTTTAGATATCACACCACTTTTGGATGTGACACCTTGTTATTCTGTAGTATACAGGGTTGCAAAATTCCAGGAATTTTCAAAATCGGAAACTTTACATTGAAAATAACGGGAATATATGAATTAATTAATGGGTATAAACGGGAATAAATCCCAAATTTACAAAATTGAAGGTCAGCCCTCAACAGGGAATTTAAATATATTTGGGGAAATTACTTTTTATGTCGATAGAAGCTGTTTCCAGACCAGTGGAGCAGCTCAGTTACTACTATGCATTTAAATTTTTTTTTTTGGTCTAGCAATGTAGTGGTTTAACTTGCAAATTCTAACTAAACATGTATTCATGTGAGCTGGTAAGTTAGGTGCCAAGTGTTTTTTCTAACTTCCAATGGAAAGTTTCTGGAAAATTACCTTAATTTTGCACCCCTTTGCAACCCTAGTAGTATATATTTTTTTCAATGAAGAGATGCGCGAGCAATAAAGCTTTGAAAAAATCTGTTCTTTTCCGCTAAGAGCAGCTCATTGCCAGCAGACAGAGCTCACCATGGGATGGTTCTGGGCAGTCTTCAGCAGTGACAGGGGAAGCTGTAAATCAAAAGAAAGCATGTAACATGTAAACTCATCTGCCATCAACATTATAATTACCTGAACAACTTATCAGACTAACATTAGAGCTGGAGCAAGGCTAAGCTTAGACCCTGTTATGTCCCATCATTAGTAAATGTTCTGCAGTTTGCAAACCCTTAAAATAATGACCTTTGTGAGATTATAGATGCACATAATAGGAGCTCTCTCAATTCACCCAGCAGTGTTTTATCCCGGATAATAGCAACTCAACTGTTATGCAGAGAGGCTGGGGTGCAGCCACTAGATTAGATAGGACGTTATTGATCCCTATGGAAGTTACTCAGGGAATTGAAGTTCCAACACGTAAAAACTATAGAAAACACAAACAGAAGAGAAATATGTAGATTAAAAACACCCTAAATACCACCAGAAAATAAATAGATAACAAAAATAAAAGTGAATGCCGATCCACACCTTGTTATTGCTACACAGTTATTGTAAAGTGCACATGGTATGAGGCAGGTGAGAAGATAGTTGCACATGGAATTACTGGAAAAAAAATATAATTACACATGGTTATCTATTCTGTGTACAATATATATATATATATAAATATTATATTATATTATTTGCAGCTTTGCGTGAATTTCGGATGTTGAGGTTCAGACAGGGTTTCTAGGATTTCTATACATAGTGTGAGTTTGTAGGTTTCTTGTAGTTCTGTGAGATCTTAACTTAGCTAACGTTAGCTAGGCGTTCTCGCTGTGCTCCTTATACAACTCCGTTAGCCGAGTAGCTAGCGGAACACGCGTTTGTTTGTCTAAAACAGAGCTATCAATGTTTAAATTGAACACCACAGTTGATCACTCACCATTGTGATTGTGTGTCTTTTGGATTTCTTCCTAGGTCCTTCGCTCACACAAATTTACCACAATTTTTTTGCTCTTCTTCGTGAGTTTCCGGTGCTGCGGTTCTCCTTCTTCTTCGCTTTCCCTTCTTCCTCTTCTTCTGAAGTGCAAACAACGAATTACTGAATTACCGCCACCTATTGGTATGGAGTGTGGACATGTATGCCTAATACTAGTATTTATAATATTAAAACCAAACAAATATAAAAAATAATGAATGCAAAAAATGAATAGAAAACCTCACATCTCCACCATATTCACAGCTCTATGAACAAAAAAGAGCCAATCTATCTATCTATCTATCTATCTATCTATCTATCTATCTATCTATCTATCTATCTATCTATCTATCTATCTATCTATCTATCTATCTATCTATAAAAATAGGTTAATTTTAGGGCCATTTATTTCTCTCTCTCCGTGCGTAACGTCTCGTCGCTGACGTAATCACGTCACGTCCCACGCAGCGTACAGCGTGAAGCCGAAGGGCCGGTGCAGCTGGTCCGTGTGTTTGGCTGAAAGAGCCGTGGGCTGCGGATGGTTTCGGACTCACTTCGTGGTCCCGGTACACAATAAAGACCCGAAACAAAAGCGAAGGACCCTCTTCGACAGCACGGGAGATGGACAACAGTAAACGGACTGTGGTCGTCACAGGTTGGTGCTCTTTTCGCCGTGACTTGTCTGAACAAACGGGTTCGAAGTGGTGGAAAAGTTATGTTGACAGCTGCTCACGTTAATGGCGTCAGGCGGCTGCTCCGGTGTTGCGGTTTAACGAGTGACCGTGTTAACTGGTGGGTCGGTTGCTCTATTTCACAAACAAAAGTAAAGAAACGTTTTTTTTATAAGCTAAATAATAAAAAATCCAATACAAATTCAATTTAAGACCATTTAATAGTATTTTAGAAGGATAACTACAGCTGCCGTCACCACGACAACCACGGGAACATTCAGCTGGAAGTCACCAGTTAACACGGCCCCTGTTTAAACCGAAACACCGGCTGTGGACACATGAAAGAAACGTTTAGCTTATAATTGAGTAAGTGAACAGTTTTATATTTAGGTGCTTCATGTGTATTTAGAGTCGACACACAGGCTGGATAAGATTATTAGGTCGTGTTTTATATGTCACTCTTTGAAGGCCATACTAACCAGTAGAATGCACAAAGCCAGGTTTAACATATCCAGAACATTTCCTTGTAAGAGTAGTGTTTGCACAGTTATCAAATATTTGCAAATACCCGGAGAGGCAGAAAACCCAGAGGGCTTATTTGAAGCCTCCAACATAACGTTATAAAAAACACACAATTGTGTATTTGTGTAAACGTGTATTTTACACATACTCGCAACAAAATATGAGAACAAGCAAAAAATAATACAAATAAGAGCAGAAACCGAGATAAATGATACATGTCAGTATGAGTGGAATAAATAACCATGGCTACAAGAACAATAAAGTTAAATTGCAGTGGTTAAATGGTCTTTTTTACATAGTTTTTTGCAGTTGTGAAAATCTGAATCCATAAGTTGGTATTTAACAGAATCTCTTCATATCAGGATGAATTATGAGATTCGTTACTGAATAGTTTTGTTTCATGATATGACTAATGTCATCAACTTATATAACTAATTCACAAATATGGCCTAAGTTCATTGATCTAATCAATGTTATCTTATCATTAATGTGGTTATCAGAATACCAAATGATGTCTAATAACAGTCTTTGACGCACATTTAGTTTAGTTTATTTGTTTTGAACATGTAAAACAAAAATAAAACCTCAACAAAAGATAAAGAGAATTATTTTTTAAAAAGGTTAAAAAAAGGGAAAATAAAAACACCCATTTACATGTTCAAAAAGGAGTAGGAAGAAGTGTACACTTAATAAATCCTACCCCTCTATCACTCATATTAATATGCAAATAACAGTAATGTCATTTTCATTAATAATAACAATAATATTAGTCCCAATAACAATCATGATATTAATATAATACTTATTTATATTGATAATATTAATGATTGAATAGCAGCTAAGATATAATAATCCACAGTAACACCGATGTCATAGTTAATAGATGTCAATAGTTGTAATGTTGCAACTGTTATTTTGTTCTTTATTTCAGGTATATTGTTCATAAAATCAACTATAAGCTATATGAATGATGGTTTGCACATTTATACACAAACAGCTTATGTATCACCATCCACTCCAGTAAAAACAGTGACAAAGGAGGCCTACTGAGGGTTTTTCTTCCTTCCTCATGGCTTTGCATTGTGAGTTTCACCCACTGTCAAACACTTTGACTAATCCCCAATATCAGGCAACTTCCCATACACAGAGTCATTATTCAGCTGGGAAAAGTCTTTATTGGTAAATACAATAACCCAAATGATTGCGTTTCAGTATAAATTCTTCTGCAATGTATTGAAAGCCACTCATAAAAATGAGCTTGCCGATTACATGTCATTGCATTACGATATGAAACCCTTGGGCGTACAGCTGCTTTGCAACTTTTATTTTAGAAACACATCGGTATCCGTTATTATAAATAAGGTTTTCCACGTTTAATCGGAACAGGAGTAAACGGAGACGCTGCTTCGGCGTTTTCAGACACAAAAGGCGTGCAGAAGCTCGCCGTCCCGGCTGATGGAAGACGTGTAGACTGCCTGGGAACAGCGCTCTCACAATAGCGGGGCCGGCTGGCAGCTGCCGACCCCTCGCTCTGCTCCTTTTCAGCAGCCTGTCAGACAGACAGATCCTCCCTCCACCCAACCCCCAGGGACCCCGCTGACCCTAAGGAAGGGAGGTGGAAAAGGAGGAGGGGGGGTCAGCTATAGATCCCTATATAAACAAGCCTGTGTGAACAGCCATTGTCTGCCGCTGCAATTTTGTAGGTCATAGAGGAGTGATACAGGGAGGGATGTTTAGTGATAGTGATTGATTTTATTTTGCTCATTCAAGGAGAGCACTACAGAACACAAACAGTAAGTCTATAGCAGCAACCACTCCTTTATATTTGCTGAACAATCCAAACTATTAAAAGGTATACTGGTAGATGGGTATACCTATTAAAAGGTATATGTTTTTGACAGAATCTTGCAGTCACAACAACATGTTAAAATACACCACTGTTCAAAAGTTTGGAGTCACTTAGAAATGTCATTATTTGAATTTTCAATTAATTTAATTAAAAATACACTCTACACATTGGTGTATATGACTATTCTAGCTGCAAATGTCTGGTTTTTGGCGCAATACATACAAAGGAGGTATAGAGGCCCATTTCCACTCCAGTGTTCTAATGGTACAATGTGTTTGCTCATTGCATCAGAAAGCTATTTAGAGAGGTTAGAAAACCCTTATGTTATCATGTTAGCACAGCTGAAAACAGTTTAGCTGCTTAGAGAAGCTAGAAAACTGACCTCCCTTTGACGAAAGCAAAGTTTGAAGGAAAATATTATTTTAAATACAGATCTTCACATCTACACATCTTCTGTCTTGACTATATGTTTTATTCATTTTTAAAATTGAATACAAAAGAATTTTGTCATTTCATATTAGAATATGAGCTTGCTGTTGTTTCTCCTCCCAAACCCTATATTCTGAAATACTGTATAATGTGATAGCAACTGGATAGAATCTGTACAGTCTTATTACAGCATCTGAACTAACATACATATATTTTGCAGGTTTTGGGCCATTTGGGGAGCACACTGTCAACGCCAGCTGGGTAGCAGTACAGGTGTGTTTTAACCCTTCTATTGCTGTTCTATTGCACATTCACTGACATAGATGGATAGATAGATGATGGGCAGAGTCATAAATAATCTTCATGTTAAATCATAGTGAGTAATAGTGATAAAATAGGAGCAGGTTTGCCTTTTTGCACGTGTTTATGTGACGCTAACTGGCCTCCTGCTTCACACCAGCAGTGTGCCGGAGGGCCCCCGTCTCCTGCTGGAGAAAGTGGTGCATGTGGGGGTCGACGGTGGTTGTCAGGCTGTCTAGACGAACTTGATAAGGATATTAAAAGGCGAACAAAAGGCCGCTTTGTGTCGGGGTCACAGACGTGGCCAAACAAGCCTCTTTTTCAATACAAGTGGGGGTCAGTGTCCGGGGCGACTTGTCCTGCACAGAGACTGGGGGGAGGTGTTGGTCTGCTGGCTGTGAATTTGACACAGATTTGTCTTGTAATGTGTGCGATTGCATCTTTTGTTTTCCTGTTTTTATTGTTACCTTTTTCTAAAGAATGTTAAGTTTTATTGTTTGCAATTTTAGTTACGATGATACAAATGATGCAAATTTAGCATAAAATTGTGTCATTTGAGAATGACATCACCAATTAGGAATAATTATGTTATTATCTGTGTATACTCTCATTGGATTCGGATTGAAAATACTGTTGATTTTAACATAATACATGTTTAGCATTAGTTTTCTGAAGCTGATGGTTTTCTAATTGATTAGTCATTTGGTTTATGGAAGACTGAAAAAAAACGATTTATACTAATAACTAGCTGGAACTAGATAATTTCTTCTCAAAAGAAAATGAATTAAATAGATTATCAAACGAAGTTGGTGTTTTATTTTCTGTCGATTAAAACAAATAAACTAACTGTTGGAGCTTCATCAGATGGTATTTTTAACATTTTAGCTATCCGCTAACATTTAAGTTTAAGCCCAAATTTTTTTCAAACATTTCATGCATGTAATTATATCAGTTGAGCCACTAACAATCATGTTCTGTATCTATTTTTTCCATTTTGTACTCTTTTCGTTGCAGAAAATAGCATTATAATGGCTGTTATAGTTGCTGCTTGCACAAATCTGCTCCTAAACACAAATCTATTCATCCCATGTGCAAAATTGTTTTGGGGGAGTATTCGAGAGATTTGAGTGATTAAATATATACATGTCAGGGATGAAAATCATAATATTCTAAATAAAATAAATAAAATCTCTGGGAGGGTTTTGTCTTTATGTTCTCAGTTGATAACGTTATATGAGAGGAAGCACTTGAAAATATCATGTCAGGAAAAAAGTCAGACTGTCCGGACTTAAAAGGCCCATAGGCTTCAATGGGTTAAGTATGAGTGAAATAAGAAAAGAGGGCAGCAATCATTGAAAGTATAGTAAATAAAAAGGCTTCTATTAGTATTATTCAAAAAAATAAAAATTAAAAAAGGAAACCATTAGTTTTATAGCATGTTCCAGGCACATGTACAATTCTTGCTTTATTTATAGCTATAAAACAATGTTGTTGTAATCACCTTCAGTTATACTGTGTAAAACTTGTCTGGAAATTTTATGCCTTTAACTCATCATTAGCTTAAAATATGCCATATTTCACATTTCACCTTAATAAATTGTTTTCAGTTGCACAAACACCATGCTATATCTAATTTAGCATGTTTGTAATATGTTTGTATAATTGAACTCTGGTTATGAATAGAGAATATACCTCTTAGTCACCATCCACATCTTAAACTGTGCAAACCTTCATCACTCTAAGATGCAAAAGGAAAAAAAATCATTTAGAAAAAAAATGTTTTTTACCTGTATGTCGTTGTTTGTCCTGACAGGAGCTGAAAAACCTTGGACTGGGCAGTGAAGTGGACCTGCATGTATCTGAGGTTCCTGTAGAGTACCAGAAAGTCCAGAGTTTGGTTCCGTCGTTATGGAAACAGTATCACCCACTGGTAAGAGACTGCCAGCTAGGTTGGACAGTATCAAGGTATCACGTTATACCTGTGTACCTAGGAATCTGAAATCAGAGATGCTGTATTGAGGTGACTAGTTTTCATTGTACCACAGTATAATTAGGTCGGTATAGGTGGAGTCTATCACCTGAACATACCTCTTTCATGTTTCACTGCTCTAAAGAAAGCAGCTTTTATTTTTTGATGCTCTCCCTCTTCTTACCACATCCAGACATATGAGTCTTGTCATGTAAATTCTCACTCTGCATTTTACATTATTCCTCTAACCTGTAAATGATTCCAGTCTGAGTTCAGCTCATGTGATTAGTTGCACAATCATCACATCTTGTTTCTGTGTGTGTGCTGCTGTCGGTTGATGAGAACATATGGTGGTGGTTAATGAGAATTATAATGAAATGGTGGATTTGAACTTGAAATGCTGTTTTTCAGGTGTAAATTGAGGAAATTCTTATCCACTTCTTAGGAACTTCAACAGAAATAGCTGTGACTCATACAAAAGATTACCCAACTTTAGAAAAACAATCTGAAATCTGGAATATTCACTGTGTTTCTGTAGAAATTCTGCTTAAGGTCATTCAGGATGACATCACTGTGAAAATAATTTCCCTTTTTCATGTGTGATTGTACATTGTTACCTGGAGGAGTTTCTGCCTTTTTACATCATTGTTTCTTTTTGTTTAAAAATAAATACCGTCTCAAACAGTACTGGCTTGAAATGTCATGACAGAATGAAAAAAGAAATATTGGCCAAGCCTATTACCAGGTGGCCCGAACCTTTTCTTATATTCCACTTTTAAAGGTGCAATAGAGTAACTTGTGTTGAGCTCAGCTCAGGTTCAGATTGAGTTGCCATTGATATCAGATCTATGAAATGCAAATGCTACTTTTATTCACATCTGACACATCCTGATATTACCAAGAATAATGAAAAGCAGCAAGAATTTAGTAAATCTGACTTGTGTGTTGTCATCGTTTCCCTTTGTCCTCCAGTTGGTAGTTCACGTTGGAGTCTCGGGTATGGCCACCACTGTCACGCTGGAGAAGTGTGGCAGAAATCATGGCTACAAGGGCCTGGACAACAGCAGCTTCTGTCCTGATTCTGCGTGTTGCATTGAGGGAGGCCCAGACTGTATTGACTCGGTTATCGACATGGAGTCAGTCTGCAAGCGAGTGACCTCCTCTGGGCTGGGAGTAACTGTGTCTGTCTCCAAAGATGCTGGCAGGTAAATATTCCTTTTTTTTTATTTTGTTTTTCCAGTTAGCCTCATATTTTCATATCTGAGGATGGCATGCTGACAGATAAAGTCATGAAGATGCATAAAAGGCAGGAATTAATCAGTATTTACTCAACACAATGTAGTGAGGAAATTTTGAAGGAACTTTAAAGCCAGGAGCTTTAGGTGCAGTAACCGTTCCTTTCTATCTCATAGGAATTCAAATCTGTTCAGTATGTGCAAATCGAAATGCAGGAGAGGATGTGTGCACTGTTTTTGCCCAATTGTCTTTATTAAATACTTCCACTGGAGGGCACCAAAGCCAATCCTACATATAAGTTGCTTTAGATTGAACAAAGAAGTCAAAATAGCAATTAAAAAAAAATGTCACAGTCATGGCAGTAAGACAGTAGATTTTAAGACACCAAACAAACAACATATAAACAAAGAAAACAATCAAAAATAGCTAATTTCTTTGTGAAATTCCCAAAAAGAGTATGTAGATAATGCACTCTCAAATACATCAGGATTTCTTTACTAACCCAAAAAAAATCATGACTTATTTTAGATTATTATTACTGATAAAATGGCTTTAATTTATAATATAATAGACTGTACAAACATATGCAATTTCAATTTCATTCAAAGTAATATACCTGCTTTGTCTTACAATAATGACCTAAGATTTTTTTAATGTGTGCCATAAACATATTGTCATATGTTCATCAGCAGAAGTTGATACACACGTGCAAAATGGCCAGGATAAAGTGATTGGTGCATAGGTAAATCCGTCTAAATGCATCAGTACTCATTTATCCAGTAAACAGCTTACGGGCACAGCACTAAAGTACAGACATAACCTGTGGAGTCCCCCATAGGTTCAATTCTTCTTTTAATCTTTTAACTGTTTTTAAATTGTGTCTTGATGCTTTTAATGTTTTATGTAAAACATTTTGAAGTACCTTGTTGAAATGTGCTATACAAATGAACTTGCCTTTCCTTTTGTTGTTTCTTGGATCCAAAACACTTCATTCATCTGATGCTGTGCTCTTTTACACCAACAGGTATCTCTGTGATTTCACCTACTATACGTCACTGTACCTGAGTCATGGCCGCTCTGCCTTCGTTCACGTGCCTCCTCTGGGAAAGCCTTACAGCGGGGAAGACCTGGGCCGCGCTCTGCAGGCCATTATCCAGGAGATGCTGGAGCTTCTGGACCAGGCCGAGGAGAAGATCCACTGCCAGCAGCACTTACAATAAGTGACTTCTAGATGCCAACCAGCCTCTACAGCCCTCACCACACAAGAGAAATTGCACTTAACCACAAGTAGCCAAACCTCTTCTTCTTCTTTTTTTCTTTTTTATTGTTGTCTTGACTTGGACATAATGAAAACTTCAGTGTGTAGGATGTTTTTCAATGTTTGTCTCTCTCTGTCTAGATTTGTGTTTCTTTTTTTGCTAGGCCTGATTCAGTTATGTTTTTTAATGTCTCCCAATGGTGAGAAGATGAAATGGGAGTCTCAAACCCAAGGTAACATTGTAGAATAAGCTTTTACTCCTCTTCAAGGATCATTCAACTTGATTTTGGAGTTCAGAATGGCAAACGATTTTAAGGTTCACTGAGAAAACGCAGCAGCAAAAGTGCTGTTTATTTTCTTCACATACATTACTGCAGAGGGTCTTACATTTCTCATTCTAACCCCAAATGTAACTACTATTACTGCACCTTATAGGGTTAGGGTTACTGATATGATTATAGAAGTTGCATTTGGGGAAACTGTTGAAGTTGTTCGACTTTCATGTTTCATTCTTACATTTCTTTGAGTTTCACCAAGCATCACAGTCCAGGTTATTATCGAAACCCTAAGGATTTGATTTTTGTTGTAACATTCATTTCTGTCACAATATGTTGCAGTCAACACATTATTAGGGTGATTGCGCTTGCATGGCGATAAATGATTAATGTACACAATACATTATGGTTTATGTACTGTAGAAATCTTTAGCAGTAAACTGTGCTAATTTCACTTTCCTTTAGATATTGTTTTCCTAGCTGTTCTCTAGCTTAACTGTGCTGTTTCTTGTTTGATGTTGAATTATTTCTTGAGTCCTTTTTCTTTATAAGAAGTTGTGAATTTGCCTTCTTTTACAAAGGTTGTTTAAATCAGGGAACGGGTTGGTTCCAGCTCACATTCCCCTCAGTTTGTTGGCCCACTTCTGACAAGAAACCACAAATCCCCCCCTCTGAGATCTGGCCCCTGGCTGTGCAATGATATTTTACAGATCTCAGGTTCATCAATATAGCTAACTCATGTTATAGGTTTGTCATAATTGTATTGTGGCTGCACAGTTTTTTGAGAAACTATTTTCTTCCAAGTGCAGAAATTCTTCTGAAGATCTTCTGTGCATTAATGCTGTATTAGACAAGAGTTTCCCAAACTTCAAATAGACAGAATTGGACAGATCAACATTAGATCTTTTTATCAATTTAATGTGATGAATTGCACCATCTGTGTATGAAGAGGTTTAGTGAAGCTCTATCTCATAAACTGAAGTTATTCTGCCTGGTTTATCTTTACAGATAGTTTTGTTCTCTTCAAAATTGTGCAGCTATAAATCTTATTCCATGATTAAAGCTTTCTGTTAGTCTCTTCATCAAATCAGATAGTGCTGCTTATTTTTCTTGAGAATTTGATTTGGTGAAGTTTGACACTCCGTTCAGTCGGATTTGGGCCCAACGTTTTTATTTCTGTAGCACTTTCCTGTTTTTTTTCTGTCAATTTGGACAACATTTATTTAGCAATGTGAACACTTCCATTTAGTGTTTTAAACTTACAAAAATGCATAACTTTGCATATATACTCTCATCTATTTTAATCTTTTTTTTTTCCTCCACTAATAATTGTATTTCTCTATGTGACGTATGCTTTATAGGTGAATTATGCTTTATTCTGAGCCTTGTTTTGTTCTGATTGTTAAACTAACTGCATCTGAAGGTGCCACTGCCTGGTGTAAACTCTGTTTTTTAGTTGTTTTTCTTGTGTTTCACTATGTAGACCAGCGTTTCCCCTGCTGTTAAGTCAACAGGACAGACAATGCTTGGATCTGGATGATTAGCTAGTCTTAGGAAACTAACCGAACACTGTAGCACGGCAGCGGGAACCTTTCCTTGAGCTCTCAGTTAAATTACATGTTTGTTTTTTCCACCTGAGTTTAGCAAGTTTGTGCCAGTGAATTGGGGTAAATGATCCTCTATTTTTAAAGTTGTGTGTGTTTTAATCACTATTCAGTATCATTGTTTTAACCACAAAATATCATCCTGAAGCAAAGAGCAGAAAAGACCTACATTTGCATCTTAATCTCTGGAACTTATCTTGCATCTTGGTTCTGGGATCTAAAGCTTTCTTGTTGAATTATTGATTGGTGGCAGGTGTTAGTTTAGAGTTTGCAGGTGCTGATATGACTGTGTTGCATTGTGACTGTCTGGGTCGTGAAGGAGCTGCCCCTGAAATGTCTGCTCACAAATGTGAAAGCCTCCATACATGTCTGGTTTACATATGAGGAGACCTCTGACCCTGACTGTCTCCTGTGCCTTGCTGTTGTTTATGTGTGTTCATGAAAAGGCCTTAAAAATGCCCAGTGGGTCAGTTCAAAGATATATATACTGATGCTGTCCAGTCAGATGTGTGGCTACCTCAAAACTACTTTTTTATCTCCATGCGTGCTCTGTTGTACGATATCATTATGGCTCTGTGATTAATCGTGTGTTCTTCTGTTTCGGGAGAATCCACTGAAAGGTGTCTTCTTCTGCTTCTGACATTAACAAAGCACTGTTACAATAAGTAATCTTGGCTTTGTAAAAGGAAAGGCTTTGAAATAAAGAGAAATTAAAAGCAATGTGTCAATCTCTCTCTTTTTTTTCAAAACCCAAATATTGTTGATTGCTGCTTAAGCAGAGCTTTTTGAGACTAATCAAGGAGTAGTGAAAGTGAAGTGAAAGAAAGGAATTATCATAATCTACTTAATGCATCATGTTTCAATTGATATATTCTGAAAGTGAAATCTGAATTTGCAGTGTAACCCAGAATAGGACAATGTTTTCCTCTGAAGAATACAATCAGTAAAACATTGATTTTAAAGTATTTTAAGTATTTCCAGCTTATAATAAATAGTTTTCATACAATTACTTTGCCAGTCTGATTTTATTGCCTAACTTTTCTCTTAATTAATTTCAGTAAGTGCTGATATGATGCGTCTTAACTGCTACTTTCAGTCTAATGATGGTTTGTTCTCTTTTCTTTTCACTTCTTTTTCAGTATCATTTGTGCCAGAGTGTATGAAAACAGGAAATGCACTGTTGCATTGCAAGTTGCAGAAAGCTTCCCTGGGAATTTGATGTTTTCATTGAACTGGCTTCAAGTTTCAGTGAGGTTGAACAAGAAGGTGTAATTTTAAGAATTTAGGTAGTTTAATTATTTTCTTGAAAAATCTTTACAGACACAAATTATTCCAGAGTACTTTTTTAGATCCCACTTAATTTCTTCCCTTTCAAAATGCATTATATTGCTGCTCCTGTGATATAAATTCCTGATACTTCCTGCAAGATAAAGACACGCCCACTCCCACAGACACACCCACTTTAATATTAAAGACACGCCCACTCATAACGACTGGGTTACGGTTAGCGTTACTGTCACTTTTATTGTGGATAAATCATTTCCATCAAGGAATGGATTCAGAACAGTCAGGTGGATTTCTCTGCAAGCACATGTAAAGTATCAAATTCTTCTTTGATTTACATTTACATCTCGTTAATATGGATATTGCCACCTACTGCAAAAGGAGCACGTCTCCTGATCGAAGCCACGCCCACTTATGACACGCCCACTTCCGAAGTCATGCCTCCTTCCTACTTATGACACACCCCTTTTGGTAGGTATATATATATATATATATATTTTTTAGTTTAAATCGTCCATAAGACGTCTTGAAATTTGTCTTAAACCTTTTATTCCAAGAGGATTTAATGTGTTTTTACACAGAAAAAGCCAGTTAAATGTCAAGATGAAAATAGATCTTAATTATCAATACAATCAATACCTAATGGTTTTATACACTGCTATTACTATACTGTTATTTAACTATTATTACCACACTATTACCATCAGTATTATTACCATCATTTTGCCACTACACCTGTGTTTATTGAGTGTATTTTTATTCCGATTCTATTATTTTCTACTTCAGTATTTATTCCATTGTGTTTTTAATGTATTTGTATGTGCTGCTATGACAACCTAATTCCCCTTTGGAAATGAATAAAACCATCCATCCATCCATCCATCCATCCATCCATATAAAACAATTTACAATGGTACATCGTAAATTTGTAAAAATAAATCTCTATCTATCTATCTATCTATCTATCTATCTATCTATCTATCTATCTATCTATCTATCTATCTATCTATCTATCTATCTATCTATCTATCTATCTATCTATCTATCTATCTATCTATCTATCTATCTATATAAATACTATAAAAACAATATACAATGGTACATATGTACCATTGTACCTGGAAATAGGCTCAGAGTGAGACCTCCTTCCGCTGTTTTCCCCTCTCTGCTCTACAGCGCCACACGTCACACGTCGAGTGGCGCTGGAAGTCCGTCACCGCTGGACCTGCTGGAGCATTTCACCGAGGTTCTGTTCGGCACCGATTTTTTTTTTGTTATTGTTGTTTGGGTTCAAATCCAGAATCTCTGCGTCGTCTTCAGAAGCAGGACCTCGATAAGCGCGCACCGTGTGGATTTTGAAGCCATTCCGCGGGGACGAATACCGGAAAACCAGCTCTCAGTTAAAGCGAAAGTTGGAAGCCGCGATGAGTGTGGAGGCGTACGGGCCGAGCTCCCAGACCCTCACCTTCCTGGACACCGAGGAAGCGGAGCTGCTCGGGGCGGACACGCAGGGCTCCGAGTACGACTTCACCGACTTCACGCTGCCCAGCCAGACGCAAACCCAAGGCCAGACTCAGAGCCAGCTGGACGGACAGGTCTGCAGCCGAGCCCCCGGCAGCAAAGCGCGGTTTACTGGCGGCAGCTAGCCGAGTTAGCTTCGGTTCTAGTTAGCTTCGCGTTAGCTCGCTGCTAGCTACGTGCTAACTTAACTCCTGGAGTGACGTTAGTTGCCTTAGCATGTTTGTTTTTAAACAGACTCGCAACCATGACTTTAACGTCTAATAACACGAGTTATGAGCTTTGACAACATAAAGTTATAACTGTTGTGCTATTCCGCCCTGTTGCCCTGCTAGCTGCTAGTAGCATACAGGGTTCACGCTGTGTTCAAAGTGTTTATTGTCATGTGCACAGTGTAGAAACAAGTTTCTCTGTACAATGAAATTCTTACTTGCTGTCCGCATGAATGCCGTGTCAATAAGAATAAAAAATAGTAATAAGATATTAAAGTTAAGATAAAATAAGGCACACAAGGCAGATTATGTACAGATATTTACAAATGTGCTAGGAACGATTCAGTATGAATAGTGTAAAAAGTCAGAAACAAGCTGCATGTTCTTGGCAAAGCCACAGCTGTATGAGGTAGTTAAGTGGTGTTATTTCAAGTTGTATTTTTTGCAGACCCCTGTCAGCTGTTGAGGAGTCACAGGCACAGGGGAAGGAAGAGTTTCTGAAAGAAGGAGTGTTTGTGCTAAAGCTCGTTGTTGTTGTACTGCAGGTAAATGGTCCTGATGAGGGACTTCACAACGGCGGAGTGGACGACTCCGTGGCCAAAGCCAGTCAGCTGTTGGCCGAGCTCAATTTCGAGGAGGATGAGGAAGACACGTACTACACCAAAGATCTGCCAGTGCACGCCTGCAGGTACACTTGACAGGGAGCAACACGTGTACGTGTAGAGGAAATGACTGATGTTCACAGCAGGAGGCTCACCCAGAACGCGATTTTCTGATCTTTATAGTATTTTATTTACCATAATAATGTAAATATTCACCAATCCAAGTGTATTTTAATGTTTATTCGCAGCTCTAAATGAGTCAAATCGAGTAGATGTTTCATTACAGTTTCAAAGTCCCTATATAATGTTATTCCACCGCTGCCTATCTGAGGAAGTTGTCTGAGAAAACACAAGCAAGTAATTGTAACTAACTGCTTTAGCCTCATATAGACTTCCAATACTTTTAAATGTGTTTTTGCACAAAATGACTTTGGATTTTGGAGCACATTTTACACCACTGTTTAAAAGTTTGGGGTCACCCAGACAATCCTGTGTTTTTCATGAAAAGTCACACTTCTATTTACCACCATGAGTTGTAAAATAAATAGAAAATTATATTACCGGTACATTAGCCTTCTGATGCATAGTGGTTTGAAATGGGCCTCTATACATCTATGTAGATATTGCAACAGACATTTACAGTAAGAATAGTCATTTACCACATTAGCAATGTATCGAGTGTATTTCTGATTAGTTTAAAGTTATCTTCATTGAAAAAAACTGCTTTTCTTTCAAAAATGAGGAACTTTCTAAGTGACCCCAAACTATTGAAAGGTAGTGTACATTGCCCGAATGATTACAGTAAGGAAAACCTTTTTTTCAGTGTGCATATAGGCACCTGATTGACTATGGCCAGTTTAGAATAAACATTCACAATGAGACAAAACAATTTTAGAACAGTGGAGGGAAAATTGAGCTGATGTGAAGTGGCCTATTTCACCTTGATATAAGCCGGCTGATGGCGCCGCCTGCACCTCAGCTTGTCTAGTCGCCGTTGGTTTGTTTTAGAGCATAATGCGCATCATCTGTTTTTCTGAAGCACCTGTAGTGATCCCCAAGCTGCAGAAACAATAAATGCCTTCCCTGTGGAGAGACAATGTGCTCATTTACACATGAGGCAGAGCATGTCATTGTCTACTTCTCCAGACATGCTCACAGAATCTGTTGGGATCTGATGTTATTAAATGTTCTATGTTCTTCTATAGATCCGAAAGGTCAGCTGTTACAGCCACAGTTCAGGTTTATACAGTGACATTGTTTGGTGTAAAGCAGTAAAGCAGCCGTCCTGAGCTCTATCACAGCTGTATAAAAATATTTCACAAGCTGAAAGTTAAATTCCGTGTACTTTATCTTCCACGATATTTGCTGCAGTGACATTTCTACATGCATGGAAACATTTACCGGCACCGTTACTGGAGTCAGTCTCTGTCCAGATGAAATGCAGTCCCTTAAATTTTGTCTTGGTGTTAATGCACATACTAAGTCCTCCAAAAGACGAAATTTCTGGGGATATAGAGGAGTGAAATTGATAGAAGCTATTATATACCCAGCCTCCCACTCCTTATGTAGATCAGCGTAGGCACCCTGTCACTGCTGCTGCAGTAGCCAAAGATGGGTCGGTTTCCCGAGTTTTGTCTTTGCTGTTTATTGATGGAAGTAACTGAATTACTGCAAACACCACAAGCAGATTACTGTCATCCATTTCTTCCTTTTTTTTCTTGCCAGGTATATACCAATAGAAACCAGCTAATCCACTTAATACAGTGTCTCAAACCTGAAGTAGCAGGGGTGTGCCTTGTTGCTATGGAAACAGTCAGCTGTGTCTGTGTGTGTTTCATTGCTTTTGATGTGAATGGCCCAGTTTTGTGAATGTTTGCATTCAGACATCAGGGATTATATTACAAGTTGCACCCAGTCTCGTTGCAAATCATTGATCTGAACTGGCCTTTATAAAACTGCAGGTGAATTTTTATTACTGTGTTTAAAATGCGACCGTCTCCCAGGCTCAGGATTTGCTCTTTTGTCTTGCACAGACTTCTCAAAGCATGTTTGAGAGTGTTTGCAAAAGAAAGGATACAAGTTGGACTTTGTAGGCGTGAATTAGTTTTGAAGTTTCATTAAAAAACTGTTGAACATTTTGCTGTCCCAGTGTACATATAATTAACCTCTTCTTTGTTGTACTGGAACCTTGTTCACTCAGACTCTTGTAACTATGAGAATAGAGAATAAGAATCTATAGAGTGAAAATCTGTTTCCATTTATAAATTTAACACAGAAGATTGAAATTTAATATTATGTGCAACTTCTATAATTCAGTCATCATGGCCCATAGTAAGTTTGACTACGTAGTGCAGTAATTCAGATGCTGTTTATGGATAATGCGTAATATAGTTCATGTATATCTGGGTCAGTGACAAAAATGTGATGCGGTGTAACCCTAAAGAGTTGGTACCACATAGTTTAATGCTCTTAAATATGTTTTTAAAAAATGTAAATACATGCTATCAACAAGTTTTATATTCTAGAACTTTTAAATAACAATAAACCAACATAAACACAAAATATACATTTTGAGAGACCTGATGAATGCTTCTTAAAACTGTATTATAAAAAGTTTTTCACTTTCCCATCTTGCCAACCGTTATTTGTCACCGACCCATCTATAATGTTGTTTTTCAGCTATTGTGGTATCCACGACCCTGCGTGTGTAGTGTACTGCAACACCAGCAAGAAGTGGTTCTGCAATGGACGTGGCAACACATCTGGCAGGTGTGTATTCAGTTTATCTTTGGATTACTTCAAACAGAAGCACAAGAACGTTAAAATGTATCCAGGCAGACAAAAATGGAAAGTTCATTTTAAATGTAATGAACTTTGTGCAAAAGTACTACCGGTAACAGGTATTTCAGATTATTTCCTCTGTTCTTTACTCCTGCCCTCTGACTTCCAGCCATATCGTAAACCACTTGGTGAGAGCCAAATGCAAAGAGGTGACATTGCATAAAGACGGACCGCTGATGGAGACGGTGCTGGAGTGTTACAACTGCGGCTGCCGCAACGTTTTCCTGTTGGGCTTCATTCCAGCCAAGGCCGACTCTGTGGTGGTGCTGCTCTGCAGGTGAGTGGCAGCGGAGGCCTCGTACACCGGCCCACTGTAGGGTTGTGAAATTCCATGAATTTTCAAAGTTTCCATGGGAATTAACAGAAATATATGGAAGTAAATGGGGATGAAACCAAATGTTTTATTGCTGGCCCTTAACGGGGAACTTACATACAGTAGGGGAAAATATATTGTAGCATTATTTTGGATAAAGATTTATTGCAAATTTATTATCATATTTAATGCAAGTACACCCCTCAATCCCCAAAGCACAAGAGAAGCCACATATTTAAACTCATAGACTGTATAGAGCCAAGTCAGTTTTGATATTATTATTAATATATTTGCTCTATAATGATATTAATGTTTAACTTGTGAATATTAAATAAAAATCTGTTAACAGAGTAGCTAGCTGGTAAGTTAGGGGGTGAAGCATTTATACATCAATTGTCAAGTATTTTGAAGACCATTCTGGTTGTTAAGCTATAACTATATTTCTGTTTATGCCATTGCATTACTGTTTTTACAAGATTTTGTGTTACTTTACTTTACATCTGTTGGAAAAACATGTGAAGAATTCTACAAAAAAATGCAGCATCATATTGCGAAGTGCCAAAATTTCCTCAAGGTTCAAAACATTCAGCAGACAAGAGTGTCACTCCAGGGGAAATTGAATCTGGTTTGTCAGATAAATATACATGTTTCTGAAACTCTCCAGCTTATCTTTGCATGGAAAGTTTCAGGAAATTTACTGGGGATTTTCTGCCCCTTTGCAACCCCGGCTGACTGTCGTGTAACCAAGGTTCACAAATTCATTGGTATTGAACCTCTTTGTGACTTCTACTCTGAAAACCTGAACTGAAACACCAAATATGCAAATTCCTGATTAGAAACAGGACGTTCACGATTGAGTTTATTTCCCGCCATTTGCTCAGGTTTCAGTCTGAACACGTAGTGAATTGTAGTCAGGTTGCAGCTGTTGTTTCGGCTCTCGCTGCTAATGTCATAAACATTCAGACTTTGTTGTAGAATGTGTGACTTCCTACTCCGTCACAATTAACCCTCCATGTTCACAGGTAATCCTAAATCGAGATAAATCAGTTTTGAGGCAGGGTATCGCTCAACATGTTAACATTATTACTCTGATTCCTCGAAAACTACAGACACACCCTTAACATGAGTTATGATTCTGTGTGTATTTTCATGCAGGCAGCCGTGTGCCAGCCAGAGCAGCCTGAAGGATATCAACTGGGACAGTTCCCAGTGGCAGCCGCTGATCCAGGACCGCTGTTTCCTGTCCTGGCTGGTGAAGATCCCGTCAGAGCAGGAGCAGCTCCGGGCCCGTCAGATCACCGCCCAGCAGATCAATAAGTTGGAGGAACTCTGGAAGGTAACGCACCTGACAGCTGGGAGGATAGTCCTCCTCCTGTGTTCGTTGTTAAGAAAAGTATTGTCCCCAAAAGCAATATCTACATAGTTGTATAGAGGCCCATTTCCAGCATCTATCACTCCAGTGTTCTAATGGTACAATGGTGGTTAGGTGGTAAATAAAAGTGTGACCCCAAACTTTTGAACAGTAGTGTGTTTTAATTTATTCTCTGCAAAAATGTTGTTGCTTTCTTTTCTCCAACTTTACATCGAAGTGACCTTTACCTGAATTGTCATGAGAAACAGCATACAATTTAGTGCAGCAATATAAATGTGTCAAGTGTCATTGTATCATTGCATCACTGCTATTGTTAACTTTTGCCACAGTGTCTTCAGCTCTTTCTGATTTTCATGGAAAAATGTCACTTATTTTGCATTGTGTCAACAAATTCTATGTCCTCTTCTTTTTTTTTTTTCCTTCCATAAATATTGATTTGATTCAAAACAGAACTGAAGATGTTCATACGTGTATCGCTTCTAAGAATCAGACTTCCCCCCCCCCAACACTAGTTCCCATGATATACATCATCATATTGCTCACCACTAATTCAAATGTATATTTTTTTAGTTACACTAAATATATTTAGGATATTACCTTGTGGCAAATCTTGCATGTTATGAAAGAAAAATTGCATATAAATATTTTCAATTTGATTATGTGAGTTTGGAGAATGTTTGACAAGCAATTTGAAATTGCGATTAAAATTCAATTAATTGCACATGAGGTTATAAATTTCAAGCAAACAGCACAGTTTTAAGGGCTGCACTGCTTGGTGTCCACCTGTCCTGCAGCAGTTTTAAAAGAAATCTGCCAGATGTGATGTGGTGAAACTTGTTAACAGATGCCGTCACTGTGTTTCCTTCCAGGACAACCCCACTGCTACCTTGGAAGACCTGGAGAAACCCGGCGTTGATGAGGAACCCCAGCACGTGCTGCTGCGCTACGAGGACGCCTACCAGTACCAGAACATCTTCGGCCCGTTGGTCAAACTGGAGGCGGACTACGACAAGAAGCTTAAGGAGTCCCAGGTACCTGAAACACCATGTCTTAGTAGTTGTTGTTTTCAGCCTTTGCATGACCCACAAGTTGGTGGTTATATTAGCTGGATTAGTTTCAAGCATGGAAACCTTATCAGAAACTTACATTCATCAATTATTTGGCTTCTTACGTGTATTAAGTTATATTTTTTTATTCTCACGGTCACATTGTGTCTGTAAAACTTGGAACATACCGTGCTTTGTCCTTCATGCAGCTGTGGTCCAGACTACTCTTTAAGACATGTTTTATGGCGTAATGCATTTTAATTAATCTCAGTCTTTTAATTTTTTCGATGGCACCTCTAGGGTCACAGAAACACTGTTCAGATGATTTTGATTTTAAATTATACTTTAAATTATAACAACCTTCATAATTAGTTGATTATATATAGGATAATATCATGTGGTGTAACCCCTAAAACTTGGCACCCAGATAGATTAACTCTTTTAAAAAAAAAAAGAAAAGAAGACTTTGAAATGACATGAAACCAACATAAACAAAAAATATACATTTTGTGAGACCTGAAGAATGATTTTAAAACTGTGTATTAAATAGATTTTCACTTTCTCATCTTGCCCACCATTATTTGTCACTGACCCATATATTTTATTTTCCCTTTTGCAGACTCAAGACAATATAACAGTCAGGTGGGACCTGGGGCTGAATAAAAAGCGGATTGCCTATTTCACACTGCCCAAGACGGACTCAGGTGGTAATACTCTAAGCTTCACTTCCTCCCAGTGGTTCTGTGGTGCAGATAGAGCCCCTCCCCTCCCCCATGCTCCTCCAGGCTTCAGAATTGCACGCAGCCTCCTCCCACCTCGCATCGTTTGGTGGCATGTGTGCTTGGTTTTGTCCTCGTCTTGTAGTGGGGTTTTGTGCTGTTCTGCCGACGCACCGTGTCGTTATCATCGGCTCATCACCAGATCCCGTCATCCTTCAGTTTATTTGTGGGCGGTTTACAATATAAACTGCGTTCTAACTCGTGTCGTTTGACCACTCTCAGATATGCGGCTGATGCAGGGCGACGAGATCTGCCTGCGGTACAAGGGAGACCTGGCTCCGATGTGGAAAGGCATCGGCCACGTCATCAAAGTCCCCGACAGTATCCTTTATCGCGTGTGACATCAAAACTGTAATGCATTTTGATTACTTGTTACTGTCATTTTAGAGTAATTAGTTACATTACAATATTACTATATTTTAGTAATATTTTACTCTGTACAAATGTCATTTTTTTTCTGTAATGCCTTATGTTTCAGCAAAAATCAATGCATTACAGTAATTTACTACTTTTGTAATGCGATACTCTCAACACTGGTGTTTTCCAGTCTGGGTTGAGTCTGCCTTTTAGATATAATTCAAGAACAATCCTGGATTTACTTAACATCTTGTGTTTAAAGACTACGGGGATGAAATTGCTATTGAGTTGCGGAGCAGTGTCGGAGCACCCGTGGAAATCCCCCACAACTTCCAGGTGGACTTTGTGTGGAAATCCACTTCCTTTGACAGGTAGGCTGGAATTTGTTATATCCCTTTTAATATAAAATGTGATGGGAACCTCAGATTTTTACTGCTATATAAGTCAACCTTACAGGACACAATCCAAACTTTTGACTGGTAGTGTATGAATAAATATTTACTTTTTAGCCTGCACACTGCAGCTGAACCACTAACATGGTACCTAAGACTTAAAGACTCTTTACGACTTCCTGTCCTTAACTAGCAATCTACTAAAACACAAGTTAGTTTAAAATGTCTTCCCCCATCCACAGACAGCTCAGCCGTGCGTCTGCTCGACCACACCTTTCTCCTGAGGGTTGAGTCTGATAATCAGAGCGAGCAGAGCTGTGACTGCAGCTGCAGATGTCAAAGGTTTCAATGGAGTCAAATGGAGGAAATCTGAGATTTGTGACACTCCCAGTCAATTGGTGTCTCTGACTTGTCATATAGTAGTTCTGCTAATTCAAATGTACTACTCGCAATGAATTAGGGATATTGTGGGAGACTCAGTGGATTTAATACATGTTTGTTTCTCTTGAGATTTTCTGGATGTGGAGGCTATTGTACTGGGGTGATTGACACACCTCATCTTGTGTTTTCTACGTAATGGTCTCACTGAGTACAGTGTGCCATACATATGTAAATGGAATTTATTGTGAGTAGTGTAATTGCATTTTAATGAAAAGGAATCCCTTCAGCCACAGTTTGTGGAAGTGTAACATTTTAGACGATGATCTACTAAATGTGATGTTATAGATTGGCTCCTTTGCTTTACAAAAGTTGACCTTGAGTCAAATTTTTTGTCACCATATTTTTCTTTCCCAAAACAGGAAGCGACTAATTGTAGTTTTCTGCCAGTATACAATTTTATTCGCAGCTTCTGGGATTTTGTAGCTAATTTAATGGTTACAATTAAGGTTGCAAAATTACACAAATCTTTAAAGTTGGAAACTTTCCATGGGAATTAATGGGAAAATATGGGAATAAATGAGAGTAAATCCAAAATTACCTTAATTGAATGTTGGCCCTTAACATGGAAATGTTTGCAGCCCTAGTTTAAATACAGTTTACAAATCCTCAACCTCTACAGGTAGGTGTGTATGTGTAAATCTCACTGGGTGTAGTAGCTCAGAGATCTAAACCTTCTTTTATAACACCCATTAGGGGACAGCTCTGTTGCTCCACTTCCAGGTGTAAATACATTTTAATGACGTGGCTACTACTACTTAAATTCCTGCATTTGCCGTTGCAGGATGCAGAGCGCCCTGAAAACCTTCGCAGTGGACGAAACCTCCGTGTCCGGCTACATTTACCACAAACTGCTGGGTCACGAAGTGGAGGACGTCACCATCAAGTGCCAGCTGCCCAAGCGCTTCACTGCCCAGGGCCTTCCGGACCTCAACCACTCACAGGTAAGACCTCCCTCAACGCTGCCTCAGAGACTCTGGTTCAGGGTTGCAAAATTCTGGGAATTGTCAAAGTTGAAAAATTTCCATAGGAATAAATCCAAAATTTACACAATTGGAAGGTTGGCCCTTAACCTTCCTCTCTCACCATTTTTGTCGATACCAGCAGAGCAGACCCACAAACTACTCAGCTACTGCTGCACTGCTAATGGTATTTTTTGGTTTCCCTCATCAAACTCCACAAATACACACACCAGCAACTCCCAAACACTGGTGGATGAAGCAAATACAGTTCCATCTCCTAACTTTCTGTTATTATCCCATAGTGTGGTGAAGTAAGTTTTGATAATAATCTGCTGTAAATGTATTTGATCTATAATGGTAATAATATTTATCTTGCAAATATTAAATATATTGTGGGGAGCAGTTTGCTATTTTTAGTTCAGACTTGTTAATTCACGTATTTTTGTTGCTTGTCTGCTCAGGTGTATGCTGTAAAGACGGTGCTGCAGAGGCCTCTCAGCCTGATCCAGGGTCCTCCCGGCACGGGGAAAACCGTTACCTCCGCCACTATCGTCTACCACCTGTCCCGTCAGGGCAACGGGTAAGACAAAAATTTGATTTGCAATTACTTCTACTCTAAGAAACTTCTACAGTAGCTGGAATAGAAAAAATCCATATATAAATCTAATTTCTCAATGCATTGTTTTGTCCAAATTGTGTGTGTTGTGCTGCAGGCCAGTCCTGGTGTGTGCTCCCAGTAACATCGCTGTGGACCAGTTGACTGAGAAGATTGACAAGACCGGTTTGAAGGTGGTCCGGCTGTGTGCCAAGAGCCGGGAGGCCATCGAGTCGCCCGTGTCCTTCCTGGCGCTGCACAACCAGATCAGTAACATGGATAGGTCAGTGGCATGTTGGTAAACTTCATATGTTTAATATCATTGCAGGTAGATCACAGATTAGCATGGTATTGTATAATTCCTGTATCATGGGGACCCCTGATCACTGTTAATTTCATCAGATGAGACTGGACGAAATATATTTGTGCCTTTATTCACTCACTCTGACAAAATTAACAAATCTTTTTGTTGACTAGAAAAGACAAGACAAAATCTACTTTATTAAATAAAAAGAGTGTGGAATCCACTGGTGCTGGTGTCACTGGCTTACTTTATCACAACAAACAGGCTCTCTGCCACTGTTTTAACTTCCTGGGTTACAAGCTTTATTCAACTTTTAGCGTGTAGGGAACATTCAGCTCGGTCCGGTGGTGTCACTTCAAAACATGTCAGTGTGTCACACTGAATTAAACAAAGGTTCCTAACAATAATTCCTATTCCTACAGATACCTAGGAATAGATTCATTTTGATTAGCATTACTATCAACCTGCTGTCAAAAACGAAAGAAATGACTTTGTCTAAAAGTAGACGAAGATACTTTGGATTATCGTCGACTAAAACTAGACTAAAATACCAGGACTTTTCATTTTCATTGACTAAAATTTAAAAACAAAAAAGAATAAAAGTTGACTAAATATGGCTAAAACCAATAAGGGCATTTGACAAATTAAGACTTAACTAAACTGAAAAATAGGCGGCAATTGTAACACTTCCCCTGATGTGTTTTGTCTCCTTTAGCATGCCGGAGCTCCAGAAACTACAGCAGCTGAAGGATGAGACTGGCGAGCTGTCGTCTGCGGACGAGAAGCGTTACAGGGCCCTGAAACGTACCGCTGAGAGGGAGCTGCTCATGGTGAGGAGGAGCCTCAAAGTGTCCAAAATGACCCAAGCTTACCTTTTTAACATAAAGGATTTGCTGTTCTGGTAAAATTGAAAATGTTTGGATGAGATATCTAGCTTTTCTTTTGTATATCCATGGTAAGCTCAGAACTGTTCTGTTGGAGTTCTGTAAATCATCTCGTTGTCTTTCAGAATGCTGACGTGATCTGCTGTACCTGCGTCGGTGCCGGAGACCCTCGTCTGGCCAAGATGCAGTTCCGCTCCATCCTGATCGATGAGAGCACTCAAGCCACCGAGCCGGAGTGTATGGTCCCTGTGGTGCTGGGAGCCAAGCAGGTACACACACCTTGAGGTGGTTAAGCAATTTATTGTGTAATGAAAAATGTCAAATATCCCTTCAATTCAATTATACGATTTTGGAGTTTGTCTGACACGCAAATCAACATCGCGATTAAAAATTCAATTAATCGCACAGCATTAGTGAACATCCAGAAACAAAACAACTTCTTGTATCATGCTGTTGAATCAACTCACTCCTAATACTTGTTTGCCTCATCTTCCTCCCCCCCAGCTCATCCTGGTGGGTGACCACTGCCAGTTGGGTCCCGTGGTGATGTGTAAGAAGGCGGCCAAGGCGGGTTTGTCGCAGTCCCTGTTTGAGCGCCTGGTGGTTCTGGGGATCCGGCCGATCCGTCTGCAGGTCCAGTATCGTATGCACCCGGCTCTCAGCGCCTTCCCCTCTAACATCTTCTACGAGGGCTCCCTGCAGAACGGCGTCACTGCAGGTTTGATTGATTAATTGATGGGCGGGAGAATGAATTTCTACATTAAATTACTGAGTAAAAACAATGTATAAACAGCAACGACTAAAAACATACTAAAATGTTCCTGTTCCCTCCAGCTGACCGTATCAAGAAGGGCTTTGACTTCCAGTGGCCACAGCCAGACAAACCCATGTTCTTCTATGTGACTCAAGGCCAGGAGGAGATTGCCAGCTCTGGAACCTCCTACCTGAACAGGTAACTTCTTATGGGGTTTGGTTCAGTTAACTTTCCTGATGTGTGTGTGTGTGAAGTTTTTTAAACTGACACCGATGTTTTTCTAGGACGGAGGCTGCCAACGTGGAGAAAATCACCACCAGGCTGCTGAAAGCAGGAGCCAAGCCCGACCAGATCGGTATCATCACCCCGTACGAGGGCCAGCGCTCCTACCTGGTCCAGTACATGCAGTTCAGTGGCTCCCTTCACACCAAACTCTATCAGGTACCTCACACAGCTGAGACAAGCGCTTTTAAGTTACTTTTTAGATATAAAATGAGCAAAATTGGAGAAGTTAAGGGTCTTGGCAGTGGCTGTTCTTCATCTGCACAGAAAAGATCTGAAGCAGAGGTGAGAGTACATTAAAATTAAAAGTTATTGAGGTTTTGTCTCTTTTATCCCAATGTAGCAGGTGGAAATTGCCAGTGTGGACGCCTTCCAGGGCAGAGAGAAGGACTTCATCATCCTGTCTTGTGTCCGCGCTAACGAACACCAGGGCATCGGCTTCTTGAATGACCCTCGACGTCTCAACGTGGCGCTGACGAGAGCCAAGTAAGAACCTCAGAGCCATAACAGTCCTCACAGTGATTCTCCTGAGGAAATAAATAATTAGTCATGCAAACCAGACACACACAGAGGATCCAGTCTGTAAAATCTCAACAATTCATCAACAGTGAAGCTCAACATTACTTATTATTGTTTGTATGTTTAGGAAAACTGGAATATCATGGCTAAAAGCAACATATAAACTATTGAAATTACCAAATAATAGCTGGGGTTAGGGTTAGTTTATTTGTTTCAGTCACTTATCAGGTTTTTATTTAAGACCAGGAGATTAATTCCTTCCTGACAGAAATCATGCTCAGAAAAAGTGGAAAAATATGGTAATTTACTCAAATTCTTTTATTAAACTACTGTATAATTTACATATTTTCAAAAGTCAGATTACAGTACTGAAGTTAAAAGCCTCGAACCTTCTTCTGATATTTCCTCTGCATATTTTACACCTGCACCCAGCATTTAAAGGAGACCTGGCGGTTAATAGAAACTCTATCATTTGGTAATTTACGGTGAGAACGCTGTGAAAGGCTCGATTGTCATAGCCATCTTCTTGTTGTGTGTGAAGGTATGGTGTGATCATTGTGGGGAACCCTAAGGCCTTGTCCAAGCAGCCGCTGTGGAACAACCTGCTCAACAACTACAAGGAGCAGAAGGTGCTGGTGGAGGGACCCCTCAACAACCTGAGGGAGAGCCTCATGCAGTTCAGCAAACCCCGCAAGCTGGTCAACACCATCAATCCTGTGAGTATAAACCTTCCTAATCTGTTCCAGATGATGACAAACATGTGAAATAAAACATAAATCTATGTACAGTATCTGATAGCTACTAAATGAGAAGCGTCTGGTGTTTTTTCATTTATTTTACTTTTAGGGGGGTCGTTTTATGAGCACTGCGATGTACGATGCCCGTGAGGCCCTCATCCCCGGCTCCGCCTATGACCGCAGCAATGCTGGTATTTATTCACAATTTCTTTTTATTTTGGATCATTCAAAGTATTCACATTAGATACAGATACGGTTACCTACCGTTCAGAGATTTGGGGTCACCCAGACAATTGTGTGTTTTCCATGAAAAGTCACACTTTTATTTCCCACCATGAGTTGTGAAATGAGTAGAACATATAGTCAAGACATTGACAAGGTTAGAAATATGATTTGTATTAGAAATAATATTTTTTTTCTAAGGGTTTTCTAATCATCCATTAACCTTCTGACACAATGCGTAAACACATTGTACCATTAGAACACTGGAGTGATAGTTGCTGGAAATGGGCTTCTATACACCTATGTAGATATTGATGCACCAAAACCCAGACGTTTGCAGCTAGAATAGTCATTTACCACATTATCAGTGTGTAGAGAGTATTTCTGATTAGTTTAAAGTTATCTTCATTTAAAAAAAAATGTTTTGAACGGTAGTGTATATATTAATATTTAGTATTTGAATTGAATTTACCTAATTCTTAACTGAACAAGGCTAAACAGCAGCCACAATTGCAAAAAAAGCTACAGTATTGGCATTGATATTCTGGAGAACTTCTTATGTGATTTCTTTTACATTTTAACCAAGGACAAACTTTTACCAAATGGTGCACCACAGTGCCTAATCTTTCTTTTTTTTTAATGCAAATTTTAACAGGAGCCTTGTTCTGTCTGTCCTCTTCCAGCAGGACGTCCGTCCAACATGTATTTTCAGACACACGACCAGATCGGGATGATCGGGGCGGGCCCCGGTCACATGGCAGCTATGAACCTCCCCATCCCCTTCAACCTGGTGATGCCGCCAATGCCTCCGCCCAGCTACCTCGGCCAGACCAACGGCCCCGCTGCAGGTATAACACAACTCCCAGATGTCCCAGTGAACCACCATGTAAACCAAAGACGAGCACTGAAATCACACTGTGTCTGCTGGAGGGGTGGTTAAAAAAATCAATTCTTGATTAATCCTGATTATGTGAAATTATGAAATCAGGACAGGATAACCACGTCATGTCTGCAGACTGTCATCTGATGTTTATCATTTGTTTTCCGCCTTTTGACTCTGGTTCTTTTTTTCTTGTCCGGTTGAGGTCGTGGAGCCATGAAGGGAAAGCCCAGCCGTGGCGGGCGACAGAGGGCCCGCGGGTCTGCGAACCAGGGTCCCAGTCAGGGTAACGGACCAAGCAGCCAGGTCAGCCAGGACGGGGCCTCCCAGTCCTTCTCGCAGGGGCCGCTGACTCAGGGATACATCTCCATGAGCCAGCCTTCTCAGATGAGCCAGCCCGGTCTCTCCCAGCCAGAGCTGTCCCAGGTAACGCATCAGGGTCACATGAAGGGAAAGCATAGTACCACCGGATTGTTATTTTAAATATCTCAGTATCCCTTATCACTGTACAGTTGTGTACAAAATAGCAGCAGGGAGTTTAGGACGTGAGTAAAAATACTTGAAGAAGTCATGTTGCTTTATGACGAAGAGGAAATGTCCTTGAAATGAGTTTCAACAGGACAATGACCCCAAACACACCAGTAAACCAGCAGCATCTTGGCCAATGAAAACTTGTGAGCTGACATCAACGCAGTTTCTGAGGCAAAACTAAGAAATGCAGAGGATTTGTGAGGCTGAAACAACAAACTTTCCTGTAATGCAATAAAAAAAATGATTTAGGCTTAATTATTAAACAATATTTTGCCTTTACTCATGTCTTTTATCACACTGCTATGGCTTTAAACACACCTTGTTCTTGGTCACTCGTTATAAACCCGTTTATTTTAAAATCTATACATTGCAACTATCTTGCAACTATTTTTGATTCCATATTCCTCAATATATCAATTAAGGCACTCCTCATAATACGTCTCCATTCCTTCAGTGAAGAAAACATTTGGTAAAAGATCATTCATGTTTAAAGCTCCATCAGACTGGAATAATCTAATAATTAGGGGGTTCTGGTTCATCCAGACAATGAGGATTCCTCTCAAGGGGTTTATCCTGCTCAATAAAAGGATTGAATGACTGAAATCTCTCCAGTAGAAATGTCTCTAGCAGTTGTCCTCGAGGTCTCGTGTCTGACGACGTTTGTGTCTCTCTGACTCTCCAGGACAGCTACCTGGGTGATGAGTTCAAGTCCCAAATCGACGTGGCATTGTCCCAGGACTCGACTTACCAGGGTGAACGTGCATACCAACACGGTGGAGTGACTGGCCTGTCACAGTACTAGTGCGTAAGTACCTTAGTACTTAACCTTTGCCTCCATCTTTGCTTCTTCATGTTTTTTTTTTTACAATTAAAGAAGCTTTACAGGCCACAGCTGCAAATTGCATCTAAAAAGTGACCTGATCATACAAGATTTGTGTTAACTACCAGGCTGTAATAGGACAGTATGAAATCAAAAAGTGACCAAAAAATGCTCTTAATAAACTTCAAAAATATGTATAATATGTATGTATGTATTGTGAAAAAGAATTCTTGCATTTTTTGGGGTAAACTAATGAAAATATTAGTAATATCAAAGGTAACTTTTATTTATTTCATTAAAGTTTAGATCAAATAGGAAAAGCACTCATGTAAATAATATCCCCGTTCAATCTCTCCTGTTGTAGTATTTATTTTAATTCTTAACATTTTATTATACAGAATCTCAGGCAGAAAAACAAAGCTGTGTGTTTAATTGTGTGTTTAGTGTTCAGTTTTTGACTTCTCTTGTGGTAACTACTGCTTTTGAAACTAAATCACATTAGTCGGGAAGTAAAGTAACATTCAAAGCTGTTGCGTTCAGGCAACTTTACAGTCCTCTTTCATATGTCGACAAACATTATAAACCCGCTTTTGTGTCTTTGCAGGTCTTTTGGAAAAGGGAGCTAGGCTTGAGCTGAGCTTAGTTCGTCAGCTTTTTAATCTGGGAAATAATAAAAACATAAAATGGATACCTGTTTTCCTCTGCTACATCCGAAGCACCACCGAGTGAAAGCGACGGGATAGCGAAACCAAACCAATGACCAGCGAGAGAAATAAAGAGGGGTAGAAGAAGAAGAGGAAGAGCGTGAACAAGACGGGCGGGGGAGGTGCGGGCGAGGCCGAGCGAACAAGCGAAGCGGCAGCGACCGGATGCCCCGTTGCGAAGTGAGGAGGGAGGTCGAGAAGATGGCGGCGTGCGGTCAAGCTGCCGAGGGGGAAAACGAGAGGGGAGACCCTGAACGGGGTCTCTTCATGGGAATCCAAACGAGGCTCAACTCCCAACCGAATAATCCCACAAAATACCCTTCACCCCACCAGCCTCCGGGAAAGCCTTTAAAGTTCAGGTTGAGGATCGAAGCTTTTCCAGCTGAAATTGGAAGAAACTGAAGTTTTTCATCGTGATAACAGGAAGCCGCCGAACAAGGCAACACGAGATCCTCATCCCAAAAAAAGTCCGTCGGTTGCTCGACCCCGTACGATGGAGGAGAGAGGCACCAACGATCACCTACTGGGCCCAAAACAAAAAAAAAAAAAAACCTCAGCAGCCTCTGAAGGAAGCAGCAGCAGCAGACATGACCCTCTCGGAGAGGAAGTTAAAAAGAAAAAAAAAAAACATGGTTTCTGTGCTTAAGAGCCTTGAATTGAAATACCTTGCCTTGGGAACCACTGGCTCATTCACAAGGTCTTTAATGGGCTGGTTTCTGACCACCCGTCAGTGGTGGAGCGGCACGGGGATTTCAGACTGTTGTTTTTTTTTTTCCTCCCCTCAAAGCATGACGCGCGAATCCCATCGGTATCGCGATCATCACGGGGACTGTTATTCTTCTCTGAAAGTACCTTTTTCTTATCACAGAGCACAAAAAAATTGCAAAAAAGTCATCGAAACTATCCGACATGACCAGCATTGAATATTCAACTCAGTGTCATTTGTGTTCCAGTGAAGTTTCCTATTTTCTTTTTAATCTTTTGAAAGCAGAGGTTGTTGACGAACAGTGTCCACTGTGTTTCGTGACCAGATGTGTTTTTTTCTTTTCTTTCTTTTTTTTTTTTTAAACACTGTGTAAGCTTAGATTGGAAGTTGCTTTGATGCTTTGCGTCGAGTGATTCCTTAGAGGGGGATTGTGGATACGGCCAAATCCCTGCTGGAGGTGAAAGAAACCAAACAGGAGAGGGGGAAAAAAAGGAGGATGATAACGGTTGAGGCTTACAGGCGGTTGTGGCAATCAATCCACCACAGGTAAGGAGTAGAAAAGGAAGGTGGCTAAGGAAGAGAAGGATATGAGTTTCTGCATCTGGGTATTTAAAAAAAAAAAGTCCAGGTCAGTTCTAAATCCACTGTGTTAAAAATAGAGGATCGAGAAATGTGGCTTCTGACACATTATAACGTAGTTGGGAACCCAGCGTCATTTCACACGTGTAATATTTTAATTTTGTTCACTTGCAAAAAAGCCAGAGTGGTGGTCATGTTACGTAGCCACATAACGTACAAAACATACGAGCAGTGACCAAAACCTAACAAATCCAAAGATAATTGGGGTAAAAAAATAATAAAGACCATAATTCATCCATAATTATGTCAAAATTATCAAACACACCCCATAATTAAAAGAGCTCGGGTTCTTGGATTAAATACTGACACTTCTGCAAGAGTGCAGATGCCAGCAGTACTGATTTGGATGATAGAAGGGAGGTCAATGAAAAGTGAATGAATAACCTGAATCAGTGCCTATAACCAATCACCTTCAGATAAACAGCTGCAGCACAAGCATGAATGTAGTTTTAAAAAAAAACAAAAATCAAACTACCAGCATATGAAATCCTTCTGGACACCAGAGGGCTCAAGAAACCCACAGGAAAAAAGGATTTGTTATATTTTATTTTTTATATGAATCAGGCCAGGTAAATGAGGTCAGTGAGCTTTGCTGCCAGGTTGTTTCTTAAAGGTTGGGCTTATGTTTATTTAAAAAAAAAAAAAAAAAAGAACAAAAAAAAAAGCCACCTTCCTTCTCTGGAGTAAAACAATTAGAGGCTGGTAGAATTTATTTTTCCTTCCGTGGACTTTTTTTTTTTTTTTTGATTTGTGCAAAGCTGTGGCGTATTTCTCGTAGAGTTCCTCTAGGTTTATTATGCGGATCCTAAATCCACTTCCTGCACAACGGTGCGAGTCACGCGATTTTTGAAAATCGAAACCTTGAGTTGATCCGAACTTTACTTTTTTGTCAGATTTCGCTGCTTTTGTGCGTCACGTTGATTTGTGTGTTATTTACCCATTTTGTGTAGTTTTACTTAAGAGAAAACAAACAAAAAAAAAACTTTTTGTAGGAATTTGCTGATAAAGGGGAACGAGGCGGACGCCGTTGCCCCTCTTCCTTCCTTTTTCTTCATTAGAGATTTGTATCTTATCCTCAAAACTGTCCGAGGGATTGTAGTTTTTTTTTTTTTTTGTAACCAAGAGTCTCTTCCAGGAAAAGACGCTTCCTGAAAACAGCAAGAATGTACTCCACTGTTGTTACCACCTGCTTCTCGATTTCAGCAGACATGAGACAATCATGTTGTGAGTAGAGGACGCCATGTTGAAACTGAATTAGAAGTAGTTCAATGTGCAAATCTCTCAATTGTGTGATGAATTAGTTTCACATATCAACCCCTCAAGTTCCACTGAAATCCTAACATGTTATAGCTTTAAAAAACAAACCCTGCTGCCGTAATATTGCTTTGCTGTTTTGTTTTTTTCCTCCATCTTCTGAGCCACAATGAATTGCGACATGTGCAGTGATCATTGAAGAACAGATTCAGTTGTAGAGTAGTCGTTTTAACATTTGCATCCGAACTCGTGATTCTCTACGTCAACAAAAAGAGCAGATTAAATTAACGAACTAGAGATCTCAATGTGATGTAAATACCTATTTGAGACGAGTCTTATTTGCAGTGACGTTTCATCACAACACGGTGACTCCCTTGTAAAACTGAACCAATAAAGGCTGTCAACTTGAGCGGTTGTTTCTCTCTGGTATTGAAATCCATTCTGTATTTATTTGCAAAAGTATTATTAGATATTGCACAGTAATAAAAGTTTATGTACACGAGTCGAACCACAACAGCTTCACGATGTCGTAGCCTGTTCTGCCTTTTTCTTTTGTTTTCTTTTCATCAGTTTCTTTTTCAGCTGGCCACGTTTCTGTCTCTGGATGCTCTCCTGGATTTTCTCCTTGAACATTCTCTTCTGGCTCCGGATCTTCTCCAGCTCCGCCTTCCTTTTGGCCTCCAGGTCTGGATCCTGGGGAAAAAGCAGGCACACATCTGATTCTATGTTGCCCCTAATTTTGTACATGTAGATGCCTCTGTTGTTAGTATTCATAAAATCCAATAGTCGACTCAGCAGGAACACAAATACTTGCAAATCTGCTGCGTTCAAGCTGAAACAGTCAAAGACAAGTACTTGCCTTCCCCTCCAGGATCAACTGTTTCCTCTTGTTGATTTCCTTTTTCTCGTCGAAGTCTGTTGACTCGAGTTTCTACAACAGAACAGAGGTTATCATGGTTTTATACTTCAACAGGATCCTGTCTAAAAAGTGTTGACAGAGACACAGATCTATGTTTAAGATAAGTGAAAAGAGGATTCCATACTATTTCACACTTCCGTCTGGTCACGTTGACCTGGGTGAGGATCTTCAGAACTTCCTTCTCCTCCACAGAATATTCTTTCAGCTTGGTCTCTGTAGAAATGCAATGGACCAGTTTACTGAAAAGTTATTATTTTAGATTTGGTTTTGACCTTTTTAATTTTTAAAAACATTTTTAATAGTTGTAGGTTTTTTGTCAGGGATTCAAAAAAGGTCAGAAAAAGTACATATCTTGTAAAATGTATTCACTTAGGACAGATGAACCATCCAGAAAATACAATTAGTCAAACAATCTGCACAAGATGCAGTGTTAATGCTCAATCTGTAAAAAATAAAATGAAATTAAGGACATTTTCTCTATAGTTTTAATTTCTTCAGTTGAAATCACAGAAAGAAATGAACTATGCTGCTGAATATGCATCGTGTCACATCGTCATCTCTGCCGATATATCAGCAGATATTTTTAATATTCACATCATTGAAAAATCCTGTTTTCTTATCTGGCCTGTGACATCTTGGCTTCATAAGTTAAGAAAAAACATACTTTTTCTGGGTTTGAGGGGGTTAACAGTAGAGTTCACTGTAATTCTATCCATAAATAACACAATGACAGAATTTAAGACTATTCAAGTCATGGCTTTTATACAATTTTTGCAAAGTAATTCAATCATACCAGCCATACTCATCCTGTGAATATTTTCACACTGTGATCAGAGATCAGAGAAATAGGCTTGCATTAATATTAAGTTAAATCATTCCTTTAATAGATACGAAACTGCAGGTTCCATCTTTCCTGTCACTGGACGGGTTATTGATCCAATAACCCGTCCTCAGTTGAATATTTTGTAAATGAGGCTTCATAAAAAAGGCGACTTACGCGTCTGTTCTTCAATGGAGTGAACCAGGTGGATGTCGTACTGTGTCACCAGCGTGATGGACACTCCGTTCCTCCCTGCAGGAACAAGTTATTAAAGACATGAGGACTTACTTGCATTAAAGGGATAGTTCAACATTTGCCCATAGTCACAGCAATAGGTGCTTTACCTTTTTTTTCCCCTTGATACCAGCTGTTTCCAGACCAGTGGCACAGAACAACAAGCTGCTCAGCTACTGCTATGTGGCTAATGGTATTTTTTGGTTTCCCTCAATAAACTCTGCAAATGCATAATCCTGAGTATTTGCTTCACGTGTTGTAATTTTACAGTAACATGGTGAATGTTCAGGTCACAACTCATTGTGCATTTGCTGAGTTTGATGAGAAATAACTAAGAATACCATTAGCTGCATAGTAGTAAAAAATGCTGACCTATCCCTTTAAATCTGGTTGTTTTAGCAAAGATTTTGCTAAAATTTTGGATTTAATCCCAATTATTTCCCCTGGAAAGTTTTCAACTTTGAAAATCCCCAGAAATGTGCAACCCTATTATTTCCTGAAGCTGTTTAAATGTTAAAGAGAACACCTGCTCTAGCAGTTCGGCCGACTCTGTGGATGTAGATCTTGGGCAGACCGGGGGTGTTGTGGTTGATGACGACCTGGACGGTTGGAATATCTAAACCTCTGTTGGTCACAAACAACAGGAAAGATGAGGTGAAAACAACGTGATCACAGCATGTCTGAAACTTCTACTGCGACTAGTTTGGGAATAATGAACAGATGATTTTGAAAAGAGAATAATTTAGCTTTTAAATACGATTAGCTTGAAGACCACCATCCGTGAGAAATTAATTTCTTACCTGGAAGCCACATCTGTCGCGATAAGGATTTTATAAACGCTGGCCTTGAACTTGGCGAGGTTTGCAAATCGTTGTTTCTGGAGAAGATAAAGAGCAGTTTGTTATTTCTGCAGACTCATTATCTGATTTAATCTGCTTTAATCTCTTACAGTCACATTTCTATAATATCACGAGGGATTTGAGCTCATTGTCTTTGTCTCTTTAATTAGAAAATAACTTATTAATTAACGTTATTATGTCTAATTCAGAGCTCAGAGGATTGGTGACAAGGGACATAAAGCTGTTCCAATTCTTCCAAGTTCTAATTGGATCATCCTCCAGCTTTTATTATTCCACAGCTTGATGAATCAGTTTAAAGCTGCGAATTTAACTTTATATTTTTTGAAGGCTCACCTGTTTCATCATGGAGTGCAGGGAGATTGTTGGAAAGTTAAATTCCCTGAGCATCATAGTGAGGATCTGGCAGTTCCTGTGGAGAAAACAGCAAACAAACTAATGTAATAAATTAGGCTTTTTGGCTGAAAAATACAAGAAATCAACTGTAACATTAACATGCAGAGAAAAACCTGCCACCGGCACATCTAAATTAAAATTCCAAATGAACGTGGTCTCATATATATATAGTGCAAAGTCAAAAACCTTTTTAAAAGAAACCGTTTTAAAAGCATTCATCTGGTTTCTCAAAATGTAGATTTTTGTTCATGTTAGTTTTGTCTTTTGAAAATCCAGTTGTACCTTTTTTTTGGAATTTTTAACCTTTTTAGGAGGTTACCAAGTTTTTAGACACCACAACATTTTTAATATTATCACAAATCCACAAACTACTGCATTAAATATTATCTTTAAACCTAATTTAAAGATCCAGGGTTCAGATTAAAAACGTGATAATCCCACACAGTCTTAATTCTTACTTGCAGGTGTTGGTGAAGATGATGATGGACCAGTCGTCGTGCTCGTCCGTGAACTTCTGGATCAGGTGGACCAGGTAGGCGTCCTTCACCTTCTCTGGAGTGAGAATGTACCTCTGGTCCAGCTCCTCCACCGTCCGGGTCCTGATTAACAATTAACATTATATTTCACTGTTTCATGTGGATATATGAAGAGTTTCTGTTGCTGGGGAAGTCAAAGGTCATGGTGCAGAACAGCAGGAATGACGGTGGTAAGGATTCAGATCCATAACTTATTTTTCTAACCTGTATATGCATATCTGAACTAGGGCAGCTATTCAAATTGTTTGGTTTATTCAAATAGTCAAAAACCAAGAGATATTCAGTTTATTATCATATGGCACGAATTCAATATAAAAGTCTTGCATTTGGGAAGAGGGGAAAAAAGCCAACTAATGATAATAAGAATAACAATGGTCTTATTTCCTTAATTAGTTATTTTTTCTATGTTGGTCAATGAAGTCTAATCTAATCTCTTCTTTTCCACCATTATTTTGTGAACAATCAGTCACTCACTCTGATTTGCTCTCCCAGAAGAACGGCGCGTTCATGGCGACGGCCTTCAGCTCCTGCAGCGTGTCGGTGAGGGTGGCGCTGAACAGCAGCGTCTGCCGCTTGGCCGGTAAAACGCCCAGAATCACCTCCAGGTCTTTGGTGAAGTCGGTGCAGCCCTGTTCCAGCAGCCGGTCGGCCTCATCCATGATCTGAAAAACACGTAAAACTAGATTATTACTGTTCTCATGGTTCCTACATATTTTCCAGACTTCTCTGTAGATTTTCCAGACTGCATTGACATCCAAGTACAAATAACTGCACATTTTTTGCCATCTTTATTTCTTCTATATTAAAGTTTTCCCCCATATGTTTAAATTTAATTGAGGTGCAACGATTAGTCAATTAATTGATTAGTTGCCAGTTGACTTGAGTCATTTTTAAGTTGATCAAATTCTCTGGTTTAATTGACATTTTGAACCATTTTATGAACCAAACAACTCATCGATTAATCATTTCAATAATAGACGGATTAATGGACTGAATGAACATGAAACCATCAACTCACCAGGAACTGGATCTTCTTCATGCTGAAGGTGTTGGAGCTTCGGATGTGATCGGCCAGCCGGCCCGGCGTCGCCACGACAACGTGCGGTTGGTTGGACAGCTCCAGGGCCTGGCTCACCATGTCTGTCAGGAACACAGTGACTCATAACATATACATGTTCAGCACAGCGCAGTTGCTTTGACTCCCAGACTCTGAGTTTACAAAAAGTCAAGTTACCCATTCCACCGACGACGATGAGGTCTCGCAGACCCATCGGCTTCCCCAGGATCCGGAATTGCTCCGCGATCTGATAGGCCAGCTCCCTGTGTGACATCACAGATGTACGTCATCAATTGGAAATGTGGGAGCTTACTTCTTAGGTCATTCACGTCAAATGAGATGTACTGTAACCATGTCAAGATCACACGAATGGGAGATCAAATAGGCGCTGAAAAGTAGTTTTCTCTCATTTTATGCCAGAATAAAAGATTATTGAAAGATTATTGTAGGTTCATGTTTGCTGTAAAGAAGGAAATTGTATTTTAATAGATAAAGATTTGGGTTTTTTAAAAACTCAGCTTGCTCGTGTTCATTCTTTTCAAAAGTGCTCGTTCCTGAATCTTGAATGACACAGATATTGGATCTGCTGCCATAGTGTGTATGTTTGTAAAAAGGTAAATGTACTGTAGAACACTGTCTGGATGAAATGTTAATATAATATCTGTGTATGCTGCTGTTTAGAGTAAAGCTGCACTGACCTGGTGGGAGTCAACACCAGACAGAAGATTCCATACGGGTCGTCTGACAGCTTCTGCAGCACCGGCAGCACAAACGCAGCCGTCTTCCCACTTCCAGTCTTAGCACAGCCCATAACGTCCCGACCTGGGTAAATAAAAACAAAAACACAATACCTTTATTCATCAACTCTGACTTCAAATCCACAAATGTTGAATTTCAGATTCAGATATTTTATTGTGTAGATTATTCAGGTGATATTCAGGAAAACTCTGTTATTACACATGTGCTCCTTAAATGCACACTAAACACTCAAATACAGTCTGAAGAAATGGTTTATTGCTAATCATTAATGAACTGTCCTGCTTGCTTGTTTGCCTTTTTGTGCATTTGTCTTGTTCAGTGTTGCTGTCCTCAGGTCATATATTTGCTTTTATTGTAGGTGTATTTGTTCTGCTGGACGCCTGCTATAGTCTGTTATAAAGTCATGTTATATGATCCCTTTGCTTTTGCTTATATGTGCATTAGTTTTGTCTACATGCCATTTTCTACTTGTCTGTTCTTTCTTGTTGGATTGTCTCTAGTGCCACTTGCTTATTTGTTCATCTATGTGTCAATTTGCATTTAAATCTATCTGAGCTGTATTTAACGTTTAAATGTGTGTTTTACCTTCCAGTATGGGAGGTATGCAGTTCTCCTGGACAGCGGTGGGTTTGCTGATTCCCAGCTGCTTACACTGTTTAACCAGCCAGTCCGAGAGTCCGAACGACGAGAAGTCTCCCATCTCTGATTTATGTCGTTTTCCGGAGCTCGAAGACTGTATAATACTCGCTAAAATACTACTTCTGTCTACTGTATAATACTCGCTAAAATACTACTTCTGTCTACTGTATAATACTCGTCAAGAAATATACTTATACTGAATCAAATATGTTTAAATATAGCGGAAAACACACCACATCCTCGTGTGTTGTGTCAACGGTTCTTCATGTGGTGTAATAGTCGACGTTTAATGACGTAACTTCTTCTTCGCCCTCATTTCCGGCAGATTCCGGAAACGCTACGTGCCGACGTCCCTCCGCGGCGGCCATATTGTGACGGGCCAGTGCGGCTGTAATCTGCTTCTCTAACCGCAATAAAGTGAGAAATTCTAACCGATTTCCAGACATTTTACTTTTTTCCACGTTATTATTATATATTATTTTTTATTATACTGAAAAAAGTACTTAAGTACTTAAACTATCCGCATAATGTTATTTTTATATCATTATACATCTATCTATGGTGCAGAAGAGGCTCTAAGAGGCTTTCTACTGCTGAGTGATAAAGGCTATAGGTTACAAATGTTTTATGATATTTCAATTTCACGTTATACTTTAGCAATAATTTAATATGAAATGCTGTGTGTATCAATAAATTAAATAAATATGTAGACAAATATAAATTAAAAAAAATAGGTTACAGAATTTTGTTTGAAAAGTTGTCAAAACTGGATGTTAAATGAGTTACGTGCAATTAAAAAAACAGGAAAGTGACGAAAAAGGGAACTGGCATTAACTTTTTTACTATGGAATTAAAGGACATTTTATCCAGGTTTAAAGTTGCCTAAATTCAAGCTAGAATATTCAAAATTTGTCCTAAAGTCACTTTATTCTTTAATGTTACAAACACAACGTTCTATGTCCACGATCATCTAATGTCAAGCCTTTTTTGATTGAAATGTTTAATAATAGTTTTTTGTGTTTTCCCCAAAACTTATTTTAATAGGGTGACAATATGTTGAGATTCAGTTTTACTATGAAATAACTTCTTTATCATGTGATAAAATATGCATAAGTATTTCAAATGAATAAAAACACCAACTTTCACTATGTGGCAGATCAGATAATTCACATTTTGCGGGCGACTGTTCATCATGGATATCATAAAGATAAAATCTGTGTCTTATCCTCACATTATTCCAGACTGAGAATTCCTTTTCTAATGCAGCCTTTAAATTCGCCTCATTAAATTTTACATCAGCCTGAAAATGTCTGTGGTCTTTATTCAGCTGTTAACAGACGCTGATGAAGTATGTTCTAGTGGGTTTTCTCCTCCAAATCCTGGTCTGATTTTAACAGTGAACTATAACTATAACTATAACTAAATCAGTTCTTTTTAATGGCACTCGATGCTGCTGAGCACATGGACTCTTGTTCCTCTAGCGGAGCTGAAATATTTGATGCTAAATGTGCCTTCTGATTTTAACGAAGTCTTAAAACTGAGTGAGAGTCACTTCGCTGGAAGTGGAACAGACTGTTTCAGGTTTTTATACCATTTATTTTTTTTATTTAAGAATTAGAATAAAGTCAGTATTGTCTTGTTAATCCTCCTGTTATGTTCATTTGTCAGGAACAGAAATGATTGAAAATATGCCCTAAAACCAAAAAAAGATTGTTAATATTTCACTGTTAACTCCATTGCTAACTATTCTATTAGTATTTGCTATAATGGTGTTCTTTACCTCTAACAGGTTATTCTCACAACATATTTTACATTTAAATTTAGATTTTGTGTGTGTGTGTGTTAAAGTTGCAAAGAAAGAAAGATTCTGATATTTCTGACACATTTTTACCTCTAGTTTGATGCTGGGTCAAATTTACCTGATCAGTATGAAGAATTTTCCTTTTATACATTGATTACACTAATTAAGGTAAGATGAAAAAACACTTTTAACTATTTTTCCTAGATCTTTAAACTTTAAAATGGGTCAATTTAACCCAAAATCATTGAAATTCACTACTGGACTAATGCATCATATGTTCTAATGGGAAAATGACAAACTATTTGACTTTTAAAGGTATTTTTTAATGATCTCAACACCTTCACCAGGAAGGAAAAAGACTCATGAAGTTTAAGATCTATTCACAGATGTTTTTTTCTATAGATTATGCCTCTTTTAATTGATCTATTTAACTTCATATATGAAGGATGATGGATACAGATTCTATTGATTTTTGCAATATTGATCCATGTATGAATGATAACTGCATGATTTGACCTTTGACCTTGCAAGACTCCTATTTACCTGGATTGGGTTTGTTTGATTCCTGACATTGTTTTAGCTGATGATATTTGCTGACATTTTGATTTAGATTGATTGTCGTCAGCTATGAAGTTTAATTGCTATTTTGATTGATTGGCTAAGCTTTTGATTTAGTTTCTCATTTCTTGGTTATTATGTTCACTGATGATATATTATTGATTAAATTAGGAAATTTAACCTTGACCTCTATACATACTTATACTAAATGCCACTACCACTTAAGCCCCAGACCTATTTTTAGGTTTTCCTGCTATAAATGATTAGAAATATGAAATATCTCTCCAACAACAGGTACTCAAACCTGGTATCAAAAGAAATCTACAACATGTGACTACAGAAGTGTCACAGTCTATTTATGTTGCTGTGACAGAGCAAATCTAGTTAGAATATTGCAAAATCTACCATTTAAATCACCTGTTTCTTGTCAAGCACATTTATGTTACGGTTTGAAATCCTTTTTAGTTATTGGCTCTAATTTCCAGAGGAGCTGGGACCCCAAACCTTAAATGGTCCATTTTACCCAATATGACCCTAATAAATAATAAAAAAACACACTATATAGTAATAGTAGTAAGTACTAAAAACAAAGAGACCACTGCAAAAGTACCAGTTTTTTTTCTGATTTTACTACTTACTACATTTTTGTTTGAGTCTATATTATTGCATAGAGCGTTTTTTTTTGCAGAAAATTACAAATGGTCAAAATAAGAAAAAAAGATATAATGTTTTCAGACCTCAAACAATGCAAAGAGACAAGATCAAATTCATTTTAAAACAACATAATACTAATGTTTACACTTAGGAAGAGTTTAGAAATCAATATTTGGTGCAATAACCCTTATTTTTAATCCCAGCTTTCATGCATCTTGTCATGCTCTCCACAGTCTTTACCATTGTTCTTGGTGACTTTATTCCACACCTGGTTCCTCTTTAAGCAGAATGAGGTGTTCATGTGTTGGAATTCAACAGACGCTGGAATGAAATGGCTGGAAAACATGTAAAGATGCTGATTTCAGAAAGAAATGCAGTGGTTTCATTTTTTTTCCAGAGCTGTATAAAAACATCCATACCTCTTTAGTACATAGTAATCTAGTATTTAAAAATAACCCCTGTATGCACAGATGATGAATTTATCTATACTTTATTTAATGTTGGAACTGAGCTTTTCTCATGCGTTATATGCATAAGACTCCAATCCTAGATTTTAGGTTTTTTTGTTGTCAAATGGTTGCATCCAAAATGCTGATCCTTGAGGGACTGAACTCTCTGAACTACATTTCTGCTGCAGATGATACCTTGTCTCTGTCTTCCTGTCCCTCCTGCCACAGTGAGCGTGAAGGAGCAGACCCCATCTGTGTCTGCACATCGGTTGCCAAAGGTGATTAATGCCCTGTGTGTTAAAGGCAGAGACTCGGAGGAGGAGGAGGGAGGGAGGAGGGGAATCATACCCAGGCCCAGGCTGTCCAACTGTGCTGCAAACTGTGGTGTACAGAGGCTAGTCATGCCTCTCTATGAACAGGAGGGCTGTTTGCATGATATTCCCCCGCTGCAGCATAGAGGAGCAGCCAGCTGCATCGCTGTAACAGGCCAGTGAGCAGCAGGATTAGTGCTGCTCCCATCGCTCTTCCACCACATTTGATGCTGCCGCTCACGTCGGGGCCCATATTCATGCAAATAAACCGGTTTATTTCGAATCATGAATGTATGAATTAATGAGGTGATGTGCGGCTCTCTCTAAGCATGTTACCGCAGCGATCGGCACTCAGAGGAACATTGGAGGCTTTAATAAGGGGAAAGAAAATGGGTCAAATATCTTCCAGTTTTCTTCTCTTTTTTTATACCACTTAGCAGCTTCAGGAAAGTTTTACATTCATTTTTTTTTAAATAAATCTTTCTAGTGGATTTTCATATTCATATATTTCTATATACTGTTTATTTAATGGTACATATTTCATATGTGCATGAAGGCACCTCAAATTTAAAAGAGTTAAAAAAAACTGCTGAGTGGAATCAATGAAATAAGAGAGTTCACACATGATTATTGATCTGAACCAGAAATCATCACTAATAAATCATCACGAATATATTGAAATTGAATACGACAGAAACCATATTCCCACAGAAACTTTGGTGTCTACATTTTTTTCAGCTTTTTTAGTTTTGCACAGTCTTAGAAGGGCCTTCTGTTACATATATACACCAAGATAACAGTATCTAATATTATCTGATTATTATGATTATTATCATTTCAGATACTGCAAGCTTTTACATAGCTGCATCTCAAAAAATATGCACTGAGGGAGGCTTTCACTATCTGTGGGACATTTCCACATATATTTCACATTGCATTAACCCTCTATTGCAAGAAATATTACTTAAAAGAAAAGAAAGTTGTAAACATAGTCCCAGGATAGTTTCATGTAATATAAGTCAATGGGACTCCATTAGTTTGTATACACTAGGAAATTTCCATATTGTTATATATATATATATATTGAATTAAATGTAAAAAGGAGTTTACTTATCCCAGATAGTGAAATGATTTTTTTATTTGGTGAAGATTTTTTCAAAATTCTGAATAAAAAACAACCTTAGGTTGTGAAATAATGATGCTCACGTGTCAAATATCTATGAGCAAACAGGATATCCTGGTCATGTGACCTCATGAATTGTATGTCCTTCGAAAATAAAAGTACCCTTTTATTATCTAGTTGTAAAACATAGTTTTTATATCACAGCTCTTTAAAAAATAAAGGTAAAGTAATAGTGTCCATATGGCAACACGATGCAATAGAGGGTTAACACCATCAGATGGCGCTGAAGTGGCTCCACAGCCTCGCTGAGAGTTGAATGGGATCCCGGTGTCATCTGCCACAGGAGCGGGAGGGGAGCACAGCACAAGTCCCGGAGGAGGTTTGGGCTAAAAGGACTCCGCTGCCCGACTTAAATCCACATTTTTCTGTTTGACCGGCCCGCAGAGCCAAACGGTTCACGGTGCGTAATTACGCACGGAGACAGCGGATCCGCTGTGTCGCCCGCCGTGGAAACCCGCGGACAAAGGAAGGCAGAGTGGAGTACAACAACTGACTTGAGAGGAGAAGGAGTACTGTTGGAAGGGAAACGAGGGGAATCTGGAGTCGGAAGTGATTTGTCTTTTTTTTTCTCTCCAGAAATGTAACTCATGTTCAGGATTTTCAGGGGGTAAGGATCGAATCGGTCGAGGGGAGGAAAAAAGGAAAAGGAGTTATTGAGTGGAATCAGTTCTGAAACAGCATCCAGATCCTCGGAGCATGGGGTAAGTTACATTTTGGTGTCTGGGATTTTTCACTTTGCGCACTCCCGCTGTCTGGAAGTGATTTGCTCAGATGGCGAAATGGTTGAAAAGTGAACTTTGCGGTGACTTGCGTGATTTTTCTGACGCTAAATCCGGGTGAACAGCAGCACCTCTCACTCGTTGAGCCGTTTCTCGATTATATTATTAACATCAGTCCATGTGTTACTGCGCTGTTTTTCTTTGTTGTAGCATAGACGATACGTCCAGTCAGGCTTCCTCTCTGCCCAGCGCAGCCGATCTTTTTCATTCGCGAACCGTAAAGCTTGACCCAGTTTAATCGGGACTCAGATGTCCCTGCACATGCATCCTAATGACACTTGTGACCGCACAAAGGTCGCGTTCAAGACGCCGAGGAACCGTGGCTGCATTGCGTTAAACTCATTAGACGATTTAAAGGCAGTTTGTATCGATATTCATGGTCATATGATGAAATGCATCCTCCAGTTAACAGAAACCACCGAGATTTCCTGTTCCTCTATTTGCAACACACACACACACACACACACACACACACACACACACACACACACACACACACACACACACACACACACACACAGTGCAGGGGATAGGAGGTGGGTTTTGCTTTGGGAAGCTCCAGGTGTCAAGTTGTGCTCAGTCTCATTGTGGGTGTGTGTGTAGGTGTGTGTGTGTGTGTGTGTTGAATTATACATGTCAGCCTCGAGCTTGGTTCACACACACACCTGAACCCTCCTCACATTACCAGTCCATGCTGTCTAGGCCAGTTTACCAACACTTACTCACATAACACTATTATATGACCATCTTCGGTTAATTTTATTAAGGTTTGACTGGTGTTTGTTTGAAGGTCATTATTAATATACATTTGCAGTTTGGCTTGTGTCCCTGTTTTCAAATGACATTGAGGGGAAAACATAATCGAATTCTTGCTGACCACTGACATGTCAGTGCTCAATTTAAAGACACATTTTTATAGTTATAAAAATAATCTTTCATTACATTCTTAAGTAGCTAACCCATATGTGAGCATCATATCCGGAGCAAAGGACACAATCGATCCATGAAGGTTTGTTCTTTGAATGTCCTTCAGGTTAAGATCAACAGTAGTGATGCGTTCAAGTGTTCTTTAAGAACTCATGAAGTCAATTTTCCATGTTTGGATGTTGCCCTTAAATAGTCCACAAAATTGTTAACACCTGACAAATATTCAACACGTGACAGATAACGTCATACCGAGGTAATGTCTGAGTGAAGAGACTCTCTTGTCTTGTGTATTCCTTGTGTACAGGGACTGAAATACTTGAAAACAAATCAGTCTTATAATAAATTTGTATAGTGCTTTTCTGGGCACCCAAAGCAACTTTCAATTTGAACAGAATGGAACAAAGAAAACAAGAGGAAGTAAAACACAGAAGGTGTTCAATTTTGAAACAATGGGTAGGATGAAAGCAAAAGTGAGTTTAAAAAGGTGCGTAGGGTTGCAAAGAGGTGGAAAATGTCCAGTAAATTGTCCAGAAACTTTCCATGGGAAGTTAAGATGGGGAATTTTGGAAATATGCAATTCAATAAGTCATGTGCTTGGGCCTCTAAAGGACTTCAGGGATCTAGAAATCATCTGTGATGTGGTGGAAGTATGACCAGTGCATGAAGGGGGCGTGGCCTCAGTAGCCCCGCAGGAAGCTGTGTGACTGAGGAGAGTGCTTCCATTAAAGGGATAGTTCAACATTTTAAAAAAATGTGCCCATAGCAATAGGTGATTTACCTTTTTTGTGGCTACAAGCTGTTTCCAGCTACTACTCTATACTACAGATACTACTATGTGGCTAATGGTATTTTTTGGTTTCCCTCACCAAACTCAGCAAATACACAACCCAGCAATCGCCATGGTGGCAGATTGCACATGAAGCAAATACTCAGGACTACTGGGAATCATGACGATTTTTCAAAAATGTTGAACTAACCCTTTAAATCTGGTTGTTTTAGCCAAGATTATGCTACAATACACTACTGTTCAAAAGTTTGGGGTCACTTAGAAATTTCCTTTTAAAGAAAAGCACTGTTTTTTTCAATGAAGATAACTAAACTAGTCAGAAATACACTCTATACATTGCTTGGTTTTTGGTGCATCAATATCTACGTAGGTGTATAGAGGCCCATTTCCAGTAACTACCACTCCAGTGTTCTAATGGTACAATGTATTTGCTCTTTGCATCAAAAGGCTAATGTAATGAAATTTCTATTCATTTTACAACTCATGGTGGAAAATAAAAGTGTCTTTTCATGGAAAATGCAAAATTAAATGGGTGACCCCAAACTTTTAGACGGTAGTGAATGTAAATTCTCCGTAATGGGCCAACCTTCAATTTTATAAATATTTGATTTATTCCTGTTGATTCTCATGGAAAGTTTCCAACTGTGAAAACTCCCGTACTTTTACAATCCTAGAGGTGAGTCTTAAGAGCCTGTTTGAAAGAGGGTAGGGTGACGGATGTGGATAATGTCCATGCAGAAAGCTTCAGTTTAACTGTAACATCCACAATCTAATGGAAAATCCTTTTTTTTGTCACCTGGTTGGAATGAAAGTCAGGAAGGTTTGGTAGAAACGCTGGATTAAGTTACAGGACCACCCTGCACACAACCTGAGAGACTCTTGATTTAAAGCGGCAGCCTGCAGCTCTTCCACCGTCCTGATAGAAGCCACCAGCAGGAGGAACAGGGACTGATTAACAGCCACTTCAGTCTATAAACAATACGAGCGCTAGGTGCTCAGGTGCTCACTGCTGGGTTCATCTTAAAGGACTTATCCCTCTCTGTTGCCCATCACTCTACACTTTTAGCAGTGTAAAGCCAAACGTGTCAAGAATATGATCTAAATAAAAGTGCTTATCATGTCATCTGATTCATATACAGAAGATCAGTCCAAGTACAGTAGGAAAATGAAACCAGATGGATAATGACGGAGATCTTCTTCTACTGTAACAGCCAGGGAGGTTTATGTAAGGTTCCTGTTGCAGTAATTTTTGCAAAGTCAAATTCTGGGATTTTTTAATCTGGGATTATCTGTGAAAGATATGTATATATTTATCAGCCAGTATGTTTAAATGCTTTTAGCTGATTTGTGTTTTCAGTATTTGTACAATGTGTTCATTTCCTAATTTTTTTTCAGTGCTCTCATGATGATTCTTTTCTCTTTTTTCCTCTCTTCTCTTTTTCTCCCTTTTGCTTCTTTCCTCCTGTTTCTGCTGCAGAGGAGTTGTTTGCGAGCTATAAAATGTACCCGCCACACCGAGAGAGGTATAAAAACACCGTTATCTCTGTTTTGTGGCTGTGCATGACAGTGATGGGTGATAACTCAAGTTTATATATCATCTCCTACCATATTATTGATTGAATTGATAGGTGTTATAGAGGTCTGTAACTTTTTTATCTGCAAAAGCTGCTGAAATGCCAACATGAATTGGGGGGTATTTGTTATTTTAATAATTTCTGAGTTATTCTGAGTATTGAAAAGCGAAAGAACGCTAAAAATGACTGTAGATAAAACAGCAAAATTCAATAAATAGCTTTTGTGTATTCCTTTGGCTCTTATTTGATGCTAGCATCAGACAGATTCAGACCTACTATTGGTAATTGGGGATCAATCTGCCCATCTCTACTCCATCAAACCTCTATGTCTCTGAAGTAAATCCCCGTTCATCACATCCTCATTATATTTATCCCATCCTCTGCATCTGTGGAAACTGTCACAAATATGGTCTGATTCAGAGTTTTCATGCTTGTCATACGTGCTAATTTCTCTCTGCCTCTCGCTGATGTCGCCTGTCGTCTTTTTTTCTTACCATCACCTGTCAGCTAAACTGTTTTCTAAGTGCGTTGTATGTTAAATTTCTTCTGGTATATTCTGTGTATCAAGCCATAATTTTCAAAATTGCTATGACAATGGATGGACAATGTTATGGAGTGTAAAGATTCAGGGAAACCAAAAATCCATGCTAGCTACAAAGCTACGCAATTTCCACCTTTTCAGCCTTTGAGGTTTTAATGCACAAAAGATAAAAGGAGTGTAAGTAATAGTTTAACATTTTGGGAACTAGGCTTGTTCAACTTTCTTGCCAGAACACCACTCATGTATGGAGTTGGAGCCCAGAGAGGAGTAGCTTAGCTTTGGCTTTAGCTTTAGGCAGGAGGGGAACAGCTAGCCTAGCATCCTCCACTCTTAATATGTGTGTGAATTAAGCAGATTCTATGCATCTGTGAAAACTGTCACATATATGATCTGATTCAGACGTTTCATGCTTGTCATATGTGCTAATTTCTCTCCACCTCATTGTCGCCTGTATTTTGTCATAACGTTGTCTTCTCGGCTGCTGCATTGCAACTTGACTGTTCCTGTCGACTTAACTGTTTTAAAGTGCATTGTATGGTAAATTGCTCCTGGTAAACTCTGTGTGTCAAACCTTAATTTTCAAAATTACTAAGACAATGAGAAATCTGTTATGGAATCTAAAGCCTCGGGGGGAAGGAAATCCATGCTAGCTGCAAAGCTACACATTTTCCACCCTTTCAGTCTTTGAGGTTTTAATACTAAAAAGTTGGGAGAGTAGAAGGAATAGTTTAACATTTTGAGAACTAGGCTTGTTCAACTTTCATGTATGGAGTTGGAGCCCAGAGAGGAGTAGCTTAGCTTTGGCTTTAGCTTTAGCTTTAGGCAGGAGGGGAACAGCTAGCCTGGCGTCCTCAGCTCTTATGTGTGAATTAAACCAATAAAATGCTAGAGGATTTGCTTTAGCTTTAGGCAGGAGGGATCAGCTAGTGTGAATTAAACAGATAATATGCTAGAGCTGTTAATTGTTTCTTTGTTTTTCTCCAAAATGGACAAGCTGAAGCTAGCTTCTTTGTTGACATATTGTCTTAACGCAGTATTCCCTTAAGAAGGACATATTCTGCACATTTCTGGGTAGGTTTTTTTCTCTTTCTGGGGCTCTATTGGAGTATCATTGCATAACTTACAGCTCAAAGTACTTACTTACTGTATTTCAAATTATAGGAGGTAATCTTTTGTATAAAACAGGACATTTTAGCTTCTGGCTACATCCGAAATCGCATACAAATGGGTCAACAAAGATGTCTTGTGGTGTAATCCCTAAAAACTTGGTAGCAGATAGTTTAACTCTAAACTCTAAAGAGGAGGTGGATTAAAATTTAAAATTTATCCTTATTTTTTCATTTTCATGTTAAAAATCACACAATTTCCAGAGTTCTGATGAATGAAAACTGTATTTTAAAAGGTTTTTGACTTTCTCACCTCACCAAACGTTATTTTTTTGTCACCGACCCAAACACGCTCTGTATTATAACAAGTTCTTTAGTATGTTTTGCACTTGCAGGGATCGTTTCAACATTTTTCGGAATATTGACCCTTTCCAGGGTCTGTGTTTTTTTCTTTTTTCTACCTACAATGACCCAAATCCTCTTCCATACCCACAGATGATGACACACTTGCAGCAAACCCACTTGCTTCCACTGTTGAAATGTAGGCTGTGCACTATATGGCGGTGTAGGTCACAGTGTGATCATCAATCTATATAATCACCATGCAGTCACACGGGAGGATGAAGATATTTCTGCCCACATCACCTCATTTTACTGTTGAAATTAGTTGTAATGTCACGGTGCAGCTTCTCTCTGGAGCACAGAAGGCAGCTAAACTTTTGGTTTCAGCCTGAACGCGATAAGTTATAGCTCCCACTGGAGGAGGAGGAGAGGGAAGAACCAGCTGCTTTGTGGGGAGGAGCATGAATAAACCGTAATCTCAGCTCACTCTTCTGTTCGTCTTTCTATTGAATTCGTTTTCATTCTACCGTGAATTATTGTCTTTCTTTTATGTCTCTCCCTGACCTTCATATAGTGAATGCACAGAACCCCCCCGGCTTCAGAATTAGTGATGGCAGTGAGATATCAGTCAGACTCCTTCAGGAGGAGCTGACCTTCAGATCAGTGCCGACATTTGACATCTCCAAACATCCAGAGCTCGGGTTTTTTCTTCTCATTCTCGCCAATTAGGGCTTGTGGTGGAGTGATTTCATAAATCAAAGATCCAAATTACTGATTAGGGTTTAAAAGGGGCGGAAATTTAAATTATCACAAACTTTCCATGGGAATTTAAGATGGGGAATTTTGGAAATATTTATATTTATGTGATTCTGATAGAGCAGATTTAATTTCTCCTGGAATGAAACTGCTGTCTGCTTGAGGATTGAGGACATTTTTGGCACTTTTGCAATATGCTGCTGCATTTTTGTAGCATTCTTTGTCTTTTTCCACAATATTCACACATATACAAAGACTTTACTTCAACATCAGCTTGTGAGAAATGCACGTAGCATTTTTCTGTAGAATAAAGTAGCAAGAAAGTTTGTAAAAACACTAAAACGATGGCATGAACATGCATATAGGCTAAACTACCATCTAGCTACTCTATGAATACATTTTTATTTAATATATGCAAGTTAAAAACAATACTGTTATATATTTGCCCCATAATATTATCAAAACTTGACTTGTGCTTTGAGAATGAGGATTATGCTACAATATATTTTCTTCTATACTATATTTAGGTTTTCTGTTAAGGGTCAGTGTTAAACTTTGCAAATTTTGGATTCATTCTTGTTTATTCCCATATATTCCTGTTAATTCCCATGGAAAGTTTCCAACTTTAAAAATTCCTGGGATTTTGCAACCCTCCCTCTGATCAAAGGGAATATAAATGCAAAGATTCTCAGTTTTTCCTCCAAAGTTTTCCGCACCGTGCGAGTGAAGGACACGTGTTTGTGCTGCAAATCCAGGACTTGTTAAGCAGTAATGAGTTAGTGTTTTCCCCCTCACTCTGCTATTTCGGTGGGTAGTTGTAGCGTGTCATGTTGCTGGACTCGGCCAGACACTTTTGCTGGCTCAGGAATGTAGACACGAGGCCGCTGGCTCCCAGAGGTTCGGAGGAAACAGACCCTTAAAGGAGAAATACTTTCAGAGAAATAAGCGAAATTTGCCAAAACAACAACAGCAACAACAAAAAAATCTTTTTCCCCACAAAGACCCTAGAGGCTGTGAAACCACTGATGCCAGGAAATACTCCATCAATGCACTCTTGGATGGATGCAGAAACCATCCAAGACCTGAAATATGGGTTAACACGTATTATTTAACCTGAAACCTATCATAGTTTCATGATAATATTAAATACTCTATAATTAACTGTAATTAATACATCTTGACAGCAGATTCAGACCCATTCTTGTGCTTCTCTTTAATTAGAAAAACACTGAAACCTTATTGAAGAATATGAGGTTTTCAGGTGTCAATATTATAAAAGGTGGTATAGATCAGTGGTTCTCAAAGTGGGGTCCAGGGTCCCCCAGGGGTCCTTGAGGTGGTTCCAGGGGGTCCCCAGCAAAAAGAGGAATAATTTATTTTAAACATAAGTCCATCCATCATTACATTACACACATTATTTGTAATAGTGTCATAACAGCATGAGAGCAGGTGTGTGTTCAACTTTAAATTTACAGTATAATCAGATGCACTCGTCCAACCAGAGCAGTCATTACTTCTCTCGTTATGATGCTTTAAATTAGTTTATATGTGGTTTCTTAATTAGTGTGATGGAGCAAAAACTCACAGAAATAATAATAATTTCTCAGAATATACAAAAACAGGGATAATATAGTGTGATACAGCAGTAAAACACTGCAGCTGTTACTTCTAATGGAAGATAAATGGATGAAAAATACACTACTCTCAATAATTTAGGGATATTGTATATACAGAATAACTTTCACTATAATTCCACAATGACAGAATGTAGGAGTGTTTCTATAGAGGACTGTCATGATTAGAAATAAATAAATTTATTTTATTACTATTTATTTCCAATTATGTGCGTATTAATTTCCCTTTGCACATGAATTTATTTAATTTCAAATTTTATTTTACATTTTATATATTGAGGTGAAAATGAACGGGGTGAGTGAATAAATAATACATTTAAAAATGTATAAATTAATAAATATACTGGGAATTCAATTAAATATGAAAATAATACGCACTTAATTAAATAGAAAATTGAATAAATATAGACATTTACTGGTATATTTATTAACACTACTCTCAATAAGTTAGGGTTATTGATATTTACATGAGTGCTTTTCCTATTTGGTCTGAATTTTAATGAAATAAGTAAAAGTATAAAAAGTATTGCGTGGTATTTAAAGTCATTGGTATACATCTTAAAACAGGATGTTCAAGAAAAACAGCTTTTTCTTTGACCATTTCTCAGCCTCAGTTATCTCCTCCCTCCTCAGATCTACTGCAGACCTTCCCCTTCTGCTTTACTCTTTTAAGTGTGAATCATTGGCTTTTAAGGACAACCAATGGGCTTTTTTGGCAGCAGGTTTTGCAGCCTCGCCCTCCTCCTCCCCTCCCCAGGCTTTTTACAGCCAGCTGAGCTTATTGGCTCTATTATTGGCAGGTTGAGGAGTATTTTTTTTTTTTTCTAAGTGCACAGAAATGACTGGTTGTGTGTGTCTGCAGGGCCAGACGGGAGGCTGCAGCTTCTGATTCACAGAGAAGAGATTCAGGGTGCTGAATGGGTGCTGAGGTTAAAAAGAGAGCAGCAAGAGAGGATTAGAAACTAACGACTTGGGGTGAAAACGCACACAGACTGAGACAGATGGTTGTGTGTGTTTGTGTGGAGGCAACTCAACACTGATTTTAACCCATTAAAATCCCCCAAAAACCCTGATATAGATGCAGCATTGAGTTTTATTCATATATCTCATGAGAAAACCTCCGCTCCAACACGAAAGTACTTTTATCTGTCGTAAAACACAATGTAACTGTTACAGCATCAATATATATCATCAATATCCACATCATCAATACAATAAGAACATAGTTTAATATAATATCAGTAGTAGGGCTGCAACTAACCATTATTTAGATATTTAATTTAGATTTGAGCTGTTTATGTGACTATTTAATCGTGTCCTCTATATCTTATGATATATTCATGTTCTGTAATGATCCTCAATGTGATTTCTGTCTTTATAGACAAATAATTGATCTTTGAACTCTTATCTTATTAATTATTGAAGATCAAGCACATGTACATATAATGATCAAAATTTAGTTTCCTGGTCCTGGGGCAGCTTATACAATACAATAAAAAATATCTCCATAATCTATATCTAATAATCTATCTAAAGCTTATTAAAAATGGAAATGTGAGTGAATGCTCCTTTTGAAATGTAACTGTATAAATGTGTATAAATGTCAGGTCTAATTTGCAATGGTTTAAACATCAATAATAATGCCAGATTCATTATTTCACTCCCTCCTGCTGTGGTGCTCTTGTACTGTAGTTGGACAACAGTCACTGTGCCTTTCGGGGAGTTTTTCTGACTGTGAAGATTTCCTCCTTCAAAGGGTCGTCCCAGTAGGAAGCCGACGAGTGTTTGAAGGCTCTCTCTTTTTCTGTTTGAGGCCTTGCACAATTTCCATAAGTCTGCAAGCCTGCCTTTTTTTTTTTGTTAAGAGGGGAAATACATAGTTGATGCAATAAAAATGGAGTCGTGCATCAGTAAAAAAAACAAAAAATCACAAATTAGGGAAGAAAAATAGGAAAGTGTCCCTTCAATTACACAGACATATTGGTAAAGAGTGACTAGGGTTGCAAAGGAGCAGAAAATGTCTGGTAAATTTCCAGAAACATTCCATGGGAAGTTAAGCTTGTGAATTTTGGAAATATTACAGTTACAGTTATTGTTTTATAACATGGTGAATGTGCAGGTCACAACTCGTCCACCACGGAGTTTGGGAAACCAAAAAATACCATTAGCTGTGTAGTAGTAAATAAAAAATGTTGAATTATCCTTTTAAATCTGGTTGTTTTAGCCAAGATTATGCTACAATATATTTTCCCCAACGATATTTGAGTTCTCTATTAAAGGCCAACCTTCTATTGTGTCAATTTTGGATTTCTTCCGGTATATTCCCATTAATTCACATGGAAAGTGTCCAACATGTAACTGGACTATGGGAAAATTACGGCAACAGGAACCGACATAAACTTCACTCATGTTTAATTACAGTAACAAATAAGTCCCAGAATTTTGCAACCCTACGGGTGACTAAGAACTTGTTTGCGTGACAGTGATTTGGTTACATAAAACCGTTTTACTGATAAAACTGGAGCAAATATCAAAGACTTTAGTTGGTTCAAGCCACATTCTGCACAGAAACGTCTTTGTCCGCGTGCGGTCTTATTCCTCGTGCAGCTTTTGGAGCCTTCGCAGCCTTTTTTTCTCTCAAACATTTGTGTCATATCACAGGGGACATCTCCAGTCTGTGAAGGTTCAGTGCTCATGGTTTATATGCCAGACAATGGCAGCCAACTGTGTTCCCAAAAAGCTGCTCCACTTCTTGGAGCAGCTTTTTGAGCGACAGTGACCACGGAATTTACAAACCCTTGCTGAATTTTTTTTTTAAATTGCATGTCATTTATTAAATTTGTTTACTCTTACTAATTTGTTTTATTTCTTTGCATCAGTCCACCTGGACTGACTCAGTTTCACTTGTCTTTGGCTCCATTTGTAAATATCTGTTCTTGTGGACTCTGATTACATGGTGCAATCAAACAGTCAGCCTTTATTTTAGCAGGCAGGACATATTCTTATTAAATCGGCCTAGCAGGAGGCAAGAGACCTCCTGTAGGAGCAGGGTTTGAAGGCGGAAAACTACAAAATAAAAAAATCAGCAACAGAAAGAAACCATACAAGAACAAGAAAACAGCACATATGTCAGTTTAGGGGATAACCACAAGACAAACATGATATTTCCAACATGGATACAATACACCACACGGTTATAAAGAGCATCTCATTCCCTAGAAGTGTCAATGCTACAATGTGGCTCTGTATTGACAGAAACTGATGCAAAGCTGCATAAAACTGTGCTCCATTGTAAATAGTTTAAAATATTTGCATATTGACTTCTAATGGACACAATGTATACATGCACAAAATGATGAATTTGACACCACTGAATGTTCATTTGTGAATTTGAACTTCAAATCATTGCTTTATTCTCATTAGTTTGGTAAATGTTTAGCTTGACTATGACCTAAATGCATGAATTATGACAACAATCTTGAAAACTATCCCCAAATGAATGGGCATTCCCTATTTTAGTTGTAAATGACGCCTGTTGTTTTGTGCTGATTTTAGTAATTATTAAAAATGCTGCAGCAAAACATGGAAAATCATCACAGTTTAGAGAATTATACATAAAAATGCTGATAACTACTATTAATGTTATTTATTTTAATAATTTTTCAAAGATTGGAAACTATGGTTTTGTGTTGCTATGTGATTATTAAACACACTGAAAGAACAAGAGAGCGATGACAACAAGGGAAACTAAGGAAAAACTTTCCTGTTTTCCTGTTTTAAACGACCTTTGTGGCCAATCAAGAATGGATATCGAAGTTAACAAGGTGTCATTGAATGCACCGTGATGTCGTACAAATAAGACGTGACCAGCTTGTCTCTGTTATGTTTAAACATTCATCTCTAAATAAATTGCACAAGTCTGTGAAGGCTCCTGAAGGGAGCAGAAAAGGAGGTACCGGGCCAGATTGGGCCCGCGGGCCTTGAGTTTGACACACGTGATCTAAAGCGCCTGCAGGTGTGCACCAGATAGCGACAGTGATAAGTGTCCCTGAAAGCACGAGTGGAGATAAAGTTGTCCGTATTCAGGTAGTTTGCAGCTTGTTCCAGTTCTCAGTTCTGAAGCAAACTGAAAGAGGAAAGAGACCCAGAGGTGAGTTTGTTGGAGGGCTTTAAGCAGCGGAGTCAGTGTTTGTATGTGGAGTTTTAGTGTTGCCAAATAATCATCATGAGAGTTTAAACTGTGCTTGTTAATTGGTGGAAACTCCTGCTGCTGCCATTGCTGCTTCCCTCGTTTTGTTGGAATGTTGCGGTCGGCCACATTTTGAATAAAAAATCCTCAGGTTTATTCAGTGAGGTCCATCTGAGAGCTCACTCCCCTTCTCTCTCTGTGGTTGGGCATATGTCCATTCTTTAGAAAGTTAATAATAAACTATTGTAGTAATCAATCATATAAATAATTTTTTAAGCCAACGTTGCCAAACATTCCTCAGCTTCTCAGGGTATTTGCTGCTCTATCTTTGAATTATTAATAAAAAGCCAGTAGAAACAGTAAATACAACATTTTCCATTTTCCATTCCAGCAGAATTACCTTGATTCAAAGCAATGTTTTGAGTATGGTGAAGTATTTTTTTTTTTATCAATTTCTAAGGAAGTTGAGCCCTACCCTAGAAACTGTTATGGTAAACCATGTAATAGCAAATAATATAGATTAATAATAATGAGAAGATTAATTGAAAATTAAATTACACAAAATTTAAGCAATTGCAACATTGACGACTGTGATTTTCTAATCGTATTTCTATCCAAATTCAATAATAATATGCACCAGAGATGTCCTGGCCTGGTGTTTTACAGAGAACATCCTTGTTGTACAGATCCTTGCAAAAAAAAGGTGTGATATATAATAATGTTTAATAATGTTATAATAATGTTTTTACAGTTGGGTGTAAAAAGGGGGCTTTTATTTTGAAGGACATAGTATTTCTGAGTTACATGACCAGGATATCCTGTTTGCTCATGGACATTTTGACATGTGAGCATCACTCTCATAACTAAAAGTTGTCTTTCATTCAGAAGTTTGGAAAATTTTCACCAAATTAAAAAATTGAACTCCCTATCTGGAGTAAGTAAACTTTGTTGTTATTAATTTTTTTTCATTTAATTCAATTTTGATGAAGTTTTTTTTTTAAATATGTTAAAACGGATTATTTTTGGAAATAATATGTTCCTAATGCAAACAACCTACTAAAGTCCCATTGACTTACATAGCAAGAAACTATCCTGAGACTATGTTTACAACTTTTTCTTAATATTTCCTTTCACAAATCTATTATTTAGGTCATTTTAGGACATTTTTTAACATATCTAAGTAATATTTCATGCAATAGAGGGTTAATATCGTTTCAGATGAAAAGGAGAATAGTACTTTTCATCCATCACATTGTTTCCACGTTTGACATTGACGATTAAACTCTCAGCTTGTGCCTTTCCAATACTGTCGGTGTCAGTTTTTATCTATATGACGTGTAATTTCTATTCTAGAGGAGGTAATGAACCGTTATCAAAGAAAGCCTGAGCTGTAATTTGAAACTGAGCGTGAAGCGGGTCAGAGGGAGGCGTGTCCGTCTGATATCTCCTCGGTAGAAAACTCGTATTGTCTGTCCTCCTGCTCGCTCAGATGGAGCTATCATAGAAGCCTCTGTGTTTACGGCCTCTGCTGCAGGCAGCAGCCAATACTGTTGGAATAGTTTCCTGGCCCCGAAAAGAATTATTTCATCTGTATGAATGTGAAGCTGAGAAAGAGCTTGCATGCTCAGCAGAAGGCGTTCCAGGAGACGAGTCTGTTTGTTTGGCTCAGGTCCGGCTTTTCATCACATTCCTAAAACTGCATGTACACCCGTATATGATTAATTTATCATGAGGCCGGCGTGTTGTTGGCGTCCTCGGGGCTTCACGCCGCCTCTATCTGGTGTCATTGTGGGGATTTAAAGGATAATGAGCAGTGAGCGGATTAAAAAAAAGTCAAAAAAAATAAGTTACAGCCCAGATTCTGCCTTGTTATTCCCTCCCCCTCAGGAAATGACTAACAAATAAAGGTTTTCTTAAGGCAAACCTTGAGATGGTTCTTTGAGGGAGATCCGAGTCTCCCTACCACGTTGACTTTTGCTGTAATTGAAAACCAAGACGTGTAGAAGTGGAAAATAAAACGTCCCTGGGAGGCTTGGAACATGATTTGATCCTGGCTGAGATTTTGCAGGTTTTGCCTCTTGTCCTTTTTTTCTGTCTTCTCCACTCTGACCCTGGATGAGACAAGAAATCCCAAAGAGAATGTGCTGTTCTTTTTAAATGAATAATGGGTTTATAACAGTAGTTTCTGACAAAAAACTCCTTTTAAATCTTAAAATCTTTGCAGCCAACTCCTCATACTGGTGTCATCACATCTCTACTTTCAGCACTATTTTCACTAAACTTGTAAACTTTACTTTTAATTTGTTTCTACTCCCATTACAGCTGGAGTAAGTAATAGATTAGTTGACAAAAAATATGAAAAAGTGTTATAGTCACATCTGTCAGTGGACTGTTGGGTGCTGATAATCAATGACTAATATTTAGAACTGATATTTAAAGTAAAAATTTATATTTTGGCATCAAATGTCAGTTGAAACTGGCTCCACCTTGAGCAGCTGCAATAATAAAATGTTGACTTACCAGCATCAGTAGTTATAAAGTACTTTTATACTTTACTATATCAGTATCTGTATCAGTAAGCGCATTTTTTCCAGCAACATTTGTCCTATTACTTTAATTTAACTGATATATTTCTGCACTGTTATTGAAGTGGGTGACTAAATGCAGGACTATTACCTGTACATTGTGATATTGATGCTTTTATTGAAGTAAATGATGAGTGAGGACTTATTCCATCACTGTTTTGAGAGAATTAAGCACAAGGCATTTCTTATAATTACTAATATAGATGAATTCAACGCAATTGTATGTCTAAAGTCTCTGTATCAACCCTATCGTGCAGGTCTAAATCATATAAAAAGCAACGTGATGTCGTGCCTGACATGCACATAGACATTACTTAATGCAGTTGTGTTTCTGACCCCTTTAATTACTGAGCTGTAATCTGAACACCACTCTCCTTCCACTCATGCATGGATGAGTGTATATGATGGAGGGGGAGGGAAGGGGAGAGAATGTATGACCTGGAATAGATTAATAATAATTGATTCGGATGATCGTTCACTGGATCTGGGCTCACAGCAGGAGGAGGAAACCCTCCGCACGCTGCTGCATCACGATATATGATCACAATGATAAAATCTACTAATACAGTTCTGAGGGAAACACTTTGACTCCTATATAGGGTGTTATCAGTTAAAATAGGCCCTTTAGGGTTTGGGGGGTGCCAGCCCCTCTGAAAATTAGAGCCAATGACGACAAAAGATTTCAAACTGTTGATATAACTGTGCTTGACAAGAAACAGGTGATTTGATTAGTTTATTGTTTCTATGGTGGGTGAGACAATACTTCAAATCTAGACTCAACCAGAAATGTGCATGGTAGCCTTGCCAAATCTAACCAAACTATAATAAGGATGATAAATCTATTAAAAAACAAATGTGCACATAATAAACTATGCATGATATCTGTCTTGATGGCATCCATCAGAGAGGATCTTGTTAGTTGTTTATCTTGGTGGCCCAATTCAGCTAAAATGGGCAAATGACATTTGGTTCAACTAAAACACATACTGAATGTTGATTGTCATGTGCAATTGGTGCAACTTTGCTTTGCTTGTGTAACTTACATATGACTGGGTGCTAGCTTTTGTGTAGCAATAGCTTAGCTCGTCTGTATTGGTTTTCATAGCAGCAATATGAGTTTGTTTTATGCAAAAAGCTTCATTATATTTTATCACATAATTCCAACACAGAATAACCAGAAACAGTCATTATTATTCATAAATATACATGGAAAAGGCATATTTGGTATTGTGTTATTGTCCCAAGTGATTTACCAAAAAGTGTCCTAATTTACCTGATGTCAATCTATGCGATAGTAATAGGCTTTCAAAATCTGGGAATTTTCAAAGATGGAAAATTGCAATGGTAATGAATGGGAATAAATGGGAATAAATCCAACATTTACAAAATTGAAGTAATTAAAAAAACAGCCAGTTATAGCACAGACTCCAGAGGGTTAACAGGGAACTTAAATACAGTCGGGGAAAATATATTGTAGCATCATCTTGGCTAAAACAACCAGATTTAATGCAAGTACACTCCTCAATCACATGCACAGATGAGCACGATAGAAGAAGAATGCTATAGAAATGCAGCAGCATATTGGGAGGTGCCAAAAATTTCCTCAAGGCTCAAAACATTCAACCAACAAGAGTTCCAGTTTGTAATATCTCCAAATTCCCCTGGAAATTTACCAGAAACTTCAGACAACTGTAGATATCAGTAATTTCTGGTTATGATGTTCATTAAGTTGCATACAAATAAATATAATAGATCTATAAAATTCAATGGAATGTTGTATTTAAGTTTAGATTAAGCTACTTTTCATCTGTAGGGCTCAGACAGATGTTACATCACCAGGATGGATGTTCACTCTGCTTGCCAGAGAGGGAAAAGCCTTTAACTGGTCTCAGAATCTCTATAGATAGCAACAGGAGGGCGATAATTATCCTGGCAGAACTTCAAGGTCATTTGCTGATCACGGTTAATATCTATGGCTCTAACATAGATTGGATAGGCTGGCTGGAATGCTGACAAATCAATTATAATGGAAGGAGATTTCTATCGGGGGGTTCTGGATCCAGCCCTGGACCTCAGCTGTCCAACCCTTCTGGATCATATACATCAGTACTGTAGCTGTACTGGAGAATTATGTTGAAATCCAGCCAGGTCTATATTTATATTCTTAGGCTCTGCTGGAATATCTTTGCATGATTTAAAGTTAAGTCTCTGTTTTAGCTCCTGCCTCCCACTGTGCCCATTCTGATTGGCCGCTTCCGCCAATTTTGGAGGCTTCATAAGTAGTACGATTCAACCTCGTTTACCTCGTTCTTTTCTCATAGTATAATTTTCGAGCCCCAATAAACAATAGGAAACGTGTCCAGCAGTTAAACTTCTGAAAGTAAATACATTTGCATATTTATAGATTCTGAAATTTTGAAAGAGGAAGGAGTACACTTTTATAGACAGAAGCCCATTCCCACCAGAGAATAAAAAAAACCCCTAAAATCATGGAAAGTCATAATTATCATATAAAAATTATGAGGTAAAGTCATAATTATGAGTGAAAAGAGTGGAAATGATGAGATAAGTCATGATTATGAGATGCATCATAATTAATTATATTAATTATTACTTTTTCAATCTCATGACTTATTTGTATCTCATATTTATGGTTTTGTATCTCACAATTATGACTTTTTATCTCATATTTAGGACTTTTTATCCCATCATTATGACTTTGTCTCTCATAAATGTAACTTTATATTTCATAATTTTGACTTTGTGTCACATCATTTCAACCTTTTATCCCACAAATTTGACTATTTCATAATTATTACTATTTTATGTCATAATTATTACCTTTTAAAATCTCATTATTACTTATTTTTATCCTAATTTTGACTTTATATCTCACAATTATGACTTTATTTCACAATTATGACTTTGTATCTCATAAGTTTGACTTTTTATCTCATAATTCTGTCTTTTTATCTCATAATTATGACTTTGTATCACATCATTTTGACTTTTTATATCACAATTTCGAATTTATCTCAAAATTATGACTTTCCATGAAGACTTTTTTCTCTCTCATGAGAATGGGCTTCCATAGCTTTTAACATATCACCTGCTTCATGCCGTATCTGTCAGATATGAACAAGTCTCCCTCTATGTGGTGTTTCACTCTTCCAACACCTGACTGAAAGTGAGGGGCTACACGTGTTAATTGGATCAGGTGTGTGTCGTACATTGTTTTCCGCTGCACGGTGTTTACTCCCCGTCGCCTCGGGAGGAATTTAATCCAGCGTTAATCTGCTCATATCATCAAACCTCCACGTGAGAAGTTCTGGTGTCTGAGCTGATTAGCTCGAGAGGCCTTTCACAGAGCGACGTGGAGAAGGAACCGGAATGAATGACAGGACGCTGCCTCCCGCGTGATCCGGCGTGACGGCTACGAGCTGATGAGCAGTCACTCATCACTTCTAATTAAGATGTGGGGGTTGATAGAATGGAAATCCCGGCAGAAGCTGCGAGCTTTGATGTTAATTCATATTTATGTTTGGCTTAGCGACTTTAACGGCTTGCTTAAAAGTTGTGCAGGCAGGTAATTAGTTTTACTGAGTAAAATTAAGTACTTTCATGCTGCTGCTAATTTGCCTGATTCTTGTTGATGTATTGAGGAGGATTTAACCTCCTGACAGACACCATGAGGTTCACCACACATTTCAAATCCAAGCTTCCTGAATGAAAAGCTTAGTTGCTAATTATCAGCCTGTCTTTAAGTGTTTGTGCTGTAATACATGCAGTCATATCATAGTCGCTTTACACTTTAACTCTGCATATTTTCACTGGATAAATAGTTGCATGAACAGCTCAAGGGCAGTTGCACAGAAATGCTTGAGATGATTACTCACGCATGCAGATTTAAAAGAAGAGAAATTAGATTTGCTTATGTTAACCTTCATATGTCCTGTCTGGAGAAGGGTTTTATTTGTTGTTGTGTTGAGGAAGCAGAGTGAACTTTTAGATTTCAACCTTTCTCAAAGACAAAGGGGCAGTTTTTTGTAACCAGAGTGCGTGATGAACTTGTCGAGTAGGACATACAACCCTGAAAATTAGAGACTATTTAGACCTGCTGTGTTCCTTCAAAGCCACAGAAAACGCTTCAACACAATGACCCTTCCACAGAATTTGGCAATAAGTGGTTGCATTTCATTTCAACAGCTTGCATACATTTGTTTTTTTTATGGTTAAAAAACATACAATTGTCTGCAGCAGCTGATCCAATCAGACAGTTCAAACTTCCATCTCTATCACAATCACAGTACAGGTGTACAGTTGATTATATAATTAAAATGTCACCATGAGTTTTCTGAATGAAGATGGCAATAGCAATATATCTACCACAGCAGAAGGACATTTATTGTAGGACTGACAGCATTTAAAAGAAAATACTGGCATACTGGTATTCCAGGAAGTGGGTGATGTGAAAACTCAGAGTAAGTTAACCCTGAGATGAGGGAATTTAGTTATCTGATCCAGAGAGAGAGGTAACTGAAACTCTGACTCAGTCACCATGGTAACCGCCTCCGTGAACCCGTCTCTTCCCACATGAAGAAGGTCTTCAACATGGATTGTCCATTAATTCTCAATCCGATTGACATTGAAGCTCAAATAATTAGAAACACTTTGACTGGATATCCTGTCAATTATTTCCAGATGAATATCTGTTTAAACGCTGCCGCTTTTCATAAACCGGTATAATCTGGGTGAATGTATACAGTATATATATTAAAAGTAGGCTATACAGGCCTGTTTTACAGGCTTCTGCCCTCTTTCTGTACATTGAGTCATCAATTTGTTTAAGGGCCAAATCAAAGTGAGTTGCAATCATAGCCTAGCAAAATATGCCCTACCTTTTTGTATTATGTTTTTATATTTAATTTTTAGTTGCCTCCAACTTTTCCTCTCCCCTGTTGGATTTTATTCATATTCCTACTATATTCTAGGAACTTGCTGCTCAGTGGAATAGTCCATTCAAACTTATGGTAGGTTGCCTCTCTCTCCTTTGCTGCTGCAGCAGTAGTGCTGTTACAGTTAAATGTGTATTAATTCTCTCCATAGGCTGCATTAATAGTGCTCATGGTATCGGTGTTCTATTGATGAACTCAAGGTAATCATTGATCGTTGATTGAACTAATTCAGATCAGCTGTTCTGGAACCGTTTCCCATCTTAGAGTAAGTCAACTCAGAGGTTTTTGATCCTCCTTTCTGGAAAACCCACCTGGTTGATAGTTTTATAGAAGATTCTGATCTTTTCATTCTTTTATTTAATGGCATTCTTCACATATTTCTTTGAATAAAAAGTCCAGGCGTGTAGGAAAATGGATTCCAGTTAGCCGTGACCATAAGGCAGCGGACACAATATCAGGGCCCCACAGCAAAGCTGTCATTAATTATGGGCTCGTTATTATGAGTTACACCTGTGTCTTTGCTGCAATTACATGTTAAAACATCTGCTGTGGGAAATGGGGACATTCTAAAGCAACATACTGAAGCCATTTTCATGGAAAACAGTTGACAGCAATTAAATAATTAGGCTGATCACCAGGGAAATAAAAAAAAAATGCTGGTGTACCAGTACCAGTAGTGTGTGTTTACTTCTGCTGTCTGTCTTTACCTGCTGTCGAACAAAGAGCAAAACTACCTTCAACACCAAGGTCTTGTTTAAAATTCAACCTTCACTTTTCTCCTCCTGTCCTTTATTGAACTGTCATATAAATCACAGTAATGTTCCCGGCAACCAAAAAAAAAACCCTCCCCCAAAAAACATTGCAGTACCTCTCCAACGTCTGTGACAAATTAGACTTGAAGGTATCAGAATATTTCAATAGAAACGACACCGGTCAATTCAATCCCAAGAGCACGAGTGTGTCACAAATCAGGTTCTTAAGTTCTGTCCCAACACCCACATGTGGGGCATTTGCAAATTGTCAAGAGGCTACTTGTGTGACATGTTTCTGATTAATGTCTCCGTGGCCGAGTGCCTGTAAACGACGCAGGGGTGTGACGGTTAATCAGAGCTCACTGGGACACTCTTGATTAATAAGGACATCCTGTCACTCTCACAAATACTGATGGAAATGGCACAATTGAGCTCATGTGAACTGAAGCAGCAGCAGATATATCTACAGTTACAATCTGATGCACTTCAAGTTAGTGGTTGTAATGGCCAATGTTGACTAGCAGGTATTCCTGTTAATGTTGAAAAAGGCCTAGTCCACATGAATGTGGTAAAACTGTGATTTTTAAAATATGAAGCAGCAAAATCCGCCTCAATATCATGCACATGCCCAAAGCAGCAGGTGGCGATAGCACTCCTAACAGGAAGGCCATTTTAGCCAATCACAAGGCTAGACTGCTTCACACGTCTCCATGGATACAACTTCCTGCTTACCATCGCATGCTACGATATCAAATAATGTCGACAAGAAAATGCGGTACATTTTAAACATTTTTTATGGAAATGATGTCTACCAAAGACAAGAGTTGATCAGACAGTTGCAAGAAGGAGAAGAAATAGGGTCAAGTGGGGGTGAAGACGATGTAGTACAACAAAGCACTGGTCCTGCAGACAGCAGCAATGCATCTTTTTGGATGCCGGCTGCCTTAAAACCCCAAAGAAGAAGAAGAAACTGCAGTTTTCCCATTCAGAAATGACTGCTGAAATCTGAATTGTTTAATAAAAAAGTTCACCCTGGATTTCAGTTCAAAAAACTCAGGTTTCAGGAGCCCACAACTGTGGTTACCTGTGGATGAAAGGATGAAACCGTGCAGAGAATCACACGGTTTCACAAATACCTGCATTGGTGTAGACGACCACTCAGATATCCACAAAATTGGCTTTTCTAAAACAATACAAGACATTATATGGTGAGAAAACTTAAATTAATTAGCCTGTTCTAGCCAGAAAAGATTAACAAATAGCCATATTCAATAAAGCTTACTCTTAAATGACTAGATATAATATATATATATAATAAACCAATATATAAACTTCAGTTCCAACAATAACAGCACAAAATATATTTAAATATCAGGGAGAGATGAGAAAATCAGCAAGTTCATTCTTGCCTCACACAGTGATCATCATTGCATCTCTAACTACCGCTAGAATAAATGATTTATTTATTTTGAACATGAAAAAATTATATGCCTCTACCGCTTTCTCAAATTCATATCAATTCATATATTATTTAAAGAATTTCACCAATGTGATTCTCTGAATCTGAAGGACACTGGAAACTCCGTCCTCGTCTCTGCTGCTATTGTCTATTGTCGATTGTGGCTCCAATAATCTGTGTTGAAACAATAAAGGCGGTTGTTTGTGTGCAAATGTACCGTAATTCCGACCAAATCCTGCAGGGAAAAAGCTTCGTATCGCCGGCGCTGACCTATATAAATGATTATCTCTCTTGCTTAGACAAATAACAGGGCCTCCTCCACACAATATCCTCATTGATGTCAGTATAATTGACTTGCAATGGGAATGGCTCATTGCATACATTAACATTATACAAACTCTATTAGCTGTGTAATGTTGCATGGATCCACCAAAGTGCTTGTGTAATCCCTCGTCGTCCTGTGAGCCTCTTTCTGCTGTTAGTCCCGGTAGTGAATGTGCAGGATGTTTATCCTCAAAGAGAGTGGGGGGGGGGGGGGGGGGGCTAATTGGACTGCTAGCGGTTAGCAAATCTGCAGCTTCATTTGCGCCGATAGCCTCATTTACACCCGCAGAGCATCGATGACCTTGAAACCTCTGAAAAACGCAATCGCATTGGGAGATTGGGAGTATTTTTTTTTGCCTATTTATAGCTTTATCCAGCATCGCTGCCCACTCAGTGGAGGAGTGGGGTCCCGAGTGTCTCTGGTTTACATTCCAACAGATGGATTTAATGAAACAATGACGCTCAATTCATGTTTTGTGGCCTTTTTGGCTTCGACCAGTAAAAAGGTCTTTGCTTGACATTTCCATTTGTAAATGTATTATATAACATAAAGTTTAGATTCTATTACCTGTGAATTAATTTCTTAATTTCCGCTCACAACACATGAAAGGTTACCACTTGAATCGTACTCTAAAAATAATATCTATAGGTGGTGTATTTATATACATGCTGTAAATAAAAGGAACAAAGCAAACAAAAGAAGTGGCTGGTATCATGGGAGGACTTTCAGCCTCCATTAAAGCTAGAAGCTCATTAAAATTGAATTGCATGAATAACATACTGGAGGTTGTGTAACATCATGGGGTTTTTGGTTAAAAAAAAACAAAGTGCAACAATTGTAGGTGCCTTGACATGTACAAAACCTCAGCTCAGTGCGCTATGATGGATAAAGCTTTTGTTGAACTTGACCTGAGTCTGAAACTCTCGTTAAAGTGTGACGCAAAAACTCAACCGAGTTTCGGCGCAGACAAACTGGCTAAGTGAGGCGTGTCACATGCAGACAGATTTGTGTCTCCTAAAAATGTAACGCACGTAACAGCCCTTTAGTCTCAGCTCGCCGGCCGTGATAGAGCAGAGGGAATACGACACGTTGTGATGAAGATGATTGATGGCACGACACCTTTAGACAAACACTCCAAACAGGCATGGTTGTAATGCTCATGTTCCAGGGTCATGTTTTCATTTGCTCTATAAGTGTCAGTCTAACATATTATTAGCACAGTATCTACTGACTGAAACCATAAATAAGAGCTCAGTTAATTCCATCCGTCACTGTAAAACAATGTGAAACTGGGAGATCGACACTGTACAGATGCAGGTTCTCATTGGACAATAATAAATGCAGACTGATGGACCTTTACTGCAAAAACTGAGATCTTGATAGGTGAAAATATCTTGTTTTTGGTATAATTAGTCCAATATTGAGTAGAATTTCCTCATTCCACTGGCAGATAATTCAACTTATTTAAAATTGAGAAATATGTAAGTCTTGTTTTTGTTAAAGAAACAAATCAGGGGAAATAAACTATGGTAAAATGAGTCCAATATTGAGTAGAATTATCTTATTTTATCTTGCTAATACAAGCTATGATGGGCCATAGCCAACGCTAAAACAGCAAACTTTGTAAGAAAAGTTCACGAGTGCTACTATCTCGCTGCAGCGCCTTACTCCAAGATGCATTCACAGACCCTCAGGAAATCCCAGTACTATCGCCTAACAGAATGTGTGATGCTAATTCTCTATATGAAGTTTAAATAACTTTCTGTCCTCTGATTTTTTATTTTTTTTTTAAGGGAGCAGCCCATCTTCAGCGTCCGAGCTCACGTCTTCCAGATCGACCCGGCCACCAAGCGGAACTGGCTGCCGACCAGCAAACATGCCGTCACCGTGTCCTTCTTCTACGACGCCAGCCGCAGCGTCTACCGCATCATCAGTGTGGGCGGGACTAAGGTCAGAACCCAACACACACACACACACACACACACACACACACATAAATGTACACATGAACTGAATACGGCACCACCACTCAGTTTTGCTTCCAGTTCTTCCCGGTGAATAATTCTCCTACTGCCTAAAAAAAGCATTTTACAGGACACCTCGAACAACGCACAATGGGATGAGACCACAATGAACATGTCTAATATTATCATATAAAACTGGTAATAAAAAGAGGCTTTGAGTGTCCAGAAACATTTAAAAACACAACACTGTTAATATATTACCATTAATGCCCATTGAAAGTTTCCAACTTTGAAAATTATGGGAATTTTGCAACCTTGTTTCTAGGTCAACAATGAAAATTAAGCAAATTTATGGCATTGCCAAACTTACCTGCTTTGTAGTAAAGGTCAGATCTCCTCCCGTTGTTTCCCTTCCATTGAAGCGGTGAGTTGACATCTTCTGGATTTGATCTCCTTAGAGCCTCGCTCGAGTGATTTTTAACGAGCAGCCAGTGTTCATAAATAACTCTGGGCCTCAAGTTTCCAGCAGATCATGCTTACTAAGTAGCACTGTGATGGCATCAGAACTAAGCGAAAGTGTCAGAAGTGAAATTGTTATTCTAAAAGCAAAGGGGAGCCTTCTCGGCATCAAATCACGGCTAAACTAAAGGTATCTAACTGGGCCGTGAGTGGAACTCTAAAAAGGTTTGCAGAAACTGGATCAGTTGTGTCAAAAAAAACAAACAAAAAACAGGATCAGTCAGAGTAAAAGTGAGATGACGACATCAGAAGGTCAATACGTGAAGCTCAGCTCCCTGGGAGAGAGAAACACAACTTCATCCCAGATACAGGATCTGATAAATAAAGAACACAAGACTCCGATTGGCGTGAAGAGAACGGCAGGCTGTCTTCTTGTAGTGGTCTCGGAGGACGAGTGGCAGTTTTCTGAACCACTTCTAGGGAGGGGAAACCAGGCCAAAAGTTTGGAGTGGGATAAGAAACAGGAACGTTCACAGAGGAAGACTGGAGGAGAAAAAAAGTCCTATTTACTGATGCAACCATGTTAGAGAAGATTGATGTCAGCAACAGAAGTCTGTATGTACGGAAACAAACAGGAGACAGAATGATGCAGCAGTGTGTTAAGCTGCATTCAAACTGCAGGGCGTAATCAATTCAGATATTTTTTTTTGTTTTTGCAAAGTCGATCACATTTCCACTTCAATGCAGCATGTATATGATTGTATATGATCTGTATATGATCTGTGTGAACTTTAAACACCCCAAACGTGTTCCACATGCACATTAAAGGACGATGTCACATGCAGTGAGTGCATAGATATAATATAGATATAACATGGATATAATTAATTTTAAGGAGATTAAGAAAAGAAAGAGCAAGGTTTTTGTTTTTGGCCATGGTTCCTGCTTTCTTCATTGTAGAATAGTGACGTTTGTCGCTTGTTGATGAACTGTACGTCACATTTAATCTATAAGTCATATTTAAGGCTGAGCAATTATTTGAATTTTGAATCAAACAATCTCCAAATTCATATAATCAAATTAAAAAACAATTTATTTGCTATTTTTCTTTACACAGTTTGCAACACAACAAATCTGTTTAAGCTTCTCAAACAAAAGCCCAAACTCCTGCTGAATAAATGCATTGTGTAACTATGAATAATCATGATTTCAATATTGACAAAAATAATTGTGATAATGATGTTTTTCCATAATCAAGCAGCCCTAGTTGTATGTTAAAAGATCAGATATGTGTCGGTTTGGGTCGCATTTGGAAAAAAAATGGATTAGGGTCACTGAACGTAGTTTTAATCACATGGAATGTGAAACATGGTGGTGGGAACATACGAGTCTGGAAGTTTTGATACTCTGGACTCTGCAGAGATATGCTATAAGCTCTGGTTTGGATTCATACAGCAGCAGGATAGTGACCACAAACACCTTAAAATCTTAAATTAGCAAATAAGAGCTGAATTTCAATTAACTGCGGGTTGCCCTTTAAATGCTGGTTCCAAAGAAACGCAGGAAGGAAGAAGACATGACCACTGACTCTGCACAGTTTTCTTCTTCCCCCTTTTTATTTTTTTTAAGTGCCTTAGGTCCTAAAGCATCAATGTCATGCTCAAATGACGTTAAAGAACACCCGTCGCTGGTGATATTGATAAATTGACAATCACCATGTGAGGAAAAACTAAAAAGTCTGACATGAAATTCAAACTTTCTGAACCTGGAGGAACCCTGAGTTAGACGTAGTATCAACACATCTCTCCCCAGCTGACAGACCCAACTCTAACTGGATATCTTGTTAGTATCTAAACTGTGACTATAATGCACTTTGTACACAGCTAATTGTGCCAATTTACCGCCCTGAGGATTGAGGCTTTTTAGGGAGGAGATTAAAGAAGCCGACGAATTGGCAACAAATCCACTTTATCAGTTTTCACTTGAGAGTGGAGCTGAACAGAGCCTCACACACCACAGCAAGCTTTTCCACTTTAACTCTCTGTCTCTGGCCTGGCTGTTTTTTATCTTTTATTCACACCCAGGCTGTTCTCCAGTCGTCCTCCACCGCCGTTATTTAACTGCACAGACCCAGGCTCCAGATTCTGATGACTAAATCTACATAATCTGAATATAATTTTCTGTTTTTCATTTAGCTATGTGATTGCTAATGAGCTTCCTAAAGAAACGTGTGGAGCTGCGGCACCACGCGTGTTCTCGGTAATGAGCTGCTGCACAGTGAATAGATGGATTTGTGTTAATTACGTGAAACTCAGCGTATTCACTGGTCAAGTACAAATGAAAAATAGCATTGTGCTATAATGAATTTGGCATTTAAAGGAATTATTCATGTTCTTCTTACTGGCTGTTGTGAATAATCAGGCTTGACAAAGACCTTCTTTTGAAACCAGGCCCTTTTTAAGCAGGTGAAGCAGCTTGATAAATGTGTTTGTCTAAGAGGTTGGAAGCAGCCCAGCGACTTACAGCAGAGATGAATTCACTGCACCTTTTCTCACCCTATGGACACTGTAGGTGTGGGTTTTCTTGAAAATAAGTTTAAGAAAAATTGTAAAATAAAAATAGGCTTGTAAACTGTTTAACCCTCTATTGCATAGTTCACTTTATCTATGTTTTTACATTAGGTGTGAAAAGGGGCTTTTAATTTTTGAAGCTTGTCTTTTATTTAGAATTTAGAACATTTTTTTTTACCAAATAAATAGAACTTACTATCTGGAGTAAGTAAACTGGATCTTTTAAAATACTTAATTCAGTTTTGCAATTATGCTAAAATAGACTTTTTTACCGTATGGCAACAATATGCACATATGGAAAATTCCCAGTTCACACAAACTAATGGAGTCCCATTGACATTTACACAGCATTACACTATCCTGAGACTATGTATACAACTTTTTCTTATATTTCGTAAATATTTCTATTATTTAGGCCATTTTAAATAATAAAAACATTCAAAGTATGTTTTTACTTTGTTTCATGCAACAGAGGGTTAATGTTTTAATAATGTATAAATACACATTAATATTAAATATCTTCCAGTGAGTTTATGAGTTTGCTTACATGAAAAATATCAGATAATGAATAAAATATAAAATACAAATTGATTTTCATTCCAATACTTGTGCTCATCTATATGTCAGGGTTTATACTATACTGCAAAAATGTGGTATTTGGTACAATTAGTCTGATATTGTGTAGAATTGTCCACTTGCAGATAAATTTGCTTATTTCAAGTTTTTTTTCTTGATTTGAGTCAATTTAATCTTTTTTTTTTTAAGAAAAATGTCTTATTTTCTTAACATAAGACCAAATTTACCCAATATTGGGCAAATTGTACCAAAAGACAGATATCTTCACATGTTACAAATTCAGTTTTTGTAGTGTAATGATCATACACTACTATTTCATACATTTTTGGGGTAATAAATAATAAACTAATGAAAATGATGTTTCTTTTCATTCAGTATTAGTAATATCAAATGGAACTTTTACTTATTTCATAAAAAAGTTATTACTTTTGCAATTATTCATTTGAAAAAATAGTAAAATATGTATATATATCAATTATATAACAAATAACATTAAATCATGACAATTAAGAGCCTGAAAAGCTACTGTTTGGCAGATTTGCCTTAAAATAAAAATATATTTGATCATCAATATAGTTTTCTATTATTCAATAGAAGTATTCAATTGAAGTTTGTGCACCTTTGTGACTTTATACTCATTGTCTGTGCATTCATTGTGCACTTTCTTATTTAAATCCTGTATTTCTGAGCTGGACGCTGTCATTTTCACACCAACATCCCACTTTTCCTACTGAGGAATTGTCTTCTTTTCTAGACGCCTTACTGTGTTATCGCCTCTTTTATTCCATCTTTTAGGCCATCATCAACAGCACCATCACCCCAAACATGACCTTCACCAAAACCTCCCAGAAGTTTGGCCAGTGGGCGGACAGCCGGGCCAACACCGTGTACGGCCTGGGCTTCTCCACGGAGCAGCAGCTGCAGCAGGTAAAACACCTCATCTCACACACTCCAGCTCACACACACTTCAAAGCCTCTTTCGTTTAATAGATATCACACCGTCGGTGTAAATGAGGGGGAATAAAGGGGACTGTGAAGCAGGAGAAGACAGTGAGTGATGATTAAGGAACTATTTTTACTTTGTAATAATCCTTTATTCTTGCATATGTCTGGGTCTTATACTCATACCTACATTTACAACATGTCTCCAGTATCTTTTTTTTCATATTTTCAGCCATTGCACACATTTTTTTTATTAGCAAGATTTCAACTTTGCTTTGAGACTTGTTGGTTAATCTGCCAATAGCTCTTTCCATTGACTGACTGATTAATCATTAATGATCTCAAGGAATTCAAGGGGTCACAAATCTGAGACTATTTGCCATCTTTAAACATTTTCTTATTATTTGGATGATTGACTATTGGTATAGTTGCAGGTTTGTTGTCTGGAGACTGTTAATTGCTTTTAATTTTGTACAATTCTGCTATCATAAACTCTCTATTGGATGAAATATTAATTAGATATTATAAAATGTATAAAACATAGTCTCAAAATAGTTTCATGCTAATGGGACTCCATTAGGTTGTATGCATTAGGAATTTTCTATATTTGCACAACTTTAACATCAAAATTTAATTAAATTTAAAAGAAATTAAAGTTATGTACCATAGATAGTAAGTTACATTATTTATTTGGTGAAGTTTTCCCAAAATTCTGAATAAAAGACAACCTTCAGTCTTGAGACAATGATGCTCACATGTCAAAATGTCCATGAGAAAACAGGATATCCTGGTCATGTGACCTCATTAATTGCATGTCCTTCAAAATAAAAGCCCCTTTTTCACACTTACCTGTTGATGAAGATACGCTAATTGTTGCCATATGGCGATACTATGCGGAATTCAGTGGAGATAAAAAATCTGAGAATATCATGAGCATCTTTTATTTTCTTATGAATTGTATAGTTGATCGACTATCAATATAGCTGCAACTTGGTTCCCTGTCGACTAATCGTTAATTGCTTCTAATTCTGTATGATTCTGCTACTATTAACTTCATTATTTTTTTTCCTTTAGTGCTCTGTACAGTGCAGTTTTGAAATTGATGTTTCTAATATTTTGTTAATAATGAAAACAAATCAAAATAAAATATTATGGAAAAGAAAAGATCTATAAATTGAAAAAAAAATGTATTTTCCTCTGACCTCCCTGGATTGTTTTGTCTCTCTTTTCCCCTAATAAACCATCTTCCAATAGATCCAGGTGCAGTAAGAAGATATGGAAGAGTGATTTGAAGTTGTAGGTGGTCCGTGCATCTCTTGCAGAGATGAGTTTTTTCAGTAAATCTTGGCAGACACAGCGTGACTGCTGCTTCTCCTCTTTGTCGATCCGCAGTTTGCAGACCAGTTTAAGGAGGTGAAGGAGGCGGCTCGTCTGGCCAGAGAAAAATCCCAGGAGAGGTTTGAACTGGCCAACCCCGCTCTCAACATCGCCGCCCCGCAGGTAAAGCACTGTTGCCTTTAATTAAGCATAATGGGCTGATACAGTAGAAAGTGGGTGGAGCTATGTCCATATGCTCAAAATAATCAAACTTCTCCCATAAAAACATATTTAACAAGTAATATTAAATCTTTGAATGCAAAGATTTAATCAGTCAAAATAAGTGGATAAAACTGTACAACTGTACACAAATGTCTGGTAAATTTCCAGAAACATTCCATGGGAAGTTAAGCTGGGGAATTCTGGAAATATTTAAAATTGGAAACTCTTGGAATTGGAAACTTCACACAGTAATCATACAAAAAACATTTGTAAAAACACTAATATAATTTCATGAACATAAATACAGTTACTGTACCTAAACAACTGGAATTGTCTTCAAAACACTTGACAATTGATGTATAAATTCTATGGTTACAGACAAAAACGTCAATAAAAAACAGCTTATTTAGTACTTAACTTACCAGCTAGCTAGTTGAATGCATTTTTATTTAATATTTGGAAGTTATACATTAATACCATTATAGATCAAATACATATATACCTCATAATATTATAAATACTTACTTGACTTCATGTAAGTGTATGTCTGTCTATGATAGTGTGATTGAGGAGTGTACCTGCATTAAATCTGCTTGTTTTAGCCAGGAATATGCTGTAATGTACTATATCCAACTATATTTAAGTTCCCTGTTTAGGGCCAACCTTTAATTTTGTAAATTCTGGATGTATTCCCATATATTCTCATGGTAAGTTTCAAGCTTTGAAAATTCCCGGAATTTTGCAACCCTACACATAATAATAAATGTATATCTGCTATTCCAATTTAGCAATTAATTTCTGTTTGAGAATTAATTACTCCAGGAAAACTTTTCCATTTACTACTGAAAACTTTCCGCAGCTTTGGGAACACTTTTATTCTGAAGGGCAAGAACTGCTGAAAACTGTCCACCAGGGGCTTCTGTGGATTATCCTGTGTAACCGGGATGGCTCTGGAAAGACATGATGTTGAGGGCTTTTAAATTGAGTCTTACAGCATCGCAAATTGAGTTCATTCACCTCCTTTGTGCTGGTGCGCTGGGGAGAATTCTCAAGCGGCAGAGATCTCAAATCCTCAGCAAATAAAAACCAAACTATCTGCATGGAGGAAAAGTTTTATCCTTCCTTGGTGTATCAGGGGAATTTAGGAAAAAGGAACAAACTATTTATTTTCTATATTTAGGGGGGGCAACCTTCATATGGAGGAAAATTGGCATTGATATTTGCAGCAGTGTTAACTCTGCATAGACGTCACCAAGGGAACCACCAGCGTCGGTATAAAAACAAACAGTAGTATTATATTAGAAGTAGAATCTGAAAATGAAAGTTTGCTGATCCGACTACGGTGGAAATGCATTAATCAAGTGACAAAAAGACGAATTGTCTCAATAGTTGGACATGGACATAACGGTCTCTGTAACCTACAGAACATAAAGGCTGTTACATCCCTACGAACTCAGTTCCTTTGTTTCTATTTTAAACATATAGAGAATCTGGGGGGGATTAGATGGATCCCCATCTGGCCGCTCCATTATTTCCCCATTGGTTAACTCCATTAAAAGATTTCATGCATGACAAATGGCGATGGTCGGCAGAAAGGGACGCTGGCGCTGAAGGTGTTTGGAGACATAGTAATGGCCGAGAATGAAAGGAAAAAAGAATGAGGGAGGGAAGGAGGGAGGGAGGGCAGCTGAATCATCTATAATTGAAGGGAATCTGGCTGCTGCTGAAAGGACAATGGCTGGCTATCCTGCCAACGTCAGTGATTTCTTCGTGGGCTTGATAACTTTGAGGTTCAGTTGGGAGTGAAAAATGAAGCGAAAGTTTGCCGCAGTGGAAAAACTTTTATGTCTTTCACCTTTTCCTCCTCACAAACACTTGCCCTGTGATGATATTGCAGATAGACTGGACACGACAAAACAAATCATTAATATCAAGAAGGTCAATGGCACATGAAGTTAAATGTACAAATAGGGCTGCAAAATTCCCAGGAAATTTCCAGAAACTTTCTATGGGAAGTTAAGATGGAGAAATTTGGAAATATTTATATTTATCTGAATCTGATGCAACAGATTCAATTTCCTCTGGAGTATGGTTACAGAAAAATGGAAAAACATCTTATAGTTATCACCTAATTTACCAGCTAGCTACCTAGCTACTCTATGAATATATATTTTATTTAATATTTGCAAGTTAAAACCATTATAAATCAAATATATATAATATGTATACGTTTTCTCCAACTATATTTAAGTTTCCTGTTAAGAGCCGGTGTTAAATTTAGTAAATTTTGGATTCATTCCTGTTTAATCCCATATATTTCCGTTAATTCCCATTTATTTCTGTTAATGCCCATGGGAAGTTTCCCAAATTCCCTGAACTTTGCAACCCTATGTACAAATCTATCATGAAACTGGACATTTGTGCAGGCTTGTACATTGCACCCAGTGTTTCCCACACAATGGCCAATAAGTGGCGCAGCGCCACAGAATGAAAACTGAGTGCAACAAATGAATTCCACTTCTTTTCTTTCAATGCGATTCTGTCATTCTCGTTCATGAGCTGTGCATACATACAGCTTGGATCTCAAGTTAACACTAAAATAATGCACCACATCTCCTTCCTGACCCACTTATTTTAAAAGGTTTAGGTCATGCTGGCTTCTGTAAAACTGACTAGACTAATATAGCCTAGACTACAAAAAAGTGTGTTTGGAATCATTATTTTAACCGTCCTGAATGTCTTTGAAATATTTTTGGTGACATGCAAATACTGAATTTGTGCATCACTGAGCTGCAGAGAAACAAACCTGAAACTGGAAGGTCAAAGGTCAACTCACTGAGCAACATTTATATTATGAGGTTGCATGTTACAGCCTGATGTAAACATTCTGCCAGTTGTGGACACTGGTAATCTTGCACAATTGTTCAATTCTGAGATGCCTTTAAAAATTAAGTGAACAAAATAGCACAAAATCCAAGTTTTTTTTTTGTCTGATAGAAAATATATGCAGGCTGTGGTTGAATTACTTGAGAAAACAAGATTTTACAATGATACTGACAACAAAAACTGCATTTAATAGTTTAATAGTCACATCATGAGAGAAAAACACACCATTCAGGACAGTAAAACAGTAATCATGATCCAGTTTCGCACGTGTGTCTAGTGTTCATGTTGTAACCCGAGCGTGTTGTACATGTGGTGAAATGGATTTCTTTCCTCATCAACAAGCAGAAGTGTTACATAGCATCGCCATGGAAACCACAGACCTAGTTGAATGCAAGCCCAAGCCTTGAAAATAACAGTCTCCCTTCTACACACACGCAGACGCATAAACATACACCGAATTGACACAAGGTCGCACTAAATCGATTAAACACACACACACACACACACACACACATGCACAACATCATCATCATCACCTGGATAGAGCTACAAGGTCAGAAGAGGGCGGGCGGCCTGTACTGTTTTCTGGATAAGACAGCAATCATTGATTTTTTTTTTTGTGTGTTGAACAAAGAGGTGTTGTTGAGGTGTTCTGGAGGTTATTATCACATCTTCTTTACCTCTGACTCACCGCTGTACCTGTAAGTGGTAAAAACGCTGCACTGTCGACTTTCTGAACCTGTGTAATACGGAAAATAATATCCAATCAAAGCTGTTGTAAAGTGTTGGAACACGAGCGCGTTGCGTGTGTGAGCCACAGCCAAGTTTTAGTTGGCATCCCCCGGTGTGGCCATAATGCCTGTAAAGGTCTTCATTAAGGATGACACAGCTTTTATAGAACACTGCTGTGCTGTTTAAAGTTTTCTACAAACACTTCAACACATTAATGAGAAGAAAACAAGAAGGATTGAGCCACGATAACCAATATTTGTTTAGTAGTGGGGAGAAATGATCATAAACTGATATTTGGTTTATACTCATGTTGTTTTATACAGTGCAGGAGGGATGTGCTGGAATTTTACTTCACAGATTGTTTTGATGAGTTGTGTATAAGTTTGCAGAATTCCATGAATTTTCAAGTTGGACACTTTCCATGGCAATAAATGGGAATTAACCCTTTACAAAAATGCACATATAATGACAGAAAATCGTTTAAACTTCATGTAGTGTTAAATTTAGGGTTGCAAACTTCCAGGAATTGGCAAAAATTGGAAACATTTCATGGGAATTAATGGAATGTATGGTAATAAACAAATAATAATAATAAAAAATAAATAAAAACTAAATTAAAGGTTGGCCCTTTACAGGGAAATCATGGCTAAAACAACTAGATTTAAAATCGCTCATTGTCTTGATTCCCATACAAGCTGTTTGCAGCTGTGAGCTGCTCAGCTATTTCTATGGGGCTTAATGGTATTTTTTGGTTTCCCTCATCAAACTCTGCAAATACACAATCCAGCAACTCCCAAACACTGTGGTGGACGAGTTGTAACCTGCACATTCACCACAGGATGAGATAAATATTAAATATTTGAGAAATATACTCAAAACTACTTTCTTGCTGTAAAATAAATGTGCAATTTTGAGATTTCAGGATCCCTCTAATGCAAGTATACTTCTCAGTCACATGCACACAGCATGCTGTTTACTGCAGGGTTAATTAGGCCACGCCCCCTTCATGCACATCACATGCACAGATGATTCCTAGATCCCTGGAGGCCACACCTTGGAGCCCAAAGCACAAGTCTATTGAATTGAATATTTCCAAAGTTCCCTATCTTATTTTCCCATGGAAAGTTTCTGGAAATTTATCAGGCATTTTTCTGAAATGTTCCCTTTGAAAGCCAATGCAGAGGATGCAGCCTCAAGCCTAACCGACCACACGGTTTGCCTGTGTATATGTGGACAGCAGCAGGGGATCAGCTTCAGCTTTTCAGGCTTGTTTACAGAGCTCAGAGATAAGATGGAGGAGGAGATGGTGAAGTTCAGTGGGATAAACACGGAGAATAATAAACAGAGCAACATGGAGAACACTGCAGGACTGATGAGGGGAAAGATAATGAACACATTTATGATCAAAAGTAAGAAATGAATGTTTGGGTCTATGATTGATATGATTTACCTAGTTTTTATGGCTAGTTTGGGAAGTCGACCCTTAACCATGTCAGTGTTACTGCTGCTATATATACAGTATATATATATATATATATATATATATATATATATATATATATATATATATATATATATATATATATATATATATATATATATATATCTTAGAGGACATAAAAAATGCAAACATAATTGCTGAAATATTAATCTAAACAGAAAGGTTATACCAAAACACGTTTTTTTTCTACTGGGTATTTAATAGAACAGGTTTATCAGGAATCTCTGATGCACTGATCTGTTACAGGAAGATAAGAGCCTACAACAGAGTGAATGATGCTCGTCTCTAAATCTCGGCTGCATCTCTTCTTCTCTGCATGCTGAGTGGATCCATTTACTATTTACACTGACGTTTCCAGATGAGCTGACTGTCATAAGACGTCATCAGTAGGGAACAAGGTGCACAGTGGTGTGCTGCTGTTGGAGAAAGGACATGTGATGCATACAATGAAAAATTTGGGTTCTGAGTTTAAATCTTGCATGAGACCTTTTGTGCAATACTTTCCAACATTTAACTACACCACTGATTCCAAACCACTTTAGTTTTGTCTTTCAATCATATCCATTCATTCAGACTTCATCACACACAATTTCAGTATGTTTCATAATACAAGCACATGGCTGAAAAGGGAATAGGAGAAACAGTGATTGGAATTTTTTCAGTAATGGGTGATCTAATTATTTATTCTTAATTACATCGTTATCGTTACCGGTTAAAAAGCACAGCATCAAGCATCTGGCAACATGTCAGAGAGTCAGAGGAGAGTAAAGCATCGACTTACTAGAGTAAAGGTGGAAGAGTTGCCAGTTTAGCTGTTGCTTTAAGAAAACCAACTTTGTAAGAAAGTGTGTTTCCTTTTTTCCTTTTTGCAGCATCTTACTCCAAGACACTTTCAGACTCTCAGGAAATCTCACTACATTTTTAAACTTTTAAAAAGTTTTTTTAGTTCTTTTCATAGACTGTATAATAACAGACGTAGCTTTGAGTTAAATTTTGGTTTGCAAAATTCCAGGAGTTTTCAAAATGGGAACCATTTCATGGTAATATTGGAATATATGGGAATAAGCAAGAATACAGGGAACGCAAATTCTATAGTTCTACTAAATTGTACAAAAAAAAAAATCCACACATTTGTTTTTTGCTCATATTAATCGCCACAAAAAAAACTCCATACCAACTGTATGTGACTCCTTCCTCCTACAACGTGTGTCAGTGGGAACATGAAGTGCAGCAATTGAGAGAGAATGAAAAATGTAGCCGTAGCTGAGCAGGGAGGTCAAACTGGATTGCTGAAAGTAACAGATAAAATAGACATTAAAATAAGCTATAATGAAGGGTTTGAAATACATTCAAACAAACACAGTGTGAACACGTCTTATCTGACTGTGAGTTTTGTCAGAAGGTCACAGGACTGCTGAGCTAAACAGTAAACGCCTAAAACCATAAAGAAGAATAAACAGTGATGTCTGCTGGAATCTATTGAACAAACAGCGGGACACGAGCAGTTTCCATTCTCTGACGGTTAACAGCTGTCATTTGTTTGGTGCCTGCTGATTGGAGCTTTTTTTTTTTTGTTTGTTATTCAGCGATATATTCAGCCCCTTCCGTATACATAGTATCCATGCAGAATCAGACAGAAATACCAGTCATCAATATTTCAAACCACAGACTTGGCATTTAAATCGGCTGAAAAGAAATGTATGTGTTGCACAGTGGGCGAAGAGGAAGGGAAGCCTCTAACGTGGATGCATGGACACATGAATAAGTAAAGGTGTTTTTTGGTCTCAATGAAGCAGAGGGTGTAGGAACGGGAGCTTTCTGAAGCTACAGTGTGTTTCAGCGCTGATGCTCGGATAAATAAGTGAAGAGTGTAGATGTACTTAGACAAACAGTGGTGCAAGGATGTCACGATGAAGCTCTCAGGGAAGACGTTTAATATTTAAAGTATCTGCGATGCCATCTGCGATGGCCCCAAAAGTTAACACAACACTTGCGTTCTCACAAACACTATTTTGCAGGTTGTGCGCAAGTTGGTGGTTTTTCTTGGATATTGTTTTTTACTCAGTGGATGATGAAATGGGAAAACCATTTGCAAATAATCATTGTTTTTGTGAATCACTTTGTATATTGAATCTCTCTGGACTGTGATCTCTTCTTGTTCTTTGTCGTCTTGCTCTTTTCTAAACATATAAAAAGGAAAATTAACATATAAACAAGTAGGCAGAAAAGAAAATAAATGGAGAAAAATGACTAGTTACGAACAACGGAACTCTGAGCAAAATAAATGTTCAAACACGGGAAACAGGAAGAAGTTCAAACTCATTAAATCCCGTCCTTCTCCATCAGTAACGATTAGTCATGTTTTATATAAACTGAATCTTCATAAACTTGTATAAATGTAGAACAATTGAATACATTCAACACCAATTTATTTCATCAATAAATTAATGAATATGGTAGAAATAATAAAATAAATGCATGAAATATGCATTAATCTCAATCAAAAACATAATTTTAGTAACATTTTTTTTTATAAATGGTCTCTGTTTCCTGCACAAACATGCAGAAACATAGTTTTGGTTGGTAAATCTTTAATGGAGAGAACCAGTCGTATCACAGTGTAGTCATCATAAGCTCTTCTGATCATTCTTTAATATTCAGGAGTCTTTAATTATCCAATAACTTTTTTTCTCTCCTCTTTCTCTTGATATGCTGCTTCCCTGATGCATCATGGGACATATTCATCTCCCTCAGCTCTCCCAGGTGCGTAAACACACACACACACGCACACACACACACTACTCCACACAATCAAAATCAATACAGACAACCATGTTTTGTTTTTGTTTTTTGTTTAAGGGAGCATGGTGCCACGCTCATGTATCCCAGTGTTGCGTGGATGATCGCGCTCAATAATTCATCTGGAGTGTGATCAAAGTTGACTTCAGAGCAAATTTAGCTTCAGAACACAGCATGTGTTTGCTGCAAAGAGGGAAGTCTCTGTTAAGGACGGCAACAATAATGCAATTTGTAATATGTAACGTGCACAGATCAATTTATGTCCTCGATGTTAGGAGAATCCAGACATTTCAGTGATATTCAATATGCCTCGGCTGCAAGAAAATCCACTATTTATCCTTTAAAAGTGCAAATTCATCCTTTTGAACTCGGGCTAATTAGCTGGTCTTTTGTAAGCTCTCGTGTCTCAGCTTTGTTTCAACTCTTGTCAGCGAACAACATAAGGGGAAAACTGCTGTAGATTTGTAATTCTATTTATGACTTATACATGATCTACAGTATGAATTATTCACGGACACTTGCATATCCGATCCGTTGGCTTTAGGGCTGGACTGGAGTCGTCTCGGCTTTGATTTTTTTCTTTTTTCCCCCCTGCTCTCGGGTTCCTAACGTCGGACACAGTGCTCATCCACATGCTGTGTGTTTTATTGCTATATCTCGTCCATGAGGAGAGACAGGACCGCAGAGTTATAGATAATAAACCGTCGTCCTTAGAGGAATACAGTCATCCTGTCTGAAATTAATAATAGAATGTTTTTTCTACAGTAAGTGCATAGTTTGCGATGCTTCGCTCAGGCACTCTGTGGCTGACAAGTTGAGGTTTAGGAAAAAGAAAGCAAGCCGACAGAGGGGGTTTCAGGAAATGTGCCAAAGCTAATTCATCTACACGCTTTGAAAAAAAAAAGGGGGACAGAACCGTCGTTTAGCCCGAAGCTGCACGGTGACGGAAACCTCTCGCAGAAGCGTGTGGAAAAGACGCCCGAGTCGGTTTCTGGGCAGCGGGGAAGAGAAGCTTCAAAGCAGATTGGTTGGACGTGGCTGTGCCGGCCTGGAGTTCAGCCATCTGTACGCTGTAGAGTCAGAGTCCAAGTCCTCTCTCTGACACCAGAGGAACATGATCAGCTCTTCCTGCACTGTGTTCATTCAGTTTATTACTTGGTACTGTAGGACACTCATTATTGGCTTAGGAGAAAAAGAAAGCAAATATATATATCAGTTATTGTCATGCTATTAAAATAATGACCTACTCATTTTTGGATGAAAGTGAGTTTTTTGCCTAAATAATCATTGATGATGTTGGTAAAATACCTTTAATCCTGAGTTGAAACTATCATAGTCTTTATGCCCAATAGGACAATGAACATTTTACTTGGGACATGATTGTATAATCAATTTCTACTGGTGAGTGATAAAGACTATAGACTATAATGTTTTCTAGTAATTTAGTCTAAATTTCACATAGTATGGTGTATAACACATTTCAACAACAAGGTAATTCTTTACATAAAACATTAAAATCATCAGGATACAATTTGAAAACAGATGATTATAAGGAGAAACATTTAAAATGATTAAAATCAATTTAATCAATGTTGTGCATCTCAATAAATTCAATAAATATGTAGACAAATATAAAGAAAGAAAGGAAGTTCTTCAGTTCATTAAACATGTGTCATCACTTCATTGAAAATTTGCTCTCAGGTGTTAAAAAGTCATCAAAACTGGACGATGTAGATGAGTTAAGACCTGGGAAAGTAATGAAAATGTAATTCCAGATAATGTAAGTTTAGAGTTTGCACTATAGAATGAAGGGACAGTTTAAACCAGAGTTAACGTTGACTATAGTCACAGTAGAATGTTCAAAAATTGTCCTAAAGTCACTTTATTCTTTTTTAATGTTACATAAGCGACACACAACGTTCTATGTATGTCCACAGTCATTCACTGTCAAGGCCTGTTTGATCAAAATGATTCATCAATATAATATTCTCTACATTTAATAAAGTTTCCCAACAACTTGAAAAAATGGTGAATGAATATAAGACTATCCTTATTTTGCTTACATTCCATGTATCACAAATATATTACATATATTTCTGTTCAAATCCAACAGTCAGGCAGTGAAAAGGCAGCGAGACCAACATTCCTGTTGTGGCTGCACATTCATTCAGTAATGTTCTAACTAAAGGTCAAAACTGCAATATGTTGTTTTTTCTTTGTATACGTTACTGTGGGACAGCAACTGTCTCATTCACAGCCTCCGTCTCTACTCCACAGCTCTGATTTGTAGACTGAAGGTCAGCCAGCTCGCTGTAAGAGTCAATATTAACGTGCAACTACAGCACAGCACTGCTAATGCTGTGAAGCTTCCAGCTCACAAACTGTCAGAAACATTAGTTGTGAAATATATACTCTAACTTTTTTATACTTTTTTTTATCAAACCAAGTTAGGTTATTGTGTGAATTTGCTCAAAATAAAACCGGAATCACATCTGGAAACAAGATTATCTTCATATAATACGTGTGTTACAGCTATAAATACAAGATAGAATATCACAGGATGGATAAAATCTGTAGAAAAGCAACTAAATGGACTTTAAAGAGAGGATTTACCTTTATTTTATAACTTTATTGTCTATTGTGCAAAAAAATAAACTAAATTCATGCTAATTTACTAATTAGTTAATAATCCTTTTTCACTGCCAAATGTCCACTTTCATTGTTAAATGTCCCTTTTTAATGCTAAATTTAGTTTTTCATTGTTAAATGTCCTTTTTTCTGTGCCAAATGTCCCCTTTTATTTTTAAATAGCCCCTTTCATTGTTAAATGTCCCTTTTCAGTGCTAAATGTCCCTTTTTCGGTGTTAAATATCCCTACTGTATTATTTTTTTCTGCTTTTCTAAACAAATTTTCTCCTTAAACATATTTTGCAATTTCAAAATTGCACCTTTTGCCTAAATGCAATGAACATGGTTCTTTGCAGTCTGACATACAGTCATAGGTTTGACTTTTTAAAACATTGCATTAAAAATGACAATACATGAGCATCAATGGTCAATTGTTAACACTCTAGACTAAATCAATGCATTTAATTGCTACATGTTTTTCGGACTGCGACTAATCATGGAACTAAATCAGGTGCTGAACTGAACATCGAATCCTACTAGAATTTTAATATTGAACGGAACCTGCACCGCCGGTGATCCCACTGCCAGATGTGCGGCGTAATACATCAGCAGATGTGCACATTACCCACAGCCCAGATGAAGCCTCGGAGCGAGGTAAACCGCCCTTCGCTCGTTTCCTGTTGCAGCAGGAGTCCGGTCTCCGAGGCGGTGTAGAGGAGGCAGCTGGGCTCTGCACATGGCCGCCCCGCTCTGCATGGAGCCTGTTTACAGGAACCCAGCTGGGACATATCGAGAAAATGTCAGGTTTTTTAGCTCCGTCTCGTCTGGTCCGTTTTGTTCCGACCACGGAGACGCTAATGGGCCCATCAGCGGCTCAAGTCTGATCCTCTTAGCCCGAATCAAATCAATTGTGCATAATCTTGTATCAACCGATCCGGTCTTTGTACATGTTGGCATGTTGGAGGATTTTAATTCTAATCAGAGCAACTACTTGAGTGTTGAAAGGGCTCTTGTCCTCTAACGGGGGAGATTTCTGTCTGAGGACACTTGTCCTCTGATGGAAAAACTGCAGTGCAGTTGATTAGGATTCACCACATAATCCTAAAAAAAATACTCAAACAATTTCTAACTTTTAACTCTTCATGCTACAGGAGTTTTCAGAGGAGCGTCAGTCTCCTCCTCTGCTGCTGACCGTCAACGGGCCTGGAGAAGAGAAGCTGTTTCGCAGTAAGAGCGCCGACGTGGAGCTAGCAGAGAAGGAGAAGCAGAAGGTCAAGAAGATGTTGTCAGAAGGGTAATAACAGATCTTATTTAAGAAATAACCACACCTTTCAAGTCAAGTCAATTTCATTTGTTCAGCCCAAAAGAGACGCTCGATGCCTCCCATGATGCAGGACCCAGAGGATTAAGCTGCTGCCAGATGTGAGGGTTCATGTGGAGACTTGTAGTATGATCAGCTACTGTAGGTGGGAGGCTCGTATCCGTTGATGGATCTGTACGTGAGGACTTTGTAGTCGGTCCTGAAGGAGACAGGGAGCCAGTTCAATGAAAATCAAGCCGGGGTTATATATTTATGTCTATATTATTGCACTTTTATCAGTATCCATTGCAGTTGTCCAGTCTTGAGGAGATGAAGGCAGGGGATCTGAGGGTTAGAGAGTTTAGGGATGTTTTTAAGTTGGTAACATGGATGAAGTGGGACGCTAAAAACCACTTCGCCCACTACCAGGCCATTACCTTCCATATATTATTACCACTAACTCAATGTAATACTAAATCTGGATGAAGCTCCAGATTATGTAGTGATTATATTTGTGTGTGAATCCGCCACCTGTTCCAACGCCAGCCTGCCATGTCTATAGCCTGGTTAACACCAGAACTCGTCACAATGTAGATGGAGATTTAGTCTGTTAACCATCTGTTCATTAGTTCATATTGGAGGCCTGGTTTATGAAAGACCAGAGCCGTTTATTAGGCGCTACGAAGGTCAGAGTCTGAGGTATTTTTAGCGATAAATGTCGGTTGGAGCTGCAGAATTTAGAACTATTGAACAGAAATTCATAAGGTGGTGGCATTTAGTACAAATTAGCTCAATGTTCTATGTTATCGATGGCCATTCTTTTGGCCGTCCTGATTATCAGCTCTGAATGGTAAAAAGAGGGTTTGCATTGATGCCTTATAGTCATCATGGATTATTATACTATGTGAAAGAGTTAACCGATGGGCCAATTCACAGAAATGCACATTTCTTTAAGCTTCCTAGGATAATTATCTGATTCTCTTTGTGTTTGGGACTGTTGGCTCTAGGAAAATATGATGGAAAGTGCCTGAGATTTTATAGACCAAACCATTATGAAAGCTGGTGTTTATATTGATAATGACTGAATATATATATAATTTGCATTTTATGGGTTGAAAGTGGCTAATCTGTCATCTGATGTTTAAAATCAGTTTGGGCGTCCTCTACATAATGAAACTACATCAGCATCATCACTCATATAATTTAGTTTCAAGCTCAAAAACATGTTTAAGTATTTATACATCTTTAAAGATTTGTTCCAAATGGTTCTGTCCACATGCAAAAATTATGTTACTAAAGATTTAAACAGTACATTTATCAAACAGCATATTTTGCCTATATCTTATTTAGAAGGTTTATTTGGCAACAAGACCAGAGAGACAAGAGAGAGCAGAGAGATTTTACACTCAGAGCTTCTAATGTGTATGAAAAATTATTTGGCTTCCAGCAAAGCATACACCATAGTAACAACAACTCATAACAATGATGCACAAAACCCAAGGACATAAAACACACACACACACACACACACACATTAGAATAAAACAACAGCAAGAGCAGCAGATGTGTGTGGGGGAGGACTGGAATGGAAATTCGATTGGATGGAGTTTCTAAAGTTTACTACAGAGGTTGTTGTCCTGTCTCTAACCCTGGCTCGGCTACAGGAGCAGATGTAAATGCCCAAGGCTCGTTGCTGAACGATCAAACCACCTGTCCTCCGAGAGGGTGAGAGGAAACAGAGATTACAAGCTGCTACGAAGCAAACGGCAAAGCTTATATAAATAGAAATTACATCTGCCGAGGCTTCACGATCCTCTCGTTAATTTAACAAGAGGGATGTTCATGCCGTGTTAATCTGCATCACAATGCTTTTTTTTCTCCTCAGAGCTGAATAATTTAGGATATTGCAAAAAACTATGAGAAAATACCAATAAAAGATGATGTTAGTGTGAACTATGACTCTGGTTAACCTGTTTAAATCCTAAAAAGGGGCAGCGATGAGTCTTATTCATATATTTCATGAGAAAACCTCAGCTACAAAACTAAATAAAGTATTTTAATTTTCAGTAAAACACAATGTTACTGTCATAGCATCAGTATATATCATCAATATCCACATAATCAATACAATAAGAAAATAGTTTCCAATCAAAATGAATCTATTTTTATTTCATTAATACATATTAGCTTATTATGTATCCCCAAATATTTAAACCACAATTAAATAATGATGACAGTTTTTTTTTTTGCATGATGTACAAGGTTGTTCCATAAGATTAAGATTATTTTGTTTAATATTCATCTGAGAAGATTAATTTAACAGGAAATTACAGAAATGAACTCAAACTAGAGTAGGCTACGTGAAAACCAATAGATTTTAGTGACTATTTTGAGATTTTATTTAGATTTGAGCTGAATAAACTGAATGAATCTTGCAGAATATATTCTTCATGTTCTGTGATGATCCTCAGTGTGATTTCTATGATTTTATGGACAAATAATTGATATTTTAACTCTTAACTTATTCATCATTGAACCATGCATTGCAGATAATTCACATTTTTTCAAGTTAGTTTTTTCCTGATTTGGGTTTTGAAATAATAAAGTATTTTTATCTGTAGTAAAACACCATATTATTTGGTTTTTGCAATATTCTGACTATATTTTACATTATAATTGGTCCAATTTAATAATCACACAAACAGCTCAAATCTAAATTAATTATAAAAATAGTGGTTAGTTGCAGCCCTACTACTGATATTGTATTAAACTATTTTCTTATTGTATTGATGATGTGGATATTGATGTGTTTAGTGTGCATTTAGTGTTTGAGCTGAGGATACTCTATTTTCTCTGTAACAGCCACATAAATTGATTCAGACTCTTCTGTAGTCACCTCACATGTTGTAGATTTATTTTGATACCAGGTTTAAGTACAATAACCTTTGTGGTTATAGAGATATTCCATATTTATCATCATTTCTAGCAGGAAAACTGAAAAACAGGCCTGGGGATTAAGTGGTTAACAGGTTTTTCTTGATGTCCTTTTACAGAAAGTGAACAATATTGTTCCTCAAGTACAGGTTTTGATAAATAACACATACGGTTCATGCTTTTATTCATATAAATATTATATCAGACTCCAAAAGTTCCCCCTCCTCCCTCCCCCCGGCTCTCCCTCGTCACTGCTCCATGTCTTTGACAGACCTGACACGTTTTGTAGTGACAGACTTCTGGATTTAGTGGACAGACAACACATACTGTCATCCATGCAGAGCTGAGCTGCTGCCCACACTGCTGCTGCTGCTGCTAAATGACACATTACCAAAGAACTGAAAGGAGAAAACGATAAGGACCATCAAATCCCCACTAGCTGAGGAGCTGTGAGCACTTCTGCTGCTCATATAGATACATTTCCACACGGGGCTTCAATCCAAAGATAAAGTGGTAGTTTAGTGTCGCACTTCTCCAAATGTGGGAGACAATAGACCGATTAAAGACTATGTTCAAAGACAAAAAAGGATCTTAACCTTAAAAATATGCAATTTTCTGTTTTACAATATAAAGCTTTTCTTCTCCAGCAGACAGATTCAATAGACTGTGTCTAGAAAATCCAGAATAACCCATACTGTTGTCAGAGTATAATATAATCTGATCATATTATATATATATATATATATATATATATATATATATATATATATATATATATATATATATATATATATATATGTGTATATATATATGTATATATATATGTATATATATATATATATATATATATATATGTATATGTATATATATATATATATGTGTGTATAAACATATTCAGATTTAAATATTGACACTATGAAGTGAAACAAAAGCAAAGGTCCAACATTCTGACACATTATTCCAGTGATTGTGCTGCTTTTTCAAATACATTTTAAAATGTTTAGTTTGATATTAAATTATAAAGAGTAAGTAAATGACCACGTCCATGAGAAACAATGACAATAGAATAAATAAAAAATACACTTCACACATTTCAGACTGTTGTTTTTTGTGGATATGAACTGCCACGTGGAATATGACGTTATCTACTTTGCATAGATTTGCATAAATTTTAGAGTTACATTCTTTTTGTCCGTCTTCTCTCGCATCATATGAACAAATATTTTCACGGAAGATATTATTTTAATGACAATTCAGTTCTGAAATCAGTTTTGCAGTGTCACACTCATTCCACTCACATACATTACTCTGCACAGTGAAGCTCAACACGTTTAAGTAACAATAAAATAATAAATAAACACATTGCTGAGTGGAGGACTTCAATGTTCTTCTAGCAGTTGTCTGAGTCATGGTGTGTGTGTGTGTGTGTGTGTGTGTGTGTGTGTGTGTGTGTGTGTGTGTGTGTGTGTGTGTGTGTGTGTGTGTGTGTGTGTGTGTGTGTGTGTGTGTGTGTGTGTGTGTGTGTGTGTGTGTGTGTGTGTGTGTGTGTGTGTGTGTGTGTGTGTGTGTGTGTGTGTGTGTGTGTGTGTGTGTGTGTGTGTGTGTGTGTGTGTGTGTGCGCGCGCGCGCGCGTCAGTCATTGGGTTTACCACCTCATAATTGTCATCATTACAGTGGCCATTATTGATCACTCAACCTCCGTGAAGCAGAAAAACACTGCTCATCCGAGGCTTTACAACCTATTATCCTGATGATTTTTATTTTATTTTATGATTGTTATAATCCTGCGCTGGCATTCCTCTCCTGTTGCTATGGTGAGTGGTTTAATAGTTGCCAAGCTGTTAGTTTGGTCATCATGTCATCATAAAAACTCTCAATTCTCAAACTCCATCTTCGTATTCGAACGCTCTCTGGTTTATTACACATCGTGACAGAATCCTGACCTTTTTTCTCCACATGGGACCTGATCTTTCCTACATGCTGATGAAGAAGAACACAGCACATGTGTTGCAGCTAATTAATATCATACACATGTGAAATGAGAAATGAAAGGATTAGCAGGGTTGTTGGTTCGCCTGGTGCTTGGATTGTAAAGTGTTTTTAGTCTAATTACTATGTAATTATAGTCCATTTCTCCTGGGAAGAAACACATCTGTACATCAAATTTGATGGAATGGATCTGCCGCTTTTTAAAAATCCAACATATGTCGATCATATTCCTCCACACAGCTGGTGCAGAGAAATACCTCGTTATCTTTTCCATTTTCCATCACCAAGAGCAAATCTTAAAAGAAGTTGATGGGAGACTAAAATAAGAGCTAAAATCACACGTGCAATATATTCATCCTGTGAAATATAAATCCTGAAATCCTGTGCAACATAGCAGAACACTTGTACATTGTCTATTTAAATACACAACCACTATTAACAATTTCATTTCACTTATGGATTTTTTAAAATATCGGAATCACTATTTTTTCTCTATAAAAAATGCTTTACTCTATACATTACTAATGTGGTAAATGACTATTCTAGCTGCAAATGTCTGGTTTTTGATGCATCAATATCTACATAGGTGTATCGAGGCCCATTTCCAGCAACTATCACTCCAGTGTTCTAATGGTACAATGTGTTTGTTCATTGCATCAGAAGGTTAATGGATGATTAGTAAATCCTTGATGCTAACATGTTAGCACAGCTGAAAACAGTTTAGCTGGTTAGAGAATCTAGAAAACTGACCTTCCTTTGATGAAAGCAAAAAATTATTTTAAATACAAATCATTATTTTTAACCTTGTCAATGTCTTTACTGTATTTTCTATTCATTCCATTCTATTTATTACCACTCATGGTGGTAAATAAAAGTGTGACTTTTCATGAAAAAACACTAAATTGTCTGGGTGACCCCAAACTTTTGAACCGTAGCGCAGTGACAGAACAAGAAAGTGACACCAGATGTGTTTCAGGAAAAATGGAAACTCCTATTTTAAACGACCTTCGTGGCCAATCGAGAATAGATATCAGAGTTAACGATGTGTTCTTGAATGCACCGTGATGTCGTACAAAGAAGAACGGCTCGTCTCTGTTCAGTTTAAACTTTTATTCACTTTCAAGAGGCTGCAGAAAACGAGGCACCGGGCCGGATTCGGCCCACGGGCCTCGAGTTTGACACATTCCCTGCACCCAAATGCAGCCATAAAGATAAATGAAGACTGTCTGCTTCTCTCTGTGATCCCCTCAGGTCCATGTGTGACATAAACATGGAAGCCGAGCTCTTCACCCTGCAGGACAGTAACGCCAAGCTGGTGGAGGCTCTGGATGAAGCCAACAGCAGCGTGGAGCAGTGGAAGAAACAGCTGGCTGAGTACCAGGAGGAGACGGATCGCCTCAGAGAGCAGGTGACCATAAAAAAAACAAAAAACACACAAACACCTTGAATTTAACAATAATGCAGTGCTATTCATAATGTTTGACACGGGCTGCTGAGGCATTATGAGACTTTGGTTTGAAGTGCTACTACTTGTGACGACTGAGTTTAGTCTTTAAGAGAACAGTTTGTTCATGTGACTAATGAAGCAGCAGCTCAGGTTGGAACGTAATAAAAGGGTCATGGTCGGCAAGATGAGGAAGTCAACAACTTTAAAATGCAGTTTTAAGAAGCATTAATCAGGTCTCTCATAATGTACATTGTGTGTTCATGTTGGTATTTTGTTATGTAAAAGTCCATTTGTATCTTCTTTATATATATATATATATATATATATATATATATATATATATATATATATATATATATATATATATATATATATATATATATATATGTATATGTGATTTTTTTGACACAAATGTCAAATAGTGTAAAAAGAATGATACATTTTAAATATTTAATCCACCTATGATCTAAAACTATTTGATAGCATGTGTTTTTAATAATAATAATAATAATAGTTTGGTAGCACCATAATAATAGTATGGTATGTAGCGCCTTTCAAAATACCCAAGGTCGCTTAACAAGATGTCTGTGTAGATGTGTGTGGGGGAATTAACCCTTTTTAAGAGAGTTAAACTATCTGTTACCAAGTTTTAGGGTTAAACCACATGACACATTTGTCACTGACCTAAAACAATAAAGTTTGCATTTTTAGAAAAAAATAGCTAAGGTGGTAAATACACAAAGTTTTCTCCCAAAACATCTTTATCAACACAAATAATAAATATTAAATAAATGTACAATGTATTTAGCCTATTTTAAGTGTTTTTTCTTGATTTTAGTCAATTCAATATTTTATTTTAAGAAAATGAATGAAAAAATTAGAAATAAGCTAAACTATTTCAGTGGAATAGGAATTCTATTCAGTATTGGACTAATTGTATCAAATATAAGATATTTTCACATATAAATATTTCAGTTTTTAGAGTTTAAAACCTATATACAGTTGGTAAGAATGTCATCAATTCTGTCATCATTTCCCGCCCAGACATCTACATGTCTATCAAACCCAAATCCCCACACACACTTGGTCTGATCCAAACTACAGATCCGTTTCCCATCCCTCCTCCATCTTTGGGATATTTCTGTTGACATTCTCCCGTGATGATCGCGGGGCGAGAACACAGACATCTCATCTTTAATTTAGTGGGAAGAGGAAAAACGATGCCCTCGGTGTGGAACTATAATCACCAAAGAACTGCCCCCTTTTTTTCTCGTTTTATCCCATGTTGTGGTTTTATCCATTTCTATGAGTTCAGGTGAAGGTTACCCCCCCCCCACCCCCCCTCTCTAAATACACACACACACACACTCACACACACACACACTGCAGCAAAGTCAACCAGGTGGCTGGAAATAGAGCAGTCCTCCAGCGCTTGGCACTGAGGTGTTGGGGGCAGGGATTGGCTTTTTTTGTTGGTTTTTGGGACAGGACACCCTATACTGCCCCCTCCCTCTCTGCCCCAGTTAGAGGAGGATGATAAATCACTGTAGGAGCAGAAGGAGAGAGGTTGCCTTCTTTTTTTTCCCTCCCAACATAACCATTTTAACTTGACAGCATGGCTTACCTTCATAGGTTGTGTTTCATGTTTTTTTTTATTCTTTTTGCCATGGCTTTGGATACAGTTCAACTTTTGAGGTCACATTTCAGATCTCCTGTCATATTAATGTTGGTTTTGGACGACTTCCATCGCTGGTTTGTTTTGCAATCAGCCGTCCCTCCATTAACCAACAGATTTATTGACAATAAATATACGTACTGGACAAATGTTCACATTCACACCTACGGGCAAATAAGAGCTGCCAGTAAATCTAACCTCAGAGTCTTTGGACTGTAGGAGGAATCCCACGCAGTTATGAGAGAGATTTGAACTCACACAGAAAAGCAATCATGTTGGGCAAGTTACTTCAAACTGTAATGTGTTATTTAATACTTGTTAGTGTTACAGTACAATATTACTGTATTAAAAAATAAGGCGTTACACTCCTATTGCATTACTTTTATGTTACTCTCACCAAAATATCTCAGACCTTCATCAGGAATTATTGACAGACAGGAAAGAGAGCACAGTTTAGATGCTGTTTCAGGTCCACGTGGAACAATCACATCTCTTTCTGTCACACGCCATCAACAGAGAGACAATGGTATTTATTTCACTCTACAAAAAAAGACAATTAAATACGTTGAGGCAGAATAAGAGAAAGTGAAAACAGGACCAAAAGGGAAGGGTCGGTGTAAATAATTGCAAAAAAAGACGAAGGTGTAGCCCCAACGACAAAATCCAGAAAAGAATCTCATAGAAAAATAATGTCTCAAGTCAATTGAGAAATCAAACCTTATAGAAGCGAGATAAATATCTAAAAGAGCTACACATCAAGAACTACCTGATGAAGGTCTCAGTTCCCAAACGTTGCTCCATTAAATGACTATTTTGCTAAGTGACTGACAGCGTGCGGGAGGTGTTTTTCCTGTTCCACTGTGGTTTTTGCTTCTCCTACGCATCGGTCCTCTGCCTAGATGTGCACAACCTTCTCTTTTAAGCTGACAAGTTTTCATTCAGCTGGTGATTCCACTGTTGAAAGTGGTTCTCATGTCTTCAACAAGTCTCTAACCTCTTGATGCTGAAGAATCTCAGAGCAGGAGAATGTTAATTTTGTCTGTTTTGTGTTTTTTCTCCACTCTCATGCTAGATTAGCTTCCTTGTTAACTTCATTTTACTATGGCACCACTGTAAATGTTAAATAACCGGTGCTATTTCAAAAAGTGGGCAGTTCTTTAGGTGTAACACACAAAGTGCATTTGACTACAGTGTTCTTCAGATCCTTATGTTTCACTAAAGTAAAGTAATGAGCGTGTGTCCATCTGGAGAATGTGTTATCCAACGTTTCTGCAGGTTCATTCATCTCCATCTTCTGTCTGATGAGACAAAAAGAAAAGGAAGTGAAACATTTTTGCGCAGACATTTCACTGCTGCTGATCTGCTGCAGCGATTTTAGCAAATTTGTATGAAGAAAAACAAAAAAAGACCACTTCAGTCCAAGTTAAAAAAAATGCATTTTAATGCTTAATGCCTTATATTACTGCATTACAGCAAAAATCAATGCATTAGAGTAATTAATTACTTTTGTAACGTGTTACTCCCAACACTTGAACTCATACCTTTACTTTGCATTTTTTATGATGTTAATTAGGTCCACATTATGTAAAATGTCCCTGTCCAAAGGATTGAGGGTTTTTTTTTTAGATTGGATGATCTGTTTGATGAAAGCAATATCCCACTGAAAAATGAATAAGCAAGGATATAAACTTCATTAAAGGGCTTTACAGGAGGCGGCTGTGGCTAATTGGCAGATTGGCTCTTTGATTATCTGCTGTCTGCGTGTTAAAATGGACACGAGACTGAATCCCAACCTGCTGTGAGTGTGTGAATGATTAAGGTTTGATTACACCCGGATGAGTCGGTCAGCAGCTTGTTTTGCAGCTGCCACCATCAGTGTATGAGTGTGTGAGCATGGGTGAATGTTGACATGTGCAGAAATTCTAATCAAAACAAATAACGGGAGGAAATATTATTGTATTGCACTAAAATGTTAAAAAAACGTGACTTTACCAGAATATAATGTTCAAATAAGTATAAATGTAATTAACTTTTATAGAGATTGATGTGTAACATTGTATTTAGCAATTTCTTAAACAATAAATTTAGAATTTGTAAGTATAGTGTATACATTATGAGTGTTTTTAAAAGATTGTTTTTGACATTTTAATATAATATTGCACTAATAAGACAGTTGCCACCTTATTTATTGATTTATTGTTGGTGCTGCATGTGCAGTCTGTCTTATTCAGGTCCCAGCTCCTAGATGTACAGTAGTGTTCAACATATTTGTATTGCTACATAGCAAACACCATGTAGAAGGTGCAGTAGATTCTCAGAAAATCACGTCAACAAGTGCTGGCTTCATCCTTAACCCTCTATTGCATAGTGCTGCCAATAGAGGGTTAAGAAAGTGCATATCATGAATGCTTGTTGGTTTTTGTGGAATCTGCTGCACTTACTGGTATAGTGGATTGATCTAGTTAGACTGCTATTATTTTAAACACTACTGTATATACAAACCTATCCTGTCAATCTTTTTTATATATTATATTTTCAGGTTATCATGCATATCTTGTGACATTCAGAGAGATGCACCCTCTGGGGACAGTAGCTGTCATATACACAGTGAATAAGAAGGGTTTGAGTTCTCTGGCATCTCCTGTTGTGGTTTTCTGAAGTTCTGCTTGGATGGCGTGCAATGTGGCATAGCTTTGAAATACCTTGTGTAAAATGCAGAGGAGATGCTGAAGTGGTGTGAAAGGAAGGTGTCAATGGGACGTGAGCAGGAAAACCCTCTCACAACTCTATATTTTAAACATTCAGTAAATGCTGTTACCCTTAATGAATGCATGTGATAACAAGGTTGCATCCTATCTGGCTTCACTGGATTCTGGACTGTTTCTTCACATAAAATATGAAGTCAGTGAGAATCTTTCAGGGCTCAAAGGATAAAATATTTACAGTTTGCATTAGTAAATGGTTTGTAAGGCAGGAGATGACTTTAACTGCTTTAAACTGCAAAAACCTAAATTTTATTAGGGAAAAATATTTTGTATTTAATACAATTGGTCCAATATTGAGTAGAATTATCCTGAATTAGCAGATAGTTTTGCTTATTTCAGGATTTTCCAAATCATGAGATAGAAAGTCAGAATTATGAGGGAAAAAGTCCAAAATATGAGATAAAAAATACAATTATTTAATGTTATTGTAAGAAAACATTGACCACATCCAATGGAATGAAATATTTTAAGATAATTCTACTCACTATTGGATTAAATGTGCCAAAAACAAGATAATTTCACTTATTTTCACAATAATATGGGTATGAAGGTTAATAAATAGTGTTGATATGTATAAAGTATTCCTCTACATACAAAGAAGGAGATAAAGTTGTAGTTGTTATCTAGATGTAAATCTAGAACATGAACTAAATTGCATTTGACACCAGTGGCATAGACACACAGGAGTATTTCTACATATTTCATCAGCTGTCAATTGTTTTCCCAATTTGATTAGTGTTTGCAGCCGCTCTGACCTCAGGGGTCGCAGCCGCTTTAAAAGTTTGCTAAATTAATCTGAAGGCTTCGTGAGATGATTACAGGATGGAAAAGATGGACAAAAGATAATCAGACTCACATAATTATGTTAATCTTACCATACTTCATGCCATTTTATTATAAATTATATATTTCTCTTAACCTGTTAATTTCCAAAACCCCTGATACAAATAAAGTTGTTTGAAGTGTTTTTAACTGTAGTAAAACACAAGATTACAGTAATAGCATCAATATATTCAATATCCACATCATCAATATAATAAGAAAATAGTTCAATATAATATGTGTAGTAGTAGGGCTGCAACTAATGACTATTCTGATATTTAATTTAGATTTGAGTGATTATTTAGCTAATTGGGTCCTTTATAATCTCCTTTTTATACATTTTACAGAATATATTGTTCTGTAATGATTCTCAGTGTGATTTCTATGATTTTATGGAACAAATAATTGATGTTATTAATCATTGGAAGAGCTTATTTCAATCTTTTCCTGATTTAAGTCAGTTTGGTCTTGTTTTAAGTTTTAAATAAAGTATTTTATCTGTAGTGGAACACCATATTAGATATTTATTTTTGCAACAGTCTAGCTATATTTGCTATATTCACACTAACAAATAGATTCTGACTCTTCTGTAGTCACCCATTTCTTTTGATACCAGGTTTAAGGTGGTTTTAGAGATATTCCTTATTTTTTTAGCATTTATAGCTGAAAAACTGAAAAATAGGCCTGAATGGTTAAGTTGAAATGGTAAAAATTAGACAACTAGTGGCAAGAAGACATTCATTTCAAATCTTCACTGGTCTATAGATGTACAACCAACCCAAATATATTCTAATTTGCAGTCATAAACAACTTATCAAGTCACTTAAACTGATAATCGATTAGCAAAACTGAATAAAACATCTAATAATTTGAAGACTTATTCTTATTAGAAACCACCATGTATGGGTAAAAGGTGAACAGACAAAAGTTCAAACAAGCAAATGTTCCACCTGTCAGCTGTGATCAAGCCTGAAGTCGGAGTCCTGATGGACGTGAGCTGACGCCTTCATGCACAAAACCAATTTGATCCATTTAAGCCAATTAAGGCAAAGCTGGGAATGTCCATGCTGCTGTGTAAACTGTTTATTTAACTTTATCAGATTATATTAATGAGAGCGCTGTCACAAACAGGGAGACATCACTCGTTTAATGCATGGATTTATGCATATTTGTAGATCATAATCAGATTTATACAAACCGAGCATGTCAGAGGTCAATAAAGCCAATGTCATGTTTTACAAACCAACAGCGAGAGGCTTATCACTTTTAAAATAAATACATCAAATGGAAACTCTCTGGACATAATCAGGTTATTCTTTTAAGCTGATTACTGCTGGAGCTGGCAAACTATACAGTATACTGCTTTTTTTTTTGTTGTAAGCTAAGAAGGAATTAAACTCTGACTGTAGAAGTGCATTTACCCCGACTGTTGAAAGATCGACAGAAAACCACCAGCTAGAAATTGTGTTCAGATTTCAAAGGCTGGACACTTTTGCTCCTGTTTAATCAAACTGTCACTCACCCTCTTTGGCTTTTCCATTATTTCGTTAAACTCAGGGAATATGGGTCAGATAGGTACAAGCATTTTTTTCATCATTTATCACAAGGTCAAGTCCCACCAGCATCTAAGAAAATCTCAAAGGCAACAAGAGGTTTTTTTTCAGTATCGTGGCCCCTGGCAGCAAAGTGTGTGTGTTTTTTCTCTTTTAGACGCATTGCAGTTGATGTGTGTGTGTGTGTGCGCACATGTGTGTGTGCGTGTGTGAATATTCAAGAGATTAATCAAGAAAATGTCCTTGATTCATTTTTAGATTGCCCAGCAGAGTGATGCATGATAGATGCTGGTAAAAAACACTGTGTTCTGGCTAAATGGAATTATGTTGAAATCACTTTACTAGCTGTGTGTGTGTGTGTGTGTGTGTGTGTGTGTGTGTGTGTGTGTGTGTGTGTGTGTGTGTGTGTGTGTGTGTGTGTGTGTGTGTGTGTGCATGTGTGCGTGTGTGTGTGTGTGGGCGAGTAGGTGATGATCCTATGGTGTTTGCCTCATATTCATCATGTAACAGCTATGTGCATTTGTGAGTGAGTCAATCATGTAAATTAATTTTAATGCTAATGGTGGCGATAGATGTTTTTACTAGAGGTGAAAGGTGTTTAGAAAATGACGCCATACATTATGTTAACGAAACCTCGTCAAACACATTAATTTAATATTTGCTAAAAGAGATCCTAGTGCATCATTCTCCTCATTAGAACGGATTTCTGTTTCTTTTTTAGCTCGGCCAAGCACGTTCTTTTCACTGATTCGTGTATTTATTTATTCATTTTCAATTTTTGGCAGTTTCAGTCCCTATTTCTCACGATCGTCTGTCTGAATTACTGATCAGCTTCAGACCGAAACTGATGGAGTGTTTCAGGAAATCAATTTAATTTCAAGGATAGTTTCAGAACAATGTGTTTGGCTTTAAGAGCAAAAGGAATAGTTGTTCAGCATCAGTGAAATTGTTCTGTCCTGCTCATGATTTTTCTCAGACGCCAAAGGAAAAGTTTTTTACAAAACAGTCTCCTAATATTTGGGTCTTTTGGGTAAATTTATTATAATATGATATTAATGTGTATTCTTTGTACAGTGTTATGTTAACGGGTGTGTATTCACTCTAATTTCTAATTGTTTTATACAGCTAGTAAATGTTTAAATGAATTCTGTTGTAGAAAGTTTGAAAAATGATTAAAATATACAATATTTGGACTTTTAAAAAAGGTAAGAAAAAAATATGTATCAATATCAATATGCAAATAATATTAATGTAATTTTTATAATTACAATAATATTAGTATCATTAATATTAGTGTATTACTTATTTATATTGATAATATTAATGATATAATAACAGTATGTGCATTTATAATTATCATGTAATGTGATAAACTGAGAGTTCTGACTCCTGCTCCCTGTATTTTATGAATATATTATGTTTATACCTGTATTTAAAAGTGAATCATGGACATTGTTTTAAAGTTTAATTCCCCATTTAAATTAAACCCTCCCTCTCTTTACCTGGAATATTGTGTGGTAGAAGCTTATAAATAAGCTTATACATAAATGTTGCTGGTTGGAATTTGTACAATTTTGAGTTTCATCAGTTTTTATTTTTAATAATAATGGGTTGGATTTTCATTTCAAATAAACTATAGTCATTTTTCGCACCTATAAGGCCTCTAATACCCTCTCTAGCTTAAGTCTATAACTAAATACCTTGTGTTGCTAATGCTAATTAGCACGTGTTTGCATACTGACATTAGCATTTAGCTTATAGCATCGCTGTGTCTAAGAACAGTAATAGTCTTTCTTATCTTTGTAAAAAAGTGATTTTGACCTGCATACATCTGATTGATTTTTCAGTATTAATTATAAATATATAATATATTATAAATAATTTCGTTGTGGCTGTTTTTTTTCCAGGTGGCAGAGCTGGAGTCTCAGCTAGCTCCTCCTGCTACCGCTCAGACGGGTAAAGAGGAGCTGAGCCGCTCGCTGGAGGAGCTGGAAGCCATGCTGAGCGCTAAAGACCAGGCAAGACACTGCACATGGTCCAAATCTATTCACCGTCCTACAGGGAATCAATCACACACACACACACACACACACACACACACACACACACACACACACACACACACACACACACAGAATGGATTGTGCCAGCAATCGATGAATCTGTTTGTTCTCGTCTTAAGTCTCCATCGGGTATTCATTCAGATTGGAAGCATCCAGTGAAATTATCCTTTTGTGGTTTTTATCGAGGAGCTCGAGACGCGTCAGTCGGAGCGTTTGTTTTTGTCTGAAATCGTCTTCAAGCCGTTAAATGAGATTTTCCTGCTTCAACAAGTTTGTTTTTGTCTCGGCGAAAGATAATTACTAGAGAAAGGGGAGAAAAGATTCAAGGAGACACGAAAAGAAGAGAAAATGTGTTTTCGGCCTTCGCTTCTAATCTAATCTTCTACTTTCTATATCTGTGAGGCCTCCTGGTTAATCTTCCAGGCGTTTCATTTTTATTTTGTTGTTGTTGATTCGTTGCTTTGCTCTAATGGAAGTTGAGACCAGATGCAGACGATCAGAACCTGTTTGGTATAATCAGGACATGACACCTCTCTGATTCACCAACACCACTTTGCTTGACTAAATTACCATCTTGTGAATATTTTGTGCTCGTTATCGTCGAGTCCTTGTCCATCAGAAACCAGATTTCCCCCCCGTATAAATAAAAAGGACAGAAAAGTGCTGCTGTATCACTGGTGTCCTTCCAGCCTCATTAATATTAGCAGGTTTGTCGTGTCATCTAAACAACGTTCCAGTTTTGGCAACAGGATTCCTGCAGGGTCACTGGTGAGAAGTTTTCCCACGAGGCCAAACCTCTCTTCTGGAACATCAGTGTCCCACATCTATACTATCTAAACTGCTGCTATATGATAAATGAGGCTACTGCTTTCAGCAGAAGGGGAATTAAAGAGATGTTCTGGTTAACGGGGACAGCGTGTGAACTGATGTTAACTGTGTTTTTCAGGAGATTCACAGCCTACAGAGCAAGAAAACAGATGTGGGTGAGCTGGAGAAGGAGAGGGAGGAAGCCTTGAAGACACTGCAGGTGAGTAAATCTGTAAATGTTATGCTGGGACATGAAGCCTCACGCCATTGAAATGTGAAATTTACCGGAAACTACATGACTCATTCAGAATAAATTGGGTTTTTTTTAGTTTAAGCGCTGTCCACTCGCTTTACAGGTTCTGGGTCATTTGGTTTTATATTGTCGCCCTATTAAAATAAGGACCTAAGTCATTTTTTTCCAAGTTTTTAGGAAAACTGAAAAACTTTATTAAATGTAGATAATATTATATTGATAAATCATTTCAATCAAAAGGGCCTTGACAGTGAACGTTGAACGTTTTGTGTCACTTATGTAACATTAAAGAATAAACTGACTTTAGGCCAATTTTGAAACATTCTAATGATTTTAGTCTGGATTAAACTCTCCTTTTATTCAATTGTGCAAACTCTATATTAACATTACCTGGAGTTAAATTAAAGAATTGTCAGTTTCCCTTTTTATCACTTTTCTAGATCTTCTTTGCCTGTTTTTATTGAACATAACTCATCTCCAACGTCCAGTTTTGATGACTTTTTGATATGAAATGTGAAGTGATGACACATGTTTAATGGACTAAAGATCCTAGAAATTCCTTTCTTTTGTGTTTGGCTACATATTTATTGATATGCACAGTACCTTATAATAAATTATTATTAAAGTATAACTTGTGATATTTAGACTAAATTACTATAAAACATTAAAGCATATGGACTTTAATAGTCACCAGTAGAAATTGATTCAAGAATCTAGAAGCAGCCGCCATCATGAAAGCTTGTTAAATTACCCAAGTCAAGCTTTTTTATCCTGATTTAGGCAAAACAAACTTTGACTTAGGCAAAAAATAAAATATCCATTGTTCAATAAGGCATAACGAGTCTGATCCTTTCAACTCAGGATTAATGTGATTTCACTAAACATGGCAGCATCATCAAGAGATGATTAAACTAAAAAACCCACATTTTTTTATTAGGCCATTATTTTAATATGGGGCGACAATATAGGAATATTTTCCAAACTTACAATCAATGCTATATAGTAGGATAAATAATAAAATACAATAATATCCCTCCCATAGATTCTCATCAGACTGGTGGAAATCCACATTGAAGTGTTTATTTACTTCAGTTTCTCCTGCAATTGCAAATATTTCAAGGCTCTTCTCAAAATTAGTTTTTTTCTGACTCTGACCCAAAAATCTCAACTTCAATAGCGCTTACATACACCAGACTCTCCAGTCTTATTCTTATCTATATTCTGAAAGGTTTTTTTTACAGATGGGATCATTCATATATCATTCATAGCCTGACTTGTGGAACATTTCATACATAAAAACATGGCAAAAAATGGATTTATTTTTTTGGCTGACAGTATTTTCTTATTCTCGCAGTGATAAAACAACATATTCTATATTCCCTCTGTTAAAAACTTTGATTCGAGTATGTCAACAAAATGAAAAAGAATTTTAAACCTGGTTTTATCCAATGCTCATGTTTCTGTTCAGGAAATGAATCCAAATTAGTGCATATTTACTAAGATGAAGTATTTGCATATTTAAACCTAAAACTTGTAATAGAAATAAACTTAGAGAGACTTTGTCATTCACGTATACACAAGTGAATACTGAAGAAATGTTGTTGCATTGAGTCAGCACAGTGGTAAAATATTAAAATGTGACAAATATATAAATAATAATAATAAAATATTTTATTTCTCTGCATTTAAGGCAAAATAGCAAATCTCTCAGGATTAAAATGTCTAAAAATGACTAAACATATAGTTGAATTTCATATTTCTATCGTCCTCATTGTTTCCAACAATTCTGTTAATTAATCTATGCTCATTAATGTTTGTCCATGTGATAATGTTAAAAAACATTTTCTTATTTTCTTACATCTTGGTAATTTTTATGATTTTTAACTGAATAACAGATGTTAGTTGTTGGACATCTGGATCTTTAAGATATCAGAGCAATTTGTGATCCTGCACAACAAAAATTGGTTCTACTACCCTCCATTTTCATCTTAATCTAGCTTCTAATCTAACTTTCTTCCACAATAAAGCACCATTTGTAAGTTGGACACGGACACAGCCAAAAGAAAATCCATCCAGCTGGCAAAGAAAGTGCATTAACGACCGTGAATGTGTCTGCAGGAGCTGGAGAGACGAAACACGGAGCTGGAGGATCGGGTCAAGAGTGCCGAGAAGACGCTGGCCTCGAGCCGGGAGGAGCAGGAACAAGCGGAGGTGGAGGTCCGGCACATCATCGAGGTCCTGGACGTCAAAATCTCCGACCTGAATGACCTGAGACAGAGCCTGGCTAAACTCATCGATAAATAGCCACAGCGGAGGAGGATGGGCTGCATCTCCACAGTCGGCACCGGTTTCCTCCATTTTTTTTTTTGGCCTTGATTTGCGCTTCAACGATGTAACAAATCAAAGCGATTACAGAGGTTTACCTTCAAGGATCTGTTTTTAAGATCATAGCAGGTAAATGGCATCCTGTTAAAGATATGCAGGAAAAAAATCATCTGTACTGTATATCAATGTCACATTAATGCTGCAACAGTGCTATGATTATCATAAACAATTAACAGTTTGGTCTAATTGATTAATTCTGTCTCTCAGACCTTCACCAAACCCCAGACTTGTTTAGGATAATTATACCAATGTCTCAAAATAAATAATACACAAAGCACCTTAAAAGGCCCCATATCGTACTTTTACGTTTTTTGTTTTATTTGAAGTTTCGATATCCTTACAAGATAAATTAGTGGTTTTAAGAACCAAAAAGTCATCTTGGTATAGTTTTACATCTCCTCTCTGGAGCTTAAAAAAGAACTTTTTGTGTCCATCTCATGAATATTAATGACCTTCTCCTCTGATTGGCTGATTTGAAATGGGGTGTAAGCAGTGACTGTATACTTATGACATCAGAAAATCACAAAAATCCTGAGAGTATATATATAACGCCTACACTTTATGATCAAAAATGCAATTAAATTCTTATTTTCTACAGTATGGGACCTTTAAAAAGATAAAAAATCAGTTTAAACGTGCTGTTCTGCAAAAGTAGACATTTATAACCATTTATTTCCAGATGTTTTAGCTTATGTGTCATCAATCATGGGTGTTCCAACCCTTCTTTTTCTATGGCTTAACCTATGAGGTTAAGAGAGACAAGTAGGAGTAAAACTAGAAAAGAATGAAATGATAACAGCTTCACAGTATTTAATAAAAGCAAGTGGTGCTCCTGGTTCCTGTAGAGCAGGAGGCTCAGTCACTCGCTGATAGTAGAACTGCAGTCATCAGCACTTTAGATGGTTTAAAGATAAAGTTTTATGGACAATTCCATTTTATACCAACACTAAACATCAACATTTTATCAGGACGTTTGGTTTATAGAAAACAACCGTGTTCATAAATGCTTTTTTTTTTTTTTGCAGTGCAGTTAAACTAATAGCCTGTATAAATAAGGCGTTTTCCCATGTGTATTTTCTCGGGGAAATACTATGAGTCGACAAAATAACAGGAAAATAAAAATGTCTGCTTTTGCAAAATCAGAGCATCCGTTGCGACGTTCGTCCTCGCTTTAAAGACTGTGGAGATGCAGCCGGTCGAGGTTGGATCAGGGTAAAAAGGACAAAACGGAGCAAAAACCACAAAAAAAGACCCTGATAAAGTCGGCTACAGTTCACCATCAGCAGCCTGGACTGGCCTCGCAGCAGCCAGAACATCCACAAACTCAGAGATGCAACAAACCTGCTCCCGCTGTCCTCTGAGCATCGCCAGCGTACAGCTTTTTCCTTTTTGCGTGTGTGAGAGTTTTTGTTTCATGGAGACAGATTTTTTTTTTTCTCACCACTAATTCTATTATTAATGTTCATCGATGGGTTACCTGCAGTCAGGATGGGAAATCAACAGTGCTGCGGCTGGCAGGTGCATCTATAACAAGCTGTTTTAACATTTAAAGGCTGAATTTGACTATCTGGAATTACGATTGTCGATATCAACCAGGTCTTTCTGACTAGTCCTAATTATATTATAAATAGTTGCATCTTTCATTCAAGATATCTGTAACATAATTGTGACTAGTGGAAACAACCTATAGGGATATCTGTAAATCAGTTTTGACTATAGGCATAATCTACATCTACAACTTCATTTCACCTAGTCAAAACTGAATTTAAGAGATCCGTAAATACGTTCAACTGGATAACAGATGTCTAAAATTACATTTTGACTAGTCATAATTCCAGTTTGAGATATTTGGGACAATGTCAAAATTGTCTTGTGGTACCAGATAGTTTAACTCTCTCTAAAGGTTTTAAAAAATTAAAAACACATCAACTAGTTTGATATTCGAGGTGGATTATATTTTAATAATGTATCAATCATTCTTTTTTGGTTAAACCATTTGACATTTTGTGTCAAAAAATTGCACAAATTCATGCAAATCGACTTTTAAATGACAAGAAACCAACATGAACACAAAATGTACATTTTGAGAGACCTGATGAACACTTCTTAAAACTGTATTTTAAAAGGTTTTTGACTTTTTTCATTTCGCCAACCAGGATTTGACCCACCTACAACATCATTTCACCTAGTTGAAACTTCATTTAAGCTGCCTTTAATAGTGGTGAATTAAAGATATTTAGAACTGGAATTATGACTAGTCAAAATCAAATTGTAGATATAACTGGAATTACTACTCTTCCTAATTCACTTACAAAATATCTGTAATTTACATCGTGGATATGTTGAAAAGTGACGTCATTTGTCCTCGGAAGATTGTAGTTGTGGACACCATGAAATGAAAAACTGAATTACAGATGTGCAACACGTCCAGGTTGACTTTTAACTGTTAGGACGTCTTGGCCTTATATTCATCAGCATTTGATTTGATCATTAATCGCTGGTGGGATGTCTCTGTGGCCTGTGACAGAAAACACTGATTTTCCCCAACCTGGCTGCAATTTTTATTACATTTGTGCCAAGTTTTACTTTTTTTTTTTTTTACGTTTGTCAGTGTTCACAAAACAACCCAGTTCTTACATCGTACACTTCCTGTATGTGATGCGCAACATTACCACTTACCATAATAGTAATAATAAGCGTAGAGAGAGAGAGCCGCAGAGCATAGATCACTATAAGAGCACTGCATGAGCTCTGCAGAAGCTCCAGATCTGCCAAGGAATGTGAATCTGTGTGTGTGTGTCTGTGTGCGCTTGTGTGTATGTGTGTGTGTGTGAGTGCTGGCGTTACAAAGCACAACTGCAGTAGTTTTACTATATGGGTACTTAATTGACTTATCTGTCAGCTTTGTATGTGAACTTCTGATGCACAATATCTATTGATCTCTTTTGCTTCTTGGCCCCCTGATGAGGTATTGATTTCTTCATATGACAGTAATATAGGTACAAATAAGGTGCAGACTTTTTGCAGCTGGTGATGCAGTAACTGCCAGAGTCCTAATAATACGTCAAAAATGGGATTTAAGTCACGACATCCGGTCATGTAATAAACCACCGGATACGATGCTATCATGCTGAACTTCTGACTTTCTAAGGTTTGTAATATTACTATATTACTATGTTTTCTTTCTTACAAACGTAGATGAAATGATCTCAACAAACCTACAGTAATTATATGACGTTACTGTTTGTTACATCAACAGGTTTTACTACACTTTTGAGTCCCAAGGAGACGTTTTCATCACTTTGACAAGTTATTACACTATCTGGCAGTTCTGGACTCGGCTGCAACATGCAAAAATCTCTGAATTAGCAATAACGTTTCTAGCATAGATGCTTGTTCATAGTAATTTCTAGTAATTTGTAGGTAACGAGACCTCCGCAAAGCCTGTTTTCATCTATTTTAACAACGGAAGTGTTTTTTGCACATTTATTTTCTCGCCGCCGCACTAGATCACGACAGGTCGCTAACAGCCTTTTATCGAGCATGAAGAGAAGCTCCTCAGTATGAGCGCCACAAGGTTGATGTCAAAGACACTTTGCTTCACAATGGCCTTATTCCTGTGTATAATTAGTGCTCAGTAACACTGTGTTAATGTATAATGAGTCCTGTATGCAGTGGTGCAGGGAAACCTCCGTCCGTCCTTCTCCTGAAACACCAGGTTTCAACTGGTCCCTGAACTACTCATGCAGAAGTTTACGGAGCTACATTGTTTTTTTTTTCTATATTATGCAAATAAACAGCATAGGTTTGTAATAAAAAATGAGCCAATGTATCAAGACTGCAATCAAAAATGTTTTACTGTAAGTAAAATTATTTGAAATGCAAAACCAAAAGTTTTTATTTGAAAAGCAAATCTCAAAGTAGTTTTATTGTGAGTAAAATAACCGTAACCCTAAACCCATTTTTTTTATTTTGGGAAACTCCCTAAACTCCCCTAAACCTAAATGTTTTAATAAAGAAAGATTTGACAGAAGTATCAAGACTACAATATTTTTTATTGTATGTAAAATAAATAATTGATTAAAATACTAATTCAAGTATTATAGTAATAATATGCAAAACCATACCATATTTTGTTTGCAATTTATAAGTGTTTTTTTTTCCTGGTGAATCACAAACTTCATCCAGTTATGATTCAATAAATCAATAATATCAATAACCTCAATGCCAAGACTTCTCCCATAACCCCATTTTTAGTTTGGGAAATCATTTTATTTTTTTTGTAAATCGTTTTCTTTGCAAATCCTTCATTATGTGCTAATCTTCTTTTTCCCCAACCCAAACTTCTCCCCCTAAAGGTTTGTAATTGAAAAATGATTTGAGAGTAAAAAATATCGCATCATTTTTTATTGTAAGTAAAATAAATGATCGATTTACATGCAAATCAAAGTTTTATTCACAAACCAAATTGTACAATTCCTAGCCTTTTTAACTGCTTTGAGTAGCAAAATTTGCTTTATTATTCATATAGATTAAAAAAAGATTCACAAACAAAAAAGATTTACAAATTAAAATAAAAGTTTTCCTTCTCAAATCTATATTTTGATTGCAACTGACTTTGATTTTATTGAATTAACTAATTAACTGGATGAAGCAGTAAGTAAAACAGTAGGATTTGCAACTAAAACATTTAGAATTTCAAACAAAAGATTTGGGTTCACACAAAAATATTGGATTCGCAATCAACCATTTATTTTACTTAAAATGAAATGCTTTTAATGTCTTGATACTTTATTGCAAATCTATTGTGTGATTGCATAACATAGAAACATGTAGCTCCATAGAGGTTCCGATGTACAAGAGACTCATTAACTATTTAGTCATCGGGTAGTTTAGGCAGGTTGGATACAGCACAAGTTGTGAACACGCCTACAAATCAACTGAATATATGATGAAGGTGGATTCCCCTTTAAATACACTGGAATAAGGCCTGTTTTAAAACATCTGTTGCTAATCACAAGAGAGAATGGAGAACCAAAGACACACCTCCGTGATGCTCAAACCACATCAACTGGAATTAAGAAGCCTTCTGTATGATGCTGAACTTCATCTCAATCCCATTATCAAAGTTAACTTTGACCATAACCTTTCAGTAAGACTCAAATTACCTCAGAGTACTTCAGTTAGTTCAGGTTAGTTCCATTTAAGTATCGGTACAGAAGAAGAGAGGAAGACTTTCAACTGGTGATGGTCGGTTCGAGGCCATAATTCAGACTTTTTCACACCAGTGAGTTTGAAGATAGAAGGTGTTTGTATGGGATTTGACAATGTGTTGAGTTCCTTATATTTGTATAGAAATGTTTAACATTAAAACTCAAGTCATGCAAAAAAAAAGTCTTGTGGGTGAGAATCTCAATGTTTTTTCTTTCAGCATTCCTACATTCATTTACATAACTTCATTAGACTTTTAAGTTGAAAATTCTTAATGTAAATTCAGATAGAAACTGATTGTGCAGGTGGGATAATAAGCAGCAGGTGGTGTAAATACTGCAGTGAATTAATGTATTTTCTACAACTTCTAGTGTTGATGGAAACTGTAACTTTTAAATTTGGATTTAGTTCTAACAAGCCACACGAGAAACGTTTCAGTCAATATGGTCGATAACGCTCTTCTGACTGTGGGATTTTGTTCATGCCCTGTGCTGTCTGATTGATTTAGACAAATACATGCAGCGTGTGCTGTCCTGCCAAATTAAAATGAAGTACAAAACGCATCCGACCGGCACCGAGCCAGCTGGGTCGGGGCGCACACACCCCCTGGTCTCGACCGGGGCCGGTTCCAGGAGACAGATTTACTGAGTTATGGAGACAATTCAGTGAACAGGCAAACTCCTCTCATTAACCCTTAAAGACTGTCGGGGCTCATTTTGACTTCTTATTCTGCAGAGAAATTAAGTGAAATGAAAAAATTGTTTTTGTTTTTTACAACAGCCTGTTAAGTACTCAAGTAACAGGAAAAACTTAATGGGTTTCCCATTAAATTAACATTGATGAAATGTGTGAAAATGAGTTGATTTATCAATTTTGTTGATTGAATTGTAACCGTTGGAATGAAGTTCAGAAACCAATGAAAAGATAATCTGAAGATATTAAACCATTATTCCCTTGAACTTAGAAAGACTCAGTGGGCCCATAGCAGTCTGAGTGCAAGTGTTTTTAAACTGTCTGAGGGTTAATACATTACATTTTTATTAAGGAACACTTAGCAAACTCAAGAGTTTATTGCACCAGTTTCATCTTCTCACTTAGTTTAGTTTCCTGCTATTAAAATGATTACAAAACCAACCTCACAACTGTGTAATGAAAACCTATAAATTCAAATTAGGCCAAATATCCAATACCAACCTGCTGTGTATGCGCTTATTGAATTATGCAAATCAGGCACAGAGTAGAGTTTTCTTACATTTATTTTAGCACAAAATGGCATGTAGAACCGATTCAGTAATAATGTCTACTTCAGCTTCTTCTTGGGGCGCAGGTTGTTGGTGTGTCCACACTTCTTCTTGCGGCAGTTAACAGCACGGGGGTGCAGACGGGCGTAGCACCTGGAAAACAAAGAAGTCTCACATGAACTCATTGGAAAACGCAACCAGCAAAATCCAAAATGTAGGTCACAACTAAAATATCTGAGGGTCTGCTATAACATTTCAGATTACAACAAAGTGTTAGTCAAACCTTAGCAAGAAATAGAGCATGAAAACTGGAAGCCTGCACAGCTACTGCTACTACAGAACATGACAAATCATACTTTGTATACCCCCCCCGTCCTTTCAGATTAGACTCATACTTAAGTAAAAGCTCAGTGCCAGTGGTGCCTTTTTTAAAAGTGCAGCAGTATAATCTTCATTTTACCACTCTGGAAAAAAAGCAGCAAAACACACAGTCAGGACTTACTTGCGGCAGATCATCTTGTCGCAGTTGTACTTCTGGGCCAGCTGTCTGAGGGAAGGCTCGATGATGCCACCACGCAGACGCAGAACCAGATGAAGAGTGGATTCTGGTGGGAAGTTTAAAACATCTTGATGTCAATCTCAAAGCTCAGACAACATACAAAGCAAGAGGCAGCAGCTTTCAGTATCAGTATCATCGTCCATGAATTTAACTCTTTTATAATCATTTTGGTATTCCCCACTTTAGTCAGGATATTATCACTACAACACCTGGTTTATGTAAATGTTACCTTTCTGGATGTTGTAGTCGGACAGTGTGCGCCCATCCTCCAGCTGTTTGCCAGCGAAGATCAGACGCTGCTGATCAGGGGGAATTCCTGCAAACAACATTTTTACCAACCTTGCATTTATATTTGAGGAAAAACAGCAACTTCTAATGATTTACAACTGAAGACATGTCAAAAATCAATCTTCACAGCAACTAAATATTCAAAATGCTTACTGACTTACAAACTTTAAGATGTGTAATGTCACAATTAAACCATACTTTACTGACAGTAACTGGAGTAGACCTTAAATTAACATCTATTTTTATACTAGCCCTTCTTTGACACTTAACAAGACAGCTAATGGGGGTAAAGTATGGCAAAAAAGAGACTTTTCTATACTTTATCACTTAGTATCCAGGTAAACTGTCAATACTCCGAAACATCCCCCCTTCCATGAGTTTTCCAGTGATGCCTCACCTTCCTTGTCCTGGATTTTAGCCTTGACATTTTCGATAGTGTCGCTGGGCTCAACCTCGAGGGTGATGGTCTTCCCCGTCAACGTCTTCACGAAGATCTGCATGTTTGCAGGCTGTGGAAAGAAAACTAAGTTAGCCGAGTGTATCGTTAGCCACGTTAGCTCGTTGCCCGGCCACACGGTAACTGGCGGTATCTTTCACAGCAAATTGATGTCAATAACATATGTCAAATTAGATTCGAAATAATGGATAAAAGCTAATACAGCGATGCTTTTTGATATTTTTATTCAGTTTGGGTGGAGTGAATATCGGTAGCGCTGCTAGCTAAAGCTCAGAGTGGACTCGTTGCGGGGCCTCGCCACATGCGTAACTTCACCATTACGGAGGAATTTAATCAAAATTATCTCCGTTTTCACAATTATAAATAAACTTCTGACTCTCTATATGGATATATTATCCTATTACGATAAACAATATATTCGTTTAACTACAACTATCACCTCGGTGGTTAATTTAAACGGATAAATATATAAGGAACAAAACGTGTACGCACCCGGCCGTTAGCTGAGCCTCAACGAAAAGAGAGCGGAAGAGGCTGACGCCGCAATACGTCACTTCCGCCGGCTAGGTTTCCATAGAAATAACTATTTTATTCGTAATAGTAGTTTTGTTATTGTTTAAATATACATTAACTGTGTATTGTTATTATTGTTTTTAAAACACGTTCCGTAATTAATTATATAAAAAAGACGACGTAAAATAAAATATAAAATATCGCACGTTGTCTCCTATTTAAGTTAAATTTACAGTAGCTTATATTAACTCCTTCTGTCTAATCCATGCTCTGAACACATATTAAGGACTGTTTTATAATATGTGGCGTATAATAATAAAATCGACATTATTTTTTGTTCTTTATTACACGAGTGGAACCAGTCATTTAAGCGAATATTCTATTATATTTTACATTTTTATCGATTAAAAACAGGTTAAATGTTATGATTAATATCACATTTTGAGCGCATCTGATAATTTTCTAGCCGATTTTTTTTTTTACAAGACTGTCCTGTATTCATGAGCGATACAATTACTTTTCCAAATTGAAGTTTGACTGACACCTGCTGTTATAATGATGGAAGTGATTCTGAGCCACACAATTTGTGAATTTACTTATCAAACACTATAGATGCATAATATGCATTTTATATGTAAGAGCAAGAACCAAAATCAGCTTTTCTTATGTGCTGCAAACTTTTTTAATAGACAGGCACCATTTTTCATATAATTTCTTAATTATACTATAATGTGAACTCAAACGGAGACAGACTTTGGATTACTTTGCAATGTGATATTGTAATTTTATCCAAGGCAATGCTGAATTATGCATACAACTCTTGGAAGAGCAAATTATGCCCATTACAAATGTTTAATAGGTCCTCTTGGGTAAAGTGTGTCCAAATTCTGCAGCAAGGCTGCACAGATCTGCAGTGTAAGACCCTCAATAAAAACTGAAACTTGAGAAATTTATATATTCTTTTGCTTAATTGCGTTGGGGTCTGGTAACAGGACACCACGCCATGCACTTGTCTCTCTGCAGGAGCAGCAACAGTGTCAACATCATCATGTTCCAACAGCACAGAGGTTTCCATGGTGAGGCATTGCAGCATTTTTCACCTGCTTCAGAAGATGTTAGTCATTAAGCTTGAGCTGCAGTAAATTCGTACAAGTAGACTGGTGGCATCCAGCATGACTGCATTGGAGAAAACGTTGGTTCCAGCGGATTTCCGCCTGTCTAACGTCCCATTTCTGGACAGGAATGACCCGAAGGCGTTCTCAACTAGTTTCCAGGAGCACTTCCAAGCTGTTTCTTCTGAGAAGGCAGCACCTGTTGACCCGCTCCCCCCGGCCCAGGTGGACCACAAGGATATGAGGCACATCAAGGAGTATATGACAGAAGGGATGGCGTCCTACCGGCGTCACCCATTGCCGGAAATCACCCGCACGCCGAGCTGGAGCAAGCTTTTCACCAACTTCAAGATGCAAACAGACCCGCGTGAAGTGGACTTCCACACCACCCAGTCCCAGAGTTTCCTGCCACACGTCTTCAGGACCCCTACCGCGTCCGTCCGACCATCGTCGGCCTTCAAGTTGATCCAGCAAGTGGAAAAAGTTCCGGAAAGCATCTACAAAGCCTCCTTCGTCCCATACCAATGCTCTCCTCTTCAAAAAGTCACGGTCAAACATCTAGGTTAGTGACAGCATTCTTAATTTTATTGAGATTTTTCTTTCAGTCAAATAATGATTCCATATTTTATTATGCGATCATTCTCAGTCATAACACTACCATTCAAAAGTTTGGGGTCTCTTAGAAAAGTACTTATTTTTGGATGACTAACACTGTTTTGTTCAATGAATATAACTTTAAACTAATCAGAAATACACTCTATTCATTGCTAATGTGGTAAATGACTATTCTAGCTGCAAATGTCTGGTTTTTGGTACAATATCTGTATGGGTGTATAGAGGCCCATTTTCAGCAACTATCACTCCAGTGTTCTATTATGTTTGCTCATTGCATTAAAAGGCTAATAAAGGTAATAAAATCTGTTTTACAATTCATGGTGCTAAATAAAAGTGTGACTTTTTATGGAAAACACTAAATTATCTGGGTGACCCCAAATATTTGAACGGTAGTGTAAGGATCAGCAAACTCAAGTTTTGGGTAAATAATAATAAATGACATTTAAGGAATGTGTGTGGGGTTCATCTCTGAATTCTGCAGAAAGCAGTGGTCAAAATGTATAAATGAGAAAGTATGTGTTTCTCTGTAGCTGAGGGCTTTCCCACTATAAAAGGGGACGGGCGTCACCATCACAGTTTCATCTCCCATTACAACAAAACCTTCCAGGGAGCCCAGAGCAGTCCCCCTCAACCTGTGGAAAAGGTAACACAGCAGCAGCTTTAGGTTTTTAATCATTACACATTTCAAAGAGAAATATTAGAACGTGTTCATACAGTTGTACAAAGACCACATTTTGTGCATATAGCTACACAAATGAATGCTTCTTACATGCTTCTGCATCAATTACAATCTAATGAGCACAGAATCTAATGCAAGACTGTGACTGTTCCATTAAAACCCATCCTTAAAACCAAAAATTAAAGTGGGTCCAAGGCAGTAAAAATCAAAATGAAACAAACAATGTTTAATTAATTGTTAGAATTGTAAGAATTGGTAAAGCAGAACATACAAAATTTAGAGCCCTAGTCTGGAGAAGTCTGTAGATTCTCACTCCTCCAGGTCATTGTAGTCAATGGAGTTAAGTAGAAAGTGATGTTGACATAATAATAATAATTAATACACTTACTTACATACTTATACACCTTTACTTGGGAATGTTTCTAACATTCAGTGTTTTAACTATTTAACTATCCAGTATTTTTATATTTTTAACTATTTCAAGTAATATTTCAGCAATGTAACAATAGGCCTAATTGTTTTCGAGTACAGATTTTCAGTAGACTTTCCACCACTGAACTGAAGTATACAGACAACCTCCCCTGGTGAAAACCTGGTATTTAACCTCCAGAGTTAAATTCACAAAGTGAAGATGTTAGATTTAAAATATGTTTTCTATATTTATATTATTCTGTAACTTAAAAGATTTTATGTCTTTATTCATTAAAAAAAGTCATACTATAGTATTTTGTCAAAAAAAGTCATACTATACTATTTTGTCAAAAAATAGTTATACTATAGTCTGTCGTCCAAAAAAAGTCATACTATAGCATGTCGTCAAAAAAAGGTCATACTATAGCATGTCGTCAAAAAAAGGTCATACTATAGCATGTCATCAAAAATAGGTCATACTATAGCATGTCGTTAAAAAATAGTCATACTATAGCATGTCGTTAAAAAAAAGTCATACTATAGCATGTCGTTAAAAAAAAGTCATACTATAGCATGTCATCAAAAATAGGTCATACTATAGCATGTCGTTAAAAAAAGGTCATACTATAGCATGTCGTTAAAAAAAAGTCATACTATAGCATGTCGTTAAAAAAAGGTCATACTATAGCATGTAGTTAAAAAAAAGTCATACTATAGCATGTCGTTAAAAAAAGGTCATACTATAGCATGTCGTCCAAAATAAGTCATACTATAGCATGTCGTTAAAAAAAAGTCATACTATAGCATGTCGTCCAAAATAAGTAATACTATAGTATTTTGTCAAAAAATAGTCATACTATAGCATGTCGATAAAAAAAGGTCATACTATAGCATGTTGTTAAAAAAAGGTCATACTACAGCATGTCGTTAAAAAAAAGTCATACTATAGCATGTCGTTAAAAAAAGGTCATACTATAGCATGTCGTTAAAAAAAGTCATACTATAGTATGTCGTCCAAAATAAGTCATACTATAGCATGTCGTTAAAAAAAAGTCATACTATAGTATGTCGTCAAAAAAAGGTCATACTATAGCATGTCGTTAAAAAAAAGTCATACTATAGTATGTCGTCCAAAATAAGTCATACTATAGCATGTCATCAAAAATAGGTCATACTATAGCATGTCGTTAAAAAAAGGTCATACTATAGCATGTCGTTAAAAAAAAGTCATACTATAGCATGTCGTTAAAAAAAGGTCATACTATAGCATGTAGTTAAAAAAAAGTCATACTATAGCATGTCGTTAAAAAAAGGTCATACTATAGCATGTAGTTAAAAAAAAGTCATACTATAGTATGTCGCTAAAAAAAAGTCATACTATAGTATGTCGTCCAAAATAAGTCATACTATAGCATGTCATCAAAAATAGGTCATACTATAGCATGTCGTTAAAAAAAAGGTCATACTATAGCATGTCGTTAAAAAAAAGTCATACTATAGTATGTCGTCAAAAAAGTCATACTATAGCATGTCGTTAAAAAAAAAGGTCATACTATAGCATGTCGTTAAAAAAAAGTCATACTATAGCATGTCATCAAAAAAAGGTCATACTATAGCATGTCGTTAAAAAAAAGTCATACTATAGTATGTCGTCCAAAATAAGTCATACTATAGCATGTCGTTAAAAAAAAGTCATACTATAGTATGTCGTCAAAAAAAGGTCATACTATAGCATGTCGTTAAAAAAAAGTCATACTATAGTATGTCGTCCAAAATAAGTCATACTATAGCATGTCGTTAAAAAAAAGGTCATACTATAGCATGTCGTTAAAAAAAAGTCATACTATAGTATGTCGTTAAAAAAAAGTCATACTATAGTATGTCGTCCAAAATAAGTCATACTATAGCATGTCGTTAAAAAAAAGTCATACTATAGTATGTCGTCAAAAAAAGGTCATACTATAGTATGTCGTCCAAAATAAGTCATACTATAGCATGTCGTTAAAAAAAAGTCATACTATAGTATGTCGTCAAAAAAAGGTCATACTATAGCATGTCGTTAAAAAAAAGTCATACTATAGTATGTCGTCCAAAATAAGTCATACTATAGCATGTCATCAAAAATAGGTCATACTATAGCATGTCGTTAAAAAAAAGGTCATACTATAGCATGTCGTTAAAAAAAAGTCATACTATAGTATGTCGTCAAAAAAGTCATACTATAGCATGTCGTTAAAAAAAAAGGTCATACTATAGCATGTCGTTAAAAAAAAGTCATACTATAGTATGTCGTTAAAAAAAAGTCATACTATAGTATGTCGTTAAAAAAAAGTCATACTATAGCATGTCGTTAAAAAAAAGTCATACTATAGCATGTCATCAAAAATAGGTCATACTATAGCATGTCGTTAAAAAAAAGTCATACTATAGCATGTCGTCCAAAATAAGTCATACTATAGCATGTCATCAAAAATAGGTCATACTATAGCATGTCATCAAAAATAGGTCATACTATAGCATGTCGTTAAAAAAAAGGTCATACTATAGCATGTCGTTAAAAAAAAGTCATACTATAGTATGTCGTCAAAAAAAGGTCATACTATAGCATGTCGTTAAAAAAAAGGTCATACTATAGCATGTCGTTAAAAAAAAGTCATACTATAGTATGTCGTCAAAAAAAGTCATACTATAGCATGTCGTTAAAAAAAAAGGTCATACTATAGCATGTCGTTAAAAAAAAGTCATACTATAGTATGTCGTTAAAAAAAAGTCATACTATAGTATGTCGTTAAAAAAAAGTCATACTATAGCATGTCGTTAAAAAAAAGTCATACTATAGCATGTCATCAAAAATAGGTCATACTATAGCATGTCGTTAAAAAAAAGTCATACTATAGCATGTCGTCCAAAATAAGTCATACTATAGCATGTCATCAAAAATAGGTCATACTATAGCATGTCATCAAAAATAGGTCATACTATAGCATGTCGTTAAAAAAAAGTCATACTATAGTATGCCGTCCAAAATAAGTCATACTATAGTATTTTGTCAAAAAATAGTCATACTATAGCATGTCGATAAAAAAAGGTCATACTATAGCATGTCGTCAAAAATAGGTCATACTATAGCATGTCGTTAAAAAAAAGTCATACTATAGTATGTCGTCAAAAAAAGGTCATACTCTTGCATGTCGTTAAAAAAAAGTCATACTATAGTATGTTGTCCAAAATCAGTCATACTATAGCATGTCGTTAAAAAAAAAATCATACGATAAAATCATGTCGATAAAAAAAGGTCATACTATAGCATGTTGTTAAAAAAAGGTCATACTACAGCATGTCGTCAAAAAAAGTCATACTATAGTATGTCGTCAAAAAAAGGTCATACTATAGCATGTCGTTAAAAAAAAGTCATACTATAGTATGTCGTCCAAAATAAGTCATACTATAGCATGTCGTTAAAAAAAAGTCATACTATAGTATGTCGTCAAAAAAAGGTCATACTATAGCATGTCGTTAAAAAAAAGTCATACTATAGTATGTCGTCCAAAATAAGTCATACTATAGCATGTCGTTAAAAAAAAGGTCATACTATAGCATGTCGTTAAAAAAAAGTCATACTATAGTATGTCGTTAAAAAAAAGTCATACTATAGTATGTCGTCCAAAATAAGTCATACTATAGCATGTCGTTAAAAAAAAGTCATACTATAGTATGTCGTTAAAAAAAAGGTCATACTATAGCATGTCGTTAAAAAAAAGTCATACTATAGTATGTCGTTAAAAAAAAGTCATACTATAGTATGTCGTTAAAAAAAAGTCATACTATAGCATGTCATCAAAAATAGGTCATACTATAGCATGTCATCAAAAATAGGTCATACTATAGCATGTCGTTAAAAAAAAGTGATACTATAGTATGTCGTCCAAAATAAGTCATACTATAGTATTTTGTCAAAAAATAGTCATACTATAGCATGTCGATAAAAAAAAGTCATACTATAGTATGTCGTCAAAAAAAGGTCATACAATAGCATGTCGTTAAAAAAAAGTCATACTATAGTATGTTGTCCAAAATAAGTCATACTATAGCATGTCGTTAAAAAAAAAAATCATACTATAGCATGTCGATAAAAAAAGGTCATACTATAGCATGTTGTTAAAAAAAGGTCATACTACAGCATGTCGTCAAAAAAAGTCATACTATAGTATGTCGTCAAAAAAAGGTCATACTATAGCATGTCATCAAAAATAGGTCATACTATAGCATGTCGTTAAAAAAAAGTCATACTATAGTATGTCGTCCAAAATAAGTCATACTATAGTATTTTGTCAAAAAATAGTCATACTATAGCATGTCGATAAAAAAAGGTCATGCTATAGCATGTCGTCAAAAATAGGTCATACTATAGTATGTCATTAAAAAAAAGTCATACTATAGTATGTCATCAAAAATAGGTCATACTATAGCATGTCATCAAAAATAGGTCATACTATAGCATGTTGTTAAAAAAAAGTCATACTATAGTATGTCGTCCAAAATAAGTCATACTATAGTATTTTGTCAAAAAATAGTCATACTATAGCATGTCGATAAAAAAAGGTCATACTATAGCATATCGTCAAAAATAGGTCATACTATAGCATGTCGTTAAAAAAAGTCATACTATAGTATGTCGTCCAAAATAAGTCATACTATAGTATTTTGTCAAAAAATAGTCATACTATAGCATGTCGATAAAAAAAGGTCATGCTATAGCATGTCGTCAAAAATAGGTCATACTATAGCATGTCGTTAAAAAAAAGTCATACTATAGTATGTCGTCAAAAAAAGGTCATACTATAGCATGTCGTTAAAAAAAAGTCATACTATAGTATGTTGTCCAAAATAAGTCATACTATAGCATGTCGTTAAAAAAAAAAATCATACTATAGCATGTCGATAAAAAAAGGTCATACTATAGCATGTTGTTAAAAAAAGGTCATACTACAGCATGTCGTCAAAAAAAGTCATACTATAGTATGTCGTCAAAAAAAGGTCATACTATAGCATGTCGTTAAAAAAAAGTCATACTATAGTATGTCGTCCAAAATAAGTCATACTATAGCATGTCGTTAAAAAAAAGTCATACTATAGTATGTCGTCCAAAATAAGTCATTCTATAGCATGTCGTTAAAAAAAAGTCATACTATAGTATGTCGTCAAAAAAAGGTCATACTATAGCATGTCGTTAAAAAAAAGTCATACTATAGTATGTCGTCCAAAATAAGTCATACTATAGCATGTCCTTAAAAAAAAGGTCATACTACAGCATGTCGTTAAAAAAAGTCATACTATAGTATGTCATTAAAAAAAAGTCATACTATAGTATGTCGTTAAAAATAGGTCATACTATAGCATGTCATCAAAAATAGGTCATACTATAGCATGTTGTTAAAAAAAAGTCATACTATAGTATGTCGTCCAAAATAAGTCATACTATAGTATTTTGTCAAAAAATAGTCATACTATAGCATGTCGATAAAAAAAGGTCATACTATAGCATGTCGTCAAAAATAGGTCATACTATAGCATGTCGTTAAAAAAAAGTCATACTATAGTATGTCGTCAAAAAAAGGTCATACTATAGCATGTCGTCAAAAAAAAGTCATACTATAGTATGTCGTTAAAAAAAAGTCATACTATAGTATGTTGTCCAAAATAAGTCATACTATAGCATGTCGTTAAAAAAAAAAATCATACTATAGTATGTCGATAAAAAAAGGTCATACTATAGCATGTTGTTAAAAATAGGTCATACTATAGCATGTCGTCCAGTCATATAAATGTTCCTGGAGAAATTGCCACAGTGTGGTGAGGTCTTGTGGTGTGGTGGGTTAAGTTACAACCCTTATATGTTGGTGGCGCCAGTGAAACCTGGTTCAAAACCGTCTCTAGACAAACACTAGAAGATGTTGGTCAGTTTTTGAGTGTGTCCATCATCCATAGTGAAGATGATAAATGCGCCCGGAGAACTGCCTGTAGTGTGATCAGGACTCACAGTGTGATGGGTTAAGTTGCGATGATAAGATGATGAAGGCTGCTTGTTCAAATCCACCGGCAGATGTTAAGATACTGCAGAAAGCCCTGGGGAGCTTTTGAGGGTTTGGGCTTCACTGACTTTACGAAGGCCAATTCTCAAAGTGAAGATGATAAATGTGCACGGAGAACTGGCTTTGCTGTGTTGATGACTCGTGGAGTTGTGCGTTAAGTTCCAACCATAAAGTGTCAACGGTATGAGAGTCCGGTGGTTCAAATCCACCTGTAAATGTAATGTGTTCTGTCAGTAAATTCTTTAATTCGCTTCTTCTTAAAGGAAACACAAATAGGAGAACGAGAAGCTGCATGATAAAGTGTGAGATTAGCTCAAAAGGTTGAGCTCCTGTAAATATGAATCCCCAACTGTTGGGATGTTGGTTCAACTCCCCTGTAGAGGCAAAGGTCTGAGAATATTTTGAGACTAACTTTAAAAAGCCTTACATCCAAAGTGAAGATGATAAATACGCCTGGAGAACATCTTTTGGTGTGAAGGGGACTGGAGGCGCAGAGGGTAGATCTCTGTGACTGTAAGATGTCACAGACGCATTGTGTGGTTCACAAGCACCTGCAAAATTTTGGTGATGGATGGTGAAGATGAATGCTTTTAAAAGTGTTTTGCCAACTTAATATAACTTAATTATCCAATTAATTAAGTGTCTTGAGCCTAGTAGCTTAAATAGTTAATGTTATAGGTTAAAGCTTGTTGGCAAAACACTTCCAAAATTCTTAAAAAGATTCATCTTCAACATCAAGCTTTCAGCCATGTTTCATCCTTCCTTAACACCCAGCTCCCACCCATTTTGTAGTCCCTGTTCCAAGGCTAGGTCAACAACACGATGCGCCAGTGATGTCTTATAGTCACGAATATCTAACCTCTGCGCCATCAGTCCACTTCATGCTGAGAGATGTTCTCCAGGCGCATTTATCATTTTCACTTTGGATGATGGACTGCAAGTCCAAACCCTCAAAATTTCACAAGGGTCTACTTTTCGTATTTTATGCCCACAAGTGGATTCGAACCACCAGACTCTCACACCATTGGCACTTCATGATTGCAAGTAAACCCACAACGCTATGAGTCCTAATCACAACAGGAACAGTTCTCCAGGTGTATTCATCATCTTCACTTTGTACATTGGCCTTTGTAAAGTCAGTGAAGCCCAAACTCTCAAAATTACTGCAGTGCTTTCTACAGGTGGATTTGAACAAGCAGACTTTGGTACCTTATGGCTACAACTTATACCACCACGCTATGAGTGCTGACCACATCAGAGGTAGTTCTTCAGGTGCATTTATCATCTTCACTTTGTCAAAAAAAGGTCATACTATAGCATGTTGTTAAACTAAAATCAGACTATAGTATTTTGTCGACAAAGTCATACTATAGCATGTCGTCCAAAAAAAAGTCTTACTAAAGCATGTCGTCAAAAACAAGTAATACTATACTATTTTGTCAAAATAAATCATACTATAACATGTCGTCCAAAAAACGTCATACTATAGCATATCGTGAAAAAAACGTCATACTATAGGTTGACGTTAAAAAATAGTCATACTATAGCATGTCGTCAAAAAAAAGTCATACTATAGCATGTCGTTAAAAAAAAGTCATACTATAGCATGTCGCCCAAAATAGGTCATACTATAGCATGTTGTCCAAAATAAGTCATACTATAGCATGTTGTCCAAAATAAGTCATACTATAACATGTCGTCCAAAATAAGTCATATTATAGCATATCGTCAAAAAAAAGTCATACTATAGTATGTCGTCCAAAATAGGTCATACTATAGCATGTCGTCCAAAATAAGTCATACTATAGCATGTCGTCAAAAAAAGTCATACTATAGCATGTCGTCCAAAATAGGTCATACTATAGCATGTCATCAAAAAGAAGTCATACTATAGCATGTCGTCCAAAATAGGTCATACTATAGCATGTCGTCAAAAAAAAGTCATACTATAGCATGTCGTCCAAAATAGGTCATACTATAACATGTCGTCAAAAAAAAGTCATACTATAGCATGTTGCCCAAAATAGGTCATACTATAGCATGTCGTCCAAAATAAGTCATACTCTAGCATGTCACCCAAAATAGGTCATACTATAGCATGTCGCCCAAAATAGGTCATACTATAGCATGTCGTCCAAAATAAGTCGTACTATAAAATGTCGTCAAAAAAAGTCATACTATAGCATGTCATCCAAAATAAATCATACTATAGTATGTCGTCAAAAAAAGGTCATACTATAGCATGTCGTCCAAAATAAGTCATACTATAGCATGTCGTCCAAAATAAGTCATACTATAGCATGTTGTTGAAAAAAAGTCATACTATAGCATGTCGTCAAAAAAAAGTCATACTATAGCATGTCGTCCAAAATAGGTCATGCTATAACATGTCGTCAAAAAAAAGTCATACTATAGCATGTCGCCCAAAATTGGTCATACTATAGCATGTCGTCCAAAATAAGTCATACTATAGCATGTCGTCAAAAAAAAGTCATACTATAGCATGTCGTTAAAAAAAAGTCATACTATAACATGTCGTCCAAAATAAGTCATACTATAGCATGTCATCAAAAAAAAGTCATACTATAGCATGTCATCCAAAATAGGTCATACTATAGCATGTCGCCCAAAATAAGTCATACTATAGCATGTCGTCAAAAAAAGTCATACTATAGCATGTCGTCCAAAATAGGTCATACTATAGCATGTCGTCAAAAAAAAGTCATACTATAGCATGTCGTTAAAAAAGAGTCATACTATAACATGTCGTTAAAAAATAGTCATACTATAGCATGTCGTCCAAAATAGGTCATACTATAGCATGTCACCCAAAATAGGTCATACTATAGCATGTCGCCCAAAATAAGTCATACTATAGCATGTCGTCAAAAAAAGTCATACTATAGCATGTCGTCCAAAATAGGTCATACTATAGCATGTCGTCCAAAATAAGTCATACTCTAGCATGTCACCCAAAATAGGTCATACTATAGCATGTCGCCCAAAATAGGTCATACTATAGCATGTCGTCCAAAATAAGTCGTACTATAACATGTCGTCAAAAAAAGTCATACTATAGCATGTCATCCAAAATGAATCATACTATAGTATGTCGTCAAAAAAAGGTCATACTATAGCATGTCGTCCAAAATAAGTCATACTATAACATGTCGTCCAAAATAAGTCATACTATAGCATGTCGTCCAAAATAGGTCATACTATAGCATGTTGTTGAAAAAAAGTCATACTATAGCATGTCGTCAAAAAAAAGTCATACTATAGCATGTCGTCCAAAATAGGTCATGCTATAACATGTCGTCAAAAAAAAGTCATACTATAGCATGTCGCCCAAAATTGGTCATACTATAGCATGTCGTCCAAAATAAGTCATACTATAGCATGTCGTCAAAAAAAAGTCATACTATAACATGTCGTCCAAAATAAGTCATACTATAGTATGTCATCAAAAAAAAGTCATACTATAGCATGTCGTCCAAAATAGGTCATACTATAGCATGTCATCAAAAAAAAGTCATACTATAGCATGTCATCAAAAAAAAGTCATACTATAGCATGTCATCCAAAATAGGTCATACTATAGCATGTCGCCCAAAATAAGTCATACTATAGCATGTCGTCAAAAAAAGTCATACTATAGCATGTCGTCCAAAATAGGTCATACTATAGCATGTCGTCAAAAAAAAGTCATACTATAGCATGTCGTTAAAAAAGAGTCATACTATAACATGTCGTTAAAAAATAGTCATACTATAGCATGTCGTCTAAAATAGGTCATACTATAGCATGTCGCCCAAAATAGGTCATACTATAGCATGTCGCCCAAAATAAGTCATACTATAGCATGTCGTCAAAAAAAGTCATACTATAGCATGTCGTCCAAAATAGGTCATACTATAACATGTCGTCAAAAAAAAGTCATACTATAGCATGTTGCCCAAAATAGGTCATACTATAGCATGTCGTCCAAAATAAGTCATACTCTAGCATGTCACCCAAAATAGGTCATACTATAGCATGTCGCCCAAAATAGGTCATACTATAGCATGTCGTCCAAAATAAGTCGTACTATAACATGTCGTCAAAAAAAGTCATACTATAGCATGTCATCCAAAATAAATCATACTATAGTATGTCGTCAAAAAAAGGTCATACTATAGCATGTCGTCCAAAATAAGTCATACTATAGCATGTCGTCCAAAATAGGTCATACTATAGCATGTTGTTGAAAAAAAGTCATACTATAGCATGTCGTCAAAAAAAAGTCATACTATAGCATGTCTCCCAAAATAGGTCATGCTATAACATGTCGTCAAAAAAAAGTCATACTATAGCATGTCGCCCAAAATTGGTCATACTATAGCATGTCGTCCAAAATAAGTCATACTATAGCATGTCGTCAAAAAAAAGTCATACTATAGCATGTCGTTAAAAAAAAGTCATACTATAGCATGTCACCCAAAATAGGTCATACTATAGCATGTCGCCCAAAATAAGTCATACTATAGCATGTCGTCAAAAAAAGTCATACTATAGCATGTCGTCCAAAATAGGTCATACTATAGCATGTCGTCAAAAAAAAGTCATACTATAACATGTCGTCAAAAAAACATCATACTATAACATGTCGTTAAAAAAAAGTCATACTATAGCATGTCGTCCAAAATAGGTCATACTATAGCATGTCGTCCACAATAAGTCATACTATAACATGTCGTCCAAAATAAGTCATATTATAGCATGTCGTCAAAAAAAAGTCATACTATAACATGTCGTCCAAAATAAGTCATACTATCGCATGTCACCCAAAATAGGTCATACTATAGCATGTCGTCCAAAATAAGTCATACTTTAGCATGTCATCAAAAAAAAGTCATACTATAGCATGTCGTCCAAAATAGGTCATACTATAGCATGTTGTTAAAAAAAAGTCATACTATAGCATGTCGTCCAAAATAGGTCATACTATAACATGTCGTCAAAAAAAAGTCATACTATAGCATGTTGCCCAAAATAGGTCATACTATAGCATGTCGTCCAAAATAAGTCATACTATAGCATGTCACCCAAAATAGGTCATACTATAGCATGTCGTCCAAAATAAGTCATACTATCGCATGTCGTCAAAAAAAGTCATACTATAACATGTCGTCAAAAAAAAGTCATACTATAGCATGTCGTCAAAAAAAATTCATACTATAGCATGTCGTCCAAAATAAGTCATACTATAACATGTCGTCCAAAAAAAGTCATACTATAACATGTTGTCAAAAAAAGTCATAATATAACATGTTGTTAAAAAAAAGTCATACTATAGCATGTCGTCCAAAATAGGTCATACTATAGCATGTCACCCAAAATAGTTCATACTATAGCATGTCGCCCAAAATAAGTCATACTATAGCATGTCGTCAAAAAAAGTCATACTATAGCATGTCGTCCAAAATAGGTCATACTATAGCATGTCGTCAAAAAAAAGTCATACTATAACATGTCGTCAAAAAAACATCATACTATAACATGTCGTTAAAAAAAAGTCATACTATAGCATGTCGTCCAAAATAGGTCATACTATAGCATGTCACCCAAAATAGGTCATACTATAGCATGTCGTCCAAAATAAGTCATACTATAGCGTGTCGTTAAAAAAAAGTCATACTATAACATGTCGTAAAAAAAAAGTCATACTATAGCATGTCGTTAAAAAAAGTCATACTATAGCATGTCGTCCAAAATAGGTCATACTATAGCATGTCACCCAAAATAGGTCATACTATAGCATGTCGTCCAAAATAAGTCATACTATAGCATGTCGTTAAAAAAAAGTCATACTATAACATGTCGTCAAAAAAAAGTCATACTATAGCATGTCGTTAAAAAAAGTCATACTATAGTATGTCGCCCAAAATAGGTCATACTATAGCATGTCGTCCAAAATAAGTCATACTATAACATGTCGTTCCAAAATAAGTCATATTATAGCATGTCGTCAAAAAAAAGTCATACTATAGCATGTCGTTAAAAAAAAGTCATACTATAGCATGTCGTTAAAAAAAAGTCATACTATAGCATGTCATCAAAAAAAGTCATACTATAACATGTTGTCAAAAAAAGTCATAATATAACATGTTGTTAAAAAAAAGTCATACTATAGCATGTCGTTAAAAAATAGTCATACTATAGCATGTCACCCAAAATAGGTCATACTATAGCATGTCGTCCAAAATAAGTCATACTATAGCGTGTCGTTAAAAAAAAGTCATACTATAACATGTCGTCAAAAAAAGTCATACTATAACATGTCGTCAAAAAAAAGTCATATTATAGCATGTCGTACAAAATAAGTCATACTATAACATGTCGTTAAAAAAAAGTCATACTATAACATGTCGTCAAAAAAAAGTCATATTATAGCATGTCGTCCAAAATAAGTCATACTATAGCATGTCGTTAAACAAAAGTCATACTATAGCATGTCATCCAAAATAAGTCATACTATAGTATGTCGTCCAAAAAAAAGTCATACTATAACATGTCGTCCAAAAAAAGTCATACTATAGCATGTCGCCCAAAATAAGTCATGCTATAGCATGTCGTTAAAAATGGGTCATACTATAACATGTCGTCAAAAAAAGTCATACTATAACATGTCGTCAAAAAAAAGTCATATTATAGCATGTCGTACAAAATAAGTCATACTATAACATGTCGTTAAAAAAAAGTCATACTATAACATGTCCTCAAAAAAAAGTCATATTATAGCATGTCGTCCAAAATAAGTCATACTATAGCATGTCGTTAAACAAAAGTCATACTATAGCATGTCATCCAAAATAAGTCATACTATAGTATGTCGTCCAAAAAAAAGTCATACTATAACATGTCGTCAAAAAAAGTCATACTATAACATGTCGTCAAAAAAAAGTCATATTATAGCATGTCGTACAAAATAAGTCATACTATAACATGTCGTTAAAAAAAAGTCATACTATAACATGTCGTCAAAAAAAAGTCATATTATAGCATGTCGTCCAAAATAAGTCATACTATAGCATGTCGTTAAACAAAAGTCATACTATAGCATGTCATCTAAAATAAGTCATACTATAGTATGTCGTTAAACAAAAGTCATACTATAGCATGTCATCCAAAATAAGTCATACTATAGCATGTCGTTAAACAAAAGTCATACTATAACATGTCGTCAAAAAAAAGTCATACTATAGCATGTCGTTAAAAAAGAGTCATACTATAACATGTCGTTAAAAAATAGTCATACTATAGCATGTCGTCTAAAATAGGTCATACTATAGCATGTCGCCCAAAATAGGTCATACTATAGCATGTCGCCCAAAATAAGTCATACTATAGCATGTCGTCAAAAAAAGTCATACTATAGCATGTCGTCCAAAATAGGTCATACTATAACATGTCGTCAAAAAAAAGTCATACTATAGCATGTTGCCCAAAATAGGTCATACTATAGCATGTCGTCCAAAATAAGTCATACTCTAGCATGTCACCCAAAATAGGTCATACTATAGCATGTCGCCCAAAATAGGTCATACTATAGCATGTCGTCCAAAATAAGTCGTACTATAACATGTCGTCAAAAAAAGTCATACTATAGCATGTCATCCAAAATAAATCATACTATAGTATGTCGTCAAAAAAAGGTCATACTATAGCATGTCGTCCAAAATAAGTCATACTATAACATGTCGTCCAAAATAAGTCATACTATAGCATGTCGTCCAAAATAGGTCATACTATAGCATGTTGTTGAAAAAAAGTCATACTATAGCATGTCGTCAAAAAAAAGTCATACTATAGCATGTCTCCCAAAATAGGTCATGCTATAACATGTCGTCAAAAAAAAGTCATACTATAGCATGTCGCCCAAAATTGGTCATACTATAGCATGTCGTCCAAAATAAGTCATACTATAGCATGTCGTCAAAAAAAAGTCATACTATAGCATGTCGTTAAAAAAAAGTCATACTATAGCATGTCACCCAAAATAGGTCATACTATAGCATGTCGCCCAAAATAAGTCATACTATAGCATGTCGTCAAAAAAAGTCATACTATAGCATGTCGTCCAAAATAGGTCATACTATAGCATGTCGTCAAAAAAAAGTCATACTATAACATGTCGTCAAAAAAACATCATACTATAACATGTCGTTAAAAAAAAGTCATACTATAGCATGTCGTCCAAAATAGGTCATACTATAGCATGTCGTCCAAAATAAGTCATACTATAACATGTCGTCCAAAATAAGTCATATTATAGCATGTCGTCAAAAAAAAGTCATACTATAACATGTCGTCCAAAATAAGTCATACTATCGCATGTCACCCAAAATAGGTCATACTATAGCATGTCGTCCAAAATAAGTCATACTTTAGCATGTCATCAAAAAAAAGTCATACTATAGTATGTCGTCCAAAATAGGTCATACTATAGCATGTCGTCCAAAATAAGTCATACTTTAGCATGTCATCAAAAAAAAGTCATACTATAGCATGTCGTCCAAAATAGGTCATACTATAGCATGTTGTTAAAAAAAAGTCATACTATAGCATGTCGTCCAAAATAGGTCATACTATAACATGTCGTCAAAAAAAAGTCATACTATAGCATGTTGCCCAAAATAGGTCATACTATAGCATGTCGTCCAAAATAAGTCATACTATAGCATGTCACCCAAAATAGGTCATACTATAGCATGTCGTCCAAAATAAGTCATACTATCGCATGTCGTCAAAAAAAGTCATACTATAACATGTCGTCAAAAAAAAGTCATACTATAGCATGTCGTCAAAAAAAATTCATACTATAGCATGTCGTCCAAAATAAGTCATACTATAACATGTCGTCCAAAAAAAGTCATACTATAACATGTTGTCAAAAAAAGTCATAATATAACATGTTGTTAAAAAAAAGTCATACTATAGCATGTCGTCCAAAATAGGTCATACTATAGCATGTCACCCAAAATAGTTCATACTATAGCATGTCGCCCAAAATAAGTCATACTATAGCATGTCGTCAAAAAAAGTCATACTATAGCATGTCGTCCAAAATAGGTCATACTATAGCATGTCGTCAAAAAAAAGTCATACTATAACATGTCGTCAAAAAAACATCATACTATAACATGTCGTTAAAAAAAAGTCATACTATAGCATGTCGTCCAAAATAGGTCATACTATAGCGTGTCGTTAAAAAAAAGTCATACTATAACATGTCGTAAAAAAAAAGTCATACTATAGCATGTCGTTAAAAAAAGTCATACTATAGCATGTCGTCCAAAATAGGTCATACTATAGCATGTCACCCAAAATAGGTCATACTATAGCATGTCACCCAAAATAGGTCATACTATAGCATGTCGTCCAAAATAAGTCATACTATAGCGTGTCGTTAAAAAAAAGTCATACTATAACATGTCGTAAAAAAAAAGTCATACTATAGCATGTCGTTAAAAAAAGTCATACTATAGCATGTCGTCCAAAATAGGTCATACTATAGCATGTCACCCAAAATAGGTCATACTATAGCATGTCGTCCAAAATAAGTCATACTATAGCATGTCGTTAAAAAAAAGTCATACTATAACATGTCGTCAAAAAAAAGTCATACTATAGCATGTCGTTAAAAAAAGTCATACTATAGTATGTCGCCCAAAATAGGTCATACTATAGCATGTCGTTAAAAAAAAGTCATACTATAGCATGTCATCAAAAAAAGTCATACTATAACATGTTGTCAAAAAAAGTCATAATATAACATGTTGTTAAAAAAAAGTCATACTATAGCATGTCGCCCAAAATAATTCATACTATAGCATGTCGTCAAAAAAAAGTCATACATTGGCATGTCGTCAAAAAAAAGTCATACTATAGCATTTCGTTAAAAAAGAGTCATACTATAACATGTCGTCAAAAAAAAGTCATACTATAACATGTCGTTAAAAAATAGTCATACTATAGCATGTCACCCAAAATAGGTCATACTATAGCATGTCGTCCAAAATAAGTCATACTATAGCGTGTCGTTAAAAAAAAGCCATACTATAACATGTCGTCAAAAAAAGTCATACTATAACATGTCGTCAAAAAAAAGTCATATTATAGCATGTCGTACAAAATAAGTCATACTATAACATGTCGTTAAAAAAAAGTCATACTATAACATGTCGTCAAAAAAAAGTCATATTATAGCATGTCGTCCAAAATAAGTCATACTATAGCATGTCGTTAAACAAAAGTCATACTATAGCATGTCATCCAAAATAAGTCATACTATAGTATGTCGTCCAAAAAAAAGTCATACTATAACATGTCGTCCAAAAAAAGTCATACTATAGCATGTCGCCCAAAATAAGTCATGCTATAGCATGTCGTTAAAAATGGGTCATACTATAACATGTCGTCAAAAAAAGTCATACTATAACATGTCGTCAAAAAAAAGTCATATTATAGCATGTCGTACAAAATAAGTCATACTATAACATGTCGTTAAAAAAAAGTCATACTATAACATGTCCTCAAAAAAAAGTCATATTATAGCATGTCGTCCAAAATAAGTCATACTATAGCATGTCGTTAAACAAAAGTCATACTATAGCATGTCATCCAAAATAAGTCATACTATAGTATGTCGTCCAAAAAAAAGTCATACTATAACATGTCGTCAAAAAAAGTCATACTATAACATGTCGTCAAAAAAAAGTCATATTATAGCATGTCGTACAAAATAAGTCATACTATAACATGTCGTTAAAAAAAAGTCATACTATAACATGTCGTCAAAAAAAAGTCATATTATAGCATGTCGTCCAAAATAAGTCATACTATAGCATGTCGTTAAACAAAAGTCATACTATAGCATGTCATCTAAAATAAGTCATACTATAGTATGTCGTTAAACAAAAGTCATACTATAGCATGTCATCCAAAATAAGTCATACTATAGCATGTCGTTAAACAAAAGTCATACTATAACATGTCGTCAAAAAAAGTCATACTATAACATGTCGTCAAAAAAAAGTCATATTATAGCATGTCGTACAAAATAAGTCATACTATAACATGTCGTTAAAAAAAAGTCATACTATAACATGTCGTCAAAAAAAAGTCATATTATAGCATGTCATCTAAAATAAGTCATACTATAGCATGTCGTTAAACAAAAGTCATACTATAGCATGTCATCCAAAATAAGTCATACTATAGTATGTCGTCCAAAAAAAAGTCATACTATAACATGTCGTCCAAAAAAAGTCATACTATAGCATGTCGCCCAAAATAAGTCATGCTATAGCATGTCGTTAAAAATGGGTCATACTATAACATGTCGTCAAAAAATAGTCATACTATACTAGTTTTTCAAAAAAAGTCATACTATCTCCAGATGTAAATCCTGCATCTTTTGTTTGTTTGATTGCTCCACCTGTTCATGTTGTGCACCACTGTTTATGGTCTGGGAGCAAGTGATAGTACAAAGGTTCCTACTTGGTTCCTGCCTCATTTCCTGTCATTTAACCTCCAGAATTAAATTCACAAAGTGAAGCTGTTAGATGCATCAAGAACAACAGCTACTGCAGTAAGGACTGGTGGCTTCAATCAAAGCTCTAATACACTGGTGGTGCAGGTGAAACCTGGTTCAAAACCACCTATAGACGTAAATGGAGAAGAGATGAGAGTTTACTGAATTCACTTCATATAGAAGTAAATGTGCCATCTGGTGGACACCAGAGTGAACTACACACAACCTGGAGATTTTAAAATATGTTTTCTATATTTATATTATTCTGTAACACAAAAATAGATTTTATGTATTTATTCATTTAGGAAAATCATTTATTTATTAAAATCGCTGCTGTTTGGCTGCTAGTTCGCTGAGTTCACGTCCCATAGTGAAGGCGGGGTCCAGATGAAATGATATTACAACATAAAAGGTGCAGGTTGATGATCTGTTCTCAAAGATCCAGGATCTCAATAATCTAGTAAATACATTGTATTTAATTCTGACCTGAATTTTTTCAGAAGTATGGTAAAAAGTGGGTGGGTCCAATATCATTGGACCAGAAAAGTGAATGGGTCTGGACCCTCCCTCTTATAATGGTGGCGACACCAATGCTTAAAACTGTAGTAATGCATATATTATCACCTCTTGTTGTGTTAGATTTGTTTTTTTATCAACATGTGAAAATGACAAGTTTTGAACTTATTTTATTTATGGCCTGTATGTCTCATTAATTTGAATTTATACCTCTTGCATTTGAGTTCTAAAGAAACACAATTCTGTGTTATTTTGGCTATAAGAAATAATCAGATGAAACATAGTCTACTGCTTATCACAGACTAAAAACCATTTAAAATCACCAACTTCATATACACTCTATACATTGCTAATCTGGTAAATGACTATTCTAGGTCCAAATTTGATTTTTGCTGCAATATCTACATAGGTGTATAAAGGCCCATTTCCAGCAACTATCACTCCAGTGTTATAATGGTACAATGTGTTTACTCATTGTGTCAGAAGGCTAATGTAATAATATTTTATTTTCATTTTACAACCCATGGTGGTGAATAAAAGTGTAACTTGTCATGGAAAACATTAAATTGTCTGGGTGACCCCAAACCTTCAAACAGTAGTGTAATTGCTTGGCTCAGGATGTCAATTCTTACACATTGTACCTTTAAAGCCAGATTGTAGGCTGAGCTGCAGTGAGCACACCAACAAAAAGACAAAACAACGGCCAGGAGTACCAGCACCGCCGGCTTTAAGTTGACACAAGAGTATTGACCTTTTTATGAAGCCTTCCACGTTATCAGCACCAGACCGTGACTGTGTTTTTTCTTTTTTTTTCATGGTGTCTTTGTTCAGCACTCCTCAGTGGCTCTAGGTGATCCTGGGAAGATTGTGGAGAGAGAAACGACCCACGCTGCGTCATTCAGTCGGCATCCTGTCTGCAGGTCTGCAGCTTTTCTGCTTCACTGGAAAAACTCCATCCACGTGACACAGTTTCCATCTAATAAACAGAGGAGTCAAACAGTAGAGGAAACAATGGCTGTAGACCAATAGATGTGTGAACTGTCTTGGTCTCACTAGGTGGTAGTTGCCTGGTGTGAAGCATGTAGAGCAGGGGAGTCAAACATAAATTCATCCTGGGCCACATCTGCGTTATTTATGCCCTCAAAGGGCCAGTTGTAAAGATTATACACATGAATCTACTTCTTATCATATTATTCCATTCATAATAGTGTGTGAATAATTATAACTAATAATTAATTAATACTTTTTAAAAAGAATTTCAGCATCTAATTATTAAAAATGCTTCAGCAAAACATAAAGACTAATACAAGAATATTCTGATAATCACTATTAACAATTGTATTTATATTAATGGATTTTTCAAGATTGGAATCCATAGTTTTGTATTGCTGTGCACACTACCGTTCAAAGGTTTGGGGTCACCCAGATAATTTTGTGTTTATCATGAAAAGTCAGACTTTTATTTACCGCCATGAGTTGTAAAATGAATAGAAAATACAGTCAAGATATTGACGAGGGTAGAAATAATGATTTGTATTTGAAATAATATTTTTTTTCCCTTCAAACTTCGCTTTCGTCAAAGGAAGGCCAGTTTTATAGGTTCTCTAAGGGTTTTCTAATTATCCATTAGCCTTCTGACACAATGACATTGTACCATTAGAACACTGGAGTGATAGTTGCTGGAAATGGGCCTCTATACACCTATGTAGATATTGCACCAAAAACCAGACATTTGCAACTAGAATAGTCATTTACCACATTAGCAATGTATAGAGTGTATTTCTGATTAGTTTAAAGTTATATTCATTGAAAAAAACAATGCTTTTCTTTTAAAAATAAGGAAATGTGACCCCAAACTTTTGAACGGTAGTGTAATTACTAAACAAACTGCAGTGAAAGAACAAGAAAGTAATGACACGTGTATTTTGACAAAGGAAAATAAGGGAATATGGAAACTTTCGTTCTATTAAGTAACCTTTGTAGCCAGTTGAGAATAGATATTGAGTTAGTGAGTGAGGTGCACTTGAAAGCATGTTGAAGTTGTACAAAGAAGATGTGACCAGCTTGTCTCCACCAGATTTGGCCTGCAGGCCTTGGGTTTGATACACCCTTTGTAGGGGTCTTAAGCTCATATGCAGAGTTGGGTTTATTTCTACACAAGTTGAATAAATGCATTTTGTTATACAGGCGACCAGTGCTGAAAGAACACCTGAAACTGAACCTAGGAGATTACTCTGAGGACCCCTGGTCCACCACGGCCAGAGAAAACTTTTATTGCCACAAGCTGGGTGAGTGTTTTATGCTTTCATATGTGGACACCCTTTTTCAGCCGGTCATTAACACCCACAGCTGTGATGCCTTATATGCGTGTTGTGATGTGTTTCTGTATAACACAGACCCAATGCCACTAACAACCGAGTCTTGTTATTATAAGGGTCAGCGACAAATAATGGTTGATGAGATAAGAAAGTCAAAAACTTTTGAAAATACAGTTTTAAAAGCATTTATTAGGTCTCAAAATGTGTTCATATTGGTTTCATGTCATTTTAAAGGCCATTTGTATCCATATTTTTTACAAAAACCACACAGAATGTGTGTTTTTTGACACGAAATGTCAAAAGGTGTAACCAAAAAAGAATGAGAAATTTTAAATATTTAATCGGCCTAGAATATAAAACTAGTTGATAGCATGTGTCTTTAATTTAAAAAAAAAACTTTTTAAACCCTCTATTACATAGTGTTTCCATGTTTATGGCATTTTTGACATTATCCCACAAACCAATCAGCCTAAGATGACACAGAACTGAGGTCCGGATAACACACTGCTTCATTAATTGATTCTTTCTGGATGACTCTGTGGTTTATTTCCCAGAAAATCCAGTTGCGCTGCCAAGGAGAAACCGAAATTTCAGCTCCATACACAAGGGCGACACTAATGCTGCACGTGAAAAAGAGAGGATGTCAGTCACCACCAACAGGAATTCATTCTCTAATGTGAGATATGTGAGCTCCCTCCTCACCTGTGCTATTTAAATTTAAGGAGAACAAATTCAGATTTAGCCATACAAACCATTGTTTTCCAGAGTTTTCCACAAATTTCTCTGAAAATGTTAAAATATAGCTTTTTCCCCCTGAAGAACACAAACTATGGTAAAAATCTTCTATTAGTTGAATGAGGCATTTTCTTCTGTGTATTTGTTTTCATGAGTTGATAATATTATTGGTGCTTATTGTAAAGTAAAGGGTCTGTGACAAATCATGTTTGGCAAGATGTTAAAGTCAAAAACCTTTTAAAATACAGCTTTAAGAAGCATTAATCAGGTCTCTCAAAGTGTAAATTTTGTATTCATGTTCAATTTTTTAAGAGAGTTAAACTATCCGGACATTTTTGTCAATGACCCTAAAACCATCATTTGAGTATTGGACAATGCAGTGATTTTACTGTAAAAAAATAAAACTTGATCATGCTGACATGTTTCTTCTTGTAGCCGAATGCAGCGTTTCCAGCACATGTAATTGGGGCCGACATGATGACTAAAAGCAACGTACAGTTCAGCCCAGCCTGCCTGTCAGGGCTCTACTACACAACCACAGCTACAGAACACTACTGCAGAAAGGATGGAAAGCGAGCCAGACCAGCCACCCAGCCACCCAGCAACATACTGACTGGACCAGGTGATGTGTTGGTTGAGTTACTGTGTGATAAATGAGACGTACATGTAGATGTTAAATAGGTTTAATCTGTTGCAGAAAATGGGATGAAACTGAGCACCACCATGACTGACTTCCTACCTAAGAAGAGCTGCAGAAGGGCAGCTTGTCAGTCACAGCACAGGGTGAGTAATCATGAAATTCAATTTTATATATTTTAACTACTTAAGCCCTAGGCCTATTTTTCAGTTTTCTTGCTATAAATAATAATAAATATGTAATATCTCTACAACCACTAAGGTTATTGTACTTAAACCTCATATCAAAAGAAAACTACAACATGTGAGGTGAATATATATAAATGTCACAATCAATTTATGTTTCTGTGAGCTATAATATTGCCAAAAGAAATCTAAAATTGTGTTTCATGACAGATTAAAGTACTATACTTAAAACTTAAAACAAGAACAAACTGAACCAAACCAGGAAATTATCTGCAATGCAAAGTTCAATGATTAATAAGATAAGAGTTCAAAGATCAATTATTTGTCCATAAAATCATATAAATAACACTGAGGATCATTACAGAACATGAAGAATATATTCTGTAAAATGTTAAAAGGGGATTATAAAGAGATTATATATTATAAGGACCCGATTAAGTAATCACACAAACAGCTCAAATCTAAATTAAATATTAAAATAGTGGTTAGTTGCAGCCCTACTACTGATATTATATCAGGGGGTTTTGGATTCTAACAGATTAAATTATAGTCATAAATGCAATAATATATATATATATATATATATATATATATATATATATATATATATATATATATCCAAAACCCCCTGATATGGGAGCAGGATTGACTTTTATGCGTTTTTTGTTTTATTTATTTAGTTTTTTTAATAGCTTTTTTATATATAAAATAATAATAATTGTGCTTGTAGTAGTGAGAGGAGGAGCAGTAGCAGCGGTTTTAGTAGTCACTATGTATTTATACTCAGTGCTCTCATTTTCTCTGTGTAATATTGTACCATAATAAAATATCGTATGTCTTTCCCTGTTGAATCCAATAGACCAACATCAGGTTCCCGTTGGCCCATCAGTACTTCACCACCAGCCACAGTGAAGACTACACAGTCAAACCTCTGACGTCGCAGCGTCCCGGCTGCAGCCAGTTCACCCATCACTTTGTTCTGCAGTGACACACAATCTTTGTCTCGTGGCTTCTGTGTCTTGAGCAGCTCATGAGAGTATATGTAAACCGGAAAGAATAGTTTTGATAAAGAGTTCACATAAATCTTTCTACGACACAGTGTACTGCGTATATTTGTCATGCTCTGGATTTTTCTCACTGTATGTAGCGTATCTGAAAATGTGGCTAAAACCTCCATTTTTAATAGAATTAACCAACAGTTTTAGCAGTATAGGAAAAATGGTCATATACAGCTCTAGAATAAAATAAGAGATCACTGCTTTTTTTTTTAAAAAATTCTGAAATCAGCATCTCTACATGTATTGCAGCTATTCCATTACAGCGTCTGTTAAATTCCAACACATGTACACCTCATTCTTCTGTACTGATTAGGTGATTAACACCTGAAACAAGAACAATGATAAAGACTTGTGGAGAGCATGTAGAGAAGCTGTGACATGTAGAGAAGCTGTGATTAAAAATAAAGGTTATTGCATCAAATCTCTTCTTAAGTGTAAACATTAGTATTATGTTGTTTCAAAATGAATTTGATCTTGTTTCTTTGCATTGTTTGACGTCTGTAAACATTGCATCGTTTTTTGTTATTTTGATCATTTATCATTTTCTGCAAATAAATGCTCTAAATAATAATATTTTTATTTGGAATTTGGGAGAAATGTTGTCAGTAATTTATAGACTCAAACTAAAATGTTCCTTTTGCCCAAACACATAGTAGTAAAATCAGGAAAAACTGATAATTTTGCAGTGGTCTCTTCTTTTTTCCAGAGCTGTATATGCAGTTGGATAATAAAACAATAGAAAACCACTCAGACATGAATGAATACTATAAATACTGGGTAGAAGGGGGAGGGGAGAGAGATTGGGCTCTAATTGTATTGTTTTATTAATGTTAATATCTCTCCATGATTTTTTTTTATTTAGCCAGAAACCCATCATTTTAGTAGAGTTGATGAGCCCTGAATGCCTGTGCCACTGAAGCCTAGCCATGAAAAAAAAACTTTCTATTCTAAGGGGGTTTAAATGAGGTAGTTACTCACACTGTGTGTATTAGCTGAATTTCTCTTATTCTCTACAGTTTCCTTCAGTTCTCAGAAATCTTTTCAACAATGCATAGAAACGAGCAGCACAGTATTTGTATTTACACAGGATTTGAACCTTCCAGCCCATTTGTGCTCATAATTCCTTTCAATTTCAAGCATGCATTCAACCAAAGCCGCACTGTTGCATCATCCCTCTGTTGTTGTGTATTTTGCAATGCACTACAGATGAATGCTCAATCTTTTACTTTGCTGAAAGATAAATAGACTTGTACCAAGGACAATGCAGGGGCCAACAGAGTGTGAAATGTTGAGGTAACATGCAAGCAGTTGAGTGGTTTAAACATAAACCTTAGCCTTTAATATTTAGGCCAGAGAGGGAAACATTCTCTGACTTCACTGTCCTACTTCCACCCTGTTTACACTGTCAATGCTTACTGCTAAGAAGAAGGTTAGAGTTGGATTTTCATCCCCTCCTTCAAGCATGATTGACCGCAAAACTCTTTAAAAACAACCTATGTTGTAGCAATAACACAGCCTTGAACCTGAGATGCAGGCTCGGCTGATAAAATAAAAAAAAAAAAAAAAAAAAAAAAGTTGGCAGGCGAGAAGATGTAAATAAACTGAATCCGGAGTTCATCAACCTGATGAAACAGCAGCCGTCCTGGTCTGGGCTGGAATGTTAACAGGCCAACGAGTCAAGGTTTAGGTCCAAGAGGTTTGGTTTTGTTTATTTCAGTTGCACCAAGACACATCCCAACTATTTTTCAGCAAGATATTTTCATTTAGGACCATGGAATGCATGAAAAATATGCAAAATTGACAAAACAGGTAACATTTATGTCCTTATGCTGAAGGACAAGCTGCAGATCACATCTACAACCTTGTGAATTTGAATGATTCCGCTGTGCAAATATCTCAGTAACAACTTCCATAACTATAACAGCATGCAGGTAAACTTAAACTGAATTCCACATAGAAGCTGCCCAATGCAGTGATAGTAATTTTATTCATCCCGTGATATCAGTGATGTGATCATGTCATAAACTCAACTTTCAACCACCATGTGACAGACTGGTCTTCTTATGATTCTTTCAACTCATTTACCTTTAACAACAAAACAGAGGAACCACATTTTACTGAGCTGACTCTCATTTTATTGAATACATTGAATATATAATTTTCATCTCCATCTTATTTATTTAATGTATTATTATTATGAACATGTACATTTCAAATCAACAACACACTTATTATATATATAAAGTTTAAAAGTGAAATCAGCTCTGATGATATATACATCTCTCTCTCTCATTTAGTTTATTTTTTTTTAGTTTTTTATTATATTTTAACATTTTCACCTTCTTTATGGTGTCTATAGTAAAACTAGCTAACATTTCCTCGCTTTATCTTCATTTAATCAGACATGAAGACTGTATGATCAGTAAATGTGCTTACTTATTTTCTACCAGGGGTTTTAAATATAAAAGATCCACATTAATTGATTCTGCCTTCAAAATAAAAGCATGCGGCTGCCACGTATACACAAAATCGAGTTCGAGGTTTGTATTTTTACAATAACTGGTTAGCTCGTCCTTTTATCTGCCTCGATAGAGTCACAGTTGTGCATTTGTCTTTTAGAATCAATCTATAAATCGTGGAGTAAAAAGGAACGTTCGGTTTACTTTTGAAAGGCGTAACCGGAAGTCCGCGTTGTTGTCCTGCGTCACTTGACGTACAGTCAATCCACGCCGTCCTCCGGTAGAAGTGGGCGGGCGGAGCTCACATGTGCTCGTCGTCATTGGTGTAAAACGGAGCGCCGCCGTGTTTCTGGCTGTTAAAAACCTGCCCCCGTTTATAAACGGAGGCCGAGCTTCACGCTTTGGCTTTTCCTGCAGAAACCTTCGTCTTTGGAAACGTTGCTTCTCTCTCGCCGGTGAGTTGGAGATTTTTTTTTTTAACGTTCATTTTTTTTTTTAAAAAACAAATCAACGGCCACTTTCTCAACCCTGATTGGCTGAGAGCGCAGCAGTTTATACATGTCAAGGCACTCATAACGGACAAATATGAATAGAGTCACCGAAAATAACCACCGTGTTCCGCTATAGAAAAGCTGTTTGTTTATTGTAGTAGTATTTGTTGAGGAATCAGTACAATAAATTGTTATTACAGTAGTATAACTGCAGTTATGTCATCTAATTTGATCTTAAACTTGTATACTCGTCCGGAATATGTCAAGTATTAATAACTATAGGCTCATAATGATATAATATGTATGTGTAAATGTTGATAAAATGGACATTTTTTACTATATATTTGCATATTTAAGCAATTTATCTGTCCTGTTCAAGAGCCAACCTAAAAGGAAAATCTTGTATTGTCTTTTTAAATATTATTATTGCTATTGTATTATTATTGAACTTATTATTATGCTATTAACTTAAACATGACCAATCCAGACAACATCAAAACAGACAGCACTTTAAGAGTAGATATATATTTGCAGGGTGGTCCTGGCCTTTCTGGGCACCACCCAACCCCACCCAAAACATAACCTCCCTGCAAGAAAAGAGCATAATTTAGGAGCTTATTGTAATTTCCTGGTATTGAAGAGTTTACCTTTGTGAAAGCAGCTCAGAAACGTTGCGTAATGTTAATTTAAACAGCAGCATTAAGGTTCCTGTGCATGTGTGGGAGGGAGCCTGAACAGCCTTGGCCTGGCTCTGGCTGTGTTCAGCATGAGTTTTCAGCACCTGTTGCAGAAAATACATTTTGCACACACCTCTGACATCATTGTAATCCATCCGTATTGGGTTATATTTCTTGTTATCACACACAGGGATGACGTTGAGCTCCGTGAAGTCTTTCAAGCTGGAGCTGGACGGCCCGGCCGACGCGGCCTTCACCGGGGGGGAGCCGGTGTCCGGCCTGGTGGTCCTCGAGCTCCGGAGGGACACCAGGGTGCACTCCATGAAGGTGCAGGGAAGAGGGGTCGCCGTGGCGCACTGGCTGGAGAACCGTGGCATGAACTCCGTCTACAACGACTACACGTCCAAAATCACCTACTTCAGGAAGAGGCAGCATCTGATCAGAGGTCAGTACTCAAAGATGCACATCCTGGAAACTGAGTAAACACGAATAAAACTCAGCAGGTCGCTCTGATTACATGTGTCTGAGCAGGGATTCTGGTTCATGGTATTTCTCAGAAGGTCTTGCAAGAAGTTAATTTTTCAACATAGACCTAGTTGTAATTTAGCAAAAAATAAGCCAAACGTGGCGGGTCAACGAGTTCAGTTGTAAAGATTTCTGGCACAACAGTGACAGCTACTTCCAAGGTGCATGGAAAAGGGAAAAAAAAATCAAAACTCCAGCAACACCTGTCGTATAAATAGCAGCTTTAGTGTGAAACGCGGAGCTGCACCTTCTCTTTAAAGGGGGAATGTTAGTGTGGTTTGTGCTGACCGTACTGTATCAGTGAAAAATGGTAGCTGTATTTCTTGCATCTAGTGGATGTTAAGAGTTCTTTGCTATGAATAATGTTGTGTAAAACTGCTGATCCATGTTATCCTGTGGCAGCTGGTGTCTGCTTTGTCTTATTTGTCTTGGCGTATAATACGTATGTGTAAGCACTGATAAAATGGACATTTTTGACTACATATTAGTACATTTAAGCAAAAACAAAAAAGATAATCACTGATTTTGTCCTGTTCAAGAGTCAACCTAAAAGGAAATCCTTGTATTTTTAAAAATATAATTGATGTTATTGTATTATGATTAAACTTATGATTATGTTATTAAACTGAAATATTAAAAACTCAAACAACAGCTTTAGAGCTGCACCTTCTCTTTAAAGGGGGGGCATTAGTATGGTTTATGCTGACCTTACTGTATCACTGTAATCTTGTATTTGCCACACATAGTAAACGTATTTACTGCTTGTAATGCATCTCTGCTATGAGTAGTGTTGTGTAAAACCGCTGATCCGTGCTGTCCTGTAGCAGCTGGTCCCCGCTGTGTCTTGTAGTCGCAGAACGAAGCCACCTGGGCCGACCCGTGTTGCATGGAAACCCAGAGGAGAGGTCGACACCGGGGCTGCAGATCCATCCGCGAGATAACATAATCCCCACGTTAAACACAAATCCATTAGTCCCGAGGCCAAATAAACACGACTGGTTTTACTAAGTGCAGGGGGGGACTCCGGTGTGAAAATCACCCCCCCGCCCGTGCAGAAGGCACCGGGCAAGCGAGAGAATATAGGCCACAGGCCGTAGTAGTAAATAAACTGCAGACAGTTGTTAATGTTTCATTAGATTCTCTGTATATTTTGTTTGACTCCCCAGGTTCTGATAAAAAACAGAATTGAATGTTTTGGGCGCTTTTGGCAGGCAACCTTCAGCTGTAAAACCCAAACAAGTTGCACAGTTGCAGGTTTTGTCTCGTTTCCAGGTCATTTGCTGATGAGGAAGCCGCAGCAGCTGCTTATGTGCATATATACTGTGTGTGTGTGTATATATATATATATATATATATATATATATATATATATATATATATATATATATATATATATATATATATATATACACACACACACATCGTGGTTAAAGGTGCACTAGTCAAGGGGATGCATATTCGAGTGACACATCATTTTACTGAGATTCTGCTGTATTTAAAATGTTATTTCTTAACAAAGCCAACATTTATGTTGTTAAAGTCAGATCAGCTGCAGAAAAACACAAACAACTTATTTAATAATGATGTGAAAAGCAAAATAATGGAAAATCTGGTATTTAAAATTGATGCATTTGAGACTAACAAACCAGTTGTAAATGTAACAGTCCACTTTTATGATGCTGGCGCTGGAAGTGAATCAAAATTAAAACTAAACTAAGACAAAAATGCAAAATCTGGAGGAATCCAGATTAGTCCAGGTGTGTTGCACCACAGAGCTTTTCGATAAATAATTGGAGGTTATAAAGCACCCGGTGGTTCCCACTTATCTGCTGCAACAAATTCATAAACCAACTCATAAATGCACATTACCTGATCTTTAAAATATGTCATTTGGCTGTGCATAATGAATGAATCTGTCAGCGTGCGTGTGTGTGTGTGTGTGTGTGTGTGTGTGTGTGTGTGTGTGTGTGTGTGTGTGTGTGTGTGTGTCTGTGTGTGTCTGTGTGTGTCTGTGTGTGCCTGTGTGTGCCTGTGTGTGCCTGTGTGTGCCTGTGTGTGCCTGTGTGTGCCTGTGTGTGCGCCTGTAAATGTGTCAGCTCTGCTTTCAGATTCTGGAAAATCAGGCAAATAACCGTGTTAATTGTAATGAATCTTTGGTGCACATGCAAACGTTCTGTGGTAGAAAATAGAGACGTTGCGTCACGGTTTTACTTCTCTTAAAGAAAAGAGCTGTGAGAAATGAGAAAGTGAAAGAGAGAGAGGAGAAGAACGGAAGGAAGGAAGGAAAGGGGTGGGGGTGGTTTTTAAAAAATGCAGCCTGCGTCGCCATGACAACAAGGAAAACAACACGTGGCCCGCTTTAGCCCGGCCCTCCTCCGCCCCCCGAGGCCAAATGCTGCTTTCCATTCATTTGACACCATTGTGGGTCTTGTTGTGTCATTTATCACCTCATTTATCTGTCATTTGTTGTTTTTTTTTTCTCATCTAAAACAAAACTTTCCGTGACTGACTTTACATTTTCAAACTCGGCGGTCTGGTTTCGGCAGAGGGGAACGTCTGTGTGTTATTTCGACCCTTTCTCCAAATTGTTCTTTGCTCTAGGAGTAGGTAGAGCTTCTGTTTCATGTTAACAATGTGTGCTCAGCGGCTCAGGCCAAACTTGGAGAAGTGCATGAAGGATAAATGTGTTTACTCCAGCCTGCAGCGGTGGTTAAAGGGTTTCTAGCTGCAGTTGCTGATCGCACAGGGTCATCAGCTCAACTGGAGCGTTTATCAGGCCGATAATTTCGCGCAGACCCAGCTGATGACCACATACTCGTCTTATCAGCACTTATCAGGAGACGGGGAGCCCTGACGGAGCCGGCCGGTTGCTGCTGCTCTCCAGCAGGTGGCATGCAGAGCTTTATTTCACCCTCTGGTAAAAGAACTCAACATGTTTTTAAACCAGAACGGTCCAAATTGATGCAAACCGGATCCACACCGGCCTCCCAAATATGACATTCTCTTTTGGCTAAGAAGGATTTTTCACAAAATGATTTATACTCGAAGTGAAATGCAGTTAACCACTTAAGCACCAGGCGTATTTTTCAATTTTCCTGCTCAAAAATGACAATAAATATTGAATATATCTACAACCACAAGGGTTTAGATACATGTACTGGTATCAAAAGAAAGCTACAACATGTGAGGTGACTACAGAAGTGTCAGAATCAATTTATGTTGCTGTTACAGTGCAAATATAGTTAGAATATTGAAAAAATATGTATATATAAAATTGTCTTTTACTAAAGATAAAAATACTTCATTTAAAACTTAAAACAAGACCAAACTGACCCAAATCAGGAAATTTCAAATAACATAAATTATCTGCAATGCAAAGTTCAATGATTATTAAGATAAGAGTTCAAAGATCACTTATTTGGCTATAAAATCATGATGACCAATGATCACATTGAGGATCATTACAGAACATGAATATATTCTGTAAGATGTTTTTAAAGGGATTTATAAAGGATCCAATTCTTCACACAAACGACTCAAATCTAAATTAAATATCAAAATAGTGGTTATTTGCAGCCCTACTACTGATATTAAACTATTTTCTATGGATATTGATGATATATATTGATGCTGTAACAGTAACTTTGTGTTTTACTACAGATAAAAAATACTTTTGCCTCATTTTCCAAAACTTTCTCCAACTTTCCCCAGATTCGCACACATCTGCAGCACAGTAAGAGCATCCTGGGTAGTCGTTCACTAGCTCCAGACGGTCAGGCGGTGGCACTGCAGATCCAAGTTTCTGTCCCGGCAGAACAAAGCAGTAAACAACTTTGTTTTTCTCAGGTCATGCTAGTTTTGTCTGCAGGATTTCGCGATGGCAAAAAGCACCAGAGCAGCGTTTGATTACTCTGCTGATTGCAAACGAGTTTGGAAGACAACTCGATATGTTTAAACTGATTCTGATTAGTCTACTCACTTTATTTGCAAGTGTTTTAAGTACATTTAAAGTGCTGAAACAAAGCAGCGTGGATGCTGTGATTCATTCAGTTGACCCAGTTTTACCTTATGCAGGGAGAGTTTTACGGATGACCTCGGTAGATGCCAATAACAAAATATAATTTCCAAGGGGGAATTTGGTGGCATAGGTTGCATGCGTTTTTATGTATAGCTGTGCATTTTCCATGTGCCCGGCGGGCAGTGTATGTTCGGAGAGACATTGGAAGAAGGGGAGTAAACAGCTTTGGTCCAGAGTGAAACTATTTTCCTCTGAGCTGTTCTGGGAGGATCTCTGCCAGATTTGAGGCATGCTCAGTAAGCCTGTTTTCTTCTAAGAACCTGTAACCATCAATCATCACTGGGCCATGTTTTTCTCTCTACTGCCTCCACACCCAGTCTGCATGTTTATTACGTTGCCTTCAGGTTCGGTCTGGAAATATGAACGTTTCCGCTAAGCTGCGAACAAGACTGAGGAAGTGGGAAGATTTGTGGAAGTTTGAAAGAGAAGTTCCACACTGAGATTATTATTCATCAGATTACATTTTAGTTTTGATATATATCAACATGTGTTTTGTAACATTGGATGCTTTTAGTTTCGTTTTCTCAGTCATCATCACATGTCGAGACATGTCATCACAGGGCGAATCGGGTGTTCTCTGCCTTTGTCCAGACATGTTTGGTTTTTTGGGGGGCTGTTATCTCTGCTCCAAAGAGAAAATGAAAACGAAAATAAATGAATCTGCATTATCTTAATAATAACTTTTATTTGCAAAAACAATCCCTGTGAAATTGCTTCACAGAGCGCAATAATAAAGTGCAATAGAATAGAAATAGAAACAGTTGAAAGACAACTTATTTAAATCTTAAGAATACAATATTTTACATTTTATATATATATATAATATATATATATATATACACACACACACACACACATTCTATGCTTTAATGAAGGGTTATTATTTATTTTTGTCCCAGTATAAAACAAAGCAGATGAAATGCAGCCACAGGTCGTGTTTTAGAACTGCGCCACTGCGAATTCCGTGCCGAGGAGGAGGCGTTGAACGCAGCATCAACCCTCTCCTGAGAACTTACATAATAAATGCGCAGATCCCGCCCACTTCTTCAGCCCCCAAATAGGGTCGCTGCCGCAAAGTAGGCACACTTTGAGCTTTAAACCAGAACTGGGAGATACCCGCAGAACCTGAAGGAAAACACTTCAGCACACTTTTACCACAGCGAGATAATAATTGTAACAAGGAGACTTGTTTTCGCGCTTTGAAGAAGGACTTTTCGAGAGAAAAATGATTTTCGACAAGTTGAGGCAGTTTGACATCGTCTTCGACTCCCCGGAGGTCGACTGTCCCCCGGTGTTCAGCAGCGGGGACGTGGTGTCCGGCCGGGTGGTGCTGGAGCTGTCCGGGGAGAGCCGCGTGGACTCGCTGAAGCTCCACGCCGAGGGCTTCGCCAAGGTGCACTGGACCGAGTCCCGGTCCGCCGGCTCCAGCACCGCCTACACCCAAAACTACAGCGACGAGGTGGAGTACCTGAACCGGAGAGAGGTGCTGCTGCAGGCAGGTCAGTCCGGGGCTGCAGCCTGGCTGCGAAACTTCACTTCTACTGCAGCTTAAACGCGACTTTTCAGCCTCTTTATGGAGCAAATGTCAGGCGAACGAATCGATAGTGAAAGTGCGTGTGAAAGTGGTGCAGTTTATAGTGTCAGGAGTTAGAATGGGAGTTAAATATTCGCTAGAAACTGAAATAGTCCTGTGTTCACTGGTTGCAGTTAAACTTGTTTTGAAGTCACATTTCACAAGTTTATTTCAGTGAATGCGTTTATTTTATAAATGCAAATTTGACTGGACAATCATAGCATGATTTATCTCACTTTTTTTTTAAAGGGAGAGACTTTCTTTGTTTTAAACCACCTCACAGCTTCCTGCAGATTCAGTCATTCAGTGACTGAAGTGTTTTTTCTTGGGCTGAGTTTTGTTATTGATTGATTTTTGACAAGGATGAAACCAGCCTCTGTATAGGAAGAGAGAGGAAAAACATGTTGCTGCAGCAGCAGCTGTCTTTTTTCCTTTTTTCCTTCTCTTTTCTCATTGTGAAAACATCTGTCGAAAGAAACTGACTTTTTTTTTCTCTTGTTCGAAGAAAGTCCTGGGTTGTTTTTCCTCCTCCAGTGCCTCGGGTCTCTCCCTTCATTCATTGGGCTCAAGAGGTGTTTGTTTGAAGTGGAGACAGGAAATTCTTAGCCTGATTTACACGTTGTTTTTCTGTAGTTTTCAGTTTCTTTGCATGACTTTTTTTTTTTTTAAAACAAAAACACATCATAGAGTGTTTAAAATGGTGCAGGTGAGCTCATTAGAACCTACTTGACCCTTTAAGAGGAGTTTGACACAGACTGTTTTTGTAATGGAAATGAAATCGGAGGCGTTTGGCTGACAAAGCTGCACAAAAACACGTTGATTCTCTGTTAAACGCAAACACGTGTTCCTGGACCTGTGCAGAAAGGGAGAAAAAACACACACACACACACAGTGGTTGAGACGGACTGTACAACACTACTGGAGGAAAACATCAGTCAGCACAATGGAGCAGGAACCGCCCCTCTGAGCAAGCACAGGCCATGTGATTTTTCAGGGAAAGACAGATTTCTATTTCAGCAGCGGCCGTGCTAAAGATCTGCTCTCACGCTACAGTTTAGTCAACTTTATTCCTGTGGATTTGAGTTTCAGGTGCTGGGATTCCTTAGTTCCCCTAGTCTTTGATTGTGAAAGTCGTGTTACTTTTAATGAACTCCCTTATCGCTAAATACCTTGTTCGCCCATCCACAGCTGAACCCAGAAAACAAGCGAATTAACCATGTTTTTTTTCTGCTTCTTTTCTCCCTCCAGATAACGGTGAAGTGACGGTCCTTCCTGCCGGCAGACACGAGTTCCCGTTCAGCTTCCAGCTGCCGGAGGAGACGCTGGTCACCTCCTTCGAGGGGAAACACGGCAGCATCCGCTACTGGGTCAAGGTGAAGCTGCACAGGCCCTGGGCCACAGTCAAGAAGATCAAGAAGGAATTCACTGTCATTGAGCCCATCGACATCAACACGCCGGCTCTGCTGGTGAGTGTCTCGCCGTTCGCTTGCACACTTCCTGTCTTGTTGTTTGAGGCACCTGCTCATCCGTCTGTGTCATTTCCAGGCACCACAGGCCGGAACAAAGGATAAGACTGCACGGGCGTGGTACCGCAACTTTGGACAAGTGTCTGTAACCGCAAAGATCGACCGCAAAGGTTACACACCAGGTGAGTCCTAGCACCTTAAATAACACTGTCTAGGTTTAGATCTTCTACTGTTTTAGAAGAACCTGCTATTCTAAGGCAAAGCGAGTTTATCTGTATAGCACCTTTCAACAAGAAGACTTTCAACAGTACAATTCCACAGTAACACCAATGTCAACTAGAATAAAACCGTTAATTAATAGTTATGGTGAGTGTCCTCCCTGTACTTTGTGAATACATTATGTTTATACCCGTTTAGTGAATCATGGACATAGTATTATTTCTATATGAAGACTACTCCACAGTTTAACTGCAACTGACGGAGCTATTTTATTTTTCTTTTAAACTTTTTAACTTTTAAAGTTTAACCTTCCCCTTTTAAATTATACATCAAGATACAATTTAAAAATGGTTTATTAACCTTCCTGTTAAACCCTCCAGGGTCAAATTGACCCCACTCTTTCCTTCCTTCCTGATATGTTTCTTCCCTCCATTTCTTCCTTCCTTCCTTAATCTGAGGACAAAATAAAAATTTCCTAACATTCTCTCTTTTTCCACAGGTGAGGTGATTCCCGTCTTCGCCGAGTTCGACAACTCCACCTCACGCTCCATCGTCCCTAAAGCTTACATCACCCAGACGCAGACGTTCATCGCCCGCGGCACCATGAAACAGAAGCGCTCGGTGGTGGCGACGCTGTGCGGCGACGTCGTGGGCGCCAAGCGCCGCGAGACGTGGCACGGCCGCGCCATCAAGATCCCGCCGGTGGGTCCCTCCATCCTGCAGTGCCGCATCATCAAAGTGGAGTACATGCTCAAGGTGAGGGTTCAGTTCTTTGCAGGCTTTTTTTTTTTGATTTGTGCATCAATGTCGCTAAAAGTTTTCTTCCTCTTTAGGTGTGTGTGGACGTTCCTGGGACGTCCAAGCTGTGCCTGGAGCTGCCGCTGGTCATCGGCACCATCCCCCTCCATCCGTTCGGCAGCCGGACTTCCAGCGTCAGCAGCCAGTACAGCGTCAACCTGGAGTGGCTCCGCATGGCCATCCCCGAGCAGCCTGAACGTAAGTGTCCTTTAAAAAAAAAAAAACACGACTGCTACAGAAACGTTACTGCTCTTTTCACCGGTCTATAAATCTGTAGTATAAGGCATGGCAAGTTAATTTGTGTACAAGGTGATAGTGTTGGGAATTTCTGTTTATTTGGCTCAGCTCGCTAAGAAGAACCGGCTCTTTCGGCTCTCAATTTTACCACTTATACCTTTTTGTAATTCAGCCAAATTTATTGCTGTTTTGACTTGTGATTCGTATTAAAACACTAAATCCTCTGGTTAAAAAATTAAACAAAAATTAAAACACTAAAACCACTGATTCTAAATTAAATTAATTAAAATAAATAAGATTAAAAATAAAAAAAATTGAAATTCAAAACAAAAAAATTAAACTGTTGATCAAAAGGGTAATAATCAAAATTTCAAAACAATAACAAAGTTACAGTGCAGTGGAAAATAATCTAGAAATTCCGTCAGCATTAGGCAGCAGCAAACAGAAAATCTTCAGCTCTGACTTCAGTCTCCTGAGTTCAGGGGATGTTTGGAACCTTGACCCAAATCTTGCCAAAGTGAGCTCTGATTCACAGGAGCAGCAAAACGGCCAAATAATTGATTAACGGGTTCCAGATTAACAGATTCCGGAGCCAAATCAGGTCACGGTCACTGATGAAATCAAATCACTTCCACAGTCGCATCCAAACAGACTCTCAACCTCAGTCGTTTTCCCCCCTCGTTATTCAGCCAGATGCCAAAATCCCGCGGCGGCAGATGCCAACACACATAAGCAAACAAAGGCTTCGATTCAGCTGAGATTCAAACCGAGCGTTCGCCGGTGCAAAAGGCAGTAAAGTTTTTTAAGAGTTTCAACAGCAGTGATGACTCAGCAGCTTAGTGTTTGGACCTGTGCTGCAGTGAGTCAGTCCGGTGGACTAAACCTAAACCTCTTTTCCCGGCAGCTCCTCCGGATTACAGCTCCGTGGTGACCGAGGAGGAGGCGGAGCAGTGCAACAGCGCCGCCGCGGCCCCGCAGCCCGCCGAGGACCTGAGTGGCATCCTGGGGCGCCCCCTCATGGCCTTCGTCCAGGAGTTCCGCTTCAGACCTCCACCGGTCTACAGCGAGGTGAGTCACCAAAAAAACGACGACATAAAAAGTTAAAAACACATGATTCTAGGTGGATTGTGCATTCAAAATGTATCATTCGTCTTTTGGTTACACCATTTGACATTTCATGTAAAAAATAGTCACAAAATCGTGATTGATGGAAATGGACTTTTAAATAACAAGAAATCAACATGAACACACAAGGCACATTTTGGGAGCTGATGAATGCTTCTTAAAACCATATTTTAAAAGGTTTTCGACTTTCTCATCTTGCCAAACTCGATTATGAGTTTGGAGATTGTTTGACAAATAGAAATCACGATTAAAATTCAATTAATTGCACAGCCTTAGTCCTAGCTCTAATTGTTCTGCTCTGAGAAAGGTTGAATTATCTGTTTTACTTAATGTTGAATCTTCTTTCTTACAGATCGACCCCAACCCTCAGCCTCTGAACATGAGACCTCGCTGCATGACGTGTTGAACCATGAGCCCTGCCTGAGCGTCGAGCGACTTTTTAAAAATCGATGAAACGAATCAAGAGATTTGTCTTCTCCTGGATTACTTCTCTCCGGTAAAAAAAAATGGCGCCTGGTCCCTCCCGGCGTTTGCGGAGAGGGAACTGGAGCGCCGAGGAGATGGAGACGGAGCTCACAGGAACTGAACCGTCTGTCTGAGGAGCCACGTGCTTTTTTTCTTCCCAAGTCCAATAAAGCGGACGGTTTTCTTGTTCTGAGAGGAAAGCAGCTCCTCTTGCGTCAGTTCCTGTCCTCCCCAAGTGATTTTTCATTTCTTTTCGGCTCCTGGCGAAGCGAGCTACGAATACCTCCCAATCAACTGAAGTGAAGTTTGAGATTTAAGAACATTGAAACATATTGGGGGGGGGGAATCACTTGATATTTGAGAGGTGGAGAGATGGAGTTGCACCTGGTGTTTTCAGACATTTGGAAGCAGCGCTCTTTGATAAGTTGACACGTACGATCACGTTGTCGTCTTTGAGTGGCGTTAAAAGAGAAATTTCCATCTCCCTCTCACCAGGCAACGCACCTCTATCGGTGTCGATGCATCATGTGACTAATCAGCAGCGTGCCTACGATGATTTCTACTGTTAACTCAAGCACTTACTGTATCTGAAGGTGTGAAGGCGGAGACGAATATGCAAGACGTATTTTATGCATGCAGGTAAACGATATGTAAAAGGGAAAAAAAAATACATATGCCTTAATTATCTGCCGTTTCTTAAGATTGCATGAGAGTTTTCAGGGAGTCGTCCTCTCATGGAGTTGATTGTATTCGGAAAAGAGAAACAGAACAAAGTTGGTTTGGGTTGTTATGTGGATGGAGTCCGTTGGTGTTAATGAATGCGAGGCTTGAGGCACTTTTAAGTGTCAGTTGTTGATTTTTAGCACAGATTTTTTTAAAAAATAGGATGAGCAGTTTGCGTATAAAGCTGCACCAGGCTCATAGATTAGTTCTCCCGGCTGCTAAACAAAAGGAGGAGGAGACTCATGAGCCATGTGGTCTGAAGCTTATGATGATGGGAGCCAGATGCCTCAGCGCTGCGGGGCGCTTTTCCTTTTTTTGTGAAGCCAGAAACACGCTGCTCAGCGTCCAAGTCGAGCAGTTCGGTTAAACGTCGGAGATGCCACTGAAACGTATGGACATAGCACATTCCAAAAAAAAAAAGAATGACTCTGGGATTATGTTGTACTCCTCAACTTCCAAAAAGAAAAGCGTTTGGAGTTTTAACGTAAATAAATCTTCAGGGTCAGATGTGCGACTCCGGTGGCACGCACTGAAAAAAAACTGAATGTATTTTTATACAAATGCAAATTGTTGATTTACAATCTCACCAAAGTTTTGTAATTGTTCTTTTCTAATAAAAGAAAAAGTTTAAACAGATGAGTGTCTTCAGTGTTTCCTTGAAACCTTGACCTGAACTGTACGGAGCGAGTTGCGTTCCAGTGAATTGGTACATCATGTTCAACGGTGTCGAGTCAAAACTATTTTATTGCCAAGGGCAGGGTTCACTTGGAGAAACAGACTACACTCGGCGGATCAACACAATAATTACAGGCTGCAGTTGTGCCTGTGACGGCTCTAATATTGTATACTTGTGCAATCCTGGTTTTTCATGCTCCTTTTTTAAAAAAAAAAAAAAAAGCTGGCGAAGTCAATAGTTACTGCTGCTTCTCACCCCTAAATTATCTCCGAGGGAGTTCAGCTGATACATGATCTTATCTCCTCTTGTACAATTTGTACTATGTTTACATGAATATTCAACAAGGATCCTGGGTTATTTTTTATCACATGTCAACGGCATAGGAACAAACAAGCAGATCAGTGAATTATACGCTATGTTACACAAAGCTATAAACATGGCTGAGGGCCAAGCTAAAGAGATTCTCTGGGGTTTAAAGTGACCGAAGAGTCTTTTCAGAGCAGATTTAAGGACAAGACCATCAGTGGAAGGAATTCTTTATTTTTATCTAAATGATTAGTTGGGTAATTGATTAGTCAATGCACAGACAAAAAGGTTTTGATAACGTCATCAAGATAAACTAAAAAAGCTTTTGTCAATCCAGCAGTTTTAACGTGAGGATTTGCTGTTTATCTCCATTTTATACAGTTAAACTTTGTTTTCATCAAGAAAATACCCATTAAAAGTGATAAAATAACTAATCAGTTCCAGAGAGAAGTCACATTTTAATTGCAATGTATAAGGAAGGTGTCTTAACAACAGTTAATAACATGTAGAAGAAGACAAAACCTGCCACAACTGCAGAATAATCTCATGTATAAACAAACTACTGTTATATTTTGGGGTATTTTATACCTGTATTAGACTGAAAAGCAGAGATAACAAGAAATGAGGATGTTGTAACAGGGAATGATGTAATAAAGACTTGAATTGGGGACATTACGCTGTTCGGTATTACAGAACATTGGGCCTCTTTAAATTTCTGAAATATATTTCTTTAATTTGCTATTTCTGCAGCCTTTTACTGGACAGGCTCCTTAAAAAAATTAAATTCCCCCATATCAATATTGTAAGGAAAGACAGACGCAACACACAAGCCATTTTTTTAATACACGGTCAAATCAAGGGTTGTTTTTCCTAGTAAATGTGACTAAACATCCTTCCACATCAGTGATGAGCTTTCCCAATCGTTAGCGTGACGTTTCATGACTTTGCCCTCTGCAACGTTACTAAAGAAGAGCGATGAGTCAAACCCGTTCATCAGGTTCGGTGTCTAGATTGCATTCAAATATTCTGTGTCTATTCATTTAAATATCGCTGTTTATTTTTCTGCTAATAAACGACATATATGAGCAGTCAAGTTATAACAAGACCCAGAGCAAACAGAGGTGAGGCTGATTCCTACTGTTCATGTTTAACAGACGTTTATGGATCTTGTTGATGCTCGTTTAAGGTTTTTGTAAGAAAGGACATTAAATGTGTTAAGTTACTTACCTTCACCTTTCTTTCTATTTGTCTTACATGCAGTAAGTTCATAGAATACACTCATGTTATTATGAGTATATTCTATGATTATAATATTTAAAATTAAGGTGCTAGTCAGATGGATTATTAGCCACAAGTTTACAAAAAACACTTTCAACACTTCAACTTTTCAACACTGAACTTTTCACGTAGTCAAAGTCTTATTTTGGAAGGAAACTGCCTGCAGATTTACACATTGTGACCTGCATACTTCCAGTCAGTGTTTTGTGGCCCAGATTTAAGGTGAACTTGTACAACAGGTCTTTTTGGCACATCTGCTCACTTAATTCGATTAAGTGAAAATTTATATTGAGTTATAATGCAATAAAAACTCAGCTCAAGAGAAAGTGATAACATACTGCTTTCGGATTCAGGAAAAACAAAGTAGAAGTAAAGGTCAAATAGAAAGGCATCGCAGAATTATCATAAGAAAAAGAAATCTACACATGGAATTATTCTTCTTCGTCGGTTGTTTCAACCATGAAGTCTGGGAACGTTTGAAGGTTAATTTGGTCAGTAACATGTTCCAAGAAATCCGGACAGTACATCCTGTTTGCTTCAGAAAAACCTCGACTTGACAAAAAACGTCTTTGACCAAAAGTGACTTTTCTTCTGGAGTTTTTGTTCAGCGCTAAATTAGGTTAACATAATCACATGAGTTAAACAGAGAGCTTTTCCTTTATGGAACATTTTGCACATGTTTGTAACCGGCTGTAACTAGTGCAGCGGCTGCAGCTACGAGTCCCTGACGCTTAATTACATTTCTGAGAAGCAATGAATTACAGAACAAGGTGGCTGCATGACACAGATGGTAAACAAACATGTTTGTATGTGAGTATCCAGAGTGGAGCAGTGATATTTGGTAACAACCGACCAGAGGAAAGTGATTTACATCAACAGTCCGCGTCCTGCCAAGGCCTCCTCGAGACATTTAACTCTACATCCAATACATCCTCTACTCATATGGGTTGGATACAAGTGTGTGAAATGACAACTTCAGGAAAACAACAGTTGATGTTTCTTCTGTGATAGAGACAGATTTCACAAAATTATGCTTTTTAACCTGTTTTTCAAAGCCTAAAACCCCCTGATACAGATTCAGCATTGAGTTTTATTCACATGTCGCATGAGAAAACCTCAGCTCCAACACTAAATAAAGTATTTTTTATCTGTAGTAAAACACAATGTTACTGTTCATTATCAATATATCATCAATATCCACATCATCAATACAATAAAATAGTTTAATATCAGTAGCAGGACTGGAACTATCCACTATTTTGATATTTAACTTAGATTTGAGCTGTTTGTGTGATTATTCTTCTTTTTAAACATCTTACAGTTATTCTTTGTGTTCTGTTATGATCCTCAGTGTGATTTCTACGATTTTATAGACAAATATTTGACCTTTCAACTCTGACTGAAGTTGCATTGCTCCAATTGAAATTCACATTGCAGATAATTTAGCTTGTTTCAAGTTTTTTTTCCTGATTTGCTGCAGTTGAGTCATGTTTTAAGTCAAGTTAAATAAATATATAAATAAAGCATTTATATTTGTAATAATGTTTGATTTCAACCCACGATTTGTTTTGACAACAGGTTTTTGTGTTATAGTTTCATGGCTTACTCTAGATTTGAGCTGTGTGTTTAATTTGGTCCTTCATAATCTCCTTTTATAAATATCTTACAGAATATATTCTTCATGTTCTGGAATGATCCTCAGTATGATTTCTATGATTTTATGGACAAATAATTGATCTCTGAACTCTTATCTTATTCATCATTGGACTTTGGGTTACAGATAATTTATCTTATTTCAAGCTTTTCCCTAATTTTGGTCAGTTTGTTCATGTTTTAAGCTTTAAATAAAGCATTTTATCTGTAGTAAAACACAATTTTAGATTTTCTTCTGCAATATTCTACCTATATTTGTTCTGTAACAGCAAGATAAATTGATTCTGACACTGTATTCACCTCACATGTTGTAGATTTGTTTTGATACCTGTACATGTATTGAGATATTCCATATGTATTATCAAACATAGCAGGAAAACTGAAAAAAGCCTGGGGCTTAAATGGTTAACGTGCAGCCAATTGTCTAAAAGATGTCCACTCCAATCAAACTGGTTGATGTGTAATTTACGCTTCAAAAGCTGTCAAGGTTTCCATTCATTCAGGTAAAAGATTATACTCTGTGGTAGAGGTAGAGCAATAAAAGAATAGCTGTGTGACAGCTTTGTTTTTAAGATAAGAAGCTGTTTAATCAAACGTTTGATAATAAGAATAATGTTCTAACACCAGACCAGAGTCCCTGTGAAATAACATATCATGACCTACATTTTTACTCAGCAGACAGAAGATGTATGAGCATTAACGTCATACTGTAGGTATGTGACGGTCGGTTTGTGACGTAAATGCCTTTATAATAAACCTTTTATTATGGGAAAAAAACTGGATAGCAAAATTACAGTGATGCTTCACACAAAATTGTAGATAGTCATGTCTGGATGAGGGATTTACCTGCCTGAGTTTTTCCTTATCCAATCTAAATCAAAGGATGGAGGTTGTTCTTACGTTAAAGCAACAGTAAAGCCCTCAGAGTCTTGATTTCAGGCTTTAAATATAAACTTGACCTGTATATAGACATAGTGAGTCACTATGAGCTGCCAGATTTGTTGTCCAGACTTTGTTGACTGACTGCTGAGCACCTGGGCTGATCAAACCAACTCACACACACACACCCACACACACACACGCACACACACACACACACATCACATCTGACTGCCAGCCAACCATACGGTAGAACTACTGCCGCCGGCCAATCCATTCTCAAATATTAACTCACCTCACCCGTGTCGGCCAATGAGCAGTCACGATCAGAACTGTATTTACATTGATTGCAGAGAGGATTAAAGGCGGGGGAGTTTAAGGCATAATGACAACATACTGGGTTTCAGATGCTGTCAGACAGGACTAAAAGGACACACCCACACACACACGCACAAATGCACACACACACTCGTTTATCTGACACTGTGTGTCAAATACCTGCACTCTGGAGACCATACTTTCTGAACAAGATTCAACTCCAAAAAAATCGTTCATGGCAATGTCTCTACCAAGATAAATAAACACACTGACACACACTGACACACACACACTCATTTTTATGACACTGTGTGGTCCTCTGTCAAATACCTACACTGTGGGGACCACTTTTTGTTAATGAGATTAGAGATAAATTCAAATCCAAAAAAATCTTTCAGGCCAATGTCCCTACCAAGATAGTTAAACTAACCATTGATACACACACACGCACGCACGCACGCACGCACGCACACACACACACACACACACACACACACACACACACAGGTCAAAAATGAAAGTTTAATTTTGGACAACTTGTTTCTCATCAATATAATGAACGAAAATGACGATAAATCAGGTGACTCTTTTCTTACAAGAGAACTCACGTGTTTTTCACATGAATGAAGAAGTTTATGCTTATTACATGACCGGTCTTCTGTGGTTAATGCTAGAGATGTCACACTAGGTTCCTGTTTGTAACTTGTTTCTCAGCATCCTCTGTAACTCTGATCTAATGAAAGCCTCACAGTTGGATTTTAACACACACATACACACACTTCTTTCTATCAGCTGCCATTCAGTCAACACTTTCGATGATCTCGTCAGGGTTTTTCTGTCTGGATCCTACAGCTGTGAGCTACATCAGCTCATATCCTTGATATTGTCACCCTGAGTGAAAAGGCAAGAGATCAGGCGACTGCTCTGATTAAATTGTCCTCACTGATAAGTGCAAAACAAGCACAATTACTTCTTTGAAGTCCAAGCATCCACACACTGATGCAGACAGAATTCTGTCATTCTGCTGCCAGTTAGGGGTCGATTTTCTTTCACTGGTATGAGGAAAAAATAAGTCGCTTAATGCTGGAATAAAAAAAAAAAAAGCTCGTAATAATTCTACTGTGCATTGTGAAACATTGCAAAGAGATTAGCGGCTCATTAGAATAATGATATATTTAACATACCAGACAGATTTTGTGAAAAGGTAAATGAAGCCGTAAATAAATGTGTGCATTTGACAGTGATCCAGATATTATTACAACATATCATAGTTTTTTGGCTCACTCTTTATTTTGCCAGGGAGTATTCTGAAAAATATCATTTGATTGAGAATCCTAAAATAGTTTTCTGCAAGACTCATTGGGACATCAGTGATATGTTTTCCCAAATTATGCCAATATTGATTAAAAAAAACAACAAAAAAACATGAAAATCCTTGATCCTTGATTTTTGTGCTACATTTGTGGAAAGACAAGTTTCATAAACTGTTGCAAAATATTATTATTTTTGAATATACCCTATGATATATACATACATTCATTATAAGACCTTCCTAATGGATAGTGGAAACCTGTGAACTCTAAATGGGGCCAGATGACGACTGACAAATATAAAGTTTGAAAGCTTTTTCATACATTTTTGTTTTACTTCTACTTTATATTCCTTTGTCTGATTTGATACATTTTCATACTTGATTCTAGATGTTGTTTTTAATCCAATATTCTATACTAGTAGTTTTATTTTTATTATTTACCATATCTGTAATACACTTGGAGTTACATTATAATAAACTGCTGTATAATTTCAATCTGAGCCACTGTTGTTGGGAAACAATAAACTTGCTGTCAAGCTTCCTCTTTCAGCAATCTTATAAACTGTCTAGATGTGTAATTCCTCACAAGTAGCATCAGTGAGTCTCATCAAGTTTTCTTCTTGAATTTGCTCTTAAAAAGACCTTAAGGAAACTCTACTAAACTGTTGTTAAACCACAGAATTGTTCGCACTTGTGTTCTTATCCCATTGTTCTCATAAACTGAATGGAACCTCCAATTACTGCAGGGCCACATGCACAAACAAATTACACAGAAACAAATCACACACATAAATAGAAAAGTTGAGATGTCAAGAATGGGCCCGATGAGAGTATGAAAAATACACCAGATTCCAAACATAAAAACAAATAATCATATTTAGTCACATAAAATAATAGAAGACACTATTACTTTCTCAGTGAACACTATCCACTGGTATTTTTGTGAATAAGCAATTTTTTCCAACAATGTTAAAGAAGAAAAAACACGATCTCAGTATGACCCAAACATTTTCACAGATAAACTCAACACTCTGCAATCTCTATAACAAAAATGAATACAATTAGAAAATAGATAGAAATAAAGATCTGCACCTATTTCATTTATTCTTTCTTGAGATTAATTTATAGTGTAAATGCATTTTAAAGCCAGAAGTCTACTTTAGGTGTCACCAATTGAAACAATTCAATTACGCTGGTTCAACTATTTTCTTTTTTCAGTGTGATGAAGATACATGTTTTTTTTTTCTTTTTTTAAATTGATAAACTTCATAAAAAATATATTATTGTAATTTAAACAGATTAATTTATCAACTGTAAAATTGAATAAAAACATAGAAAAATAACAAGATATTTTGCACAAACATGTCTGCAGCCAAAGGTGCTCACAGATGCTCTTGAAGTAATGAAAAAAAAAAAAAACATTGGCAATTTTGAGAATCTTCATGAAAACTGTGTAAGTGAGTTTTAAGAAGGAATTTCTTCCTAACAACGGTCGGTGAATGAGGCTCCTTGTTGTTTCTTCATTAGATAAGATGCAATACAAAATGTACCCAATCAGGTCACGTCTGAGCAGAGACGGCTGGTCAAGGTTGTCGGGAGGAAGTCAGTCATCGCGTTTTATTTTTTCTTCTTCTTCTTACATTTATAATCTGTATCGGCCTACATTCCAAACAGATCACAACAGGACTGGAGGGGATGGCGGCAGACTAACCAAAACAAGCAGCGGTTGCTGCTGTGGCGTCTGAATGGGAGGACGTATCAATGTATCAAGGAGCTGTTGAAGACATCATAAGACTTTGTTATGTGCTGTGCTGGATGGGGAATTCAGGGAGTTTCTGGTTGTTTGAGCAGATTTGTTCAATGGCCAAAGTCTGTTTCCTGTCCTTGCATCTCTTGATGTTTTGCCACATAATTGTGCACGGGGGAGGGTAAAGGAGGCGGTAACCCCCCTTTATGCACTAATTGTTAATAAAATGCACACTTAAAGTGCCCTTTAATATGTCTAAATGTGTGCAAACATGCCCTTTTAAAAAATGCACTAAAGTGTCCTTTTACATGTGCACTACAGTACCATTTTAAACATCTAAAGGTGCACAAATGCACCCTTTTAAATATCTAAATATGCTTTAAAGTGTCCTTTTAAATGTGCATTAAAGTACCCTCTTAAACACCTAATATGCAGTACCTTGATGTACCTTCTTAAATATCTAAATGTGCACTAAAGTGCCCTTTTAAATTTATAAAGATGCACTAATAAGTCCTTTTAAACAACTAAACATGCACTAATGTATACCTTGAGTAGTCCAGTTAGACTAAATTAGATTTTAATAATGTACAATTCATATAGATAATATACAGAAAATACACTGTAGGTGCCCTTTTTCCCTTTTTCCCCCCACCCTGTAAAAAAATCTGTTCACGCCACTGTTTTGCCACATTAAAAATGAACCGTTTATTTCAGTTATATACAACACTGAAAGCAAAGCAGGTTTGTGCTATTAAAAAATCAGCAAGCCAGCTTATTTAATGCCAAAGAAAGGTTTCAGAATGTTTTTCCGCTGCAGCTGTGAGCTGATGATCACTAACATATTATCCTGTGTTTTGATCCATTGTTGTTTATGCCCTATGGAAAAAATGAGAATGCAAGCATCAGCAATTTTGCAGAATTTGAGAACAGTGTGTGGCTAAACAGCAAAGTTGTAAACTGAACCATGATGTTTGGGTATGCAACACATTCATATAATGTGTGCAAACAGCCTGGTTAGCCTCATAGCATAATTGCTTAGGTTATATTTTGGCAAATATGACATAGATAGTGAGATATAGATCTCACGAGACTGATGTTGTGGATGGGTCTGTATTGTTGTGGGACAAAAGGCCTAAAACCCGGGTCAGAGGTCACGCCCTAAACCAGTCCAAAAAGATGGAGAGCATTGGAATAGATTCTTGTGAGAAGAAGCCTACAAATCGTTGGAGAAGAGAAAGAAAGAGTCTGACAAGACGTGTCCAGTGATTATCCGAAGACAGAATCTGGAACACAAACCTTGGCAGAGGACAGATATGTCAGACACACTCCAGAAGCTACCCATCCTTCAAAGTGGAGCACATCCTCGGATTTCAAAGTTAGAAGAGATCATGGTGGGAACCCAGCCGGCCACCGGAGATATTAAGAGACTTTTGGCAAACCCCCTCGGTGTTCCAGCTATGAGAAGAGATCCTACAGGAAGATGGACGTCATCGTTATGTGGGTGGGGTTTTTGACACTGTTCGTTTTTTAAAATAATTTTTATACAAGAGAAGTCATGTTGGGTGGTGACTTCTTTCATCAGCACATCAAGAAAAAAACAATATGAAGTCAAAAAAGATGAAAACTGATATATATTGTTATAACAACTTGTAGACAGGGCCATAGGCCAGGAATTCTCAATTACTAAAGTCAACATTCTTTATATAATATACAATATATTGGAATACTGAGTCATAATTAGGCAATAATGTATATATATGACCTAAGATATGCCATGTTTAGTCACATTATTTACTACTTATATCCATCCAAACATCCAAATCATAGCCTATTTATGGATAATTCATACTGTGACTGAACATGACCTTAAAATATTCATTGCATGTCCTTTCACATTTTAGCCTAGGCTACACTTACAGTAGATTACAGTAGCATCTCTATTGGCTATCTGTTGATGCACCTGTAGGCTATTTCACTATTTTTCCTCATTCTCTTACAATAATATCATTTTCATGTTGCCTGGTTATCCTCCACCCTTCTTGCTGGACGAAATGCTAACTTCGATTAGCTCTGATTTATTTAAATGCTAAAAATAGACGTGCATTCAGCAGTCACGACAGTGGTTACTTTCACTTTTAATGAGTCAAATATATGAGCATCTCTCTCATGTTAAAAATCATCAATGCTAACTTTGATTAGCTTTGATTTCTACTTGCTGCAATGTAGCCTAAAGGGGAAAAAATGATAATGAAACAAAACCTAAGGAAAAATATAGAGCTCAGTGTCCTCAATGGTGGTGAAGACAGAAAACAAAAATGTGATGGTCTGATGTTAATCTCAAAAACTGTTTACTGTTTCGTTTCAGATTTAAAAATACACCCAGTCCAGGTATTCTGCCCACATGATCTGAAGCTGTGCTCTTTATGGGGGTTAGTCACGACTTACTGAATCGCGTGTCATTAATTAAACCTTTGAAATGGCGGCCAAGCTAATGATATGACCAATGAAATGACAGCCACATGCCGCGATGAGACGTCAGGATGTCAGATCATCGCCTTGTTGACTCTGAGGAGAGTGGGTGGGGGGTTGTGGGTGGGGGGGATCAGCTTGCAGCTCCCCCTCCCTTTATAAGACTTCATGGAATCAGTGTAACTTCAGAGGGGTCAGGGAGCAGACAGCGGAGGGCTGCAGGCCAAAGCTGCTCCCTGGAATATTCTGGAAGGGGAAAAATACCGTGTAGAACAAACAACATCCCCCTCCCCTCCCAAAAAAAGAGCGGCCTTGTTACGTCTGACCCGCCCCCCGCTTGTAATTCAGGGTTTCACCAAATCGACTTGTTGCTTTGTGCCGCATATGATCTGATCTCCCTTTGTTTCCCCCCGGGCTCTGCGGCTCTCTTTGTCTGTGACTCTTCCCTCGGTACAATGGAGGCTCCACACGGAGCCCAAAAGACATGACGTCAGGGGCAGATGATGGATTTTTAACAAACGGGCCCATCGGTATCTTTTTGAGCCGGCGTCACGGGAACTGGATCTCAATGTTAGGGTAAACAAACAGAACCTGCGTCAAAGCAGGCCCCCAAATCATTTTTATAAACACCTGCTGGCCACCAAACACTGACATTTAGAGTGCGCATCGCTTTCTCAGTTCGCCAACCTCTGGCAAAGGGAGCGCGACAGTTTATTTTAGACTCCGTCTGCACAGTTTCTGACAGTGAATTACTGCAGCACTGCTGCTCCGTCTAGGAGTGGAAACATCCAGTATGTTTTTATTTTGTTCTCGAGTACAGTTCAAATTTGGATTCAGGCGTTTACTCAGCAGAAGGCATCTACTAGATCATTTCTGAAAAGTAATGTATGAAAAATTAGTTAAAGGTGATAATGAGCCTGTAGGGCCTGTCTGCACAATCCCAACATGAGTTTAAAATGATAAAAAATGTCTCTTTTTTCAGCTTTGAGGAGAAGATTCAATTGACTTTTAAAATTCTTTTAAAATTTCAAATTGTTACTCATACAGCTTTCTTTTTTTCAAACGACATGATAGTAGACAACTTAGACAAAAGGTTTAATCAAGTGTTTCCTCTCAAATGATATCATCAACTTCCTTACTCCTGAGAAGCAAAGTTAGTATATATATATATATATATAGTTTATATATATAGTTACTATATATATATATATATATATATATATATATATATATATATATATATATATATATATCATTCAAGTCTCTAGCATAATCCTCCAAAAAATTTTGTACGTGGGATAAATAATAGCATCTATAATAGCCATTAAAATGCTATTTTCTGCAAAGAAAAGAGTACAAAATGAAAAAAAACAGATACATAACATGATTGTTAGTGACTCATATCTGATATTAATATATGAATAAAATCTTTGGGAAAAAATCTGGGTTTAAATGGGTTAAAATATAAGCGTGCCAGGGTGTAAGGACCAGGTGTAAAGTCAGCCGAGGCCGTGTCTGTCTGCTGAAAACACAGAGTTGGTCAGACAGTGCAAATGTCTTCCCTCTGTGTTACATGTGTAGAAAGGCATACAGCACACATGTTATTTTCCCTCCTATGCGAACGGCGCACGTGGCCATGTTGTTTGGCTGAGAGGAGCTGGCGTCCCGCCAGGTCTGCAGGGAGAAACTCTCTCCTCCTTAATGTGACAAACATGAAAGCAGCGCTGAGGAATGTATTTTTCTTGGAAAGTGAGCAAGATTAGCACATAGGGCTGCTCTTAGAGCTGCAGAGCAGGAAAACAATAGCAGAGGAGAGTAGTAAGTTTTGACTCAAGCGTATTGCCCAATCGTCTTGTTTTCCAGGGCCAAAAAGAACACGATGTCCCACCATGAAGGCGAAATAAGGCAGATGTAAATAGTGTTAAAGCAGGCGGGCGGGGGGTGTGGCTGGGCTGTATATCAGCTATCCTGGTGGAAATGTATAGAAGGAGGAACTAGAGGTGAACTCAGGCCTTCAGCAGCACTGGATACTTTGCAGTTTGAGAACATTTTCAAACCAGCACAAGTTACTTTTTACTATATTCAATCAATAGAAAAATCTGTGTGATTATTTAATTGGGTCCTTTATAATCTCCTCTTAAACATCTTATAGAATATATTATTCATGTTCTGCAATGATCCTCAGTGTGTTTTCTATGATTTTATGGACAAATAATTGACCTTTGAACTCTTATCTAATTAATCATTGAACTTTGCATTACAGATAATTTGTCTTATTTCCCTGTTTTTCTGATTTGGATCAGTTTGCTCTTATTTTAGATTCCTTATGATTCCAGGTTTAAGTACAATAACCTTTGTGGTTGTAGAGATATTCAATATTTATTATCATTTATATGAGCTCTTCCATGAAAAATGAAAAAGACTCACACTAATACTGAAACTATCAAATAATTGGACAAATAATTGACCTTTGAACTTTTATCTTATTAATCATTGAACTTTTAAGTTTTAAATAAAGTACTTTTTTATCTGTAGTAAAAGACAATGTTAGATTTTATGAATTGATTCTAACACTTCCGTTGTCACGCCACATGTTGTCGATTTCTTTTGATACCAGGTTTTTGTGGTTGTAGAAATATGACATATTTATTATGATTTATAGCAGGAAAACTGAAAAAAATAGGCCTGGAGACAGCTGTTAATAATTAGCTGGACAGTGTCTCTAATTCTGAAGCAGTGGTCCCATCCAAGGAAAGTGTCAAAATATGCTGATACTGAGCAGCAGCTGAAACACTCAACAAAGCATTTAATCAAATTTGCACTGCTGTATCAAGCCCTATTCTAGGAGGGGAGGGTTTGTTTTGACACAGCTTGTGTAATTTCAGTCGCACGGAAGGAAATTATTATTAGCTGTAATCAGCCTACTACACATGATCATTTCAGACTTCAGACTTTTTTTTCTCCTTTCTTTTTTCCCCCTCTTGCAGCCAGTGAACTGCGAGCTGCTGTCCTGGGCTGCTGTGATTGGTCGGCTTCTTTTTTCGACATTGTTGGCACCGTTAAGCTGCTGAGATCAGGCCAATCAGGGTGTGAGAAATAGACAAAACTAAAGCTAAATAGAAAAAAACAGGAACTAAAAAAACAACAGAAAATAAAATTCACATCAGATTAAATATTCAAACACAACAGAAAGTAAAATTGTTCTTATGTGAAAGTGGAAGCATTTGGACTGATGGGTATTTCACTTTATAATTAACGGCTCAATGTTGTCATGGCAACCGCTTGACCTATGCAGGTAGAAACAATGGAAGAGCTCATTTTACTGGTGTTTACTTCGTGTTCTATCAACCGTTTCCTGATGTCTGACTGTTCAAATGTTATCAGCTCATTAAATAGCTGTTATCTGGGCATTCAGGACCTATAGATTGGAGGTTGTGTGGCCCTGTTTTACTAATTGGCTCAGTAGTTAGAGATGCCATCAAGTGGCCGCAGTAATTATGACCCCAGGAAGTGATGGAGTTAATAATTTCACAACAAACTCGCTTCCTTAGGAGAAGGATAGTTTTCCAGTTGCCATTTTTAACCCATCTAAGCCTACGAGCCTTTAAGTCTATGACTGTCATTTTATACTTAAAATAAAAAATGTCACTCATACAGTTTTTTTTTCCTAACTGCAACTTAGACAAAAGGTTTTAAGCCAAAAAATTAAGTCTCCAAGTGCTTCCTGTCATATGACGTCATCAACTTCCTGCCTCTTCTTCCTGAGAACATGGCGGAAACAAACCCTCCCAGAAAGAGCTCATTATATTTAGATTATTATGATTTCCAACCCATGTATTTAATGGTTCAAGTCAGTTTTGCACATGCGATAAATAGGTTTTGTTATTAGGCATATTGGTGCAAGCAGCAACTATAATAGCTATTAAAATACTATTTTCTGTGAAGAAAAGAGTTACATGATTGTTAGTGACTTAAATGATATAATTATATACATGAAATCTTTTAATAAAATCTGGGTTTAATTTGACGCATATCATCATCTTTTCTGAACTTGACCAAATCTTAACCAACATAAAACATTATTATTTTGTCTTTCTATAACACTAGCACAGCATAATGTAGCAGCATATTACTGGTTCCTATTCAAATAGGTTGATATATACCTATACCTATATTACTATGTGTGCTGTAGTGATGACAGCTGATAATGTCCATTCAATGAACCGGTACCATCTGGAATAGGTACAATACAATAATACAATCAGCAGAAATCAATAGGGGAACTTCATCCAAAGTCTAAACAGGCTACTCATGTACATTTAGAAGTCAGCTGCTCACTCATTCACAATTCTGTGAGCAATCCATCAATGAATCGTTATTAGTAAGGTCAGTGACAAAAATGTGATGTGCTGTAACACTAAAAACTCGGTACCAGATAGTTTAACGCTGAATGAATTAAAATATTATTATAATTATTATATTAAACAATGTATTACTATTATAACTACTTGACTTTGCACTAAAATCTTTTGTATGAAGGATCAATATCAACATTTTGTGGTGATGTTGGTCTCAGCAGCAGATGACTACTGCTAAATACTAAATACTACAACTAAACTAACTAAATACTAACATATTTTTTAATGAGAACTAATCTGACCTCCTGCGTGTGAGCAAACTGCTGATGATGTTTGTAGATCTGCAGCTTAAATTGTTTTCCTTTACTCACTGGAGCTTTGCCTTGTTGTTTTTCTTTCGGTTTTCATTTTAGTCACTTCACATGATTGGATTCATTTTAGCTGCAATGTCTTATGTAATGCATTTCGTAACTTTATATATCAACAGATGTCTCAGAATCAGCAGCAAAATCTGTACTTCCTCCAGTGCTGGAATGCAATAACAAGTACTTTTCTTACATCACATTTTGTGTTACTTTACTTAAGTATTTATAGTTACAAGTTACTTTCAGCATTTAACCACTTCGGTCCTAGGCCTATTTTTTCAGTTTTCCTGCTATAAATGATAATAAATATGAAATATCTCTACAACTACAAAGGTAATTGTACTTAAAACTGGTTTTAAAAGAAATCTACAACATGTGAGGTAACGACAGAAGAGTCAAAATCAATTTATGTTGCAGTGACAGAGCAAATAGTTAGAATATTGCAAAAAATCCAATTATATTAAACTTTTTTCTTAGTGTATTGATGATGTAGATATTGATGATATATATTGATGCTGTAACAGTAACATTGTGTTTTGCTACAAATAAAAATACTGTTTTTTGTGTTGTAGCTGAGGTTTTCTCATGCGATATATGAATAAAAGTCAATGCTATAAATAATTTATTATTATATAAAAAGATATGATACACCCATATATTTTGATGCATCTTCAACAATAAATTGCTTTTACATGTATTTTTATTGATAAAAACTAATAATATAATATACTATACTATTCTAAAAGCAGATGCATAATGAGTACTTTTACTTTTTGTACTTTAAATACATTTTTCTGATAACACTTCTGTTGTTTTGAGTCCCTTCTCTCATGTCACCTTTGCAGAGTCACTATCGCTTTGACCCTTGACCTTTTTCTCGCTAGTTTCCTGTTACTGCAGGAATCAAAGTCTGCTACTCTCCAGCAGCTCTAAATACGGGTGTTTGGTAAATACCTAAAATGCACATGTTATTGTGAGTGTAATTTGATTCGGTCTGTCTAGGACTTGTTGTTGCCCCACTATAAGACGCTCCTTGTTTGAAGTGTTGTTGTTTGGAGGCTAACTCCCTGCAGGGAAACATGATGGACTGTGGTTGGTTGAGACGTGGGGAGGTTGAAGCCTGCAGAATATCACAGAAAACAACAAATCTGTTCTTCTTTTTCATTGTTTATGTGTCGAAAACAGAATAACTAACTAGTTCAAACATTTGCATTGCAGAGACACATGGTTATTGTTGCAGTGTGTTAATAATAGTACAGTGAAGAATTTTAAAAAGAGTTAAAGAGGTAAGAGCCAAGAAGATAGAGATATTTTTCAATTTTTTAACACTCTTAACATGTCAGTAGATAAATATGCTTCAGGCAAGTGTCTGTTTATGATTATTGGAACAATGAGAATAGTTTCAATAAAACCTCAGTTTTGCTTTTAAAATGCTCGAAAAAATATGCAGAACACAGACCAATCATGTTTTTATTACTTATAAGGGCCTAAATAGTAGTAGTAGTAGTAGTAGTAGTAGTAGTAGTGGTAGTAGTAGTAGTAGTAGTAGTAGTAGTAGTAGTAGTAGTAGTAGTAGTATATATATATATATATATATATATATATATATATATATATATATATATATATATATATATATATATATATATATATATATATATATATATATATATATATATATATATATATACAAAATACATACAAAATATATATATAAAAAATACAAAATTCTCATGATAAAACACAACCTTCAGTCATGAGACAATGATGCTCACATGTCAAATGTCCATGTGCAAACAGGATATCCTGGTCATGTGACCTCATAAATTGTATGTCCTTCAAAATAAAAGCCCCCTTTTCATGCCTAGCTGTAAAAACATAGATTTTATATCACAGCTTTTTAGAAAATGAAGACAAAGTAATTGCATATCACTATGCATTAGAGGATTAATATGCATCTACTATACTATACTACTATAGTCAAGGCCTCTGTATCCATTCATTGAAGATTACATAAATTATAAAACCTCCCTATGATCATTTAATGGCTAATGAGATATTTAACCATTGGCCTGACTTCCAGTTGAATTCAACTGGATCTTGGATCAAATATACGTGTGATATGTTCATCACACTGCACTTAATGTCCAGTTCTAAGCATCAAGACAAAAAAAATCAATCAATCAACAATCTATCTGTGGTATCCGTGTAGTTTTGAAGCTCGTTGATTTTCCCTTAGAGAAAGACACTCATCTGTGACTTAAGATTCCTCTGTGCTTTGTCCTGTAGTTGTCAGGGAACCTTCATGCCTCGCAGCTTATGGAAAAGAATGTTTATCTTTGGTTTGTGCATGACACGATCAATGAACCACAATCCTGTTTTTTTATGGTTTCATGGTTTGAGCTCCAGACTTCCTCCAGACAGAACCAACCAGCCGCTATGGTACAGTCTATGTGCTGGAGAACAGTCCATTTTAAGGCATTTCTTAGAAATGTGTGGTCAAACAGTGGAGAACGGGTTATATACAACTCTCAGATCCCTTTTCTCAACATAATCCTGTTCAACATGGTGTCCCACATGGTCAGTTTGTGGTCAACTTCCTTTCCTTATCCTGCCAAATCTATAGATAATATAACACATCCAACAAAGAGAACAAAGGCTGTCTCTCTGTGGGTTTTTAATTATCTTCACCTCTGAGAGCTCATCCTCTTATGGTTTACCCCTGAGAGGAAGGGCTGCCCTGGGTTCTGACGTCAGACTTTATGGGTAAGTAAACAAAGACTAATCGAGGGAAGAGCCACCATGTAAACAGAGCTGTTGTCAATGTCAACAAGATTTAGACGTAGAGAAAAACACGAGCTGAGGATAAGTTTGGAGATTTGAGAAAGTGAAAGAATAGGAGGGGACGGCATGGGCAGTAGCATGTCGTATATCTGCTTTTTTTTCCTCCCATGAAAATACCACTTACACCACTCTATCAATACCACTGCATCAATAAAGTCATGTTTAAATGCTGTAATTTCGAAAATGTGTCATGATTTGACGACGTCTCCTTTGTGAATTTTAAATGACACATGATGGGAGCAAACACAGAAATGATGTGAAACCAAAAACACATAAACACATAAAACAAATGTAACCAACAAATAAATGCTGCAGGATAAAAATGCTGCGATCACAGAAAAGAAGCAGAAGAAAAAACTTAGAAACCAACAAAAAATGCAAAAGAAAAATGCTGCAAATAGCAATAAAAAACACACAAAACCTGGACTGGATTCTATGGTTAACTTAAAGTTTTACTGAGCAAGATTTTGTCAGGAAGGAATTCATCTCCTGTCCAAAACTGCTACCTGGTCTCAAATAAACGCCTCATCTGTTCTTATCTTATTTGGTAATATACTGTATTCATGGTTAAAGGGACAACATGTAATTTTAATTCATTTTAATTTTACAAAAGACAGAGTTGGTGATGTCATGATGTAGCGTGGGATCATGGGAGTTGTGTTGCTCTCTGGGGCTGCTGCCTGAGCTAATGCTAACATTAGCATCTGCATGTTCCAGGCCATAACTTAGGTTTATTATTTTTTTTCCGTCATTTCAGTTTGGATGTTACATATCAGGCCTTTAAGGTGATAATTCTAAAGATTCAATTTCTTAAAAAAGTACATGAAAAGCCCGACAAGTTAATAGGTTAATAGGTTTGGGGTCACCCAGACAATTTAGTGTTTTTCAAGAAAAGTCACTTTTATTTACCACTATGAGTTGTAAAATAATAAACTTTATTAAAAAAACTTTATTACATTAACCTTCTGATGCAATTAGCAAACACATTGTACCATTAGAACACTGCAGTGATAGTTGCTGGAAATGGTCCTCTATACACCTATGTAGATATTGCACTGAAAACCAGACATTTGCAGCTAGAATAGTCATTTACCACATTAGCAATGTATAGTGTATTTCTGGTTAGTTTAAAGTTGTCCTCATTGAAAAAATAGTGCTTTTCTTTAAAAAAATAAGACATTTCTAAGTGACCCCAAACTTTTAAACGGTAGTGTAAATGAGATAGACATGTCTCTGCACCTTTATGAACAAAAACGTGTAAAAATAAAAGACAAAACAAAAAAAACATTAGCCTCAAGTGTGCTTTTTATCATTTTTTAATCACACTGTCGTTTTCTGTGTCTCCCCTGTGTCTCTTATGTGTGTCCTTTCCCACAGAAAAACCCATTTACAGCAGCAGTGACCTAGGTTGTTTGTAGGAATTCCAGACTTCTTGGAAGTCTGTGTAGGCAAAGAAAACGAGCATCGCTGTCAGCAAGTGATTTAATCCTGTTCTGGTCGCATTAACCTGTTTCTTTTTTCTTGTGGGTGCCTGAAGCCTTTTTTTTACAGCAGTCTCCGTATATGACTGTAAGGATGACATGTATTAGGGTTTTAACTGGATCGCTTCTTGCCCTGGGGGCTTTTTCTCTCTTCTTGTATGAACATGAGGAAGTTTACAAAAAAAGGTTCTACTCTACTTATCAAACTATAGAGAAACAGGAATATGAGAAAGACACTGTAAGTAGCTGCATCAGTGAGTTTTAGGCCATTTTCAGTTATGGTGATAAATGTGATTTCTCACAGGCGAACAATGTGATTGACTTTGATAAACAGTGCAATCTTTATCTTTGTGCCCAGTTCACAAAAAAGTTTACAAAAAGGTACATTTAACAAGTAAAACCCATCATTTCTAACCTTTGCCTTCTCATTTTCTCAAACTGAGACGTATTGAGCTCCAGTCTCACTATTGTTTTGCTTGACTTTCTGTGATGTAACTGACAGAAATGTGTGTATGACTCAATGGTGACATGTTACTGAAAACCACAGGTCACTTACAACAACAAAAGTAAATGCGGTCTTCTCAGTCCTCTAACACAGGGATTCTCAATTGTTGTAAACCCCTAAACTGACACTAAGTAGACCACAGACCACCATATGATAGGAGTTTTAAATGTTTGGATACAAAAAAACATGGCTAAAATGGTAGAATTCTGTCATGGATGCAGTTATCAAGAAAAGAAATGATTATCATTTTTTCTTGGGGCCCCCTGACCCCCTTAAGGACCCCTGAGGTCCCCGGACCCCACTTTGAGAACCACTGCTCTGAAAGGAAAGCCTCCCACAGAAGTAAAAAAAAGAGAAATAGCACATCACATAAAGTCCTGCTTAATTTTAAATGGAATTAAAATGTATGTGTGAAGCAGTTGTTTCAGGATTGCTCAATCCTAGAAACAAAAAGTTTGTACAAAATAGTTTTGAGTTAATAAAGTCAATGAAACACTTACATACTAATTGCCCAATTACCCCACAGGCTTAAGATATCATGAATGCTGGGACTTGTTGGTTTTCTGAGAATCTACTGCACCTACTAGTAAATAGTTTGCCATATAACAAATATAATAAAAAACCTGGATTAATCTGGTTAGTCACATTGGTCTGCTATTTTTTTAACACTACTGTATATATATGCAGTGATGCAGTGTGTGTGTTTGTTTTCTGACCACAGGCAGTCTTGGTATGTGCAGCTCCAGGAGACCGGAGCATACAAGGTGTTTTTGCCTCGCTGCTATTGGCTGCTGTGGGATGAGGTGGTGTGATGCTGGACACTGGGTGGTGGGCGGGTGGGGGGGGGCGGCAGCATCCCTGACTCATGACCCGGTGTTTACGGGTGCACGTGGAGCCGTCCTGCACCGACCTGCGTGGGCCCCCTGCGTGAACGTCAGCCAACTTTACAGTGTCACTGTGAAGTTCTGCAGGGAAGCATTAGGTAGGAGGTTTGTTCCTCTGCTGCAGGGCGTGTTACTGGAGCGTTCTGTTCACACTTCAGCTGAAAGTTTCCTAGAATACCACGTCTTGTTCCTGCCACGTGAGTCAGGTCTGTGCTAGTGGCTGAGTTTTGATAAACAGGTGATATCCAACCTTTGTTCCGGCCAGTAGCCTGAAGAAACCTCCATGAAAGGTAGTTTAAAAGCAAATATCTGCATATTAGGTTATAGATTCCCCCCCCACCCAATGCTTTTAAAGACATTATAACTAAAGATTTCCCAACCTAAGGCCAGGATGCTGATGTTGCAGACTCTAATGTAAATACGTCATGTTGCAGCCGTTAAGCATAATTAAATTCCACACATGTATGATTGTGCCAAGAAAGGCAGCTCAGACTCTAGAAGCTGTGTTTATGCGCAACAGCAAACATGTTTTGGGAGAAATGTGCCACAGCCTGAATGACTTTTGTGTCTAACATAATGAGCGGATCTGCTGTGTGTACAGCACACGTCCATCCACCGCTGCTCAACAATCTACTGAACGGATCCGGCAAAAAAAACACTAAACAAAACAGTGGAAGCAAACATTTGACGTGGGAAGGAAAAGATGCCTGCCAAGAGGGTTTGTTCTTTTATTTAAACTCTATTTAAATCTCAATAGAAGATGAATCCGCTTGTGATACATGTGCCAACTTATTCTTTACCCCTCGTTTGCATGATAAATATTACTTAGACATGAATATTTTTAATGTTTTCATTACTTAAAATGGCCTAAATATTAGATATATTTAAGACATATTAGAAAAAGTTGTAAACATAGTCTCAGGATAGTTTCATGCTATGTCAATGGGACTCCAATAGGTTGTATGCACTAGGAATTGCTTATTGTTGTCTTATGGTAAAACATCTATTTTAGCATATTATAAAGAAAAACTATTTTAAAAAATGAATTTAATTCAAGTTCACTTTTTATTCAGGGAATTTTTTTTCCTAAATTCTGAATAAAAGACAACCTTTGGTTGTGAGACAGTGATGCTCACATGTCAAATGTCCATGAGCAAACAGGACATCCTGGTCATGTGACCTCATGAATTGTCCTTCAAAATAAAAGCCCCCTTTTCACATCTAACTGTAAAAACATAGATTTTATATCACAGCTTTTTCTTTTTTTAGAAAAAAGCTGTTGGGCCTTTTGATAAATTAGCTGCACGGCTTGGTTTTTAGGGTAATATCAGTTCTGTCACCTATGACATTCCCTGTAATTGCTTATTATGTGTCTTATGTGTCAAAGATTATTTTTTATTCAGAATTCTGTAAAATTTTCACCAAATAAAAGATTGAAATCACAATCTACAGTAAGTAAACTTTATTATTTATTTATTTAAATAGATAGATTTAAATGTATTCAATTTATAGATTTAATTTATTAGAAATAGATTTGTTGCAGTATGGCAACAATATGCTATATAAATTATGGAAAACCCCTAGTGTATACAACCTAATGGAGTCCCATTGACTTACATAGTATGAAACTATCCTGAGACTATGATTACCATTTTTTCTTATATAGCTTTTAATATATCTATTATTTAGGCCATTTTAAGCAATGAAAACATTAAAAACATTCCTTACTATGACTAAGTAATATTTCATGCGATAGGATAGGTTGCAATAGATAATGTGTGCACAGGAAGGAATAAAATACATTTAGAATAAGAAGAGTTGAGTATGACGTTAATTAGAATAGTAGCAATATATTCTTATATATGTATATTTACATGTTGTACTGTTTAATACCGCAGTAATAAAATGGCTTTATGGTCACTCTGTCCTGACCTTTGCATCTCTTTAAGCGTAGCTGCATGTGATGTACCTGTTAAATAACCGTATTACTGTGCAGGTCCTAGAATTCATTAAGTCAACTTCACTAACCTCAGTTTTTTTTATGTCCGCTATCTTGGGTGTTTTCCACCTTGTGGGAGGCAGCAGGTTACCCAGCTGTGCAGAGCTGTAAAGTTGACTGGTGTGTGAAATACAAACAGTTGAGAGGAGGAGAAGCAGAGGCTGAGATAAAAAGAAAGAAAAGGCAGAGGATTTAAATGGTCCTGGTATCACCGTTCATGCCCTGAAGTCAAATATGTTTCTGTAGGGACTCTATTTTTAGTGGGTTTGAACAGGGAACATGTTTGCTGTGACCTGACTCTGACTCTTTCATTGGCAGCATCAACATGTGAGTTTAGAAAGATAAAAGCCTCGCTCCAACGTACATTTTGTTCCTTTCTGTAACCACAGCTTCTTCTAGACAAGAGGAAGTAAACACATGCTATACCAGCTTCACCTCAGCAGTGGTGATTTAAACATTTAAAGGGCTTTTAAATCCACAGTGCTTCTCAATCTTTTTTAACATTAAGGACATTTAAACTAACAAAAGACCTTGAACCTCAAGACTGAAACTGCTATAATTAGTAATAAATAAATAAATAATGACTCATTACATACATTACTCACAATAAGATATTGTGTTCTGAGTGCTTTTCCTATGTGATCTGAATTGTAATGATATAAGTACAAGTTTCCATTGTTATTACTAATAATGAATGAGAAGAAACACCATTTTCATTAGTTTAATATTTATAACCCCAAATATGTATGAAATCCACTGCATCTCTCACAATATCCCTGACTTATTGTGAGTATGGTAAATATATATACCAGTATGTGTCTATATATATATATGTATATATATATATATATATATTCATTTTTCTTATTATTTTCCCATTTATCTGGTTTTCCATTTTATTTATCAATTTTAAAATGTATATTTATTTATGTCCTCATTCTCTCCATTAATTTTTGCCTCAATATATAAAATGGAAAATAAAATTTGAAGTTAAATAAATTCATGTAAAAATAGAAAATAATAATCAAATTATAGGAAATAAATACTAACATATTAATCCATATTTTTATTTACATTAAATTATTGGCCGTCCTCTTTACAAATGGTTCTACATTCTGTCTTTGTGTATAACAACAAAAATAAAAGATAAAAGATTTGGCCATAATCAAAATAGTGGGATAATGACAAAGACACAAATGGGCGCGGCACATGTGGATAAGTTTGACTGGACTCATATTTTTGATCCTGAGACTGACAGTTTAAAAAGTTATCGATTAAAATGTAAAGTTTGTGCCGTACATATCACACCATCGGGTTCACAGAAACACACCCGCCATGTGTGAAGTGGTTTGAAGGAACAGTTGTCGTGATGTGTGAAGAACATACAGTCAGACAGAGATTCTTCACATTATATAGAGAACAGCTGATGTCTCATTTTGAACATATCGTTAGCATCGTAGCATCCATCCATCATTAGCTGCTGGTGACTTGTTTGTGTGTTAACGGACGTTTGCGGCACCTCGCTCCAGATGTGAAGCCAAACATGTGGCTCCGTGCAAACATTTATTCATCAGAGTGTTTTTGACGACGGCAGACGGAGGAGGCCGATGGCATGGTTGCCGTGACGATCGTACTCACTGCTGAGATTTAGCAGGCTCTTCCCACGGAAAACACTCGCTCTAAATGGATCCCAGATGATTCTGTACATAGCAGAACCGTTTTCTGAGTCTACGGCATGTGGAGTTAGCATGTGGAGTTAGCATGTGGAGTTAACATGTGGAGTTAGCATGTGGAGTTAGCATGTGGTGACAGGTCTGCTTTATATTTAAGCTGCGAGGGACAATAGGAGGCAACTGGAAAGATGGATGGACCATGGTCAACTCTGCTGCTGTCCTCAGGTTTAGGAAGGAAGGAAGGAGGAAATGATTGAGGGCGAGAGAAAGAAGGAAGAAAAATGAGTGAGCGATGTTAATTTTTTAACAGAAAACATCAGTGTTCTGAGTCCTTATTTTGATTCAGTTGGTCCTGATGACTATTTCACCTCTTGTGAGAAGTGAAACTAAAAGTACTGACAGGTATTTAAATGCTGCTGATGTGATGAGCAGATTGTTGCAGCGCTGCAGAGCATCGGTGGTTTAGACAAACCTCATGACGCATGGCATCGTTATTTGAAGATGCTGCTGACAGACACTGTGGTTCAGCTCAATCTCCAGCTCTAAAAACAATCTGTCATTACATCTAGTACAAATCCCCATTTGAACCTCTGAAAGTGTAGCTGTGTCACAGGGAACATATTTACACAGGTTATCACCTCAGCTTGGACTGAGATAAGAGCTGCTATTGTAAAGTGTTCAGCGTTACTAATACAAGCATAAACACAGCTCAGGGCTGTTGGTATAGCGACAGCTCTCTATAGCACTTTCTTCATTTATCATTTTCATTTCAAAGAGCACAATCACACCAATGATATAATTGATCTAAAACTCACAAAAGCAATCATTGCATTTATATGACACTCAAGAATTATTGTGTTAATCTATGGTGGGATTTAAGAAAGTCTTATCTTTTTCTCAGCACTTCACAGAATTGTAATTATTTAAAGTTTTTTTTTCCTTATTTGGGTCAATTTGATCTTGTTAAAGAAAACAACTTGCAATTAGGTAAATTATCTGACAGCGGAATAGGATAATTCGACTAAATAGAGTAGTTTTTTTCCTGATTTTAGTCTAATCTATCTATTTTTTAAAGACATGTTAGTGTTTGTCTTCTTAAAACAAGACCAAATTGGTGTTATTGGATTTTCTCAGTTGCAGGTAAACCGAGACAAGGACAGAAGTACGACTAGATGTAAAAATCGAATTTTGAGCATAGCTTGATTAAGCTCTGCATGTAAATTTACTAAGTGACAGCTCACTATAGCAACTTCATCCATACAGCACATTTGGATCAAATGGTCAAAGTTTCTCTCAAAATGAATAGAATAGTCCTTTATTGTCAATGTATGTAACAACCAATGGAAAGAGCAACAAAAACTGTAAAAGAACTCTAGAGTTAGTTAAAAAAAGTAGTGCAACATAAAAATCTCTACGTTTTAAATATAGATTTAAGTATGAAAAAGTGCATCGTGCAAGGTTATAACTTACATTTAAGTAAAAAAATGGCTGCGTGAATAAAATGCCAACCCTCTATTGCACAGCATTGCCATATGGCAACACTATGTAAATTTTGTCATATAGAGCTCTTTCTAACTTTGTCCCAGAATGCACTGTGATATTAGGGTTTGCTGCAACAAATGTGCCCTGGAGGTCCAAAGGATTTTTGTCAGTTCAGGTAAAAATGAGTGAAAACCTTGTCTTTCAAAGTAAAATAATTGTTTTTTACGACTAAACAGTAAATCATGGATTTTATATTACTGCTTTTTAGAAATATTAAGTAATTGTTGCCATATGGGCAATGCTTTGCCATAGAGGGCCAATGACATCAGCTCATCATCCTGAGCCAACTTTTCACCTTTTCATCTACATGAATCGTTGCTGCTGAGAGGAGAATAACAAGAACAGCCTGTAATGTCACAGAGGAGAAAAGTGTTTTTCGTGCATCTCCTCCCTCCAGGGAAGGCCTTGTAGCGTCAGAGGTTAGCAGAGTACAGGCTGTTTTTGAAGAATCGTTGCAGCAATTTTCAGACTAGGAAACAGTTCATGATGTTTCTGGTTCAGATCTGTGTTTGGCAGATACATGTGAGAGAACGTGTGTTTTATTTGGGGACAGAATAAGTATAAAAACAACCAGAGACCTGAAAACAGTGAAAGAACGAGAGGCAGATGGAGGATAATAAGCTGTGTGGAGGCGAGAAAGACAAAGGTCAAATGAAGATGAAAACAAAATATTTGTACACATGCCCGGAATGTTATTTCTTATTTTTTCTTAGTTAGTGAAAAAAAAAAGAAGATTTTTCTGAAATCAGCATCTCAGGAAGCTCAGGAAGACAGGAAGCACTTGGAAACCTATTTTTTTTTTTAAACCCTTTAGTCTAAGTTGTCTACTATCATCATTTTTTATTTTAAGTATAAAATGTCATAATCATATGTCATATGCCACTCATAAATGAGTTTTTCACTGAGTGTTTTGTTTTAAACTTGTAGGCACGTGTTAATGTTCTGATTCCGTGGATTAACGTGACTTCTGCTCGAGGAGAAGCAGCCTCTCAGTAAACTGGTACAGGGGCTGGCGAGCGGATGCGAATTTGTGGAATTTGTGAAAGTCGTCTTCTGAAAATCGGGGGTTAAACGGAGGACAGCTTCCCCCTTCCCCTTATGACCGCAACCCTCCGCCGCCGTCACCTTCTTCCCGTTCCCAACTTTCCCCCCTGACCGACACCACACCCGCCCGCGGCCTCGCAGCAAACTGCTACTTCAGAGGAAGTCCTGCTGGTCCCGTGTCGGAGGGCAGCATAACTCTTCCCTCAGCCGGTGCACGTGCAGGGAATGAGTCCGAATCCCACCCCTCATTTATCCTCCACCCCCACCCCCCCTCTTCTCAGCTCACTCACCCTCTGTTTGTTTTTCATTCAAGGGAAAGCTGAAACCTGTCAGGTCTGTTTTTTCTCCTCCCTCCTCCTTCTTCTTGGCTGAGAGCCGGCCCTGTTTAAGCCCAGGTGTTGGCGAATAGGGAGTCATCTTTCAGAAAAACAGATCTCTGAGTGGTGGTGGTGGGGGGGATTTTAGACATCTCTGTCATCTTTGGATGTTTTCATCCCTCAAACCGGTTGGGCAGAATGTCAGCTGCCAGTCTTCTTTGTCTAACACGTAGTCAAAGTCTTTGTCAAAGTGTTTGTTTGACATGCTCATGGCAGTGAACTTGTGTCCTTAACCCATTTAATCCCAGGTGTTGTTTATGAGAGATTTTTAATGCATATAGTCATATCAGTTGAATCTAACTACTTTTTTAATTTTGTAGTCTTTTCTTTGCAGAAGCACAAAAAAAGGTTCAAAAATGTTCATGATATAGGTCAAATTGATCAATCAAACATGGTTAACCTATTTAAATCCAGATTTATTTTCAATAATGTACTCAATTTCTTTTGGGGGGATTATTCTAGAGACTTGGGTTAGGGTTAGGAATGATTAAATAGACATTTACATGTCAGACATGTCACTTTTGCTCCAAGTCTCCCTCCTCCTCCAAACAGATCTATTGCTCTTGTATCACCTGATACATATTAATTGTCTCCTTTTCTCTTGTTGTTCACATAACTGGAATGTGTTCAGACGTGTGGAGACTATTATCTGTCTTCCTATAGCTCTGTATGGAACTCTTTGTGCTGACTTGCCAAACAAGTTACATTATCAGCACATTTCCCTTCCCTTTTTTTTTTGGGTTTAACCCTGTATGCATTTTCTTAAAAATACATTAACGAATATCAACTATTTTGAGCAGAATTATCTCATTCCACTGATTGGCAACTTACCTTATTTGAAGTTTTTTCTAAAACAAGACCAAATTGACCCAAATCAGGAAAAAAAACTTGAAATAAGATAAATTACGACTTAATATTGGACTAATTTGACCAAAAAACAGATATCGTCACCTGTTTAGATTTCAGTTTTCACAGTAAAAGAAGAAATAAAGTTTGTGGTGAACCCTTCTCCCAACATATCAGGAACCATATTTTGTAATATAAAAACTTGGATGACATCCCGATGAGTAAAGTGGAGTTCTCTTTCATTTCAGCCAGACAAGTGATATTGCTGCATGTTGCATCATAATGACTGCATAGATGAAATAGGGAGTTTATATGGTGCATTTCCCTTATTGATAGCTGCATTGTAAAATAATATATATATGTATATATGAGAATAACTTAGGAAAAGTCATGTTATGAATGAAGAAAACTCCACACACACACATGGGGCTGTTTTAGTTGGGGCCTCTAAGTCTCTAGAACAAACTTGTCACAGTTGATCTTTGTCCTTGACAGTCAGGATCTTTCCCTCCGGAATGAAAAACCCTCAGTGGGGAGTCTTTTGGGGAAACAGAACTGGGAAAACAGTTTCAACCCCTAATATACCCCCTGACACCCATCCACCAGATCCCCATGGGAAGCCCCAGTGCCTCCTCCTCGTCCTCCTCCTCTTTCTCCTTTCTCCTGCAGCCAAAAGCCCAGCTGGAGAGTCATAAGGTCACTCAGCTGATTTAATCCCTAGACCAGGTCACATAAACGCTCAACTCTGGGAAAAGGACCAACACTGTCGATACTGACGTATGTTCTCAAGACTGTTCATTCATTTTTGGCAAGAAAGTCATGTTTTTTTCCCTTTTTAATCTTGAAGCAGACATCACAGAAACTACAGATTCATAGATGACAGTGAAGTTCACAAATTTGGAGCTTTCTATTGAACCCTCAGGCCTCTCTTTCTGTGTGTGGACGCTGCTTTCATTCACTGCATCTGCAGTCACCAAAAATGGTTAAAACCGCATTTATTTCTATACGTATTTGCATGTTTTTCTTTACTGTCATTGCGTGATTATAACTTGTTATTGGCTCTAGCTTTTAACCACCACTTCCCCCTGAAGCTGCAGTCAACCTGCGGGGCGAATATATTTTTCCAGCCGAGCATCTGTACCACATTACGCCCCGGCCACGCCTCAGTCGTTTTCTTGTTTGTCAAATGTAAAGAAACACTGCACAGAACTCTGGAAAAAACAATTACGAGGGGTTGTGTAAGAAGTCTACGGTCACGCAACGCTATAACTCAAAACAGAAATGATGGCGGAAGGATAGTAGGAGGGACGACTGAGGAAAAGAGTTGAGGCCGAGGTGGGAGGAAGAGTTATAGACCAAGAAAATGACAGAGAGGCACATTCAAACTGGGAAAGATGTGGATTAAATAAATTAACTGAAGAAGAAGAAAGAGTACTGCTGTTAACGCAGTAATGTAAGGCATTATAGGAAAAAAATGTGGTAATATTTCACTCAAAAACCAGTGACATGTCAGTAACATGCATTAAATGTATATTTAACCTGGATTGAAGTGTTTTTTATTTTTCATTCATGCAATTTTGTTAAAGTCACTGCAAGATCAGCACTTAACATGTTTCACTTCCTTTTCCTTTTGGCTCGTTAGACAGAAGATGGAGATGAGTGAACCTGCAGAAACATTGGATAACACATTCTCCAGATGGACACACGCTCATTACTTTATGTTTGTGAAACAAGGATTTGAAGAACATCAGAGTCAAATGCACTTTGTGTGCTACACCTAAAGAACTGTCCACTCCCTGAAATAGCAGCAGCAATTTAACATTTACAGAGGTGTCATAGTAACATGAAGTTAAAAAGGAAGCAAACGGAGCAGGAGAGTGGAGATAAAACCACAAAACAGACAAAATTGACATTCTCCTGCTCTGAGATATTCAGCATCAAGAGGTTATGAGACTTGTTGAAGACATGAGAACCACTTTCAACAGTGGAATCAGCAGCTTTTTAAAAACATGTCAGCTTTCCTAGTCAGCAACTTTCCAGTTATTTTGGTGAGAACAACTTAAAAGTGATGCAACAGTTGTGTAATTCCTTACATTTTAAATACTGTAATATTGTAATGTAAAAAATTACATTGAAATGACAGTAACAAGTAATAAATTACAGTTCTGAAGTAACTTGCCTAACAGTGAATCACATCCCTATCATGCATTTCTATCTGTGTTTGTGTATCATGATGAAAGCAGAACTAGGGAGGACCTGGAGGATGCCATGCATGGTTCTAGCTCAGTGAGGACTGTACCTGAACCAGCGACATGCAGGAATGCCTCGGACACAGGCGGCCTATTGTGGGTCATATCTGGTCTGAAATCAACAAAACCGGTGACCGAATCAAAAGACCGGCTCCCTCTTAGATAAATAGAGAAATGGCGTTGACAAAAGGACAAACTCGGTGACCTGCAGCGAGAACACACCGTACCCAGCTGCCAGGTGGATTAGCTGAGAGAACATCCAGTAAACAAAACCCTCCACATTAGATGCTGATGTCTTTGTATTAACATTATAAACTCCAAGGTTCCAATTGGGGGTCCCTGAGACTCACCACGGCAAAAGTCATACAACGCTGCCCTAATTATGTAGCACAAAATCTGAATAGTGTCAGAAGGTCAGCTAATGCTCCACATTTCTATTGCTACCTGTCTGATACTTAATGATTATACAAACAAATAGCATCCAATATGGAAGCTAAGACCTTGGTGAGTTCAACAGTAAAACTTCCCTATAACCATGGGTGAAAATCAAATTTCATTGATAGGGGGAGCAATAAACAGTACATTTTCAGAGAATAATCTTTGGGGGGAGACATGGAAAAAACAAAAATATACTACCATAATATTCTAGCGCTATCTTCTTCTTCTCTCTCTCCCTTTACAACTTGCATTGCAAGATAAGTCCTCATTAGGTTCAAATCATATTAAACGTGATAATAGTAGTTATGTAACTACTGTAATGTTCCATATTTATATTTATATGTAAGGCAATTGAGATGATGAATGAATGAAAAACTAATAAAATCTACATGCCCTCCTCTCTCTACTCTTCTTCCTGTTCCCCCAGAACTTACATCATTAGAGCTCGTTAACAATAATTAGGTCTGATCTTAACCAGGAGGCTTTAAAATAGAGGCTGATTTTGGACTAACTTTTGAATAAGTGGTGTGAAAAATGACTTACTTGATTATTTTCTTCCACGTAGCTAGCTACTAGCTGACTGCCAAAATTAGCCTAGACAGTGGCCCCACCCACTGGAAAAAAGCATCTAGACCAAACCACTTTGAGGAATGGAGGAAGGGGGGGGGGTAATTTAGGTAATATTCAAAATTATATATTTGTGTAAGGTAAACATCCTCTTATTTACAGCGACTAACAGAAATTCTGTCTTACCTTTGCAGTTTTGTGAGGAAAAGTTGTATATGAGAGCAAAGAAAATGCTGTTTTTAGTAATTTTACTTGTTTACAACCTGCGTCATTCCTAATTCCTAAAACCTAAAAACCTAAAAAACAAGAAGCTAGAGGTTAAAAGGCTATAAAGTCAACATGAACAGTAAGGCTATAATCAATATCAGAATCCTAAGGTGTTGAAGGTGAATGTCTAGAATGGACAAATCTTTAAAAACTATAGGCTATATCATATTTTTTGTTAGTTTTATAATGTCAGTTGTCTGTGTTAAACATAGTCAAAGTCTGAAACTTGAGGTTAACTCATGTAAAATGCTCTGTCAAAGAGACAGAAGTGAAAACAGCCTGTTCCAGACAGATGCTGAACTGAGGGGCTGTATAGGGGCCTGTGTAATCAAGCAAAGCTTTACCAGTAGATCCTAAAAATATACATATGATCCTGCAAATGTTGATTAAATGTCCCCTTTAAAACAGTCAGAGTCTGACCTGGCTACATTGAAATTGAACTTTCTATTAATGTGTTATTTCACCATATTCATCTGGATCTGGTTGGCATGTAGGGGGAAAGGAATCTGCATGACATCTGAGGAATCTCTTGAATTAAAGCTGCAAAAAAGTGCACTGTGTGCTGTTTATGAGCATGAAGCAGTTATAACAGACTTTAGAAACTTTTCACTGTTCCAAAACACAACTTACTTCCAACTTTTCAAATGAATTGCGATTCTAATTCTACTGTAAACAAGATCCCTCAGGAAAATCTAATTAGCTTAAGTAATACATCATGAGTTGGCCTAAAATATAAAAGTAAACCCGTTTCAACATCAAGATACCTTAGAGTGTATTATGACGATTACACTATCACCACTGAATTCAGAAAAACAAAACTATGTGTTTCAATCAGCCAATCAGAAACCAGTATTTCCTGTTGCCATGCTATAAAGTTGTCCGTGAATAAACACATAAAACAACAGTGTTCTCAACGCTCAGTGGCTGCTTTGTGATCAGATCTCAGAGGGAGCCAGGTGCAAATCTGCACAATCTTTGTTAACATTCATGAGGAAGTCGCTCACATCAGAGTTTGATGTTGTGTGACAGCGATCACACAAAGACATCAGGTGACATGGACACATGAATCCTTTTGCTTCACATGATGCCTGTGCACAAATAAATATTAAATAATGTATAAAAGTGCAGAAACTCTGACACAGACACAAAAACTCATGTGCAAAGATGTTTCATGCAAACGGGACAGGCACCGAATTAAAAAATAAAAAAAACAACACATGCACAGCACAAACCACAGCAGACAACTGCTTTTCAGATACCAGGCACACACACACACACACACACACACACACACACACACACACACACACACACACACACACACACACACACACACACACACACACACACACACACACACACACACAGGCATCCTCTGTGCAGCACCAGCTGTGCAGAGGCTCCAGACATTTAAGTGTAATAACATATGGAGGATGTGCGTGCCTGTGTGTGTGCGTGTGTGTGTTTTATGTAGGCGTCCTTTCTGCATGTTTTTGCTTGTTTGGACTGCTGTGTGCATGTGTGTGTGTATGTATATATGTGTGTGTATTAATTTGTGTTCAGATAGCGTGCAAGAGAGAGCACGTCACTTCTCTCTAAGCTGGCAAGTTGCCTGTTTAATTCCTTATCGAATGCACTAGACACACACACACAAGGGAAAAGAAAACTAGATAATTAAATGTAATTCATAATCAGAACATGGATTAAACACAAGTTAAGGAGTGTGTTATCTATAGCCAAGCCTAAAGGTGTTTTCCAGGGTGTGTGTGTGTGTGCTGATTGTGCAGAGCTCAGCAAACCTGCCCCGCAGAAACTCTCACACCAAAGTTGCTTTCCCATTACACATGCCTGCATCGCCTGGCAACAAAGGAGCAGCTCTGACCTTTGAACCCGTGACTGCAGGCCACCTGTAATCAAGAAGACATTCAAATTGGCTTTGAAACTCTTGATCTTATTGGAAATTAGTCGAGGGAAGGGCATAAACAAGATTAAAGGTTTTAACTCTCTGTAGCATAATCTGCACATACATATAAATATATATATACACGTAAACTTCCTGTTTAAATGTCTCACAGATGCTTGATATGAATCTGACGCACAATATGCGTCATTTAAATATCCTTAGTTTCATATTGAGATTCTTTCTGATATGTTCTCACTTCCACTCACCACAACAGCTATTTAATTTTGATAAATTGTTATCATAGAAACTGCTGTTTTCTACATTTTCAGTTTGTATTTATTCTGTCTATATCATGCTCTTGCAGATGCTCTGTGGAAATTCCCGATTGCAGATATGAAAAAAAAAGTTTTTTATCATGGAACTGTTACAGAACACAAACGCACCAGAGAAACCAGCCTCAACAAAAGGTAAGCGAAACAAAACCTCAGTGTGTGTGTGTGGTGTGTGTGTGTGTGAGGAGGCAGACAGCTGGGAACATGAAGCCCCGCCTCCCACTCTGCTCTCATTGGCTGTGCTGTTGTTAAGCACATTTAATAAGAAAACAACTCCTCGTTCAGCCAATCAGCACACGCCAAGAAATTATCTATGGTGACATCACATCACATGGCCCTTTAAACAATAAACCACAGCATTTAAATGGCAGAACACACGCCTAAACACTTGCGCACAACAAGTTTCAGTGTGTATGTGTGTGTGTGTGTGTGTGTGTCTGTGTGTGTGTGTGTGTGTGTGTGTGTGTGTGAGTGTGTGTGTATTGTCTGCACCACACTGACAGTTGGCCTACTGACAGCATCTTTAATGTTTGTGACCTTTACACCGTGTTGCACTTAGAGAACAATGCACTGTTTTATTCTGAATATCTTTCTTTAAAATCTATGTATTTCTTAATGAAGCTTGTGACGTACAGTGTGTTTACACTGTACATTACAAGCTACACTGAATTTAATAATTCATTTGTAGCTTTGAGTGCTGAGGTGCTTCTGTTAGCTGTTTATACCACTTAGTAGAGGAGTTAAGGGACATTTTACTGCAAATTCTGACATAAATGTCTGCTTTGGTGTGAAAGTACTTTAGGACAATAGGAATAAATTCATCCAAAGAGACAAGTCAGATCAGTCTTTGTTTCAGAGACCTATACTAAAACACATATCTTTGATTCTTCTGCTATAACTCTACATTATTAAGGTCAAAGAATCTATATAAACAGTTATCAAGTCAAAAAAATCTATTTCTTTATCTGTACCAAGATTTTAGATGCAATTTAAGCACATTTTTATTAAAAAATCAACAAGGAAATAACTTATAACAAGTATTTTGGATGTAAAGACAGAAAACTCATCACTTTATTTACAGTTGTATTTGAACATAATGACAAGTTTTATTACTAGGACAAATGTTTCCGATCAACAGTATTACAGTATTATATATATATATATATATATATATATATATATATATATATATATATATATATATATATATATATGTGTGTGTTTATCTACATGTAAAAATGTATGGCCTTTAGTGTATTTAGTGTATTGTTGGTGGCCATTTTAAACCAAAGGCTGATCTGACTTGTGTTTTTGGATGAATATATTCCTATGGCCCTATAAGGTAGAGACATTTGTGTCAGAAATTGCAGTAAAAACCCATTTTATTGTCCCTTAGATTAAATCTTCAAATGCAAGTAGTGATGCAACGTGATCGTGCCATCAGAAACACATTAGAGAAAAAATTAAAAAGAAGATAACGATAACGATGAAGAGGTGAGGTCCGTGTTGTGTTTCGCACAAAACGTGATTTGTGCGAGGGGAGAATCCAGGTGAGGGGGCAGATGGTTTGTTTACGGCCTCGTGGGGGGAAACTCTGGGATGTCAGCCACTGCGAGCCGGGTCAAAGCCAAGTGGGTGACAGATCATCACCAACAACTCTGCCTTCTTTATTTGTCTGAAGGGTTTCTGTTCCAAAACGCTATATATATCCATTCTGGAAATAAAAAACGAGAGCAGCTACCTGGAACCCATCATAACAATAGCGTATTTAATGATTGTTTTTTCCTGCTTACAGCGAAGTTCCAGGACATCGTAAATTAAAGTTAAATCGATTCAGAATACAAGAAAAGTAGCAGTGCAGCCACAGAAATGTGACCCCCTCTGGTTCAAACACCCAAAAAATGTTTTTAATCCTTTTTATAAGACGCGAATGTCTCAGATTTGGAGTGGTGCCAGCAAATTAAATTGTTGAACTTGTTATAATCATGACAGGATCGCATGCAATGTAATATCTGCCCTTTCCATAGGCTCGCTGGGTGAAATCTGGGTCAAAATGTCACAGCATGTCACAGCATGAATCTATTCCACTTACAGGCACATTTTTTGATGGATTTCAAGACCAGAGACTGGATTCTTTCAGCGCCAGTAAGTGTTGATCTTTCCATGACAGTTATTCAGGGTTGAAAGACGGAGAATTGGTGGTTTTTATGGCTCTGGGGAAAAGGCTTAAAAAATCATCTGAAAGTTTATACAAATCCAAATAATTGAGTGTGCATTTAAATAAATGATCTGTGTTTGAACACTGATTTAATGGTGTGTACGTTATGAACTCCAAGTTCTGTCAACTGACTGATTTTTAGTGTCAGATTTCAGCCAATAACCATTTTACGTCAGATTATCAGTCTCATATTAAAAAATAAGACATTCCTGCATTTTTTTTTCCTGAAATCAGCATCTCTACATGTATTCCAGTCATTCCATTCCAGCGTCTGTTGAATTCCAACACATGCACACCTCATTCTGCTTAAAGAGGAACCAGGAGTGGAATAAAGTCACCCAAGAACAATGGTAAAGACTGTGGAGTGCATGACAAGATGCATGAAAGCTGGGATTAAAAATAAGGATTATTACACCAAATATTGATTTCTGAACTCTCTTTTTAAATAAATGCTTTAACACTAATATTTTTATTTGGAATTTGGAGGAAATGTTGTCAGTAGTTTATAGACTCAAACAAAAATGTTCCTTTTGCCCAAACACAAACCTATAAGTAGTAAAATCAGAAAAACTGATCATTTTGTAGTGGGCTCTTGTTTTTTTCGAGAGCTGTAAGCTGTCTTCTCTGACACACACTTACTTGCTGGCTGTTTTTGATGCAGGTGGAGATCAAATCAGCTGCACACACACACACCCATACTGCCAGCAGGCACACACACACACACACACACACACTCCCGAACACACAGATGTGCTGCGATGCACGTCGCACATGACGGGAGACGAAAAGTGTTTCCTGAGCATGTGACTGATCAGCGAGTTACCCCCCTCCCCCATTCTACACGTATAGTCTGCTGCTGTATATAAAACACTTCCCTTTATTTTCTCTGTTGTTTTAAACACTTGTGGGGAATGTATTTGCCTGCCATTTGACTCTTTGTGAGAAGTTTTTTCTGCAATGATGGAAAAGGTCACGGTATATGAACAGTTGAAATAAGACAGTCAGCAACTTCTTGTAACTTCTTTGTAAATGAAGCCAAAAGTACAACTGACAGCAATAGTGATCAATCATAACTAAACAATCCTTGCATAGTTAACCCTTATGTTGTGTTTGTTTCATGTTAATCCATGTGGTGTTCCAGTCAAATTTGACCCTTCCATTAAGACTCATCATAAAAACTGTAATTTTGCATGTGTATCAGCTATTGTTGTGTTTTATTAATCAACACAACGTCTTGTGAGCATTACAAGTTTTGAACTTCTATTTGTTATTCATGGCCTGTATTGATTTTAACTTATATATCTTGAATTCAAGTTCTGAAAAACAGAATTACTGGATTATTTTGACTATAAGAAATAATCAGATGAAACAATCTTTTGAAACCATTTAAAACTTTTATACAGTCACATAAAAGTAAAACTTGTTGGTCGTTAGCGGTTCTAAGTGACCGGAAAGATTTGATTCTTTTCCCAAAACTACACTTGACAATTTCACAATATTCCAAGTCTTAATATATTAAAGAACAACTAACAAGAACAATACAATTACAATGTTCATCAGACTCATTAAATGTATATAATCAAGAGGCTCACTATGAAGATGAATGTAGCTGTACCTGATTCTGGTCTCTCCCATTCATTTCTAGTGATCGGTCAGTTTTGAAACACACAAAATTATATGTAAATTAACACAATTTATGAAAATCCTCTTTGTGGATAAAGTCATGGAATCTTAGATGGATTTGATCAAATTAACCACGTTTTTCAGAGACAAAAACTGTGAAATGGTTCAGATTTGAACAGGAACACAATATGAGAGTCTAGATAACTTTGTAAAAAAGGTATTTTAGAAAAAAAAAACTGTTGAACTTCACCTTCTTCATGCTCAAGTAACAAAAGTATGAGGTAACTTGACAAACACTTTTCAGGAAAAGGATTGTAGCTTGTGGGAAAACCTAAAAAGTCTAGGGAGTAAATGCTGCGTGTATTTTTTACAGCATATTACAGAGCATTCGTGCTAATTTGAGGACGCTCACATTTTCCCCTTCAAACTCCAGAAAAAGAGTAGAGCTAAAACAGTGCCTGTGAATGAGTGGGAACGCGGTGGGAACTTGGCTCACTAAAACCCCCGACAACAGGAAAAAGGCCTTGTAAACTCTCTAGCTAAACGTTGCATTTGCTTCCAGAGACGTGAATTCTCACACTGCGGTTCTCATTGTCGTGACCGTAATTATCGGATGTATCTTCGTGTTCGCCGGACCGAAACAAAAAAACACTTTTAACTTAAGAAAAATCTGTCCCTGCAGTGATCAAACCCGCAGAAGATGGTTCTTTAACAAGAGAGAAAACCTCAGCGTATAAGCATGTGTGGAAGATTTAGTTTATTGTTTCAAACGCTTCGTATCCTTTGTTCTGCCACTAAATATATGCAGCTCAGGAGTCTGTGTGGAGGACAGAGGAGGAAATGTGTGTGTTTGCACGTGCTTTTCTCTCTTCCAGAGGGAGAACAATTGAAATATCCTGAATTTGTTTATTTATACAGTGCAGGAGAGACTCATAGTCTGATTAAAACTGATAAGACATTAATTAAAGGATTAGGATCTAACTCGGATTAGGACTTTCGGGCTGGGTGTTGCTGGAAATTAGAGTTTGGTTGAAGAATTAAGACTAGAACCATTATGAATTGAGGGTTTTGAAAAGTTTATATCTTGTAAATCATCAGCCAAAGTATCACTTAGTAGAGGAGTTAAGAGACATTTTACTGCAAGTTCTGACACAAATGTCTGCTTTGGTGTGAAAGTACCTTTGGACAATAGGAATAAATTCATCCAAAGAGACAAGTCTTTGTTTTAGAGATCTACACTAAAGCCCATAACTTTGCTTCTTCTGCTATAACTATAATACCAAAGTTGGTGAGTAACTATACATTATTAAGGTCAATTAAATCCATATAAACAGGTATCAAAACTTAAAATGACTGACTGTACCAAGATTTTAGCTGTAATTTAAACAAGTTTTTATGAAAAAAACAAGGAAAGGAAATAACAACTGAAGGTGCAATGTGAGAAGTATTTTGGATGTTACGGTATTACACATGAAGTTGAATCAAACATCTGTTCAAAATCTCGAGAATACACTTTCACCACTGAAGAAATCCATTTAAAATCAGACGGAAGTTCAACTACATGCTAGAGGCAGACAATGGAAGGCCCTCATCAGGACTCTAATCTGAATGTGTGTGTCTGCACATATGGGAGGAAGAGGAGGAAGGAGAAGGCGGGGGAGATGCAGCAGCTCCCAGCACTGGCTCATGCCGGTTTGCGCTGCTTCTCGCTGGCCCAGCCCCACAGCGAGGTTGCGAGGTTAGCAGAGAGGGGGGCTGGCGGATTCGGGGTGGGCTGGAGAGAGGGGTGGGGCATTTAGCGGCTCGACTGCCCTTTGCAGAACCGAGAGGCTTGGCAGCGGCTCGCTCGCTGACATGATACATATCTGCATGTACAGAATGCAATGCAGAAGCCCTCGCCCGCCGCTCTGTGCAGAATCAGGATGAGGGCATTCAAGTGTGTCATATGGAAACCAGCTTCATGCATCACACAGATATATATCCTTCCTCTATGTTATGTTAGTTTTGACCCATGTCTTAAATCAGCTGTAAACTACGCTTCAAACCATTATCTATCAACCAATTTATTTATCATCTCTTGGTTTCTAGGCTTCTATATCCATGAAAATATTGGTTTTAATATTTTTGGTGTGCTGTTTTTGCCAGTATACCCCTCAATTTCAATTTGAAAAAATGGTAAAATGAACCTCAAGACAATCATATATATAAATAAAAAGTTGTGTTATCTGACTATTCCTGAGGGGTATTTAAATTTGTTCCTTTTTTAAAATGTTATTATTATTATTATATATAATAACATCTATGCTGTTAGGGGTCAGTTTCGACCCTTTACTTCAATAAAAAAGCTGGAAATGTTTTTTTTTTCAGCAATAAAACTTTGATCCAAACACTAAATGAAGATCAAAACAACTCAGTTGGCTGACCGTGCACTGGTGATTTCAGTTTTGGCTCTAAATATTGCTTTATAATCTTATTTTTATAACTGGGTCAAACAACACAAATATCATAATTTAACCCAGAGCATTTAGTGAAAACACTTTATTTTGTTTTGTTTTGTGGAACTAAGGGTGCCTGACAAAGCAAAATACCTCGATGCAAATAAAAAACGTAAGTGGTTCTTTTAAGCATTTAAAATCTAAACTAGGTCGGTGCTGACCCTAACACAAGAGGAAGGTTAAAGACTTCCCTGCATGCTTATTTCACCATCTAGTAACTTTAATGGATTTCCCCTATTTTTGTGAATTTACACAAAACAGAAGCAGAACAGAAAGCGGAATAACCTTCAATGACCGGATCGTATATGATGAATCTCCTCTGTCATATGTCATTTCACACGTGCTGCGTGAGATATACATACAAGCGAAGATCTGTGATATGAGACATTGAGTGTTTACAGATACTTCCCCCAGAAGGTCTGCACCACCACCCTAAACAATCTCCATGTTCCATGTGAGAATGTGTGTTTGTTGCAGGGAGTTAAATTGGCTGAGAGTTGGGCCACTTCAACAGCTGTTGAGCTCAACCAGCAGAGCTACGGCTTTGTTTGGGCCCTTTTAAAGGAAACTAGCAGCTGATTTTTAAGGACGAAGGGCAGAGGCAGGAGTGTTTGACATGTCCGGTTCATATCTGATTTGCATGAGGCACTTAAAGAGGTTTATTTCATGTCTGGAGGATTTAATAGGTCAGTTTGTCCTAGAATAACAGGGACATCTGAACTGTAGTGGCACCATGTAACCACCCCAAGGTCAGTCAGTCAGTCATCTTCTATACCTGCTTATTCCTCATTAGGGTCACATGGTCTGCTGGAGCCAATCCCAGCGCATTACGGTGAGAGGCAGGGATACACCCCAGATGGTCACCAGCCAATCGTGGGGCACACACACCATTCACTCTCACACTCACAACTACGGACAATTTAGAGTCTCCAATTAACCTCAGCATGTTTTTGGACTGTGGGAGGAAGCCGGAGTACCTGGTGAAAACCCACACAGACACGGGGAGAACATGCAAACTCCACACAGAAAGGTCCAGGACCCAGGACCAAGGAGGTCTTGAACCTGTGACCTGCGTCACTGTGTCGCCCGAACACCAAGGTGTCAGTAAAATATCAAAAATCCCATTTCATTGATGTGGACAATCATTTCTAGAGGGGACATGAAAAAAATACTATACTATATTATATAATATATATATATATATATATATATATATATATTTATATATATATATATATATATATAATAGAATCAATGAGGTAAAAACTATGAAGTTTGCTGATAACTAACTTGTTAGAGCTTGTTAATCATCATTAGGTCTGATTTGACTGACTCTGATTTAACAATGTATTTATAGATTGTGTAGGGCCTCTTCAACTGGTTGAAACATGTTGTTTTGACCTACTATTACTAGAAGGTTCTTATTAAGGTCTCGCAGCTGAAAATAGAGAAAAAATATTGGTTGATTCAAAATAAAACACATTTGCTTTTAACAGCATTCATTGTAAAGGGAAGGTCCATGCCTTAACCCTCCAGAGGAACAAATAAAAGGCAGCTGGAGAGTTATGCAATGGAAAAACAAAGTGGTACCGCCCCGCCTCGGCCCAGGTGGAACTGATTTTCGCTTGTGGCAGATGGAGAGATTTCGCCCAAGTATGCTTGGCTTGGATTAATGCATGTTTTTCCAATCAACGAGGTGGTTTGAATTTAGATTTTTGAGAAGAGACAGTCAATCAGTCATTTTTTTAACAAACGTTCGTCCGCTGCGCTGTTTCATTGACAACACCCCGCGTATCCGGCACCTCAGTGGTCGCTGCTGAGCGACGTGAGAGGATTTAGAGAATTTCAGACAATGACAAGCTTAGAAATATTTTTTCTTTTTCCTTCAAACTTTGCTTTCAGTTTTCTAGCTTCTCTAACCAGGTAAACTGTTTTCAGCTGTGCTAACATGATAGCATCAAGGGTTTTCTAATCATCCATTAACCTTCTGATGCAATGAGCAAACACATTGTACCAAAAACCAGACATTTGCAGCTTGAATAGTCATTTACCACATTAGCAATGTATAGAGTGTATTTATGATTAGTTTAAAATTATCATCATTGAATGAAGCAATGCTTTTCTTTCAGAAATAAAGAAATTTCTAAGTGACCCCAAACTTTTGAATGATATATATACATTTTGAAGCAGTAATACCATGAACCAACATGGCCGCCACTGAGAAACCTCAGCATCAAGTGACCTCCTGGTAGAATTCTGATGGGGATGGACGGGTAGATGGAAGTTATGCTGAAAAAGTTATTTAACCCTCATTTTGTGTTTGTTTCATGTTAATTAGTTTGGTTTTCCCTGTCAAATTTGACCATTCCATTAAAACTCATCATAAAAACTGTAATAACACTTGTATGTTTTTTTTCAACAGAACTTCTGGTGAACATTACAAGTTTTGAACTTCTATTTGTTATTCGTGGCCTGTATGTCTCATTGATCTGAACTTTATAGTCTGTCAATCTGACACACTCCAATTTCTTACATTAATTCTCATCTCCTCCATTCATTTCTAATGATTGGCCATTTTTGACCAAAAACACCAAGAGTGTGCACAAGTTAAAAAAAACAAAATTTTTTGTGAATGAATACAATTTATTTTAATTACTGAAATCCTCTTTGTGGACAAAGTCAAGGAATCTTAGATGAATTTACTACATATTTCATTGATAGAAACTTTGAAATAGTCACTGATTTGACTGGAAACACACCATAAGGGTTAAAACCAGAAGAAATGAACCTGAATTAGTTGAAACTGAATTCTATTCCTGCTACACATCTCTCATGCATGTTAACATTCTTTTGCTGTTTCCTGAGCTGTCGAATTACCAGCTGATCACATCCGTATGTCTCATCTGACTGTAACAGCTCTGCGTCACATCCTTCCTGTCAGCCCGTCATCTCGCTACTGTCCCTTTAAACGTGTTTCTCTCTCTCAGCTTTCACGCCTCCACGCTGGTGTCTGGATGCGTCCTGCAGCTGATCGGGGACGAGGCCAACTCTGCGATGCCAAACGTGCGAGCGCCAAAAGACTTTATAGTTTCACAAACATCACGCGTTCACAAAAACATCATCGCTATTCATTTCGCTTGTCTCTCCCGAGCTGAACTTTGAGCTAGATCTTGCAAGGTGTGAACTTGCAAAACACTGCCAAAGGGGTCTGATGGGAAGAGTAGTCTTAATCTTGTAAAACACCGGTGCCAACACCACTACTCGTGTGAGGTGTCGCTAATGATTTTGACTGGCTGAATGTTTCAAAATTCCCCTGATCTGATGCCATGAAGGAGGTTTACTGGGAACACTGGTCACTGGTTTACCAGAAGCATAAAAGGAAGATGTGGCGCTGTTACTAAAAGTAACAAAGATGATCTTATTGCATTTTGGTGGAAGCAGCTCTGGGTGACTCAGAGCAGCTACCATCTCACACTGTGGTGGATTAAAGAACGCTCTGCATGCAGTGAGTCTCCTGGCAGTGTGTTGTAGGGGTGGGGGAGGGTGGGGTGGCAGGTCAAAGGTCGGGAGTTTGACCTCTGGCAGGGTATCCTCGCCTCTTTCGGCCAATGAGTGAGTGGTTTCCCCCCCACAAACGAGGCAGAAGTTAACACACAGCGTGTGCATGTTTCTCTGCACAAACCAGGCCTAATGACAACTAATATGAGTGATACTCATTTTATTTGTTCCATCATATACTACCGTTCAAAACTCTATACATTGCTAATATGGTAAATGACTATTCTAGGTGCAAATGTCTGGTTTTTGGTGCAATATCTACATAGGTGTATAGGGGCCCATTTCTAGCAACTACCAGTCCAGTGTTCTAATGGTACAATATGTTTGCTCATTGTATCAGAAAGCTAATGAATGATGAGAAAACCGTTGTGAATAGTAGTGGAGATGAATATTAATATTGCTGCTCTTCACTTCATTTGTCTATTGCTATGACACAGTAATAATTCATTATACAGGATGTGATTTGGGTTGCTCCACTGGGACCATTTCCTGAATAAAACAGTTTTTTTAACTGCACAGTTTTTTTAACTGATAAAGTAGATTTTTTTTAATTTAAATCATCCCCCTAATGTTTAATGTAACTGAGTCAACCCTGAACTGGTTTGTGGTGTGCTGTCATTCCATGTTTGCTCTGATGAGTGTAGATTACTTAATGCATATTAATAGATTGTGTCTGATCTCCAGTGTAGACAGCGGGCTGCGTTCGTCGCTCCAAGTAAGTTTAGGACTCGTCAGCTGGCCCAGACCAGGAATAGTGTCAGTTCTCATGAGCTCTGTGTCCCGACGACTAGCTTACATCAGGCCGGGCTCAGACACCGCTGCCGCTGACCTCGCTGCCCCTCTGCTATCAAGGTTTTATAACAGCTCTCACCTACTAAAAACAGCTGCAGGTCCCCTCAGATGCACACCTACTTTTCTCTTGATTTTTTTTTACGATCAGTTTATGATTCACAATCCATTCCGGACTAATCCAAGATATTCCTTCTCCCTCTGTGGTTCTTCCAGCTTCATGAGCCTCATATCGCTGCAGCCTATTATATAAACCCTTTATCCTTCATCAAATCACTGTCTTTCAACACATGATTAACATCACTTACTTCTTTGCTGAAATTAATAACATAAGGTTACTTTGCAGATTATTTTCTTGTTTAATCAAATTATTGCAAATTCATCAGAAAACAGTGAAATTTATCCATTACAATATCCTGGCTACTAATGTTATGTCAATTAATTACTATTGTTTGTTTAGAGAACTAAATGGTTTAATTGAATATGTCCTCTTTATGCTATAACCAGATTTGTGTTTGTATGATGTGCTTTAAAACCTGCTGACTTTCCTCATTCTCATAATATAAGTGTTTCTTTTTGATAAAAAAAGTGCATTCTATTAATGAGTTTCCCTATCAGGGTATAACTGATGTCTATACGTAAAAGTTTAGATCAAACAAACAAGGTGTAAATCACTCCGGTTATGTAAAAAGGGACATTTGGTATCTACAGTACATAAATCCATAACATGTCGCCACAAATAGGTCCTGGATTATTACACCCGCTGTAATACTGGAACAAACTGTCCTACCGGAGTTATGCATGGATGTTCACTAATGCCAAGCATGTCTAGCAGATAATCAATACACCCAATCTGACTCCCCCAGGACAACCTCCTGATTCCTTATGCAATGTGCAGGGGGAACACCTGCCTGTCACTTTATGTCCTAGATCAACTCTGCCGTGGATCTTCTTACACTTCTGGGGAATGTGTATCCAAATTGTTCCTGGTGACAAGCAGCACATGACAGAGCGGTAAAAGAAAAAGTACAGCCAGCCTGAGTCAGAGGAAAGAGAAGCGGGGGGAGGAGGAGGAGGAGGGGAGTGAGGAGGGGTATATAACTCCAAGAGTCAGCCTACGCTGGTTCAGACCGGTTCCTGCCCCCTTCCCCTTCTCCTATCTTGCCTTTTCGCCTCCTCCTTCCCCCCCTAGTTTCCTCTCCTCAATCTCATCGTCTCTCCTGTTTCGGCCCAGTTTTCCTTTTTTCTACCTCTTGTTACTAAAGAGACCAAAGAAAACCAGAGAGGATATCAAAGAGTGATGCGAAGTGTTGCACGGGATAGAAGCAATACAGGAAATCTGAGAGATTAAATAGTCCGTCTCATGCTTTCTCCCCTCATAAAGTATGCACAAAATCTGTTCTGCAGAAGAATGCAACACATTCTTTAAAATCATGCCATAATGTGCTGTGTTCGCCCCTGATCAAACCATCCAAGGCTTGCATTTACCTAAAGTGTAGGTTTTTCACTTGAACAGAGGGTCTGATTTGCACTGTTGGCTGTTGATATTCTAAACAGAGATGGACGGGCGACAGGATTTCTCAGCGAAAACTGCAGGCTCGCCCCTTTTTTTCTTCAGCAAGTTGCAGGGTTTGTTCACCCGGAGGAGCCTGGAGATGTAAACACGGGGAGGCTGAACATTGTTTCCTCCTCCGTGCTGCAGGCCAGATGGATCAGAGGCCGTCAGGTCGGACACAAAGCAACAGCGCAGCCAGCTGAGGTGAAAGACCGATGGAAGGTTCTTGAACCAAGGAAGCACTTTTGTATGTTCTGTTGTATGCAACATGTGTTCAGACTCCACAGTTGAAGACTAAAGCTTGATTCTATAATTGTCTTACTGATTAATAGATGATTTTTGGGAAGTGCAGCGCAGAAATAAAGTTGCAACGGTCACCGAAAAACAAAAGAAATCTTGATTCCTGCATAAAACATATTGACACACTGCGAAAACTGAAATCTTAACAAGTGAAAATAAATTGTTTTTGGTATATTTAGTCCAATATTGTGTAGGATCTTGATTTAAGTCAATTAAATCTTTTCTAAAGAAAATTCTAGTTGTATTTGGTTAAAACAAGCATAATTATCTGCCAGTGCAATAAGATATTTCTCCTCAATATTTGACTAATTGTACCAAAACTAGACATTTTCACTTGTTTTCAGTTTGTTTAGTGCACAGACGCCATTCTCAAAAAGTTTTCTTTGACCCAGAGACGTTGGAGCAGTTGCTCAGTTTCTCACCCAGTTATCTGTTCACATCACATTAAATCCAAAAGTTATATATGGCATCTCGTGCCATAGTCCTGTGCACAAACAAGCAGCTCTGGTGACAGAGAGACATTCCATAGCTTTGACTTTCTAACTAAGGCTTGTTTACAGTCTGTGTGAGGCAGATTTGCTGAGCTGGCTCACCAGTCAACGCTGCATTGGATCATTCCACTGACATTCATCACTTATTAATGTGTCAGATCTTCTTACATTGTTATGTTGCTACTCTCTGTTTCCATATTCTTGTGTTTTCCATGCAGCCTTTTCTGTCTGGCTGCAGTAATACGTTCACAGTGAACATGGTGTGCACAGACTTGAAGGGCAGGGGTGGGAACATATAGTGCATCTTCGCCACTAAACAAGGCACTTTAGTACAAGTTTAGTACCTAGAGCGGATTTTAGTATGTGTTTTGGCTCCCAAGAGGACCCTTTAGCACATGTTTTGGCACCTAGAGGGGACTTTAGCACCTGTTTTGGCTCTTAAAAGATACTTTAGCACACGGCTTGGGTGCCATGGGGGAACTTTAAAATGGTTTTTGGCTCCCAAGAAGGCACTTTAACACACATTTTGACTGCCATGGGGGCACTTTAACACAGATTTTACTCCCAAAAGGGCATTTTAGCTCCCAAGAGGGAACTTCAACATGCTTTTTAGCTCCCAAGAGGGAACTTTAACACGTGTTTTTCAACAATTGGGGCATGAGGGGGCGACTGACCCCTCCCTGCCCCCCATGCACATGCACTCTGGCATGGACCCTGGCATTAACTTACAACACCAGTTGCCAACAATAATTGTCCGCACTGATCTCAGCAACAAGGTGTGCTGCGATGCTTCAGAAACAGAAACAGACTGAGAGGCTGAGATGCAGAATGTTTAAATAAAGATCTCATAAACATAAACCTACACGCTAGTTCAGGAGGAGGAACGCTGAAGGGGTGAGAGAGTTCAATTTATTGGCAAGTAGGCAGCAGTGTAGCAGCAGGGAAGCAGCACTAAGCATCAGAATATGTGCAAAGTATGTTTATATTGTAAGGTGCCATAGTAAATATGTCTTTTTAAGACTTCCAAAGCTTAATTTAAGACTTAATTGATTTACATTTTTTCCCCTTTAAACAACAGTTTTAATGTTTTATGTAAAGCACTTTAAATTACCTTGATGTTGAAATGTGCTATACAAATAAACTTGCCTTGCCTTTTCAACTGCAGGACTACTAGACAAGCGCTGACCTCATTCTTCGCCATGGCTATCTATGATTTGTCTAACCACGATACAAGTTTAAATATTCTCCAGTCGCCACCAGATATAAACTATGATGACACACACTGGGATAAAAACGCCAAACAAGTTCCTGCGTTTCGAGGTGAGTCACCTGTCTGAGGTGAATGAGTAAATGGCCACATTTTCCCATGAAAGACCTACCCTGACCTGCTTCTGATTGGTTCTAAACACGATATTTTTACCCTAATTTGACCCTTGACTTAATCTTACTTACCATGACCCAACCAAACCAATCAGTTCCCTCAAGTGGAAGAGACTAAATACCCTATGGAGGCCAGACATGGCCATTTAATCTCTGCTCCTGTCTGAGAGAGATCACAGCAACTCAGAAACAGTCATGAGACACCATTAAACACGAAAACATAATTAACTGTCTCATCACACCCCGCACTTTAAATTCTCCACCCATGACAAGTCACTTCCCAACAGTCATTTATAATAATAGCTCTTCAGGTGAGAAAAAATGTCAAAATAGACAAACATGTAAACAACATGTCATCCAACAAGCACCTATAATAAGGAGTGAGTTCAGCATTTGTTGTGTAAATTTAATGTGGAAAATCCCCACTGGAAAAAACTAAATCCTAAGAGGTGAAGATATCTTGTTTTTTCCAAATTTGAGTAGAATTACTTATCCCACTGACAGATAATTTATCTATATTGATTAATAGATGATTTTTGGAGGTGCAGTGGAATAAAAATAAGGTTAAAAGGAAGGAAAGTAAAATTGCAACGGCCACCAAAAAAGGAAATCTTGCAGATTTCTGCACAAAATGTACTGACACACTGCAAAAACTGAAATCTTAACAAGTGAAAATATCTTGTTTATGGCACAATTAGTCCAATATTGAGGAGATTTTTGCTTATTTTATTTTAATTTTGTTTTGTTTTTTCAAATTTCTTTTTTCAAGACAAATATTTTCTTAAAAAAATGACTAAAACCAGAAATTAGATAATTTAAGATGAATTAATATTGGGCAAATTGTACAAACAACAAGACATTTTCACCTCATTTTTGCAGAACCAATCTGAAAATGAATGAGAATATAAGACAGGTAGAGGGAAAATATACAAGAAAAGTGATGGGTAATGTAAATCTTTAACAACATGACTCCAAACACAGATGCACCTGGATGACTCTCTGCAGCCTGCAGGAAAAACAACAACAAGTCTGCCCATATGGAAGAGAAGAAGGGTCAGAGAGCATTTAACTGATGCTTTTACTCACTTATATACAGTAAATACAGATGAAAAAGTCTCAGTGTTTTGCACAAGGACACTTTTGTTGCATGGCGCTCTGCCACGTACTGAGAAGACTCTAATTACTGTCACACATATGGCGTGCATTTGATCATCCTGAGTGACATGTAATCATCCATAGTGGTAAACATACAGTAGAAGTCATAAAATACCATGAAAGTATCACTGCTAAGCAACAGGTAGTACCAGAACGACATATGTATGTTCTATATGCAATTAAGATTCCAGTGTCAGCATTTTCCATCCCTCAAAATATAGCTTTTACAATCACTTCCTTTCCAGATATAAAGTCACAGAGCAGCACCAGGCTGCAGTAAACTCTGCAGCAGGAAAACACATGATCACACTGGTACATGCAGGACTCTGATCCCTGCTTTCACAGAAATGAAGAAGAGAGAAAGAGAAACCAAAATCAGCTGGTGAAAAAGTACCTATAATAAAGGAAATGAAGGCAGCCATGTAATGGGCATTAGGGGAAGTTGGGGGAATGTTGGGATATTCCGGTTTGTTATCTCATCATCTATTGGTTCCCTTTATGCAGGGTGAATTGAAAATGTATGACCCCATGGTTCAGAATATGCACAAGGCTACTGTGCTTGTTTGTGTGGTGGAAGAAGAGATGAACTGCTTTATGTTATTTCATAATTCACATCAAACTCTTTGTAGCATCTTTTTTTTTTCAAAATATGAGATTAGTCTGTAAAGTTGTCATTAACCCTCTGTTGCATAGTGTTGCTATGTGGCAACAATTACTTTGTCTTCATTTTTCTAAAAAACTGTGATATAAAATCTATGTTTTTACAGTTGGGTGTGAAGAGGAGGCTTTTACTTTTAAAGGAAATGTGGTTTATGAGGTCATGTAACCAGGATATCCTGTTTGTTCATGGACATTTAACATGTGAGCATCACATGTTACAGCTGAAGATTTCCTTTTACACATAAACAAATCTGAGCTTACATGTTTTTACATTTTATTCATTTTTGATGTTATAAGTTTGTTTTTTCTAATATGCAAAAAAAGATTTGTTGCCATAATGCAATAATATGCAAATATGGAAAATTCCTAGTGCATACAACCCATTGACTTATAAAGCATTATCTGATACTATCTTTACAGCTTTTTCTTATATGGGTCAGCGACAAATAATGTTTGGCAAGATAAGAAAGTCAAAACCTTTTTAAAACACAGTTTTAAGGAGCATTCACCAAGTTTCAAAATGTACATTTTTTGTTCATGTTGGTTTCTTGTTATTTAAAAGACCATTTGCATATCTTTTTTAAACATAAATCACGATTTTATGCAATTCTTTGACACAAAATGTCAAATGGTGCAACCAAAAAAGAATGATGAATTTTAAATATATAATCTACCTAAATAAATATATAATCCATCGAGCATATAAAACTAGTTGATATAAAAATTTTAAACATTTTTATCATGTCTACGTAATATTTCATGCAATAGAGGGTTAAAATGACTGTATTAGAAGGCCGCTTTACACTCAGCTAAGCTGCAGTGATCGCTCCTATCCCACTCCTGGCTATACATGGCACTGTGATGATGATCAGAGTCTGTTGGTGCCAGGGACACCCTGTCCTATCCTGTCCTATATACCGTATCACAGCTCTCCTGTATCCGACATCTGTCAAAAGCCCAGAAGCATCATCACCTCCCACGAAAGTATAGTAGAGTATCCTCACATCATCACTTTCATATATCATCTTTTATGCAATGAAAATCCAGGTGGCCCACATTTGATTTTGATGTGGTGTAACTCTAAAAACTTGGTGGCAGATAGTTTAACTCTATTAAAAAGGTTTTAAACTATTAAAAACACACACTATCAACACGTTTTATATTCTAGGTGGATCACACTACCATTCAAAAGTGTTCAGTTCAAAACGCTTTTTAAAGAAAAGCACTGTTTTTTTCAGTGAAGATAACTTTAAACTAATCAGAAATACACTCTATACATTGCTACTGTGGTAAATGACTCCTCTACCTTCAAATGTCTGGTTTTTGGTGCATCAATATCTACACAGATGTATAGAGGCCCATTTACAGCAGCTATCACTCCAGTGTTCTAATGGTACAATGTATTTATTCATTGCATCAAAAGGTTAATAAATAAAAAAATAAATAAAAAAAAGTAAATAAAAGTGTGACTTTTCATGGAAAACACAAAATTGTTTGGGTGTAGTGTATTAACACAATGTGTCAAAAAAAAAAAATCACACAAAATTGTGATTAGCACACAATTGACCTGATAAATGATTCTTAAAACTGTATTTAAAAGTTTTTGACCTTTTCATCTTGCCAAACATTATTTGACCTTTTGACCTCTGAGAGAAGATACAACTTTATTGTTGAAATGTGTTTAAATGGAGGGTCTGCAATTAAAGGTCACATCTTACTTTATTCAAATCTATAGTTGTGTGTTATAATGTGATGTGGAATAAACATAGATTTACACGCAATTTGTGACCATTATCCAGCTATTTTTTAAAGGCTTATTCTAAATTTGAAATTCAAACACAGCATTTAAGACAACACTGCTCTGATCTTGACACAGTTTCATGTTTTTTCATTGCATTCTGCCATTTAAAACATTACACTACTTGGCCAATTATTAGCCAATAATTAAACCTTTAGTGGTCATAACTGCTGGGCCTGCTGGGATATCTGTATTATTCAAAAGGAAGGCGGCCATGTTTTTTCATCATTTCATCAATTTTCATCATTTTTTATAAAAACTGAACCAACCAGAACATTTAATACAGACGTTTCTGTTCCCCTTTAAAGCTGCTTTTTTGATCTTGATGCTGATCGTCAAACGCTTAATTACATACACTGTCTGAGCTTTACACTGAATATAATACAAACCACATTTTGGAAGGAAGTCCAACATGTTTTTAAATTTCTATTTAAATGCTCCTGCTTTCCTTTTCTTCCAGATCACAGCAGCACTTTTTATTTCAACATGCACTCGCTGCACTTTAGGTTAACAAGGCTACTGGCAAAAGGAGGACTCAGAGAGAGTTGATGTGTGTCAGCCAGTGTGGATGGATACATGGAGGGGGGAGGGGGTGCTGCTTGTAAAACAGACTGCTGTGTCACATAGTCAGCATAGCTCCCTGTTTAGACGGCTCGCCCTCATCCTCACACCTGCGGCACTCCGCTCCACACGTATCAGCTGATGCTGCTGAGTCAGAGCTGAAGCTGCCTGAGCTCCACAGCCTCAGGTGATGATGATGAAGCCACTCCTGGAAAGGTGTTTATTAGTATTGAGTCATTTCTGCCCAACCCTGGAATTTTTGGACACCATAGGGGGAAATACAGAAAGTTGTAACCGCCAAAAGTCTTTTTAAACACCAAAAAATAAGATTGAATGTTAAAGAAATGTTAAATAAACGCACAATACAAACGCTGCAACCCCCCCCTTCCTATTCCTCAAAGTGATTTCATCCAGATGCTGTTTTCCAACGGGCCTAATGGCTGATTTTGACAGTCAGCTAGTAACTAGCTACATGGAAGAAACCTATTCTAATTAATATGTAGAAGCCAGTAAGTCATTTATCACACCACTCAAAATTTGCCCCAAATCAGCTTCGGTTTTGATCCTTGATCCAGTCTGATGGTTAGGATCAGACCTAATGATCGTTAACGAGCTCTAACGATGTAAGTTACCGTAGCGACAGCGACTAGGGGGAGGAAGGAGGGAACGGGAAGTAGAGTAGAGAGAGGTGGACGATCCTCATTGATTCATGATCTCATTTGCCTTATGTATAAATATGAATAAATATGGAACACTGAAATAACTGCTTTTATTTCTTTTAATACAATTTTTTAAAACATTTGAAAATGCTGAGGGCTAGACAAGTTGCAAAAGATAGGGACAGATTATTATGGTCGCGTAGTAGTATAGAATTTTTATTCATTTATTTATTATTAGTATTTGATATTTTTTTTCATGTCCCTTCAGGAAATTTGTCTCAGAAAATCTACTGCTTGTTGTCCCCTCATCAGTGAAATAGGATTTTCGCCCCTGCTTCACACAATTGACATCAGCGCTTCTAATAGATGCAGATTCGATGTGGTGCACTTCAGGAACTAATGGAGCGAATCCAGGGAGAAGAGGGAGAGATCCTCTTGATGACAGGAAGCAGCAGCATTCATGGAACACGTCTTAATTGTAGGAAAGCACTCAAATGACGAGTGTATGTCTGAATAAGCCTTTGTATTATAATAAATTACTTTATAAACAAGTCTCACCACAGGTTTTCTACATTTTGCAGCATTTAGCAGCAATTTACATTAAAGTATCAAGGAGGTAACATGCTTTTCTCCTTATTTTTGCGATATGAGTGTTTTATTAATCTGTCATCATCTGCAACTTCCATTTTTGGTGGAAATGTTTTGCTGTTATAATCATTCTTTCAGCTTACATCTAGACATTTCGGCCTTTTACCAGATTTGATTTGAGAGCAAAATCAAGAAGCCGTAGACTATCAATAATCAATATTCATGCCTAATATCAGCCCCCAGAATATTATCAGCCTACTTGCCAATTAATCACATTCACATTCACTCATTCACAATCATTCTTATCTGTTCCATATGTACCTTACCCATTGCCATCAATGGGAAAGTGTCCAAACCTGACTGCTATTGAACCTGGTCTTATTTATGTTTCTTCTTTTTTTTAAAGGTTTAAATGTGCCTACTTACTAAACATATAACAATATATATAATTTGTTTATATAATATATATAAACAATATATAATAATAATATATATAGCTGAACAACTATTGATGGCATTTTTTTTAATCCAAGATCTGTCTATAAAACTATAAAAATATATTTTTATCCATACAAGCCGCATGAAGGACGAATGTCCTCAGCATTTCCTGAAACATTCACACAAACAAATGAATTATAGTGCATAACTGAATCATTCATTTAAGTGTCCACTGCATCTATTTATGAATACATTACATCAGTTTTCTGGTTACAGAATAGCCTTGGTCAGCATGCTGGTCATGTGGTTAGGGTTTTTTTTTGCAAGGAAACAACAAACACAAACAACCACCTATAGATAACGTTCGCTGTCAAACCATTATCTCACTTTTAATGACACCCAGTCACGTCCTCCAGTCGGCAGGACGTCGTATTTTTGCTTTTGCGTGTCGTCCTCGGATAACTTAACACCGATAAAATAAATCGACGTGCCAGACCAATGTTACATGTTTTTTTTTCTTTGTCCCTCCCAGACAGTTTTCACTGGGCTTCAGAAATAAGAACTGAGGTCAATTATTTCTGCTGGCACAGCAAAAGGTCATAAAGATAGCCGTGCCTTGTTGTGGGCCTTTATTATTACGCCTGATCAGCCCACAAGCCAAAACAACCAGATAAAATCGAGCTGAATGACAGACAACGACCAACTTCAACCAATGCTATGCTTCTTTATCTTGGAGGAGTTTTGCTGAGTATACAATGATACTGCAGCTTCACTTTAACCCGTTGAAACCTATGAGCCTTCAAAGATGAAATGTTACTACAGCTTTTTTTCCCTGAATAGACTTTTTCATGTTTTAAGCAAAAAATTAATTTCCAAATGCTTCCTGACACATGACGTCATCAACTTCCTCCTGAGAACATGGAGAAGACAAACCCTTCTAGAAGAAAAGAGTATTTTTATTTAGATCATTATGATTTTTTCCTGACATGTACATATCTATTTAATCATTCAAGTCTCTAGAATAATCACCAAAATAGAATTTTGTACATGAGATAAATAGATTGCAAGCAGCAACTATAATAGCCATTAAAATGCTATTTTCTGCAAAGAAAAGAGTACAAACTGGAAATAATAGATGCATAACATGATTGTTAGTGACTCAACTGATATAATAATATGCAGGAAATCTATCAAAAAAATCTGGGTTTAAATGGCACAAGAGACTAACGGAAAGAAAAGTGACTTTTCTTACTATTATAATTGAATATATTTATTTGCATTGAGAATAAAATCTAAAATATAGGATTAATATTTCCCATGAAGCCATTTCCTCAATTGACTCAATAGATATTGTTCTAGTGAATATCTGGATTTGTTGACTTGTTGATATCTTATGAAATGGAAAGCTGCTGAAGATCTGACTGAACCTGGAGCTGAATCACACTCAGCTGAGTTCAGAGTTCAGATAAGAACAGTTTTACTGTCACGTAGCAATAAACACAAGACAAGAGAGAGAGAAGAGACAATAACACGTGTGTGTTATGGTTCACAAATGGTAGAATTCTCTTTATAAACTATTCATCTCATTCTATACTCGAAAGCTCAATTTGTTTAAATGCTTACAAAGCTTAACGCCTTATACAACATTTCCTCTTCTCCCACCAAACTGAACTGTATATAAAGCAATAATTAGAACCAAAACTGAAATCATAAGAGCATCGACAGCCAACTGACTTGTTTTGATCTTTATTTAGTGTCTATTAGTATATAAGTTCTATTGCTGAAAAATATATTTTTAGCTTATTTATTGAAGTAAATAAATATGGGTCGAAACTGACCCATAACACCATAGATTTTATTATATAAAATAAAATTAAAATGAAAAAATAAACAAATTTATTCAGGAGATGAATTCCAATATCCCCCAGAAATAGTCGGATAACATAAAAAAAACTTTTATTTATAAATATGATTCTCTTGAGGTTTTTTAAAATGAAATTGACATGGGTCAAAACCAACCTGTTAATTAATAACAAGAATAAAAGGCCACATTTCAGCCCTATGTGATTCAATGGATCCATCCAACCAACACAAAGATCCCTGAGAACAAGCCCTTAATGTGATTATCCCCACGCCAGTTGGAATCTCGTCATTAGTCACATTTACACCTCGCCCATTTGCATTCACCACCTAGGTTTTCAGTTTAAAGTTACTCATCATCATCTGTGCTTAACAAATTAAAATGTTGTGAAACTCTGATGCCAGCTGAGACGTCACCAGTCAGCAGTGACAATGAACCACATGTTGGGGTCATGCTGTCCTTTAAAGCTGTTTCTTGACCTGAATATTTGAACCATAGTGAATATATGGTGATATCTGGTGTCCCTTCAGCATATCACTCTACATCAGTCACATTTTTTTTTGGAAGGCATTTAGTTTTAAATTCAAAATCTGCCTTTGCTCGCACGCACCTGTACACAAAGCAGGTTTCTTATCCAAGGAAAAGCAATCACCACCATCACTTACAGATCGGCATTCGTTTCAATAAACGAGCTGATTATTAAAAGCTACTGAGTGACAACCAACAGGTCACATTTCTTTCTTTTCACTGGAACAGTGGCCACAGGTTGACCTCTGCCTCTGCCAGCAGCCGATCGGCTCCACAGCTTCAAATACGTGGTTGTGGCTCCCTCTAGTGGACGTGATGAGTCAATAGATGAATTAAATAAACCTGCAGTGTGTGTGTTCCTCCTGCCTGTGTGAGTGTTTATAGAAATTATGTAATTCAAGTGTGTACAATTAGTTTACATGCAGAAAAAGCACAAAAGTAGAACTAGTAACATAAAGGATGAGTACAAAACCAACACTGTGCAATATAAACGTTCAATATAACCTTGAGCAATTGTTCACAATCATATGCAGTATAAATTAAATCATACACATACATTCTCTTGCCCTATGTATATATGTATATAGTAATGCCACCACACATTCTATTTCAAATTTTGTCTTTTTCATATTTTTTTGTATTGTATTTCCTGTATTTATAGTTGAACTGCATTGAAATGGGGAGATGTTCCAATTTCATTATACATTCAATAAAGGGCATTCTATTCTATTCTATTCTATTCTATTCTATTCTATTCTTTCTGTACTGTTAGGTCAGTGCGCCTCTATGCACCAGACAATAAATAACTGAGCCAGCATTTATTTTTAAATTCCTACAAAACTTCATATTTTATACTATGATAATGGATAAAAAAGTGTATATAGAAAATGTTGAAAATGGCTAATTTTAATGCAGAAATCCTGGTGTTAAGAAGCTGTAGACTATCAATAATCAATATTAATGCATAATATCAGCCTTCAGAGTGAGATATTTGCACATTTTATGTGTTCTAACTGCACCTTAAAGGGATATTTTTATTATTATTTTAACAGTCTGCTCACCGGGGGCTTTAAAGCTGCTGCAGGACTAGCAGACTCCAGATCCAATCCAGACTGTATCTGGCAACTCGCTACGCCCTGTCTATTGGTTAGCATGTGTAAACATAATTGTAAAATAATTAATTGTGCCTTTGCATCCTATGGTAATTATCATAAATAACAAAAACAAAAATCGAAATTGCACATGAACAAATCACGTAATTTCCACTGTAAAGCTGGAAGATTTTTATGATACATGAGCTGAAAGATAAGGCGAACTTTGACCTTTCAACATGGTGGAAAGCAGCGAAAGTGTGAAATGTTAAATGGTAAGTGTTGCGTTCTGTTTGTTTTCTGCTGCTTTAAAAGGGTTAGTGTATAGCCTACGTAATGCTGTGGCATAATGCGACATAACACATTCCTAATTTCCAGTTCACATGCATAATTCATGCTACATATACCTTCCCCCCCCAGAAAAGCTGTACTTTTATCCTGTGCCCCTCTAAATGCACTGTAAATATGTTATTATTTCTTTTAAACGCATACAAATGGAATACAATGAAATATATTGCTTTATATATTTTTCCTGATTTGGGTCAATTAAGTTAACATGTTAAAAAGGGATTAAATTCAAGACTAAAATCAAGAAAAGTCTTGAAATCATCTTGTTTTACTTAACTACAACAGCAAAAGTACTTGAGCACAACATAATCCTGACTTTCCATGAGAAGGAAATACAAATAAATTATATTTATTTGTATTTTATATTGTATTTTACTTGATTTCTTCATCTGTTTTATTTTTTCATGGACTTCCATGCACCACAGCCAATGGGAAGTTTCACTTTCATTTCTTCGTAAAGTCTCCTGTAGCAGATTCGTTTACTCAGTGACAGTTCTGCCTGTATTGAGTCAACGAGCTGCAGCCATCTGTTAACACTCAGAAACAACAATGAGGTAAGTTCGGCTTAATATTTCACTTTATTTTACATTTATATAGCTTCAGTCTCTTTTTTTGTAACAAGAACGTATGAATGTGAAGTCAGCGTTAAATAAAAAACATGTCAAAACCTGTTTGTGTGACCAGTCAAAGCAAGAAAAGCTCAGTGTGAATGAGGATGGCTCCATTCTGTTCTACAGGCTGGTTTTTCAGAGAAAACACTGACATTTCTCTTTTGTCAAATGAAACGATTGCATTCAGTGTCATTTTGCATTTGACATTTGCAAATGTTTGTCTTGTTAAAGCAATATTTATTTAGCAATAGGTGGAATTGATGGCATTAATGGTGGCTGCATACACTCTGTGGCAGACCTACTGTAGTTTGTGAGGAATCTGACTGTTTTTCTCCACCTTTCCTGGGTCAGAATCTAATAAATACTTTAGGATGAACCCAACAATGTAAATGTTTGAGTGTCAATGGGGTCAAGTAACAACAACGATCCCACACTGCAAAAAATTAAATCATACCCAGCGACAACGTCTTGAATTTGTCCAATATTGAGTAGAATTATCTTATTCAATTGATAAATAATTTAGCTTAATTTTTTAATCTCTTTTTAACATATTAAAAAGAGATTAAATTGACTAAAATCAAGAAAAATCTTGAAATATAGCATTATCTGCCAGTTGAGTTAGATAATTCTACTAATATCTCTAATATTGGACCAAAATATGCCAAATCAAGATATTTTCACATGATAGGATTTCATTACTCATACCTTACTTTATGGTATTATATATATATGAAAAATCTGTGGGGAAAAAAGTCTGACAGAACGATTTAGCACTAGCAGCTACAGTATAGTCTACTACAGTGTCTTTGAATGCATCAGAGATGTTGAAGACACAGGTGTTGTTGCCCTGGTTATTAATAATTATATGTTTTACTCAATCCAACAGTAGTTTTATTCATTTAAATACATTTATTTATTTAAGAGCATGTGACATATGTGTAAATGTTCAGATATGGGATATTGGACACATATTCCACAGATTCAAAATCACTGCGTATGTGTATCACTTATTCTTGTGACGTGTTCATGATCATTCAGGGAACATATCACGAGACGGTAAATATTAAATCATAGCTGATTTAATGCAAGGTAAAAGGTATGTGTTGTTTGAAAAAAATCAGTGATGTATATCACCAGTTAAATGAGTGTTGAATTCACAAAAATGCATTAAATCATCTCATAGTATGATGTTTTAAATTATTACTGTCTTGATATATACCCTGGATGATCATGAAGACAAGTTGTGTGACATGTATCCCATGTTAAGTGAGTGTAATGTGTGTTAATAGTGTTTTATTCGAGGGATATATTCTTCTGAATGTTTGTGGAGGTGTAACACTGTTAAAAACTAACTTGGTATTTTATGGTACACACCCAGTACCTTTTATTCTGGCTATGCCACTGCCCAAATCTAATATGTAATTAAATGATCACTCAAGTTAAGTTCAGATTTAATGCAAGTACACTCCTTAATCACATACACACAGTAGACCCAGTCTTTTGAGTCTAAAGCACACGACTATTGAAGACCCACATTTGCAACTGAATAAATATATTTGATCTATAATGGTATTAATGTTTAATTTGCAAATATTAAATACACATGTATCCATACAGTAGCTAGCTATGTAAATATAAGCTGTTTTTCATTTCATTGACCTTTTTTTCTGTAACCATACAAAAAATTATGCATCAATTCAAGTATTTTGAAGACTATTTAGCTATAAGTATATTTCTGTTCATGCCATTGCATTAGCGATTTTACAAACTTTTGTGTAATTTTACTCTATAGAAAAATGCCACATTTACCATCTGATGTGTGGAAGCATTTCTCATAAGCTAATGTTGAAGAAAAGTCTTTATAATTCCATGAATATTGTGGAGAGACATGTGTAAAGAATGCTACAGAAATGCAGCAGCAGATTGAAAAGTGCCAAAAATTATGAAAAAATGTACCAGAAATTTTCAGCCCCTTTGTAACCTGAGTCACTCTGAAGGTAGTTAAGAATGGGAATGACCTTATTAGTCTTCAGAGAAAAAACGTATGCAAGTCCTCCCAAAATGGCAAAATATATTAAATTTGGTTAAAAAAATTATGAAAAAGTAATCAATATTTTGTATTTTTAAAACAAATAAAAACAAAACAAAGTATTTCCTTCAATAATCAGTTTTTGAAGTTACTTTCTGCTTTGTTGCTTCATTAATGCCATTTCTCTGATTCTGTTCATTGTTTTCTTCATCAGTTTTACCTTTGATCAAATCTTGCCTAGTCCCAGGGTTGTTCAAAGGGTATCTCTCCCACAAACCTTTGTTAATCAAGTTCCAGTTACAAGCACATCCGATTCAAAAGAGAAAGAGGAGAGCAAACCTTCATTTACATTGTCAGGTAAGCTACCTGCACACAAAGAAGTTCAAATCTAGCAATGCTATTAAATATGTTGTGTGAAAAAGGATGGAAGCATTACCCTTTAAAGAAAAGTTGTTCTACATGTTTTGATGTGCCAGAAATTATTTGAATAATATTTGAATTTTACTGTATTGAAGTTTGATAACTGTTGTACAAAACTTTCCTCCTGACATTTACAGCGTCTCCCAGCTGTAATTCCTACCTCATTTTACTTCCATTTCTACAAACAGTAGGTAGCAGACCATGTGTGTCCCTTTACATTCAGGTTTTATTCATGCAGGAGTAAAAAGGTTTAGTAAATGAGATTTCCCTTCATATAAAAGAAGCTTGAGGCTATTATAAGCAGACAAGTTTGGGCTGAATTCTGTGCTTGGTGTCTACAATCGTGTGAAATGTTCTGTAAACGTATGAAATGTTAGAATCATTATACATTTTTAGCTGTTAGAGAAATTCTTTTATTACTCAGACGACGCCCGTTTTCTGTTTTCCTTGACTTCTTTATTCTTTGTTAGAATTTATTTCACTTTTCAGAAACAAACGCTGGATGTTTCATTAAAACTCATCAGTTCTTAAACTCTTCTTCTTCAGCAGTTCAACCAAAGCTGGAATCTCAATGGAGAGATGTGGACTGGACAGAAGAGTGAGTGGAGTGGGACATTAAATAAATGTCAAGTTGGTGAAATTATTGACTAATTACTAGTGTTGCCATATGGCATGTTTCTAAAAAGCTGTGGTATAAAATCTATGTTAGGGCTTTTATTTTTGAAGGACATACAATTTATGAGGTCACATGACCAGGATATCCTGTTTGACATGTGAGCATTATTATCACATAATCAAAGATTATCTTTTATTCAGAATTTTGGAAAACTTTAATTTTATTTCATTTTATTATTTTTTTTTTTTACATTTAATTCAATTTTGATATTTTTTTCTAATATGCAAAATATATATAAACATTTCACACCATTTTATGAACCAAACAACTCATTAATTAATAATTTCCATAATAATAGATTAATCAACTATCAAAATAATTGTTCGTTGCAGCCCTATATCATTAAGACATTAAAACACATTACAAGAAATAAAAGGCTTGAGATATTTCACTCAATGTAAAATGAATCTATATATTTCAGTTTCACTTTTTGAAATGATTGACAAAAAATATTTTACTTTTTCATATGTACCTCTGTATCTTTTTAATGCACTCATTAAACATTATGTTTTTAAGTTTATTAGTTTTAGTTTATTTTGCTTTGTGTTAGGGTTACCTCTATATCATGAGCTGTTGAAAATGGAAAAAGCATGTCAGAAAACTTGGAAAAATAAGATATTCAAAATGTTGTTTATAAACTTAGGCAAAGGACGAGCCTGATGGAGACCATCAGCTCCTACAGACCGAGCTCTGAGGAGGTGACTAAGGCTCGGGTTCTCCTCCTGGGACCAGTCGGTTCTGGAAAGTCCAGCTTCATCAGTTCAGTCCAGTCTGTGTTTAATGGAAGAGTCACCAACCGGGCCATGGTGGGCTCCTCCCAGACCAGCTTCACCAAGAAGGTACTGTAAAAAGTGTCCTTGGATCTCTTGAAAGGCAAAGTTCTAAATTCTATTGTTATTCTTAGTCAAAATTAATCACCTTTTTGGAGGCCTGCCCTGCCCTGGCGGATATTTACATATTCCAAGGGCATCAGTCAACTAAAATGGCTCTGTAGGCGTCCTCGCCATAAGGGTTAGTTTGTCCAATCTTTACGAAATTTGGTACACACCTTTATCATGCAACGATGCACAAAAAAGCCTCTTAACGTCATGGTGAAATTCCAACAGGAAGTCGGCCATCTTGAATTGAAGGTTTCATGAAAAGTGTGATTTTTGTCCATTTCCGCACATGGGATTGGAACAAACTTCTCTTAGAGATTTTAACCTATTGAGCTCAAATTTGGTCAGTATGCTCTTAAGACAAGTATGATTAAAAGATGTTATTATTATTTTTTTAAGTCAAATGGTCTGGCTTTGGTGCCCCCACCATTTTCAGACATTCACCATAAAAATACATTGGGCTTTTTGATGGCAGATAATACAAAAGACCACAAGGTGGTGCCAAAAGACAGAACTACGTCTGCACATGAACACTTAATAGGGAGTGCTAAAATTAAATTAGATCCACGCCATTTATTTTGTTTATGTCTGTGTCAGCTGCAGAGCTTCAACATCCAGGGTCGGGACGGAGCGGATCCTACCGGACTGGTGCTGTGTGATATTATGGGTTTGGGGGACGGAGAAATGACCGGACTGACTCTCCATGACATCCTGTCTGTTATCAAAGGCCACATTCCTGAGGGCCACAAGGTACAAGGATCCATGCTATAATATTGTAGTTTATAGCTATGCTGGTGGCAATGTCTGCTATATATCTATATATATATCTGCTGCTCCTTCAGTTCACCACTTTGGTTCAGGCTGAAAAATATATCTCAAAATGTACTGGATGGCTTGGTACAAAAATATAGGACATTTGGAGTGAAATGTCTCTCCCATATGATATTTTAGTACCGTAAATTACCAAATAATAGCCCGGGCATATATTTGTTTCAATCATTCAAGAGATCGAGTTTTTTTATTTAAGACCAGGTGGCAATTTGGAAAAGGAGAATAATTCTTTCCTGACAAAAGTCTTGCTCAGCAAAATTGGAAAAATATGATAATTCAGCAGCACCTGAATTACTTATTTATTATATTATCAACAATTCATCAATATTACCAGAGAGGGTGTTCTTCAATGTCATTTGAGCAAAACAGTGATGAGGTGTTTGCAAAGAAAAAAAAAGGCAAAGTAGAATAAAACGTGCAGCATCAGGGGTCACATCTTCTTCTTTAATTATTTTTTTAAAAAATGAATTAGCCTCACTGTTTATTTGGAACCAGCATTTTTTAAAAATCTATCATTTGGTAATTTATAGTGGTAATATTTATGCTCCCTTCGAGATCAACTGTTACAACTATGGTGATTCTTTCAATTCTTATATAGCAGCACCAAAAAAAGGTAAAAAATATAATTTACCCAGTATTTGGATTCTGAATAAATTCTTCCAAAAATCCCATCAGCCTCATCAGGACACATTATGAGCTTTCATACTTTTGAAAAACGTAACCTCCTCATCTTTCTGTCCCAGTTCAGCCCGGCTGAGCCGGTGACGTCGGACACGGCGGGCTACGTGAAGAGGCCAAGCCTGGAGGACAAGGTCCACTGTGTGGCCTTCGTGGTGGACGCCTCCCAGATCTCAACCAAAGCACCGCTCTGCAGCACTTTCCAACGCCTCCGAGACTATATCTGTGACCTGGGTGAGCACCGGGACAAAAGACAACCGGCGAACACAAAGATAGTTTCAGGCACACACTGGTGACTTCACATGAAACCTGGCTCTGTAATTCCTGCAGCATCAGGGTCCAAATAAATGCAAAATCTAATTAATTTGAAAAAAAAAATCAAGGAAGAACACCCTCTCTGGTAATATTAGTTAATTGTTCAAAAAGTAAAAAGTACAACATGAAATTCAAACTTTCTGTGGTAAAATATGCAGTAGAAAACACGGGAGAAGCAGCCGTGACAAGTTTAACTACAGTACTGTAACGTAAAATTCAAGGTATATGGAAGTTATACTGGTTTAATAAAAGAATTGAAACCAAAAAAAACACCCAGGCTATTATATAGTAATTTACATTTTAGAAAGTCCTGTCGAAGTCCTTTAACTTATCATTTATCTCTCTACAATGTAGAAATCAACTGACAAAACTCCTGTTTCTGTTGATTTTTGCAGTGAAAGCTTCACATTAGTGTTTTATTCTATCTGTCAGGTGTCCATCAGGTGGCGCTGCTGACCCACATAGACAAGATCTGTTCAGAAACGGCCAAAGACGTCACCAAGGTCTACGAGAGCCGCGTCATTCGGGACACGGTAGGTTGAAACATGTTGAGAAAATTGTAGTTCGTACGGTTCTGATTCAGAGGGAATTCCTCTAAATTATCTACACACTTTCCCATGAATATAGTGCATGATACCAGCAGAATAATTGAGGCAACATGTCACCATGCAGGCTACAGATGTGGAACTTTTACCCCAATTCGACTTTGATATTTCATTATTACCAACTTAAAAGCCTAAAAAGGCTTAAGAACAAAAGTCGCATGACTCACAAGTAGTCTAGACATTATTGTATCAGTTTGCTATACTTAACATTACATATTTAGACATGATAAAAAAGAAGAGTTCAGAAATCAATATTTGGTGCAATAACCATTATTTTTAATCCCAGCTTTCATGTGTCTTGTCATGCTCTCCACAGTCTTTACCATTGTTCTTGGGTGACTTTATTATTTTTTGTTTAAAGAGGAACCACTCCTGGTTCCTCTTTAAACAAAATGATGTGTACGTATGTTGGAATTCAACAGACGCTGGAATGAAATGGCTGGAATGCATGTAGAGGTGGGCGACACAGTGTCGCAGGGGTTAGCGTTGTTGCCTCACAGCAAGAAGGTCGCAGGTTCAAGACCTCCTTGGTCCTGGGTCTGGGACCTTTCTGTGTGGAGTTTGCATGTTCTCCCCGTGTCTGCGTGGGTTTTCACCGGGTACTCCAGCTTCCTCCCACAGTCCAAAAACATGCTGAGGTTAATTGGAGACTCTAAATTGTCTGTAGGTGTGAGTGTGTGAGTGAATGGTGTGTGTGCCCCATGATTGGCTGGCGACCATCTGACCATCTGCCTCTCACTGTAACGCGCTGGGATTGGCTCCAGTAGACCCCTCCGACCCTAATGAGGAATAAGCAGGTATAGAAAATGACTGACTGACATGTAGAGATGCTGATTTCAGAAAAAAATATACATATTTTTTTCAGAGCTGTGTATGAAAAACTAGCAGCTGTCAAGTTGTTTCCTTTCTGTAAGTCTTTATTCTAACTCCTTATAGACGACACATATTCAGGTGTTCCATTCAGTTTTGACCTAACACTGTTCTCAACCAGGGGGGAAAAGAGTAACTCCAGAAGTGTAGTCTCTTATTGTGTGTGTGTGTTTGTAGATGGGTAAAGCTGCAGCTCTGCTGGGGATGTCCACCTCCTACATCATCCCGGTGAAGAACTATTCATCAGAGTTGGACGTGAACGTGAACACTGATGTGCTTCTACTTCGCGCTGTTGACCACATCCTGCAGTATGCTGACCTGTATTTCCAGGACAACGCATCACAAAACACTGTGTAAAAATGTTACTGATTTTATATTCTGGCTTCAAACAAAGCTAGAACTGCATAAAAAAATACATGTAAAGGATTTAAACCGTGTTGTACAATTGTATTTTGATACATTTTTTTATATATATATTAATTGACACATTGTTAAAAAAAAGTCAAAATCATCAATCTGAGGATAAAAGGGCATCAGTTCCATGATTATTTGATACATTTGGCCAATGAATTAGTACATTTTCAGTTTTGAAAGAATGTGGATTAATTACGCTGCGTTCAGTTAAAAGCTTAACAGCTAGACCTTGATCTTATTTGTGTATGCAAGTTTTGAGGCACTTCTGAAAATAATGAGGAATCACAGATTTGTGCATCAAATGTGATTTTAAAAAAATCCATGTTTGACAGTTTCATATATGAGTGAACGTTAATAGCAGAAATCAGACAGCAGAGGGCACAGTAGGCTGATGGTTCTTATTCTGACTTGTGTGTGGAGCTGCTGGATAAATTGAATGAAACAGATCAAAAATAAAATGTCACACGTGTTAACACTGTTTTGCAGCAACCAATAAGTAGCAATCAGATAACAGACTAATATTATCTATTTCTTTTTTCACCTATGATGCTCTTCTCCATCCTCAATTCACTTGTCAAATGGCTCATTCTATATTTTATATCCACCAAAGTACAATACCCAGTGACATAATATGAGTCCTGCTTCATTAGCTGATCCCAGAGCCTTGTCTGGAAGAGGAAAAATTAAGTTTTAAAGGGTAAAATGAGTGATTTTCTATATTTTTCTGATTGTCAACAAATCTCATGTTGAGAACCAAACCAGACAAGTTCAACATAGTTCCAGGTATTGTGTGCACTGAAAAAACTAAAACGAAGACATCTTGTTTTTGGTACAATTAGTCCAATATTGAGTAGAATTATCTTGTTCCACTGGCAGATAATTTATCTTATTTCAAAGAATTTTCCTGATTTAGTTTTAAGAAAACAAGATTAACATTTTCTTAAAAAAAAAAAAAAGTGACATTTTCACGTAGCCTATTCCTTTGTCATAGAGCTCCAATTTCTAAAAACAATTCAAAAAACACATCAATATATAATAGAAGTGTATTTACAAATGTGAGTAAAGTCCTTATAATAATTATATTTTAATGCGTTGGGACCACAGCATTTTATAAAAATGTGTCAATCTTTTTAATGACTACAGAAAATGGAGAAAAATAAATATTATGCTGTTCAAAAATAGCAGTGTCTGCATTTTTCTTTACAAACTATAATATTTACTGTATAAACTGAAAAATCTTCAGGATTTAGCATTACTATGAATCACTAAAGTCATATTTATTTGTTACGTTGCATGCAGTCAATCCACTTCTGGCTCATATGAACAGGTGTTTCGGCCTCACAGTTCCTCTGCATTTATTGGTTTTGTCTCAGAAACAGCATTTTTGACGTCATCCCACAAATTTTCAATGGGATTAAAGTTTGGGGGATTAGGTTGGCCACTCCACCTCGCCACTCTGGAACCATGATTCTACTGCTTTACTGGTATTTTTGGGGTTATTGTCTTGTTGAAACTCACATTTTAAGGCGATTTCCTCTTCAGCATAAGGCAACATGACCTCCTCTGCACTGAGCTCCACTGGGGCTCAGTGCTGTTGAGCGAGAGAGACATAAATGCTACTATATGTAAAATAATAATAATGATAATAATCATAACAGCACACAGATCTTCGGTCGGATGCAGGTGTAGCTCAGGTTCTATCGCTTCACTGAGAACAGAAACAGCCGACAGTTTCTCTGCTCTTCCAGCTGATGTCACTGCGAACGAGGCGGTTTGTAAAACCAGATCCGCTGACTTAAGGGGCTTCAAGGTGACGCCTGAGCCTCTGAGCCTCTCAGTGTCCCACAGAGGGACCTCTGGGACCGTCACTTCAGCGCGTCCTCAGGAACTGATGAGAAACTGAACCACTTCAATCACTCCTAACATCCGCCTGAAGGTTGCCACACGCGCAAGTTCTGCCTGTGACACCCGAGGAAAAAAAAAAGAAGATGCTCAACAATGCAGTTTAATATTCTGTAAATAAAACCATGCAAGATTCATAAGAGATAGGAGCCAGGTAAGAGCCTCGAATACACTTTAGAAATAAATACAGTTGGACAAGGTTTCTGAGGAGCCACTTAATACTGATTTTGCTGCTTTTCATTGTTGAATAGAATCTCTGATTGTGAAGATTACTTGGCTGATGCACACAACTGATAAATACCACAAACTTAAAAAAAAAGCACACACACACAAACACACACACACCCACGCACGCCTGCACACTACTGAGTGCAGACCTGTGTCTGAGCAGCCACCTGCAGTCCTCCATTAGCTGGCAAGGATTTGGAATATAAAAGATTCAGACCATGAAATGTGGCCAATAATGCCAGCACTGATCTAAACCTGTACTGAATCTCAATGATGTGCTATCAGCTCTGTCACATTCAGGCACAGAAACGGTAGCTGAGCCCCTCAACGGCACCAAAAACACTGTATATCTGCTGTTAGTTACATACCAACAGCTGTAGAGAGGTCAATGAACAACACCCCTTATTTTTAATCCCAGCTTTCATGCATCTTGTCATTCTCTCCACAGTCTTTACCATTGTTCTTGGGTGACTTTATTCCACTCCTGGTTCCTCTTTAAGCAGAATGAGTTCATGTTGTATGTGTTGGAATTCAACAGACGCTGGAATGGAATGGCTGGGATACATGTAGAGGTGCTGATTTCAGAAATAAATGCAGTGTTTTCTTATTTTTTTCTAGAGCTGTATATACAAAAAAATGTAAAAATACTCTCAGGATAGTTTCATGCTGTGTAAGGTTGTATACACTCAGAATTTTCCATATGTGGAGACAGTGTCCTTCAAAATAAAAGCCCCCTTTTCACACCTATCTGTTATATCAATTTTTTTTAAATGAAGATAAAGAAATTGTTGCAGTGGTCTAATTTTTTTCTAGAGCTCTCTCTCTCTCTCTCTCTCTAGGACGACTGATTATTGCTTTAAGACAGACTTGAACAATTGCACTTATTGCACTTAATAAGTACTGCTTGCAAAGTTAGTGACCCTATCTTTACTTTCAGGCAACATGGTACAAATCTGCACCGTAAACTATTGTGTATCTTTTTTGGTGCATCAAAAGATGTGCAATAAGCACCCGTGAGGGCTAAATCTATACAAACATATTTCATATGCATAATGAAATTACAATTACATGGAGGGGACTGTTTTTGTTTTTTTTGTATATATAGGGGGATGTTTCCTAATGCCCAGTAGGCTCTGTCAATGTCTGCTACTGAAACAAAAGCTTGTTCTGGCTCGATCTGTCTGGACAGAGGGACTGATCGCCTGCAGCATCAGCATGTTGGAAGCAGATGGCTGCTGGTGCCTGCAGTCGTATCTCTCTCCCACACCAGGCTCTCTGGGTGGATTCGACATAAGCTTAATTAATGATTTGATAACTGCAGAGGCGTTAAAAAGGAGCGCGGAGACAGGCGTGAATTCCAAATGTAAGTGCTAAACTGGCTGGTAATGTGTTGTGAAGGGTTTTCTTACCACACGCTGGCTCCTTCTCTCGCTGTCTCTCCCACTTGCTCAGATCAGCCCAGTGTGAGCTCCATAGTGTGCAGCGAGCAAGAAATGCTCATTGAAGGCTGTGTTCTCGGTGAACCTCAGCACCGTAGGGAGTCTGTTCATAAACCTAGATGTGCGTAAACCATCTTTAAGATATGCAAGGAAATCTGATTGAATAAAGAGAACCTAAGCGATGTATTCATCAAAAACATGAACTTTTTTAACCCTCATGTTGTGTTTGTTTCATGTTAATAATTTGGTGTTCCCAGTCATCAGACTCATCATAAATCTGTAATAATACATATATTATCACCTCTTTTTGTGTTAGATTTTTTAATCAACATAGCTTCTTGTGAACATTACACGATTTGAACTTTTACTTGTTATTTAAGGCCTGCATGTCTCATTGATCTGAACCTATACGCTATCGTTCAAAAGTTTGGGGTCACTTCGAAATGTCCTTATTTTTGAAAGAAAAGCACTGTTTTTTCAATGAAGATAACTTTAAACTAATCAGAAATACACTTTATACATTGCTAATGTGGTAAATGACTATTCTATCTCCAAATGTCTGTTTTTTGGTGCAATATCTACAGGCCCATTTCCAACAACTATCACTCCAGTGTTCTAATGGTATAAAACTGACCTTTCTTTGATGAAAGCAAAGTTTTAAGGAAAGAAATATTATTTCAAAAACAAATGATTATTTCTAACCTTGTTAGTCTATTATTTCACAACTCATGGTGGTAAATAAAAGTGTGACTTTTCATGGAAAACACACTCCAATTTCTGGACTAATTGGAGTCACAATTAGTCCAGAAATTGTGACTCCAAACACAATTTCTGGACTATTTTGACTATAAAAAATAATCAGATGAGACATAGTCTTAATTCTTATGTCATAATGTGGTGTGTGTGTGTGTGTGTTTGTGTGTGTGTGTGTGTGTGTGTGCATGTGTGTATGTGTGCCATCTGACAAATGTACCCGATTTCAATTTCTTACATAAATTTTGGTCTCCCCCATTCATTTCTAATGATCAGGAACACCCAGTGTGTATGTATGTTGTATGTTTTTGTGCTGAAATCCTCTTTGTGGACAAAGTCTTGGAATCTTAGTTGAATCTGATAAAATTAACCATCTTTTCTCAGAGACAAAAACAACATGAGGGTTAACTAAATTCAGTCTCCAGAGTAGTTGTGTAGTTGCAAATGTCACTGAACCTGTATGAGAATGTGACTCAGTTTACAGAGCTTAGCTAGCTGGTTTAGAGTTATAGTTATATATACCAATAAATACATAAATAAGAAATAATATGCAGTGCAGGGGGAGGCGGAAAACCCAGAGGGCTTATTTGAGGCCTCCACCTCAATAATATGAGAAGGGAGAATTTACATACAGGAAAATAATAGGACTGGCAAACTAATGGTAACGAATATATTAATAACAAGAATAACAGACAATAATGAAAACAATGTCAGAATAAAAGCAGAAAATGGGAGTGTGTGTGGATAACGTGCACATGATTGTTAGTGACTATAAATATATGTCAGTATGAGTAAAATAAATAAAACATGGATACATAAACAACAAATATATGGGTAAAAAGTAATTAGTTGTTTTTTTTAGAATCTTGAATAAATACATATAAACACATATTTGAGATATGTAGACATCATAATTAGAAAGAATCTGGAGTTTCTTAAAAATAGAATCAGACAAGTTGTGTGACACTGATCCGGTTATGATTCTGAAAAAAAATATTTATCCACATTTTAAATTTATCAAAGCATTTCAGTAGAAAGTGAAGAGGGCTGTGAAACACAGCACAATAGGCGACTTATCTCCAGAGATTGAAAACCTGTTATTAGTCTTTCGAGCCATTACTTAACTAATGCACCAAAACTCTTAATGATGAAGGAACATGTCACTCGGTGCAGAGGTGGGACTCATTGATGTGTTTTTAATCGTTTCTTTTTTAACAACAACAGAATAATATATAGCATTCTTCTACACACACAATAATGGTGAGCAGAATCAGTCATTGCTGGTTTGACTGCAGGTGAGAATATAGAACATGACCAAAAGATAAATTATGAACTCAGGAGATATAGAAGATTTGTATCCAGATTATTAAATAACAATGTTTTGCTGCTCTGTAAAACCATTATATTAAGATAATAACTACCCAGAAAGTTACTGTAAGTTTTGTTTTTACAGTAGAAGTACTATACCTATAATTACAGTATTGTATCTTTACAGTAAAATAAATGACATGTACATTAAATACTTTGATTTCAGTTGAATTTACAGTATTGGGTGATTATTTGTACAGTAAAAATCACTTAAATACTGTTATTTCAGTATTTGTAGTAGTGAATAACTGTATTGTAATACAGTAACTCTTTGACTACTACTTTCTACTATAATTATCCTATACAGTAACGTTACTTTTTAACACAGTATATAAATGTATTACTACAAAACACCACAGCTATAACAAATTTAGTACTTGAAGCCATTCAGGAGTGATATATCTGCTATGGATGATGCACATCTAGATTATAGATATGACCCAAGTTTACTGAGATAAAGGAAGGAAAAATAACACAAACTGTACAAATAAAACTCTATTTTGCAGACTCCCATGATGATAATCATGGCTGTGATGATGATAATGATTTGGTTTCAATTCCAAACAGCCTTTCACCTGAGGTAAACAAAAAAAAAGGAAAAAAATAAAGATTTTCTCTCTCCGGCCAGTCCCAAAGGAAGAATATTTGTGGACTTTGCATCGTTTCTATGGAAACATAGCGGGCCCAGTATCAAGGGACAGCATGTGTGATCTGTGGTGCTCGCTGGCGGAATATATAAACCCAACGAAACACATCACATTAATTCCTCTGTCTCCCTCGAGGAGCAACTGGACAGCCACCTGTCAGCAAAAGAAAATCCCCCGGCCAGGCCGGGTCTGAGTGGAGCTCTTTTCACAAACAAAACCACACACACACACACACACACACACACTGAAGTCAGCAGTAAAATCCCTCCGCCATTGAAACGCATCATCATATTAAGTATCTGTCTGGAAGCTGGAGACTTTGGCCTGATTCTGTCCTTTCACTTAGCTGCTGCTCTCCCATCTGTTGTTCAGCATTGTTGTCTTCTCCGTTTAAAGCAACAAACGCTGCTCATCCTTTACCAGAAGGTTGTTTATTAAAATAGAAAACAAATAGATTCATATACCGTACAGAGCTCAGCTGTTTCTTTTTAAAGCTCGTAAACACTAACTGGACAAAAATATATCGTCATACTTTTGTTCTGAGGCAGCTTTTTTATTTTCTGTTGGTCAGCAGGTCCTGAATTTCTTTTATATCATGCACATGCATAACAAGATACATGGCCATGAGCTAGAATACTGACCTTCAACTACATTGATTCACATCCTCAATTGCTGTTTCATGAAGAAGGAAACATGTATAATAATATATTAGGTGCCATTGACCTATTTTCCTTTATTTTAGCGTGTATTGCAGTGATCTGAGGAGAAATTTCTCAATTTTGTCCAGTATTGAGCGAGAAACAGCTGCTATTGATATCTAATTGTCAGAGTAGCAGCATTATTTTTCAAGCATCTACCTACTTCGATATTTTTTTTTCATTGTCAGACTAGTGGCACTATTTTTCTTTTTTTATTATATTCTGCTTTACAGACATGAATAGGCCTAATATTAATATGATAGCCTATTATACTTTGCGCTCCCATATATTATGACATGCTTGGGCTGGTGCAAAGCACTTGATCAGAGAATATTTCAGCCATGTAGAATATTATATTAGACACTGGGAAAATGTCCTGAAAGCTGAAAAAAAAGAAAACATACGCTCACACAGTCACATGTGATATATAAAGCTGATTGTACTGCTCAAATATCAGCGTAAGAAACTGTGTTGGTACTTACGGTGGAAAGAGTGAAATTTAAATGTCACAAATATATTCACAGTTTACCTACCTACCTACCTACCTACCTACCTACCTACCTACCGACCAGTGGTGATTGCTCTAAGACTGCAATGTCAAAAAAAATCTGTCAAAAATGTATTATTACATTTATATTTCATTGAATAAATAATGTGCTAGAATGCATTCAACTTTAGTTCAGTATCAGCTACTTTTCACAGGTCACCCATGTGACCTTCTTGTCATTCAATTATTCAGCATCAGTGCATTAAACAGGTTGAAGCTGAGCATCAATAGACTTGAATGGGGAAATAGAGAGTGGTTTGTTCCGCTACAGTAAAACTAGATGCTCATTGGATAAATGCTGCGTTTGGTCCCGCCCATCAGACGCTGAGTGTCTCTGGGGAGTGGGTGTGGCCTCGGTCAGCCTGGACGTTGAACTTCAGCATGATGATTGGATGATCTGTCTGAGGGTGTGTCTTGTTTTGATTGACAGTGAAATGAGCGAATCATTGATCTCTAAATAGAAACCACCACCACCAAAGTGTTTTTAAAGTGCCAAAAATCAGCTTCCCCTGCTTGAAACACAAGCAGTCGCCACTGCTACCTACCTACCTACCTACCTACCTACCTACCTACCTACCTACCTACCTACCTACCTACCTATCTACTTACCTACCTACCTATCTACTTAACTACCTACCTACCTACCTATCTACTTAACTACCTACCTACCTACCTACCTACCTACCTACCTACCTACCTATCTACTTAACTACCTACCTACCTACCTACCTACCTACCTACCTATCTACTTAACTACCTACCTACCTACCTACCTACCTACCTACCTACCTACTGCATTCAGCACTATTGACAAGAAGTATGCCTAGGTAGACTATTACAATTCTTAAAATAAAAAAAACAAGATCTGTCGGAATAGTGATACTAAAAAGTGTCAGAAAACTGACACTTCCACAGTCAAGGAGAGATTCCAACACATTCACCATGAGGGAAACCATCTTTTTCCCAGCATGCCCCTCCATTTCTGCTCTGACATCACTTTCAAACTGACCATTGCCAAGCAAAGAGACCAACACATCCCACGTCTGGCAGCATAACTTCCTAACTAACTCCCTTAAAAAAAGTGCGTGCATGACAATAGGAGACATGGGTCCAGGTTGAAAAGTGACAAAACTCACTTTTGAAGCAGCATCAATTAAAAGTCCTATAACCTACCCATTGTAGGATTTAAATGTCCTGTCCGACTGAATTTTGTGGCTCGGAGCCACAAGTGTGCAGGCGTTGCTCCCCTGTTTTTGTGGAATGTAAAATATTCATGTATGGAGGACCTCGAGGGCTGGGGAGTAAAACTGAATATAAACAGAACTTTTGTTTGTTTACCAGAAAACTCCACAGGGCACCTTTTAATATTTGAAACCAAGGGTTTTTTCTCAGGTTTCAGTGCTATAGCTCGCAATAATGCAGTTTGGGGGAAGGTCTTATCCAGTTTCAACAAAAAGCACCTCATGCACCGAATCAGTTTTGGAAGTAAATGGTTTGGAGTTTGGAGTAAAGTGATTGACAAGAGCACAGAGAACAAATCTCAACTCTAACCAGCAGCTTTGGAATGATGTGAGCCAGGACTTCCTCACTGTTGTATCCACATACTTTTGTCCATGGCAGCTCGGTACATACTCTGCTAAATGCATTATGCATTATAATAGGTTGGGTCACCTTGTTCACATGGAGTTATGTGACAATTAGAAGATGATTGCAGATCATATTAGTGGAAAGTTAATTCCCTAATTTCTCTCTCCAGAAGACATGTTCGCCAGGCTGTTAAACAGATTGGTTCAGACATACACAAACTAGTGTAATTAACAGATTTAATTTTAGATAAAGGCGCGTGCTACTTGTAGCAACAGACATTTGCACATACAGTGAAGAAGAAGAGTTGTTTTTCCTTTTACAGTGGTGCCAGAGTGCACAAATATCGATTAAAGTTTCACTTCTTGTTATCCAGAGTTATAGTAACAGAATAACAAGGAAAGGCAAAGTGAATACCCAGGGACTTGAGTGAAGTTTCAAGGCTTTTTTTTGCTTTTTTTTAGTGCCAGCTGGTCATTTTATCTGTAATAAGTCAGTTCAAAATGAGTTTGGCCAAGGACGAGTATGCGCCGTGACGTCTCTATCCTCTGTGGTCGTCTATCCTGGTGACCAGAAAAAAAAGCTGAGAAAAGCACCTCTCGTGTGTTGTTGTGATTGAATGACCTTGGGTTTGTTTGTTGCTGTCAAACTCCGAAAGAATGTGCCAGTGAAGCTGGGGGATTCAAAGTTTTCCAGCAACATTCAACAACAGCGGATTAAGACTCCCTGGTGACTCCGAACGCCCACCGCTGTCAGATGTCCTGTTTGTCTTTCCTGCTAAAAGGCGAGGGTAGCCGTCATTAATTCTCGCTAATTACACGTTTAACAGCCACTATTATTGTCGCCTCTGCTCGCCGGAAGCATCACCTTTATATCCAATCAACTTCCCATCAGACTCGGCCGGTTTCTCCGAAAATGGTCACTCCGTTTCGGGTCACTGACAAGCTCTCAGCCTACCCTAAAAGTAATTATGAAACCATTGTTGTGAGCAACCTAAAGTCACAAAGTCATAAATCATTTGTGTCCTCTGCGCTAAGCCTGAACAAACTGAATGGAAACTATTTAGTGCGAGGGCTTTCCCTCTTTAAATCCAGTAATTAAAGCACAAAAAATATAAGGAAGAGTGAGCTGAAGAAATGATTTTTGCTCTCTGTGCCAGTGTGGAAGGCAGAGAGAAATGGTCTTATTACCAGTAAAATCACTCATTTGGTACATCCATCAGCCCCTGTGTGTCTCTGAGTAACACACTAACCCTCAAACACCTCATTTAAAGTGGTCAAAGACATTATATCTGCCCTCAAACTGACAGGAAGTCCCTGCTGGATTCCTCCTCCAGCTAAAACCGTCACGATGCATAGAAGGAGGTGGACCTGAATCCAGAAGGAGAGCAGGCAGGACGGGACGTGGCGGCAGAGGATATACTGACAAAAATTAAACAAAAACTGGTAAAAAGCAGCGTAACACAGAGCGGCACACATCAAAACTACAGACTCCAACAGAGGCAGAGCGGAAAACTGGAAACTAATTACACCCTACAGACGGGCGAGTGAAACAAGACGTGGGTGAAGGACATGAGACAAACAACCAAGGCGGGAAAACACAGGAAGTAAAGGTGACACGAAGGGGAAAGTTTTTCAGAGAACAAAGAGGACACACAGGGAAACCAGACAAGACAAATCATGGAAAAAAGAAGCTTTTGACACCATTGCAAAGCTATTTAAAGCTAAAGCTAGCTTGTTAGCTGTGTAAGGAGTAATGCATAATGCATTTCTTTAATGTTAGTAACATACATTACAATGCGTTTTTATGAAACATAAGGATCTGAAGAACATCACAGTGACTGCACTTTGTGTGCTACACCTAAAGAACTGTCCCCTTCCTGAAATAGCAGAAGTAATTTGACATTTACAGAGTACAAGTTAGCAAGGAAGCAAGTGGAGCATGAGAGTGGCGATAAAACCACAAAACAGACAAAATTATTGTTCTCCTGCTCTGAGATTCTTCAGCATCAAGAGGTTAACAGACTTGTTGTTGAAGACACTTGAAGATCACCATATTTCCAGTTATGGTGATTGGTAATTTGGTAATTCCATGCATTTTTATTAAAGTAATATTGTAATGTAATAAATTACTTTGAAGTGACAGTAAGAAGTAATGCTTGTTAGTTACTCTCTCCAACCTACTCTAACTCTAACACCTGACAAATTAAATATAATTTTAAAAAAATGTTCACAAAAAACACTACTAGCTCATATAAGAACATGGGCGCACCTTCTTCAGTCAAACTTGTCTACTTATAATTACATTTTAATACCGTGATAAGTTATTTTTTACAAGTCTGCGCTGAATGTTCATCCTGTAGCAAAGTAAATTTATCCCAAAAACGCCCGTCTTGAGTGATGGATTTCCTATTTCATGTCTCTGCAGGTTAAATTACAGTAACTTCCTAAAAGGCAGGAAATTACATAGAAAAAAAGGTATTTTCTGGCAGACAGCAGTCATTTTATAGAAATAATAATAATGTTATTCTATATTTTTCTTGCTGTCAATAAATCCTATGAAAAAAAAGTGCATTACAGTGTCTATCAATAGTTTCCCAGCCTCTCTGCGCATCAACCATAACTTTATTCATTCATACTGAGCTCCATATGTTTCCTTATTTTTTATTTTAAAGGCTCAACAATTTCCATAAACAGCTTGCACACTAAATTTTAGCAAATGATATTCCAACAGGAGAAATACATCTTATTTGTTTGGGACTATTTTTGACTGCGGGTTAGTGAATTTAATGTGGCAGCCAGTACTTTCTGCAGCGTGATGCAATAACTTTAGTGCCCGTCTTCATGAAGGAAGGAATGTGCCTGGATGTGCAGCAGTGTGACTCCACAATGTATATTTGGTTGGAATAAGCTACTGTATATCAGGCTTTGGCTCCAGGCAACACTGGTTATTAATATCATTTCAGCAATGGTTTTAGTTTTATTATTGGATTTATTGACAATAATCAAATACATAATATGACCAGATCCTTTTGTAGTAATGGATGATATGATGAAAAAACACCAGTACAGACAGATAATGTTCTTTTATTTGAAGAGGACAGATATTATTCTTTATCCATTCGAGAATGGTTGCATTCATGTATTATGTTGTATTTTATCTATTTTAGTTCTGTGGTTGCTTTTACTCAGCTGAGGCTTCCTGGTTGAGTACCTCCTAATAGAAACCGGATGTCATTCAGAGGTAAAAAAAGCAACCGAGTCTTCAGAGTATAATGGCAATGAATGAAAATAAATGTCATTGACCTACAATACATTTATCCGGGCTTCACCAAGACACAAAAACTTTTACTTTCTGCTGAAACTCTCCATGACTTTCTATTCACGATGGTGAAGCTTTGAACAGATGACAACCAGTTAGTGTTATTACCTGCGTCCGTCTTCCTCAATATCCCTGAAATGATCTAACTTCCCTTGATGATTTGCGGTTAAGAAGTCATTCTGAGCAAAAAAAAAACACACCATGGAAATCACAACCCTTCTCTGTTGTCCTTGGTTCATCCCTCAAGGCCTTCTTCAGCAAAAAAGCTCTCATCCTTTCCTCTAACACTGTCCTTGACTGAAGAAAATCTATTATAAGGGATTGTGGGGAATAATAGAGAAGTTAATTTGATCTACACATATCTGTGTAGTGACATATCACAATATATCAATCTGCTTACTCGACTGTTGGAGATTTTGTTCATTTGTATATATGTAGCACATCTGAGTAATATGGTTTTCTACTAAATCTAAAAAAAAAAATGTTTTTATCAAAGGTCCCAGACAGTCACAAATAATATATACTATCATTATAATACACAGCAACTCTCAAAGCATGCATTTAAAAGGAAAAACATATTATTTCCCATAATGCCATAGAATAAATAAGGAGTTAAATGCTCTAACTTTACTGTTCATATTCTGACCCCATCACAGTATCCCCTCATATTATGCACCACATTTTGCACCACATTAGTCAATCATTAATAAATGGGTTATTAAGCCTTCGTTAATAGCCAGTATAGTCTTTAGGTTTTGTTAAGGCCATAATGTACATTAATGTGCTTTTATTTATTTGTTTTACTCAAGATTTAATCTGTTTAAACATAGTAAGGAGTATAGAACTCCAGGTGGAGACGTTTTGTTTGAGATTGAAATGAGATTCCATTTTCACTCAATGCATCCTTTGTAATGTGACAAAATATCTAAAATATGTGTTTTTTGTGGGGTTTTTTTTTTTAGAGAAAAATGGTAGTTGTTTGTACTGTATCTGCAAAAAGCCCTAGTGAAAAAATAAAAGTAGATTAACTGTATACTTACTGTATTCCTGCTTTGTTTCATATCAGTTACTGTTTCCATGGTGACCACAGACAGCTGATCCTCATAAGACTGATTTGACATTTTATCAGCGATTTCACACTGATTTCATTTCACTCACACACTAATTAGCAATCTATTATTAAATGTTTACAAATTGCTAGACAGATCTGTCCAGTGAATTCATTTCATTCAATAGTAGTGTTTATTAGACTAAAGCAGATAATGAACCGTATAATAAACATCAACTTGTTCATCTTAGTAATCATCACCACGGGTCTGAAAAGGCTTTGAAACATTTAGGCAAAAATGATCTTGTTTTGCTTTGTTAAATTATATCGCTCCAAAGAGAAGTTGTTTTGCAGTGTGTCAACATTAATGTGATTTGTGGCTATAGCAGATACTGCAGATACACATTAATCTAATATAATGTGGTGCTATTCAAAATAAAGTGTTCACATTTGGGCTTTGAGCAACGTGAGACACTGAAGCTGGTAAGCAGCGGTTTCAGAAACAAAACAGCCAGCGGGTGGAAAGTATTGGCCAAAAATGATCTAATTACTCTGTTTTTGGTATATCCATGTCCAGGAAAACAAATATTTCAAATACAGTGCAACTAACACATCCAGCAGCCAAGCTGTGGTGAAATATTTTTTGGAGAATCTGTAATTTCAGCCTTTTTCCTTGGTATGGTGCCACGTTCTGTAAGTAAGAAAAAACAATAATACAGTAACTGCAAAAAAAAGGGTAAAATTTTGAGTTAACCCATTTTAGGCATAGATTATGCATAGATCTCATTATCCTATTTATCCCATGTACAAAATTCTTTTCAGGGGATTATTCTAGAGACTTGAATGATTAAATCGTATGTAATATCTCAGGGTTGAAAATAGTAATAATCTAAATAAAAGGACCTCTTTCTGGGAGAGTTTGCTCATATTCTCAGAAGAAAGGAGCAGGAAGTTGATGACGTCTTGTGACAGGAAGCACTTAGAAACTTATATATCCATTTTTTGCTGAAGTTTGTCTCAGTCATGTCATTAGAAAAGACAAAAAAGCGGCATGAGTAACAGTTTTTATTTTAAGTATAAATTGACAGACATAGAGGCTCATAGGGTTAAATGGGTTAAATATGAGGATTGAAATATGCAAAGAATAAGAAAATATGAAGTAACAAAACTACCACATGTCCAATAATCAACCTACAACTACTTAGGCTTGATGATAGGATAACTTTAAAGTCCTTTTTCTCATTTCTTTGGTTTGTAGGACAGTTTACTCCTGCTTCATTTTTGCAAAAGTGGACTTTAAACATGGAAAATATAAGTAAAAAACTTTTAGTCACAACAGGTTTATTTATGGAGAAAAAACATTTATAGACACTAATGGTAATGCTACAAAAACAGAGATTTCTATTTGTCTTCCTTTTGTCTTTATTGTGAACACGCTACACAAATACTTTTCTTTTTATTTATTTACTAAGAAACTGTGTTTGTCTGTGTTGTGTGCTTCTAACGTTCTGAATTCAGACGGTCTGCCGTTTCAGTCGTGTATTGATCCATATAAATGAGGAAAAGTGTCAGCAGTTTGGGTGTCGATCAGCAGAATGGCCTTTCTGCATCACTCTCATTAACTCGGTAACACACCCACATCTGCTGTCACTCACTGAGCCGGAATATCAGAGAAAATTGGCACTTCCCCCCCTTCCCCTTCCCCTCCTAATGCAGAGAGAATTGAAATGAGGTGATCAAACATTTAGAGACCACACACTTTTTTTGCTCATTGCAACGTGTAGCTGGCTTTTGCTATTCACCCTGTGCTCTCTTGAACTTTACTCAGTCCCTGAGGCTAAATCACTTTCTCTGTTTCAAAACACACCGACACAGGAGCAGTTATGATTATATTGCAATCAGATAACCTTCTTCAATTTGTATTACCCGTAACATTTTTAAGCCTCAAAGATCACTGCCAAATTATTAGAGTTGTCTATGATTACCATAAACAAATAAGAGAAAGATAATAATCTCTATCTCAGCCGCTTCTAGTGTTAATTTAAGTGAAACATTAATATGATTTCACTTAAATTAAATATTTTCGCACATTCAAAGAGTAATAAATTATCTTAACCCATTTAAGTCTATGAGCCACTAAGTCTATGACTGTCATACTTCACCCATTTAAGATTTATTTCAAAGATTTCATGCACATAATTATATATATATATATATTGAGTCACTATCAATCATGTTATATATCTATTTTTTTCATTTTATAGTATTTTTCTTTTGCAAAAAATATCATTATAATGGCGGTTATAGTTGTCACTTGCCATGTACAAAGTTCTTTTTTGGAGGGTTATTCTAAAAACTTGAATGATTAAATACATATAAAATATGAAAATCTTAATAATCTAAATAAAATGCCTCTTTCTGGGAGGGTTTGTCTTCTCCATGTTGTCAGGAGGAAGGGGCAGGAAATTAAAAAGAAGTTCTTGTAAACTTATTAAATTAAATTATTTGCTTAAAACCTTGTCTAAGTTGTCTACTATCATCACCGAGAATGAGATGGAACCCAGAATTGAATCCTGCAATACTTGCAATATGTTGAGGAGATAAGAGTTCATTTAGTTTTCTAAAATATGACTAGGTATTCTATCATGTCATTAGCAAAAAAGTTGTATGAGTAACATTTAAAATTTTTAATTTAAGTATATAATAACTATCATAGATATAAAGGCTCATCGGCTTCAATGGGTTAATGAGGATGAAGGAGCAGATGTGGTTTTAAGGATTTTAAAGTGCTAATTACCCTTTTATGTAGAAAAAGAATAATATAAGACACATATTACTGTTCTAAACAACCATTTTTTTTAATATATGATGTATTTGGTATATACCTTTTGGTGCTCCACAAGATGAGATCAATTTAGAACGTGAAGTAAATATGTCGTGCCCCGGGGTTCCTTTTCTCGCAAACCGCAATACGACATAATTTTGTTTGTGTGTTAAGTTTGGCACCTTAAACTAATCAAAAAGAAACATCAAACCTATGACCTTTACATGAGCACGCAAGACCGAATGCAGGATTCCCAAATGTATCTGCAAATTGTGAGCGACAATCATTTGTGAAACAGGCTACTGGCACCATTCGATATAATGTACGCGCGGCTTGCAAGTCGCTCTTGCGAAACGTCCCTTGTTCCTCACAGAGTCGAATGTTGGGTGAAATCCGGTGTGACTGCATGTTCAGAAGAGGTCTTATCAGGTAACACGAGTGAAACACCTGTGTGGCTGGACTGTGGGAATATAGGGACTTTAAAAGACTTTTTTTTTTCCTTCTTTGAAGGGATTTGTATTTTTGTGCTTGTGTTAAACATTTCCTGATGTGTTGCTCTGAATGCAGCAGAATTCCCGACTTGAAAATACAAGAGCTTCAGTGGCTTTAAATCGTTGTTTGTATCCAAGTTAAAGTTAAAAGAAAAAGCACAAATTACTTGTTGTGTTTAGGGGGAAAGTTGCAGTCGAAAGACTCTCCACTAGATCTGTCTTGATTATACTGAGCAGACAGTTTGATGAAGTGGTGGCTGCATTCAGATACTTTCTTTTAACTCTTTCCCCTCCAAAGATGAGGTATGTCAGATGACACAGAGATGTGCTGTGTGTCAAGCCATCTTAACATCATTATCATAATTACATTTTAGTAATTACATATGTAATAGTTGCATCTTTTATTGTGTAATTCAGTTTTGACTATAGGCACAACAGAATTATAGGTATCTGCAATGATGTCACTGAAACATCATTCAAATCATCTTAAATGACGATTGTAGATCTCTTTACTTCAGTTTTGATTATAGGCATAATGAAAGGTATAGATATCTCAAACTGACTTTCTCTGTCATTTCTCATGTCATTTTGGCCAGTCAGAAATGTTATTCTAGATACCTGGAATTACATTCTGATCAGGTAAAACCAAAGTTACAGGTATACCGCATTTCAGATATCTCTGGTCAAAGTCAGTTCAAGATATCTATGACTTGATAATAGATTTTGACTCATCATAATTCCAGTTTGAGATCTCTACAACGTCATTTTGACTAGTCATAACTCCAGATATAGATATCTATGTCATTTCGCCAAGTCAAAATTTCATTTTAGATATCTGAAAAGGGACACGCATATTCTTTAACTGTGGTAAATTAAAGATATCTGGAACTGGAATTATGACGAGTTAGAATCAAACTGTAGATATCTCAAGCTGGAATTACTAATATTGGTAATTCAGTTACAGATTTATGTAATTTATATAACAGATATCTGGATGCAAATTGTAGATACCAAAAAACGGCATACACATATTAGCATATTTGTCCTTTTATCGCATAGCACACCTTTATACTTATTACATTTTTTTACATACTTTATTCTAAATTACACTGTACTATATGGTATCATAGTATAAATACTATATATCTACCACTTTGCTGCTCTTTGCACTTCTGATTAGATGCTAAACCACATATATTTACCCTGTATATATGCATGTGTTATCTAATCTAAATGAATGGTAACATTTACTCTATTAATTCTAGGAAGATTGTAGTTAGGGATATCTGAAATGACAAATGGGGATAGGAAGCATATAGCTGTGGATATCTCAAATGTTCCTTTTGACTACAGATATCTGCAACACATACCCAGACTGCCCAAGACAGCTTGAAGTGAAAAAAGTTGGTATTCTGCTTGAAAATGTTTATCTTTGACAAAAATGTTGTTTTCTCAGCTTTTTGTCTGAGAAGTTGGTGAACAAAGAGAACATTTTGGATTATAGTGAAGAAATCCCATATCTCTCTGTATAAATATATGTATGTATGTTATTCGACCTGATGTCATTCATTTGTTTGTAGATTCCTGTTTTGATGCTCAGATGCAGGTGCCACCATCTTTGTTTTATTTTTTAGTAACCAGGTTTTCAAGGTTTTTTTTTTCTAATTGGCTTTTTTTTTTTTTTTGAAGTGTGTGCCCACAACAAATAACTAATTAATTAGTTTAGCCTTCAACGTGAATAATGGACTTGTTAGCGAGCCAAAGTTTGAAGACAAGTCCTGAATCAATATCTGATGTTTTGGGAGTCGTGAGCCAAATCAGCTCAAGCAAAAAGAGAGTTCTTTATACCAACAACCCTGGCATACATCAGAGAAAAGGCCCGCTGACTCCAGGCTGTGATATAAGAAGGTAACCCAGAGGCCTGTCTGATCTGTGCTTTCTCCTCTTAATGTAATGAACCCTCCGCTGGACCCCGAGTGCACGTCAACACGTCCAATCCATCTGGCTATTGGCGTTCCCACTGGGCTGAGAGCAGCGAGGTGTGCCGGCGAGCGCCACATAAATCACTGTAGAGCAGTGTTTTTCAATCCCGGTCCTGGGGCAGCCCCTGCATGCTGCAGATCGTTACCTGCTCCAACACACCTGATTCCAAAGAATCGGGTCATTATCAGGCTTCTGCAGAGCTTGACCGTTCGATTCAGGCGTATTGGAAACATTTTAAAACATGCATGGCAGCCGAGCCCCTGTAACACGATGGATAAAAACTCTAGAGCTGTAGAGGATGTAATCAACATGCAAAGCTGATCACAACCATCAGAGGGGAACTAGACTGTGGATACAGTATCTGAGCATGGTGGTTTCCCCTTAGGTGCATTGAAAATAAGGATTCTGACCCCTTGTAAATGTTACATATTCTTTTTTGCTTTATTTAATAGATTTTAATGTGTTATTGAATAATAATTATGTTTTTTTAATAGATTCTAAAATGTACTGCCCTTACCCCCAAACGAGCTAATTTAACTCAGTGAAAAGTAGTTTAAAAATTTTATTTCCATCTTCTGCAGATATGGAGACAAGTGAAATATTTGGTTTGGTTTAAATGGTAAATTAACTGAAGATTACGATACAGAAGAAACATGCTAAAAGTTTTAATTATTGGTTGGATTTAACTTAAATATGCAGGATATCCTGTTTGCTCATGGACATTTGACATGTGAGCATCATTCTCTCACAACTGAAGGTTTTTCTTTCAATCAGAATTTGGGAAGATTTTCACCAAATAAAAAAAACAAACTTGAATTTAATTAATTTTTTTTTCTAATATGCTGAAATATATGTGTTGCCATATAGCAACAATATGCAAATATGGTAAATTCCCAGTGCATACTAATGAATGCTAATGGAGTTCCATTGACTTACATAGCATGAAACTATCATGAAACTGTGTTTATAACTTTTTCTTATGTTTCTGAAATATATGTATTATTTAGGCAATTTTAAGTAATAAAAGCACTTACAAGAGTTTTACAATGTCTGATTAATATTCCATACAATAGAGGGTTGGGTAGAAATCGCTTGTAAAAATTAAAGTCAATTCTACTCAAAAATAATTATTCTGAAAGTACTGAAAAAAATTAATTACAATTGGTTTAAACAGACCACACACACACACACACACACACACACACACACACACACACACACACACACACACACACACACACACACACACACACACACACACACACACACACACACACACACACACACACACACACACACACACACACACACACACACACACACACAGTGTGACTGCTCCTCTATTATTGATGCTCCTCATCCCTCCATCCATCCCTCCATCCTTCTTCTGTATGTTATATTATGAAGTTGTTTAATGAAACGTAAACAGATGTGGTGGAATTACAATAACATGCATCTCTGACTTTGTCTCTGACTTGATTCCTAATGGTTTGAGGGCCAAACTCCTGCAGCTGAAAAAGGTAATAATTTATTACTAATACAAAGCAATATCTGTCAGAGATCTACAAAAGCCTCTTCAGGGCTGAAGATATTATGATGTGAATCATTAATTTCCCTCCAATATAAAAAGAAAAAAAAAAAACTAAATGAGATTCCTTTAGGATTTCCATTATTCATGTTTCTGCTGTCTGTGGTCAGGTTAATCCAAAGATCTGTGTAATTACAGTATGAGGAATGGCCAACAGATGCATCAGATAGAAGTGATTTCCTCCCAAGGTCTGTGCATTATTTTGCTCTTTCACTCTTTGGCTCACACATCATAACTCTGCTTTTGCAGAGCCTTATAGTCAATAGGTTTCATTTTCAGAATAACAATGCACTCATGGCTAGAGTCCAGTTTCTAATGCACCAGCACAGTGGAGGTAAGAAAAAAAAGTTTCTTTATCATCTCCTATGTAGGTCTTTTTTGTTCATTTGCCAAACATTTGTCCAAAGTTTCAAGTTCTTATAACTGTTAAGGTGCTCTTTAAAGGTAAGGAGAAGTCACTTTTAGAATCAGTTTATTACCCATATATGCAGGTGTACACATACACATACTTTGACAATAAAATAAAGTATAACTAAAATTAAATGGAAATTTTAAAATTCTAATAAGATTGTAAGATGTAATTATCATCATCACAATCATTTCTCCCTATGTGGATATAAAGTTTTATTTTATGGTCACTAAGGTATCTGTAAAGTCTCCACATCCACTCGTTTTGGAATGAAACTTGAAAAACACTCCAGTTGTGTTGGTTCCGAGACACAAAATTCAATCGGATGGATGGATGGATGGATAGATGGATAGATGGATGGATGGATAGAAGATGATTTGTAAAGTTTCCAGATCAATTCATCTAGGAACAGAATGACACTTTGTGGAGCTTTAGATTTCAAGGTCACTGATTTGCTCCTTTCAATCAAAATGAGACAGATCATCCAATCACCATGCAGAAGCTCAGCATCCAGGCAGGCCCCCGAGGCCACGCCCACTTCCCATAGACTCTCAGAGATGCTCAGCGTCCGATGGGTGGGCCCAAATGTAGCATTTATCCAATAAACATCTTGTTTACAGCAGTGGAACAACCCACTCTCTGCTGCTGCCCATTGAAGTCTATTGATGCTCAGCTTCAACCTGTTTAATGCACTGACACTGAGTGATTGAATGAATGAGAAGAAAGTTGCATCAGTGACCCGTGAAAAGTAGCTGACTCTGAAATAAAGTTGAATGCAGTCAAGCACATTATTTAATCAATGAAATGTAAACACAACAGTACAAATTTGACCACTCATTTCTTGGGGAATCTGACCTTCCCTTGTAGTTTTAGAGCAGTCCTCACTGGTCTGCATGTCTACTTTTTACTGACCTGACTCTGTGTGTCCTGTCTGTGTTAATGCTATCTACGGATCAGTCTCATGGTTTCCCCACAAGAATCATACCCCACGTTGGAGGAAATCACTTTGACAGGCAGACGACTCCGAAAATCCTCCCGACGACCCTCCCGCCTCCTTCTGACCTTTCACATCTACAGTATCAGCACTTATTCTGTCACAGCAGCACTTTTCTACCCCGCATCCTGTTTGGTCTTGATGTCAGAAAGAAGAGACAAAGAGTGAAAGAGACAAAAGGCTGAGACAAAAGCATCTAAACAGAGGAGAAGCATACCTGAGAGAGACAAGCCTCAAAAATCGAGGACACAGTATAAAGTTGACCTCAGGGGTGGTTTTGCAGCATAATGCCGGTGCTTTGTTCCGCTAACCTGTGTCTGACAAGAGACAGCGCAGACAGAATGTCAAACGAGAGGACGTCTACAGATACTCAGCAGGTTGTCACATCACTTAGCATCACTGTTTCCTGCTGATTGCACAGAGCCACTGTCTCTGCATGGGTTAGTTTAATCTTATTTCATTTATTACTCATTTAAGCCGACACTGATATATGTGTGGATATGTATGTATGTAAATTACCAAATAATAGCTGAGTTTCAATTAAATGCAGAATCAAATTAATAAAAAAAAAAAATACGTGATCATTGAAGCTGTACATTTTTCTTCTTCGCCTTTTTTTTCATAAGCATCTTCAATCATTTTCATGCTCAAATGACATCAAGGAACACCCTCTCAGGTAATATTCCTTAATTGTCGATCGCCATGGCTCCGGTACAGAGAAAAAATAAAAACTACGACATGAAATGTGAACTTTCTGTGGTAAAATATGCGGAGGAAAACTTGGGAGAAGCAGCCGTGAGACCTTTAATTACAGTACTGTAATCTGACTTTTGAAGAATGTAAGTTATACAGTAGTATAGGTTTAATAACAGAAATTGAGTAAATTAGTATATTTTCTTCAAGATTTTTGTCAGGAAGGAATTAATCTCCTGTCCCAAATTGTCATCTGGTCTCAAATAAAAGCTTGATCTGTTAAGTGATCGAAACACATAAACTGTTATTTAGTAATTTATGGTATGGTACTTTTTAATAATGTTTTTGTTGTCCTAAGATTGTTGTTTTTTGGTCCAAGGACAACAGATGCAAATTAGCTGCTAGCTAAGTCTTTCTCTTGCCAAATAACCAATAGATTAAATATGTCCGGCAGCCTAAGGGCTCTTAAATGGAGACTGTTGTCTCAAGAAAAATGACAGTAAAAGTAGTAGTAGTGAAATTGCCATAGTTAATTATGACCCAGAAAAGTGTCATAATTCATATAAAACAAATATAAGGTGACAAATTTCCATATTTAGGAGTGGCAAATTGGCAGAGAGGTTAAATCCTAACTTGCAAACAGTAGACTTAGCTGCTGGAGACCACTGTTCACGTTTCAGGAATTTACTCTTTTGAAAATCTTTTTTAAAGTAGCAGATATTTAATTACAGCTGTCTGCAGAGACACTCATCAAAGAACAGCCTAATGTATGTTGCATCTGCATTCAGTCCATATACTTTCATTTCTGCATTCCTCCATTGGTGGAGAAGATAGTCATCGGTGGTCTCAGAAGGATTAATTATAAACCCTGTAACAAAACCATCTAATGAAAACCTGTCAAGCCTACCGCTCGTCTTTCTGTCTCATTGCCCCATCTCTCCTCATTAGAACAACACGCGAGAGCAGAAGTAGCTGTCATGCTAAATCCATATTTTATCCATGTTCACGTTGACGGGCATTTTCCGTATCGCTGACCGCAGTTGGATGTTTCGACGTGCGAGAACCGGAGGGGTGTTCACAGAATTATCTTCCTCCAGTGTTAAATGATATTCTATACAATGATAAAACACACAATCTGCCATCTCTTTCCTCTGGAGCCTTGGGCCGTCTCACAGCAACTACAGCGCTCCGGAACTTTTTGCTCATTGTCATTCATCGGGAGACGTTTGAGGTGACGTTAACATTCGCTCAATGGTTTCACAGCAACAAGCTTATGAATATAACAACGGTTATAAAGGATGAGTCAAACACTGTTATTTTATCTCTGCGATACACTGGAAAATTGTTGATGGGCTGTTTGGGAAGAAACCAGACATTAAGTCAGATAGAGGAATATTGATACGTCCAAACAGCGTCTGGTGCTTCATCACCATTTACCTTAAAATCTTCCGCACATGTCGACTGATGATCTTCTTCTACTGGGCCAGCAGCCTGGCTCCTAATGTTCCTCTGCTGAAATTACACTTTCATGCTGTAAAGCACCTTGAGGCGACCCAATTGTAGAGGGGGCCTGCATCACTGTGCTATTCCTGCAGCTTCTGGCTAAAATATAATGACCTACACAGCAATTGAGCTTCCCAGGAAGTGAAAAAAGAAAAGAAGAGGAGAGGAGAGTATGAGCAAGGCCAGGTTTGACTGCCAGGCAGGCTTTTGCAATTGCCTCACTTTATTAACTCATTTCCTGCCAAAGACCAGATATCTTTTCTTTCTGGTGTTTTCACTGTTGCACTGGAAGAAGTTTCTGTGACGAATCATCTGGCAAAGTTCGGTCAGCCCAGGAATAGATAAAACAGTGGCTGAGCTCGGCTGATGCCATATATGGAAATGAGGAAAAAAATAATATAAAAGTGTCTTTTTCTCAGCTTTTTATCTGAAAAAAAGGGTAAATGTATCTTTAATAAAATATTTCTTTATATCTGAAACTAGAAACGTTTCTTTTAGTTTGTATATTGCCAGTTTAAAAATTCAAAGAATTGAATATTCTGGGGTGTTGCTGTCAACTTTTCTAAACCACCAAACAACTTTTGAGTTCATTTATTATTTATTTTACATTTTTTACTTTTACATTTTCTTGTATTTAGTTATCATAGCCCTGATGTCTAAGGTTTCTGTTTGCAACCCGGCCATGGTGTGTTGTACTGGATATCACAATATATTTAAGTTTTCACAGGTAAACCAAGTTCAGTCCAGTGTTTTACAGTATAACAACCCTTCACACTTTTTTCACATACTTTTGAATGTAATATTGCTTAAAATGAAGTTTGGGAATAGTTAAATCTATTCATAGCTACATCACATTTTCTTCATTGTTTAGCTCACTTCAATTTAGATCTTAATTGATCTACAAGATAAAATTCCGTTTCTAGGCAGCACCATGGAAATGTAAAAGCAAATAAAAGCACATTGTGCCACTAAAACATTAAAAATGTGGTATTATTCATTCAGGCTTTAAGGATGTTATGTAACAGCCACAAAAATGGCAACAAATTAAAGCTGTGTTATAATGTATTAGAATTAAGAGCACTATTTTGAAAGTACTTTTCCTATCTACTTTTATTAGTGACAAGTATATAAACATAATATACTTAACTGATGGGCACCAGTGCAATACCCTGTTCATGTACTAAAATGGTAAATCCTTCAATCCCGAACTGTTGTTGATAGATGCTAGTGCAGTGCCCATAGAAATTATCTATTCCTATAAAAAAATTGGAAGCTTAAGTAGATTTTTCATGTTTGGCCAAATGAGGATGTGTTAGACTGTTACATAGTCTTAATAAACAAATTCTACATTGGGTAAGGAAGATTAATTGAGATAAGAAAACACTTGCAAAAAAGGTATTGTAAGAAAAAAGCTACAATTTATGTTGAAAGTGCGGATGTCATACATAAATGTACTACATATCAGTTTTGAAATGATGTTGATAGACCAAGGAAAAGCAGACTTATGATAGATGTTACTGTTATATGTGTATAAATAAATGAGTTTAGGCTCAGATGTTCTGTTAGGTGATAGTGCTGGGATTTCCTGAGTGTCTGTGAACATGTTTTGGAGTAAGACCTGTGTTAGCGTGAGGGATAAATTAGCAGCTAAACCGGCTAATGACTTAGCATGTGGCTTTTGAGAAACTTTACAATACTTTCGTTATGTTGTCTGCTTCATCAGTGCAGGAAGAAACGGGACAACAGAACTTTGAATTGTAATGAAAACGCTGGGAAGCAACATGAGGAGGAGCTGTGATATGGAGATTTACACTGTAACTAACGTGCTATGATACATGAGTCTATGGGATTTTAACTTTTAATGATAATAATGATATTTTGAATATCCCTCAAAAAAAAATCTACAAAAATAGGATGTACACCATCACACCATGTACAAGCTTCATTCGAAAGCTGAGGTTGATCTGACAGTCAGAGAGATATGCAGGTCACAGAAGCTCCTTGCTTTTATAGATCGATGTTTGGATCATTGAATTGTGATTAACAGGATCATCTCTATCTCCCACAGGACCAAAAGCACAGTCCGCCAAACCTCCTCCTCTACATCAGAGTAAAGTGCACAGGAACTGACCCTTAACCAGATTTCTTCCTGTCCATGATGCTTTGCTTCCCTTCTTGAGCATTTCTGCAGCAACCGGGAGGGAGTTTGACAGATGTTTGAGGGTCTGGGAAAAAATTGGGCTGTTGTAGAATTCAAGCTGACCTTTTATCCAGAGCTCTCCTGTTTGGAGCACATACTGCTGGGTTCGGTGACTCATTTCAGTAATGAATGAGTGCAGAGAGAGAGAGAGAGAAAGAGAAAGAGAGAAACTGCATATATCGTCATTTGAACACATCATATGTATATGTATGAGCACCTTAATGTCCACAGGCATCTGTTAAGGAGGCTGTTTCTTAACTCTACTGTTTTCATGCTCATCGGAGCCTCCTGCAGAAGAAGAGAGAGAGAGAGAGAGAGAGAGAGAGACTACCTATATTAAATTACGCCTGCATATACAGTCATTTGTCTTGACGAGCATCTGCCTTACTTAAAAGAAGACTGTGCAGGATTTGTTGGCTGCTGTTTGCGAACACAGTTGGCTCCCAGCTCCACGCCGACAGTGAGTGAAAGTGAAACTTCTAAAACACAGGGACCGGGGCGGGAAACAATGTCGTGAAACAGGGAAATCAAATCATGTTTTTTAAATTCTGCCTCAGCGGTTTCATTCTAAAGCACAAACACAATTCAGCAGAAGTCCCCTACCAACCCCGCACCAAGGTGCCGCTTTGTCTGTTACCTGCTGTAATCGCTCCCCGGTCGCTTTCTGCTCTGCAATGCAAAAAGGACCAGTGCAGCGAAACACGACGCCCTGCTGTGTTATTGGCAAACACACACACACATGTGCACGCACACACACTCTCTACTACGACCAAAACAAAGAGAAAAGTAGAAAATGCAGGCAGAGGGCATTGTCTCTGCAGAGAAACACACTGACACATATTTCTAGGGGGTCGTAAGTGATAATGGAGGGTGATTATTTAATTTGAGTTCATATATAGTTTTGTTTAACATTTATGTTGTGTTCCTGGTTAAATCTGACCGTTCAAAGTTTTTGTCTCTGAAAAATATGGTTATTTTGATTAGATTCACCTAAGATTCAATGACTTTGTCCACAAAGAGGATTTCAGCACACAAAATCAATTGTATTATTTTACATACAGTTTTGTGTGTTTTATTCAGCTATTGTACACTCTTGGTCCTCACTAAGGCTAAAAAAGTAGATCATATCACTCCAGTTCTGAGGTCCTTGCACTGGTTTCCTGTCTGCCAGAATCAAGAATTAACTGTAACGTACTTTTACTGGTTTATAAATCGTTGAATGGTCTAAAGCCTCAGTGTATGATCTGCTGATCCCTTATGAAACATCCAGACCTCTTAGCTGGTCTGGGACAGGTCTGCTCTCTGTTTCCAGAGTCAGAACTAAACATAGAGAAGCAGTGTTCAGTTTCTATGCCCCACATATCTGAAACACCCAGAGAACTGGAAAAAAAAAACCCCAGAGAATTAGAACAAACTCCTAGAGAAGCTAAACAAACTGATTTTGAATATTATTTAATTTTAATTAATTACATTTTCCCCTTTTAATCAACTGTTTTTAAATTATATCTTGATGCTTTTAATGTTTTATGTAAAGCACTTTGAATTACCTTGTTGCTGAAATGTGCTATACAAACTTGCCTTGCTGTTGCTGATGTTTCTGTCTTAACCATGTCTTCCCTCGTTGAGCTTTACAATCTCTGTGAGACTAATGCCAGTTAAAGACGGGATTAATCGATTATGAAACGCTGGAAAAACAGCAAAGAGGGCGAGATGAATCCATGTTGGCAAGTTGAAGCATTTGTTTCATCCAATTATGACAAAGTGTGAGCATCTTAATGTCCACAGCCGATTGGAGAGGAGTGTTCCTTAGCGTGACAGTTTCCGTGCTTATCGGAGCCTCCCGCTGAAGACACTGATGAATCGGCCTACCCACCGAGAGAGTCTGTCTCTTTTGTTCGAGGGTCATTTTTTATCTTGTATGATGGTGCTCTGAATCACAAGGGCATGAGGACAAGTGGGCACTGCAATAAGTCATGTCCAGTTAAAACACAGACGGCTTGTTGATAGAATGTTTAGTTATCGTTTTAACAAACACAGTGGCCACAGTTTAGTCAAATGTTTGAAAGATTCATCCCTTTTCCTTTCCACTCTATCAATATACAGTGTTATAACGTGTAACGCATTACAAAAGTAATAAATTACCATAATATATTGATTTTTGCTGTAATATAGTAATGTAAGGCATCTCAGGAAAAATAATAGTAATATTTTACTCGGTACAAATGTCAGTAACATGCAATACAATGTGTTTTTAACCTGGAGTGAAGTGATTGTTTTTTTCACCAGCAGCGAGACGTCAAAAAATGTTCCTCTTTATTTTATGTTTGTGAATCATAAGTAGAACATCGTAGTCAAATGCACTTTGTGTGCTACACCTAAAGAACTGTCCACTTCCTGAAATCGCAGCAGTAATTTAACATTTACAGAGGAGCCATAGTAACATGAAGTTAACAAGGAAACAAGTGGAGCATGAGAGTGGAAATAAAACCACAAAACAGACTAAATTAACATTCTCCTGCTCTGAGATTCTTCAGCATCAAGAGGTTACGAGACTTGTGTTGGAGGATGTTGCTGAAGACATCAGTGGAATCACCAGCTTTTTGAAACCTTGCAGACAACCCAAGTCTCCCGGAAGTTCTGGGAGTCTCCCTGATATTGATAGTGGCTCCCAGGGAGTGTTTTTTTTTTTTGCATGCAGGCAAGACAATAACTCGCATCAGACGTGGATCACTTCAATTTGATTGTGCAGGCACGCCACAGAGAGAGAGAGAGACGATCCGTCCCCATCTGATGAGTATTTTCCACCCAGATATACTTACTATATATCTAGAAGTGAGTCCACTTTTTAGGATTGAAAATGTAACGCAGCTTCAGTTTAAATCTCTGTCATGTCTATTGAGAAGAATCTTTAAACTAAATTTTGATATAAACCCATGCAATCAACCATCGATCACCTTCCTCCACAAGAACAGTACCAGAGTTGAAAGTCGGTGGTAAAGAAGACCGATAGCGCTGCATGAAGTCACAGGAAGAAACTTGGTACTGGGGGGGTTGAACAAAGATGAATCACCAGTGACAAGACCTTTACACTGCACACTGTCTATAAAACACTAAATGTCGGCGTGCTGCCTGCATGTTTTTGCACTCCTCTCGCTGCAAGAAGACATTGATGAAGTGCAGTGGTCGAGATCCTCTGGTGGCAACATCACCACAGAAACGGCTGGTTCCCATTAGACATCATTAATATTCTCTTTAAAAAATCAATAATAATAGATTAACCTATGTATATGGCTAGTTTCAGTGTGAGCTTTCTTGTGCAGGTTTTTGAAGCAGAGAATGTAGCGTACTCACAACATAAATATAAATGTCAGGGAAATGCCACTGTAGAAGTTGTTGGAATTCAGTGAGTTTATTGACTCACAAATTCTCAGCTATGAGCCTATACTGTAGGTTGGTTGTGTGAGTTATCAAAGCATTTGTCATATAGGTCTGTAGTCAAATTATACATTACCTTCATTAGAATGTGCTAATAATGTCAGGAATTTCATCTGGATGACTATGTGCAGTAAGGTTTTGTTCTCAAAAAACATTTTAATTTCTCATCAGCTACTCATACACCACATTCTCAACTTTGGGCTCATTTTTGTCATTAAACATGGGTCGATAATCATATTTGCTTTGGTTGAGGACAGTCTTTTGATATAAATAAATGAATAAAAATTAAGGAATTTTAGGTAGGATTAGCTGTGAAATACAGTAATATAAAAAAGAGATAATATATATATATCAAACACAGCAGAAATTTTACAGATAACCCTAATAAGAAAAGTGTGAAAGTGAGAATTTTTGTGCAAATTAAAAAAAGAAAAGAAAAAGGGACACAGGTAGAAAAATAAGAGAGCAAAAAAAGACAGACAGACAGACAGACAGACAGATAGACAGATAGATAGATAGATAGATAGATACACATTCATAGATTCACATGCATTCATATGTATATTCATTAAAACCAAGACAAACAACGCAAAGCATCCTATTGACAGTTTAGTCTCCTAATCATAACTCATTTGAACACAGGCGTCTATTTGAATAACCTCCAGAGCCCAGATGGCCGACACTAACTTCACCTGATGTAGCACAACAATAACCCTATAAAGGACGGCCTTTAACTCCAGCTACTGTCCATAAATCCACAGATTAACTCCACAAATGGTCCACACCGTTGCCTTGAAGCATTTATTCCGAAACATTAACCAAGAGAGCATTCTTCATCACTGTAAATTACTTTTCTTACTGCCGCTCCATTTCCATGGGATTCTGCTTCAAGCATATCAAGCTCAATAGTAAACAAAACCCCCTGCACCTCTGCTGTCATACGACAGGCCGCCATAACCGCCTGAAATATGTTCACCAGCTCAGGGAAGGGAGAACATAAATCCTCCAGCCTGAAATGTATCATGGGATGCAAAGTTGGGAGTATGCAAAACAATGCAAAACCCTTGTACCAAATAATAGTAATAAACTTTATTTATACGGCAACCTTCAAAACACAGCTACAAAGTGCTTTACAATAAAAAACAAACATGCATTTAAACTGGAACACATTATGAAACACAAAGGGAGTAAAATGCTCAATTTAAGAAAACTGAAATCATGCATCAAGAAGAGAGCTGAAAGAAGGTATTGACTCCTACATCCTCATTTCCTGAAAAAAGTGAAATCTTGATGTTAGTCAATTTAATCTTTTTTTAAGAAAATGTTCATCTTATTTTCTTAAAACAAGAACAAATTGACCCAAATCAGGAAAATGAACTGAAATAAGTCTAATCAAGTCTAGTCATAAGTCTAATCAATATTGGACTAATTGTACCAAAAACAAGATGTCTCCCCTGTTAAGATTTCAGTTTCTGCAGTGAGGTCATAGCCTTGAGGCCCTGATGGCAAAGGCTCCGCCTCCAGCCTGGACTCTGGAACAGAAGATCCATGCCAATTATATCACATCTTAAAATCAATCCTAAAATAAACAGGAAACCAGTGTAAAGAGGCTCAGGCATAAATGATGTAATCAGGCCTTTTAGTTCTGGTTAATCTGAGTTCTAAACAATCTGGTGTCATTTCAAAGTGTGATAGTGTGATTAAGGCAAAAAAAAGGCAAATCAATCCAGGTATAATTAAGACATGCAATAAAAAACAAGTGCAACAGTTTCTCTATCTTTAAAATTCAAAATTTACCTTGCAATGTTTCTGGGGTGAAATATAATTGGATGAGCTTTGTGACATGTTGATCAAAAACACAAAATCCAATTGGGTCAATATATATATATATATATATATATATATATATATATATATATATATATATATATATATATATATATATTCCAAAGGGAACATATATAGGAAATTGCTCCTAGCATTGACCCTTGAGGTACATTGATCAATTGAAGGCGAGGTCAAGCAGCAGGAGAATTGAACACAGGCCTGGGTCAACTTTCATTAAAAGGTCATTAGTGACTTTGAGAAGGGCTGTGTCAGGGCTGAGATGCTGATGGAAACCTAATTGAAACCTAAACTTTTCAAAGATACTGTTTTTTTTTCTTCTAATAAATAGAAAGGTGATAAATTGTGACAGTCTGTCATATTAGATAGAAAAAAAGTACATTTTACACATTAACATGCATCTTAAACATTTTTATTGGATTTACAAGGTTACAACATATTTAGGGATACATAAAGGTATTATTTCATGAACAGAAAAGAAAAAGTTTTTTGTTCTGTTCTTGACTTATTTTTGTCCTTCTCTTAGAATATGAAATCATCAAAAGTCCTGTACTTGCATCTGTTCTCAGTGCCTGTTCTCTCTTCCACTTTCATGAACCTGCGTTATGATTATTGCTCTGAGACCCAGAATCGATCAGGAGGAAACGTTCAACAGCCCCTGACCTTAAATCAACATGCAACGAGCCGAGTTGCTGATCATCCAAAAGGCACCGAGACAGAGACAGAGAGAGAGAGAGAGAGGGAGAGAGAGAAAGACACAGAGAGAGAGAGAGAGAGAGAGAGAGAGAGAGAGGATATTTTAGAATTTGAAAAGTTACTCAGCCTATTTTGATAACGCTACCTGAATGTGAGAGGAGCTCATGAATATTTCATGGGATCTTATGACTCCATTAAGTGTGATATATGCAACTTTCAGCCAGTCAGCATGAAATGATCTGGTTTAATGTGGCTTTAAAAGAGTATTTATCATGTTCACACCCAGGAGGCCGTCTTGGTAGACAAGCTTTTTTTTTTTTTTTAAACCTAGACCATCCAGTTAAGAAAAAAGTTTTTAGCCACACAAATACTCATCTCTGAACTACTATTACTAACATTAAACATCTGAATCCAACAGAAAGTAGTAGACCTTCATCAGTTTTCCAACAATATGGAATAATATATATTTAAAATATGCACAAATACAGATATTATCATTTATAATATATATCATTTGCATACATTGAATCAAATGTGCACCGTTAGCCACTTTTAATGGTTGATGTGTTTCACTCTTCCACACACACACACAAACATGCAGTCAGTATCCTATCAGAGCAAAACAAAACAAAAACAAGTGAACTGTACAAACAGAGTAATTAAAGTTAATTTCACGCATCTGCAGTTTGTGATCCAGCAGACACGGAGGCATTAATCATAATTAGTTGAGATGCTCAGATGCCCTCCAGACTATGAATAAGCGGGCCACCTCTGGCCTGCACCGTGAGCAGGTCATAAGCTGTCAGCAGACACTCATTGACGGGTCTAAAGCCGCCGGAAAGGAAAAGAGGCAGCGAGGACTGTCACCCCGGCAACCACCTGAAACGCTGTCCTCCAGGAGACAGCACCTGTCCAGGACCGAGACCACCGGCCGTGTCAAGAGGCGTGTTTTTTTCCCCAAGAACTCCCATCTAACTGCCACCCAGCTCTCATCACATTTACTTAATGCAAGTCCACATGATCCTGCTTTGTTACTGTCATGAATTATGAAATATATAGTGTATGTTATATTATATAATATATATATTAATGCTGATTGTTGTGACTGAATCTTCTGTAAAATGCAAAGTCACTGATTTCTTTTTTCTATGTTTGAAGCCCACTTTTCCGAAACTGAGACAGGTTAAGGACAAAATAATTACAATATAAACACAAGTCTCCAAATCTACCAACAGATATAAGTCTCCACATGGACTCCTTAGTACTTTTAAGCAGTCTAAATCTTCTTGAATAAAAATCGTATCTTGAATAAAACTAATAACATCAATGATAAATGACTGAGCCTGGTTATGGTCAGAATTTTATTTATTGAACAATATAATAACTACAAATTCAAGTTAAATTTATCAAAAACTATTTGTTCTGTTACAATTGCCAAAATGCTAAATCTTTTGCAAGTATACAATATTCATATAATAATAATTATAACACTGATATTATGTAAAACTGTAGTTTGTCTAGTTTTTCTACATTTTTTTTGTACCAAAATGCAAAATCCTGACATTGTTCTAACTTGAAGAGTTTGTTCCCTGCAAACTTTTATACTTTACAGCCAGGTATTTTGAATGTATATACATACATGCAGTAGGACAGTCAAACTTCACCTTCTGCCTGTATTTCGTGCTTGATGTTACATTCTCACAAATAAAAATGTTGTGTTTTCGGGTGGGAACCCGGTGAGGGATCACACCCCTGTCGCAGCTACTTGACAACAACATGCTACCAGGGGAACTGCATGGTTATTTCAACAGCAACAGTGTCGTGAGAAAAGTAGAAACAAGTACATAAAATATAAGATGCAATCACACTTACATCCACACTTTACCTCAGTATACCGGCGTGCATTTCCCCCTCTTCATCACATGCAGAATAAATAATGGTTTAAGAAAGGCCCTCTTTAAAATCTACTGCACCCAAGTGTGTGGGAAATGTTGCCCGGCATGCTATTAAAGAAATAATCTATTGTGTAAATGCAGGCAAGTTTCAAACATAACATGTTTTCCTTTTTCTACATGAATTGAATAAATATTCTTAATCCTATTTTTTCCTCAAAGCTGGATCCTCCTCGGCTCAAAGCCAAGACAATGTTACTGCTGGAACACTGCTAAAAAACAATGTTACTGCTTCTCTGCAATAATTTACTATGTGCAATTCATGTGCAGTTATCTACTCTACTCACTGTAGCATATCTAGCTTGTATTATAGTGCATCTATCTTATATTATATCATGTTATATTGTTCTTTTTACATAGACTGTGTGTAATTTTTTTTTTTTTTCTTGCATGTCACTTGTGCTGCCTCTATTGCTGTTGCAAATGCAATTTCCCCACTGTGGGACGAATAAAGGTTCATCTTTTCTTATCTTAAATCATGGATTAGGGATCAATCACAGATACTTTTCTTTGTTGTATTTCATTTATACATACACATCTCTTGTTATTCCAATGATGAAAATCCCTGGTTTATTCTCTTCTTTTCTCCAATGCAACAAAATCAAAGCACACATAAATTAAGTTTTAAGCTTGTGTTCACCTGTAGACCTAAGCACATTTTTACATTTGAATAATTATATTTCAGCAGGGAGGACTGGATTGGTGCTGGATTTGATTTGGATTTGCAAATTCCTGTGCTTATTCCCATTTGCAATAATGCAGACAAGGTTATTCTGCTTGGTTCTTAGTAACCGAGAGACAACCCAGGACCCAAGTCGAGTTGGGTCCAAATTATATTCAATCAAATTGGGCTCTGGGACCTGTTGTTTTTCCACAAGTCCATGTGTCAATACATCTAATACCCAAGTGTATCCGAGCAGCGCCATCAACTACCACTCCCAGTGTCGGTGTTCTCTCTCTGTTTGGGTTTAATTATCAGGATTGATTTCCCTGTTTCTTTTTTAAATTAGTTTATGCACATTACTGAAAAAAGTCCAAACTTCTTGATCCATGAAGACCTCTGGACGGGAAATCAAATAAAAGGGAGACTTGATGGGGGTGCAGCTTGGAGCAGCAACAGTGAAGCCAGACATGGAGCTCCACGTGTTTCTAATGGCGTGATGGTGCTTTGATCAGCACGATAAATGCCTGGATAAAAGTCCCCGGATGCCGCAAATGCAGCTTTTGTGTCAACTGGAAATGATGTTGCACAGACAGCGGAGTCAGTCACAGTGATTCATTAGAGCAGACATAACCACGCCCTCGCCAACTTCATCACAGCCCAAAAATGTCCCCACATCCGCTTAAAAACACCTTTTGAGATGCTGGAGTGTCTCTGTGTGCAGACTGATGTATGTGCAGGGTTTGACACCAGAATGATGTTTTCACATTCATCTGCTGAAAATGGAAAGTTTGTCCTTCACAGCTTCCAACATACAACACATAATATCAGCTGTATCAATTCTTCCAGACTGGACCACATTTTATCTTCCACGCTACGATATAACAGAATTATAAATCAGCTCAGAGTTCACTCCAAGTCATTTTAGAATGTTTCAGACTTCCTGGGCTCTGCATCAGTCAATTAATAAATGCTGTTGAGTCGCAAAATATCACTGGACTTTCTTTCTTTTTTAAAAAGCAGTCCCAAGACACAAGCAGGAGAGGAGTTAGAGGACATTTTACTGCAAGTTCTGACTAAAACGTCTGCTTTGGTGTCAAAGTGCCTAAGGACCATAGGCATAAATTCATGTGAGGTCACCCTTTGTTTCAGAGATTTGTTACTTCCGTTAGAACTATAATAACAACGTTGGTGTGTAACAGAGCTTTATCTGTAATCTGTAACCTGCTGTAAATGTAGCTTAGGCTAAAATGTGAAAGGACATGCAATGAATATGGATATTTTAAGGTCATGTTCAGTCACATTATGAGTTATCCATCAATAATAGGCTATGATTTGGATGTTTGGATGGATATAAGTAGTATAAGTATGCCGGTATATTGTATATTATATATAGAATAATAGAATGTTGACCCCAGTATTTGAAATATCCTGACTATGACCCTGTCTGTCAGTATTCTGCCTGTTCTTATTCCTGTTTTCCCAGTCCCTGCAGAATACCTCAGCCTACACTCTATTCCCAGTCCTCTTGCCTCAATACGTTCCCCTCCTTCTGGCTCCAGGTCCTCTGGGACCTGCTCCGCCTGGCTCCCATCAAACCTTTTCCTTGCCCTGTTACCTGGCTTTGTTGAGCACCTCAGTCCAGGTTTCCAGCCCCGTCTCCCTGCTACCAGCTTAGCAATGAACGGGTTAGTTTCCCTACTCACTGCTTCCTGTCTCTGTATCCTGCCTTTGGGTTTACCAGCCTAGCTGCTGTAACAAGAATAATTTATACGCATCTTTAAACAAGTCTGGAGGGAATCTTTAAGGTTATAAGGATTACAGTGGTTTATCAGCTACTCTAGTTAAAATGAATTGTTTTTTTTTTATTTCAGTTCACCTTAAGCTGAAAAAAGAGGAGTCTGCTTATCTCTCTTCTGCAGGCAGACATTATTTCAATGTGGAGGAAATCATCCTAAAATCTTCAGCAGGAAAGACAGATGAGCAGCGTATGAAGGCGAGGACATGAGCTGGATGTATAGGTGTCTATGGATTCCATGAAAACTCGGCCCAGTCATTACTCTTGTAGGCAGTGTGTAGAAAAGCCATATCAACAGCGGTGACAAGAGCATATATCTTTCGTGAATGTGTGTGCATATCCATGTATGTCTGACTCTTTGTTTTGCTGGTCTACGTGCCTGCTTTTTGTATTTGTATGTTTCCTATCAATCATCTCAGTCTGCCACCTCTCAGGTATGCCATTTATATATGTGGCTCAGTATATGACAGCATAATCTATCATAAAACTGTTCCAACCCGGCTTTCGTGCTTTCATCTGTCCTCGGGATGCAGCAGTACTCTTCTGTTTGACAAGTGACTCAAAGGCCTGCTGTGTCATGTGCTACGCTCCATAGATTACCAATGTATCGCTTAATTCTCCAAATGCAGAAGATGAACACCAGGAGCACGTCTGTCGTTCTTCTTCTGTCGGGCTGTATGACTGGATGCCTATCTAACTGGAATGAGCATTCACAGCAAGCATGTTGACAGCGGTTTAATAATGCCAAACCAGAGATGAGACAACTATAAAATGTGTATTTGTCAGTGTTAATTTTGTTGGACATTTTTCAATTTAGTTTCAGTCTTGCATCAAATGCCCATATTAGTTTTAGTAATATTTAGTCAACTTATATTCTCTTTTGTTTAGTCACCATTTATTCAACAAAAAGTCCTGACATTAGTCAATGAAAATCAAAAGTATTTTAGGCTACTGTTAATCAATAGTCTTTCTTTAGTCTTCAACATCAGGTTAATAGTAATGTTAATCAAAATTAGTGAATGTGCGCTACATGCTAAAATTTTAATAAAGTGTGTAACCCAGCAAGTAAAAACAACAAGCAGAAAGTAAGCTTCTTGTGATGAAGTAATAAACGTCGCCACATTTTGTGCTGACAGCACTGGTGGATGCTCCTCACTCAGCTAGCACACACATAAAGCTAGGTGAGAGGAAATTGAAATTTAAACACAAAAATAACCTACAATCATACAATAGAATCAGATACAGAAATAGTAGAAATAAATTTGGTTAAGGCCTGAAATACAAGTAGGTAATGTTGAAACAAATATTCTGAATATGTCCCACATGTAAAAAACAAAACAAAATGTACTTCTATTATATTTTTTACTTTCCACTTTATTGCAAACTCAGAACATTGATCCATGTTAAGATCCTAGAAGCAATGACTCTTTTTCCCAGTGAATTGATTAGTCAGTTGTTGATACTGTTATCTTAGGTGATATAAAAAGGTAAGAAGTGAACCGCCGCCTTGAAAGCCCAAAGTTATAGTACCTTGCTAAGGTAATGGCAAGTCATAATTGTTGAGACAAATTCAAGCTGTGAAGAAATTTCACTAAATGATGAAAGTGTCACCTTGCTGGTGGTGCTAGAGGAAAAACATGGCTGAAAGTTGAACCCTCCAACTGTTCACAGAGCACCTCATTAGAATAATAAAAATAGTGAACTGTCTAGGTTTCGAATACAGGTTTCAAAATATGAGACCAACAATATGCAACTGGAATGTGCAGATTGAATCCTTAAAATCTTAACCTAAAATAATACATTTTACGTGGGAAGAATTGTGGCAGTTTAGTAGCACTTTCTGTCTAGCAGACTGGTGAAATGTATAGCTATACAAAAAACACTGAAGAAAAAGAATGACCTCAAGACCATAATCTTCACCTCCAGTCCAAGACCACTATAGGTACACATCCCTATAGTCCTCTCTGTGAACCCTCTGATTCTATATTCCTCTCACCTTTACCACATAACAATCATTTCCACCAAGGCTACTGTGGTTCAGGGGGTAGTCGCGGCTCATCCGCTAACCGCAGGATTAGCGGTTCAATCCCCAGCTCTTCCTGTCCATGTGTCAAAGTGTCCTTGAGCAAGATGCTGAACCCCAAGTTGGTCCCAGTGGTCCGACACCATCAATGTGTGAGTGTATGTGTGACTGGGTGAAATGAGAGGCAAAATTGAAAAGCGCTTTGTCCATTAAGGTAGAAAGGGCCTATATAGTGCAGTCCTTTTATCATTGACCTTTCTAGATCACAGGTTAAGCAGAAAGTAGATTGTACAAGAGGTGCATTTGATTTGTCCCTGGACTGTGGCAAAGTGGTGCTGTTCTTTGTAGCTTTGGAAAAGCTGGAGTTTTCCTCTATTTCAGTTTGGCTGGAATGAATTAGAACATACATGTTTTGAAATATGAAATAATAATACATGACCTTAAAGAAATGAACTTTGTGAATACTATATGACCCAACCACATCTTAGTGTATGCTATTCAAACCATGTCCTCATATCGTGTCCTCTCTTTTTTGTTTTCGTTTGTTGAGTGGGGACATTCATTTAGCTTCAGCTGTGGATTCTTGCATTGATTTGCTGGAGGTCTGCTGTGTGTTAATGCCTGTTCATGTCATAAGGTTGGCTTGGTTGCAACAATTACAGAAAACCTGAATGAATGAATGAACTGGAAAAGCACTCTGACAGTGCTTTTCCAGTTCATTCATTCATTGTTTGGTTCCCCCAAACAATGATGCCTGTTACCAGTTCAAAGTGATCCAGAAAACATGATTTTGTCTGGATAGTTACCAAAAATTGTAATCATATGTCCATTGTACCATTCCCAACATTAGCTGAAATTTTTGAGGTACTTTGCTAACAAACAGACAAATAGACAGATAACTGAGATAAAATATTTGAAGACCATGATGCTATTGTACTGTTCATCGGGGGTGGGAGTGGAGGGTGGAGGAGAAGAGAAAGAGAATCATTTCCAAGTAGCAGAAAATCTCTAGCTGTGATCAGACTATCTGTCAACAACCAATGTAGAGAGTCTCCCACTCAGGAAACAGTAACAAGTGCTAAATCAACAGGTAGACTTGCACATAGCCACTTGAAATCTGTCTAAAACAATTCCAACAAGCCCCCAAAGGTGTGAGATACATAGGCGGAGGAGAGGCCACAAAAGCAATTTGGCAAGTGAAGGGCATAACCAGGCAGGTATATATGGTCTAAAAGTAATGAGGAACAGGTGTGAAAGGACAAGTAGGTGATTGGCAAAGGCAGGAAACTATGGCCATGTTCACATTATGGTGTTTGTCCTTTTATGCCAACAGTAACTACACTTCCACAATAATCAGCCACTCACACCTGATCAACACAGCTGCTTCTTTTATTTTTTTATTCATTTTTTCCTTACATGATTGCATCCATTCGAGAAAGTCCTTGAGAAAGCCTGTGGAAAAGGAGGAAATGTCTCTTTAACCTTGACTAACACTCGTTGGTCTTCTCATCGCTGGGCTCTTTCCCCCTCACAGCCCACAGGGGAGGGAGGGGTCAAAGGTGGCGTTCTGCCTCAGAGAGCTCGCTTAAACTTCATTATGCATATTTCCTCCCATTTCCAGATTAAAATTCTCCATCCGGTGTCCTGCTGAGTCTGGAGCCGAATCATCAAAAGTTGGCAAAGAGAAATCATGTCAGAGCACGCCGTGTGTCCATAAATCTCTGGAGACTCCTTCCCTGGGGGCCATTTATCACCATCACACACACACACACACACACACACACACTCAATCACTCACACACACACTGTATACGCTAATGACTGATGTTAGAATTATCAGCATATTTAATGTAAATCGATCAGTCACTCATTAATATTGACATTACAAGCGTCTAGTCCATTCAAATCTAATCCAAGGTTATTATTGTGCTAAATACCTAGGTTGCAAATCAGCAGTAAAAGCTACATGTTGAGCTGCAGAGGGATTCAGCAGATTGGTGAGTTGTCATTTTCAGCTGAGATTTCCATAAGGGAGAGTGAGTGTGAGATGAATGCTCAAAGCATTTTATATTTGATTGGCTGACAGCAATACTTCAACTAATGACCGTAATGTACATTTCACATTTAATGGCTCATTGCACAATGTAATATATATGAATATGTGACCATTAATGCAAAATATTGTAATAATTAAGGATTGGATCACAGAAAGCTGTGTGTGTGAGAGATGTGTGAACAGAAAAGTCTTTTAATTTACTCTAATTAGATCTTTACAATCTGTAGTGTTACTGCAGTGTCACAAGTTTTAACACTCTAACTCTATTTGAATTATATTGAAAATTCATTTGTAACACTTGCATCACTGATAGTGTCAACTGAGCTCATTTTTATGCAGTATTGAATATCTGCACATGTCTTCACATTTCAACTTTGTGTCAAGGAGGAGTGGGTGGTAGGAAAGAGAAGATAGATGACAGGAGGACGAGAGGAGAAGAGATGAGGGCAGAGGGGAAGAAAAAAAAAGGTTTGAGAAGAAGAGACAGGGTGGGAGCATCATCATCATCATCATCATCATCATCATCATCGGCATCCACCAATTTTCCTTGAATATTTTCTGGATTCGAACCATCAGATCACATCATTCTGCAGAGTGAAGCTCAAACATCCCACTGAAGGAACAAGACATGCATTTTTTGAGTGAAGGAGGCTTTAAAGTTTAGTTAGTTTAGTTTAGTTTAGACAACAAAAATAGCTTAAATGAATGAATGAATAAATTAATGAAAAAAAGTTTATTTCGCTTGGGTCATTTAAAAACACCAACTGAAAAGGCACAGGCTGAAGGTTTTGTTTATTTCTGTCGATCCATTTCACCTGATTAACCTATTCACATAAATGAATTCAAAAAAGTTAATTCAAAAAGAATTAACTGGAACACTTTCAAATCATCAAAATAGTTCCATACATTTACTTTAATTTTAGTCCTGGATTTTATTTTCTCAAAATGTTCCTTCCCTTCCCAGCTCTCATCTGCATTGTTTCCGTATCTCAAACATACTAATAATATAATAATAGTAATACATTTTTACATTGTCAGTGCTACTTTGTAATCTACGAAAACCAAACATTTGAAAGCTCTTCACTGCAAAAACTTTATTTAGACTAATGTAGAGTGTAAATGTTTTATTCCATTTGCAGATAATTTACCTTATTTCATGTTTTTGGATCAGTTTGGTTTTGAAACCAAGACTAAGATTAAATGCATTAAAACCAAGGAAAAATCTGCCAGTGGAATAAGATAATTCTATTCAATATTGGACTAACTGCAACAAAAACATGATATTTTTTACCCTTAATATTTCATTTTTTGCAGTGTATGTATACGCAAATATAACAAAAGTCTTAAGAATCGTAAGATTTGAGACCCATTGAATTCAAAACACTGTTTGGATGAGTTGACTTCTATTGCACCATTGATTATCAGTAGGAAACAGGAAACAATATAATATTAAAAAATGTGTGAATCACTCTATAATGACGTCATCTGATTTCCTCCATCACTTCTTGGATAATTACAACAACCACAAGGCTTCATTTGAGTCAACTAATAGGACTGTCTGAAGGCTCGATGTGTTTTACACAACAGAAACATTCTTTCCTTTTCCTCTTTTTTTTTTCCAACCTCAATGTCTAGAATTGACACCGGCAGGATGTCGGCCATGCTTCCTTTACACAGAGCCATCACTCACCCTGTGCTGAGCCCCCTCCAGGTTCCAGCTGGCTGTGAAACTGAAATCCCAAATGTTTAACTAAGTAAGTGGTCCGCCTCAACTGTGGATTTAATATCAGCGTTGACAGGCCTTATTTCTCCCAGGGAAACCCTGACTTATAAATTTCCTGTTTAATATGTGGAACTAACCACACTTCTTACATGAGTAGCGGTCGCTCCGTTCGGTTTTAATTCCATCTCCAGCGTTTGTACCATAATCTCCTTTCAGGAGACGCTGGGTGAAATTGGGTAAGATCATCTAATGTGCTCAGGATACACATGCGTGTGTGTTTTCTCCGCCGGGCACAGACATGCTTGGGAGCCTGCGAAGCGTTGATTTGATTCTCCCTCTAATCGCAGGCGTGGACGTCAGTATCCGGGATCCATTTAGCAGATGGCGCTGCGTTATCCGTGATTTGCCTCAGAAACAAGAATCTGGTGTTTTCCAAACAAAACGCTGTGTGATCTCAGCCTCGGAGGTCTTTTGAGCATGAAATGTTAGTGCAATTTGGCAGGATGAGATGCGCAATGTTGTCTAGTTATACTGTTATTCTGCTTTATAATTTATGTATAATAGTGTTTAACATCGCAGTCCAGCTTAATGGCCTGCGTGTTACTTCATATTTCATGGTGTACAGCGCCGTTAATGGTTTCTCACCCACTGCCGCTGGCCTGGATTTTCTTTTCCTATCCCCACATCTCCCTCTTCTGTTGCCTATTAAAACTAATGGGAAAATAGAAAACAATGCTTGTCGTGTCGGTTTATTTTTTAGTTGTGAGATTTTGCCATTCAGTAGAGGAGTTAAGGGACATTTTACTGCATGTTTTGACACAAATTTCTGTTTTGGTGTTTAGGACCATAGGAATAAATGAATCCAAAGAGACAAGTAAGATCACAATTTGTTTCAGAGATATATATGTTTTTTTTCTTTTTTCCCCCAAATATACCTGGTGCCAACAACACACTAAAACACTAAAGCCCATAACTGTGCTTCTTCTGCTATAACTATAATAACAAAGTTGGTGTGTAACTGTACATTATTAAGGTCAATGAATCCAAATAAACAGGTATTAACACTAAAAATTAAATTTCTTTATCTGTAAAAAGATTTTAGCTGCAATTTACACACATTTTTCTCATTCACATGAGAAGTATTTTAGATGCAACGATATTGAGTGATGAAATACAAAATTCACATCTATATTTACAGTTGTATTGGGATACAATAACACGTTTCTGGTCAACAGCATTTTATATGTGAAAAGTTATGAGCTTTAGTGCATTTATTGTAATGTTGGTCCCCATTTTAAAACAAAGACTGATCTGACTTGTCTCTTTGGATGAATATATTCCCATTTATTCCTTTTACACCAAAGCAGACATTTGTATCTCCACTATTATGTCAAAGTTATTTTATCAACAGTTGCCTTTTTACTCATCCAGGAGTCATGGAGCAATATTATCATTCATTTGGAGTCTGATAATTATTCTATTATCGAGATGTTTTCTCTTTATCAACTCCTGAGGGAAATATCTGGCTCTTTAGCGGTGAGAGTTACCCAAAGCCATTAAATTACAGCTAACAGACAAAACTCACTATAAACCTTTGTAAAGCAAAAAGAAGCTACAAAGTCATTCATTTCTTACTTTAATTTTAGAAAATCCTTTTTTTTTTTGCCATGCACAGTACAGTAGGTGACAGAGATTAAAAGGACACATGCTGAGGCAACATATGGCCAGAGAAACTTCCTCTGGGGTCCTGGGATCTGAGCAGCTGGAAGTGTTGAAATATCGAACTGAAACTTAAAACCTACTTTATCTTTTTAGCCTGGCTTTTGATTATGATTGATTTATAGTTCACTTTCATTTTATTTTACTCATGTTGCAACATTCTATACTTTTTTTTTAGTTTTAACTGTTATTTTATGTTTCCCTCTTACTAAAGTATTTCTTTTGTTTTGTCTTTTGAATCATTTTAATCTAATTTCTTAATCTAGTTATTTTAAGCAAAAATGACAAAAGACTAATATCTTACCTTGAGCTTTATTTCAGCTTTATTTCAGATTATCAGCATGATATGCACTGAAGAATCTTTAACATTTTAAACGATTTAAGATTTCATGCATATACTTATATCAGTTGAGTCACTAACAATCATGTTATGTATCTATTTTTCCATTTTGTACTCTTTTCTTTGCAGAAAATAGCATTTTAATGGCTATTATAGTTGCTGCTTACACAAATACGCCCATAAACGAAAACCTATTCATCCCATGTACATAATTCCTTTTTTAGGATTATTCTAGAGACATGAATGATTAAATAGATATATACAAGTCAGGAAAAATCATAATAATGACTTAATATGAGAGGAAGCACTTGGAAACTTAATGTTTTTGCTTAAAACCTTTTGTGTAAGTTGTCTACTACCATGTCATTAGAAAAAAAAAAAGCTATAGCATTTTTTACATTTAGCTTTTTATTTCAAGTATAAAAAACGACAGTCATAGATTTAAAGGCTCATAGCCTTAAATGGGTTAAATAAAGTTATTTTTTCAAGCTATTGATGAATAACTGAACAATTGATGAATTCATTTCAGCCTAACAGCACTCCTGTGATGAAATAACATTACTTTGCTACAGATTTCCTGTGTGAAAATTAATAAAATACAACTTCACAACAAATGAGCACAATATAAACCACCCCTTCAACAACAAGGCAATTAATCAAATTATATATAGACCTAAGTGATATGGATTAAATCTGTGTTTCAGGGGCTTTTGGGCACAATTAGTAAACCAGACTCTGGAGTTTCGCTGTATTCTATAAATCTTGGGCTGCTACTCCACCACGATTGCACTTTATTGGTCATTAATATTTCATGAATGTCTGACTTTTGAAAGTTGAATCACTCATTTGACTTTCACAGCTCTAACTCATGACGTCTGTGCTGGCCAGTCGCGTCCCCCTGGGATGAGTCTGGCACGCTTTAGGCTTGGAAGTTGGCCGTTGATAAATGTACCGGTCGAGTAGAGAAATAATTATCGCATTAGCTGTCACTCCACGGGAGTGAAGTGTGTGTCTGAGCTGGAGATGGAGGGAGATTAGGGTCTTTAGTGACAAGATTGACAAATTCAGTGGGATAATGACACATCGCTTTTTGAATGGAGGAGCAGCCGCGACCCTCTAGGACCAGACGGTGAGAGCCAAAACATATTATGACGGCCCTTAAGAATTCATGAGAGAAAATGCACAAGAATTTATAAGAGACTTTAAAGAATGTCACTGGATGTTTTCTTGAGTTTGTCCTTGGATTAAAAACAGACCAAATTAATCGTTTCAGTGCAACAAACGTTCAAGTCATCTTTCAAATTACTTTCAAATGACATCTGGCAGCCGTAGGAATTATTAACATGAAGCTATGATAAAAAGGATACAGTAGTATTTCAACAGTCAGTTACAGTAATGAATAGGACATGCAGGGAAAATATGAAGGTTACATACAGTTACAAGCTACAGTTATAAAACATAAAATAATAACCCAAAAGAAATCAGGTTATTATAGAGAATATTTACAACAGTGTGTATCATCATAAAAATATAACTTCCAACAGTGATTAGAAGGCATTAAAGAAATCAATAGAAAATATTGTTCTGTTGATTGTAGAAACACTTCCTGTCTTTTTGATTGTTACTCAAAATGTTCTAAATGTCAGATACAACATACTTTATGGCAGATATTTAGTTGTTGTTGTTTGTTGATGCCTATTATTTTCCACTGCACTGTAACTTTGTTCTTGTTTTTAATTTCAGATTTTTCCCCCTTTTAATCAACTGTTTTTAAATTATAACTTGCTTGTTTTTTGTTTTTAATTTAAATTTTTGGATTTTTAATCTCATTTAATTCTAATTAATTTTTAATTTCAGATTTTATTTTTTTTATTTATCCCCTTTTCAATCTAATTTTATAGACCATGTTTAACAAACTACACCCTCAGAAATGACCATAGATGTGAATGAACATATAACCTTATAACTAAGATATAGTTAGATGTAGTTTGTAGGTGGTTTAAGGTGAATTGTCATGAAGCACAATGTCTCTATAAAAATCCTAGTGAGCAATCTGTTATCGTAACCAACAAGAATGGAAATTACCAGAGTAAATGTGTAATTTTCCCTTTGGCCTATGGGCCATTATACAGTATTAGCCTTCTGGGTACAAATCTAATTTGCTGGTTGACATACCCAAGGTGGCATTGGCGATGATGCTTATCACAGGGATATCTCCCTATGCAAGCTAATGTTTGCATCTCATTTGGTGACATTATTAAAATATGTAAATAAGCAATTTGATTCCCATTAGTTGAAGCTTTTCCACAGGTCTCTTTTATTTTCATGAGGGCTTCACGTAACTCTTTCGATGCTCCCTGAAGGTCTAACGATTAGTGTTGTTATTTACATTCCAAATTCTTACTGTTGTTGTATGGAATGTTCTTAGAAATCGACCATTTTAAAGGAATAAAGGAATTTGAGCTTGTGACTATTTTTGACTTTTATTTCTCGTTAGCCTAATAGTGTAATTGAGAAAAAGAAAAAAAAAGGTATTTTTAGAAATCACATTGGTATTTTTTAAAATATTTTTTGGTATTTTTATCAATATTTTAACAGCAACTTCAACCAGATGTGTCAACCATCAATTGTCAACAAATAAAAATGCCTTAGGCAGAATTGTGCCTTGACTTAGGCATTTTTGTCTAAATGAATAAACTATATCTATCACACCTTGAAGCAAAACGGGTCATTTTAAGTTTAAATACACAGTTCATATTCCCTTTGATTGACTGACACTACATTTAGTGTCTAGAAACCTGAAGAAACACAGCTGCTTCTTCCTCTGCCATTTTGCTTTTATCAAAACTACCTCAAGTCAGATGATGTCGTGTATTTTCCACCTCTTAATTTACTTAAATCTAAAATAATCTAAAGAGATAGAATAAGTAACCGACAATTTTGTATTATCTGTGCCTGTCTTATTAAATGAGATGCCATGTGAATGTAAATCTTGTAAGAATAGAAGCTGGCCATGTGATGGTAAAAATGGCCAAAGGGGTTGAAAGACCTGTTTGACCAGGTATGGACACTCCTGAATGTGTGGAGGAGTGGACTTAAGAAGAAGATGTTTGGAATGAATAGGGAGAGGTCTCATATTGGCACAGAGGCCCTCCGAGATTCAGCAACAGAAGAGAGATCTAGAGTTTGGTCTCCAGAGATGCTCTCGGATTCAACATGTTTTTGACATTGTTCTTTTTGGAATAAAACTCTTTGCACAAGAGATGACGAGTCAGTTGGTGACTTCTTTTATCAGCACATCAAGAAACAGCAATGACATCGGCAGAAAGACAGGATGCTGCAGCAGTGGTAGGAGGGTAAAGTTATGGAAATATCTCAATGACTTAGGCAATTATGCTATGATTTCATCCAATAGGTGATACACTCAAGAAAGAAAAAAGGCATTCAGAACAACCTGACTTCTATCTTGTCCACTCTCATGACTAAAACAACCACAGAACTTTATAGAAACCACCAAAACCTCATTCCTCTACTCATCTTAAGCAGCCCATGGAGATACCAAAGCCCTGAGGAGCGCTGAACTGAAGCAGCTCAGGTTATAACCTTGGAGACTGCAGCTGCAAACAACAAATCTCGACTGCAGAAAGACCACGAATAGCAGAGGGAACTGTTTGAGGTAACAAGTTCCTTTATTTCGTACGTGCATTCAACTGACCCGTGACTGAACGAGAAGCCGAAAGCCAAAACAACTTCAGCTGGAGGTGGATGCTAAGAGTTCTCCTGTGGCATTCTCAGCTTTTTTCCAAGCAAAATGTGCTCAACTGCTGATTATTTGCAATAATAATAATAGATTTTCATATGGAACGGTCATTTAAATTTATTCACCACTGATGTGTGAATTGCATCAATGCTCTACGCCTTCAATAAAACCAGTAATAAAATGCATATGAAATGTTATAGTTTAAAATTCACTTATCAGGAGGTTACACCTGTCAAACTACTCACTGCATATGATTTAAATGTAGTTGTATAGATTCAGATTCCTGAAAAGGATTCGTTGCTTTTCACACGATTCTTTCCTACTTTTTAACCATAACTGATGTGCCATTCAGCCTCGTGTTTAGTAGTTGGAGAGTGTTCTGATCACAGTATAACAACGAGAGAAACAGGCCATATTTTCAGAGTGTCATGGAAAAGGAGTCGGAAAAAAGGTGCTTTTTCTTGATTTGCTGAAATGTGTCACTGTCTCAGAGAGTTCAAAGCCTTGGATACTATTAATCCATCATAGGCTTGGCTCCCAGGCCTCTCTGCTCTGACCTTGGGCCATAAACAGCATTACTGATGTATTACAGGAGCAGAGACTGAATAATTACAGAGAGGTGTTGAGGGAATTTGACACACAGCTCCACCGGCTGCATGTTGCCAGCACGGATAAATACTATATGTCGTTTGAATCTAGATACGCCTACAAATCTGTTTCTGTGCGGGGGAAAAATCCAAAATCACAGTGTGGGCAGTCAGTGGCTGTGATGAGTGGGAGAGAAACAGTTTCTTACAATTCACAGATATCACTCTGCATAGGAAAACAAGCTAGGACTATACATAGGCTGCTGTGTTGAAAGGTTGATTATAAAATAGCGCTGGGTAAGACATTGACTACGTTTATCCAGTCAAAAAAATGATTTACTATATATGTGGTAACTGTTGTCTGTTGCTTTAGACTAGTAGTACACAATTTTATTTAGTTTAAGGGACAAATTCAGTGCAATCAGATCTCAAATAGACCGGAACAGTTAAAATTTACATATAAACCTACAAATGTTTCCTCCATTTTATATAGAGAAATACAGTATAAATATCATATTATTTTATGAAAATATGAAAAAAGCAAAATTACCTACCAATTCAAGATAATTCTACTCAGTAATGGACTATCTTTATTAAATACAAGTTATTTTCCCCTGATAAGATTGAATGTTTTGCAGTGCAATGAACAATATTTAGTTGTTTTGGTGAAGTTATCTCCTGCTTTACAAACCAAGGTCGCAGGTTCAAGACCTCTTTGGTCCTGGGTCTGGGACCTTTCTGTGTGGAGTTTGCATGTTCTCCCTGTGTCTGCGTGGGTTTTCACCGGATACTCCGGCTTCCTCCCACAGTTCAAAAACATGCTGAGGTTAATTGGTGACTCTAAATTGCCCATAGGTGTGAGAGTGTGTGTGAATGGTGTGTGTGCCCCACGATTGGCTGGCGACCGTCTGGGGTGTATCCCTGCCTCTCACCGTAATGCGCTGGGCTCCAGCAGATCCCTAATGAGGAATAAGCAGGTATAGAAAATGACTGACTTCACATTTCTATAAAGTTAACCCTAACCCTTTTTTGTCAAACTTTATATAATTATTATCCAGTGGGCCGAATCTGGCCCCCGGGCCACATGTTTGACATCTCTGCTTTAGAACTATTGTGCTGTTACAGTTGTAAGTCACGTAGAAAGTGGAAGCTAGTTTTCATCTTTCAAACACTGATTTCCACTAGAGAGATTGTTATTTCAGCCCCTTCTTTTGTGTCGGCCCCACATTCTGCAAAAGAAGGTGCTGCTCTGGCTTCAGCTATTGCTTTTTCATGAATGATTCAAAGCGGTCACAGTTTGACTGCTAAACAGCTGCAGCTGATTATTTTCCTGTAGGGTTGCAAAATTCTGGGAATTTTCCAAGTTGTAAACTTTACATTGGGAATAAGTGGAAAATTTATGTGAATAAACAGGAATAAATTAAAACAATTACAAAAGTGAAGGCTAAAAAGATTCCCATAGTCCCAGAAATAGATGCTTAACCTTTTTATGTCAATACCAGCTGTTTCCAGACCAGCTGAGCTGCTCAGCTTCTATTACACGGCTAATGGTATTTTTTGGTTTCAAAATTAAAATTAGCAAATAAACATTCCAGCAACTCCTAAAACACTGTGGTGGACGAGTTGTGACCTACAGATTCACCACACTATGAGATAATAACTGAAATATTACCACAACTGAAGCAAATACTCAGGACTATTTTCTTCAGTAAGCCACTGGGCGGAGTGATACCACAATTATATGTAATGGTACAAATATTAAATAAAACTGTCTTCATACAGTAGCTAATGAGCTGGTAAGTTGGGTGATAACTGTTGAATATTTCCAATATTTATAAGCTTAAATTCCAATGGAAAGTTTCTGGAAATTTTGCATCTGTATGACTGAACAACATCCAACAAAGGTAATAAACCACAAACATATAACACAAGTCTGCATCTTTTAATGTAACAATCCCACAGATGTAATAACTTTCCCACTAATGTAACAGCAGTTGGTTAACACAGACTTAATTCCCTGCAATTGTATTAACTATTACATTTGCAGGGGGTTTAATTGCAACAACACTTGATCAGTCAAAAGCGGCAAATCTTGAAGTGATTTCTAATATTTGTGGGAAGTTGTGATTATTTTTTTTTCTATCTGGTTAGATTTTCACCTTCTGGCAAACAAAACAGTTATAACAGTTGTGTTTGTGGGAAAGTAATTACATTACAGATTTATAGTTAAAGATTTGTATTACATTTGTGGTTTAGTATTATGTTTGTGCATTTTTGGTTGTTTATGCTTCTATGCTTCCACAATATTGATCCTTATGTTTGTACAGAGGGTTTTTAAGTGTGTGTGTGTGTGTGTGTGTGTGTGTGTGTGTGTGTGTGTGTGTGTGTGTGTGTGTGTGTGTGTGTGTGTGTGTGTGTGTGTGTGTGTGTGTGTGTGTTGGTGAGAAAGGACACATTCTATTGCAATTGTGACCTTCTTTCCCCACACACAGAGGGAAGGTGCAGCAGCATCTATTGTAGCCACAGTTCAATCTCCCTGATGGTGAAATGAAACCGTATTCTCCAGAGCCACCTGGGCCAGATTGCCTCCACAGCTGTGCCTCCGTGTCTAAACAAATGAACCAAACAAACTCGTCCTGACTCGTATAATTATTTATGGTTATCTGTGTTTTCTTCTGTTCCGGGGATTCTACAGCTTTAGAGAAGTCGGAAGAGGCGGCGATAAACAAATACCGGGATGCATAAAAATGACATGAGTACAGCAGACTTCTGTTTTTAAATGTCAGCATATATGCATTTTATATAAAATGCTTTGGTGGTCAAAGAACTTTCTGTTCTTGGATCTGTGTGATTCTTGTCCTTACATGCAAATGTCTTGAAGTTCATGTGTCGATTTCTGTCCAAACAAAGTCAATATTAAAAACTGTGAATCATCATTATTGGAGCTTCCTCAAGTGTCTCTTCCAACTATATAGGAATCATTATACTAATGGAGAATATCTGCTGACCTGGGCCCTAATATTACAGTGATTTAACTTGGATTGATTACTATACTATAGATTAATACCCTGTATTCCTGCCCCATCATCTTATGCGTATGCACATATAATAAATGTATTAATTTATATTTTACTTGGGTATTTGCATTTCATGCTATTTTATCCTTTCAATCCACTACATTTTAGAGTTAAATGTTGCACATTTATCTGACAGTTTCAATCACTGTAGCAGCCGATAACATAATAACAGCAGATAACATAATAAATTTGCTCTCTTTAAAATGTTATAGGCCAATAATGTAATAATGGTCCAATCATGTAATGGCCAAAAAAGTGTTGAAACAATAACGTAATGATTTTTGGTTTATCAGCTGGTTATTATGTTTTTGACCTGGTGAAGAAAAACATTTTTTGCAAATGTAATAACTGAGCTGATAACTTAATAAGTTATTATGTTATTGGACTTTTATTACGTTATTGGCCTATTACACATTAAAGAAGGAAAATTTATTACGGTATTGGCTGCTGAAGATTTGACACAATGAATAATAAAATATTCTTTTTATTTTAAAATTAAAATAATAATAATAGATTTTAAGAATACAACACATTGTTACAGATGAAATCAGTGTGTAGTCACATTTCTCTTCTCTTTTTCCCTCTAATGTTCTTACATGGTCATATTTTAATAAGTTTTTAATGATCCAATATTTCACCAAAATTCAAAAATTAGAGAAAAAATTTAAATTATGAAGACGGATTTGTGTGTCAGAGCCTTTCCCCCTTCTTTTTTCTCTTTTTACTGCAATACTTTATGTACAGTCTGCTGATATTATGTGCTCATGTGCTTTTATTTCAGTGTGATCTTTCATGCAAAACCTTTACTTGTAGTATTTTAACATTGCTGTATTGGTTCTTTTTGTTTAGTAGAGGATGTGAACACCGCTGACTGTATGTTAGTGCTTCCATCATCTGCAATGACACTCAGTGACTGAAGAGATGAGAATGAGGTCCTGCTGATATCCTGAGAAATAAACTGAAGCTGTGTGCCGTATGACAGATGAACTCCAACTGTCTGCTTGCTGGATATCATTTAAACATGAGGTGTTGAGAGACTCTGTCAAATGCCAAATCGCTTTTATTTATTGGGCTTTTTCCGCATAATGCTGCTGAAGATGTAATCGTTGAGGCAGCAAAGCCCTGTGATCAATGTCTGTACTTTACTCAGATCAATGAATGGTTGGAGGCTGGTCGGGCATGGACTAAACTTAGCCAGACCCACGACACGATTTTGTGATCGCATGAATTCCAGCGTAATCATCAATATATTGCAAATTACGGCAATGCCATATACCTCCTAATACGTTGTATAAATCTTGCAAAATAAACCCATTTGCCCGCCTTTCACAAAACCCTTTTTGACACACCCTGCTGGTGGCAGTGGATTTGCACACACAATCATTTTCCTTTCTATCACGCGCCTGCTTTAATTTCATGTCACTGCAGGTAGTGCCATCTTTTACCTCGGTATTCCTCAGTTTTAAACCAAAGTGGAGGGGGAATTGTTTTCAAACACTGCTTCTCATGGATGTATTATAGAAATGGATAATGGACTGAAAATGGACACCATTCATTTCAATGCTCGCTTGGCGTATACGCAGAAAAAATGAGAGGCGGTACCCTATCCACTTACCTGTAATGCTTCTTCTTCTTCTACTACTTTTTAAAGACAACAACCGATCATCGGAGCGCTGATCACCAACACTCAGCAGCCGATCGAAATGAGCATTGTATAATATTGTTATTGTGTGTTCTTTTCTGTTACAATGAGTATTTTTCGAGACATTTATGCCGGTATCAATTGTCAATTGTGGTGTCAAAAACCCCAACAATTTCTTCTAACCTCATCCCCTTGTCGTCTTTCTCACACATATCAGGTGATAAGCCACAAAGGTGAAATTGAAAAATGTTTCACAGGAATAATGTGTTGAGCTCTCAATGAGGCTCGGTGGTGCTAATTGATATGTATCAGGAGGAACATTAAATTCTGCTGTGGAGGCAGGCAGAGAGGACAACCTGGAGGTGCTGAGGAGGCTAATCCTGAAAATGACCCTTTCATCCCCAGAGAACCTGCCAGATATTCTTTGACCATTGTTATTTCGACATCACAAAATTACAAATGCACCAGATTTCTCTGATCAGAGCCGTTGCTGCCAAATCTAAGGTTTCATTCAGACTGCAGCCTAAAGTGACCAAAATCAAATTTTTTCGCCCCTATGCGCCCTGTATCTGACTTGTTTTAATGACAGTCTGAATGACACAGATTCAATTTTTTCAAATGTGACCCAGGCCACTTGGATATGTCCTAAAACTGATGCATATCTGATTTTTTAAGACATGACTTCAGTCTAAACTGCCAAGTCATGTTCGTCTAACCTACACGTCATCAACAAGCGGCAAACATTATTCTGAAGAAAGCAACAACCATGGCCAAAAATCTTGCTCTTTCCTTCATTAATCTCCTCCTTAAAACAAATATGTTGTACATGTGCTGGCTTGGGTAGGATAGCAACTTTAAAATTGCCAGATACTCACACTGAACATGCTCGCTGCATTGGTATATACATGCGGGAAACTTTTGGGGCGTTTAAAGTTCACACTGAAGCTCACATACAAGTTGCATTTAATTAGACATGTGAATGACCTTGCAAAAAGTTGAATTTCACAAAAAAAAAAAAAAAAAAAAACAAGCATTAAGCCCAGCAGTCTGAACTTAGCTTAACTATGGAGCTTTCAATTGTTTGAAGCCAATTAATATGGAGCCATGAGGTATGACTGGAAATGCTGAAAATTTTAAAAGAATCTGTAAATATCATTTTTAGGCGTGAGTCTCTTATAACTGGCAGCAATTGTGATGTAGACAATTGATTCGTGCTGTATCATATTCTGTCAGGTGGTTTGTATAATCAACAAAAAAAACGAGCTGCAGCCATAGAAAAAGACTTGTGGAATCAATATTCGTATCTGTTTTGGATTATGGAGAGATTATTTCATTTATGGAAGAGCAGCTATCTCTACACTGATTTCACTAGAGGCTGTTCACCACTCACAATTAAGATTCATAACCAATGATCCAGACTCTACCAACCACTGTACTCTACCAAAAAGTTGGCTGGCCATCCTTGGCAGTGAGGAGAGATCAGCAATCGTTTTTATTCCTGTATATATAAAGCTTTATCACATTTACTGCCTCTCTGTTAACTCTAAAATCACAGTATTGGCACTCAGACACAGAACTGGATTTTGCTCTACACTCCATTAGTCAGGACTGAAATGGAAAAAAAGAATGTCCTTTTCTTTTAATACACCTTATACTTGGAACAACTTAAAAAAAAGCATAAAATTAGAATCTTTACCATCGCAACAGATGCTCAAAAGCCTTAACAGATTTCACTGTATATGATTGGAACGGCTTCTAAGTTCACTTCATTTGATGATTTAACTCTTCACTTATGTATGTTTGTTCATTTCTGTTGGTTTATATGTCTTTTTTTTACCCGTTACATCATGCACTTTCTGTATCGTTGTATTGTCGTCTCGACATCATTGTAAATGAGGAAGCCTCCTCAATGGCCTTCAGAGCTAAAATAAAGGTTCTTATCTTATCTTTTTGCCATTTTAATTTGATCCATTTGCTCTGGTAACACTTAGACAGTCTAGAAGAGCTGCAGGATTTAATTATTTTATCCACATGCAAGTTAGCAGAGGGCTACTCTGAAGTAGCCGCTGGAAGTCTCTGGTGCAAAGCATGCACAGTATGTATTCATCCAAATAACCAGGGAATGTCTCAGCAGACACAACACATAAAAATCTCAGTGTACTGTGACATAGAGGGAGATATACCTGGTGCTGAAAGGCCTAATCAGTACTGTGTGAACTTTGTTTGGCAAGTCTATAGGATATATGAGATTTTCATTTATATGTAAGAGTTATGTGCTGCAGCTTTAAATCAAATTTATGGCTTCCACTGTGCTACTTTTATTTTTGTGTGTAATAACTGTCTTCTATTTAACTTGTTTTTCTTTATTTACTCTCAGCTCTTTAATGACTGTCTTAACTGTGTTTCTTTTTCACTTTGTCTCCGTGCTTTTAATGATTTATGTAAAGCACTTTAAATTGCCATGTGTTATATAAATTAACTCGCCTTGCTCCGCCTCAAAATGTCCCTAAACTACAGTGTGTAATTAATACTCTGAGGGCTGTTTTTATCTATTTAGGGAAATAGCATGGAGAAGAAGCCTCTCCCTCTGCAGGAACACCCTGATCACATTCATAGGGTCAAGTGCTGCTTTTTCACTTTGCCCACCCACATTTTTCCCACCAATCAAACCAATGACTTTCTATTCACAAGTTTGCACCCAGTGTTCATTTTATCAGATGAGACTATATGAAATATATTTTTCAACAATTTTATTTTTCATGATGAAAACAGGACAAAATCAATGTCCTTAACCACTGACTGTGACGAAATTAACACACATTTTTTGGTTGACAGAAAAAGACAAAATCTTCTTTATTAAATAATAACCTAATAAGAATGTCTCCTTTTTGCATCACAGACTTGTTAACTTACAATCAAAAAGTGCTTTCACTGGATGTGCATCACTTGTATTTCTCCTCCAGCGCTGCTACCATGTGTGTGTGTGCACGTCTAAGTGAGGAGCATCCACCAGTGCTGTTGGCACTAAATGAGGCGACAAGAAGCTTACTCTCTGCTACAGTTTTAACCTGCTGGGTTACACACTTTATTACAATTTTAGAGTCTAGGGTATACTCACTCGGTCCGGTAACGTGTCACTTCAATATATGCCCGTGTGCCACATTGAACTAAACAAGGGTTCCTAACAATAATTCCTATTGTTACAGATACCTGCCTAAATGAATTTTCCTTAACTTTTCTATCAACTCTGAATTTTAGTTGACTAAAACTAGACTTGAATGCAGGGCTTTTTGTTGACTGAAATGTGACTACAATAAAAGAATACCAGTTGACTAAATATGACTAAAACTAATAAGAGCATTTGACACAAGACTAAGACTGAAACTAAATTGAAAAATAGCTGACAAAACACTAAAGCCACCACTGCCCACAACACTGAGATCCTTCATGGTGGCTCGAGCCACACTGAAAGCCACATCACTATTCAAGATCCATTTCCCAGAATGATTATGATGGATACAAACTAGCAACAGAGGTCTCCGATGTCATTTATAATCAGGTGTGTGGCGATGATGTTTCTGCTCGTAGCGCTGTGGTCCCGTCAGATCACTAATCAGGGAGAAGGCCGCCAGCAATTACCCGGCCCACCCCCAGAATGCAGCAGGAGAACAGCAGCGCAGAGTCATAGCACTCTCCAGCCGCCTCTTCTCTTAGCGCTGATTGCTACTGTTTCATCTGCATGGAGAAGCATTAATCAACTCTCTTCATTCAGAGAGCCTGTTAATTCATAACACTTGACACCAGACTAGAGTGAGCAGCATGTTTAATTCAATTATCATCCGAGTGAGACGTACAGTGCTCATGTCCGCACGTTACAATCGAGAAAGTCTGGTGGTATTTAAGACATTTTGAGCCTCGCAAGCACGAACTGATACAATATGATTCTTAAGAAAATACAGCAGTTTGCAGATTGCTCTGAGGGATTGTAAACTAACATGTGACAGGCGTGGAAATTGAATTGCGGCATTCAGCAAAAGGCTCCCCCCAAGGCCTCTCAATGCCCTGTGATGTCCTGTCACAGTGATCAAACACAAAAGTACTTTAAAACAGTAAAAGGAGTGAATCTGAGGAACAAAAGCGAGCAATGACATGCAATGAATACACAGAGGTCCACTTTTCAGACGACTAAGAATTAATCTAAAAAGCTCTCTCCACGTCAACCAGACTGGGTTTAATTTGTAGATGGATCATTAGATGAAGAGTCGCAGTAGAAATCACTGTTATTAACATTCAATCCACAGTTTAAAAGTAATACATTAGTACAGAAGAGGAAAAGACACTTAAACGTAAAAAGAAAGATGATTTCTCCTCTGGATTATCTCACTTTCCTATTCTTTACCCAAGGAAATGCTTGAATTGCTCCCACTGGTTAAGTACCCGTGTTGGGAGTAACGCATTATAAAAGGAATGGATTACTGTAATGCATTGCTTTTTTGCTGTAACACCATAGTCACTAAAATTGCCACAAGATCAGCAGCAGGGAAATGCTAATGCAAAAAATGTTTCACTTCCTTTTCCTTTTGGCTCTTCAATCAGAATATGAAGATGAGTGAACCTGCATAAATGTTGGATAGCACATTCTCCAGATGGGAATATGCTCATTAATTTACTTTAAGCTACACCTAAAGAACTGTCCACTTCCTGAAATATCACCAGTAATTTAACATTTACAGAAGTGTCATAGTTGCATGAAGTTAAGTTGGAGCATGAGAGTGGAGTGGATAAAACCACAAAGCAGCCAAATGTTCTCCTGCTCTGAGATTCTTCAGCATCAAGAGGTTAGGAGATTTGCTGAAGACATGAGAACCACTTTCAACAGTGGAATCAGCAGCTTTTTTGAAAACTTGTCAGCAAGATCCCTGGTATCCCACTCTGTGTGAACCATGTGATGTGAGATCCTCCCATGAGGCTGATGGTAACAACAGCAGTTCCTACTCGTACTCCTGTCGGCTTCGGCCAGTTCATACCCACCTTGCTCTTATCTTAAAATACACAGGTCAGATTTCACACCGCCCTTTCTCAGTCAATCACTCAGACCACCACTTTGGCCCAGACTCGAATATGTCAACAGATATTGGATGGACTGCCATGACATTTTGGACAGATGTGACATTTTGAACAGACGTTCGTGGTCCCTGGAGGATAAATCCTGATGACTTTGGTGAACCTTTACTGTACATTTCATCTTCTGTAGCCAACTATCATACAAGACTTTCAGATATCTGGTAAAATATCTCAACATCTACCAGATGAATTGGCACAAAATGCAGACACACTTATGTTCCCCACAAGATAAACTGTAATTACTTTGGAAAACCTTGAAGACTTTTTATAGTGTGGTCATTTGGTCATTTTTGACCAAATAATGTCTAAAACTAGTGACATTTCTATCAGCCCCAGTTGTACTAAATCTACCAAACTGCATGTTACACTTGATATTAGTTTCTCCCAGTCACATACTGTTAATAACACAATGCGATATTATTAGAAATCCTCCTAAAATGTTGCTGTATATTTCCTTCTGAATAAAAAGTAGGGAAATAGTTGGAAAAGTAGGAAAAGGATGAAGTCAAAAACCTGGAAATAACAAATATGTCCACTTCATTTATTTTGAAAATGCAATGAGTTCAAATGGCACCTCTGGGACTTGTACTACATGCATTGTACTATAGAGTTAATGCATATTTTCCTTATTTCTTCTCAAATGGATGCTCCATCAGACCTTCACTCCCCAAGGATCCGTTACAAGATAATTAGATGTAATCTTGCTCCGTGTTACTTTTCCACTTTCAGGCTGTCTTCTGAAAAGTGGGAGGCTCTTTTAACCCCAAGACGATAATAAGCAGGATAAAATAACACCAACATCTTCGCAGACATTTCTCCAAACAACACATTCAACCACAACACAACAAAAGAGAGATCTCCACTAATTTACAATGCGTTTGCCCTATTTTTGATGACTGTAATAGTGTTCATTCTTGAGTGATGAACTGAAACTAAAGAATGAAATTGAAAACAGCAGGAAGCTGCAGTCTGTTCAGAGAAAGCTGCAGTCTGCAATTTGGTTTCCTTTGATATGAAGCATCGGTTGGAAATAATAACATGCTGTGTGATATATTGTTATTATTTTTTTTTATAGTATCTGGGTTTTTAAGATAAGATTTTTTTTTACAGATCACCACTGATAGCCACTGATGGCCATTGCACCTTATGTAGCATCCATACAATAGAGGAGGAATAATAAAGAAAAAAAAATCTATTAAATTCAGAGTTGCAGCAATTAGTTGATTGATTAATCGCCAGAAAACTAATCTGGTAGCTATTTTGATAATTAAATTTTAATCATTTATCATGAAAAATTACAAAACACAGCCTCTTATGATGATTTAAAACATACGTCATACATGTTTATTTAAAGTAAACTAGAATTTTTTACAGTGGATCTTACAAAGTAAGACGTTTGAAGATGTTTCCATGGACTCTACGACATTATATTTGGCATTTTTCATGGTTTTGATATATTTTATAGATGACATTATTGAGAAAATGTCACAGTGGTGAGGTTGTCTGGGTTTTTCGTCGTGTACATTTCCTGTTTTATTTTGAAAATCTAACTCTCCTCTCATTTCAAGTCACTTGCCCTTCCTCGTGTGTCACCATTCTGATCGTCTGCCCTGATTCCTGATTGTGTCCACCTGTTCCCAATTCCCCCTCCTTGGTTTCCCCTTGTCTTGTGCCAAAGTGTCTTTGTCCATCTTCGTTGACCCAAGCCAGCTCGTGACTCACAGCCTTTTTGCCTTGTCCATGTGTGGTATCTTTTGTTGTAGGTTTTCATCGCCTTTGTTCAGAGTGAGAATAGATAGTGTTTCATAGCCTTGTCGTCCTGCTTGATTGTTTTTTGTTTCTTTTATTGTTTTTCTGGTAGGTTTTTCATCCTTCGGGATTGTTTGTGTTTTATAGTCTTAGATAGTATTCCTAGTTTACCGATAGATAATTATAGTGTTTTCCTCCTTCTGGAGCGAGTTTGTTTTTGTTAATCTTTCTAGTCAGTCCTTCCCACTTTTGGTGAAGCGTTTTTCTTTTATAGCTCCTTGTCGCTGCAGTCCAGGCACAATAAAACCTGTAGTCCTGATTTCCGCATCTGAGTCCTCCTTCCATTCTGGGCCTGACAGAAAATAATCTAAAGATGAAAGGTGATGGAAATAATTGTGAGATGTGGAACTAATGGACTTGTGAATATATATGATCACAAAATAGACTTTGCACATATTCATTTGAGAACCCCATGAAGATAAAATTACAAAATGGGAATTCATGCTTAGTACATTAAATACCAGGAATATCAAGGTGATTCATGCTCATGTGAAACCACTTAAATGCACTTTTTCTGGTCCCACCTCCTGCAACGTTGCTGACAAAGGCCTAATACATACATAGATATTAAAGGAGAGCTCCCATGGTATGAACCTGTAATGGCTGGCATAGTTCTATCATTTCAATCTGGTCATATTGCCTCATGCTACAGGAGTAGTTTGTGAGGCAATTAGCTTTTCTTAAAATCCTAAATATACGCACAGGCAATTTCATTTATTTTAGCCAATTAGACACATCAGGACTGTGTGATTCTCAGCATAGCTCCATCCTGCTTCCACCTGTAGATGTATGTGGCCTTCAATTGAGCCACTTTCCTGATATAAAAGTGCACAATGTTTCTTATTCTTATTGTTGTTGCTAACTGAGAGATTTTTTTAGTAATACACAAGTTCAACTTAAATTACTACCTGTAATACTAGTGAAAAGAAATAATTCCCTTTTTTTGTAGACTCTTTGGAACCCTACTATTAGAACGACTGGCCTAATGCACTCATCAAAAACAGGATATCCTAATGACTAATCCTGAATTTTACTGCCAGCATGGCAAACCGTTTATTTCCTCCTATACTTTAGTTTACACCAAATACTTGAAAATCTAATTTGATTTGCTATAGCAGGGGAAAATGTTGCTCTGTTTCAGCTTCATTTAACAGCAAAACAAAAGACCTCATTTTCTGCTACAATAATCATTCTCCTTTTTTTCCTACCTTGAGATTTATGAGACCATGAAAGTTTACTTTAAGAGCAGCTATCAGCTTATCACCTATGATTTTACCACCAGGACATCACATATAACACATATTCTCAACAGGCTTGATGATTGGCACACAGAGGTTGGTGGTTCCCATTATAACGAGTGCCAACAGAGTGATACAGATAAAAAAAAGCTGCAGGTCACAGCCTGAAACTCCACGGAGAGTAAATACAGGGGGAAGTAATTCAGTTTCCCAGTTGGACCCAGAGGAAACATATCACCCTTTAACCTCTTTATCCACCAGAGAATAAGGCCCACAGCAGACTCCTCACTCACGTCTGCTGATCTGAGCTGTTTCCAACCACTGCTTCCACATATATTAGTATTAACAAGCAATTGACGTGTCTCACTGTGTTTTTTTTTATATAGATGTCTGAATGTGAAAACAAAATGAAACATGATTATTTTCTTCCATGCCATGAATAAGGTGAAAAAATCCAATATTACCCTCATATTTACCCCCCAGACACAATGAGGCTGGATGCATACGTGTCCAGTCTTTTCCCGAAAGTCTGACCTTTCAACGATTTGATTGTGAAAGGCTCTTAGTGTTGGTACTAATTAGGGCTGTGCGATTAATCGATTTGAAATCGACATCGGATTTATTAGTCAAGATGATTAAAAAAAGGGGGAAATCTTAAAATCAATTTTCATCTTGCATGCTTCCCGGCTTCCGGACACGCGAGCGCCAAAAGCGGAACTAACCTGCTGCAAGGCGGTTAAGTTAACGCGGTTAAGCCGCACCCAAACACTGTAGATTCACAAGCATGGCAACGACTGAGGGAAAAAAAATAAACTTAAAACTTGTTTTGAGCCATTTATTCATCATCTCTTATTTGCTTTTGATTAGGGCAGAGAAAAACTCGATTAAATTGGATTTTTTGTAAAAAAAAAAAAAACGTGAGATTTTGTGTTTAGGCCATATCGCCCAGCTCTAGTACTAGTATATGTGAGGGAGGATTTGTCAAAATCTCCTTAAACTTTGAAAAGATGTCCTCACACTCCAAAATCTCAATTATGTTTCCTCACAAAGCATGAGAGTAACCTTCAAATGAAACACACAATCACATTTAAAAGCCAATGCTGCATTTTGGTTTCCATATTAAGGATAAAACCCTGAATGCTATGAGTATATGCCCATAGGCAGATTTTGACTTGATGGTCCTCTGTGCCTGGACTTGTAAAAGGCCTCCACACCATCAGCCACTACCACCCAACTACAGATACTTTTATACAGCGCACATGCACAATCACAGCCTAATAATAATCATATTATTTAATTCATCACCTAATTTAAAAGCCCACCTGCATCTCAACAAGAAACAAGATTACCTGCCTTCAACAGGAATTACAGCAGGTAACGACAGCACAACATTCACCTGTTAACAGGATTCACAGGCAGCAGCTCATTCAATAAACCAGCAGCTTGAATGTTGTCCCCTGTATTAATAATATACAGGATTTATATAAATAAAGTAAATCTACACGCACCAAACTCAAATAGGAGAATAAGCCTCTAAGCCTCTAGATCAGCAAACACGTATATTGTTATAAGCCTAAAAAAGTACAAATAAAACAAAGTCTTACTTTATGCAGATCTTGATGTGTCTTTCTGGCTTTGCCAAAAGCCTCCACAAGTTCATCAAAGCTTGGTGATTGGTCAGTTTTCTCAGATGCTGTCAAAGATTTTTCGGTTGATTTTGCTTCATCTTGGTCCTTAATTCACGTTTAATCCTGGACAATCAGAAAACGAGGCTCCGGTTTGCAGATTGTGACGATCCAGGAACATGTTTGGTGCTAATGTACCTGCTAGCATTAGCATTAGCATTAGCAGTGCTGCTACGTCTCCTTCCTCTGCAGCTAATTGTCTTTTCTATTTAATTGGAAATGCAAGAACATTCAGTCCTGAAAATCCTTTCCAGTCTTCATTCATCACTTTTCATTCGTTTGGCTCCACATTATTTTGTGATGCTTCATTTTAAATTTTGCTCATTAGTTTTTCCTTCTTCATTTTGTTTTAGATGCAGTGTGCTCAGATTGACCTGTGACCCCAGACACACATTTAGTGCCTTCTTCTCGTTTTACTACTTCTTCTACTTGGTAAATGAATGTAGAGGTGCATTACCGCCACCAACTGGACTGGAGTTTGAGCCCAATGGATCCTCCCATTGTCATCTTGGAATCTGCTTGTGTCATCAGGGAAGAAACAATCCATTGATGGAATAACCTGGTCATTCACTTCCTCTGCTTCTGCTTACCTGATGCTCCATCACTCGGTGCATTGGAACAATAATGGACCAATAATGTGCTCAAACCAATAAAGAAGTCCAGCTGCTTTCCTCTAAACTTCACAAGAAAAACATGACCTGAGAACCTGCATGGACAGTTTAGTGGTTTCTGAAAACTCCTTGGATGTTTTCTCTGCTTGATGCCAATGATTTGACCCTTCTCAAACAGACTAACATCTTCTCCACAACCACAGGATGTGTCTTGCCACATGGTTGTTTAAGAAATGAGAAACTACTCATTGCATCAGTTGGGGTTAATTGAATTATTGGCACCTGAAAGATAATCACCCATGTAGAAAATATCCTATAGGAGACACGGCTTGTAGTTTAATGGTGACCTTTTTTGGCCAGGCAGTGTATATATTATATACTCAGGCAAAAAAAAATGAAAAGGAAAGCCACACTTTTCCACAACATTATGCCTGATTAAGTCGTATTTCAAGATACAGACAAACTAAACAATCATTATAGTGAAAAAGTTACTTATTTCCAGCAACACAAATGTGTCAGACCTACAACTATGGAGCCCCAGAAGACAGAAAACAAGCATAATTATCAATTTGCCATGAAATTACTGCAAACAGTTGCGAAATGTGATGGCGATAGGATTGTTGGTCATGTCAACAGCTGTGCGACATGTCTTGTGGAAAAATGTTGACTGAGAAACATTTGCTTCTGGGATGTTGACAAAAGGAACAGACTGCTGTGCAGTTTGTGTCCCTGCAGAGTCGTATTCATCTGGAAATCAGCACAGTGAGAGGTGCTGAGACCAGGTGTTCGCTCAATTTCGTTTTGTTGGAGGAATTATCACAGTTTTCCAGTTCAATTTCCATGTTGACACTGGCCGGAGTAACGATTTGGCTTCTACAATCATTCTAGTCTAGCAGACCGCTGGTGAAAATATCAAGCATGACAATGATGTACGATGATCAAAACACAGCCAATGAGATTAGGTAACAATGATGTGTGCTTTGAATTCTGAAAATCAGAACAAACTGGTTGTCTTATTATCTAGGGGGAACTAGTGTGACGGCTTCACTGCTGCTCAGGTATTACTCCACTAATTTTCTCTACTTTTCCCATCAATCATAAATGTCCTGAGCACCGTGTTCCTTTTTAATTGAGTTTCCTGTTCATAAAGTTTGCTGCTTGTATCTTTCTATGTTCATGCACAGTTGCAGGTGTTGGTCAGGATATAAAGCCATCGCTTCATTTACATAACAGGAATTCTGAAAGAAAGACCTACAAGAAAACAGGTGTTCTGAAGAGCAAAATGTAAATGCTTTGAATAAATTGTATATCATAATTATGTGACACTATTATGCAAAAGACAAGTTATTTCTTTAACCGTTTCAACATAAAATACCTCCACTTAGCTATACTGAGGTGAAAACCAAAATGATGTAATTTTCTTGTTTTACATTGTACCTGTAAATATGACGCAAGTATTGCAGACAGTGAATCGTAAATATTCGGGTTTTCGTCGCATCATTTATTGTCTCATTGTTAAAATTCTCAATATTTCTTGTTCTGATTATAAGACCTGTGAGGCAAACACAGATTATTGTGTCAGAAGAGATGTTAAATGCTCCCGTGGAGTACAGCAGGTGACAGACAGACGGTGATGTTTCGTAGCCTGTGCGGCTAGAAGCTTCATTCATCGAGCTACTCGCGACTGCTCGCTGTGGGCGGCGCATTCAGGAAGCAGGAGTGAAACTCGGCATCACTGTAAAGCTTTATTTTTGCTCATGATATAAAGAAAACGCACAGTGAGTAACACAAAAGCCTTCCGACGTAAAGACCAAGAGTGGAAGGGGAGGTTTTTAGAGTATGTTGGGTTTTTTGTATTCATATGTACAGCAGGGGTTGGGATTCTGTCCAGACTGTGCTTTGGCTGAGCTTTTAAATATGAAACACATGAGAACTGCCTACTCACTTGAACACATCCTGTATAACTGGCATCATTTCCATTCATCGATCCTCATAGAAAAGTGTCACTGAGTCCAAAAGTCTAGTTTAACCAGAACAAAGTTGTTTAGTTCATCACATCTACTCAGCATTTTCCCTTTAATAAACTGTCTGTAAAGTTTAATTATGGCAGAGAAATATATTGTTATCACCACACAAATCACCATTCACATTTTTCAACATTTACATCTCTGACAATTTAAAGTCCATTTTTTAAACACTTTTTTTCCAGTTTGTGCAAAGTGTATGATATTTACAACCGAAAGGAACAAAGGAAATAATAAATAGTTCTGTATTTGACTTCACATCTTGTTGATCCACGGCTCTACAGGAGCCCAGGGACCCTGCGACGTCTTGTAAAGCAGCGAGTGCTCTGCAAATCATCCTGCCGTGTCCTGTCAGGTCAGCGGGAAGTCGCCGCTCCTGCTAAATGAAATACTCCTTCTGGTTTCCGCCGGGAGTGCTCTGGGAGTCCGCCGGGCTGCTGAAGGGGAACTCGTGGTTGTCCTCGGGCTGAGCCGCTTTCACTTCTTGGTTCCGATACGTCTCTTTCCTGCTGCAGAGGAACCTCGCCGCGATCGCCAACGCGGACACAGTGACGAAGATCACCACTGCAATTACCCCTAATAAAAACACAGAAAGAGCAGGACAACTATTTAGTTTAATTGGCATTGATTGATACTCACAGCAACTCATTAAACATGGTTAAAACAGAAGATAATTGGCCTAGGCCCTTTAGGATAATGGGCTCAAGATAATGTAATCAATTAATAAATGAATAAATCCAAAATGCCAGGATAAAACCATGATAAGAACATGGCACATACTTTAATTTAAGACTGCTTTGGGCTTCTAATAAATAGAAGTGAATAAATAAATAATTTAGGGATTAAATAAAAACATATTTATAAAAGAGACAGCTGCTGGAACAAGACTGTTCCTGCACTAGGTGGTCTTACACTTTGGGACAAAGTATCTACACCTGTAAGGCAGCAGCTAAAGCTCAAGGGATGGGAGTGTCCATTAAAAAGCGAGTTGGCTATGGTCATGAGTCTTTCTGCAGACATCAAAACTATTAAATGCAAGGTCCAACTTAAATTAAAATTGTCCAAGTCCAAATAACTTTAATTCCACATCTGAGGGAGAAGCTCTTTATCATAAGTGAATTTAATTACACTCAAATCTAAGTTACAGAATAGACATTTTTAACTTTTAACTTTTTCAGTCATTCACATGCAGAACAAAATGTTTGAAGATCAAATCCGTTTATTTATATCTGCGATGATGTGTGTTAATTAATCCTTTCTGTAGCACTGTGTTCATATTGCAGCTCAGCTCTGATATCTTTATGTGTATTGTTCTGGGTTCTGTGAAGTCTGAAGAGTGGGATTGTTCATACTTTTCTTATTCAACAAAAACAACAAAGCTCTACACTATAACAATAATAATGAACATTATTTGTAAAGCGCATTTCATTTATGCAGCTCATAGGTTTACATTTAAAGCATTCCAATCAGGAACAAACAAATAAGGACAAATACAAAAAAATGTAATGAAAATATTCTTTTCTAGAAATACATTTAAATAATGAAAAGTTTAAATAATAAAGCATGAAATATCTAAAATCAGTGGAGTACAGGTTTGTTTTGAGTTCGCCTGTTTGACATGCACAGAGAGGGTGTTCCACACTTTTGGTGCATAATACATAAAAGCAGCCTCCCAGCTTTTGACTACTTTCCCAGCTTATAGATTACTCCGGGCTGATTAAATGGTCAGCTTTAGGGGATCCAGGGGCTTTTCATAGTTGATGTGCTATTAAAAATTCAGAGATGTTGGAAGGTGCTATTCCATTTAGAGCTCCACACATAATTAAAAAGATCTTAAAATCAATTATAAAAGAAACAGGGAGCCTAGTCTAGCAGCAGAATTATATATGAGCTCTAATTTTTAATAGACAGTTTTGGGAGAGTGGTAACAAGTGCATTGCAGTAGTTTAGCCTACTAGTAATTAAAGAATGCAATAGTTTCTCAGCATCCTGTTAAATGGCCGGACTTTGCCAAAAATTCTCAGGTCTGTGTCACCTGACTAAAACTGAAACTTAAACCTGACTGGACTTTAGCCTCCATGGTAATAAACACTCATTCATTATTAGGGTTGCAAAGGGGCCAAAAATGTCTAGTAAATTTCTAGAATCTTTCCATGGGAGTTAAGTTGGGTGATTTTGGAAATATTCAACGTTTAGTACCTAACTTACCAGCTAACTAGCTACCATATGAATACAGTTTTATTTACTATTTGCAAGCTTGTATTGAGAAAGATAGAAAGATAAGAACCACTAATTGCTATGATGATGTTTTAAAAATTGTTGAACTATCTCTTTTATATATGGTTGTTGTAGACAAGTTATGCACCAAATATATTTTGTCCAAATATATTTAAGGTCCTTATCAAAAACTTCATTTTTGTAAATATTGGATTTATCCATCTATTGCATAGGCTTGTCATATGGCAATGATTACATTATCTTATTTTTTTTTCTCCAAAAAGCTGTGATATGAAATCTGTGTTTTTACAGTTATGTATTAAAAGGGGGCTTTTATTTTGAAGGACATGCAATTTATGAGGTCACATGACTAGGATATCCTGTTTGCTAATGGCTATTTTGACATCTGAGCATCATTGTCCACAACCGAAAGTTGAACATTTTCACCAAATAAAAATATGAACTTGAATTTAATTCCATATTATATATATATATATATATATATATATATATATATATATATATATATATATATATATATATATATATATATATATATATATATATATATATATATATATATATATATATATATATATATATATATATATATATATATATATATATATATATATATATATATATATATATATATATATATATATATATATATATATATATATATATATATATATATATATATATATATATATATATATATATATATATTCATGCCCTATTCATCATCTTTTTTAAAACTGGACATTTGTATGTTTTTCTTTGTTCTACAGGATTCTCCATTTTTTTCTCAGTTGTATTCTCCAGATTTCTGTTTCCTGAACCCTGATGGATTCCAGTTCAAATTACCTCCAATTAGAGCCGAGTCGTTCCTGATGGCATTGACTAAAGGTTGACCTGGATCCACGGAAGCAGGCTGGTCTGCAGAGGCACAAAGAGAGAAGGAACAAAAGAGAATCAGAAAAGTAAAGATACAGAGGAGGAGGGGGGGGGTGTTGGTGATGATGAGACGGAGAGAAAACAGAAGACGTGTTTAGAAAAAAAATGTAAGAAAAAAAAAGTAAGAAAAATGAGGTGAAGGAATATAATGAGATGAGTGGGAGCAATCAGTCAGTGTGTTCAGTCCTCAGAGGACTTGACTACAGTTGTCTGACTAATCTCATCCGTGGTGGTGCCATCGCTCTGTCTTCTTGCTGAGGAGGATGTTTAATGAGCCTATAAAAAAAGTCTAATGAAAAGCCTTGAGGATAATATTAAAGACGTACCAGTTGCATTCCCCACACTGGGAGAGGGGTAGCACCTCTGATGATATACCAATGGTATAAGATATAGGTGCAAATCCCAGGAGGGACAGAGGGGATGTGACCCCCCCCTCCACAAAAAAAAAAAAATCTTTGTGAACTCAAACAACTGACTAATAAAAAATGTTAAATAAATGCACAAAGCAAGTGCTGCTAAATGCAAAACAATGTTTCCTAAATGTGAAACCAATTAAACTAATATGTAGAAGCCAGTTAGTAATTTATTATACCACTTGTTCAAAATTTGTTAAAAATCAGCCTCTTTTTTTCAACAGTCTGCTGGTGAAGATCAGACCTAATGATCATTAATGATCAGGTGAGGAAGCAGAGCAGAAAGAGGGAGATGCAGGTCCTCCACAAAAGATTTTCATAGTTTTGCCCTTATTAATTCACAGTGCTGGGAGTAAAGTGTTACAAAAGTAATAAATTACTGTCATGCATTGCTTCTTGCTCTAACACAGTAATGTAAGGCATTGCATGAAAAAATTGTAATATTTTATTCAGTATAAATGTCATTAACATGCATTACAATGCGTTTTTAACCTTGGGGGAGCAAATAAATGTCCACACAAGAAATGTTCCACTTCCTTTTGGCTTGTTAGACAGAAGATGGAGATGAGTGAACCTGCAGAAACGTTGAATCACATTCTCCAGATGGACACACGCTCATTACTTTATGTTTGTCAATCATAAGGATTTGAAGAACATCGGAGTCAAATGCACTTTGTGTGCTACACCTAAAGAACTGTCCACTCCCTGAAATAGCAGCAGCAATTTAATGTTTAAGAGGTGTCATAGTAACATGAAGTTAACAAGGAAGCAAGTGGAGCATGAGAGTGGAGATAAAACCACAAAACAGACTAAATTAACATTCTCCTGCTCTGAGATTCTTCAGCATTAAGAGGTTCGGAGACTTGTTGACAGTGGAATCACCAGCTTTTTGAAAACTTGTCAGCAAGATCCTTATGAATATGAGCAATATTGACAAAGATGAGCTATATTTAGATCAACAAATCCATAGCTCTGTAAAACCACTGCATTTTTTTTCTGAAATCAGCATCTCTACATGTTTTCCAGCCATTTCATTCCAGTGTCTGTTGAATTCCAACACATGAACACCTCATTCTGCTTAAAGAGGAACCAGGAGTGGAATAAAGTCACCCAAGAACAATGGTAAAGACTGTGGAGAGCATGACAAGATGCATGAAAGATGGAATTAAAAATAAGGGTTATTGCACCAAATGTTGATTTCTGAACTCTTATTGAATGTGAACATTAGTATTATGTTGTTTTAAACTGAATTTGATCTTCTTGGCATGCATTTGAGTTCTGAAAATATTGGATTTTTTTGTTATTTTGACCATTAGTCATTTTCTGAAAAATAAATGCTCTAAATGATAATATTTTTATCTGGAATTTGGGGGAAATGTTGTCAGTAGTTTATAGACTCAAACTAGAATCTTCATTTTGCCCAAACACATAATTATAAGTAGTAAAATCAGAAAAAGTGATCATTTTGCAGTGGTCTCTCACTGTTAATTTATGATCTCATATAGTAGTATAATTTTATTTTTCACGCCTCCTACAGAAATTATTCTCTGAAAATTACCCCACCATCAGTGGAATGGGATTTTCGCCCCTGGTATAAAGGCTACACAATGGGTTATACCTGACAAGGAGTGTGTTGTTTCTGCTGCATGGGGATCATCGTAGGAAGAGGAGGCACAGCTGGACCGGACCAGTGGACCCGTGACGGTAACGGGGCCGTCAGGGTGGAGCAGCGCAGCTTTCAGCGGGCTGATGGAGTTAAAACCAACCGCTGACAGACAGCCGCTGAAGCCGAGAGAGGCCAGCGAGGCCAGATCCGCATCCATCTCATCAGAATCTGGACTCACACGGAGAGATAAAAGAGATTTATTATCAGCCAGATCCAATTATACATCAAACGATTCACTCATCATTTATCCCGATGGTTCATGGTTGTGATGATAAGTAGCTTCTATCATCACCATTATTTATATAGAGGATGAGACCGCTGGTTATTTTTTTCCCCCACAAACATCATATTAGATATTGCACCATATTAAATTGCTTTTTTTGTAAGATGTTCAATAAATCAAAAAATTGTTTTTGATACTATTAATTCTATTTTGTCATCGAATGCCACTCGATGAATTTCCATCCCATAATCATGTTTCTATGAAGCAGTTTTCATTGTTATTGAGCCTGCTATTTACTGCATGAGATTCAAATAACCTTCACACACACACACACACACACACGGGATTCAGAGGAAATGATGCATGTACTGTATGTAATCCAGTCAGCTCCGACTGTTTACTCTTCAATCTCCCACAAGCCATTTCACAGCTGTATTAAGTTACTGCTAATGCAACGCCAACGTTTCCAAACGCCCCTGTGGTGAAATGCAAGGTGCGGTTGAGATTTAACAGACACAAGAAACTCGAAGTATTTGTAGCACTGGCTGGTGTGAGCCTTCATCAAAAATAAACAGGCTTTTTTAGCTCCTTTTTATGAGCAGATTATTTTTATTTTTTTTATCAACTTGCAGATGTGCAGCATGAAATCTGATTGCAGCTGCCATTGTTATACTTGACAGACTTCATTAAAAAAATTAGGAGGTTGTTTGCACAAGCAACTTTCCTGTTGTACAAAATAACTGTTCAACATCGATGTAGGAGGCAAAAAGGAGTTTATATTTCAAGAATAATTATTGTTACAGTATTTAAAGACTTCTCATATTTTCATTATAGTTCTGATGTAAAAATACAGCAATCACAATAAGTTTGGGATATTGTGAGAGACTCTGGATTTAATACGTTTATGGGGTAATAAATATTACACTAATGAAAATTATCAAAAGGAACTTTTATTTATTTCATTAGAATTCGGACCAAATATGAAAAGTACTCATGTAAACAATATCCTTAACTTATCATGAGTATTGTAACAACATCCCATTTATTTGTAGATTCTTTATTAAGCGAACATCAATTGTTGATTTTATTACAGAAAATAGACCCAGTTTCCAGAAGATCAAGAAAAAACACCAGTTGGCTCATTAATATCGAAAAATGCTCCATCCCTGACTGCATGAAAATCTGTATGGTGATTTTCCTTTTACATGATTATTTCTTGCATAGGTTTTTAGTCTAAAAAATAAGTAAAAGGTCTAAAGGGGGCAGCCAAAGCATTAAGATCCATCCTCTTGGGACTAAAGTATCTAAAAAAAAAAAGTTTGGCTATTAGTTCCCTTATCACGGCCCACATTGTTGGCCATGAATAAACGAAGCCAGCGGATTTATGGGTTATATGCTTTTTAATATCTTTGTAAATGATGACATAATATATCAGGTAATATATTAGAAGTAAGATATTTATTGTGTAGTGTCTCTCCACTCTGAGCTACATAAAAAAAACATGAATACACCCTCTAGAGGCCAGAGGGCATCACTTTGGGCTCATGTGCTTCTATCCCTGTGACAACAGGTGCTAAATAAAATCTTCAGTAGCTATAAACGTCAGTATGAAGTACAATTATTCCTGCGGTGTGTTTTGACTACACAGCACATCCTTGCCAGTCATCTAAGTTATTGCCACAGAGAAACATCTTTTCACCTCAGAAATGGGACGCAGCAGAGTGGTCCGGCCGGAGAGGGCTGTTTATCAGCTGTGTCTTTGATCAAGCTCTGATTGAGTTTTAAATTGAATGTGAATCCGCTGAGCAGCAAGACTTAATTTGGCTTTGAATTATGGTATATCTCATGTCACACGTGTACCCATTTACCAGCTGGGGATGAAAATCACAGAGATAGACGGAGGAAAAACTCAATACACAACATGGTAAAGCGACAGCTCGTAAATATTTCTGCAGCAGATTTGTGTACAATATTTTTTCTTAAGTAGTAAATAAGACACACTATTATTCTCACGCATGTAAATGAGTTGAGCTTATCTCTATGAAGATAAATTGCTAATACTTTGCCTGATGGTGAATGTGGAAGACAGAATAATGACAACTTTTCAAAATAAAAGTCCAACAAACGCAAAGCACTATTTATGCCATTTTTGTTCAGAACTTCTCATCTGATCATGAGTCAATGGGCTACTCCAGTGCCAAAGAGACACAACATGTTCAAGCAAGTTATTTTTGTTTCATAAAAATGTATTTTTTGTTTTATATTGTAAACTTTGCAGCTGATTTATCATCCTTTGCTAATGGGAATGTTCAACCAGGTTACACAATGACAGGTCAGCTGAATGTAGGCTAGTTTTTATGAATACTTCACAACTTCTATATTAAAGACATTCAATGTTGTCTTCATAAAATACTCATTAAATAATTACAAAGGCTGGAGATTAAATTATTGTATCCTTTGAGTGATTTTATCCATGCTATGTTTCCTATGAATATTAATTAAGAGGAAAATATGAAAACGCCCATTTAGATTTACCTGCTAATATTTTATAAAGGTATTAAATACTAAATATATATGTAGAAGTATTTGTATAACCTAGAATGGTTGGACAGTAGCAAAAGCTTGCAAAGTGTTACCAGTTTATCTTTATAAGGATAAACTCAACTCATTTACACGCGTGAGAAAAATTAAGGTGTAAAAGTGTCTTATTTACCCCTAAAGAAAAGATATTTTACACAAATCCACTGCAAGAATATTTGTGACGGTGTATAGTGTTTTCTCCTATCTCAAATTTTACTGTAACCTATTGCACCTTTGCATTTTACATCCTATTTTTATAACTACCACACTTTATTTGAAATGTTTATATTGCATATATGTAAATAAGTTGAGTTTATCTCTATGTATAACTATTATGTCAAAGAAAAAGAAGCAATATGGGTTAATGTGGTACAATTTCAAAGATTTGTGCAACATTTTACAATTGAAAAGCATCCGAGTGCAACTTTATTTATTTAGTAGTTGAAGTTTAAATCCTGTAACCTGGCGAAGGAGGATTTGGACATTTGTATGAAACAGCCAAACCTCAGAGTGACAGCGCTGGGCTGTGAACTGTCCACCTTCTGCTTCCTTTTTACCTCCACCTCTCTCATATATCGCCATCTCCCTCTCTTCCCTCCTTCCCTCCCTCTCCAGCTCTCTGTGTGAGTATCGGGGGTCTCTCCGTTCCTTCCTGGTCCATTAGTTAGGCTGATGGACGATGGAGCTGGCAGGAAGTGACAGTATATCAACTCTCTCGTTCCCTCTCTGATACTGATATGACTGTCTGAGGCTTCTGGCTCAGCAGAGGGGAGCCTGGGTCACATAATGCGGGAAGGTTATTTAAGTGAGAAAAGACACCAAAAAACTGTGAGTTGAAAGCAAAAATATAAAAAAACACCCTTAATATTTTAAATAAGATTTAAATTCATGCATCCCTGTAGTATTGTTGTGGTTTAGGGTCATTATCTCAGCAGTTCACTTGATGAGAGGCGCAGGTTTAGTTCTTTGGAAAATGCACTGATGGATAAATAACTAGTTGTCATAAATAATAATTTTCTTGACGGGTTCTGATGGCAGCAGAAAGCTCAAGACAGCATCAAGGAAGTTGGAAAAATGCCCAGTAGTCTCTCTCTCTTTTTTTTCCTCCATAAAACACATAGCAAAGTGATTTCCACTCCACACCTTCTGTTCACGGCGATCACAGCTTTGTATCACTGCGAATTAATTAATGTCAACATGCCACCGGCAAGAAAGCAGCGCCTTGTTATCCTCTACTAGGGGAAACAGAAGTCACCTGGATGGAACTCCACTTACATAAGGAGCCAACTGTTGCTGCATATCACAAAGGAGCTTAAACATGTAAAACACAAAGTTACCGACGAGAATACAATTTAAGTTGGATCACGACGTGCAAGATGTTCATATAATTAGTTCTGAGGTGCTGATGTCAACAGGTGGAATGTGACATTGACTTAGAAATCAGGCTGTGATCTATGCTGAGATTGTTTTATTTAAATCCATTGCATCAAGTATAAATGCAGCTTTAAGGATAGGGTTAATAATTCATAGTCATAATCCTGAACATATTGTTGTATTTTCATCAGTTTCATCAATTTTATCTCAAACAGTGTCTACAATTGTTTCTGAATAATCCTCCGAATGTCCAGCAACACAAAGTGATCAAATGCATCTGTCAACATTCCTGTGGTTTTCAGTAGAAAATGTAACATTTTCAGATAGTTTTGGCATTAAAATGTGTTTTCACCAAGGATATGCATTTTATTATTAGAATTCAGTGAATTTATAGCATACAGCCTTTAGTTTCTTAGTCATTATGAGAAATGTCAGGTTTCTATTGCTGCTATGGTCTCTGCTACACAAGGAGCACTTTAGCATCTGTATGAAAGCCACTTACGGTTAATTATGTATAGTATGATTATGTTTGATGATGTGAAAGCACTGTGGTTAGTGTCTGGTTAGGTTTACACAAAAACACTTGGTTAGGGGAAGATAAAGGCTTGTTGTTGTTCTGATGTTACAAATAACAAGTGTCCAGTTTACAGCTGTAAAAAATATCAGAGTTGACAGTAAAAATGTCCAGTTAAAATGTTAAAAGTGACCCTTAAAATGAAAAATGTGCAGTCAATGTTCTGCTGTTACTTTGCAACCTTTTTACATAGTTATCCAACTAGCAACCAAACCACAACCTCCAAATCCTATCAGTTAACACCTTATTTAAACATTAACAGACATCATTGGTTTCATTTTGTGGAACATATATGAATAAGCAGTATATACGAGTCATACGAGTAATTATAAAGAGCAAATGTCCTAAATAATGTACATAACTGGGTGATTCTTTAATTAAGGGAGTTTTTTCTGTCCAAGACTATTTTTTTTTTTTTTTATAGAAAAGACAGCTATTATATTTGTTAAGGTTGTAGTAGCCATGGGAAAAATAACTGTCTCAATGATATTTTAATACATAGTGTGTTGAAAATTCAAATGTGTGATGGTAATGACATGGATTTTATGTCATTACCATCACACACACACACACACATATATATATATATACACTCACATCAGCATGTATAAAACATTAAATTAAAATGAATAAATTAAACAATTTCTGGGAATGTTTCTCTGCAGCATCGTAAGCAACTGTTTGTAAAAACTTTATTGCTCTCTAAAACAGTGAGTGTGATGGTAATGCAGACATATGAGGGACAGTGATATTTAACTATAAATAAATAGCAAATTGAACAAAATAAACTATATGAAATTCAAAAACGTTTATTTTTAAGTTGTTATAAGAAAATGTTAAAGAAAGCTTTAATGACTTTAGCACATAGCTACTTCAACTAATCCTTTATAAATACATTTTTCTTTTATTTTTTCATTTCATTTCTTGAAATTCTAATTTGGGTACAGAAAAACTCCCTTAATTGAAGAATCACCCAACTGCTGATTGGATTGATTGGAAATGTGTGGTTTAACACATTTCTGGTTCTTACTGGTCTGTTCCCTTTAAGAAAAGCCTGCGACATACAGTACAGAGCAGCAGTGTAGATAATTAATAATGATGAAGTCCAATGTTGCGTCATGCAGAGAGAGGTTGAACTGTACCATCTGACTTCCTGATTTAGTTTGACCCCACCCACACCTGCTAAGGCTCACTGGGTGTTTGTGAAATGGAGGGTGATGACTTCAATCTTCTAAGTAAATTGTTCCTTTCAATCTGTCCTCATTACCATAGAAAGCAAAGGACCTTTTCTAAAGTTACTTTTATTTCATTATTTTTATTTTTGTTACCGAGGCACTGCTACCGTAGACAGACATGAGGGATAAAGACAATTACTCAGCACTTAGACAACAGATAAAAGTTCACAAGCATTCATATTTTCTTGACTTATGCATAAGCCTAAAAACACTATGCATCCATTTACACAATTATCTTAATCTTTCCATGCTGTAAAGCTCTAAAATGTTTTTCATCTCACATAACAACACTCTAAAAAGAAATGTTAGACCTCAACAATAAAACTCAATGCAGCAGTTTCCATTAGTCTTTCTATAACAACTTAATTTGAAATTGCATTGAACCAATAAACAATTTTACATGGACAAACATTTTCAAGTTTGTCTTAAGTACTGCTTACTAGAGAACTGTCATTAGAACATTTTTTTAAATTTGGAAACTCAAAATACATGTTAAGTCAATTGACTTTATGATATTATTTAGTAGTTTAGTTTGTTGTCTGTGGCACATAGAAGTCACATGGTTAAACAAGCCGAATTTTAATTATTATCTCAATGAAAGTCACTTGAAACAAATTTAAACCCATTACTTCAGTGGACCGATTAGAAATAAATGCTACTCACCATGGAATGTTGCTTTAGCCTCCTACACTGTCTTACTCAGTACATGACATGCTAAATTAATTTGATAAAAATTACCAACAGGATTATTTGATCTCAACTTGTAAAATAAAGTTAAAAATATTTAACTTTAAATAAAAATATTATTTAAATTAATTAATTACATTTTTAACCCTCTACTGCATAGTGTTGCCATTGGCAACAATTACTTTGTCTTCATTTATCTAAAATGCTGTGATATAAAATCTATGTTTTTACAGTCAGTTTTGAAAAGGGTTCTTTTATTTTTGAGGGACATGCAATTTATGAGGTCACATGAACAGGATATCTTCTTTGTTCATGGACATTTGACATGTGAGCATCATTGTCTCACAACCAAAGGTTTCCTTTTATTAGCTAGCTCGATGTCTGGGGTAATTCTTTACATTTAATTCAATTTTAATGTTATAAGGAGGTTTTTTTTGGCAACAATATGCAAATATGGAAAATTCCTAGTGCATACAACCTTATTGAGTTCCATTGACTTGCATTAACGTTTTTAACATTTTTTTAAGTAATAAAAGCATTCAAAACATTTTTTATCATGCCTAAAAATATTTCTTGCAATAGAGAGTTAAATTGTGCTTGTGTATTAAATCAAATGGTGTTAACAGATCCTCTAAGTTACTTTTTATAGTGAATCAGTAACATGCTCTCCTTGTGACTGTTGCACAGACTGCAGATTTCCCTCAGGTCCAACCCCATGAATCCCTTGATGAAAAGAAAGCACCAGAAGGCTCCAGAGCTGCAAAGCTTCATTACATGAGGCCTAAAATCTTACTGCAGGTATTCAAATGAGGTTTTTTTTTTTTTATAAGTGCAGGCGGTCTGCACAAAGAGAGCCTCACTTACCGTGCACTCTGCCTAGAATGAGTGACTTGATGCCATTGAATTCCACATCAGATGTCAGGTTGAAGTCCTCTCTGGCATTCTGGTCAATCTGAAACATAAACGTATGTCACATCTGTGAAGGTAAAGGACGAACAGGTTGACCTGATAACACCACCGACGACAAGCTTTCGACAGCATGTCGAATTGAGGTCGACATTTTGAAGAAAACTCTGGCGAACGGCTGCAGAGAAGCAAGCAATTAAACATAAAAAAGCCAGAGCTGGAGGCTCAGCTCTGGTCTGACCTGCATATTCCACCGAGATTCATCCTCAAAGCTGTAAACCAATAAACCCGTGAGACTCTGGTGGTTCACAGTGGCTGAGCAGTGAAGTGGAAGTGGAGCAGTTTCTAAGGTGGTAAATGCCTCAGAGAGAGCCTTTTTTTATATATATATAATATAACATGGAGGTTGTGATGTATTGCTTGCAAACACATAGATTCAGGCTTTAGTGAATCATTAATCACTAAGACATCTGCTAATATTGATCAACCTGAGACTAAAATTTACCGAAATATCCTTATAGCTGTCTCTGTAAAACTAGGTGACATATTTGGTGGCTGCATGTGCACACACCAGGGAGTTTGTGACTGTGTGTGTGTGTGTGTGTGTGTGTGTGTACCTGAATGGAAACAACCTCTGCCAGTCTGCTAATGGCCACCGTGTGCAGACGTCCGTCAGCCAAGTTCATGACTCTGCTCTCCAACACTTCTGCGTCTCTGCTGCTGTGCAACTTGTACCTCAACTCCAGTTCATCTTCGTGACAGAAGTGACAGAAAAAAATAATCCACTCTCATTAATTAATTAATTAATAATTAATCTATCACATCTGGTCAGTGTAACCTCAGATTTATCAAGATTTATCTGATCTAATACAAGTAGTTTGTAATCACTTCAACTATTAGCATTGACTTGAAATATTTCTTTTCTCAACGTGCATTAACTGATTCATTTTGACAACTTAGAACGGCAGAAATGAATTGCAAACACAACACTGACACATTTCATTATCCTTTAACCCTCTATTACATAGCGTATTACTTTATCTTCATTTTTCTAAAAAGTTGTGTTATAAAATGTATTTTTTTTTACAGCTACGCATGAAAAGGTGGCTTTTATTTTTGAAGAACATACAATTAATGAGGTCACATGACCAGGATATCCTGTTTGCCAGTCCCTTTATTTTCATGAACATTTGACATGTGAGCATCATTGTCTCATGACTGAAGGTTGTCTTATTTTTTAATTTTTGAAAAAATTTTAAGAAAAAAAAACTTGAACTCACTAGCTGGGGTAAATAAACTTTTTCTTTTTTTTTTTACATTTAATAAATGTTGATGTTATACATACATTTTTTCTGATATGCTAAAATAGATTTGTTGCCTATAGCAACAAAATGCAAATGGAAAAGTCCTAGTGCATACAACATAATGGAGTCCTTTTGACTTACACAGCATGAACAGAGACTATGTTTAAAACCTTTTCTATTAATATATCTATTGTTTCAGCCACATCCAGCAGTTTTTTCAGTCATTTAGACTTGTGTCTCTATCCACCTGATTAATGTAAGTGCATAATTCACTTGCTTTTAACTCTGTTTATGCTCTTTACCGACTGAGGACCATATCTGGTTGTTAAATGCTTGACTATGTTCATTTGCTACTAACTTATTGTGTCTTTTTGGTATTTGGTGCTGAGCAGTGAATTAGTCAAGCTGTTTTGGACACAATGCCAATAAACATAATCTTGCTATAAAGCTCCATGAAGCCAAAGGAGCAGCAGAGTCAGTTGATGAGTGTGTACATTCATCAGCATGAACGACCTATGACATTGTTTGACATATATTGTTATTAAAAATATTGATTATACCTTCTTTAAATGAGTTTTAGCAATTTGTTGATGGTCTCAGATTTCAATTACTGTGATCAGTGTTATCACCACCAAGGAAAGAGAGCCCATGCTTTGGATGATTTAAAAAAAAATCCAAGATATTGATTGGATGCTTAAGTGCTACTTGGTATAAGCACTTCTAACTCGCAGACACAATCTAATTTTCTGGATAATTCATACAACATTAGTACTACTTTACTAAAAGTATCCACATTCTTAGCTCTGAACATTGTTTGAAGACATGTATTCTCTCAAAGAAATAGAAAAACTAAACTTCTAGATGCCTAGATACCGACCATAAGGATTAATGCTTTATCTGTATAAATTTAATTTTCTTTTTCTAAATTTCATTCCTACAGCGTGACACTTCAATGGTGCCAAGATGCTTTTGCTTCCTCTGTGATATCTGCAGACGTTACAGATGGACAGATACGATACCACATAATCTGTCTTAAAAAAATGAATAAATAAAAAAATGCAGGTTTATAATATTTAAGCCCAATCCATTTTTTCCCCAATTATGATTCACTATGTTCTTCTCTTTCTCCAAACACCTATTACCAGGGAGCGGTTCCTTATCACCAGAGCACATCTTGACAGCATAAACAGTCTTGCAGAGGGCACAGGGTGTTACAGGCTGTCAATGAGCGACTCAGAGAGTTTGCTGCAGCCGAAGCTTCTGTTACTGTCGCAGCGAGAAAGAAAGGAACATGAGAAATGCCTTGTTTCTGTGGGATTTAATTACGCGGTAGATATTTGGCAGGGGTTGGGATAAATGATGAAGACTAGGTCAGATATTCTACACCGGCTACTCCTCGGCTTTCTCCCAGTCATTAAAAGTTAGTTCTACCGACATCGCAATTTGCAAGAATTTATTGATGTCGAGTATATAAAATGCCTTGAACAGTCTCATATCCTACACCTGTCCTCGGTTTTATTTGAAGTCTTATATTCCTAACAAGATATATTAGTGGCTTTAAATACCAAAATAATATCAATATAGTGTTCTTTTCCTTCTTGAGCTTTTCTCTGGTGTTTTAGAAAGAACAGTTTTTTGTGTGTGTCTCATCAATATTAACAAGTCCCTTCTGACTGGCTGATTCGTGAATTAGTATTAGTATATATCTAATACTAATTAGTATTAGATGTTGTGACATCACATCTTCACAGGAGTCCCGATAGCTCATTTTAAGGCGCAGTTTTTTGACTTTTGTGCACTTGTCTGGGGATTGAGTGTAGTATTTGTGATTAGTTCTCTTCATCTTCATTAAAAAAAACTGTGCTTTTAAGTGAAGTGAATGGAATGAAAAGGAATACACACACATACATGAACTCACCATGTTTATTAATGAGCAGGGCCAGATATTCTCTGTAGAAAGAGTCGATGTAGAGCAGCAGAGCAGGACTCTGGCTGGTCCTGAAGCTCAGGGAGATGTTTTCTCCCCTCAGCGTCATATCCGAGTAGACGGATGAAGCCAGGGCACTGCTGTTCCTGCTCAGGTCATCGGGCTCCTCCAGGATGTAGACAATGGACGTCGTCGACTTAAAACTGGCTGAAATCTCTGAAAGTGATGTTATTGGGGTCTGTCAGTGGTTGAGCAGACTAATCAACAACCATGTGCACAAACAGCATATTTTCAAAAGAGGAAAACTGGCAACAACAAGGAAAATACCACCATGTGTGTCTGGCTGCCGGTAAAACAACAGGCAGGAGTCCTGCTTTGAACTAATATCACAGAAAATCAGAACGAGTTAAGAAAAGATGCTCTACTCATCTGATTGACTTTGACATTATGTTGACTTTCATCACTCACAAGCCGTGGTGACGGCATGCTCGCCTGGAGGAGTCCCTTAAGATAATCCTGATGCTTGACCCTCGGAATGGCTTCATTATGAGCCACTTGAAGCTGGCGTTGAGAGGCTGAGTTATGCAGGCGGTGAATGAGGCAGACAGGGTCAGTGTAATATCTCTGATCCTCTTCAGAAAGCTGTCTGATCTTTGCTCTCTCCTCATTAAAGCACCAGGCCATGGAAGGTCATAATAATTGGGTTCTGAGGAGCTTTAACCACTCTGTCTGCTCACAAATGAATCCAAACTTTCTACTTACTTCTTTACTCTAGCTGCTTATTTAATACAGTCGTAATTAACCTCAAAAACATTCATTCGGTTATTGTGCAGTCAGAGTAGCAACAGTTATTATCTGGATGTGAAGAGTTGACACAGAAGCATATAATAGTTTTTCAAACGTTATCGAGGCACTGGGGGAGAGGGACAAGTATTTGGATGAGGTATCTGAAAATAAAGGGATTTTTTTCCTTCTATTCCTTTTCCGTCTTCTGTTTATTCTTTTAGGGCCCGAGCAGCGACTCAGGGCAGTGGCGGAGCGAAGGCCCTATTGCTTTTCTAAAGACACTTCAGATTTTTCTTCCGCCAAATGAACTGCCTTTTTGGGGAACTGAACATAGCCCACAATGCACCAAATTTGGCAGACACATCGGGCCTGGTAAAAATGTACATATTTTATAGAATTTGAATATGGGCGTGACAAAATGTCTCTATATCGCCACCTAACATTTTTTCAAAAGAACACCCTCACCATATAGTTTCACATAGAGAAACAAAATGATACACACATGTATTCAGGTCAAAACAGACAAAAAAGCCCATCGCTTAATTCCAACAGGAAGTCCACCATCTTGAATCGAACATCACCAAAGTTGCAGAAATTGACGTTTGCAAGCGTTGTACTTTGACGAACTAGTCCTAGGGATTTGATTGTTTTTTTTTTACATATTTGCTGATGTAGAGTACAGTCATCCTGCTTAGCAGCAGCTTTAAAAATGTCCCAGTTAGTACTCCCAAAGCAATCCTGAAGCACCAGTACCACTTTAACAGTAGTACTCACTGGGGGGAGCTTGCTTGAGAGGGTAGAGGAGAGCTGAGATGTGGTCAGGTTGTCCAAAGTTTGGACAGGGCACAGCCCTCACGCTGCAGTAGAGCTGAGTGGTTGCGGTTATTGAAATCGCCATCTGTGATGAACACAGTGTCCGGGTGCTCATAATCAAATTAACACACCTAGATAATGCAAATGGAATTGGATTTTCTCTGGCATGTATACGCCTTAGTCAGACTGAAGCTGGACAATGCATGAGTCCATGTTGTAGAAATTTCCTGCTTTTGGTGAAATATGAAATATGGACAGATGCCAGCCAACAACTTTGCAAAGAAGGTCCATCAACCCACTTGGGTCTGACTGGTGAAAGACCCTGATCACATTTTGAACAGAAACATTTATACTCAAGGACAAAGCCTTTTGATCTTATTGTCCCTAGACACCCCCTGTCTTCTGCAGGAGAGGAGGAGGTCCTCCTGCATTCCTTTGTGTCTGGGAAGACAAAGAGTCTGGCTTGAAGTTACATGGGGCTAGACCTTGAATTTGCCATTACACTCCACAACAGTAGAGACGGGACAAAGTGGAGCTGAGAGGTCGCCATAACAGGCCAAGTAATGAGAAAAAGAAAATGGTGTTAGCACCGATTCAATGTATTTTTACAGTGCAACCTCCAAATCTGATTAATTAAAAGGAGAAAGAGACAAAAGGAAAGCCTTATCCTACTGTCAGTGGACACCACTAACCCAAACTGGGGTGTCTGGTCAGAAACTGTAATTGAGAATTTATTAAGCTTATTAAGTTAGAAAGGTGACAGAAAAATTAACAGAAAACACATGTATATATCTATGGCAGTATTAAACTGCTGAAACGCCATCAGTTATTGGATTTTCTTAGTTGCATGTACACTAAGACAAGGACAGAAGTTTAACTGGATGTAAACATTTTATTTTGAGCATAGCTTGATTAAACCCTACGTGTAAATGGGCAGATTTTTCATTTAAAAAAAGATATTACAGTGTCATTGATTGTTCTTTTAAAGCACAAATTGTCTGGTGTGTGTTTGAACGTCTGTACCTTCATAACAGAACACTCCTGTGTAGGCTGACAGGCTGCAGTCGCAGGAGAAACCATCAGCTCGCTCCACACAGCGGCCCTGGTTCTGGCAGAGCGAGCCGTAGCTGCTGCAGTGACCCGGGCATCCGGGTCGTACCCCGGGGGTGATCCTCGCCCTCTCCTCCAGATCCAATGTGATGCCATTCAGCTGCAGGGAGCGGATACAGCCCAGAAAACCTTTCTGCCTGGATGCTGTGCCTCCTGCCAAAAAAAAGATCAATTAAAAATAACGCACACGTTTTTGTTTCCATTTGCAAATGTTATATTTCTGCCACTGCAGGCATTGGATGCCCTGCAGGAACACTCCGACATTGCCTTGCATTGTGCTCGCTGCTGATTGGCTAACCGCTTGGCTGATGAGCCATCTGGTGTTCACGGTTTCCTCCAACCAGCGACAGAAAGAATCCCTTCCTCCAATCACTTGACAATTTACATTCTAATACAGCAAACTCACAATGTTCGAAGAGTTTAAACTTGGCAAAATTAAAAAATTTTTTCCCCAGACTTCCAAGCTGGCAACATTGTGTTTTATATTCACGCATGACAGTTGTTATTATTCTCACAGATTGGAATTGGCAGGGTATTACTCTTGCAGTTTGGAGTCTGGAAAAGCTTCAAATGTTCAGAACAGCTATTTCATAGCAAACCCATCAACCTCTGTGAGACTCTATTCTCTTTCTGAACAGACAACACAGACTGGGAAAGTTAATTAATTCGCTAACATTTTTATAAGAAAAAGTTTGACTGCACTGAATGGAATACAGCAAATTTCTATTGGATTATGACATAGGCATTGGTTAGAACTATGTGGAAATTCTGTAAATTGCTGGTTGTGGCTGCAGAAAAAAAAAAATCAAATCCTTTCTGCTGTTTGGCTAAAAGGCCAATGACAGATTCCTGAGGGACGCTGCCCCTGACTGAAGAGAGAAATGAACAGGAACTGCCAGAGGAAAAAAGTTCTGCAGGGAGTCAGAAGAAAAGGTCTGTGTGGCAGCAAGGAGCTCAGCCACTTCAGCTGCTTTAGATCATCACTTTATAGTGTTAGAATACAAAAGGGTTTGATATCGCATCAAACGCAAAACCATCATTTTAAATACGGATAGTCCAAGGACAGTAGCATACAGATTTTTTGAAGGGCAGGGGCGAAAAAGAAAAAAAAAAGCCCATATAGCATATGTCTTTGCACTGAAATGAGCACTTAAGCAAACATTTTGGCTCTTAAAAGACACTTTAACACATTTTTTAGAGCCCAAGAGGGCACTTTAGCACATGTACATTTTGTTCCCAAGAGGGCACTTTACCACATTTAAGCACCCATTTTGGCTTTCAAGAGGGCACTTTAACACACGTCTTAGCTGTCAAGAGGGCAATTTAGCACACATTTGGGCTTTGAAGAGGGCACTTTAGCACACATTTTAGCTCCCAGGGGGGCACTTCATCACATGTTTTTCACCAATTGGAGCGACCGCCCCTCCCTCCCTCATGCACTGTTCAAGGATGTGTGTTACAGTGTGTATGCAAATTTAACTTCTTCCTAAGGCAATACATGAAGTTGAACTAAAATAACTGTGTGTCATAAATCCACCCAGGCAATATTAGGTCTTACTAATTCACACTCAAACACCACCTTGCTATAATGGGATGCTCTACTCAAACTGCAGAAATGTATATGTCTTTGCAGTGCTGTGAAATAGGATATGAGGGCATGCTGCTATTATTATGGACTAACAATAACAATCTGTGAAACACACAGCTCTTCATTTTCTATCTGCTGTAAATCAAGTATTTGTCAAACACACGTTCACACATTCCATTTCATAATCTGATCACATTTTCATTCAGACATAAATCTCTCAGCATAGTCAATAAATATAATAATACCCATATGAGGACAAGAGTCTCTCCAGTCTCATTGTTTGTTGGTTGATTTTCTCTTCAAATGTGTGTTCACAAACAAACAAACGTCCTCAGTAATTGCAGAAAGATCAATCCTCCTAATACAAGATTGATTTTCATCCTTTCAAACACGACAGATTACAACAAGAGATTAAGCAGCATTATGAAAGGCTGTGGAAGAGATGACATGAATATAAGAAAGTCTGAACTGATGGAATTGAGATCAATAGAAAAGTGAGGGGTCACACAGAAGTTTATAAAAGGCCTCAGTGCCTTAAAATGACCCGACAGTCTTCCGATTTGTTTTTTTTATTGTTAACAAATCAAAGTCCACAATTGATCTGGATCAGTGTAGCAAAAGCTGTATACTAATAAACTTTTATCCCTTCATTGTTGTCCATTACAATGAATGTGGGCACTGTAGTTTATTTTGAGTCAAACCCACAGACACCATCCTGCTAATGTAATTACTCACTACATCACGGATTAATCTATGGCTAAAAATAGTCAACAAATTTACAAAACAAATTTACTCCTGCATGACTGTTTTAGAAAATTCCTTAAAAAGGTATGTAAAAGGGTAAATGTGAAAGATGTAGCCTGAGTTTTAGTTTAAAATGGGGATAAATGATTTGCAGTTGTAATTTATCTCATTCTGGCTCTTTATGCAGCCCCTGCCTGTAAAAGGTTGTTTATACTCCTTTCTTTTTATCCCCCCTCGGCAAACAACAGTAATGGGATTTCACTTTCTTTTACTCATTCTTTGCTTGAAACTTAAATTTCTCAAACAAGTACATGTTTAAGACTGAATCTGCCCTGAAATATGTGCACGGACAACATGAATAACCCATAAAACAACCTTTGCAGTGAAGACTGCAATATCTTAATCAAACATCTTTAAAGTATAGGAGTAAGTATGAAAGAAAATATTGAGAGAGAGACTAAAGCAAAGCTGGTTTGGTCTTTTCTTGGGAGTTGATGAAGAGAAATAGAATAACACCAGCTTTAAAGGTGTTATTCCACAAACACTTGAACAGTCTTTAGCTGTTGGTAATTAAAGTGAAACACTGTGTGGTGAATTTAACATTGCAGGGTAAAGGAGAGTTTATTCACTGCCTCTGTTTCCCTGCACTTTTCCAGTCAGCAATTCAACATATCAGCAAACCACAGCTTTTGCTGTGTTAAAGGAAGAAGTCTGCTGAGGTTTCTTTTAACATTTATATACTTCAAGATGAGCTGGTGAAACAAAAAAGACTGCAATCTTCCACAGTAGTTCCCTCCACTGATTACATTTTTTTTCCACAAGGTGTGTATGTATGTGTGCACTTGTGTTGGCATAAAGGTTGATAAAATGCAGAAATTTGACTCTAAAACCAAATCTTAAATCTACTTTCAAAGTCTTGAAAATGCTTTCACCAGTGGTGTGCACAGACAGGGGCTAAAAGGACAAAAAGGGCACATATAGCATGTCCTTGCCAATGAAAAGGGCACTTTAGCACATGTTTGACTCCAAGAGGGCACTTTAACACGTTTTAGCTCCCAAGATGGCGCTTTTAGATGCGATTTAGCTCCCAACAGGGCACTTTAGCATGCTTTTTAGTTCCCAGGAGGGCAACTTAGTGTGCTTCTTAGCTCCCATGAGGGCATTTTAGCACACGTTTTGGCACATAGAGGGCTTTCCCCTTTCCTTTTCTCCATCTTACATTTTGAAGACATTTAAAAAAATATTCTCTTCTTATTCTCACCAATGAATAACTGGCTGTTGAGCTGCAGATGAATGTGTCCGTCAGAGGAAGCCTCCTGTTTGGCAGCAGGAAAGTCGTCGACACGAAGCGATGCCTCCTTCACGTTTCGCTCAGCGCGCACGACGTGCCACCGGTTGTCGTTCAGCGGGACGCTTGTCGCCGCTCTCACCTCCAGCGGCCCGTTCCCCACGTCGAAAGAGAAGAGGACTTCAAAGGCCGCTGGAGAGGAGGGCAGTGGGCGGAAAAGCATGAGATCACACAATGCAGAGTGAGGAAACATGTAAAAGAGAGAGAAGATAATAGCTGCAGACGGTGTAGCATTTGGTTGACTGTCACGCCAGCAAAACGAGTTTGAATTCTGATGAGCTGATTAACAAAACCTCCATGACACTTTGCGATAATTCTGTCCTCTAATAAGGAAGACATTGCAAAATCCCTTGTGTCAAAGATGCTGCAGCTCCTTCTATGGTGAGATAAATAGTCCTTCACCATGGCCCTGAAATGATTTTGACACTCTTAAAGTTGCATTATGTAAGTTTCCTAGAAAAGTATTTGTATTTGCAAGATTTCACTGAAAAATCTGAGTTTGACCTTTTCTTAGGCCACATACTTACCTTCAGTCTATAATTACCCAAGTGTTGTTGTTATAGTCTCTTTGTTTAAGGAGGGAAAGTTCTTGAGGCCGCTCTTACGACTGGATCTGGCAAAAGCCTGATTCAACAAATTGCTCCACTGATTGGCCGAAGGTGATTGTCTATCAAAGCAATTACTCCTGCCTAAAGAAACCATTTGCAACAGAGAAGAGGCCAGACTTACACTTAGAGCGACCAGAGATAGGATGGTTTTAACCAGGCTCACTGAGGCTTTATGTACTGTAGCTGTGCCCTGACACCTGTAATTTTACTTATACTTAAAGGTACAGTGTTTAAGATTTAGTTGTATGTAGTGGTAGGATTCCCTTCCCCTTTCAAGCATGTAGGAGAACCAATGGTAGAAGCAAAATGTAGATTAAAAAAAAAAAATCTCATTCGAACGTAATAACACAACATTTATTCGGATTGAATTATATATTAAGCACTCTGAGAAAACAAACAACAGCACCTGTTTGAAAACCCATTAACTGTAATGTTACCAAGCAACAAATACAACTTCAAAGTGATCCGGAAATGAAAATTCCTTCCAGATCATTACCAAAATGTAAGAATTTGTTTATTCTACCAGTTCCATCATTTGCTGAAAATGTGATGAAAATCCAGCCAAAACTTTTTAAGATATTTTGCCAATAATCAGACAAACAGGTTAAAACATAACCTCCATGACAGAGGTAAATAAATAAACTTATGAGTATTAATTCTGCCAAGTTTGTTCTGTCAGTCTGAAATAAATGCTGCTAAATACTACACACTGTACCTTTAAACTTTTTCAAGTTTTTCCACACATATACAATATTCAACAAGCACTTTAAATTCTACTTGAAATGTCATCTGATAGTCATTGCATTATGTGCTATCCCAGTGAGACTGAAGCTCCGAGCCTAATCTAGGTTAGCCTGTGCTAGTCATTAATCTTCACAGCACTTTCACAGCTCCATTAGGTTAAAAAACTTAACCTATAATAAAGACATGTCAGCTGAAGGCCACATGAGGTCCTTTCATCAATCATCACCTGGCCAGCATGTCAGCGCTTCACATTTAAGGGTCAGTGGAGTGGTGACATTTTTGCTTGAACAAAGGTTTATTCCTGTGGATAAAGATGCTGCACCTCTGATTGTGGAACCATGTGACAGAACAACCCAGAGGCATTACTTAATTTAGGAACTGCTCTCTGGCTCATGATAACAGCAGTAATAATGATACAGAGCCATCTCAACATAGGCTGTATTAATATCAGCAGTAAAAGTGCTGCTGTAACAATGTTGGAGTTTCCCTAAGGAGAATGAAAGCTTGTGTGTGTGTGTGAATAGAAGAAGGGAGATATTAAAGAAAGAGAGAGATTATGCTTCAGCTCCTCCAGATCACCTGTACGCTTCTCACACAGCAAACAATCAAGGTCTCACTTACAGCTGAGTTCGATCCGGATGAAATCCTTGATGCCCAGATTTTCCAGGAAGACCCCAGAGGAGGATGTTGTTTTGAACAGAAAGGAGATGTCTGCGTTCAGCTCTCCGTGAAAGGTGGGGAAGTGAAGGTACGACGTCTCTTTGTCGAAAAACGCTGCGTTCCAGAAGTTCTCTGCAACATCAAAGGCCCTCGTTTAATGAATGCTCCACATCCTTCTAATCACCCATTTTTTTCATTGTTCTCCAAAATAACAAAAAAAAAACATGTAAATCTCTTCATCAAAAAGTGAATATATTACTCTGGAACAAAGCCTGTTAAATGAAAGCTCATTACGATGGTTGCATAATGAAAATCATGTAGTAAACAAATGAACCAACTGTTCAGCTAATTAGCTAAGGACGATTGCATAACTCCATCTACGCTGTTTGTTTATTTACTTGTTAACTGAAGGCTGAAATTAGAAGCAATTAAAAAAGGTATTATATGTAAAATATCAGTTCATTAAATATACACTTTCTTTAGAAGTTATTAGAGAGTGTGGGGTGAGGTTTATTTAGCTATTGGTTTCTGACTGATTAAGCTGCAGATTTTTTTTCCCCATTAATTAGTTAAATACAGGGTTTGGTTCACTGTAAAGTTGGTTACAATATTTTCTTTATAAGGTATTCCAAATAAAACCCCATTAAAATATAGCTGCAAACAGCAATGCAATCAAGCAGCAAGCAGTGAACAAGGCCTAAGTTGCCATGTTAACAGAATGAAGTTAGGCCAGAAAAACGACCATAAGCACTGACAAGAAGTTTCATGTTGGTACACCAAAGTTTGGCTGAGATATGAGCTCACTCCTGTTTGGTGGAGTCGCCATAAAATTCGTTAAGTTTCTTTAAAAATCATCTCTATAAAGTTTGGTGGCAATCAGCCAAAATATGTGGTCAGTGGAATACATTTTCTGATTTTGATACAATCCGATATGGCGGTCGAGTACTTAAAAATGGGCAAGGACCATCAATATCAACAACCCACAGTATGATCAGGCATTTAAGATTTGTTCCTAACCCAAACACATCATGAGATAAGAGCAAAACACATTTTGGGTCACCAAAGGTCACCAGATTTCTTGAGCATCCTGATGAAAGCATTGCTGAGATAGCATTGTACTTCCTGTTTGCTGGCGTCGCCATACATTTTGATTGGCTGTTACGGAAGGACAGTTTAAATCATGAAGACAAAAAAAATGCATTTGTGAGGCTTGGTCTAAAGATAATCTATGTCAAGTTTGAGTTTGATCGGACAAAAGTTGTGACCTATGAAAACTTTTTGGTAAAATCCAAAATGGCGGAAAATCTATCAAGGTGGAAAATTATGTCACATGGTGGCATGGCCTGGTATCCTTGGCTTGCTCCAAGGATACCAGGGATACTAAGCTGTTGATGCATATTTCAAAAAGTTACATTCAGAAATGTACCTCCAACTTTGACCTCTTGGTGGCGCTAGAGAGTTTGAGGGGGCACTATGAAACTTGGTGACCTTAATGAGGACACTGTTCCCAATAAATGTACCAAATTTCACAACTTTTTACCAGACGGTTCAATGGGCTGTTGTAGATTTAGAATATCAAAAATATCCAAAGAGGTAAAATGTGATGATGAACCACATTTATCTCAGGCAGTTTAAGTAGACTTACTGTCTCCATGACAACGGAGGGGTCCCACCCTGTAGGCAGCCTCTGACCCCGGCCGATGGATGTCACCCAGCACCAGAGACCGGACCGGGAGGTTCTCCTTGTAGGTGAGCAGGCCTGAGTCATTTGCCCTGGAGGAGGAGAGAAGAAAAGAAGGATGAAGGATAAAGAGGAGTGAGAAGAAGAGGAGTGTGAGAACAAGGACAAGAGATGGAAAGAATAAAAAAGGGGGAAGCTGACATCAATATTAAAAAATTGAATAAAACCCCTGAACGCTAAATAAACTATGCTTGAAAGATTAATAAACATTTTTCATTACTAACAATCTCAACTGTGTTCATTTGTTCTCAGAAATTTACAGGTAGATGTTCAACTAAAGACAAATATTTTAGCTGACACCACATGTCAGAGCCCATGTGTTGGTGGAACCGTTTTCCACAGGAATAAAGACATGATTTGTCTACACACACACACACACACACACACACACACACACACACACACACAGTCAGTCACAGTCAGTCACAGTCAGGGCTCTGTGGTGTTTCCAGCTGTGATCCTGGAATTTTGTTGTCAAAGAATAAATCTAGGACGGTGAATCTGATGAGATATTGACAGCAGGAGAAAGTCTATAAAAATAGAGCCGCACTGATTCTGCACTGGAGATAATAACAAAAAAGCGGCTTTTTGGCTCCGCTGACAGCATTGGGATTGGTTTACAATGCAGGAAAATGGGTCTAACAGCAGAGTTGGTCACAGGATCGGGGGAAGATGACCCAAATACAGATTTGCTTACAGCACAGATAAAAGGATTTAATTATAGGCAGAATGATGATGAACACCAAATTCTAATGAGTGACTCACGATTAGATCCAAAACGCAAATTTAATTGAAGTGTCAGAAACAATAGGTGTCTTTGAAATGATGTTTTATAGTCTTAAACATGTACTGGTATCTGTCATTGTAGGAAACATTAACATATCTCCTTTCAGGCTTTTTAAAACCTTTTTTTTTATAGAAATCAAAGTTGATTCAGACATTTGGATGTTCAAGTTACAATAACATGAATACTAGCAGAAAATTACAAATAATAAAGAGATCACACACTGCTCAGAAATTACATTAAGTTCTGCCAATAACCGCATGTCCATGTACACTGAAAAAATACTTTGTTGAAAATGACTTAATTTTATTATATCAAGTGGCTGCACAAAATTAATTTATCTAATTCTAGATATATTTAAGTTGATTATCATTTTTTCCGGTACCGGCAGAAAAAATATTTTGAGTAGAATTTAGTTTTCATTTTCCAAGAGATTTCTACTGAAGTACACAAAGATGGAATTACTTTTTGGTACTAAAATGATGTAGCTTCAGTCAATGTAATAGTTTACCTCCACATATTTAAGTCAAATCCTATCTAATTCAAACTTTTAGCTATTGTTCTGTATCTTAACCTTCAATAAATTTAACATTCAGACAATGAACTAAATCAAATATTTAAATTGTCTCTAGATGTGCAGAAGGTGGATTTTTTTCTAATTTCCTTTAATTTAGTTAAATTAGCTTGTTTTAAGGAAGGACAACACATTTTAGAATTAATTTAAACACATAAGTATGATTTATTAACATATTCATTTCTATTAAATAAACCAAATAAGAACAGGTAACATTTACAAAGGGTCAGAATATTTGTTTTTCACTGTACCAAACCAACATAGATGTCAACCAGCTGCTTGACAAGAAATTGCATAGTTTGTTATGGATCCTGGATGGAGAATCATGTGTGAACTTTAGTGCCCAAAGAGAGAACTGATGGTGTTAATCCTGATACTGGATTCTGTAGCACATACAGAACACCTGCTATCGGAGCTCAGTCAATCGTTAAAAACATAATTAATGTGACGGACACAGACTAAAGGACACAGGAGCCTGTTAAACGGCCGTACCACTGGTCATAGTCAGCATCACAGTTGCAGTGGTGGTTCACATCCAGGCAGCTGCCCTGCAGGCCACAGGCACACTGCTGGCAGCCCGGCAGAGCTCCGCCCCAGTAGGTCTGGACCTGCCCTGAACCCGGACCTCCCACCCACCAGCTGAATGGAGCTCCGTCTGAAACACACACACACACATTACCAACAAGGCACTATTATTCAGTTCAGTCCTTTATTGTCTTATAATAATGTCATAATAATACATTTTACTTGTCTTTGAGGGGAATTCATATTCTGCTGTGTTATTGTTACTGTAGATTACCAAATTTTGGCATAGAAGATTAATTCCTTCCTGCCAAAAGTCTTGCTCAGCAAAACTGTAAAAATATGGTAATTTACTCAAATTCTTTTATTAAACCGGTATGACTTCCATATAACTTACATTTTTCTAAAAAGGGGCTGCTTCTCCAAAGTTTTCCTCTGCATGTTATAGGACAGAACGTTTTGAATTTCATGTCGTACATTTTATTTTTTCGCTGCACCGGAGCCATGGCATAACTCTTCTTAAGTATAAACATTAGTATTATGTTTGATCGTGTTTCTTTGCATTGTTTGAGGCCTGAAAACATTGCATCTTTTTTGTTATTTTGACCATTTGTAATTTTTTGTTCAAAAACAATCACATTTTTATTTGGAATTTGGGGAAAATGTTGTCAGTTTATAGGCTCAATCAAAATTGTTCCTTTTGCCCAAACACATACCTATAAGTAGTAAAATCAGAAAAACTAATCATTTTGAAGTGGTCTCTTATTTTTTCAAAGCTGTATATATAAATACTTTGTAGTTCTAGCATTGTAGTGCGAAGTGCACAGACTGAATCTATCTATAAACAGTGGTGTGGCAGTGGTGTGATTAGCTGAGGGTGCATGTGCATATGCACACACACACGCACACGCACGCACGCAGACACACACACACACACCCCACTGGAAAATTGCAAAACTAATATGAATGACAGAGTTAAATTAGAAAGGTGACTAAAGAATCATCTGCGCTTAAATCAAACCAGATTTTGCAGAACTATCTGTTTGAAAATGTGACTTGAAACGTCTCCCGCTCTCCCTGTCTCCTTACATCCATCTGTTTAACAACACCCTACTGTCACTGCTCTTTATTGTACTCGTACGTTATTGCTGCCCCGCCTCGACTGTGTTCCCCTGCTGTTCTCCAGCTAAAATTGGACAGATAATGGGCAGCTGCTCCATCCACACGTCTCTCCCACACGCCTCGTGATAAGTAGGCTGTGACAAGATGTGCAGAATTCCCCAGTACGGTCTGACACTAAAATAGTCTGGAGATATAAAAGTTTAGATTCTTCTCTGGTAGGCAGACTGGCATCAATAAGTTTATGGTAAAAAAAAAGCAACTCATAAAGTGCTTCCTCCGGCCCTTATGTATTCTACTCACAAACTGCTGTGTCGTGTTGTCCTTTCTAAAGACAAAATACCCAAAATAACCTGGGAAAAAAAGGAAAAAAAATCAGCTTTTTGTTAGCTAATGATTTGCTTAAGAAATCGAGTGGTGCAGATCAAAGTTTAGCTGCTGCGGGGGAAATGAGGAGGAGGAAATGCTCAGCAGAAATATCATTGATGTTTTAATTAGTTACTAAATTAACAAAATAAGCACTTCACACGACTCCTCTCTGGGTCCAGATATAGCTCCTCATGCAGAAAAGCTTTGGAAAGAATTGACATTTCCCTTCTGAAGACCCCTCTCTTTTTTCACTTCATGCTCACTCCTGTTTAACAGCAATAAAACATATTATTCTCCGCATTGATGCAACAGGACAGATCCTGCTGTGCTTACCTGGCGTGTTGAGAAGGCGGGACTTCCTGCAATGGTAGGAGAGCTCCTGCTCGCAGCGCTCTGATTGGCTGATGATGGCGGCCAGCTGCTCCTCTTCAGAACTGTATTCAAAGTGGACCGAATGCTGCTTTTTATCATGCGATGGATGCACTCTGGTCAGCTCTGTGTTATTGTGCGGGATCACGATCCAAGCCCTGTCTTCTGGTGGAGAGGAGAGAGGGGAAAAATAAATTAGCAAATTATTTTCAATTAATACTGAGTGAAAATAGGAAGATGGGAGTGGAGGAGAAATGATGATACCAATAATTATCTGTTTAATCATAAAACTGGAGAAAAAAATTTTAAAAGTCACTGGGGGGTGATACTGTGTGTTTCATAATCATAGCAATCATAGCCTATTATTGATTTATTGATGGATAATTCATACCGTGAGTGAACATGACCTTACAGTATGCGTATTTATTGCATGTACAGTGGGTTACAGGTTAGCATCTCTATTCTGTTGATGTGATGCAGCTGTAGGCTACTTCACTGTTTTTCTCATTCTCTTAGAATATTATAATTTTCATTTTTCCTCCTCTTTGTCTGGTCACCCTCTGACTTTCTTGTTGGAAGAAATGTTAACTTTGATTGATGATGCAGCCTCTTATGTTGCATCCTCTGATTCATTAAAATGTTCTAAACATAGACCTGCAGCCGCAGTAACATCACGATGGTGTTTACTTTCACTTTTTAACAAGTCAAATATATGAGTATCTCTGTCACATGAGACCACATTTATGTCATGATAATTAGGTGGGTTTTATGCATTTGGTTTTTTCAGCTTTGTGTTAACATTTTTACCTGCTGAAGTGTAGCGTAAGGGGAAAATTTAAGGAAAAAAATGCAGTGTCCGTAATGGTGGGTATGGCCCTGCCTGTTGTGTATGTGTGTGTGTGTGTGTGTTACCTGTCATGTTACAGTATATGAGCTGGGGTTTGATTGGTCCACTGCCGTCCACGTCTATGTAATAATATCCTGATGCGTTGCCTTTGTGTTTATACGCCTCACACGACTGCTCATATATCGCTGTGAAAAAACAAAACAAAAAAAAACAATAATGATTAATGGGCAACACGGTGGTACAGGGGTTAGCGCTGTTCCCTCACAGCAAGAAGGTGGCAGGTTCAAGACCTCCTTGGTCCTGGGTCTGGGACCTTTCTGTGTGGAGTTTGCATGTTCTCCCTGTGTCACCGGGTACTCCGGCTTCCTCCCACAGTCCAAAAACATGCTGAGGTTAATTGGAGACTCTAAATTGCCCGTAGGTGTGAGTGTGTGAGTGAATGGTGTGTGTGCCCCATGATTGGCTGGCGACTATCTGGGGTGTATCCCTGCCTCTTGCCGTAACGTACTGGGATAGGCTCCAGCAGACCATGTGACCCTAATGAGGAATAAGCGGGTATAGAAGATAAGATGAATAATGATTAATTTATCTTGAGATAAAAGCTAACCAAGAATTATCTTATGGCATAGGAGGGCTAACACATGAGTTGACAGCAGTGAATTCTTCTGATTCCCAAATTGAGTATCTTTCCAAATCAACTGTTCAGAAAAAACAAGGTGGAGAACAGAGAATGCTCCAACGTGTTTATGCCTCATTAAAAACAACAGTGATATACACAACTTCAACAAGTTTTTAACAGTGAACACCCACTTGTATAGAGTGTTTAATACAAAGAGAAAATACCCACGTTCTTAACACAAAAATCTGCCGAAAAATAAAGATTCTGCTTTCAACATGTCCTGTTTTCTTCTTTAAGTCACATATTGTTAACTGGGTTTCAACAGGAGCCGAATTGGATGAACAGTTCTGTGTGTGTGTGTCTCCAGATGAAAGCCCAACCAGAACTGTGTCTGTGCCGTACTCCGATAAATGTAGAGAGCGAATAATTCAAAAAGATTAACAATAAAAAAACAGAAAACAGCACAAATCAATTTTTTAAAAATAAAAAAAACGTATGTAACAATAAAACTGGCAACTACAGAAGTAAAATAGGTAAAAGCAGATTCTATAAACCTCTGATTACACACAGTTTGAACACACACCTACACATTCATGCATGTCTCCTTTTTTATTCTCATGTCAGTCAGACTTTTCCAGAACCATTGCCTTGATACAGAAACAGAAGGGTTTTGACCCAAGAGGTGAGCAGTGTGTGTGTGTGTGTGTGTGTGTGTGTGTGTGTCAGCATGTGTCATAATCTCTTTAATTTCTAATTTGACTCGCCTAAAATACTGTAGGTGGTGTCTAAGTTGAAAAGAACTGTAAAGAACCGTCTAGCGCAGGATTTCTTTTCTGTCATGCTTTCTGCCTCCTCCTCCATGTTTCTCCTCTCTCTCTGTATGACTCCTTCAATCCCTTCTTCTATTTCCGTTCTGGCTCATTCTCTCCATTCCATCGCCGTTGTTCTTTCTGACAACACGGTGGAGGGAGTTGTCTAATTTTGCCGTCTTTCAGGCCGGTTCAATTGACCGAAATATGAATATTTATAACATATTAGCCAACAAGTGTTCAGACTTACAGTTGATTTTAAATAGGCCCTCTTTATAATTCTAAAAGTTAACATCAATCCTGTTGACATTGTGCTTGATGTGCGCTGTGGTGGGTGAAAATTGTAGCTTTCAACTGCAGCAGGACGTGGCCCTTTGTTCTGTCTTCAGCTTTCCCTCAGAGGATAATGGTTGTGACGCCTTATTTCTGCTTTAGAATTACCAGCCAGGTTCTAGTAAGAAACAGGATTTCATATTTGATGCATATTTCCACAATGTACCTAAATATTAGCCATAATGTTCAGTAACGTGAATTTGTTAAATATTATTTTGTACTAAAAGCATATTTAACTTCATTTACTTGCTGCTGACAGAAAATGGGTTACTTAAATACTTAAATATTCTACTATACTAATCTACTATATAATACTATAATATTATATATTATTATCAATATTGCTTTGATACAGTTTAGAACTAAAACATGAACTTTCACCAGCTTCCTCTCTTTTAAACTGCAAAAGCTGAAATCTTAACTTATCTTGTTTTTGGTAGAATAAGTCCAATATTGAGTAGAATTATCTTATTCCACTGGCAGTTAATTTATTTCATTTACTTATTTCATTTTTTCCCCTGATTTAGGTCAATTTAGTCTAGTTTTAAGAAAACAAAGACCAACGATTTCTTAAAAATATATGAATTTGACAAAAACCAAGAAAAACAACACTTTAGCATGAAATTATCTCATTCCACTGGCAGATAATTCACTTTATTTCAAGGTTGACCCAGTTTTGGGTAAAAAGCTATATTATCTGCCTGTGGACAATTTTACTCAATACTGGACTAATTGTACCAAAAAACAAGATATTTTCACCTGATAATATTTCAGTTTTTGCAGTGAAATTGTAACTTTGCAGTGTTTGGAAAAAATGTGGAAGTCAGCACTAAAAATATTAAATTGACTAAAATCAATAAAATTCTATTTTGATGTTATAAGTTTTTTTCCCTAATATGTTAAAAATAGATTTGTTGCCATATCACAACAATATACAAAATTCCTAGTGTATACAACCTAATGGAGTCCCATTGACTTACATAGCATGAAACGATATATATAGATGATAAAAAAGACATAATATAACATAACGTTTTTTTACCATTTATAGTTATATTTCATGCAGCTTTAAGATTTCAAGATTTTTTTTGAGGAACATGAGACCTCCATATTTTTATTGACCTTACTCTCTAAGAGTTTAATATGACAAAGTAATAGCAAAGCTTGATTGACAGGTGTTTGGAACCTCTGCCTCAATTATGTCCGATAGCACTTGAGTGGAAAGTGTCACATCATTATAGAGGCTGGCCTTAGACTTCTACACACAATTCACATACACACACAATGAAATAGGCTATCTGCAGGTGTTGGAAGGCCAAAAAAGACCTTAAAAGACTGAAATTAAATGGAAGTCTAATTTACTCGGCATAATAAAGTTCCAATCTGTTTGGCCTATTCCCGGCTGAACCTGGCTAATTAAAGTTATGAAACAATGGAATTAAAAAAAAAAAGACACAAGAAAATGGACTGTTAGGGGAAATGGTCTCTCGAAGTTATTAAAGCTGTTGCAAGGAAAACATGCCTGGAATATTAACCCTGCTCTCTATTCATCAAAGGCTGTTCAATATTTTTACAGACAATGGGTCAAATGATTAATGTCAGAGGGGCAAACACAAAGAGAATTATCCCCCGACTCTTCAGTCCCCCAGTTGGAGTGTTTTTCCCTTTGGTTTAACAGCCTCAACTTTACTATTTTGTAAAATCACATCAATCATATTGAGCATTTAGAGTTTAAAGAGTCGGATAATTCCCTCAGGATTTGATGGAGACCAAACCAGAGGAGAGTGAAAACTGGATTTGACTTTGATTAGGTGCTCGAAAGCATGACCTCACGTAAATGCTAATTAGGCCTGTGTGATAAATCAATTAAATTAGTCCCATTCAAATATGAAATTGTAAATTGTTAATAGTAAATGTAGTTTAAGTTGTGGGGGAAAGGTAGGTAACAGAAGTGTCTTTAATCCAGTGGTTCTCAAAGATTTCCTCATCAAGGACCTTTAAAGATATTTGTGCTTTAAGATGTTTTATAAAAGAAAGTGACCCAAGGCCAAAATTATGAAGGACTGAAAGTGCCATAATCAAGAATAAATCAAATAATAATTTTCCATTCATTTGTGTATTATTTTCACATTTGATTTCCCTTTTAAATGTATTATTTTATTATATCAATTCGTTGTATTAATTCATTAATTTTTGTATTCATCCCCCCATTCATTTTCACCTCAATATATAAATATAATAACATTTGAAATAAAATAAACTTGTGTGCAAGAAAATACTACTTAATTAAATAAACATATTTATTTATTTTACATAAAGGAAGTCCTCTATACAAATAGTCCTACGTTCTGTCATTGTGGAAATATAGTGAAAATAAATTCTTCTTTTTTTCTGGGGACCCCAGGCACCTCTTTAAGGACCGCTGGGGGTCCCCGGACCCTACTTTGAGAACCACGGCTTTAATCAATAAGTGACAGATAGCTGCTATATCAGCTGATTTCAGCTGCATACACACCTGGTGGTTGACTATATTTAGCCAAAAAGCAATTAAGGCATTTACTTTGACTCAATTTAACAAATGCATTTGTTGCAATAAATCAAAATACAGATTTGCATTTTGAATCAAAAAGCAGAAAGAGTCTGTATAAAAGATTTGCATGTTGCTGCCATATGGCAACACCATGCAATGGAGGGTTAATGGTTGCATCTAAGACTGAGAAGGACTCTGCATGCTCAGTTGATTTGGTGACAAGGTTTTATCTGTAGTTGGAAGAGTTGACTGAACATTGTGCAGATCTGTTCCTAGCACTAGTTAGCCAGCTGTCTGCAGATATCAGGCTGGTGGTTTGTTAAGGAACACGATGATGAAATAGAAAACAAACTGTTCTATTCTGTCTGTGCTGAAGCTGAACGTTAGACTTGATGCTCTACTTAGTTCAAGCATCTCGTTCCCGTTCCCACGGCGTCAAATATTGCTGTTCTGTCACGTCCCTCGGCGACACTTTTCAACACTGTGTACCCCTTAGTGTTATTTTTAATGTGCAGGTCCCATTGACTTCTAGAAAACTCCCACGGTACTGTTCAACACCACACATTCTCATACTTTACCTTAACTGTCATGTCAGAACATTTTTACTGATCATTTTAACCCAAAAATCTTTCCCTTAACCACTTAAGATCCAGGCTCATTTTTCAGTTTTCCTGCTATAAATGTTAATAAATATGGAAAATCTCTACAACAACATGTGAAGTTACTACAGAAGTGTCAGAATCAATTTGTGTTGCTGTTACACATCAAATATAGTTAGAATATTCCAATAAAAAGAAAAGAAAATCTAAAAAAAATCTAAAACATGTTTCATTTACTACAGATAAAAATACTTTGTTTAAAACTTAAAACAAGATCAAACTGATGAACCATAGAAATCACACTGAGTCATTATAGGACATGAATATATTCTGTAAGATGTTTAAAAAGGAGATTATAAAGGACCCAATTAAATAATCATACAAACATCTTTAATTGAATTGTATTAACCTATTTTCTTATTGTATTGATGATGTAGATATTACAGATTTACATTATGATGTGGGTAATATGTATATATAGATACTAAACAGTAACATTGTGTTTTACTACAGATAAAAGATACTCTCTCTATATATAATATATATAAAATACTCTATATATATATAAAATACAAATATACAAATTAATATTTAATAATATCTAATAAAACATATATGCATAGAGGTCTACGCTGCCTCTGTATCAGGAGGTTTTGGATTTTAACACCTGAACTACTGATTTTTGAGTCCTAAAAGTGCTTTCTCACATCATACAACAGACGGATTTGTAAAAGGTGGAAATGCATCTATAATGACACAGAAGCCGTCCGTGCGTCTCATACCAACATGTTACAGGCGTGTGGATGGCGTGTGGCTGGTTTCTTACAGCTGTGGCAGGTGGCTCCTCTGTAGCCGCTGTTGGAGCAGTTGCAGTGGAAAGTGCTCCATGACTGAGTACATCTACCTCCATGTTCACAGAGACTGGGTGAACACCTGAGACAGACAGAAACAAGGAGAGCAGCTTGTCATATGTTCCTGGAAAAGATTCTCGAAGGCACAACATGCCTGAGCTCACCTAACTGTTCTTTGTGTATAGGGATGAAGATAAAAGCAGTGTTAAAGCAAAAAGAATGTTTAACATGGTACATTTACATGACAAATGGAGTGCAGGTGTGTGTTCTGAGAAGCATATTGGTTTGAAATTGTTGTGTCAAATCTCGGGGTCTAAGTTTGAAGAAGTTCCTGCTGAGGTCCAATTTAGATCAGGAAAAAAAATCTTTTTAGTGCCCAAAAAGGGAAAAAGAATCTCAGCAGAAAACATGTCGTTGGAATAAAGAAGATCTTTCCAGAAGTCAGCTTAGTGTTGCCAGGTTTGTTTCAAACCTTCTAAATCCACCAGTAGCACTCCATTATATCATTTCATATCCTTTTTTTTTTGTGAATTTTCCGTTTAAAATGTGTGGTTTTATCTCTATTTCATAACTACATTAACAATCTCTGCAAACAAATATAAATTTGTTTGTGGAGACTGGATTGTAAACTGGTGGGACTGTGGCACATGCAAAACAATCCAAAAAGAAATAAAGCATTCAACATCATCTAATTTCTAAAAAGGATTTGGCTGGAATTTTGTTGCCTAGAACCAGCTTGGGTTCACGGTACTTTCCATTACCATGTGGTGTGTGTGTGTGTGTGTGTGTTGCATTTCCTGATGTCATAATAACAGGAAATACCACAACAGAGGAAATAAACTTGGATCCATTCAAAATATGAAACTGTGAAACGGTGTTGTGTATTACGGTTTGGCTGACTGTTATTTCCACAAAGTCATTTTCCCCAAATCATTTCAGACAGGCTCTACAGAGCCACACAAGTACCAGTGCTATTCTTGTGAATACCTTTTTTTTTCTCCAAATAAATCATCCTCTATTCCCTAACCCCAACCTTTACCATGATAACTACATTTCCCAACCACAGCCAAAATGGCCTCACTCTCAAGGTCTGAAACTCAATTTGGTCTCTACAAAGTGTGCACAAATAGTGACACAAAATCCTTCTCAGGAAAAGGCAGGTTATGTACAGGGAGGAAGGAATGGAATATAGAAGCATGGATGGAGGGAGACGGCAGGAGAGAAAGTGGGAAGGATAAGTGAGATGGTGTCTGAGGTGATGAGGGAAGGATTATTTTTGAGTTTCTTGTATAGATGATTACCTTAAATTTGTAAATAGATGAGTTTCAAACAATTGCTGGGTCCCCTTTATATGCTAACCACCAATTTTAAATAACTACTGAGTCTAATTTATTTAAAAAAAAAAAAAAATCAAGGTACCACCTCAGTCCTGACCACATCATTATAATGTAAAAATTGCATTAAAGAACACCCTCTCTAGTAATATTCCTTAATTGTCAATCATTGTCATGGCTCCGGTGCAGCGAAAAAATAAAAACTGAGATGAAATGAACTTTTTTGTGGTAAAATATGCAAAAGAAAACTCTGGAGAAGCAGCTGTGAGATGATTAACAACAGTACTATAATCTGACATAAGAAAAATTTAAGTTATACGGTAAAAGAATTTGATTAAATTACCAATTTTTTTTCAGTTTTGCTGAGAAAGATCTCAAATTGCTGCCTGGTATCAAATAAATGCCTGATCTGTTAAGTGATTGAAACAAATAAACACCCCACCTATTTGGTAATTTATGGTAAAATGTCAAGTTAATTTAGCCATTTTCCCCAGTTTAATTTTGTAATTTTTGTAATTTATAGAAATTAGCACACTTTCATGTTCCAAAAGCACCTAATTAGACCTGTCGCAGCATTGCTGTCTGCCCTCACTCTGAAAAGCCCCCGTTTTCATTGTAAGAAGAGCCTGTAGCACCCATTTTACTGGATACTTCAGCATCCAATTTGCTGTTACTCCCACTGTGCTTGGCAAAAAGTTGGGAAAATTCAACTTTTTTTTTTTTATTTTGGCAAGAACAGCCTGCAGCCACAGTAGGCAACTCTATCCAGCAGCGTAGGTGGAGCTTTCTGTCACTGTCTCAGCATCCAGCAGACTGTGACTCGCTGCCTCTAACAGGAACAGAAAGAAAAACAAGCCCGGGTTAAACAGTCAACTGCACCTGTTTCTTTAAAAAAATAAATAAATAAATAAAACACTACTATCAATCTTTTCAGAGCTAAACTTTTTTGGGTTTTTTTTCCAAACGCTTTGTCCTCTATAAATCTGTGCAGGGCTCTGAGCTTGAATCGCAATTTGTGGTGAAACGTGGCGGAGTGCTGCACCACAGTCACATCACAGGACTGCCAGCTTAACGGAGTCTTCCTTTTCTTATCTAGAAGTTTCTAGCATGGTGTGGCAGTGTCCTACACCGCAACTGGGATCACAGGGTTTGCATCCAATCCCTCTGGTTTTGATTACTGCCTCCGGCTGAAGCAGCGGGACCCTGCACCTCCCCCTGGTCTGCACACTATTACCGAGCAGGTAGACGAGAACGTCCTACAAAGACTTCAAATAAGTCTGCTGAATAGCATGGGAGAGGGAATACATCTCTTCTTTTAGACTGTCCTGCATCCGGCCTGGACACACACACACTTTTTTAGATGGAGTACAGAGTGAGATATACTCTACCGTCACCAAAGTTCAAAAGTTGTAGAACACACATTTTTACATTTTTATTGAAATTTAATCAGTTTAATTCCAATGAATACCTTATGGATTTATTAGAGCCCTATATATATTTTACTGTATATATGACAAGGGAGAGTGTATTAATACTGTCCCACAGAGAAACATACAGTCTGTATTCAGAAACTGTGTCTTAAAAGCAGTCATGACTTATGTGAAGTTGTGATGTCACTAATATACAGTCACCACCAACAGCCCCACAGCCATTTAAAGAGGAGGAGGAGAGGCTTAGAAAGAAGCTTGAAAAAAGATGAGATGAGATGATCTTTGATACTTAAAATCTTGTTAGGGATGTCAAAATTCCATATAAAAAACAGGAAAGTGTAGAATATGGGACATTTAAATGGTACAACAATAAGAAGTTAACTACTCGACCCAAAAAAGAGAGAAATCAATTTTCAGGAATCCAGTAATAGTTAACAACTTAGACATACAACTTTTCTGCAGTAATGGACTTAAATAAAGTGTGGAAAGTTGATCCAAACAAGTTTCTCTGGTTAATTAACCCCCGTCTGTATATCAGCATGGATGAAGCCTGATGTCGGAGTCTTTTCTAGGACTAGAGCTCTAGAGCTAAGCAGAACCCCATGATCTAGACCTAGTTAGTCAGGAGTTCATCCTACAGCAACATAATCCACATCCTACCTCTGGGCTGTCAGATCAGCATCTGTCACATGACACATTAAATTAGGACAATCTCAATAAAATGAAAATCAAGGTGTTCTAAAACTTTTGACCGGTGGTGAATGCAACAGCATGACTCTCCTGTCATGTCATGAAGTCAGACAGACAGGAAGCAAGCAGAGTGGAACCTTTTGATGACCTGTGTTTCTCTTTATGTGGATGTATGTGTATGTGTGTGTGTGTGTGTGTGTGTGTGTGCATGCGTGCTCTTTGACAAGGTGTGTTATTAAGTTGTCAGAAACGGACAGTAACAGAAGCAAAGAGGTCAGAATCGTTGCCTTCAGACAGCTTCGTCTGTTTCACTTCAAAAACACACACTCACACACACACACGGCCGCTGACGACAGAGGTCGTAGGGGGAGAGAACGTGAGTTTAGAGACTTCACAGACTTCAAAAACAAGCGGTTTGTCCAAGAGGTAAACTAAAAGACTTCCTGAATGTTTTATCCCGTCTGTTCTTGTGTGTTCTACATGTGATTTAATGGCTGGAAAAAAATAAGGATGGATAAAATAAAAGTTTGTTTTTACATGTACATTTTTTACATTTTTTTTACATTTTTTTTACACTTTACACATTTACACATTTTACACATTTACATGTACAACTTTTTGTTCCAACTTTGGTATTGTTACCATTTGTCTTTGATTGATCCATATCATTTATGTTACAATATGGGAAACAGTTAAGTTTCTTGGATGTTAACTGTAGTGGTACACAGGCTGCTATAAAACAGAAATGTCCTCTAAGATATCGTTGTCACATCCATGTTAATATTATGCTTCTCAAATGTCCCTCATGAGTTGGTTTACATACATTTTCAATCAATACTTCACTAGTTATTATCAAAGTCCATCAAACAGCTGGTCTGCAGTAAAATAACCCTTTTGTCTGCATGGATGTTTGGTATCTGTGACACAGAATGAGGACAAACAGGAATAGTGTTTTCAAGTCCTAAAGTTAACACTATGGATTCCCTTAAAATAACCAGTGGCATGAAGCTACCGAGGGGACAAGACACTCTAAACATCATACATCACACTGGGCTCAATTCAGCACAAGACTGACACAAACTCAGTTCCAAAGAAATAACAATGCATAGCATTCCAGCAGAAAACAATGACCATAGAGCGTTGAATTTGGAACATGAATTAACTCACAGGAATAAGCTCAGAATAAACTGGAGCAGACCCACCCCACTGCAAGTCCTTCTATTAACTGACTGGACGAGCCACGGTTCACACAAAAGAGGAGGGAGACTCACAGAAGACCTCATTCCATCTACTGACTCCCTCTTGATCTTTAAGAAAAGGCGACAGACCCAGCTCTTCTGCCAACACCTCTGCACTTGACTGGATGGATTGAATTTAAAAAGAAGAAAAAAAATGCTTCTGTGCACTCTATATTCTATATTTCCCTTTGTGCACTGACTGTCTGACTTGATCTCAGCTTCAAGGCGGCTGCTCAGGGTCCTTTCTCCTGACTAGACACCTGCTTGTGTTTTATGAATTCGTTGTTAATAATAATAATATGTAAATATTATTCGAGCATTATTATTGTAACATATTACGATTAATTACTACGTTAAATCACAAAATGAAGTACCTGCATCGAATGAAAAAATGAAAAAAAAGGATTTCCATCCAATTCTAATGTGCTAATAAATTGTTTTGTTGAGTGACAAATGTAAATCTGTTGGTTCGACATAATGTATTTGTGTTACTGTGACTTAATTACAAGGAGTAAATCCAGCATTACTTTCAAAGGTTATTTTAACTTCGATAGAAAGAGTTAATCCATTTTAACATTTACATGTTAGTTCAACATGTTTAAGTGTAGGTGACCTAATTTATTTGGGTAGGTACAACTATTTTAAAACATATTTCATGTTAATGTTTATATGTTAGTTCAACATGTTAGATTTAAGTTTGGGTGACCCAACTCTCATTTTAAATATAGTAAATGTTAAAATGGATTAACCCTTTTTATCTTAGTTGAAATAACCTTTGAAAGTTATGTTGGATTTACCCGTTGTATTTGAGTCACAGTAACACAAACACATTATGTCGACCCAGCATATTTACATTTATACCACTCAATGACACAATCTATTGCTAAACTAGTGTGTTATACTTGGATGGAAGTACTTTCCATAATTTCTTTTTTATATAAAGCTTAAAAAAAACATACAGTAAATACTCTGATTTTCATTTTGCACTGTGACACTTGAGAATTTGTAATTTGAGGAATATAAACTAGAACTTGGGGAAGGAATCTATTTAAGAGTTAAATTCTCTCCAAATCATCACTTTTTTTGAATTTCTAAATCACATTACCTAAACAAGGAAAATGAAATTTACCTCTCAGTCCTAATTGATCCACTTAGCTCCACACACAGTGAATCCGTCAGCGTCTCCTTTGCTGTTCTCCTCACTACGACAGTCACAGTTGGGCATAGGCATTATGTTAAGTGTCTGGGACTTTGAGGTGTGGATTTATAAATGTGCTTCTGCTGCTCCTGCACCTTCGGGAGGAGATTTCTCCACTTGTTCATGTTACAAACGAGAGATTGTGGTCGGCCCTGAGAGGCGGCTCAGATTCAGAAGCATATGTAAATGTGTGTGGACTGTAGAGTGGATTGTAAGGAACATCCTCTCCTTGAGTAAAAAGCTTCACTCTGCACATTGTCAAATAGAAAAAGCCAGATATCTATCTCTAACACTTTCTTTGCATGTATTTATTCTTTATGTAACACGACACCAGGTTGGTGAAACACTGGTTTCACCCCACAAATCAACGCCTTTATTCAGTTAGTATAGAGAATGTGAATTATATTTTCTACCTGTCAGTCTGAGTACAATTAGGCATTATGCATATGTATGTTCTAGGAGAAAAAAACAAAATACACTCTTAAGAGTAAATGCACATGTTAATACATCTGAATGTAGCATGAATGGGTTTAGAGAGATTAAAATATGGCTGCATCTGAAAGCGCCTACTTCCCACCTATGTAGTAGGCAAAAATGAGGAAATCTACTATGTAGAACATCTGAATGCTTTATTAGTTTTTCAACTGGTATGCAATTTTGAAAAATGTGGTTATTTGATCAGATTCCCCTAAGATTCCATGACTTTGTCCAAAAAAAGGATTTCAGCACACAAAATAAATTGTATTAATTAACATACAATTTAGTGTAATTTATTCAACTTTTCTACACTCTTGTTGTTTCTGTTCAAAAATAACCGATCATTAGAAATGAATGTGGGAGACCAGAATTAATGTAAGAAATTGAACTCAGAATGAGAGTTAATGACACATTACCATGTTATTTAAGACATTGACTTTTCATTCAGTTAAGCATTAAAAATTATGACAACTTATTGAAAAGTTTTTGTATTGGTCCATATTTTTTAGCTAAGAGTAAAAAAGAGGAATAAAAGATTTTTATTTTGTTTTTTAAAATCTGTTATTGAAGATCTTTGATTTTTTTTCTATTTACAAGCATGTATATGATATTTTCCCATAATCATGTAATGTTGATCATATTTCTTTCTTTAGAAATGTCCTTTTTATATATTAGGGTTTGATTCTCATCAAAAAGGTGTCATATTCTCCATTGTAGAGCTTAACCAATTATGCAAGTTCTCCCAAAATTGACTTGTGACTCTTCATAAGAAGAACTTTTTCCACAATGTTGCAGTTCAGCCTTTGAACTACAAGATGGAAAATTGTGCTTTCTACTGGCTAACGTCCAACATAGAAGCTACTATTGTGGCGTTGGAGTAGTAGCTACTAGTTACAGGTTTCTGATGCAGCTCATGTCTCCAACATGCATGTTGCAGGCTGCTCCAAGTCCTGATCCTGCAGTTCAGCAGCTACACCAGGGAGCTGTCCATGCACGCACGCACATGCACACACACAAGCTCTGGTTTCACTTCTTCTATCAGCTGCTGATATTCTATATTTTCACTAGTGCCAACGAATCCCATGAAAAACAAACAAACCCCAAAAGCCCAATAAAGTCAGTTTCCAACTAACCCAAAGTGTCTGAGGCTCTCAGTCCCAAAAATATTCCCCACTGCTGAAAATGTAAATCTTCAAAAACATGTAAAATTATTACTTTCATAAAGCAGATGGGCAATTTACTTTTTTTTAGCAAACATCCAATAGAGATCTGCGGCACAGAGGGACGCGCTATATTAGACTCGGGCTTCACAGACCATAAATCACATCAGTTCATTGTGGGTTTGTTCATGGGATTTGCTGGCAATAAGAGAAATATAGAATATCACCAGACTTCCTTTAAAATCGTGATTCCCTTGTCTATGTTTTTTATTGTTTTTTTGTCATCGAGTGACTACTCTATCGATCAAGTCTACTTTGTCAGACTTTTTGCTTTAATGCCTTTTTTATTTGCAAACAAAGTAATTTGAGAACATCTACAGTCTCCTGCCTCTACAGGTGTCTGTTTTTTCTATCTGCTACAAAGAGGAAAACAAGTTAATTTACAATTTTCCATCTAACTGAGCATTGTGTATTATACTGATCACATTAAAATGAAAGTGGGCACAAATCTCAAAAATGGCTGTGAAAGCACATTTGAAGCACACAAGCACACAAAGAAAAGAAAGACAAGAAATTTAATGAGTGTAATCATCTTGAAAAAAGAAAAGTTTATGTGGACTATAGTCATGCACGAGTTTAATGGGAGTAACGGTGAGAAAAAAAAACATTTTGGAGACTAACCTGTCGACGATGCCGCACATGTCGATCTGCAGATGGCTGTAGTTTCCCAGCAGCCTTTGCTGCACCGAGATGAGGTCAACGGGTTGGTTGTCCAGGGTCAGGAGACGCATGCAGCCCTGAAAGACTTTAAAGGGGTTCCCACACTCCCGGCTGCTCTCCCGACTAGGACAACCTGAGGATGGAAAGAGACAGTCATGGCTGCAGTAAATGCTGAGTCATCCATGTTAATGCTGATTCAGCAATAATTTAATCAATGACTTTGATTGTACTGGGTTGATTCCAGGTGTGAATGTGTGGAATAAATAAAGTAAAAAAACAGGGTTTACACTTCTCTGTGAGTTACTATGAAGGGGTTAAAACCCACATTGTTGGCTTCTAAAAATGGATTATATATTTATCGCAGTGGGAAATCCTCCCTGAGTGCCAGACAGTGAAGACAAGTGAATATTTCCTATTTCACATTTCTGCCAAGAGGACACTTGTGACACATATGGCAAGCCAAATATAACATTTAAAAGTCAGTCTGGATATGTGTTGCTGATATCTATAAGTAAAAAAAAAAAAAAAAATTGAGATATCCACAACTATATTCTTCCTGTCCACAGTTGTCATTTCCAATATCCACAACTACAACCTTCCTAGGACAAATAACGTCAAATAAATAACAGAAACTTTTGCCATCCATGTGTATGGGGTTTGTCATTACAGATACCTACAATTCACATCCAGATATCCACTATGTAAATTAGGAATGGTAGCATTTCCAGTTTGAGATATCTAAAGTCAAAATGTAATTGTAGATATCTATTATCAAGTTATAGATATCTTGAACTGAATTTTGATTAGAGATATCTAAAATGCGAGATATCACTAACTTTTGTTCCGCCTCCTCAGAATATAATTCCAGATATCTCAAATTACAGTTTTGACCCCACTTTTAGAGAATGTAGAAATATAGAAACAAGGAGAAAGGTCATGCATGATATTTGAGATATCAATAACTTTCATTTTGCCTTGTCAAAACAGAATTATCTGCAATTGTCATTTAAGATGGATTGGAATGACCTTTCAGTGACTTCAATGCAGATATCTGTGATTCTGTTGTGCCTATAGTCAAAACTGAATTACAGATATCCCTATAGGTTGTTTCCACTAGTCAGAATTACAATACAGATATCTTGAATGAAAGATGCAACTATTCAAAATGTAATTACGACTAGTCAGAAAGACGTTGATATCAACAATGTTAATTCCAATGGTCAAATGTAGCCTCTAAATGATAAATTGGCTTGCCACAGATACCTGTTATTTTCATTCCACCTAGTCAGAATGTAATTACAGATATCTTAAATTACAGTTTTGACTGAGCAAAATGACATTGCTTCAACGCCCCTCTTCTTTTAGAGAACAGAGAAATAGAGAAATTTAATGCATGATGTTTGAGATATCTATAACTTTTAATATGCCTAGTTTTGAATTATTGATCTGAATTACAGATTTCTGCAAGTGTTATTTATAATGCACAACAATTTGAATGACATTTCAGTGTCACTGCAGATATCTGTGATTCCGTTGTGTCTATAGTGAAAACTGAATAATTCATTTAGCCTCTACTAGTTAAAATGGCTTGCTATAGATAGGTTACATTCATTCCACCTAGTCAGAATGTAATTACAGATATCTTGAATTATAGTTTTGACTCGACAAAATGACTTGTTGCAAAACAAATAGAGAAACGTCATGCATGAAATTTGAGATATCTCTAACTTTCATTATGCCTATAGTCAAAACTGAATTACAGATATCTCTATAGGTTGTTTCAACTCATCACAAATATGTTACAGATATCTTGAATTAAAGATGCACCTATTAAAAATATAAGTACGACTAGTCAGAAAGACGTTATTGACAATGTTAATTCAAACATAGTCAAATTTAGCCTTTAAATGTTAAAATGGCTCGCCATAGATTTATGTTACTTTCATTCCACCTAGTCAGAATGTAATTACAGGTATCTTCAATACAGTTTTGACTGCAGCAAAATGATGTGGCTGGAATGCCTCACGTTTATAGCATAGAGAAATCAAGAAACAAACAGAGAAACGTCAAAAATGGTATTTGAGATACCTCTAACTTCCATTATGCCAAGTCAAAACTGTATAACAGATACTGCAGTTGTCCTTTAAGATGTGTGATGATAGGAATGACGTTTCAGGGACGTCATTGCAGAGATCTGCAATTCCGTTGTGCCTATAGTCAAAACTGATCGACAGACATCTCTACGGGTTGTTTACACTTGTCACAATTACGTTAGAGATATCTTGAATGAAAGATGCAATTATTCAAAATATAATTACGACTAGTCAGAAAGAAAAGGTTGATATCGACAATGTTAATTCTGGACAGCCTTTAAATCTTAAAACTGGTTGCCATAGACACAGAACGACTAAAAGGCCAATGGACCCTGTGCTCCCTGTCTCATCCATCAGTAATTGGTGCTTGACGTTGGGTGGTGGCGTTCCTGCTGCACAGCGCTGCATCGCTCTAATTACAGGTGGCCCATCAGCCACGGTTTGAACCCTCCCAGCAGAGAAGGGGGAGGATGATGAGTCACTGTTTAATGTGTATTTGAGTTTTACTGTAGGATCTTCTAAGAAGAGCCATTTTCCCTGAGGTGGTGCCGCATGATGGAGTTTTTGACAGATGGCACTTGATGTTATGTGCTAATTAATGGCAGAGCTGCGTCTACACCTTCACTTTAAAAATCACTGTCATTTACCATTTCATTCAAACCCACTGATTTTTGGGACTTGTGTTTAGGTTGGAAAAGGGCTCTTCAACCCACAATCTCATTAAAAGACAATACAGTATGCTGTGAGTTAACATATATTCTTGTAGGTGAACAAGAGTGTAGATAACCTTAGAGTATATTAGGCGAGAGGGAGAGATGTGAAAGAGAAAGCAAAGTAAAAGAGAAGAAAGTGCAAGGAAAAATTAAAAGAGGAGGTGATTGATAAGACAGAAACTCACTGAGCAAGGAAGGGCAAAGAAGAAAATCTAAATTAGAGAGAGGGATTAGAGTGAATACAGCGGAAAGACAGGAGAAGGCCAGATAGAAGGAAAATAACACCAAAAAAAGAAAAAATAGAGGGAGAGGAATGGGAGAGGAGGAGGGAGAATAAGCAGCTTTATGACTTCATCTCTCTCTGGGTGGCACTAAACCTCCAAAGGAGATCTGAAGATGATAATTATTACTTCCATGAACACCCCCATGAATATTGATAAGTCAATAACGTGCATGTCAGCAGTTCTACAGTCGTCTTTCACAGCTCAAACTTTGAAATATTTGACATGAGGATGCATTTAGTTGAAGAAAAACACCATTTGGAGCTAATCCCATGACGCGGTGCATTGTTTTTGATGACAAGGTGATCATTTCCTGATCAACAAGCATACGACTGATTGTTGGACATGGGGAGAGTCCACAATGTCATCATGAAACATTTAAAATCAGCAACCCCATAGAAAACATGTAAGCACAACATGTTCATTCAGGATAATTAATGAGACTGAGCAGAGGCTCATTTATGTTGCCACTTAATGAATAACTAGTCTGGTTATATTGTAGTTCATGTGTATTTAGTGGTAAGACCTGTAAAATGAAGAGAGTATCAGAGAGTACATATGTAGTTCATATCTGTATTCACATGTAGGTTATTCAAGCGATCATATGTGTTCATATGTAGTTCATAGTTAACATTCATTTCAGTATTCATATGTAGTTCATATGTATTCACTAGTCACCAGACCTGTAAAATAAAATGAGTCTAGTTTTACAGTGATTATAGATATGAACTACATATGAACCTATATTTTGTAGTTCAGCATGAACTAATGTATGTACTACTGAGTAGTTCCTATGTAGTTCATACAAGGGCTCATATCTATGTTAATATTCACATTTATATTCATATGCAATTCATACATATTCACAATTCACCAGACCTGTAAAATGAAGTGAGTCTAGTTCTACAGTAAACACAAATATGAACTACATATGAACACAGGTATGCACAACATATAAAAACATATTAAATATATATGAACACATGATATACAGATCCATGAAATGTATATGAACTACATACAAACATAGATATGATCACTTGTATAAACTACATATGAAATACATATGAACCACCACGTAGTTGATTAGTTAATGTTGACCTACAAAATGGTTTATATGTATTTAAGGACCCATCAAATAAAGGGTTACAACATTAAGTATTTAACATTGGGATATTTAAAATTCATAAGAAAAAAACAAACAGAAACAGTGAATATAATGCAGCTATTGTGTTCTTACCACCAAAGAACAGACTGTCAGTGAGAGGAAGTGGGATGTTGGTGTGAGCAGTGGCTCCTTCATCTTTATCCACCGTGATGCTCAGACCATCTGGTCTGGAGATGAACTCCACAGAATGCCACTGACCATCATTCAGACCTGAGCCTGGAAGGTAGAAGCACACGGAGACACATAAAACACGCCAGTAACGTTTAAACGGTTCTGGTTTCTTAAAGGCATAGCGTTTAGTTTCTTGTAGCATCTAGTCGTGAGGTTGTTTGATTTGTCTCCTGTGAGTCTTTGTGGAAGTGTGATACTAAATTGCCGCAATTTTAAATGACAAAAAAGGTTTAACAAAAGGTCACGAGACAATTGGGACAGACCTGCGCTGAGCTCCAGCAGGGCCCTGCCAGCTGTATTGACCTGTAGGTGGAGCCTGGCCTCGCTCAGGTACAGCCAGACGACCCCCTGCTGCTGGGGAAGGTTAAAGGTCAAGAGCAGCCCGGCCCTGTTCCACGTCCGGAACTGCAGCGCGGTGGAGACGAACCCCGACGACCACGACGTCGGCCCCGGCAACTGGAGGAAGCTGTGGGAGTCGGTGAACGTCACGGCAACCGAAACTGACTCGGCACAAGAAAAGGTCACGTTGCCCTGAGGAAGAAAGTAAGGAAAGGACGGACAAATTATTATAAGAGAGAGGAAAAGAAACAACATGAATATTCAGTTGATGCAGTGGCTGACTCTGTTTAACACCTGTATTACCATATCAAGAGCTGCTGAGCAGCTCAAATAAGTGTCTATATAGAGAAAACCTGAAGCATCAGGGTCACGCAAGCTTTTCCACCCAATTTCCAAATTTGCCTCGCGTCTTCTAATTGGAGCACAGTGTCACAAAATGCAACCGACACAACAAATAAACCGATAACAAACTAGAGGAGAAGGCAATTTAAAAGAAATGTAAATCATATCAACTTTGATAACTCATGTGCATCAGACAGTGTGGTTCTCCCTCAATCTCTCTGCTTCTTTTTTTGCTGATTTCTTTTTTTCTTCTTGTCTTCTCCCACTTTTCCTTCCCTCATCTTTTTGCTCCGGGCTTTGTAAAGTGTGGATGTGATGACATTGGTGAAGATAACGGGGGAGACTATAATGATGTTTATGAGGAGGCGCGTGATGCAGATGATAAAATTAATGACGATAATAATAATAAATCATGACAATGACCTTCAGTGTAATAATTCCATTGATGCTAAAAGGGAAGAGGAAGAACGGGGGAAGAGCTCGCAAGAGTCTGCTGTAAACAAAAAAGTGTTGAACTTCTTCTAAAGTTTCTTATCACGGTGGCATTTGATTATTGTGGTGATATGAGACATTAACAACCGAGAAGGTACAGGATGAACATAATTAATCATGGGCCTGATAAAGAGATGGCCGAGGCTGCACTTTACTAGGATCATCAGCTGTGTGACAGCAGACTGCTGCCCTGGAAAACAACTTTCAATAATCTTGAAGACACCAGCACAAACTAAAAGGTTTCATGTGTATATTGTTGCTAAGTTGAATATATATATATATATATATATATATATATATATATATATATATATATATATATATATATATATATATATATATATATAAAGCTAATTTCTGTTTTGTTTTAGAATTTTGCTTGAAGATTTTTCTTTCTTAACTGTTTTTTAGACTATTTATTCATACAGTACATCACACTTCACTGAGCTTCAATGTAACTTCTATTCCCCAGTTGTATCTGTATGACTCTAAAATAATGTATTCTTTTAAATAATTATGTAAATGTGTCTTTAATAATGTCTCTCATTTGTCTTATGTTTTATGTAAAGCACTTTGCTGTGTTGTTGAAGGCTGCCGTACTAATAAACCTGCAGAAAGAAATCTCATCGTTTCACAAGACACATTGAAGCACATTTTCAATAAACTCTTTTCACTCTGCTTTTGAGACACTTTTAATTTTCTTTTTGTGAATACAAATTATTAAAGGTAATCATGTGGAGGTTAAACATCAATGAGCTGTTAATAGCTCAGTCAAACTTGTATCAATAGATTGTGAGAAGGAGCTAAAATAAAAGGGTCACAAACCAAACAAGTAGGGTTTCACTGGCCTATTTGTGTAGCTCCTCTAGTCCCATTGATGGTCTGTTTTATTACCAAAGATGATTTATCACACTATCTTACCACCATGGCGACCTGGGCGTTGTTCTGTTTAGCCAGGTCGATGAGGTTGAGCTCATTGTACAGCAGGTTCTCCAGGCAGCCATGGAAGTTCCTGTTGGGCAGGATGGGTTTCTGAAGTCCGTGGCTTTGGACAGCTCCCAGACTCAGCTGCATAAGCAAAGAAAAACACCCGTACCTGAATAAAACTACAGTAAAAATACAGCTTCGCCTTCAAAAGTTAGTCATTGAGGGACATTCAGGAGCTCATCAAGACCCATAGCTTTGTTTCATGTCACCTTCTTTTTCTCTGCATTTCCTGTTTGCAAATTGTCTGTCTCCCTCAAAATAAAGGAAAAAGAAGGAAAAAATATATGAAAAACATAGTTTGTTGTTGTCTGCAGTCATGAAAAAAATATCCTGACCCCTTGTATATGTTACATGTTTTGGTTTGATTCATCTGGTTTATTTAAAAGATTTTAATGTGTGATTGAATAATACTTGTGTTTTTAATTAATTCTAAAATGGTGATTTAACTCAATTAAAAGAAAAAGAAAAATGTATGTATAATTTAACAATTTAATTTCCATCCCCTGTGCATACGCAGACAAATAAAATATTTGGTTTGGTTGATTGTCTGAATGTTATAGTTAAACTATTACATTGACCGAATCTACATAATTCATTTTACTATACCAAATATAAGTATAAGTAATCCCATTTTCTCGGCCTCTTTTCAGTCTGGCTGGTTGTGATTTGCTGACTTGTGTGGATATTTTGTCAAAATAAGGATTAATTGAGTGCGGTGGTTGGTAAATTTCATGAGAAAATAGAAGAAAAAGAACATTCAGACTGTTGAACAAGTTGCTGACAAGTGGATTATGCTGCCCGAGTGACCTTATAGGTTTCTATGGAAACTATTGGAATCCTTTGAACTCAATCTGACCACCGCTGCCTTTTTCCATGAAAGGAAATATAAAAAAAAGGAGATGAAAAATTGTCACATTTTGAAATGTGTCTCCTCTGACCTGGTGAATGTCCCAGTGACTGAGTTCTGCTGGTATGTGAACTTGCTGGGTGCTTTTATCCACGGTGAGGTTGAGGTGAGTACTGAGCCGCTCCAGAGTTACATGGTGCCAGCGCTGGTCGTCCAGTAGACTTCCCAGAGAAACCAGTAGCTGGCCACCGGAGGATGAACTCACACCTGCAACAAAGGTGAGGATGTGAACAACAATCAATTATGTTGTCATGATTTTTTTTTCCTTTTTCTTTACAGCAGAGGAGTGGCTGCAGTAAATGTGGAAACCGTCTTTTGTGCATTTCCTAGTCAGAAACTTGAATTTCTCTCCTGGTGTAGAGCTCTATTGTTGATCATTTCTTAATTATTGTTGCACTGCACTGTAATTTTGTTCTTGTTTAATTTCAGTTTTGATTTTTCCTCTTTTAATCAACAGATTTTTTTTTAATTGTATCTTTTTTTGTCTTTAATTATATTTTTTTTAATTTGTATCTTATTTAATTTTAATTAAGTTTCAATTACTTGTTCTCCTTTTTAATTTAAAAGATTTTTACCCATTTAATCAACTATTTTTAAATTGTATTTTGACACTTAATGCATTCTGTCACTTTGAATGACCTTGTTGTCAAAATGTTCTATAATAGAAATAAAGTTGCCTTGCCTTACCCAAGAAGTGCAATGTAAAAAGAGTCAACGTGTCCTTCTATAATGGATTTTAAAAAGGACAAACATGCTTGAATAAAACTATTGTGTGCGTCTTATTTTTCGAAGCAGGAAAATCTTCACATTTGAAGTGAATATTTCAAAAGGCACCACAGAAAACCAGCTTGATTGGAATATTTTTCATCTTTGTTTCCAACTCATCTTGCTTCATTTAATTAATCTTTCACTAAATCAGACAGTCTCATTGAAGTAAATACCTCTTATCCAAGAGAGATCTACAGAGCCCCTCAGATGACATTGCGTAAAACATAAAAAATGCACGGCCACACATGAGATACTAACTCGTAGCCATGAGATAATTAATGCGTGGCCATGGGATAATTATTGTTTTCTTTTCCATGGAGATAGTGTTGATTGTTATATGGTTATTGATATTCAAGTTTGAGTGAGCTTTCAATCAGACATTATGACAGTTTCAGCCTAAATAAAGAATAAAGGTTATGAGCAGCAGCTTACAATATTAAAAAAGAGACAAAAAAAACTCAGCAGCACAAGGAATGTGGCCGGTAAACATATAGTAGTCTATATCACAGCATGATGAATGTGCAATAACCTGAACTCTAGTTTCGCTGAAACTGTCATGATGTCTGATTGAAAGCTCAGTCAAAAGTGAACGTCAATATTCAATAACAAGCCAACTTCACTGCTGAGAACTGATCATGTCTGCAGTGACTCCAGTCATAAGTCATTCCTGTGTGAAAATAAAATGACCTCATCTCAAAGTTTACATGGCCTGTCATATACGGGTTCTTCAGTTCTTCATAGACTGGTAATCTGTATGTGTTTTTGTGAACGAAGAGTAGGTAAGAGGCCGAGTCTCACTTTGCTGACTCTTTACTACAGTTTGTATTTTGATTAGATCAATATTTTTGACACAGATTATCAGATGATTGTAGACAGATTCTTGCCATGTTTTACCTGCAATGAACATGAAAAACATAAATTTTTGGATTTTCTCAATTACTATGGAAGCCATTGCCCTCATCAGTCCCTTGTTAGCCTCTCAGCAATTTATTATGTTTTTTGATAGTCGCCTGCACCATGTTCACTGAATTACAGCAATAATAAACACTATCTCCATGGAAATTAATACAATAGCTATGCCTAATAGCTTTGCCTTTTATTACAAGTTGCATGGTACCCAAAAAACAGTTCTTCCAACATTAGTGTGTACATGAGGGATATTTAAGGTTAAGTAGTTTAACCTTAAATATCCCTCATTCTTCTGTCATTCTTCTGATCCTGATGCACCCATCATTCTGGTTGCCCATTGTCCTTTCAGGGCCTGGGCTGCCACCACTGCATGCTACACCTATGAGTTAAAGTACTGAGTTCCATAGATTTAAATGACGGATTAGATGAGATGTGAGGCAGGTTGGAAGCTTCTGATCCATCCAACCGTGTTACACTGAGAACAATGAATATTGCCATCTGTGATCAAGTGGAATACACTATGTTACATGAGATTCAACTGCTGAAGTGTTGATTGACAACCCAGAATAACTTCATAGTCAAGGACATGAAGGTTGACTGCTGCAGCATAGTTTCACAGTTGGAGGGAGACAGACGGTGTGTAATTCTTTACAAGAAACTTAGCTTGATTCTTAATTTAGGAGCCAAACGTTGAATCTTGAATGATGAGTCTGCAGTCATTAGACTCATCTTTTCTGTGTGTCTGCAGGGAGTGGAATTGAGCACAATAAACAGCGATGCCGTGAAACTATGACATTCATTAATGATGGATCCGACCGCAGCTCAGAATCAGTGGATCCACCTCTGCATCTCCTAAACATATTTGGGAGGAAAGAGTTTGTGCTGCAGCTCTGTACTTTGATGCCCAGACTTGAAAGTGTCGTTGAATGCAGTAGATCTATTCCTTTAACGATTTGCCCATTTAACGAGATGAGATATTTGGTTAGGCTTAATTAAGCGGTAACAGCAAGGGTCAGATGAGTAATGGAAGTCTGAGGGCGAATAAATATAAACACTTAACTGACTTTCGTTCATAAAATTCCCCTCTCGTTCTCTTACTCAGTCAGTCTTTATTTCCCCTCCTCTCCTCGGCTGCGTGCTTTATTGTCCAACTGGAAGCAGTCTAACACAGGTTGGCTACACCGCAATAACCGCTTGATTTATCCACACTGAGTGGACTAATATTTAATGTTCTTGTCTTTAAGCTAAGGAGTCTGGGCTGAACACTAGTTTTCCACCTTCCACCGTTCCAGACAGCTCCCTGAGGCAATATCAGCTAATCATATTCTGTCTGCTATTCTATTACAGCTCTTCACTCAAGCTCTAAATCTGTTTATGAAGGACGGCGATGACAGGCCTTATCGGGAGACAGATTGTTATAATTGTTTCAGCATTTCACGTGGCGCTAGCATTTGAAATACAGCTTGACAGTAAAAATAATGTACTTTCTCTAAACCTATTTCAAGCGTGGGGGAATTGAGTTGTGTTACCATAAAACAAGCGGGAGAGAAAAACGAAATGGTGCGCCTGTCTCAGGTCTCTCCCTTTTTCTATTTCTACTCAATGTAAACGAATGAAGCTCTATTAGCATGATGTTCTGATTAAACAGCACACTGCCAAAGTCTATATATATAAACAGTGTCAAGAGATAAATACATTTCTTGGTGTCCTACCAGCCTGTTCTCGTTTTTCCACAAACAGGGTAATCCCATATAAAACTCCCACGCCATCTGAAATAGACACAGATGTCTAATAAGTCGTTTGTATAAGGTGACAAATATGTTCATTCAAGCTACACTGCAAAAACTGAAATCTTCACAGATGAAAATAACATTTTTTGGTACAGTTAGCCCAATATTGTGTTGTCAAATTATCTCTTCCCACTGGCAGATAATTTAGCTTATTACATTTTTTTCATACCTTCAAAATAATATTTTTTTTAAAGCAAATGTTAGATTTGTTAACCTGTAAAAATCTGAAATTCCCTGATACAGGTTCAGCATTGAGATTTATCTATATATTGCATGAGAAAACCTCAGCTACAACACTAAATAGTGTTTTATCTGAAGTACAGCATCAATATTTATCATTAATATCCACATCATCAATACAATAAGAAAATAGCATAATATCAGTAGTAGGGCTGCAACTAACCACTATGTTGATATTTAATTTATATTTGAGCTGTTTGTGTGATTATTTAATTGGATCCTTTATAATCTCCTTTATCATCCTCCTCAGTGTGATTTCTATGATTTTATGGACAACTAATTAAACTCTTATCTTATTAATTATTGAACTTTTCTTCACAGATAATTTAGCTTTTTTCAAGTTTTTTTTCCCCGATTTGGGTCAGTTTGGTCTTATTTAAGTTTTAATTGAAGTACTTTTATCTGTAGTAAAACCCAATGTTAGATTTTTTTTTTCTGTCACAGCACCATAAATTGATTCCGACACTTCCGTAGTAACCTCACATGTTGTAGATTTCTTTTAATACCAGGTTTAATTACATAACCTATGTGGTTGTAGAGATATTCCATATTTATTACCATTTATAACAGGATAAAACCAAATTGACCCAAATCAGGAATAATTGAAACAAAATAAGTTATCTGCCATTGGAATAAGTTAATTGTACTCACTATTGGACTAACTGTAGGAAAAACAAGATATCTCCACCTGTTTTTGCAGTGCATGGTCTGGATGAATGCCCTTTACTGATTGGCCGGCAGGTGAGCATCAAAGCCATTTAATGGTTGGGTGGAACATTAACATTGCATGAGAACCTTATGGAATGGTAATGATTGTTCCAGTAATTAGTCGGGCCCTCAGGCATTACCTTTGGACATGGTTGTATTGCTGTTTCACCTGCGAATTACTTAATCAATCATTAATTATTACATCCTACTTGGAGGTGTCAGGTCGGGGGATCGGGTCGTCGGTCAGAAGCAAAAAGTTGAAAACTTTGCACAAGCGGGGAGATGATGCAATATACAACACGTAGCTCCCGATCCCGGGAGAGTTGGAAACAGGAGCGCCAAGTTCTGCGCTTCCATAGCAGCTGATCCAATTAAAAACCGTGCAGTTAAAAGTGTCCCGAAGTTGATGAGGCCATTTTTACAACAGACGCTTCGCCGAGGCTCACAGTAAATCACTGCAGACACAGTGGAATAAAGCTGGGAAAATACAACAGTAATCACCAGAATTCACAGCCTTCTCTGGCACACTTGTCCAAAGAGATTCATCTCTTTGTGTATGGGAGCGGCGTACTGCAGATGCCCCCCGGGGAAGGATCTGATCATAGACTCGCTGCTCTGCGCGATTAGCGGAAACCTTTGAGATCGCGCTGATGTTTTGTTATTGTAAAAGCCGAAACAGCCGCAGATTTATGGAGGCAGAGCAGAAGCAGAGCCAGCGACCACAAACCAGCAGCAGCAGGTCCTTATTGTTGAGAATATCGGAGGGGCGGCTTTTACGTCGCATGCGAGATGTTGCCCTGCACCCCATCTTCGATGGCACCCTAATTCAGTCAGCGCCACTTAACGCCGTTTGTCCAGAACGCAGTGGAGCGGGACACACCGGGCCCTCGGTGTGTTTACTGCTGTGTGTGCTACAGATTCCTGGTGACAGCCCGGAATTGAACTGAATTATGAAGCGGACTACGTTACAGCAAACTGACGTTTTGATAAATGTAAAGCAGGGAGGAAATGAGATGGTTTCGGATAGCTGACATAAATCTTAATGAGCCAGACAATTTATTCCAACTGCTCGGGCAGCTACAGGCAGACAGACAGAACCTCAGTGTCTCACCGCTGTATTCATCTGTTTGTTTATCCGTCCATCTGCTTCCTTTTCTGCCCGTGGTCAGTTACACACAATCGTCAATTCATGCTATAATTGATTTCGTCTCCAATCAAAGCATGTTCACCTGCTGCTCTTGAGCTCTTTATGCTCAGTTTTAGCCCCTCTGTTACAGCCGGTTTGCTTTCCCTTGCAGTGTATTTTACACCTCTTAATTTGCTTAAATCTAAAGAACTTTACTTGTTTGGAGTAATAGAAGAAGTAACCTACAAACAAAGTAGTGTATTGTTTTTTTTCCGGTCTTGTAAAATGAGATGCCATGTGAATGTAAATCTTGTAAGAATAGAAGCTGGCCATGTGATGGGTAAAAAGGAGTTGATAGGCTTTCTTTAGATTGTCTCAAGGCAGCTTAGCATCAGAAATAAGAACAAATGGTGAGCAGTTTTGACCAAATAAAGAGAGTTTTGACCAGGAATGGACACTCCACACTGGAATGTTTGGAGGAGTGGCCTGAAGAGTATATAAAGAAGATGTTTAGGATGAATGAAGAGAGGTCTCATATTGGCACAGAGGCTCTCCAAGATTCAGAATTATTATGAGAGAGATCTACAATTTGCCAGAGATGCTCTTGGATTCTGCATGTTTTTGACACTGTTCTTTTTGGAATAAAACTCTTTGTGCACAAGAGAAGACGTGTCGGATGGTGACTTCTTTCATCAGCACATCAAGAAACAACACCCTCATAATGTCACAGGACTGAGAGGATAAGGTCACCAAAGGGGAAGAGTTATGTAAAAAAGAGCCTCAGAGAAGCTCTCAAACTCCAATGATAACACATCCAAATCTAGAGGTTTTATAGCTTTTCTTCTCCTGTGACTCTTGCACCAGCAGCTGACAGTAGAAGAGCAAACGCCGCAGCTCGGGGTGGATGCTCCGAGTTATTGATTCGAAATTACACTGTCTGCAAGACTGTAAAGTCACAGGAGAGCAGAGAGGGGAGCGAGGGAGAGGGAGAGAGAGTGCAATAGAAAAAAAATAAATCGCCTCAGAAAAACAAAACATCCAGCGGCTGCAGAATGGGGGAAACATATGAGGACAGCTGTGATAGATAACAATGGACAGAGAGGAAAATATGAAAAGGCGGAAAAAAGAAAGGGCGAGGGAACAAAGAGCCAGAGAGCGTTATGAGACAAAAGGAAGCGACAGCGCGGCGTTCAAGGCAGATGATGCTTTATTTTATTTTGCAGTGGATTATCACAGCTCATATCTAATCCCTGCTCCTTTACAACTACAGTCCCTGTTCATTTTCGGCCTTTTTGAGCAGCTTGTTGACTATCGGCGCTGGTCTCACAGGGCAACATGACAGATGTCTGTCAGACCAACGGCTTGTGGAGATGACATCGCTCTGCAGCTGACAGAAACTACACAATAACACCAGGGAATTCATCCGCTTCCACAACCATCCGTCACAGATTAAAAATATAAGAGATCGTACTAACTTTTTTGGGGGATTTGTGTATTTCACAAACGTGGTTTTATTAGAAAAGTCTTCTTTGAGAAGTGAGTGGGAGTCACAGAGGGGGGTTTAGACGTATGTGACAGATGGTTTAGACAAAAAACTTCAAAAAATGAAATCGTATCAGGTGAAAATATCTTGTTTTTGGAAAAAAATGTCCAATATTAGGTACAATTATGTTATTTTACTGTCAGATCATTTATCTTATTTCAAATTGTTTTCTTCCTGGTCTATTTGGTTTTGTTTTAAGAAAACAAGACTAACATTTTCAAGAAAATGTTTTCAAGAAAATGTTAGGGAAAAAAAACAAACCTTGGATAAGATAAAATATCTATCAATGGAATAAGATAATTCTACTCAATATTGGACTAATGGTACCAAAAACAAGATATTCTCTCACCTGATAAGATTTCAGTTTTTGCAGTGTGTGGCAGATGGTTTAGACATATGTGGCAGAGAGAGGTATAAAATGAGGTTGAACAGAGAGAAATAGTATTCTGCGCAAAATCTATTTTACTTCTCATGGGAAAAAAAAAACAAGATTGAGGGAACGTGGGATTTTCCATGTGAACGCTTGTGTCGTGTATTAAGGCTACTGCATGTAGGGAAAGTCAAATCTGCCGCGTGCCCAAATGAACATTACAGCATTAGTTTCTTCTCATAATCATACTAAGTTACACTGACCATTATGGGTCACTTACAAAGTAGGTGGTAGGAAAAAAATTCACAGCCCTCAAAATGTATTTAAAAAGTTAGTTTTAAGCGAATAAGATACTCTACAGTCACTGGAGCTGCACAAGAAAACACTGTCTGAAACACATTTTTTTTGGAATATCCCACATTGTTTAATAAAAGCAAGGACCATCATTTACATTGTAAAGGCATTATGACGTCTGATCAGTATGGATAGAAAGAATGGTTACTGCATGCTAAACCTGTTTCAGTAAAGCTATTCTTTTCTTTTTATTTCCAGGTGATAATATACTTCTACTTCAGTTTAGAGAAACATGTCATATACCCTTCTACGCCTCTACATTTACTTTTCAGATGAAGATTTGACATAATAGATAATGTAACAAGATTTTAAAATACAGCACTAAAGATATTCTTCAGTACTGAAGAGTTATTGAACCCAGCCTGTCTAGCAGCAGGTGTAATAGGGCAGGTTTGAGGTCTGAGTGTTTTTGGACACTGGACATGCCACAGTAAGTGTGGATCCTGTTTTAACAGGCGTGCAGCAGCCAGATCTCCGGTGTCACAGATGAGATCCCCAGCAGATCAGGTCATCGCGCTGTGTGGGTCTCATAGGTGCGTCTAAAAATAAGCGAGCTGCACTCACAGGCTCACACACACTGGGGGCTTGGAGTTGATATAGATTTTACAACTTAGCTATACCTTCGGTAGCGATGTAAGAGCTAAAGTGTGTCATCACTGGCCCCGTTCTCTATTCGATTTTGAATTCAGGGCTCTTCAGATGAACAGTTGAGTCAATTTAGACCAAAAAAAATGCAGATTTTGAGCAATTTGCCCAGTTATTCAGCCATGATTTCTGTTTATAGAGTTCCTCTAGTAGTTCTTTATTCTTCTTCAAATAACAACATCTGGTATGGTGTTAAGTTAAGAGAAGAGGACATTCTGAAAAAACTGTTCTTTTCAAAGATGTGAAAAATACAGTATTTTTTAGGAATTCCATTTAATGATGAACTAATTTCCTACAAAACTTCAAGTGTTTGTATATTAAAAAAAAAAAAAAAAAAAACATGCATGCAGCAATAATTTTTGTCTACAACCAGAAACTCTTCTCTTTCAGTTAATATATTTCCTGTTTACATATTCGTAGAACTGAATAAAAATATGGGTGTTAAAAGATCATTCAGATAATTTTTGGTACGAAATGCTGGCGGGGAATGAGTTAAGTATCTGAAAAGTTTCAAATGCAAATGTCTTGAGGACAAGAAATCATGTTTTACCCAGAAAAAATAGTAGTATATTCCTTCCCTGGGAAATAATCACAGATAAAAACTTAAGAAACCTTCAAGGGAAAGGGATGAGTACTCTATACACCAGATGGCCTGGCTGATGAGAGGTTTGCCATATGGTGATGATATGATTTTCTGGAAATCTGACAACACCTCAGGTTTAACCTCATTTACAGCCACACACACACACACACACACACACACACACACACACACACAGCCACACACACAGCCACACACACAGCCACACACACAGCCACACACACACACACACACACACACACACACACACACACACACACACACACACACACACACACACACCCTCTCTCTTGACAGTGCTGCACTCTGCTCAGGTGAAGACCATGGATCATGTGCTTTCCCAATGTGCTTCACTGAGTTCATCCTTCGCACATGTTGCTTCCATCCATCACGGATTAAAAAGAGTGAGAATATGAGAGATCGTATTGATGATTTTTGATGCGTGCATGCCAGGGCAGGAATTTCAGGAGGGCCATGGCTCTCATGTCCTCTCAATTTGGCCTTGTTTCCTTGAAAAAAACTGCCAGAAGGCCACAGTGGCCTTGATGCCCTGCCTCAGTAAATTTTGCAGTTTTGTAGTCTGCTTCTTTAAAAAAAAAAAAACATAATCAGTGGGTTTGATTCACCTAGGATGAACTGTTCAGACAGGCTATGATGACAATTAGACACCAATCTATCACCATCCAACAGGAGACAGGTAAAATCATAGTCACGTTGCATCAAAAGAAGTATTTGGCTTCACTATTGAGATACCATAACTTGTCCATATCCTGCAGCCATAGATATAACCTCTTACTCTATAGAGTGAAACCAGGATGATGCATTTGACTTAAAAATGTGCCACCTGAACCCCCCTCTGGAATAAAATAAAATCATGATTTTTGTGATTCATGTGTTTGGGCAAAAGGGACTTTTTGTTTAAGTCTATAAACTACTGGGAACATTTCCCCCAAATAAAAATATTATCATTTAGAGCATTTATGAGCAGAAAATGACAAATGGTCAAAATAACAAAAAAGATACAATGTTTCAGACCTCAAATAACGCAAAGAAACAAGATCAAATTCATTATAAAACAACAATGCTATTGCTTACACCTAAAAAGAGTTTAAAAGTCAATATTTGGTGCAATAACCCTTATTTTTAATCCCAGCTTTCATGCGTCTTAGCATACTCTGTCTTGTGCATGTGTTGGAATTCAACAAACCCTGGAATAGAATGGCTGGAATACATGTAGAGATGCTGATTTCAGAATAACTATGCAGTGGTTTCATTATTTTCCAGAACTGTATGTGACATGAGTGCCACTTTTGAAATTAAAAGTCCTTTTATTTGTCATCTTTCCTCCAAAAAAATCCTTGATCAAAAAAACTTAAAAACCATGCTTTACAGTGATTTGTGGCCTTGGTGTCCTGGCTTTTGGCCTTTGTGCCCTCAAAAAAGTGACAACACAAAAGGCCAAGTGCCACTTGCCCATAGAATGATGAAATTCCAGGCCTGGTGCATACATGCATGAATACTGCAATGTTGTACCTTGCTGGTGATAAAGAAGCAGCCTTCCTTTGTCCAACACCAGGGTGAGACTGTGATCCCTCCGCCCTTCCGCATGGAACAGCGTCCCAGAATTCTTCAGTGTTTTAAACTTGAGGGAAATGATCTCCATGGCCGCCTGGCTGGACCGCACACGCAGCCTGTAGACCAGGCTGCTGCTTCCATCAAAGTTTGCCACATCAGAAGCTACAGAACAACACAGAGAAGGCGACATTCAATTTGTAAAAAACCTCTATAAACAATAGACCACATTTTCTAGACCATGACACTAATTTAATTGTGTGAATACCATTGATTTTCCCCGCTTATTCCTCTGCGAATGAACAGTTTCCAATGAGCCAGAAAACGTTTGATTCCTCAGTGAACAAACAGGCTTAGTAAACATATGGTCTGTCTGCTAATGAATACAGAGCAGCACACATACCTTAAAAATAACATATAGGTGTTATTTATATAATCAGCTCACAGCTCCAATTCAAATGTGATATATTAAAAGTGTTAAAAAAGAGAAGTAACTGCAACACCACCACACTTTGCAATAAAAGGTGAAGCAAAAGTGACAGTGACAGTATTGTGTCCCTCAGGCCTATATCTGTAGCTGATAAAACCAAATATAAGCTGGTACAGGATAATGAGAAAAATATCATGTTTGAATAAAGTAGGTGTGTCCAAACTATGGCCCGCGGGCCAACTGCGGCCCACACAAGAAGCTCGAGCTCAACTCTGTTGAACTTCTCAATTTCAACACTAGTTGGAGCCAGTCACAGAAACGGTGCTACTCCGCTAAACAAAATTAAGCAAAGAAAAACTTTTACAGCGAGTCACCAGAAATAGCAGCACTGAAAAAATGAAAAATAGCACGTGAGTGTAGAAGATTTCAAACACGGTGGGAAATCAGGACATCAACGGAAAATGTGTCAGTTTGATTTGCAATGAAGATGTTGCTGTGATGAGTAAAATGTCCGTCGGCTCTATGAGACCAAGCATCACAGCCTACAGCCTACGACACCTCAGCCTACAAAAGTATAAACTAGGATTAATTTATGAAGATTTAACTGATGAATGCTTTTAAAACTGTATTTTAAAAAGTTCTTGACTTTCTCATCTTGCCAATCATTATTTATCACTGACCTTTACACCTTCATCTGAGCAGACATCTTGTTGTTTTTGAAGTGCATGAGCTAAACAACACTTACTATATCGACATCCATATATTTCCATTCTCAGTCCAATCCGCCCGGTGGGGTTCCAGTCCAGAGGGATGAGGCGGAGGTAGCGAGCTATTACCGGCTGTTCAAGTTTGTACTGGACCACGGTGTCAGCGTTACTGTTACCTGGAAAAGCCTGGAACAACAGGGCAACACATTAGCTCACCTCATTTTTACTTCCAAGTGATGCACTGGATGCTGCAAGTAAAAGATTCACAGCTCTGAGAGCAAACTTTGTAATTGTTTGTCATAAATAGATCCTCCGGCAAGGACAATGGATCCCTTTTTCACACTTTGATGCTCATAATCAGGCTACCTACCAAGAGAATGTATTGAATTTCGAAGTTTCATGGCCAAGCTAGAGAAGTTACAACCTTTGAAAGTAAAAAAAAAAAAAAAATGCTACATTGCATTTTTAATCAAAGTATCTTCAATTGAAGCACTAGTCCCAGTTGGAGTTCTCTCACCAACCCCTGTGATCCTGAAAGTTCTTTCTACATGTTCAAGCTGTAAGCTCACAGACGCCATTGATTTCAACTGCTGATGATGTCCCTCCTTCTCTCTATCCAGTGATCAATAACTCTGGGACTTATTCTGTCTCCGTACCGAAAGACTAATGGCTTCTATTTTTTCCCCCAATCAGCTGCCGGTGGGAATCCGGGGGGATTCTCTGGTTGACATCCAAACACATGAGCTGCATTTCGTGCATATGTGTAGATGTGCTCAAGTGCATGTGTTGTCCTCCCTACTTGAGAATCACGGGTGGTATTGCATGCATGCGTTTGTGTTCACTGAGTGTGCAATGATGTGGCTACGTGACTAAAATTTGCTTCCCTGGCAATTGTGATCTTAGTGCCGTCTTCGGTGCTTTGAGAAGGGCTAAGCCGGACAGGCAGTGGAGTGTTAAGCTCAACAAATGGCTTCGTTTCCTGCTGAGGAGAGAGCGGCATCTCATTTACTTGTGGAGCATCATTTGCAGTATGAGTAGCCTCTGACAAGCCTTCAGTCACGGAGGCTGAGAGAAAATAGGTCCCTTTAAGTTCTCATCCTCCAGATTTTCAAGAAATTAATTCTATATTAGCCAGTAGTGGCAGAATCCACCATTTCCGCAGTGGATTCAGATGAAGATGGAAAATACAGCACAGGGAAATGATGCATAGAGGTAATCTACTGCATATAACAGTATCCTGTATTAAGTTACAGAACAGCCTACTGCTGCTGCCTCACATTCACTGTTCAACTGGCGAAAACCAGCTTTTATCAGAATCAGGTTATTACCAAGTAGGTTTTCACAATCAAGAACTTTGCCTTGGTGTTGTGTTGCATAAAAGCCCAAATGCACTGAAAGAGATAATTGGCACGCCTCATTTGACACACTTCATTTGTTGCTTCTATGGTGCACTGCAGGCATCAGATTTGAAACACCAACATCACAGAGCCAACAGAGTCATCTTGTTGCGGTTGTATTTACCGCAGCATTAGTTGAATGAGATCAATGAATGAAAGGGAGAGGGAAGCGTTTCCAGATTAAATCATCTGTTAAGTTGTTTGAAGGTTATTCATGCTTTAGAATATAACCGCCATGAAACAATCAGGAAATAACATTTGATTTCTCCCATTCACAGCTTTTTAAACTCTCCGTTTTCATTCACTCTATTTTTTCAGCTGCAGAAAAAAAATGCTTTGGTTGCCATGTCCTCATTTAAGGCTCCAAAATTCAAGCAATTTTATATGAATATAAGGCTTAATGTCTGTGGTTGAGATAGAAAATCTGTGTCACAGGGCGTCCTCATTGATGAGACCAGCTGCAGAAAGGAAGAAACTGTTCTTGGTGGAGTAATTGTGAAGCAGTCATGGAAAACGCAGTGTTTGTGTCGCAGTGAATACTGCTGATGGCCATCCATTAAAAATCTATTCAATTTTAAACATAGCAGGAAGTAATGGAACATGGAAGCAGCCACAGTGAGCTGTTAGGTGTAAATGAAGACTCCAGCTCCTCAGCAACGTGTGAAAGTTATAGGTGTGACATCACAACTTCACAGATGTCCTGACAGGTTGCCTTAAGGCATAGTTAATGATTAAGTACATTTATCTTTGGATTGAGCATCTTGAAACATGGGACCTACTAGATTTCATGTAACACATAGACCTGTCCTATAAACTCTGATCTAAGAAGTCATTGAGGAGCTGATGGTTCCAGTTGTTTTTGGAGTCAAATGTGCTAGTTAGACACACTAAGCTAACCTGACTAATATATGGAGCTTTCATAACACTCTTGAAAGCTAATCTGGGTTTATCACCTTTTACAATGAGTGTCAAATCCAAATTTTAAGCTGCAAGAAGTCTTACCCTGTTCCCTCTCTTTTTTAGCAAGTTTCAATCCCTCACCATGAGAAAATCATAACCTGTCAAACCTGAATCAAAAGCTGTTCTCCCGGCTGCTGTTGCTGTGGAAAGTCACGTACCGTCTTACATAAAGGATGGGAAAGATGCTCGTCTCTGTGTCTGATTCGTATCTAATGTTGTTCAATCAACAGAGGCTTCCTGTCATTTTGAAATATAGCACTGAATTTTGCTTAGTGGTGAGCAGCCATTCTGCAGTCTGTCTGTGCTTTTTAACAGGGGAGCGGCAGAGGATCATTTACGGCAATATTACACTTCAGTCATTGGTTTCTATATGAAAATCTAGCACTTATTATGATCTTGAAGTTGTCTCAAATCAATTGATAATAGAGCTGGGTGGTGTACCATTTCATACCAAATACCGTTTGAGGGCAATTGGCAGGAACGTCACACTGTGGGACATTGTTTGAGAAGGAGACTTTTTTGCAGCAGAACCATACAAACTGCATGTGGTTACATGTGACCAACATGGACAGAGAAAATGTTGGCTAAGGTTGTAGCCGCAGGAGGTGACACGAGCAATTATTCTCAAAATTATTAGAAAAAGGGGTCAACACAAACACCACAAAAGTCATGCATGAAAAAAAATCCCGTCAAAAAGCATGGCACAGACATAATTTTAAAAAGTATGGTGATATTAACTTTTAGCAATACTATCTAGTTCTAATTGACACCATGCAAGAGCCAATCGAAGCACAGGGTTGAGAGATAGACCATTCAAATCTGCCAGGGCTTTCAAATGACATGACATGTGGGAACAGAGCTACTGACAAATGAATTTTTCACAAATAATACTAAAAAAGGGGGTGGGAACATGGCTGAGGATTAGTAAAAAAAACAATGGAAAATAATTATTTGCACAGTGAAAAAGAAACTGGGGAATATATGTTGATAAGAAGTGCTACAGGGTTACTCTATTCTACTGTGAATTTCAGGGACTACTTTATCCATGAGTGTTATTGCACTACAGAATTTTTAAGTCCACTGCATGATTTCAGGCGTCTTTCCTGATGAGTTCTTGTTCACATTTACATTTTGAGGCTTTGAGATGATACTCTTATCAAGACCGGCTCACAAAATCACTGAGCTCACAGCGACTTGTTCTGAGATTGCTGATAGACACCTTCACGGTAGCATAATCAAAGCTGTGACTTTTTGTACACCAGGGCGGTGATCTGCCTCCTGCCTGCAGAGGTTAAACTGTCTAACAGCAGCCCCATGCAGTAGACAGAGCCCTGCCCAGGTTCTTTTCATTATTCTATCCATTATTAATAGAGAGTGAAAGGCTCATGCTGGGCAGGTTTTACACTGCAGGCAAGTCAGGCAAGATTTTTAGTTTATTTGTAAAGCACCTTTCAACAATGAGGCAATTCTGAGTACTTTACATGAAACATAAAAGCCATTAGACAAAGCAACATGAATCCATAAAAAACACATTTAAACAGATATTAGAAAGACTGAAGATTTAAAAAAAAAAAAAAGCTACAACAGAGGCATATAAAATAGAAGAGGAAAAGTTGCAGCAGACCTGCAGTTTTCAAGGTTTTCTTTGTTTCAGATATGTGGAGCATAAAATCTGAAGGCTGCCTTTTTCGATTTTTAGTTTTAACTTTGGGAACAGAAATAAGACAACCTGTCCCAGACAACCTGAAAGGTCTGAAAGATTCAAAATATAACAGCTGATCAGAAATGTATTTTAGTCCTATAACCTATTCCTATTTTTGAAGCAAAAGCAGTATTTTAAATCCAGTTCTTTGACAGACAGGAGCTGGAGTGATGTGATACATTATTTTTTTTTTTTGGTTTGGGTGAGGATTTGAGCTGCAGAGTTCTGAATCGGTTGCAGCTGTCTGACTTTTATAGAGAGACCTATATAGACACTGTTACAATAGTCGAGTCTGCTGAAGATAAATGTGTGAACGTGAAATGTTTTTCCAAAACCTGCTGAGACATACATCCTTTATTTCTTGATATATTCTTAGTAGGCTGACTTTGTAATTGTCTTAATATGGCTATTACAATTCAGGTCTGAGTCTAGAACTACGATAAGATTTCCGGCTTGGTTTGTGGGTTTTAGCACCACTGATTGAAGCTGAGCGCTGACTTCTAATCGCTCTTCTTTGGCTCTGAAAATGACCTTCAGTTTAATCTCTGTTTAATTAAGGAATGTTCCGGCATATCCAATTGTTGAGCTGGTCAATGCTTGTATTGGACTGGTCACAAATTTTGCTCCACAAAACCACAGTCTTAATGGTACAATGTAGAATGGTAGGATGAACAGAAGAGGCTCCAGAATGGAGCCGTGGGGAAATCACAGGTCATTTTTAAGCTTTAAGTTGGGCCAGTTATGTGTTGTACTAGGAGCAGCATCAGTCTTTAGTGTGGTTGAGATCATCAAACCAATTTAATTTAGCACCAAGATGTCATGAAAAGGAACCCTGTTTTCCAATAGCCTTTAACACTTATGTGCATTTTAGTGCAATTACCCCTAAACTGTCTTCCTGCCAGTGCTGTCTCCAGTTGTGGCCTGTGTCGCTGAACATCAACAGGTAGGCCGTTAGCCAATCAGAGCTGCCGTAGCGTCCCTGTGTAGCAACAGCTGTGACTTGGGTCCTCTTCCCCAGGTCCACCTCCAACCACTGGTATCTGTCTGAGATGAGAGGAGACCAACCTCCAGCTCCTGCAAAGGATAAAGAGAATCAACTTTCATTTCATATAACACATAGATATGTGTGTCTATATGTGTGTGTGTGTGTGTTTTCGTGTGTAATGGAGAGATACAGATGCCGACAGAGGTGACAGAAGACAGAGAGCCTCAAGAGACAAACTGTTTGAGTGAAATGTGATTTATTGCATTTTAATCTACTTGAAATGAAACTTTATATCTGTGAATTTATAGTCCGACGGAGCTGCTCTGTGTTACGATTTAAAGCCAGCAAATAATAAATCTCACAGTTTGGATGGGAATGCAAACGGCTTGTTTGTATGTTTGAGTAATGTGTTTAGTGGGGAGCTGCATATGATAGGAATGCCAAAGAGAAGGTTTCAGGAACAGGGAAGGTAAAGCATCTAATGCTTAGGAAGCTCTGCTTTTAAGTTGAAATGTTGCAGAATAAAATATAAATATTTTTATATTGGCTCTGGTTCTGATTCAAGTCTTATTATTCATTCACACGGTTGAATGTATAGTCTATGATTCTGATCCAGTACACGTTTTGTCAAATTCACCAAACATCCGCATGCTGTCTGTTGTGGAAGTATATATCTGAGTCACAAACACTTGAAGGAAATGGATCAGACTGTGCTCCACATACAATATTATTATTATTATATTATATGAATTTGATGACCTGATGATCTGCTTCAGTTTATATGGGACCACCAAGATTACACAATGACAGTATGTTGAATATGCCTTTAAATCATTTGATAGCCTTTTCATAAAGCATTTCTGCATTAATATGATCTAAACTATAGAGCTGAAGCTTTTGTCTGTTCAACAGTAATTTTCAGAGCTGATGTCCATTCAATGTTCTTCAAGGAAACCTGTTGCAACAGGTCCCACCAGGACCTAAATAGGATGAAATGCAAATACTCCAGTACAGTGTGACACTTCAGTTCAATTTAAAATGTTTGTAACCATATTGTTCCACATTTCTGGGATAAACTTATTGGAGGTGAAGCAAGAAACTAGAATGACTCAACACTGGCAAAACATTAAGGTCTTGCTTTGCTAACATTTGCCTACTACTTAACATCTTTTTTCCTCCATATTATGATGGTACAAGGCAAACACATGGGGTGAAAAAATCAGCCTTTAAGCTCCATCAGCAGATACAGTAAATAACTCTTTATATTAAATGTATAAAGCTACATGATCAAGGACAGGAATGAGTGGTGGTGTCAGATCACAAAGCTATCCAGTAATAATAATAGAAAAGTTTTAAATAATAAAATAATATGTTTAAATTAAGAATAGGAGGAGATAACATTCAATCAAAACTGTCTGTTATAAAATATAGTTATGTTTCTGCAGAAGTATAGTGAAAAAAGATCATATATGTTGCATCATAGTACTTTAGAGGATTACACTATATTTTACTTAAACAAGGACCTGGTTCTGAAAAAGCCTGAATGACCTAAGGTGCACCAAAATTCATTATAGAAGAAGTGGTAAAGAAAGTTGAATAAATTAAACTGTTACTGATGCAAAAAGCATTAATGAACTAGCAATTCTACTTAATTTTCACATTTTGCTTAAAATATTCTACATAAACATTTATACATTTCTGGATTCATGCATATAAACAATGATAATAAGCTCCAGTTATACATTATTTTCTTGCTCTTCAGTAACTGTAGTTAAATTATGTCACTTATCTATTTTTTTTAATAATCACCACTCAGTGTTCAGCATTAAATATAGGAAACCAGGTAGAAATACCAATTCTACTGATTTTACACTGTCTGAATGTCCTGTGTCGTTACCATGGACATGTGTGTTTCAATTAGAAAATGATCAACCTATTGCAGAAAAGGTCAGAGAAAGAAAAGACAGTTGTGTCATTTGTGTCATGCAATTGGAAAAGAGAGAGCAGGAGGAAGTAGTAAGAAAGAGAGTTCAGCCTTAGTACAATAACTTTTGTTAGATATTGGCAAAACCCATCCAGCTGCAATTTCATTTCTACTTTGTATATATATATATCTTATATATGTATATATATGTGTATGAGAGAGAGAGAGAAAGAGGGGGGACAGGAAGACAAGGGAGAGCTATGGCAAAACCTGATTATGAAGAAACATTGGAGGTGATGGAAAAGGCAGCTACAAGATAACGACACCTTGAATACTGAGAAGGGTGTGTGTGTGTGTGTGTGTGTGTAATTGTGAGTGTGCACGTTAAACAAAAGTGCTGAGTCAGGCCAAAACGAATGCGTTCAGGCTCTTATAGCAGATGGAGGGATTTCTCCCTCAAAGAACACACACAAACACACACACACAGATAAAACGGCCAGCTTAAGGAGCACTTCAGATTGCGTTGCCAAGGTGATTTCACGCTGATGCATGGCCAATACAAATCAATATCACAACCCTTCAGACACAGTGGACACATACCTGTTCCCTATTATCAATCGAACTACATCTATTATAAAGCTACTCAGTAGCTTAGTCATCTGATCCCCACACACACATGAATATCCCATGCACCTATCACTGTATTACTGTAGCAGCTCATTCATCCAGCTCCTTATTATAGTGCTTGAACTCACCATTTCCTTCCTGATGTGTTTTGTGACTATAAAGTTTTCAGCTTTTTATTCTTCAAAATCATCTCTCAGGCTGCAATGAAGGATTATTTTCATTATTGATTTATCAGCTGATTATGTTTACAAGTAGTTTCTGTCTAAAAAACATACAAAAAAAGTTACCCAGTTACCCAGACACCTTCAACTGTCTTGTCTTGTTTGGTCGAACTAACACTCAAGCATTGAAGTCTGACGTACCATGTTATTTTGGTCACTACACATATTGTAGGTGATACAGGATATTTAAAGAAGATATAAGGTGAGGAGTGAGTCTATAGAACTTAATAAATGTGATCTAATAATAATAATAATAGATATGATGTAATCTTGACCAACATCTAGATGTATTCATCCTGCAAAATATCTCAAATTGCAGTTGCCATGTTGCTTTAAAAATTATGGCTAGAGTTTGGGACTTACATAAATGTTATAAAACAAACAAAAATCTGGTTAATGGATTAGAAACAGATGTGACATCTCAAGGGTTGATGTGCTGATTGATTCTGAGGTCATATTCTGTTCTCTAGCTTCAGTGCTTTTTCCTCCTCCAGCTGTTTCCATGCTCGTTAGGGTAGCAGCTATGCCCCGACAGGCTATCTGCAGCAACAGGAGTTTTCCCGGTGGCCTGGCCTGCTAATTGGCCTGCAGGGCAGGCTGCAGCTTGAAGAAAAACTTTTTTTTTTTTTGTAAGTGTTGTGAACATAGCACACATTGACAAATACCCCTGTGTGATCGATAGAAAGACAAATTTCTATTGGCTGCTCCATTGTGGGCAATAGAAATGAGGCAGCAAGCCAGGCATGAAAAACCAACACTCCATGGTAACACATTCAATGGCAACTCTTCACAAGAACTCTGTTGTAGTTTTCACTCACAAGTGTACCCATTACTGGTGCTTAAAGATGGATGGAAAAAAAGGAAAGATGGAGCAGAGAGGTAGAAAGACAAAGGGAAAAAAAAGGCCCTTGCAGGAGATGCCGCTAAATGTCTTTTGTTTTTTTAACATGGGACCAGAGGCAACACGGTGGAGCAGGGGTTAGCACTGATGCATCACTGCAAGAAGATTGCAAGACCTCCTTGGTCCTGGGTCTGGGACCTTTCTGTGTGGAGTTTGCATGTTCTCCCTGTGTCTGTGTGGGTTTTCACCAGGTTCTCCGGCTTCCTCCCACAGTCCAAAAACATGCTGAGGTTAATTGGAGGTGCTAAATTACCCATAGGTGTGAGTGAATGGTGTGTGTGCCCCATGATAGGCTGGTGACCATCTGGGGTATATCCCTGCCTCTTGCCTATAATGTGCTGGGATTGGCTCCAGCAGACCCCTATAACCTTAATGAGGAATAAGCTGGTAGAAGATGAATGAATGAACCCCACCACCAGATGTCAAGAGTTAAAAAGAAAAAAAAATGATAGCTAATGTTACCAATACTATGTCATCATGAACTGCTAAAAGCCAAATTTACAATGAATTAAAGGGAGAACGTACTCATTGGTTCGAATGATCCATTGGTCTTTGTTTTGAGTAGCCACTAATTCTACAAAGTCTTTACAACAACTGCATGAGGCTACATTTTGCAGTATATTTCCAGGTTTGAATGATTTTACCAGTCTGGTCCTGGCAGCATCTAAAGGCCAGAGCTAATAAGTATCCCAGTACCAGACAAGAACAATGACAGCACAACAGAGGAGAGCAGACACTCTGACCTTTACTCATTACGCCTGGATTGGAAAAGAAAGTAAAGTGACGAACAGAAACAAGGAGAGGCAGTGACAGAGTGAGATAGCTCGACATCTCAGCAGGGAGGTAGACACTTTTGCTCATCAAAAACTAGAGAAGAAAGCAGAAGGAATCCAAATTAAAATCAAAAGTGGAAACATGGACATCTATATGGTACAACTATAGACAAGATCCATTATATTACACTTTGTTTGTTAACTAACTGACTTCTGTCCTTTCAGATCCAGTAAATCTTCTGTTTTCTCACCTTTACTGCTTGTATGGCACCAAAGCACTCAAGAAGGTAATTGAGTTTTAAAGGAGGTCATAAGCATTGCATTGCCGCTCTGCTGGACATTCAAATTAGCACGTTACCACAATGAATCAGCCAACAAGGAGACTTTGACTTTTGGGGTCAACCACATCAGAAAACTGACTTTAGGAGTAGAGGATGAAGAAGGTGGTTGGAGGTTGGAGAAATGGGCTGGAAGGTATTCAATCCAGTGAAAACTGTGTGATTAATGCCACAGGATCTTGAGAAAGACTAACATATATTTTTTAATAAAAGCAAAGGTTCTATTTTAATATATAATGGTGTCTACTTAACCTTTTATTTTCCTACAGAAAATATCATAAAATTGACCCTAACTATATGTTAACAAAACAGATTCTGACTAAATATTACAGCTTCTGGTAGATTTTGTCTTAAAAGATACTTTTAAATCTGTATCACAAGGTATTAAGGTTTGATACTCATCCTTATAAATATAGTTAAATAAATATTTCCTGTTTTGAATTATGGAAAACATTCTCTCTCTACACAAATTTGGAGTGACCTCTTTTCCGAGGATGTGAAGGTGTGGCTGAAGGGAGACCACACAGCTTAAGGTCAACTTCAGTTTCCCAGAGGAGCAATTCATTTTACAGCCAGAAGAAAATAAGAACAGTAATACACAAGGAAACACACAATGCAAATGCACATACAGGCCATAATATTACATGATGCTATCTATGAGGCCAATAGGAGCAGGAATAAATGAGTTTTTCCACCTCAGTAGGGTATCGCAGCCAATAACATGGCAGCAGCTTATATTCACTGAACAGGGGGTGAGTCTGGTCACCAAGTTTATACTGAGCTTTCTTTGTGTATCTGCTTCTTAAAAAGGACTGAGAGCTCATTCATGCTTTTACCTGCAATTTTGGAACATTTCCTCGCAATCAATCCTAGTCTGGTCTTGTTCTGTAGAGTTAAAGACCTAAACCAGCAAATATCACGGTTGTTTAACAGAGAGATTTAAAAGATAGACCTGGCCAAATTGTTGTATTGGATAGCGCTTTATTGTTAAAATGTTTTCTTATAGAGGTTATTGAGACAAATGTTTTTTTCTGCTAAAAGGTCAATCCTTTCCTAATCTACTGAGGGTACATAAAGAATTCTAATGTCCATGTTTCATTTGCCCAAGTTTTCCAACAAGTCAGTTTCATTCCAGTGGTTCATGGTTTTGCTATGTGCCATGAAAAACTGTAACATAGCTCACTCAGCTAACTGATTTTTTTTAAATGATTATACAATGGCTACCTCACCAGACTAAATAACTGAGTGTAGTAATTCTGAAACACACACTGACACTATTGACAAATGGAGCAACCTTCAAGACAGAAAAATGACTCAGAGGTGCCAAAAACTGCAGTTTCGCGAACGGCTACTTGAGACCGGCTCTAAAAGTGAGTCAATCCCCATACACCCCCATGTTAAAATAACAGAATTTGCATCAGAAATAGATTTATTTACAGTCTGCAACAAAAAAGGTGTCCTCTATAAAAATCGACTTATTAACTTTATTAAGGTTTAAAGTTACACATTATTAAAGGGTTGAAAGGTGTAGCCACTAAGTGATTGGTGCTCGCTGTCTGCTAAGTGCAGCTCCTGCTCAGCTCCACACTCTTGTCCAAATATGTTCACTATTTGACAGTTCACTAATGTACACTGACTAAAAAAAAGAAGAAAAAAAAAGATGGCAACCACCACAATGAGGCTTTGAAACATGACGTCACATAAGCTAGATCCACTATTTATACAGTCTGATCTTGACTGGATGATGTTACAGATGTAACTTGATTAACATATATAAGTCTTAACTTTTTAAAACTTTAATGGTACAACCCTATTTAATATTTAAACTGGTCCCTCCTGGAATGACAGAACCATCTCTACACAGAAAATCAGCCTCAGTCGTGGTCTCTCTTAATAAGACATTACAGAACAACATCCAAAATATTATTTCTATCTGTTCTTTAACTGAACTGTAATCACCTTCACCATATAGGAAAAGGAAATGGGCAAAAACACTTGTCAGGGCAATGCTTCACTGGAATAAATGCCGTGCTTGGTTAGCAGTAAAGCTGTTGTTATTTTCTGAAAGAAATATAAAGATACTAAAATGGATAGGAAGAAAAAGCAAGACAGTTCTGTGAAAACGCATGCAATAAAGGGACAACAAATCACCAGGAATTTCAAAGAGAAGCAGTGAGATAATGTCACAGAGCTGAGCAGATACAGAGACACAGGCAGAATTCCCTGGTCAAGAAGAGTAAATGCATCTGTGTGGGTTAGAAATAAAAAAAGAGGTTTAGGCAGGTTTTAATTGGAGAGTCACTGAGTTGAAGTAGACTTTTGGTAAAGCTGAAGGTGTTTTTTCTGACAGCCTGAGGGGTATTATGCAGCTGTGACTCAGCACCAGAACAAACAACCAGCCATATTAACATTTTGAAGACTGGCAAAAACAAAATAGGTAACAAGTCCAAAATGGAGGTCGATAAAGAGATCTTAGCCAATTGCAGCTGAGCAAAAAGAGGACTAGCCCCTGGAGACCTTTGCATGGGGAGTTGGCAACAGGTGGACTATGAAGAAAGAGGTTTGCTAAGTAATGGGAATCAGTACAGCAGGGATTTTATCAAGGAGTCATTGGAACGAAATTCAGAAGCATCAACAGTGTTCAAGTATAAGTGTGTTTGACAAAGCTAATAGTGATGTGACAGAAAAACAAGCCATCATAGCTTAATGACAAAATTGAGTCGCAAATTAGTTGTTTGGGCATTTTCTTGTTTACCACCTCCGTGGTGCTTAGGCAACCAATCCTGTCTCCTTGAATTTACATTCATTTACTACAAATTTGGTTTGCCTGTTAATTGTTGAGGACAACATTGCTTGCCAGAATTACATTCGTTGGAAATGTGTTTTCATAAAGAGGTTTAGACCGCCCTGAGACAAATTGTAGCTTCACCCTGCAGAAAACTGATGGTTTCTGATATTTGCATGCTGAGTCTCACATGTAGTTAAGGTGACAAAGGTAGTTTAGGCGACAAAAACGCCTATGTTAGGATTAGGAAAATATTGTGGTTTAGGGGAATGTAAAGTAAACATGTCTTGTGCTAGAATCACTGTACTGTATCTAGCAATAATTTCCAAAAAGACCAGCACCAGTGCATATAGAGAGTCTGTATTTAGAGATTGAGACCATAATTACTAATTAATTACTTTAAAAAATATTAAATTGCTTTTCCAATGAGAGCTTGTTGGAACCAGGAATTTCTTGGACTCAGCCATCTAGCAACGTACTTCTGCAATGACTTTAATTTCCATTGCGTTGTGGATCCTTGGGTGAGAGGCTTTTGGCTGCATTTCTTTAATGAATCAGGTCAAATTTACCAATATAATTACACTCATGGAGAGAGACAACCTCTGATTTACACAATTTAAGTGGAGGAGCTGTGTTTAAGAGCAGTGTTAAATGGCCACCTGGAAAGGGGCACAATCACAGAAAGATCTATATCTGATTCTGTATTTGCTGTATTACTCCACCCACATACTTAATTTCAACCTACAGCCCTCTGCTAATGTTTAAATACCATTTTCAAATCTAAATTAGTACTTCCAGAAAATGATTACTGAGGATTTATTGAGTGTTCAGAGTCTATTTCAAAAATAATTAAATCTGATTTAATGTGCAATTATCAGTATGGCCCTCTGAAAAACAGGGACCGTTTAGATGTTAAATACTTCCATTAACATTTGCCTATAAATGTTAAATGCTGTAATTAACATTTGGCTATAAGATGGATTGAAGTTATCTCAATGTTTTCAGGGCTGAGGAAAAATGACCATTACAAGCTGACCGCAGTCCACAAGGAGTACGGCAGCAAGAAGGCAGGGCAGGATATGACAAGAAGGGTGAAAATATAGGATGAATAAATAATGAAAGAAAATGAGGGATAAGAGGTGAGATAAGAGGGAAGTGCAAAGGGATAAACTGGGAGAAGAGGAAAGAAAGGTTAGTGAAAGATTTTGGAGGGTTTAAGAACAAATGAGCAAAAAGAGGGGATATAAATGGGAGGAGTTAAACATCTGACAACTTTCTAAAAGAGGCATTCACATCCAAGCAGCGGACTATTAAAGCTCTTCGTCCTCTCTTGATGTCAGAATCGGTGCTATCAAACCGCCAGTGTGATTGGTGTAAAATGTAACACTCACTCCATTTCACACAGGCCACTACAGACTTCAACCACTTATCTCTGCTGACAGAAATGACATTCATGAATCCAACTCACCAGGATAAGTCTGATCATCCTTGAGTAGAGGTGACAGCGCTTGTCACTTAGGTTTTATTCGGCTCCATAACAACAACATGTTCAGTCTCCTATGTGTTTTAATGAATTGACTTTTTAAAATTCTCATTCTCAACAACATAACCTTTCTGCACCATAAACTCCAATGAAAATGTACTGTGATAATTTATCTGCTTACATTAGCCCAGTGGCTTATAGTGCAGACTGAATTCATATTAGCAGATGGGTCTATATTAGCAGCCTTTTCTTATTCTATTCAGACAGTTGCTTTTGATTGAATATGAGCTCTTAAGCTACGTTCGGACTGCAGGGCCTAATGCACAATACACATGTATATATATCAATGCAGTGAGCATGCTCAGTATTTACAGAAGTAAACATGGACATCAGTGGTGAGTATCTGGTGATTTTAAAGTTGCGGACCCAGCAGAGCCAGCACATGTACAACAGATTTGTTTTATGGAGGAGATGACGGAAAAAAAAGAGAAAGGTGTTTGGCCAAGGTCGGTGGTTTCTTCTCACTTCCGCCTACTTCAGTGCAGAATAATAACATTTTTCATCTTCATCATTTTCATTAAAAGATCAGATACAGGTCGCATAGGGGCAAAAAATAAAAGCGGATTTGAGTCACTTCAGGCTGCAGTCTGAACTTCATCTTAGGAAACTGTTGCTTAACTTTATTGTGCATGGTATCATTTGGTACAAAAATCCACTTCTTCACAGTACTCCTCTCCAACAGTATAATTTACATTCAAAATGGTTTTCTCTTGTTTGTTATCATCTGCATGATGAAAACGACATCAGCCAAGGATGGACTTCGGAGTGGGGTGCAAAAGCTTTCACTTGGGGGCATCTATGGTGGCCCACTGTGCAAGACAACATGATAAAGGTCCCCTAGGGTGCCCTTCCAATAGAAAAAATGTGGCAAATACCCTCTAGGGTGCCCTTACACTGGACAAAACATGATACAAGTGCGCTAATAGGTGCATTAGAGAAAATACATCACGACTTTCTGCTCACTGGTGACTTTTTTTCTCTTCTATCCATTATACATGAGTTTGAAGCCATGAGCTTTGAGCTCAAGCCTCTTTTACCAATCACATTAGAGATCCCCTATGTCCCGATCACCAGCCTTGTGGATTTCAAGTGAAGTAGATGACTGTCACCCCAACCTAGAAATATAAAGAGCACATTTTGTCTATCCATTGTAAATCCACAACCCTGAAAATGAAGGCTGGCTGCTGATGCCTAAATGGGCATTGACTAGCTACCATGTGGGAAAAATCCTTTCCATGCCAGCTCCATTAGAGGCTGATTCGCCAAGATGGGACTGTCTGGCAGTAGTGAGGCCTGAAGGCCAAGGAGGCATATGAAAGTTCTGCAACCTCCCAGCTGCCCATTTGGCCTCCAAAAGAGAAGGAACGCGTCTGTTGTCCTGAGAAAATCAGAAGCACAGAAGGATGCATTTCTGCTGTTCCTCCGGAAAGTACCATTTTTATTTGACATTTTTCAAATATTTTCTGGTTACCAAGAAAAGGTGAAATCTATCCTGACTAAATTCATATTGCCAAAAGACAACCATATGCTTGCAAGGTGGTGGAACAGGTCCAGCCGGGTGATTGTCTTTACGTCTCAGTGGTGCCTCCAGAGCCAAGATGTGAGGACAACCCGTTTCTCTCATTAATGTCCTGCAATGTGTTCACAGGCAAACAAAAATGTACAACCTTTATAATAAAGCTTTCTCAGAAAGTAACATTCTGCTGGCCGATCTTCAATTTGTTACAGTGAAGGTGTAAAGGAAAAAAAAAGGAACCACCGATTCCCCAATGTGTTCTGCTCTGGCAACACAGCCAGCCACTAAGCTCTGCAAACCTATCCCTCCAAAAAGCTCTAAAACAATGATAGCCCTTCACAAAGCACCACATCAGCATCCAGAGAGCTCCCACTTGAATTTTTATTGTGGTTAGTGAATCACAAACTCAGATTTATACCCCTATTGAGAGGAGGTGGCCCTGTGGAGAGGTTTTGATATAGTAGTGTAATATAACTCCAATGCATATCTATATACAATATATATAGTTGCCACTGGGCATGTTGAAAATGTGGGTGGGACAATCTAACAGGGGTCTTGTGGTCACACAGAGTGTAGATGTTATTTCCTGTATTCTGCTGTATTTTAATAGGGGGTTTGACAATTGTATCTGTCTGTTAGTATGAGGAAAATATGGGTCCATCTATTTATGCTTACATGCAGTCGTAATTTCTGTTCAATGCATTTCTTTAATGTCATCAATTCAATGAGTAAAATGGAAAAGACAACTGTAGTCAAAGTGCTCCTATGGTTTCTACAATAAACTGCATTCACTGCAATCATTTCTGCTGCTATCCTATCTACCTACTTACTTGCTTCTCCCCAGCCACAAAGGTATCTTTGTGAATCCACCTGAGCCTTTGTCTTTGATGTTTTCTGTTCTGTGTCCTGTAGAGAGGCAAAGACTCTCTCCTGACCTCCACTAAGGGGAGAATGCACCACTGCAGCCCACAGAACAGAACACATCATTGAGAATAGAGGTATATATTCGAGGGGCATTGTGTTTGCTATAGTTCAGCTGTCTTTTCCTGACATTTCTCTAGCCTGAAGTTGCTTCTTGACTATTGATGTCAACAAGTGTATATGGTTCAAAGAGGCACAAGGTAGAACTTTTTAAAGGATAGCCTGCACCGAAAACCCCTCACTACGCTTTGAAAAGAAACTGCGGAAAATAGAAAAGGTCATGCCTGTACCAGTAAAGGATATGGAAGACAGTTACTGTTAATCTTGAAGATGGCCTTGGGGCCAAAACGTCATCTAAATTAAAAAAAGAAAGAAAGAAAGAAAGAAAAAGAAAACAGCAGTGTTTTCTTACTACCACAGAGCTTGAGCTAACAGGAACCTCCTTTCCCATCGATCATCTAAAATCAATTCAATAGACAGATGGTCAGTGTTGGCATGCAATATAGCAAACCCCTCGTTTCTACACATTCACAGCAGCTTTACACGGAACTCCTCTCTAGAGAGTGAAAATGGGAGGTTTGCATTGTTTTTAAAAGTAGATCACAGAGGAAAAAAAATCAGGCTTTTGATTCACATAAAATATATGGACCTGTATGTATGACCAATTCATTGTTGGATTGGCTTTGCAAATATTTGTTGACGATAAAAATATAAAAAGCATGCAAGCCATACCACTTGAGTCATTGAAGTTGTTGAAGACATTGAAGTGTTTGACAGAGATGTTCCACACAAGTTCTCAAGAGACAGGAACCATACAAATACAGTCATGGATTCCCTAAATAAATATTTTTGCACTGCTCAGTTTAATCTAAAATTATGGCAGCAACTTAGAAATGCTCCACCCATGCAAATCAATAACTTAAATCTGTCATGTTTATCCAGACATAATTATGTTAGGTGTTTGCTGTGTCAGCCAAGTAAATTATTCTAACAAAAGATAGTCTCTTAAATTGGAATTAGTGAACACTCTCTCTTTCTCTCCTCTCTTTCAGAAAAGCTGGATTTACCAAGTATAAATTAATGTCATAGCCACGTTAAATTTCTTTAAACACTAAAATTATATATATACCGGTATATATATGTCAGTGGATTTTACCACTAATATTAGAGTACTTCAAGTCTATATATAAATTCTAAGTAATGAAGTCACTCAAACTTTAAGAACTTACAAGACTTGGATGAGAGGCTTTTGAGTGCAGCTTTGAATCTGGGACACTGAAACAAAGTCTTATGCCAACTAAATTCACACTAAATTAAATGCTGACATGTGCTATAGACAAACTCTGTACCGCAATTACACTTATTTATGACAAGAGAATATGCCTTATTTTTACCGGCAATGTTTCAGTTTGACACAGGTAATAGCAGTGGTGCTTCCTCACCTTCTCTTCTGTTGACCTTAGCAAAGACCGGCCCATGGCTGCTGGACAGCTGGGAGGAGCTTCTGAATGAGGATGATGGCAGATCAGACACCAGTGGGCTGTCACATACCTCTGTTAACCAGTCACAAAGCAAAAAACAGAATGTTAAATGTCAAGAATCATGCACCATTTCCCTAAACCTATAGACAGTGCGTTACAGTGTACACTATCCCACTTTATTGCTGGTAAAAAGCCAAGACTGAAGGATATAAGGACATTTCCTTCTAATTGAAAGGTTAATGTTGAACTTCCATGAGCAGTGATTACAGAGGTAGTTGGAGGTTGGGGCAGATAATTGGTCACAAAGGCCATGTTATGGATGATGTATGTTAAAGGTCTTTCAATCGGGACCTAGAGAAAGGACTTTTATTGCAAATGCGTAATCAACATAAATTTTACTGGTTTTCCATAGAGACAAGAGCCCAATTAAGGCCGGCCCACACCAGAGGTTAAAACAATACATGGCTCCCTATTGTGCATTGTGTGGAGGTGCTTCCTCATCATTTCTGTCTGCTAGCAAACAACAAAAACTTTAAGTTGCCATTTGAAGGGACACAGATCTAAGTTTCTATGAGCTAAAAGTGGATCTATTGCAGGCAATTTTTGAAAGCAGGCAGCAGTGTAGCAGTGAAGATTTAGAGCAAAATGGTATATGGACCTCCTGTTGTGTCAAACAGGTTTTGGACATACATGATTGGATGGTTAATTTAAAACTTTTCTGTTCATGGATTTAGTTCTCCACCACCTGAGATGAGACCCAGTTCAAATTATTCACAATCCATTCAGGGGTGGCTGGTCCTGTCTGTATAGTCTGGCTGCAGCTGAGATTATTGTAAACATTATTGTACTTCAGTTCAAGCATAAAACAATTGTCATTACCTGAAACTATAAACCACCAGTGGTTGACAGTTGTTGAATAGCCAGTCATATCCACCCAAACCCTCTGCGGTCTAACTCCACTTCAGATTGTGCATTTCCACTCATGCTTGGGTCATTTACTGCCATTTATAATCTACAGGAAACTCGCTCCCCAGCTTTTCGTATCACTCACATTTCATACAGACAGTAAATCTTTAGGAATATAAGTTTATAATAATAGCAACATCTCCTCTGATAAATTATCTCTTGTCAACACCTGCTCTGCTCACTCCTGGTGTTAGTACTATGTCAAAAATGAGAAACTGACTGACTGACTAAATTGTATTTTTTTAATGGTTTCATTCATCATTTAATTCACAGATGCAAATTAGAAATAAATACAGATAACATATGGAAACAAGACATTCAGAACTTAACATGTAAAGGTACAGTGTGTAGTTTCTGGCAGTTGCTGGGATGCAGATAGCAACCATCTGAACATGTAGGAGAACTACAAAAACAATGGCCATCTCAATATATAATAAATTAAATATTAATTAAACATACTTCAAAATATTATATTCCCCACTTTTGTGTTCAACCTGAATATCAGACACATTAAAAGACACATATATAAATACACAGTATTGTTATTGTTTTATAGAGTGGAACCATGTTAGCCCTAACAATATTAATTATTGTTATATTAATAATTAGTATGATGTAGAAAAGTGAAGTGGACTCTTCACTTCTTCTAATCATTTCATGAATATGACCCGTTACTCCACAAACATTAATGTGCCCATTGGTCTTGGAAGTAATGCTTCATTGAATTTTACATTAGAGCAGGTAAACACTGCGTAGCACATTACATAATGCTTTCATTCTCGTGTTTTTGGTTTTGGAAGGACTTACAAAAAAAAAAAAGACAGACACCACTGTCAAATTATTTAAATGCAATGTATCTCTCTTGCTACAGCTCAATGCACACTGAAGTAACAAGCCTGACAGGTTTGATGTGCTTATGATTAATTTTGTTTGGGGTAGGGGTTAAGTGAACAATTATGGCAAAGAACTCAGACGACGTCTAATTTGACAGAATGACAGCCTGACCAAAACACCAAAAAAAAGTTAAACTTTGCCACTCGAATTCAGACTAAATTACTCACATTAATTGTATCATTCAAAGATATCTTTGTTTTACCGTTCCCATTAATATCATGCACCGCCCAAGGGCATGACAACATTGACCACATTAACAAGCAGCTTGTAATGTCAACAGCCTATGAAGATGACACATAGCGAGCCGCAGATAATAGCGGAGCAATGACTGTGAAACAATGTAGAGTGGAATTAGTGTAGAGAGGTGAAGTGAGCGCTGTAAAAGCTCAGCGGAAAATATGCTACAAGGGCACAGCCCAGCCAAGAAAAGTGGGACAGAAGACGCAGGGGTGTTGTTGAGGAGGCAAAGGTTATTTTCCTCGGAGGACTTGTGACATTTAAGAGGTTACTGACAAAAATTTGAGCACGAAAATAGGCAGCACAGGGTAATTGAATAATGCTGAACACGCAGCTGCTGACTAGAGCTCTCACATTCACCAGACATTTCTAAAACAGAGCTGTATGGAATGCATAGTTTCAGACTGACAGCAGAGGGCAACTACTGCAATACAGAATGCACAATCTCACATTATCTAAACTATTCCTCGTTGTATCTGGATGGACTATAGGGGTGAAAGTTCAACTTTAAGTGCCTTAACACTGTCCAAGTTCCACAAGTCGTGCAGGCGTGTGAAGTAACATAGATTCTTTATATAGAGCTGTAAAGGAGTGAGAGATTGACGAGCATATGAAGTCAGTAAGAGAAATGTTCAATCAGAGTTAGTTGTTTTTCAGTCCTAACACCTAGATTTCTATAGTGGACTGTTAGAGAGTGAGGTGCAACTGAGCTGGTTAACAACCTTTTGCTCGATTGGCTGTGATTGTCCTTGAAAGGGACTGAGTTGAGACAGGCTGAGGAGATGAACAGAGATCTGTGGTGGTGTTTTATTGTGCCATAATTGTCATATCAATGCCTTTGTAATAATTAGGCTTCTAATGGTTGATGATCATGAGAGAGAGATTCTTCTAATGCCAAATTTAAGACAAAACAAATTGGTTAATTGAAAAATGGAAACCAATGAGCAAAAAGAGCATCGTAAAAGCTCCACTGTGGCCTCATTCTGAATAATGTGCAGCCTCTTAACCTCTTAAGAAGCACCGCCTTTTCCAGTCTTATTTGTGAAAATGGTATATTTGTAAGTAGCACATTTACCACATGTCATTCAAAAGCCCTGGCTATTGGCTATTAGATTTGGAAGGTCTCGTCATGGTAAATTTCCATTGGGTCAGACTGCTGTCCATCAAAGCAAAGGTGGTCAAACTTTTGTAGTTGTAGTGCTTCAATTGGCTTGTGCATGGTGTCAATCAAAGTGAAACAACTTCGAGACCATAATCGTTGCATTATTTCCACATAGAAACCAACGACTGAAGCATAGTATTTCTGTAAATGACCCTCTGCCATTCTCCTATACCGCGCACAGTACATTATGTCTCAAGAGGTTAAATCAATGAATTTAATTAAACCTTCCACCAGAGCAATTCTAGGCAACCTGTCCCAAATATTCCTCTCCAACTTGCCAAACCCTCTGTTTCAACAGAAGTGCGACGGATGAAAGTGCAACCCGCCTTTTGAAGGGGATGGGAGCTGACACTCTCAGATCGGTTGACTTCATTTTACGCCCAAAACGCATCTATGAATAATTCGAGAACCCTGCACCGCATGCTCTCTTGACATCAATACTCATATTGATGGAGTTTGGAGAAAGAATGAAGAAAACAGCAGTCCATGTCATTCTTTCCTCCTGTATCCTCTCTCTGTCTCTCTTTGCAGCTGATGTGATTCAATGCTTGCAGGTAGAGAGAAGAGGGGCTGGTTTGTCTCAGCCTGTAGCCTCAGCTAAGTTTACAAGAATCCAAATAAATTAAAATGTGTGGAAAACTAAGATAAACAGTTTGTATACATACAGACAGCTCTTGCTGCCTTAAAGTCTTATAGTAGTTGGGAAAAGTCTGATAACCTTGAATTTGTGTGGAGACTCCATACAAAACAATGCTGTGTGTGGTGATGTTGCAGGCTGTGCAGCAATCAGCCACTATCGGAGCCAAGTTCCGCCAACGTCGATGAATCAGTCCACCTCGAGTAAAAAACAATACATATACACCAACTAAGTGTGATTCCAAACGATGTAACCCAACTAACAAAGACCCACCCTCCTCCCTCCAATAACTGCAGACTAAAATCATTGATTTTAAATCTGGCTATCACAACACTAGATGCACTTTACCAATGGCAAAGATAAATCCAGCCTTTAGCAATGATCATTATATAGGATTATTAATTACATTAACATACACAGTATATTAAAGTCACAAATTTGGCTCTTTTTTTACACATTCATAAGGCTTCTGCAGTGTTTCCTGACTGTATAGAATATGTAAAAGTATCCTCCCTTGTTGAGTCTTTCATTGTAATTAAATAAATCAATATTATATTATTTCTAAGTAATAATTGGGTAATTTGTGGCTTTGACCTCACCCCTTGAGGACAACCTTTATGTTTGGAGTGGTGTAGGTGGGATCGGTACATGAAATTGAAGTGAAATATTGGTAATTTTACAGACCATCATTTTTTATTATTTTTGATAATATTTTATTTTCAAGCACAACAACCCTATGCATGTGGCCACCATGCCAAAAAAAAAAAGATTTTAAACAGCTTTACGGTCAGCACAGTTAATATGCTTGAATTATGGCAGGATCTATGAAAACAGGATTCAGGCTGAATTTCCCTTTTTATAACAACTATTTATCAATGTGAGCTATTATTTATGATTTGTGAGTTGGCCTTGGGAAATGCAGTGTAGTTTTTTTTCAGCCACTCAAGGAAACTCTGCCCTTGCTCACATACAACATATGAATTTGCCACATGTAACATGACAGTATCTCTGTCATTTATTTGCAATTATTAACTAAGCTACAAAGCAAACGAAGCATTTTCCCATAACATAGGTAATGATATACATAAGTGTGAGATAATGGCCTGTTCCATCCATATGCATGTGATACAGTTGACATTACAGCTTTAAAGGGAATATAGCTATATGTTTGCAATAACAGTACTTACAGATCCAGCAGACACACAGAGACATTAAAGCTGAAGTTGTGTTAATGGAAGACTATATATTCAGTATTTACTGTTTTGCACTCCACTTAATCCTGGGAAACGTACCTGTCTATTTAGATGCTAATTGCTCCATGTTCACCAGCTACTCACTTTGTTTTTCTGCCGTTCACTACAGGAAAGATAGCATACACTACAGTGAGAATGTTGAGAGCTGAAAACAGCATCCTGCTGCCGCTGGTAATGAGGTACAGTACTATAAAACAATTTTGTAGTTTAGAAATGGAATTCCTAGGGGACAGAGTTGTCCCAGGAGCCACGCCACCACAGAGAACTCAAGACCTGACATGCAGCGCAGAGTGACAACTCATACATCATATGTGACAAGTGGCGACACTGTGGTCTGCAGGAAACACATTTATGTCTGTCAGTCAGGCTGAAACCTTTCACTGCTCGACACCCGCTGTCAGTCCAACCTCATACAAGATCAGGCATGAATATAAGAAATTTATCACTTTACAGATGATTTTTCCCCTTATAGAAAGATTAGGTTAAATGATTTCATCTTGAGGGGGCGACACGGTGGGGGAGGGGTTAGTGCTGTTGCCTCACAGCAAACAGGTCGCAGATTCAAGACCTCCTTGGTGCTGGGTCTGGGACCTTTCTGTGTGGAGTTTGCATGTTCTCCCCGTGTCTGCCTGGCTTTTCACCGGGTACTCCGGCTTCCTCCCACAGTCCAAAAACATGCTGAGGTTAATTGGTGACTCTAAATTGCCCATAGGTGTGAGTGAATGGTGTGTGTGCCCCACAATTGGCTGGTGACCATCTGGGGTGTATCCCTGCCTCTCGCCATAATGCGCTGGGATTGGCTCCAGCAGACCCCTGTGACCCTAATGAGGAATAAGCAGGTATAGAAAATGAGATGAGATTTCATCTTGAGTATGAAGATGCTGAAATTGTGGACTTTGACTTTTTTAAGTGTCGGATGGATGGATGGATGGACGGATGGACGGATGGACGGATGGACGGATGGACGGATGGACGGATGGACAGATGGATGTTATTCATATTATAAAAGATACTGTGGGTATGTTTGAAAGTTCAAGTCATACATTTAAGATTGAATTTCTGTGTTACAAATTATTCATATTGTGTTCTTGCAAAGGTGGAAAAGTTTGATGAATATTGGCAGAGGCTGGTGTTCTTCAAACTCCTTTTTATTTTCCATCGTTGTTTCTACAATCAATCAGTTTCACAGTGTATAAATTATATAAACCTTTGTTTACTTGTGTGAATGGGAAGAAGTTTGTGGAAAAAAAAAACAGACCAACAAAAAAACAAGCACAGCTGCTTTTCACTTGACAATATCAGTTTTTCAGTGCTCTGGAGTACAGGCAAGTATCGAAGGGCCTCATTATCCTTCTCATTCTGGGAGAGGGACACTGATCAATATGTCGACTCTTGACTGTCTGGGACACTTAAACTGGTCTGAACTCTTACCTTTTGTCTGAGATGATGGATGGTACTCATCAGCACCCTGTGCCTCTGTAAACATCATATTTTGTCTGGGCACTAAGTTATTCACCAAGATGGTAAATTTGATATATTACAGATGGATGGATGGACTTTCTGATTTACTTAGATGGTTGATTTGTGACTTACAGGAATTTAGCTTCAGCTAACCAAGCTCGCCACCATCTCATCAATCAACCTTTATTTGTATAGTACCTTTCAAACAAATCTAGTATATCTCAAAGGGAGAGGACATACACTTAAAATGTTTACAAGTAATTCACAAAAATTATGTTGATTTGGGATTTTAAAAATTGACGTAGAGATTAAGGACTATGTTTTGCAGGCATTAAAAAAGAAAATCGTAGTGTAACCTCTCAGATGATCCATCATTCTAGATAATGTACACTTGAATGGAAAAGATAAACCATAAAATAATATTAAGAAAAATAACACAAGAAAAACAAATAAAAAATAAAATCATGAAATAGAAAGTAAAGAAAGAAAGTAGTTTTTAATATTAATAATATAGATAATAGATTGATTTTAATTTATTATGCTAGCTTAGCCAGTTAAATATTGCTGCTCCTTTTACAGTTTAAATTATTGTTTGCCTAAATGAAAAAAGACTTAAAGACATTGCTGTCATATTCATAGATTATATGGTTCGTGCCCTTATTGATTTTGAGGACTGTATTGACAGGATCTTCAAAGATTCTTCAAAAAAACAAGAAATTGCTTTGAAAACCTGCATTACGGTAACGTCACCTTGCTGACAGTAAAGTGAGATTGTTCTGATGAACACAGGTTCATATTTGCTGAGATTGTGTTGCCGTGGTGCAGAGGTGTGAGGGTGAGGTGAGGAGAGTCTGGCAAATGGATCCGACATCACACCAGCACAAAAGAAAAACCCACTGATGGGTGAAATGAGTGTCAGTGCATGGCATAAAAACCGGGGGCGACTACAATGGATGTCCACACAGGGCAATGAACCTAACTCCTACACTTCTCCTCTATTCTTATGGACACACTACCTTCACTCCTCACTCTGTTCCTTTCTCTTCACTACAACTACCCACTTACCGAGCAGTTAAACCCAAATCATTACAAAAAAAAGCAATGGGGCTGCATTGCCTGTCCCAGTAAAGTGACATTGATGATGAAATACAAACCAGGAACTCTAGTTTTAGTAATAGATACACACATTTGCGGGCTTATCACTGCACAGTTATCATGGCAGGAATCATCTTTAATGACCATTATGAGGTAAACAGTAGAAATGTCCATGTTGCTAAATAATCTAACAGGAATATGTGCTTGCACGTATTTGATCATATAACGAAGTGCCTTGCCAGTTGACATGTTCTGGAACTAGTTGAGCCAGGTTTAATTGCTTTGCTGGATCACCCTGCGTTATTTTTGCCAAATCCATCTACACTGATACTGCAGCTGTACAAATACAGTTTTTCCGTTGGAATGAATAAAGAGGGCTGATATTTTTCCCATGCACTGTTATTCTTTGAGTGTCTGAGGAAAAAATAGGGTATTTTGGAAGATGAATATATGTGTTGGACTGAAGAGGACATAACATATGCTGGTTTTCCCCCATTCTGTGTCATTGCTGTACCGTTAAAGTGATAATTTAACATTTTTAAAAATTCAACAATCATCGTGATTCTCATAGTCATAGCAATAGCTGCTTTACCCTTTTTTTGTTGATACAAGCACTTTCCAAGCTGCTCAGCTACTACTATGCTGTTAATGGTATTTTTTGGTTTACCTCATCAAACTTAGCAAATACACAATCCGGCAACTCCCAAACACTGTGGTGGACGAGTTTAATGAAGGAAACCAAAAAATACCATTAGCTGCGTAGTAGTAGCAGCTGAGCAGCTCACGGCCCTGCTCCGCACGTCTGGAAACAGCTTGCATCGATTAAAAAAAAGGTGAAGCACCTATTGCTATGACTATGGGAATCAAGATGATTGGTGAATTTTCAAAAATTTTGAACTATCCCACTAAATGTGTTTGTGGTTAAAAAAATAACAGGGTAAAAATAACAGGGCAAAAATTCCAAAACTTAGGTTCCATATCATGTATTTTTCTAGGTTTTATTTGAAGTTCTAATACCCCTGACATACAAAGTACAAAACTATTTTTAAAAAAGAATCAATAATTATTTTTCAGTGCACTAATGAGTGCAGGTTTAATGCGTGGGACACATTAAACCTGCATATATATATATATATATATATATATATATATATATATATATATATATATATATATATATATATATATATATATATATATATATATATAACCAAGTCCTATGTCTAATCTAGAGTAAAGAAAGACAAAAAAGTGATAATTAGCATGATATGGGACCTTTAAGGTCAACATATGTAAAAATGCAAATCTCAGGCGTCACATTCTTTTATAGACTTACTTCTTTTGATTATAAGTCAATTTGATTTATTAGAGAAATGTACAAATATATTTATAGTAGACACTGTTAGGGCACGATAAAGTCCAGGACTTCTTTCTATCATGGTCCCTGCGGTACTTCTATTGATGTCAGCCTGTACCCACAAACAGCTGTCTGATGCATTGTCTTTGTTGCTAAGGAGCATGAACTAAGGTTCTGTATATATGGTCAGCATAAGATAAATTATTTTTTTAAACTGCACATTATGCAAATATATTCCAGTAGAGCCAGAAGAAAAAAATACAAATGCATACACTGTCCTATGTAAATAATACACACTGATTTTCTAAATAGCTTTTGACCACAGCTCCTACTTTCCTCATTCTTCAGTGACTGCGACTAGTAACCTCAGCTGAATGTGGCTGATTCATGGACCAATAACCAGTCATCCGATATGGCTCTGTGTAATGGAGGTCCTCTTCATTTCTCTTGTGCCACAACACTACACAGTACAGGTAAAAAGAAATAAGCTACAAAATGATGATGAATTGAATGCAGACTTAACTGTTTGATTTCACAATAAAATAATGTGTGAGATATGCATTCAGGTCACTCACCTCTGTTGTGTCTTCTCTCCGGGGTGTTCAGGGTAAAAGAGTCCCCAGGGTGTCTGAGCACCAATGTAAAGGTTCCCGGGAGGTACCATGTGGTAATTAGTGTAGGGGTGTTTAGGTAATTTGATTTGTTCATGGTATAATATTGTATTAATGTATTTTAATGCATTTGTTGTATTTTCAGCAGTTTTGACACCAGGTGAGGAAGCAGATTTCCCTAATACTGTATGTGGTGGAGGTCATTGCCAGTGGCAGGCTGCATAAGGCTGTTAGTTTCCATCATGCTGCTGTCAAGACCACATGCTGCCTGTGGTCCACAGTATTTCTTTTGACTGTTGTGTTACGATGTCTTCATTCTAGGTGAAATACGTGCATGGACTGGACCTTTGCCTCAAGCCTCCAACTTTTAGTCCAGCTGCTACACACCCGACCTGGCACACTGTTTTTTAGGGAGACAGACATCCACCGGGGAGCCGGCCTTGGGCAAACACAAAGTCCCACAGGTCACAAAGGCAGATGGATGACTGCAGTTCTGTGTCACTTTTATCGCTTAACTACATGTCCCTGGGTTAATAAATCTAGATTCATGACTGGCAGCTCCAGGCTCACACCAGCAGCTGCCGCCACCCTTAATGTAACCTTGACTTAATCAGAGCCTCTTCATGACTCCACTCCGACCAAACACATTTTCATAAATGATGCCAGAAAGGAAGAAAAGTAAAGTCATCCATCGCTACTTTGGGCCTTTTTTTCCCTTTTCGCGTCTCTCTAAGACTGCACTCGCACATTGGCACACCAAATTGATTTTATTCAGGTTTATGTTCACTCAGCTCATTGAAAAGTAATAAATTCTGATGAGACAGGAGTGTTTGCATATGAAACAGGGAGCTCGGCCCAAATTTAAATCAACTTCTCTCCCAGGATATTTTTTTACTATATTATTCTCTGTGTAGCTCTGGATTGGAGGAAATGAATTTCCACCACGCTGAGAAAATAACAGCGACTTACAGCTCCCACACTCATCCTCAGCTATATCAAGTCCACCTGAAACAAACAGTGTCTTATCTTAACCCTTTTAGACCACATCTATGGTCATATTCTTCACTTATTTAACTATTATTTGTCAACAAAATTACAAAAAATCTGTTTCTTTTTATTTAATAATGCAGAGATGTTAAACATTATGTCTTTAAATGATTAAAAACATCTCCCCAGGCCAAAGTCTCCAGCCATCTGAAAGTTGGAACCCTCTGAAAATTCACAGCTACTTCCACCGCTACTTTAATCAAAATTCAATCCAAATTGTGTTTTCTGTAATGTTTTTAGAAAAAGGAGATGTGGCCACCTGTACACCGCAGGTGGTGAGATAGAACCAATGATTATTACAAAATGAAGGAAAAAAACACAAAGGGGAAGAGTTTATGTGGGAGGAAGAAAGTGAATGTTTAACAATGACATTGTTTGTTTAGTGATGGTAAATGTTGTATTTTAGGTTTGGATTAAAGTTAGGATTAGTGCAGACCTCAGCGCAAACCTTATGGGGGAAACAGAAAGCAAATTGAGGATGAGAAAGTCTCTGTTTTGTGCGTGCATCTAGTTCTGAAAAGCCTGATGCAGTTTTGTGAAAATTTTTGATTTAAACTTTGGTTTTGACCTGGAAAAAATGCACATGAGCACAAAAAGTAGCTTGAAAGATGCTTGAAAAGCATTAAAAACATTTACCGGGCTACCATAAGGTTTACAGTAGAAGCCTGTGTGACTGTATCACAAGTCAAAGTGTGTGTGTGTGTGTGTGTGTGTGTGTGTGTGTGTGTGTGTGTGTGTGTGTGTTTGAGACAAAGACATTTATTAAAGAGAAAGACAAACCCACTGAATGTGACGAGTGCGCCAGTGACAGACATCTCTTGTCCTTGATGCACAAAAGATGATGAACGATATGATGACCCTCGCTGCACCGAGACCTTTTCATTGAAGCATAATCCGGACAGAAAACAGGTCAAGTGTGTGACGCGTACACGCGGCTGATATGAAACACATAAAGGACATAAAGAACAAGGATGCAGGAAAATTACGGGTTTTTTGTTATATGTCTTTCAAGCTCCGTGCGCCCGGGAAATTGTTTTGTCTGAACTAACACACTCTATTTATCTGAATTTGGGTCGATGTCAGTCAGAACTATTAATACCCCCCTCCCCCCTCTTTTTTTCCAGCCTATCTGCTCAAACAATCAATACAGTTGAGAAACCACAGTGGCCATCAATGCGTACTTCCCTCCTCTCTCCCCCTCCATTATCCATCCATCTTTCCATTCAATCATCGATTTCACATCTTGTGCCGATTAACAAGGCGTGCGTGAGGAGCCCCTGATCCATCGGGCTTATTAGTGATGTTTTGTCTGTTTCCAAGAGATGTCACACAAAAGGCTGATCTCACTCCGAGGGAGTACAGTAATTACAGGTCGCCGGACTTTTTTTTTTTTTTTTGATTATTCATCAAAACCTCCCAAGTGCGAAAATAATTACTCATCTATCGATCATGCTTTTTGGCTTCGAGGGTGAATTCTCTCATCTCTTTTAAAGTCTGTTGGCACGCAAGCAACTTTTCCAGTAACTTCACTTTCTAAATCATCACTTTACCCAAGAAGTCACTTATTTTTTTATTTTCTTAAACCTCATCTGCATGTAAAATTGGAGCCAAAAACACCAAGAAGCAGCAGCTGCAACATGAGCAGCAACAGCATCCTCCTGTGCAGCTCTCCCACATCTCCCATGGATAGACCACAGTCTTCCTCCCTCCTCTTCTGCCTCTCGTGAGAAATCATCAAACACCAAATGCTAAAATAAGACGCAACTTGTGGGATTTCGCCATTGCTTAAAAACTTGACAGCCATAGATCTCCCCAGAGGATGTGCCGCTCCCTATCAACAACAAGCACCCCCTGCTGTGCCAACTGGTTAATTCGCTAAATTCGCAGAATAAACCGCACGATCTTGGCTACTTCTTGTGCCCAGAAAATACAGAAACAGCTCAAAGAGCAGATCCCATTGGGCTTAATTTCCCTTTTTTATTCTGGAAAGAAAAAAAAAAGATGAGAGCTCTCCCAAATACATTAGGAAAAAGCTGACTCAATTAGTGAATCTGCAATATGTTAATCAATTAAGTCAAACATCCCCTGCCTCCAGCTGCTTCTTCTAATGTGAGGATTTTCTGCTTTTCTCTTTTATTAAATTGCCCATGGATATCTTCTGTCTGATTGTAGGACAAAACAAAAAGAAATCAACGGCATCACTTTGGACTTTATGGATTAAACTTTTAATCAATTAATCAAGAAAATAACAGAGTTTAGACTAATCAACATATTTAACAAATGTTTCAGAATGTTATTTATAAGCCTTAATGAATGTTGGAGTTTCAATCTCTTTCGTTTTTTTTTTTTTTGAGCTGATAGTTGAAGAGTTTCATCAAAATGAGTCTCCATCCAGCCATGCAGGCAATTTGCCCCCCATTGATTAGCCCACAGCCTTACAGCTGAGGGATATATTTATGCAATAATAACCATGAGGGTCCCTTTTTCTACAAAAAACAGCTTTGAACAGCAGCCTCCTCTCCTCTCCTTTTCTCTCCTCTCCAGGAGCCGCTCACCTTCTCCACCTGTCCCACAGGAGCCCAGCATCAGTGAGGCGATCAGCGCAGTAATCCCAGCGTGTCTTTTACTCCCCAGAGGCATGTTGAAGCGGCGGGGGATGCTGCAGAGTATAATCCAGCCCGTCTGAGGGGAGGCAGTCGGTCCTCCTCCTCCTCCTGCTCCTCCTCCTCTTCTCTCCTGTGCTCTTCTCTCCTCCAGCTCCTCCAGCTCCTCTCTCTGCTGCGCTGCGGTAGCCCTGCTGCCACGGTGCGGAGGGGCCGGCCGGTACCCAGCGGTGGTGGTGGTGGTGGTGGAGGGGAGGGAGGAGGAGGATGCTCTCACACCGCCTGCCCTCCGTCAAGTGATGGAAGAGAAGAAGGAGCGAGGGAAAACAGAAGGGAGGGCTTTCACTAGACGAGTCACAGGTTCGAGAGAGAGAAAGAGAGAGAGAGAGAGAGAGAGGGAGGACCTGAAGTCACACGGAGTTCTTCCTGCGCTGGTTTAGTTTCATTACAGTGCGGCTGACTGCTGTGGTGAAGTTGTAAGTCTCAATCATATGGGAGAAATTGAATTCTCACATTCCTTGCATGGGACCAGAAATGCAGGGGATAAACTCTCATATCCAGCTTTTATCCAGCTCTTCTTTGAAGCATCAAATGAAACTGTTCAAATACACACACACATCCATATATATATATATATATATATATATATATATATATATATATATATATATATATATATATATATATATATATAAAACCCACACAGACACAGGGTGAACATGTAAAGTCCACACAGAAAAGTCCCAGTTCAAAGACTTGAACCTGCAACCTGCTCTGAGGAAACAGCACTAACCACTGCCCCACCCTACGGGTTTTTCTATGAAAAAAAGGAAATAAGTTACATAATGTGGTTAAAAAATGAATAAAATGAGCCAACATCTTCACCTTCACTGAAAAGCACATCGTCTATGCAAGACTACCAGCTGGATGTGTCTGAAAAGTCCCATTATCACCTGACACACCACAGTCTGTGCACTGGAGCTGCACGGATTAGTCGGCCACTGTTTACAATATTAGTTTTTTATTCATTTCTAAGGAAAAAATACCAAACTTTGCTGGCTGCAGCCTCTCAAATGGGATTTGGAAGCATTTCTGTGTCATGCATGACAGTAAGTTTAATTGTGAACTGATGATTGTGCAAAAAAGGAGCTTTAAAGATCAGATTTTCAGGTTCTAAGGAATAACTTTCAGTACTGAATATCTTTCAGTATTTATGACTGATTGAAATAATCAGTTAAATGTTGCATCCCTTAGTTCCGAATCACAATAGTATTTTCTGGAAAGATCACATCAGTATATGCACACAAATGCCACAACCTTTCCTTGGTTTTATTTCAAGTTTTGATGATTCTTATTTTAAGACACAAAAATCATCTCATGGTGGTTTTACATCTCTGCTCTCGAAAGCATCTCTGGAGCTGCAGAAAGAACAGGTCGTTTTGTATCGGTTTCATTGAATCCTACTGAAATCTGCCTGATTTGAATGGCTGTGGATTGGGAAGTGGGCGTTGACTTTATAGTTGTGACATCACAACTTCAAAGAAGTCCTGATGGCACAGTTTCTGAATATGGGCTATGCGCATTTCTCTGTGGATTGAGGGTTTGGAAACTTGAAATTTTATAGCACATTGACTTTCTTATAATAAGAAAATCACTTTCTATGATATGGGACCTATAAGTATGATCAGTATGACCAGCCTGATCAGTTTGGCTTTGATATTTGTTTTATGTATATATAAATTCAATTTGGATTCCGAATTTCCTGAAGGCCATTAAAACAATAATGCAAAAATAATAAAGAACATTTTTGCTGAAAGTTTTGAGAAAGAACAAATGATAGTAGTTTTCAATAGGATTCAAACAGAATAAAAAAGAATTTATTAGATTAGAAATGAATCTGCAGGCTATTGAAAAGCAGATTTGAAGGATACATATTCAACTCAAGCCGAGGTCGCGGCCGTTATGGAGAATTTATAAGAGAGATGAGAAAGCAGATCAGAGGACAGGGAGCGCGCTGGGTCAGGTTTGACCCCGCGACCTCACCGCCGCGATGCACCTCAGCCCAGAGAAGACGCCTTTTGACAACTGAGGAGACTGTTGTTCGAATACTTAGAACCTCACACTGATGAATATTCTAGTCACAAACACACATCTTGATGTGCTGGAGAGAGGTGAAATGCAAATTATGTTGTTTGGCACAAAGTACCTAAAAAAGTTTTTGCATTATTATGATTGTTAATGTACTTTTCTACATATTCTACACACAGTGAGACACACGAGGTAAAAGTAGTCCATAATCAATATCGTCAACTTTAGAAAAATCACCCATAAATGTTACAAAAAAACTTTGAAAACAGGAAATGAAATATCCCCACGAACCTTAACCATCATGTTGTGTTTGTTTTAATCAATTTGGAGTTCCAAATTTGACCGTTCCATTAAGATGCATCATAAAAAATGGCACAAATACATATATATCACTTATCACCTCTTATTGTTAGATTTTTTTTTTAATCAACATAACTTAAGGTTTGAACTTTTATATGTTATTTATGGTCTGTATGTCCCATTGATCTGAACACATACATGTTGAATTTGAATTCTAAAAGAACACAATTTCTTTATTATTTTGACTATAAGAAATAATCAGATGAATCATAGTCTACGGTTTATCACAGAATACTTTGGGTCAAAGTTACCAAGGATATTTGTTTTGAAACCATTTAAAATGTGGTGTGTGTGTGTGTGTGTGTGTGTGTGTGTGTGTGTGTTTCTGACAAATGTAGCTGAGTTCAATTTCTTACATTAATGGTCTCCCCCACTCATTTCTAATAATCAGTCACTTTTGAACAGACTTTTGTACACTTGAAGAATGTACAAAAGTTGAATAAAACACACAAAATTGTATGTAAATTAATTCAATTGTATCTGTTTAGGCCAAAATCACAAATCACAGATTCGCCCCAATGGGATTTACAGTTTGTACAACACAACATCCCCTGTCCTTAGACCCTCACATCGTACAAGAAAAGACTCCTGAAATAAAAAAAAAACCTTTAACAGGGAGAAAAAAAGAATTTCAGAGACAAAACCTTTGAAACAGTCAGATTTGACCAGGAACACAACATGAGGGTTAAAACCCTGAGAGAATCAGCAGTGGAGCGTTTGTTTTTCAGTATGAAGTTGATCCGTGGGCGCGGTGGTAGCTAACCTTGTTCCCCCTCACAACCCTTGTCCTCCACTATGAACTACTCACTGCTTTTCATCAAGGTCTTGTGTTGCTGGGCTGCCAGTAGCTTCTCTATCTATTCGATGAGGGTCTTTTCAGAGGTGGGCAGAGTAATAAAGATATTAAATTTCAGCCTTGGGTGTAACAAATTCAGATGCGATGTTGTTTAAAAGGACAGATCGCATCCCGGATCAGGCCTCCGGTCAATTATGACACAAAAAGCCCTGATAAAACAACTAATAGCTACTTTGCTGCCAGTTTCACAGCGAGATTTGGCCCCGTTTCTTAGATAAATGCCCTAACTGGGGCTCGTTTGCACCCAAAAGTACACGTTTGATCTCATTTGTTTTCCAGAACTTTCAGAGATCAGCCCACAGTTCCGCTATACTCCAATTTAAGTGCTTGTCAGATGGTCAAACAGCATCTAAAATAGCCCAGATCACTTGCCTCTGCTTGTGTTTTTATACTTTTTTGTTTTTTTTCTCCAGTTCAGCCTCTTGTTTAAATTCCACAAACACGTTGTTGCAGGTTTGTGTGAGCCAGCTGTGAAGAACACACTCATCCAGTATCTGCTTAACCTGCGAGACCCGGTGACGCATAAACACACAGATTATTCAGGCTGAGCAAATAGTTGTAGGCACATTATATGACTATGGGTTTAGTTTCCTTTGCCTTGTATCAGCTTCCCCCAGGAGGCAATATAATTCTCTTTCCAATCCTCCTCCATACACATACATATTGCAGGATTTCATTTCAACTTTTAGGGTGTATGGTACTTACTTATGCATTTGTGGTGTAGTTTTTCCAATATATTGATTTTTTCCCCCCTACACTTCACATGCATACAACATAACAGGTGCAGCTACCTTTGCCAACAGTATCCACTGTGATATAAAGGTAAAGAACATTTTCTACACCTACAGAAAATGGCCTTTCTGCAGCTTTTCTGCAAACAAAATCTGTGCCTTTAGCTGTATATCACCTCTATGGTCGAAGGTTTGTTTGAGTTAAGGCAACTAAAAATGATCGGTTTGTTTGTTTTTTAATGCAACCTTTTAACAATCGATTCATGCTGCTCCTTTTTGCTTTGTTAGCTCATTGTGTGTTAAACACAACCGGACCCAACTAACAACAATATTTGCTTCTCTGCAAGACCGCTACCTTTGAAGTGGAGTTATGTAGAGCAGCAACGCGGCGCCATACGGAGTGGATTTACGCCAAAATAAGCCTCTTTGCACCTGTAGGTTCATGTATATGCAAATTATATGTAAATCTCTTTACTTTGCCCACATTATGCTGTTTTATTTAGGTGAGCTGAGACTACACTCATTGCACTAATGCTTCCAAACATAAACTCTCCCCCCTCGTTACTTTAGCGCCGTAGCCCTGAAAATCAACACTAACAAGGCTTCAGCGCTGAGCCAGAATGTGCTGCACGCCGGCCCGCTTCATTTCCCCACTGATGCAGCGCGCTGCCAGCACTGATGAAGCAGCTGCATGATCATATTTAACAAAGCGTGCGCGGTAAGGAATGATAACTGGCAGCAAGAACGAGAGGCGGCACATGTTCATATGCAGTAAAAGGAGGGATGGCAAAGGGGTGATAGATGAGAAGAAGCAGTGTGAAGTGAGACAGCAGGTAACAACATACTGTAAAGGGAGGAGTGCAGGAGACACACACACACACACTCTATGGCTGTTACCTCTCAGCTGCTCACAAACTGACAGCACATAAAGGAATCAGTGGACTATGTAATGGCAATATTTGCTGTCTGAAAACAGAAAACGGAACAAGATGTGCACACCCCCTGTAGACATACTGCACTGGATGTGCACAAAATAATACAAAACTGATGGAAATCGGTTGTAGCTATCCTGTACATATCCCAAAGATCTATTGGATATATCTGTTGCATATTTACTGTTATTTCACCCCTTAGGAGCAGTAGCTATTATTTTTTTCACTTTAATGTTTATTGTTAAAGGTACAAGTTGGAAATGCTGCATAGCACAATACTGGTTACATATTATACCCCAACAACTAGAGCTTACATTTCTATAACAGAGAGTAATACTAAACTACTGTTTAAAAGTTTGGGGTCACCCAGACAATGTTGTGTTCTCCATGAAAAGTTACACTTTTATTTACCACCATGAGTTGCAAAATCAATAGAAAAATGTATTACATTAGCCTTCTGATGCAATGAGCAAACACATTGATCCATTAGAACACTGGAGTGATAGTTGCTGGAAATGGGCCTCTATATACCTGTAGATATTGCAGCAAAAATCAAATTTGCAGCTAGAATGGTCATTTGCCACATTAGCAATGTATAGAGTGCATTTCTGATTAGTTTAAAGTTATCTTCATTGAAAAAAACAGTTCTTTTCTTTCAAAAATAAGGAAATGACCCCAAACTTTTGAATGGTACTGTATATGAGCAATGTTATAGATAACATCCCAGTTTCCCATATTGCACATTACCTTTATTATCATTTTTTTATTATTATTATTATTTTAGTTAAGTCATTATTTTATCTCTCCCTGTACATGTTTCTACATTTAATAATAATTATAATAATGCAATAATGCACTTTATCAACTTTTAGAACACTCAAAGATGCTTGACACTTAAAGTGGATAGTCAAGCATTGTTTGTCGAGCCTCAACTACACCAAAGCAAATTCCTCTTAAGTGAAAAACTAACTTGGCAATTAGCATGATTCTGAATAAAATGTGACATAACACACTAACAAGAAGCAAAAATAAACCTTTCATAACGCTACTATAAAGAGGTGAAAAAAGATCCCAGATCATCTATGACACTATACCTTATCCTTATATAAAAGGACTCTATTCATTAAGGAGTTCCACATATCGATCCCCCAAATAGAGCAAGACGTTTCTCCAAAGGAGATTGTACAAAAGCAAAAGTGAGTCAGAAACTCTGATGGGTTTCACTAAAAGCACCTTAGAGGCCTTGTTATGTCAGTTTATTTCACATTAACAGTCTTTTCCACACCATAACTCTACAAGCTGCTGACAAATGGAAATTAAATTTGACAAGTACTTCCTAAAACGAGAAGATCCATTATGGTCTGGCGGCAGGGTGAATACTTTTGTGGTGTCTATCAGATCATGTTCAATAAACAGAGGGCGAGATATTATTATCTGATGTGTGAGATCTTGCTGTAGATGTTGTGAATGGATGACACAGAAGAGTTTTCAAGTGGGCACACACCGACCTTGACATTTTTGTTGATTAGTCCACAACATCTGTGTTCAGGGTGTGCCTACACACCTTGAAGTGTATTTCTACATCTCAGAAATGCTGTCTGTCTGTGCTTCAGTTTTCTCAACAACCGCAGCATGAAACAGTCTCTGATGAATGCAGATGTACAATAAACAACAATAAATTATTAAAAGAGGAAAATCTCGCAGAGCTTCAAGGTTAATTAGCCGTCCATGCTCTCTCTACTTGTCCAACATTAGTCCCTCAAGAATTCTGCTCTTCTTCTTCCTAGAAAACACTTGATAGGCTGAGAAAGCACCTCATAAAATGCAAAGACAAACTCTCCCTCAGTCGGACATTGTGTCATAGAGAGAAATATAATTCTGCCCTCACCAACCTCCTCCTCCTCCTGTGACAAGCCAAATTGAAAATTGGATTGAAGCTATTTGTCCTCTTGATTATTTGTTGCCATCTCTGGAAAGATCTGTTGGAATTGCCTTACAATCGCACAGAGGTGTGTGAAAAGTCATTTCTCGCACTTTGGCGCAATTGCATCTTCTCATCCCAGCCGGCAGCGTCATCTTTCAAACATTATCATGAAAATATCCGCCTTTCTACTTTGATCACAAAGGTCGAGGCTCTTATTGTTTCTACGGAGCGTAATCGTGATGGAAATGGTCTGCGTTTAATTCTTTTCAAACTTTTTTTAATTAGAAATTAAACTAAAGGAAGCTGATTTTGACAGTCGAAGGGAATGCAAACCGGTGTGGTTATGGAAAAAGGCAGTCAGAAGATAAAAAATACATTTCTGTCAGGAAACAGGTTTGATTAATTTTAAAGAACGCTCCGCTCTGCGTATGCTCGGCTGCTTCGAGGTGCAGAGTTCAACCCCGGTGACAGGAGGAAACTTCAGCTGAAGGTGTAGAGACAGAAAGTAGCACTGGGTTCACATAAGATCTGTGATCACGTCGGATTCAACATGTTACGGGTTTACAGGTTTCTGTTTCGTAGATTGGAGTTTTAGTCGCTAACGTTCTCAGACTTGACCTTGAAGTGAAGTCTCCCTGTCTTGGAAATAAGCCCAAAGTGAAAAAAGAGAGGCAATAATATGTTATGTTGTATAATGAACAATTATATTTACTTTACTTTCACTTCTCTCTCCTGACTGTAATAAGGATCAACAGTTGGAATCCATTCCGCTCTTACCAGCCGTTGGCTCTTGTTAGCATATTGTGAAAATGAGCCTCAGTGGACTCTGGAGAAAATAATTGCCTTATTAATCCTGACATTCACTTCATTTTGGTATTGACATTTTTTTTTTTTTTTTTTACTTCACACTAATATATAATCAGACTCATGCACAAACACTTAAACTACTTTACATGAATGCACCCGTGCATAGAAGGATTCCTCTTACAACAATACATCGCTCTCTGACATGAATCCAGTCAAAGCGAGCATTAGATTTTCAGACCAGCGCGTCCGGTAACGTCACCTCCCCACCGGGCACGTTGCTTTTCATTTGTATTGTTGATTTTGTTTCCCTTTCAGTGCTGCTTTTTCTATTTCTTCATCTCGCCTGATGACATCCCTTCAATAGAGGAGAATAGTAAGAAAGCTCTTTTTTTTCCTGACTCAGGCTACAAGAAAAGGAAGAAGCTTTCTAATGGCTCTGGAGTGCATTTCACCGTGCTGTTCTGTACATCGTGAACTTTTAGAAAAAGAAAGGGTTGGGGTCGGGCTCCTGGGCGGGTGAGATATCACACATCTGTGCAGGTTTGGGCTTTTCAAAATCTACAGAGACAAGGGTGTGTTGTTGATGCACTCAGCTCGCTTCGATTTCAATTAGGCCACTTATCTCCAGTTTGAGAGTGTATCGTTACGGCGGGCTCATTAACATATTGTTTTGCTGTCGGTGAATTTTGGAAAACACATTTGATATGGGAGCAAGCTGGAATGTGATATTCATGGCTGAGCATTTGGACACAGTACATTTAACTCTGGGATTTTTTTTTTCAGCGGTTACGTGTCAGTTGATTCACTGTCTTGAATATATTGATAGAAAATGGAGGTTATTTCTGCCCGGTGTTGGTCGAGTTCAGCCGATATGAGATGATGAAATTTCATATCAGCTAATGGTGACGGCGCCTGTCATCATAATTGGACCTGCTCAGGGGCAACTGGTGAGAGCGTGTGGCTGTGGCAGACTGCTCCCAGGTGTAATTGCATGTTACTTCTGCTGAAAAGGAAAAAAAAAAAAAAAGCAACGCTTCCTCATACAAATAAAGGTATATAAATGTGAAGATTAACTTCTGATAGTCAACAGTTTTTTCAAATTTCTCCAGTGGGCTCATATTCTGCAACATAAAATGGTTCGGCAGCATCAGGTGATAAGGGAATAATTTGAGGTTGCAGTGCAGACCTCAGTCCTGCCACTACCACTGGTATGATGTCTTAATTTGCTGCAAATTTAAATAATTCATCAGACTTTTGCAGCTATTCCTAAGTCACTCTACGATTTCCAGGCCCTTTTGTGTTTCTGTATATTTTGGAAACCAAAATGGAGCCGGCCATGTGATCAATGTTCCCTTCTTCTAACTTTCTCTTCACATTTGCTGCAGGATTCTTTTTGGATTTTGTTGGTTCATTTGGCTGTAAAAAAAAAAAAAAATTCAGTGCAAGCTTGTGGAAGAACATCAAGATGCATTTACTTGTATTATTCATTCCTTTTCCAAAACAATTTACTGTTCAGGGTTGCAGGAAGGATCATGTACACGGTGAAAGGAAGAGATATACATGCACATCATTATTTATTATAATATTCTAATATATCATTATTATTTGTTGTTCAGTAATCCAGATGTTCTGGGAATTTGTAAAATAGTCCGTCTGGAACGTCTGTGAAGGTTTTGTCGGCAGGACGCTGCTTCACGTCTGTTCCCGGTCACCCTTGTAATGAAAACAAACACGGCCTCAAGGTGCTAGTCGTGAGACTGGATTTGTGAAGCAAGGTCAGACATGAGAAATAAGAAACAACAGTCTATAAAAGTGATATTAGCATTCATGTTTCCTCCAGATATTACAGGTTTTACAAACAACGCCTCTCTTAATCCTGTTTGCCGGTCTTCCAGGGATTCTCCTGCTCTTCTCCTTGACTTCACTCTTTATTGGCTTATCTGTTACTATTATTCTCTGGATTTTAAATAAAACACTGTTCTAGATGAGGTCGTACCTCCTGAAACTTATTGGCAGAAATATTGTGTTTGATTCGCAGGCTGAGAGCATCACTCGGCATTCGTTTGATCATCTCTAACTAATGTCATCACAAACACTCATCATCCGATTAGAATTCCGCCAACCGAAAAAACAGCTGCTCGTGCAAAGTCCCAGGGATAATAAGCAGCTCTTTGATTGCCTTCGATGTGAAGTGAGTGGTGTTTTATATCAGGCGGACAGTCGAATCCGAATATCTTACTCTACCCCCTCAAGAGACGCTAATGGTTTCAGGCCTACAGGGATCCCTGCAAACAGCAGCTTTTCTTCCATTAAGCCTGTATTAATTCCATATCTAAGTGTTTGTTTTAAAAGCTGTTGCTATGTAATCAGAGGCATACGATTCATTTAACAATAGTAAGCCTTTATCCAGTAACTGGTGCATTCCTGGTCTCCACTTTGACTGAAAATGTAATTTTGTCTTTTTTATCCATTAATAATCGAAAACTGTGTCTCATTACGTCCAAGAATAGCATTTCATTTAACCTCCTTCATTAAAGGATTGTTTAAAGGACATTAACCAGACTCTACTGCATGTTGCGAGAAAGCAGCAGCTCTGACTTAGATTGATCAGCAAAGGCGCAGAAGAACGATCGTACATCTCACACAGCATACTGTAATTACTGTTCGCATAATGGTTTTCAATCAGATTTGTTTAATAGACAAATTAACTGCTGTCATTTTTTGTGTATATATCATTTAATTTGACATGCGTTACTTTTTCTAATTCCATTAGGCTCCTGGTACAAATGAGTTAACGCTTAGCTCATTTTAAAGGTACAGTGTATAGGTCAATAGGTATTAGTCATTTAGCAGCATCTAGGAACAGGCTCTACAGAAATGTAATATATAAAGTATGTTTTAAACATCATATAATTAATCAAAATCAGAATGTTTGTTGTTTTTATTATTTTAGATGTTTTTATCTACATGGGGATTGGGTCTCTGACACAAAGTCCACCATGTTGTTTCTACAGAAGCCCACAAGGGACAAAAGGGTTAATCAGTTGGTTGTTACCAGTTGGTTGCAAACTACAAACTGTATCTTTAAGTTTAATAATTTTATGTGTGGTTTAAAGAAAGCCCACCCATACCAAAAAATCTCAACAAATACTGTAATGAAATTTTGTACAGACTTTAATATACCTCTCTGGATGAATTGTAATAACATTGGTGAACCCTTGACTTTGCATCTAGAGCCAGGTCAAAATTAAATACCAGCAAAACTAATGACTTTTGCAGTCTCAGCTGTACTTTATGTTCATTGTAATTAGCAAACGTAAGCAGCAGACTCTTTGCCATGCGGGAAATATGGTCTGGTCTTTTCCCACCATAGAAACAATGGAGCTTTGCTATACGTGGTGTTTACAAGACTTGCCAAGAATCACAATTAGCGACATACATCTCATTTGTAGGCATCCTCCAAGGCAAATGCGACAAGGGCTTCATCTTGTATGCATCTTCATATATTCACGGATATGAAGGTAAGCCTATGTTCTTTAAAACTTTGTGGTTTAGGTTAGCAAAATGCTTGCTAATAAATGGTGACCATATATGTGTGTGGTAATGTATTGTATGTATGCATGTTTAGTCATTTAAAGGAATTCTCCATGCCTATGTGTTAGCTAACTGCTGTTAGCTTATCATTGCATAGGAGCTGTAATGTAGAGTGGCAATGACGTGCTAGCTGGCAACTCTACATTACAGTGCCTATGCAATGCTAAGCTAACAGCACCATTGCCAGTTTAGGGCAATGGTTAAGCTGGTTAAAACAGCAGTTTTTCTCACTTATTTAACACTGGGGACTGCAAGGAATGGCTAACAAATATTTTGCTAATGTAAGCCACAGATAAAGAATATAGCCTTACCTTCATATCTGTGGATATGCCTTGGAGGTGCCTTACAAATGTGATGTTGACTCTGGGCAAGTCTTGTAAACAGTGCATATAGAAAAGCACTGTTGTTTCTATGAACAGAAAAGACCAGGACACATTTCTGGTGTGGCAAGAGATATATGCAAAGAGCCCAATAATATTATAACCTAGCCTAGGCTTGGAAATGTCACAAATCTGACAGTCTCCTAAAAAAATCCCAAACAATACTTTCTTCTCTGTCTCCTCAACTCACTTTATACAATACAGGTTGCTGGATATTTATCTACTTGAACAAACAATATACAAAACAAGTCACTAGCATGTAACATTTGTAATACATAGAAATGACCTCAGGTGGTAAAGTGTATTCACAGCAAGGTGTATGAAGGTAGTCAGAAATCCAGGTGGCTACACAAACACACACACGGCTGACAGAAAGACAGATGCCCAGAGAGACGCGTCAAAGGAGGATAAATATAGGTCTCGCATCCCGAGCAGATGGAGGCTGACAGGGTTTGACATGAACCCACATGACTTTGGCTCTGCATGGTCTCTGCTCATTTGTCAGCTGCAGCCTGGCCTGGACATCACAGACAAACCGGAGGGGACGATAAGGAGGGCCCCGACCCACCGAGAGGCTGTTTCTGCTGGTCAACATACCCCCAACAGCTCCGGTCTTATCTGATTTTTTTTCCCCTGGTTGAGCAGAAGTTTGGGGAGCAAATAAATAACAGCTCAAGGAGGAGATGATGAAGAGATTCTGCTTTTGGTGAGCTCACTTTTCTCTGGGTGAAGTGAGCACCTAAAGAGTGAATATACATGATATTTGGATAAAAAGGGTGTATTTATGGGATGTTCTGCCTTAACCTGGGCCTAGCGGGTAAAAAAAAATATTTGTATGAAAACTGACTCACTGATTAGGGTTTGATTCAAAGTTCAAATGTATAACCCTTGAAGTCAGCTTCCCCTATCTCAGGTCTAGCTTTCAGCCTCCCTATAAAGTCTCTGTGTTGTGTATTTAGTTTTTTGTGGTGCTGAAGGGGGAGAGAAGGGCCGGGCAAGGAAGCCTTTCCGAGAATCAACATCGATGTTTGTAAGGTCCCAGACAATTTAATGGTGAACTTTTTGCTAATTTAAGCCACAGAGTTTTAAAGAATGTAGACTTACCTTCATATCAGTGGATATATGAAGATGCCTACAACCTGAAACTGTTGTTGAGTTTGCTGGTTGGTGCCTTGGAGGATGCCTTATAAATGTGATGTATGTTACTACGGTAATTGTGATTTTTGGCAAGTCTTGTAAACACCATGTATAGAAAAACACATTTTTTTCTATGGCCAGAAAAGACCAAGTCATATTTTTGATGCAGCAAAGAGACCATTGAAATAAATTAACTCCTCTCATGACCAGTAACCAGTCTTAACATACCTAGCAGGTAACAGGTGTGAGCCTAGATGAATGCTTAAGTGTGTTTGAGTGAGTATTTGATGTGGATGTGATGTAGCAGGTGGTGAAAGAGTTGAGTATGAAAAGAATGAAGACATTTTCCTTGCATAACCTGCTTCTGGGATCCCTCACGCACTGGTTAAACTTAACAAGTCCAGTCTCTTCACAAATAACAGAATCCTTGTATTAATATAGCTCTTAGCCATCTTATTTGTTGAATAAATCATCTGAACCAGCTTTGAACAAAGGAGCCCGGTTTCTCCCTACTTACCTTTCAAAAAGAACAGGAAGTTGTGACCTAAGATGGCCCCAACCAACAAAGAAGAACATCGACAAACACCAACTCCCAACACCAAACAAATCAACAAGGTGGTGCCCTCTAGGGGCTCCCCCAATAACTGTCCCAAACTACTGAGACAACCCCTGCAAGCTCCAGACATCAATTCATCTCCTTACATATATAAGATCCATTAAGATCAATTCAATTTAACATTATATAACACAGGAATTTTATTTTAAGTTCTGTTGTTAGTATGTTGTTAGTATGTTAGTATGTTAGTGGTTAAATGCAGCCCTGCTAGCAAAAGCAAAAGCTTAGTGTTTACATGTTAAAAATGGCCTATCATAATGATTCCCATAGTCATAGCACTTACAATTTTAAAGTTACTTTATCACAATGTCAAACTATAAATTAGTCCAATTTAGGGGAAAGTTAGCACAAGTAAGGATTAAAAGTTATTAGAATGTAAAATTACAGGTTAGTAGAACTTACTGTTGGGTTGACAAAAATCAGAATTCAGAGTTAAGCAAATTCAGAAACAAATTTTAAATATTTAGTTTAATTACACAACTTCAAGTTTTATTGAAATTTGTGGCCTTGAAATTTTGAGTTGACTTAACTTTTCTTTTTTGCAGTTCTGGTAGGACATGTGTCTGGTGCTTCACAGACTGGGTCTAAATCACCTAATCCTTCACAGCGATCTCACCCAAGGACACTCGACATGTGGACTGGATGAGCCAGGAATGGAACTGCCAATCATCCAAACAGTGGACATGAGCTACAGCTGGTGGACATATAATAAAAAAATATCTGTAAGACGTTTCCAGGTCTTATTGTATATCCATGCTTGTCCATATTTAAAAGCCAATCTGGGTAATTCTCCTACAACTAAAAGTCCTTTAGACATTTTGTTTAGTGCTAGTAGACGGCAATGATATCAGGTGATAAACAGCTACGTTTGACTCTAAGGAAGCTACCAAAGCAGGCAATAAACCTTAAAGACTTGACCTTTGTGTTTCTTGCTCTACTGCCACCATCAAATACCTTTTAATCTTTACTTCTGTGAACAGGATCTAAGAGGAAACTTTTAGCTAGAAATAATGTTTGAAATGTTGAAAAGATGTTGCTGAACTTTTATTCAGCTTCCCATTTTTGGGGGTTTGGGAATCTGAAATATGTACATTTCAAAACCAGCAGATAAAGAACAGTATTCATACATATATTTATCATTTGACGTATGTGGAAAAATGTTATTTAATTTAACTGTCCCTTTAATCAACTACTTCTTGTACTTTGTTCCCCAGTTTTAAGGAGTGTAACTGAAACTGAATGTAAAGCTTTACATGCTGCACCACCCCCATGTCCCTCTGAAGGATTCCAATTGAGATTTACTGTAAAATCCTATTTCTGCCCAAAGAAAACATTTCTATATTCCAAGGATCTCTATTTTTAAGGTGATGGATGGTTTGCTGGTGTTTACTCAGAGGCAAGGGAGAAAACACTGGAGGGGTCATGAAGCACTGAGTTTTTTTTTTCCTTTTTAATCCGTGTGCTACATATGCTTTTGGCATTTTTGGAGACAATCATATAGGAGGCAGGAAAACAGATAAAAATATGCTGAATTGTGACTGTTAAGGTGATTGCTGAAGGATCCGGTTGCTATGGGGTTCAAGCAAGAGCTGTGCAAGCATGACGGCTGTTTCTGCATAGAGAATTCACTTGGAAGAGCAAGTTTAAAGTACCAGCAAGTCGGTCTCTAGTAAACCTGGACTTGTAGCTACTGAAATGCTTCAAGAGTCTAAGTTCAAATTTCATTCTGGTAAAGGTTTTCCCTTGGCTGACACTGATCTTTAGTGAATAAGCAAGAGGAACACCGTGCCGCTGTTTGAGCACAGAGGATGAGGTGAGAGCTCTGCAGAAAGCTGCAGGGTGCTGAGGTGTGTTGTGAAGCATGATATTAGGGCCAAGCTCCCCCACCAAGAGGCCCCGAGCTGCAGCGACCCACGAGCACCACCGGTCCAGCAGAGATGACGGACGGGGCTTCTCAGACACGACATTGAAGGTAAGTGGAGAGACAGAGCTGCTGCCAACACAGGTAACCTATGATATGAATCATAAAGGTGTACAGCTGTAGGGATTTACACTGAAGGCTCATTAGTATTAGCTCAGTTTCTATTAGTGTTATATTGTCACACTCACCATGGATGTGAGGGAAACAGGTTTTCTAGAATATGTTGGTTCCAATTAAACCATAAGGACCTACTGTGACACTGGTAAACTCCAGTGTTCACATATACTGACCGGTGTGGTGTGGTCATGTGACAGTGTGTGAGTGGCGAGAGAGGGCTGACTAATTATTATTATTATTATTCAGCTTGATTTTTGTTACTAAAGGTACGTTTTAACCCAAACAACAATTTACATTTAACCTGTTCTGACCACAATTCTTGAATAAATTGAAATCAGGATTTTAACATTAAATTAGTGATGGAAAACCTCATGTGACATTTATGTCACAATAAGAAAAATGGTAATGAGCTGCTCAATTCATTTAGCTGATTCACTGATGTGTGAGTTTCTGCTGTTCAATTCAAATTTAACCAAATGTAAACATGAAAAATAATGTCAAATTAGCTACATGATTAATTCATTGTATAATGGATCAAAATGTGCATAAAATCAAATAAAACAAATACAAGATTTTAATGTCATATTTATATCATGTCATGACTTATTTCAACACAACATATTCATCATAAATGGGTCAAAGTTCTTATGTGTGAAGGAGGACATTGTTGTTGTTTTCCTGCATGTTTGTATCTTTTCAGTATTTATCAGTGTACAGATTCCTTGTTTAATATCATGTTGACACCAAGACACTAGCAGAAATTCACAGACTGAAAGAAGATCATTTCAAACTGATGCACTATAAACATAATAGAAAGTTGTGGAATTTAGTAAATCTTTAACTGATCCATAACTCAATGTAATCTTGAATTAAATTCAAATATAATTCGGCTTAAAGTGACTATAAATCGCTATATTTATAATACCAATGTATGAAATGATGTGTGAAATACTGGGTTTCTGTGATTCGGCAGTTTCTCTCATTTTTACAGAGCTTTATAGTGCTCATTGGCATCAACTTGAAAGTTGATGATATGCCATTTCATCTTGTTTCTGCTGCCCCTTCGTTGCAAGAAAAAAAAATCAATCATTTCAGATTTAAAGTTTGAAGCCAACAATGAAATAATGTCTAAAAGCTGCTCTGTGGTGGAATGCACCATCACAGTGAAGCGTACTGAAGATGTCAATATCAAAATATTTAACTTCTGGCCATTCAGTGTGATAATTTATTGAAGAAAAATAACGTTTTTGGGTTTTTTTACCTTTTCCTCTTTTGAAGACAAAGACGTAGGTGCTAAAATAATCCTTTGACATGTTGAAATCTGTTTTTTTTTATGTCTAATAACCTTATGTTTAATAATTACCGGTAAAGAAGAAGCAAATTGTGTGAGGAAATTAATTCCGTGCCCTTTTTGATAATTAGGCATTCCTAATTATGTAATTTCTCTGCGAATCTCAGTGTTAACAGAACTTCTTACTGTTCGGTTGCTCTGAAGGCATTTAATCCTACCGCAGGTGGGCTACATTACCCAGTCAAATGAGGTTTTCTCCACAGAAATGTGTTTTTTTCCCCCCTTTCCCTGCTTTGTCTCCTCACTAATTCTCCAGTAACACTTCCACACAGCGCCCGTCTGCTGCAGCAGAGGATACCTGTTTGAGCTTAGTCAATCAACCGCTGACGGCCAACCTGAGCAGCCTGCTGCAGACAGCTACTGAGAGACAGAGCAAGAACAAACATGGTGGAAATAATGCCAGGATATTCATGAATTCAAAGGCCACCTGCTTCTTTAAGAAGCGAATAAAAGCATGGAATATAGTTCCCTGAAGTTGATTTTTTTCATAGCGTCCTGCTGTTATTTGCACTGACATGAAGATTTTTGATTTTTTTTCCTTCTTTTTCTTTAATGCTCCCTGTGTCACCTCTTCACGGTGCACCGGATGGAAGATGAATCAGATTTAATGAAACAGCAGATCATGAAACACTGTACAAGCAGCATCTGTCGGGGACAAGCTTATTAAGCCTTAACACTGAGCTTCTGTCAAACCCTTTTCACTGACTATTCCTCTTTATCACACATGGCTGCTCAGTCCAACACTAACGCTTCCCCTCACAAATACTTCCCCTCTCCAACCCCTATGGCCAAAAAAATGACAGGCGACCATTTGTTACTTTAGCTTCTTTACGGGCCTCGTTGCAGCTCTTTAGAGTCGTTCTGTATCTGATCTAGTGAATGTTGGCTGTAATTAGATTCCCTCAGTAACAGAGAGCATGCATTTTTAAACAGTGGACTCTTTTTGGAGCAAATAACAAAAAAGTTTCTTGTCGAATGGCTTGGGAAGAATTTGTCCATCTAGTTTGAGATTTTCAGAGGCCTCCTGCTGGTTCAGATGCTCAGATGTTGCTGTCTCAATATGAAAGTCCATTTCTGACAGACAAATGTAAATGGTAGAGATGCCAAAATGTAGCACATTTCAACATCAAGGTAATTAAAAGTGCTTTATATTAAATATTAAAAGCATTAAGATACAATTCGATCAGGTAGTTTAACTACCTGATAAAGGTTTGAGAATGAAACATAATCATATTAAGCATATAAACATCAGTAATCATATTAATTACATTTCATCTTTTACATTTTTGACATTAACAAATTGAGACATTTACAATTTTTCTCTGTTTCTGTGTTTTCTTATCTTTTAAATTTGGAAAAAACAATAAATTGTATAACTTTGTTCTTGATTTTGTTTTTAATTTAATTTAGTTTTAATTATTTTTGGTATTTTTTAAAATTTGGAACAAGGAAAAATAACTCATATACACATATACATATAAACAGAGATGGATTTAAGATGAAAAAATATAGATGAAAATTCAATATAAATATTAATGGTTAATAAAAATCATTATCATATTAATTTCAACTCACCATTTACATTTTTGACATTTACAATTTTTTTTATTTTTCCTAAAATTAAAATTACATAAAATTAAAAAAAATAAAAACAAAACCAAGAACAAAGTTATACTATTTAAAAACAAAAGGATGAATTTAATGACACGACTCATTTGGAAATGAGTTGCAATTAATACGATCCAGATTTTTCTTCACCCTTAATATTTATGTAGACTTTTCATCTGTATTTTTCCATCTTCTTGATTGAAAGGAGCTTGTGTAGTTCCAGATCCTGCAGCAAAGACCTTTCATTAACTCCCTGCATTCATAAAGAGCCTTTTTAGCCTTTTCAACCAGTCAACGTGCTTCTCGCCACGCGTGTTTATTCACCCACTCACACACTAATGCAGCAGCTGCCGTAGAAGGTGAGGACCACACATCAGGAGTCTAATCACACATCAAGAGCCCATTCATACACATTCAGGTTCAGCCATCGGAGGTAAATCAGGGTTAAGTAGCTTTCCCAAGGATGCAGCAACATGCAGCCGGGAATCGAACCACTGATCCGCCAAAGAAAATGGAAAACTGCTGTACCTCTGAACCACAGCAGCTCTCCTTCTTTAATGTTGCTTTATATTCCCCCACAGATTAAATGTGCATTCTTTTCTTTCTTATTGTGCAATTCATTCATGAACCGACTCGGTCAGACAATCATCTCATTGCCTCCTCTCCAGGGGAAAATCCCTTTTCTAATAAGTTTTAAATAAAAGCCGGTGACAGTTCATAATGTGAATGATGATTAAATGCATAGCACACACACAATAAGAGAAGAGCTTTAAAAAAGAATCTGAACCATAACATCCGCCCTAATGTTGTTTATTTCATCTGGGGATTAAAAGCATCTGAATGAATGTAAATCAGAAGCTTCCTATTCTCCTCCATATTCCCATAATGTTTAGATGTGAATAAAGTTACTGGGGACAAAATAACAAATGCAATATTAAGTTCTTCCACAATCAAACTTTAATCACTACAGGGACATTTTAACCTGTGACTGTTCTCATGAGTAAAGCTAAACTATTGCTAATAATTAATTTTAAGTCACTATTAGCAAATGTACAATGTAAGCTAACACAAAATCAAGTTGTTATATCTAGTACAACAAGCTAGCAGTGACTAAACTTCTGCAGAAACCTGGAAAACACCCCACACGCCTACTTTCTGAAATGAGCTGTGATTGGCTGAGCACTTCCAGATTAGGATGGATTTTCTTCAAAATAATATGAATTAAAACATATTTCAGTTGTATTTACCATATGAGGTGATTCATTGTACATTAAAAATCAATGTGATTTCAGTTGTATATATAGTATTAGATGATTAACTGGGAAAAAACAATTAAACACTGTGATTTTAGTTGTATTTACAGTATTAGGTGATTAATTATATTATACAGTAACTCTTTGACTACTGTGATTTATTGTAATATATATACAGAAATCCACTGTAATCATCATTTACAGTAACTGCAGGTTTCACAGCAAAGTTTTACAGTCTATAAGTACATGAAATCATTGTTGGTTTGACTTATAGGAAAAATATAGAAACTCATCAGCACAATTTTAAAGTTCTGAGTGAGTTCATCCTGGTGTTTGCTTGTCCTTCCCCTTCATCATGAATAATTCTGAGCTGCAGAGCTGCTGTTCATTATCTAAGCAGCCAATGACAAGCTGCTGAATTAATGAGACTCTGACAAAACAGAGGATTTCTAGATATTTCTTTCCCTTGCAGCACAACGCCTCATTAATTCTGGCCATGTCATTAATAGTAATGAGCCTCTCCTCTGATTGGCTGGTTTGAATGTCTATGAATGGGAGGATGGGTTGCGGCAACACAACTTCACAGAAATCCTGATGCTCGTTATGAGGCCAAACTGATGTTAAAACTCACATTTCATGGTCGAAAAACATCAAATTCAAGTTCTTTAAAATAAACTGAAAGAATTCTAAAGCATTTCATGTCTTCTTTGATCATTCTTCTACTGATTCCAACTGCTGAAAATGGAATTAGTGCCCCTTCTCTCATCATATTAAGAAGCTCAGACCTGAGTGTTGGTTCAACTAGAACATCTTTCATTCCTTTATAAGGAAATCCACCTCCTCTTCTGCCACCTTGTGTTCATTTTACAAGCTGCTCAGGAGGAAGGTGATTAAGGATAAAAAGCAGCTGATGGCAATAATCAGAGGTGGAGATGGAGGCTAATGCAAACATTTAACTGCTCACTTTGAGATAACAGAGGGGCCCAGTTGTCCAGGACTAATCTAATCACATTCCAGATATCAGATTGGATTAAATCTGTAAAAAAAGGGTTGTTCAAAAGAAAAAATACGTTTTTGAATTGGGTCTAGATTTTGATCTGGATCTGTTTTTTAGTAGATTAAGGATACTTTTGATCCAAAAAAATCATGATTATTCTGATTGAAGCAGTAGGAGTTGGATTTGGGATTTGAAAAAAAAATGTAATAAACTTTTAAGACTAGTAAAATAAAACATTTATATCATGTACATTAATTATACAGTTGATTTGTTGAACTGGTACAGTGATAAATTACTAAACCTTTCACTTCAGTAAAATAGAAGCTAAAAGAGGATTCTCTCCCATTGTCCATTGAATGAAGAATGATCTTTATTTTAACTAATTCACTTTTAGCCTTTTATGGTTAAAAATGTGTTCAAAATATCAAATGTAGCTGTGAATATGCATATTTGAGTGTTTTTATTTACTTCTTGAGGGTCAGGTGACTAAACTGAAAGTGAAAGGGGATGTTTGTATTGATTTATTGTGCTGTTCCATTGTTCTTGTAGCCTGAAGCTTCATGTTTAGCTCCTTTAAAAGAGCTGGCAAATGTCTGCAGAATTTCAGCCTGCAGCACAATGCATGTTTTTTTCAAATGCAAATCCATTGTGTTTGCCCTGACATCAACCTCCTTTTAAAGAAAGTTTAATTACAAGGGCTTGTTGGTCTAGGGGTATGATTCTCGCTTCGGGTGCGAGAGGTCCCGGGTTCAAATCCCGGACAAGCCCTGATATTAAAGAAATTTGTTAGAGCCTCAGGATTGTTAGAGTATGCCAGGAAAATAATTAAGTCAAACATGTCGACGAGCGAACCTGGAGTTTACCTCTTGTTTAAATGATCTGCAAAAGGAAAAATATCTTTAGAGAAAATGACCCTTTAGGAAGAGAAGGACTGCTGCAGAACACAGAATTAAGATGGATGTAAGGATACAAATCTATCAAGAGATTTCAACCAATTTAGTGTTTGCTTTGTCTCCTGTGGTGCAGAGAATCAGTCGCCCTGAAAATCAGGGAGCAAATTGATCCTTAAAGCTGTTGTAATCAGTGTCTTTATGGATTAGCTCAGAATCCTCAGAGTCACCTGAAAATAAAAGTTTATCTGAGCTTTTTGCCTCCATAACTTTACTGTTTTGGCTCAATGTCATTTTAATAATTAAAAATAAAAAGCGATCAGTGCAGGTTTATGCAAAGGGGTAAATAAAGAGACGTCATTATGATACATGAGTCAAATGCAATTCACAAAATACAGTGAAGCTCTTTGGCTTAATGGATATTATCATCATTAAGAGAGAAGTGAGAATGAGTCAAAAATACCTGAAAGAAGGGCTTTATTTAAAAAAAAAAAAAAATCTGCACAATTTAGGACAAAGTTTCATTCATGGAAATAAAAGATTATGACATGCTTCCTTGTTATTTAAATCTATTAATGGAGACTGACCAAGATCCTTTTAACAATACTGCGTCATCTTTGTACAATATCTCATCAACCAATACATGTGATCACAGCCTTTTAGCCTGTAAGGAATTTGCTGATGTTTCTATATTTATCACCATAACTTCCTGGGTTAGCGTTTTAACACCATGATCACAAAGCTGGTAATCAGAGGCGGTCAGGAAGGAAAGAGAAAAAGAAGAAGCCCCCAAAATAAACTGATTCTGTAACAACTGCTAATATCCACTGGTCCATGCAGACCAGCTGTGGACTGAACATTGGGACAAAGTTTGAGGTTGGTGGTGTGTTGTGGTGATGTTGAAGCATTTCATCTGATCCAGGAGGGGGTGAAGTTGGAGCTTCGTGGAGTCGTGTCCAGACTAAAAACTGTTGCGTCCCTCTGGGGCTCGGTGCTGCTGCTGCAGTTTACCGTAGCCGCCTCTGGCCGGGTCGTAGTCCTGCCGGTACTCATCCCTCACCTGGACAGGACCACACAAACCAGAGGAGACGGATTCAAACGAAGATAGAATCAAAACACAGAGAATAAACTGAATTATACTGTTAGTTAATACATTTTTAAACAAATTCAGTAATAGAAATGGCTGCATTAGTAGGATCTTAAAAAGATCCTATATTGTGGAAAGTGAGATTTTAAATTCCCTTTTACCAGTAATTATAAGAAACAGCATAAATTACTAAATAATAGCCGAGCTTTAATTAACCACAGAGCCCCTTTAAACAACAGGTGCAGGTGTATATTTTGAGAAATAACCAATTCCAAATAAACACCCAGGCTAATTTATTTAAAAATCCTAACTATGGTACAACTTAACTACAGCAATCTGAATATTTAAAAAACTTTAAAACAGTAGTAGATAGGAGTAAATTACCGTATTTTCCCAGTTTAGATGAGCAAGATTTTTGTCAGGAAGAAATTAATCTCCTACCAAACTGCCACCTGGTCTCAAAATAATAAATAATAATAAATAAACACATCAGCTTTACAATATGTCAGATTGTTTTTTCTTATTTGCCATTCGAGCATGTAATGCAAAACTACTTTTTGTGCAAAAGGACAATAAAGTTCTATAATAATAAATAGTTACAGTGTAGATTGCTTCTACTAATTGTATGCATTTTTTGAATACCATATCTAATTGAATACTCTTTTCTCTTGCTTTTCAACATACACTGTTCCAAAAAGTCAAGAATGAAATCCATGAACATGTTTTATTTAGGAGGAGAGATTTTTTAATCATAAAAGTTACATAATGGAAGGAAATCGTTCCCCACAATAACCCAGTACAATAAAAGCCCAATATTTATGTTTTCTTATTTACTCTCCTAGATGGTGCACTGCAAATCACTACACAGACATGATTATGTATGTTGTATTTGTTAACAGCATAATATATAGCGTTTCATTTTTTTTTCCCCAATTGCCATACCATAGTAATACTGTCCCTTCAAAAGGCCATGCTTAATCATGCATAATTTATTTAGGAAGTTAATGCACTTTCTAAATATCATATGGTTGACTTAAAATGTCATCATATAGTGGATTGATTTTTTTGAAGGCCATTTCAGAATCACACCATTTTTTCCAAATGTCAGAGTGTGCTGTATGTTTTATTGTTTTAGAAAACGCTGGACTGGAGGAAGTCCAATTTTGTTTGGATAAGGAGGAGAGACACAGTGGGTCGGATGTAGAACCTACATAACCTGATCCTAACCCCCATTAGCCTGCAGCACAGCAACAGCTGGGCAGCAAATCAACTCCACTATGAATAAAATCAGTATTTATGCATCTCACCTTTATTTTGGTAGTAGCAACAGAGGGTGCCCTGCTAGTTCACACTGTATAAAGCAGTGGTTTTCAACCTTTTTGAGCCACAATCCCAAATTTAACATCCAATGCTGTTTGTGACCCCCTTTAAAACAAATATTTTTAATTATAGAAAACTGTAACCAGCGGGTAGCTAAACACATTAAAACACAATGGAGACAAACAGCCCGGGTTTCATTTCAAACATCAATGCTGCTGAGATTTCTCTCTACTCCGTTTGCTGTAGGTCATCATATTTAAAATGCCTTAACTACTACGGGTGAGGTTTTGAGAGGTTCAAACTAAGATCCAGTTGGAAACTATATTTATTTGGCACGTTAATATTTTTCCAAAAATGATTTGGCAACCTCCAAAATCATCTTGAATCCTCAGTTGGGGTTAGGACCCCAAGGTTGAGAACAGCTGGGGAAATGTAAGGTGCCATTTTAAAATAAATCTTCAGTATAGTCCACAAATCTGATCCAACATTTGTCAAATATCTCCTCATTGACTGAGAACAGCCGCCTTATTCAATGCGTACAATCTATTCAGGGACACTGTTCAGTGAAGTGTTGAATTTGGTTTGTTTTGAAATCAGGGATTAGAGTCAAGTCATGGATTTTTTTACCCCAAATCAAAAAAATTAAAAAGTTAGAAAATATACATTCTGGGGTCAAGACATCGATTAAACTGCTACAGATCAATTCCACTTCAGAGCTTTTTGAAGATAATCAATAGAATTCCTTTATGCTGTTCCAAGCTGAAAATAAAGGATTCAGCAAACTGCATCAAGTCTCCGACCTCTGAGTCTGAGTGGAGCAGCAACAAAACACGACCATTCTGACCCTTACATGTATGATAGAACTCCTAAACTGAAGTTATTTTCCAGGACACTTTCAGCTGCTACAGAGACAAGTTATAATGTCCAACACTAATACACTCCCCTTTAATATGTGCCTAAATATGCTATTATTTTCATTTATTAACATGTACCTCTATTCTTTTCTATTATTCTATTGTATGTAAGCCACAGATACAAATATTTTGTTTTCTAGACTCCTGAATGAAGTAAAATAGACTGATTGCTACCTTTAATTTAGCCATTTAGCCTAATAACAGTGGAAATAAAACATGCCTGCAGTTAAAATGAACGTATAATAGTAACTTACATGTATATTTAAGATTTCACTGCCATCATTTTCTATGATAACTTTATAAGGACAGTTAATCCTTTTCCTCTCCCTCATCGACTGTTTTCCATAACAGGAAAACTGGTTTTCCAGAACATGTAGGAACCCTGCATACATTCACACAATTATTCACATGTGGCTGTAACATTCCTCACCTGTCCTCCAGACTTGCCGCGGCCGAACTGCCGTCCCTCTTTGAAGCCGGTGTCCCAGTCTGTCCTGATGATGCGGTCGTCCAGACGTGTTCCGTTAATGAAGCGCATGGCGTGTTCTGCGTCTGCACGCGTGTAGTATCTGTGACAGCGGAGGTTAAGGTCTGCCACAGACACTCAACAGGCAACTAAAAACATTATTTTGATAATCGATTAATCTGTTGATTATGTTTTCAGTAAACTGATTTATCAGAAAGTCAAATTTTAATTTCCAGCATTTTTTAAATAGATTAACATTTGTAATGCTGCCATGTGCTGAGAATGAACGGGAAGTGCAAGTAACCGGATTTTGACTGGATATTGATAAATTTTCTGCAACGGCACATATGTGTATACGTACGTAAATCCAATAAATTTATTTTAATAAACTATTATAACAGATTTAAACAATTAGGTGTTGTTGCCCTGGTTTGCCGAGCGTGTACATGAATGCAGGTATTATTAAAACGAAGGTTTTTAATTTGGGTTTCATGTGGAAAAGGATACTCTACAAAGCAGAATCCACAAGCTGTCTTCTTGATTTTATCCAGGCCAATGATGATGCGCTTGACGTCACCACTTTTAGAAAACATCTCGTGTACCTGTCATCAGAAAAAGAAAAAGGTAAGAACTGTATAAGAGTTTATGACCTAAGATGATACAAGCATGATCAAACTGAATATTCCACCAATACTTTAACAAAAGATGGCATTTCAATGAATTTGAAGCTTTTAAATAGGAGTGAGAAGGTTTACCACATTTAAATCTTCACAACTAAAAATAAAGTCTGAGGCAACATCAGAGCTGTGTCTAATTCATACCCATTCTATTAATTCTGATTAATACGCAATTGTGTGCCAGACGACACACATTTTAAACACTCTAGAAATATTATACGTTAATAACTACCAAATATTCAATTCAGATTTTTAACCTTTTAAATGTCAGGATTTGTGCAAAAAAAAAAAAAAAACTCAAAATCAATGTTGTTGCTAATCTTTGATATTAAAGACTAATAATACCTGCCCAACAAATTCAATATGCACTGAGTTTTTTGAAAATATCCAAAAATTGTCATGGAATCACAAATACTGACAATTTTCATATTGAACATTTGAAATCAATTGGATATTTGGTAGTTATGAACAGGACTGGTGGATTAAAGGATTTATGTAAAAATGTTAACATATACTATTTCTACCAGATGTAATTTAGCGCCCCCTGGTGGTATTATTTGCACACAACCAGCCGAGTGAACACTAATAATTAAGACTGTAAAAAGTGTCAATTCAACTTTTACAAAAAAGTCTTAAACAATGACTTTCACCATCTAACCTAGGAACTGATAGATCATCAAAAAAAAAAAAGCATGGCCTAAAATATAGAAAAATGTGCCAACGTGCCGATGCATTGACTCATGAGGTGTCAATGCAAATATTTCTCTATATTTATCTTATCACATATATATTCTGGAGCATGTTTCTCCTGCCTGACATTGCTGTCAGCCAAAGGAGCAGAAAGTGATGGAAGTTGTTGAAACAGAAATCTCATTCATCTTGCTGCATTTAGAGCAGGAAACACGTTCTGTGTCCTCAGTTTCCATCCTGTCTCTGTGTTCAATCACTGTTATGTATTTAGGTCATTTAGAGACAAGAATCTGGGAAAGTTCACAGCCTGCCATGCTGTCACACCACATTACTCTGTGTATAATAAAATGGCTAATAAAAAAAAAAGGCAGAGATTCAACTGAGAGTCAGGGCAAACTGGACTCAGCAACATTTATGGGCCTCAAAAAGATAAAGGAGACTAGAAAAGCCACAGATCTCAGTATCCCAGAAACAAATTCTTTCTAGAAATCTTATAAAAAATAACAAGAACGGTATGTAACAATTTCCAAAGACTTTTTGTGCAGGGCTTTAACAGACGGTGCAGTCAGGACATGACAGCAGAATCCTACCTGCTCCTCAGTGGTGTAGAAGGAGAGGTTTCCTACATAAAGACAGTGGCTCCCCTTCAGCAGCTTCTCCTGTTCATAGCGGTTACCCTGAAAAAGTCACAGAAATGAGAAAGTTCTTCACTCAGTAACTGAAAGCTATGGGTGAATGTGAAAAAACAAACATGTCATTGCAAAACCATTAGTTTAGAACCAATTTAACTCCTCTATAAAGAGGAGTAACAAGACTTGGCTGTGTAAACCTGGCTGTATGTATTTGATTCCATCCAGCAGACAAACTGGTAAAACATGTCTTTACGGACCTGACTTCATGCACAATTTATTGTTGCGTTTTTATTCTGTATCATTAAAGAACCGGCACATTTTTTGCCATAATCAAGATCCCTTCATTAGTAATGAGGGACAAAAATCGACATTCCCTCCTACTGAGCAAAAAAGCATTTAAAAGTTAATTTTAGTTTATACTTCCACTGCAGCTCTACAGCTAAAAGTCTGTAAATGTGACAGATATCTAGTTGATATGAATAACTCAGACTGCTGAAGCCTCAAATAAGCTTTATATGAACTTTTGGCCACCATCACCTATATTAAAAGCAAAGGGGATCTTTTAACAGCCAGTATAAACATGAGGAATTAGTACAGTAAGGAAAACCTCTGTGTCCATGTGGGCACCTGATGGATGTTTAAGGACAGAATTTACCCATTATCTTTCAAATTATGGCTTTACTTTCTGAACAAAACATAAAGACTAATTTTTACCAAAGCCATTTATGTTTTGTTTAGAATTTTTTCCCCTGCAAACTAAATTACTAGCTACTTTTAATGTTTTTTAATCATCATTAGTTCATTTTTAGTTAAAATGTCCTGTGGTTGTCCTGTCTTGTTTTTTATCATATGTATTGTTTGCCTGTAATAATTAATTAAATAGTAAGAAAAATTATTCACATTTAAGAAGCCAGAGAATTTGATCACTTGTGTAAGTAGTTAGATCAAATAATTGATTAATCGAAGAGGTTCTGGTTTATATTGTTGATCATGATAATCGCTAACTCAGCGCAACAGTAAGAGTCATATATATTTCAGACAAGGTAACATAATAAATATATTTAAGTTACATTCTGACCTCGCCTGTGTGCTGATTTTATGAAAACGGTTGGAAAAGTCAAAATAAACAAAGCTGTGGGCCTCGCCGCCTGATGCTAACTGGCTAACGAGATTAAACGGTTCCGTTGACGTTAAATTACTCCGGGAGTTTGTTTTACTCACCTTGAAATGTTGGTCTCTGTATTGACTGATATCAATGAGAGAGTCACTACACAACGCGTTCAATTTTACCGACATTGTGAAGAAATTGTAAATACGCGGCTTGCTACTCTTGCTAGGCTTCGCGTTGCTGCTAACACTTCCACTTCCGGCTCTAATGTCCGTTCTTTAAATAACTCCGAGTGCAACAACACATTGTAGTTATATCTCTAATACACGCATTTCCATATTACAATCCCATAATAATGAAATGAATACACCTCACAAATCAGTTAAACGCATTAAGGGACAATTTACATTGAGGGAAGAATTTTAAAGGTGACGAGTTTTGATGATACACAATGTCAACTTCATTAAACTGTCACAACAAAGAAACATTTCATTCTTTCAAATATATTATATATAGACATTTTACTATTTTACTAAATTTAATCTGTAAGCTTTGCATTTGTAAAATGACCCAAAGTCACATGACTCCTGAAGCTGGAAGTTAAACTGAGATGTGGTGTCAGGCTATTGGCTGCTGTGTTATGTCACTGGAAACTGACTCACTGCTGCTCTTGTTTGACTTGGCATTTCTACCTGGAGAGATTGTGTCTGAACTTTTTTAAATAAACTCTGGTGTTTCTCTGCTTCAGGATATGTATCAAAACACTGTCAAATGCATTAGCTGCTGGTTGTTTGGCCTCTGTCATATATTTGTCTCTTAACAGCAAAGCTGTACCTTAATGATTAATAGCAGTACATTTATATTTACCAGAATAGTTTGGGTATTTAAATGGATTTCACAGATGTCTTATAAAAACTGTGACCTTTATAGATGAGACAACCCAGCCACAGGCCAACAGGAGAGAACACCTTAGAAATTCAAATGTATTGTGTAATTCAATTATTACAAAACAATTAGTTCAACATCAGATCTTTTTGTTAGATCTGTGAAATGCACATGTATATAAACCCAAAGAAAGCTGTGAAAACCTTTTTATTCAATAAAACCACTTCAGACAGACAAACGTTCCTGTAAGGTCAAAATTTTATTATCACAATTCAAATATTTGAAGTGAACAAGAAAAAAAAAGATCCTCCTGTCTTAAGTGCTGATGAGATTAACCTAAATCATTTGTACAAACAAACAAATATGAATGTACCCGCTTATAAATCACAAAATATTAGAACAGAAATGAGATGAAACAGCAGAGTTAACCCCCGACATGTTGTGAGTTCTTGTATCAATAACTTTCAATTCAATCCAATAAATCTGGGCATGTTAATAGAAGCCAGTGAAAGGAAGGATTTGGGGTGGGGGAGGGGCAATTCTACTCCCAGATTTGGCATGAAGTCTTCATCTGAGGTCACATGATCTCCTCTCAATCCTGCAGCACCTCCTGGAAACTGAAAGGAGAAACAGACCCTAATCAATACATCACATCATTCAACAATAGCACATGAATCAATCATCAAGGATGATAGTTTAGACATACGGTTATAGATTACATTATTAGATTATTTATTTATTATTAGATTACATTATTTTTTGCATATGCTCTTACTTGTAAGTTATTTCAGCCTAAGAGTAGATTAGATGTACTTTATTCATTGTGCAATGGGGACATTTAGTTGTTACAGCAGTTATAAATTAAAGAAAATAAATCAGAGAAGGTTAAAACCTAACGCAATAAACAACACAACACAATAAAAAACAACAAATCATCCTCCAACCTGGCAATATGCAAAAAAAACAAGTGCTGAGGTTATAAAATAAGGTGTTTGATATAAACGTATTTAGAGGTAGAGTGACTGATGGTGTAAAAATAATGCAACATAAATGACAATGATAAAAAAATAGGATTGTAAAGTTGTTTACCAGCTAAAACAGTCGGCCAAGTTATTGTGTCATATCATGATATTACAACATCCAACATGGAAGAGGACATTTAGACTTGTATCATGATATAATGACTAATACAGAGTCTGACAAACCAATATCCTGCTCATCATTTAATGTCATATAGCAATAAAACAATCAATAGATCAATTACTCGACTGACAGAAATTCAATTCTCTGCTGCACAGAACTGCACATTTAATAGGCCTGTATAGAATTTGGCAGGAAAAGTCATCCATAGCAGCATAAACCACCATCTGGCAGACAACACAGAGGCCTGGTGACACATCTGTGATCTTAGTGAAAACACAACTTACATTTCGTTGCAATCTACAGATTATTTGTTGGATTATTTGATGAATAGTTTAGTCAGAAATGTCAAAACGTAATGGAAAAACTGTCCACATTATTTTTTCCAAGAGCCCAAAATAAAGATCTCTCAAGTTGTGTCCACCAGTCCCAAACCCAGATATTCAGTTTATGGGTCAGTGAGAAATAAGGATTGGCAGGATGAGCTCTTTCTACGATTTATTAACAGTAATAAATAAAACAAACAGCTGAACATGTTTGAAAAGGAGTAGGAAGAAGTAATACTTATTAATTCCTACCCCCAATCTCTATACCATTATAATAATATATATAAGTATTATTTCCCATGAATATCTGTATGGAACTATAGTTAAAGTTGTGAAAATAAAGTTCTAAACGCAACAACACAACATCAGTATCAGTTTATTTTATTCATTAATTTTAATGAATAAAATAAAAAGCTAAAGATGTTTGAAAGTAGGAAGAAGTAAAATAATTCCTACCTGCATGAATATCTGAAATATTATCATAGCTGTGAAAATAAAATGCTGAACACACACATATACATATATATATACATATATATATATATACATATATATATATATATACACATATATATATATATATATATATATATATATATATATATATATATATATATATATATATATATATATTTGACAAAATATCAAATGGTGTAACTGAAAAATTATAATAAACTTTAAATATTTAAGTCACCTATGATTATATAAAACTAGTGTCATTATTATTATTATTATTATTATTATTATTATTCCCTTTTAATAGAGTTAAACTATATGGTACCAAGTTTTTTTGAGTTGCACAACTTGACATTTTTGACATTATCCCTTATAATAGGAAAGCCTCACATTTAGGAACAACAAAGAGGAACCAAAGGATTGCTGGTGTTTTCCACTCGAATCGATTAACCGAACCGAACTCACGTTTAAAGAAGCTTTTCGTCGCCGTCTCTCCTTCATCAAAGGTCGGATCTCCTCTCGATGCTGAGCAGCTCCACTTCGAAAATGAGCGTGGCTCCTCCGGGGATCTTCGGCGGGGCTCCCCGGTCCCCGTAGCCCAGCTCGGCGGGGATGACCAGCTTCCTCTTCTCGCCCTCGCACATGCCCAGCAGGCCCTGGTCCCAGCCCTTGATCACCTGGCCGGTGCCCAGGGTGAAGGTGAAGGGTCTGTCGCGGGGGATGCTGCTGTCGAACTCGGTGCCGTCCTCCAGTTTGCCGGTGTAGTGCATGTTCAGCACGTCTCCTTTCCGGGACTTGACGGGGCAGTTGTCCACCCGCTTCTTGATGCCGATCTGCAGCTTCTTCTTCTCGGCTCCGCGGACCAGCGCCGGGCCGAGGGACAGGGCCGTCACCGCCAACAACAGCAACACCCGCATGGCTGCAGGGTTTTTTCTTAGGATTTCAGTTTAAAAAATGATTTAGTTTAGAGAAACTGCAGCTCGACGCTTTTAGGATGAATCAGGGAAACGAGCTGCAGAAATGCTGCAGGAAGCGGATACACGTAGGGAACTTCACCGGCTGGTGTTACCGTTAAAACCGTCCGGGGAAACAGTCTGTAAAGGGTGGCGAAGTTAGCTTCAGATTCGATGGTAAGCCCATTTAAATTGAGAAACTTATTGAATTTATTATAATTATTATATACGTGTAATTATTAATCTTGATTATTAATTAATAATTACTTGGTTGAAAACGGTCTATATTGCTTCCTTTGTAATATGGATTTTAAAAAGATGTTGACGAGATTAGTTCTTTTTTTTACTTTACATTTTACTGCTAATACTTAAACATACATAAGTATAAATTGCCATGCTTTTACTTTCAAACTGAGCTACACCGCATAATATTAATGACAGATTATGGGGACTTATTTATTTATTTTGTTATTTGTTAAGCAATTCCACTGTTTCCCCCTTTTCAGACCAAGAAAAGTACAGAACTAGTTCATCCAACCTGAAACTGACTTCCACCACTTCCACAGTGTCATATCACGCGCCGATAGCTAGCGGTCACCTGGAGCAGCTGAAGTAAGTTTCTTTTTATAGCGATATTTAACAAAAGTGACACCACGGATACAACTAACACACCAGTACATCGTCGGCGAACATATACCCACAACTAACAGTGTATATTGGTTTTATTTTAGGGCTGTAATAACATTATCCAGGGATACGACCGGAAGTTAGCTGGCTAAGCTAACGCATCAGGTACTGTGGGGACTCGGGAGAGTTCTCCGATAAACACCACAGAAAGAGAAGAAGAAGAAGAAGAATAACAACAACAAGCTACGGAAACACATGACAACATGATCTCTCGTATGATATACAGCCTCCTCAACAAACTCCAGGTCGTCGAGAAGTTGGCGGAGTCTCGTCCGATCCGCAGGGCGGCGCAGCTCACCGCCTACGCCATCACCAAGGCGCAGATCGCCGGCCAGGACGCCACCAAGCGGGTCCTAAGGTCGCAGACGCTGCGGCAGGTGCGCGAGGAGGCGGGGCGAGTCCCCGGGGACCTGGGAGAGGTGGGCAGCCGGATCAAGAGGGTCCAGGAGACGTTTGTGAAGGAGGTGAAGGAGGGCTGGAAGGACGGGTCCAGACAAATCAAGAAATGAAGGGGATGTAACGTGTCCGATAATAGACTCACTGGCATCACAAGATGGACAAACATGCATGACAACTCAGTCCATGTCAGTCCTTCTGACTCTTCTGTGATTTATTGGATCCAGGATTCCCCCATTTCTTAACACATGGAAATATGAATTGTAAAAAAAATAAATCCTCTTAGAGAAAAGTCAAAACTGTCCTCAAAACTAACATTACTTTGGAGGTGAAGGTGATGTACACTTCTCAGACAGTGGTTGAAGTTGTACTACCACACACTACATGTTTTTTGTTGTTTTTCCTATTAGGGTTTGTTTAAAAGAAAGTACCAACAACAGAAGATTCAATTACAGCCTTCATATCCTGAGAAAATGTATTTTCCGTTCTGCCAATCAAACCGATACGCTGATCCTGCCATGAAGTTTTTGTGGATCTGTACAGGAGTGAGTTGACCTGGTAAATCATTTTACTGGCTGAAAGTGGACAAAGACAATAACTGATGTGTGTAGAAAGAGAATCAATGCACTGTTTTGCTGTGACTGTATAAATAAAGATTATAATTTATGATACACACTGGGTCACTTGATATTCTTGAGAGCTGTAATATAAATTTTATTTAAATTCAAAGGTGACTCTTGATATACATCTGATGAAGGGGATTTGATTTCTGTGGTTATGTTTTTCATACATTTTACAGTGTATATCTTAAAACTAAGCTGAAAATGTTCACTTATATTCACAACAAGTATTTTTAAAAGTTCATGGTCCAATATGCAGCATATAAAGCATGCATACACTATACTGCTGTATAGTGAATGTTTTCCATAAACCGGCAAACCTATAGGGGAGAAGGTCTTTTTGAATGAGTCATTTTATAGATGAAGCTATTAATTGAAAAAATATAGTCAACAAATTATGTATTTTAAACATGTTTTGAAAGGAACTTTCAATAAAATTAGATTTCAAAGTCCACCAATTGTAACTCAAAGTCCCTTTGTTTTCACAACTCCATCAGGAAAACAACAGAAACCCAGATTGTTATTTAACTACTTACCTAAAATAAAGATAAGAGGACTTTTACCTTTGGTGAATGCTGATTCAGAATGACTAAGCATGTATATGCACATCTGTGTAGCAAGTGCAACGACTGGCTGCACGTCTGAGAATAAACCAATGGGAACTGTTCACTATTTTCTGGGGAAATAAATGGGCAAAACAGATTTAAAGTATAAGGAGGTGCAAAGAAGAGATCTGAGCTACAAGGAACTGGAAATCGAAGCATCTGTCTGTGAGATGCAGCCAGAATTCATCTGTTGTGGTGCAATAAATGATTAACATTCACCGCTCTTGCTCACTTGCAGGACTTTATTTAATTTGAACAAAAGCACAGAAAACAGCTTCATGTAGTAATACTAGTGCAGACTCACTGGCCTGGCAACTAAATATTAGTTATATGTTACATTTCACATAGAAATAAATCTCTATTAGGAGGAAGATAATGCGTTAGTTTCTGACAGCATGAGTCAGTACATATTCACTGATATGGCACCTGAACTTCATATAAAAATAAATCTCTGAACATAGGAAAATAAACATCCAATCAACATTTTTTTTTAAAACAGCATCAAGCAGCAGGAGTTACAGTAGATAAGACAAGATCTGGTTAGTTTGAGCTATGAAATGGAGTTTAAGATGCTATTGAAAGCAAACTTTTAACTGTATTTTCTGTGAATTTTCTTTCTGCAAATCAAGCGAAATGCGAGTAAAATGCATGTCAAACCATAAAAGCAGAAGAAATCAACGCAAAGGCAGTTTTCAAAACCTCTTTCCTCAAATGACGTGAACTCAGGTTTTATTTAAACCAATACGGACAAACAAAAACTCATTCACTCTTTGACACAAACCACAGGATGTTTCCACTACGTTCTCCTCAAATCCAAAGAAACTTAACCAGTGAGTCAGTTTGTCCGACTGTGTCCAAATTAAACGCTATTAAGGTTTGAAAACCGGCCGATTTGTAGGAAGAATGTTGAACCCGTCCAAAATGCAGCGTCGTATATTATACAGCCGAAGATTTGAATGTGCAGTTGCAAGCAGGCACAAAGATGAGATGAATGGAGTTATTTTGAATTATTTTGAGGAGAACGCGTGAAGCAACACTCAATTCACTCACTCGTCATCATACCGTACCAGCACAGCTCTGTGTGGAGGGCAGCACTAGTATTTATTAATATGGCTTTATAGTAGAGGAGGTTAGGGTGAAAAAATGACATGTGAAAAAGTACCATAATACCATAGGAAAAGTGAGACCACCCTTTGTTTTAAAATGGCTACCAACACAATGCACTAAGTACACTAAATTCCATAGCTTTTCACATGGAGATAAACATATATATAAAATACTGTGCATTGAAAAAAATGTCCTGGTAATCAAAGTTGTCACTGTGTCCCAATACAACTTTAAATATAGTTATACATTTTCTTTTGCATCCAAAATATTTCTCATATTGCACATCCAGTTTTTATTTCCTTTAAAAAATCCACCTTCAAAATGTTTCTTTTTTGAATAAAAATTAGTGTAAATTTCTGCTAAAGTCTTTGTATGGATAATCAGATTTAATTTTTAGACTTGATACCTGTTTATTTGGATTCCTTGACCTTAATAATGTACAGTTACACACCAACTTTGTTACTATAGTTATAGCAGAAGAAGCAAAGTTATGGGCTTTAGTGTGTTGCTGGCAGGTAGTTTTAGAAAAATAAAACATGTATATCTCTGAAAGAAAATGGTGGTCTGACTTGTCTCTTTGGATTTATTTATTTCTATGGTCCTAAAGTACTTTCCCATGAGTCAGAACTTGCAGTAAAATGTCCCCTAACTCCTCTACTACTAGCTTATAGTTAACACATGGCCAAAGAAAAAGCCATGTTTATTAATAGTAGTCAGAGCAAGTGTGAGCAGAGCAGAAATCTGACTTTTACATTCACCGGGAACCATGATGTTAACCTTACGAATAAGCTGAATATCATAAAGTGGCAGCAGAAATGTGGCAGCCAGTATGTGTCAGTGTTTTTCATTTGCTTCAATTGTCAAAGTCCAAAGTATATTAGAATGACCCAATAATTAGGTGAATATAAGGCAGTTATACGATAAGTTCATCAGAGTTTGGAGAGTGATTTGTCTGGACAGCAGTGAGGAAGTCTAAAGACTGGTGTGAACAAGGAAGGGGTATAGGAGGCTGGACTCAGGTATCTTGTCTTTACATCCAGACGTTTGTCAGCAGGGAGCTGAGCAGTGTCACCAGAAGCAGACACACAGAGGACATCACTGGAAGAGGAGAAGACTTGTTGAAATATTAAAGGAGATTGTACGTTTAAAAAATATTTCAGTAAAAGTAGAAACACTGTTGTCAAAAAATAGTCACTAATAAGTAAAAAGTTGAAGTCTTATCAGCATAATGTAGTTACAGTATTAAAAGTACTTATTATGCCGACTATGTTATTTTACTATAGTATACATTATATTTGAATAGGGGTTCATAAGACTGTCATAACACTGTCATAATTATGACACCTGTCATGAGCATTAATGAATGCTTATGACAGTTGTTGCTAAGTGTCACTAAGCAAATTCTGTGAGTTTTGATGCAACGTTGACATAGTTTGACATGTGTTTGTTATGAAAACTTGACATAAACCAAGACAAAATAACCTTCATAAACAAACTATTAAACTTTAAAACCTATTGAGCTTATGACGTTATATTTAGAACCCAATGATAATGGTCCAGTGACAGCTAATGTCAACCCCAACTATATATGACAGTTTAATGTAAATGTAAGATATTAGCTCAGAGTCATGTCAACCAAAGAGCGTTTGTTAAGTTGCTGTGTTTGTTCAAGGTGGTTATGGTTCTTTACTCCAGGATGACCACAACAGTTATAGAGGACAACATCTAAACAGCTGGAATAAAAGGGATGTAAAGAACAATGAAAGAAATGTGTGTTTATTTTGTTTTTTTTTACCTGCACTGGATGCGTTACACTCCATTTCGATCAGTGAGTCCATGTAGCCGGGGCCCAGCCACTCCTGGTAGGTCTTCCTGTCACCGACACCCACCAGGCGAACGGTGGAGTCTTTGAAGATGAGGTCGGAGCCCGCGTACTCCTGTGAGTCAAACATCTTGAAGCCAGAACCTGTGTCACTGCCATAATGTTTCTGCAAAGAAACAAGTGGGAGAGATTAAAAGGCTTAATTAAAAAGGATCAGAACACCCATCACATGTTAATCCATCACATCAAACAACACAACACCTCGACCTGGCTGTGTTTTCAGAAACTCAACAGAAATTTGTATTAATATAATATTCATATTAATCTACATAATCCACCAATGATTCATGATATACTTAATTTTTGACATTTTGGAAATGAAGAGTGCCTTTATTTGTATATCTCCCCATAACCTCTTAAGACCCACCTGCTTTTTCAGTCTTATTTGCGAATACGCTATGCCCAAGTTGTAATTGTGCCTTCATAGCCTCACTGGAAAGCTGGAGGATATTATGATGAGATGAGATAAACTCTGACCTTTCAACATGGTGGAGAGCAGTAAAAGTGTCATGACTGGTAAGAATTGCATTCTGTTTAATGTTCTCTGCTGCTTTTATTTGGTTAGTGTGTAGCCTACATGCTGTGACACACATATTCTTAATAATATCTCCATTTAAACTTATTGTTGTTTTTAAAATTCCCTCATGGGTTCGCCATGTTTCACTTCATTACGACAACAAAAACACTTGAACACAACACACTCGTAATTTCCACGTCACAAGTGGAAAGGATCATATTTCCCATGCTATATGAAGGCAGCAAATGTAGCACAGTTCCCACATGTCAGGTTTGGTTGGTTTTGACATGGGAAATTTCCATTGGGTCGCACTGGTGTCCATCAAACCAAAGGTGGTGAAACGTATTTAATCAGTCTTCATTGGCTTTCAAGCTGGGTATCTCCTTATCCCATGCTTCCATTGGCTTGTGCATGATGTCAATCAATGCTAAACAACTTCCAGACCATGATTGTTGCTTTATTTGCACATAGAAACATACTATTGCTGTAAATGATACCCCCATCACTCCCCCTTACCGTTCATGGTACAGTGTGTCTTAAGAGGTTAAAATGACACATACAGCTTGTAAGTTTGCACATTCAGTACCTGAGCCTGGTCTAGCAGCCCATAGATATTGTGAATGTTGGTGCCCGGCCGCACCATCACAGCGTGGGAGGGGACTCGAGCCAGGTGGCAGTGTTTGTACTGCGAGACATCGGCCTTGCCGCCGTTGGCACAGATCAGCTGGAAATCTGATGACAGGAGATCTGTGGCCCACGACTCACCTGAGTTACCTAAATAAAGACAAAAAGAGACATGTTGACTCTTGAGAAGAGATTTTTTTTAAAAAAGGGGGGAATTTGTATATCCTGGGGTTGTTTTACCATCAGTGTTTTGTAAGATAGTGGAGTGTTTGATGAAAGCCACATCTCCACCTCCCTTTGCCATACACCTGAACGAACAAAGAGGCAGATGCAGATGTTATGGTCGAATAACGTGTGTTGAGCTCAAGAAACTTATGGAGCAGTTTGTAGTACCTGAAGGCACCAAGGTATCCGTCGTAAAGGTCTTTTCCCTTCTCACATTTGTTCTGTCCTGAGCTGTCTCCTATACACAAACCACACAGGTTGCTTGGGAACCCGGGCTGGTTGGCACCTGGTACGCAGCTCCCCTTGAAGAATCCTCCAACCGCTATGCACCATGGGAACCAGGAAACACAAGGTCAGAGGGAAACTCAGGCTTCTAAATACACTAAATAAATAGATTCCCCTATAGAAATGACCTAATAACATTTAAAAACCATAAATTCTGTAATATAGGCCAGTATTCCATTATTGGCTGGTGTTGGCAGGCGTAAATAAAGGCCAGTCTCTAATACAGACTGGGGTTAGTATTAGAATCATTATTAGAAACACCTTTAAATGTCTAATTGAACACACAAATATAGAGACAATACTGTTTAGCTTTAGTTCAGTTTAGCTTTGGCCTGGTCACACTTCTGCCCCACAGACACACACACTAAGATCCTGCTGACCTTGGGGTATCTGACAGTTTTGCGGGCTGATCAGGCCTCTCTCTATCAGCTTTGCTACCGGAATGTTCCATCCAGCTGTGCGTCCCAATCCGGTGTGACAGGATAGACGACCCCGCAAGTCGTCAAGGTTACGGATGTCATGGCTACTCCTCTTCACCACAGCAACGGCGTAGTATATGGAGCCATCGCGATCCTCTGGAGAAAAAAAAGACATTTTTGAAGCCAGAAAGTGTGGCTGTGTTACTTTGTTCGAATGAATCTGTGTGTTTGTGTTCATACCTGTGTAGCTCTCGCCGGTCGCGGGGATCAAACCGTAGGTTTTGCCTGCAGTGTAGATGTCCCCTCCATCCAGAGTGATGGCATCAGCCTCATTGTTCTACATAAATAGAAATAGAATGAACATAAAGTGAAACATAGCTGTGTATGTGTACCAAAGTGCCCTCTAGACACACATACTCTAGATTCCATAGGAACCAAGAAATGCTATGAAACATTATTACTCCAATCACTTTTATGTTGGACCCTTTTACCTCCGTATATTTTTTGAGCCAAAACTGCATTTCACAGAAAAAGTTTGGTTTATCTGATGCTGACATTGTGTTAAAATGCAACAGAACATAGTAAATCTCATTGAGTTTGGAGCGAGGCCACCCAGTCACCCCACAGGGAATTATATCCTTTTTGCATCCATGTCCCTGTTTGTTCTTTAATGTCCGAAGGTTAATTGTACACAATTCTGATCACTGATCCTCACTCAAACTACCTTTGAGCAGTCTAGTAAGACTAAGTTTATTTTTTAACAATGTACAATTCATAAATAATATACATAAAATACACTAGAGGTGTCCTTTTTTCTTTTCACTCCCACATACATACATTTGCTGCTGCTGAGCTTATTAAAAAAAACAAAAAACATCTGTCAGGTACCTGGATTTTCTTCATGCAGTCAGTCACAGAGTTCCCGTACACACACTTTATGTCTGGAGTCAGGCGTTTATTTTGGAAGGCGACTGCCATGTCACTGCACTTTGTCTGCTCATTGTTGGACAGAACACACCACCGCAGGCTGCTGTCTGTGGATTGATGGATGAGGGGTGGGTGAATGGACAGATGTGGATAGAGGGATGGATTAACTCTCAAAGAACAATAAGCTTCACCTTGAGCTTTACAGTCCATGGCGCTCATGGCATTGTAATAGGAGCGACCCATCCACTCCTGGGGCACCTCTGATGAAGGGCTCTGAAACTTGAAGGTGGAATCGGAGAAAAGGAGATTTTCTCCTCCATATGACGCCGAGGAAAACATTGGGAAGTCTGTCTTTTGCTGCAGACACAAATGAAATCTATTCATACATGTGCAACAACATGGGCAAACGTTGCTGTGTCTAATACCATAAACATCATATGAGTGCATTGTCACGGGTGGAAGGTGTCAATCTCCACCTCCTCCATCAGTACAATGTGCAAAAAATAAAACTTTGATGACTGATGTAGTGATGCAATGATTTGTTAGTGAACAGAAAACTAAATTTATATAATAAATGCATCAGATATTTTTTAAGCAAAAATGCCAGTTGTTCGGTTCCATCTTCTGAAACATGCCATATTTGACAATAAATTGATTATCTCAGTATTTTGAACCATTAGTCAGACAAAACTAGCAATTTTCACGTTTTAAAAATTTCATTAACTAAATGAGTAATGCGATTGAGGCCTGTCCTGTTTCTGTGTGTTAGTGGAGTTTGTGAGCTGTATGACGTACCAGCGCCTCTGTCAGCATTTTATACACCATAGAGGAAGTGACATGATTGCCGACCACGATGCCGCGAAACGGGACACGGACCAGATTGCAGGTTTTCCAATTCTGGACAGAAGCTCTGCTGCCGTCACGACACAGCAGCTCATAGTCTGCTGGCTGAAGAGTTTGATTACTCCATGGCGGACTATTAGCTGGAGAAAAAAAAGAACTGGTTAGCTAACAGAAAAACTACCCCAACTTATTTCTAATTATCAAGCTAACAAAGTGGTTACCGCCAGTGAAGTCCCCTACAGTCGTGTGTTTGATGAACGCCACGTCTCCTGCATTTTCTACCATACACCTACAGACCAAAAAACAAGAACAGGAGACTCTGAGAGTTACAGGCCGCATTAAAAGCAGGTTTTCCATAAAGCCTGAAGTACTTCTGTCACTTTATTTTTTAATCCTGCTCTACTCTTGTTTTACTCTTCATAAACAAAAGAAAAAAGAGATATTTAACAATGCTGGTGCAGTGCCCGTAGGAAGTATGCATTCCCAAAGAAAAGTGGAAACTTAAGTAGCTTTTTCATGTTTGAGCAAATGAGGGTGTGTTGGACTGGTACATAGTCTTAATAGACAATGTATATTGGGTAAGACATGGACATACATTGAGATAAGGTGAGAGATGCAAATACAGTTATTATAAGAAAAAGACTACAATTAATGTTGAAAGCATGGATCTCAAGCTACATATCAGTTGTAAAAAATTGCATTGATAAGCCAAGTAAAACTTGGCTAACAACCTGGGCATGTTACTGTTACTGGGCATGTGTTCCAGTTAGATGATAGTGCTGGGATTTCTTGAGGGTCTATGAACGCATTTTGGAGTGAGATGGCTACGTTTTAGCGTGTGGTTTTTGAGAGACATTTCGTTACAATGGCTGCACGATCAGTGCAAGAAGAAACGGGACAACAGAGTTTTGAATTGTAACAAAAGTGCTGGGAAGCAACATGAGGAGGAGCCATGATAATGAGTTTTACACTGTAATGAAAGTGCTGATGTAGGATAGCTCTATGTCTATGGGATTTTAACTTTTATTTTTTCATACACAAGCTATATCCAAAAGCTGAGGTTGATCTGGGAACAGTCAGAGAGATACGTAAGCCACAGACACACAGACACTCCTTGCTTTTATAGATAGATGAATATGTGTGTTACCTGAACGCTCCTTCATAGCTGAAGTATCTCTCTTTGTTGCTCCAATCACATTTGTTATTTCCTGCGTTATCTCCAACACACAACTGACACAGGGATGGAGGGTCTTTCTGGGCTCCAGGGACACAGCTCGCTTTGAAGAAATTGGCCACACCTGATCGCAAACACACACAACACACATACAATTTTTAGTTGTCTGTTACTGTGCATATGTGTATGTGTGTGCAGGTATTCAGCTGTATATGAAGTCGTTCCCAGTGGCTATTCTTGTCCTGTTGCACAAACCTCTTTATTTTTTTGTATTATTCTCTTATGAAAACACTTTTTTAGTGCTTCTGAGTAAATATTTAGGTCTCTGGTGTTCCTGTGAAATAAGACCACCCATTCATTCTGTTGTGCTTTGACCTCTTGCAGTGTTGCTGAACACAAGCTATTTAGAAATGGCTCCTGGTGTGATGTCACAACGGGAGTGGAAGTTACTAGTAACCACCCTTGGATCGATGTAGCTGCTCCCTCCTTCCGGTGTATTTATACTTGACTTTTCTTCATCTGAGTGACCTCAGCTCCCTGAGGGGCGGGTTTCCAACAAGACCCATCACCACAGAGTGGGCGTTTCAGTAGTTTTTCAGAGTGAGTGTGTGAGAAGGCAGACTGCATTGCTGCTACAGGCCTAACTCTGTGCTTTTGGGTCATAAAAGCATGCACGGTAAAACAAAAAATTATATATAAAACTGGAAAAATGGAGAAAATACTTCTGCCTTTGACACAATAACCATTTCACTGTATGGGGAAGGTCACATCAGGCAATTGCAGTCAGTTGTGTTGCCACTTCTGCATCAGCTGATACAGCCACCCCAGTAAATAAAACCCACGTTTCAGAATCTCACACCTTCAGGTTGAGATTTTAAAACACGTAAGATTACAAAGTCTTCTCTGTTCCACTTCCTGTCGCCTGTCAATCACACCGTTCCCTACCCTGTGGGATGTTGCAGGCCATCGCAGACATGTATCCCTGGTCGATGAGATATCCTATAGGCATATTCCAGCCGGCTGTTCGGTCTTTCCCGGTGTGGCAGCTTCTTTTTCCTTCCAGGTTGTTGATGTTGATTGCAGTGTTGGCTTTTTTCACCACCGCGACTGCATAGTAGGAGGCACCGGTTTCTGAGACAACAGCACAGGTGTTAAACACATGGAGCACTGACTTCTGCAAGAACATTGACAGTGAAATATTTTTCGCTTGTTATCAGGGAGGTGAAATGGCACAGGATCAAATAGAATATCAGGTAAAATGGGCCATTTAAGGTTTGGGGTCCCAGCTCCTCTGGAAATTAGAGCCGATGATTAAAAGGATTTCAAACTGTTGACATAACTGTGTTTGACAAGAAACAGGTGATTTGAATAGTTGATCGTTTCTATGGTGGGTGAGACAATACTTCAAATCTAGACTGACCCATCTAACTGAACCCATTTTACCTGATGAGATGGCCCATTTTATCTAAAAACCACTCATGCAAAAGAAAAAAAGTGGCATAACAGATATTTTAAGAGTTATAGGGCCTAAATACTTATATTTTATCACATAATTCCAACACAAAATGATCAGAAACCGTCATTATTTATCATAAATATAAATGGAAAAGTGTTATGTGTTAAATGTGTTATTGTCCCAAGCGATTTACCAAAAAGTGGCTCAATTTATCTGATGTCACCCTTATTTTGAAAGGTCTTACATGCAGGGCTTGTAATCAGGGTGACAGGTGTGATAACAAGGTAAACTACTCCAGTGATTCCTTTTAACCACTTAAATCCCAGGCTTATTTTTCAGTTTTCCTGCTCAAAATGACAATAAATATTGAATATCTCTACAACCACAAGGGATGGTACATGTACTGGTATGAAAAGAAATTGCAATGCAATGCAAAGTTCAATAATTAGTAAGATAAGAATTCAAAGAACAAATATGTGTCCATAAAATCTTAGAAATCACATTGATGATCATTACAGAACATAAAGCATTTATTATATATTTAGGTATTTTTTTACACTTTACTTAGTGTTTTAGCTGAGGTTTTACTTACCATCAGACTTTGTTTCGCTGGCAGCTATCTTGAAGGAAGCCGTCTTCCCCAGCTTGTAAATGTCAGAGCCAGACATGGACAAGGCGTCTACTTCTTTCCTCTGGGGGACACCAAGAAGAAGATAGATTACGTCGCATATAAGACAGACTATGTGGTTAGAGTCTTCATGTCAAAGGAATAGAGACTGATGTGCTGTGTTGTGAAGAAACATCAGGAATGTCTGATGCATGCAACATGCAAATATGGAAAATTCCCAGTGCCAACCACCTAATGACTTATATAGCCTGAGACTATATTTACACCTTTTTCTTATGTTTATGTATTTAGGCCATTTGAAGTAATAAAAAATATTCAAAAATATTTTTACCGTATGTCAGTAATATTTCATGCAAAAGAGACTTAAATTCTAAATTCTAAATTCAAATCAGAACTTAGATTAATAAAAAAAGAATATGAATCAATATAGAAATAAATAATAATTTCTGCAGGTTATAAAGTAGTTTCTCTTCTGGTGATCAGACTTCACCATGTTCTCAGATCTTTTCATAACCTTTACCCAGGCTGCTCCACGCCTCCTGATAACAGCGTGAACTATTTACGATGAAGTTTATTGCAACTTTCTGATGAGTTTATGCCTTGTTATCTGAGGCCTGATTGTGTGTTCTGCTGCGTTTTCAGAAATACTCTGTCCTCTATTGCAGTGGTTCTCAAACTTTGCCCCAAAAGGACCCGTAAACGCATGAAAACTAGACCAAAGACCCCATCTGGTATGAGTTGTGCTTTAAGATGTTTTATAAAAGAAAATACCAGAAACTCAGGGCCAAAATTATGGAGGAACTGTAACTGCCATTATCAAGAATAAATAAATAAACAAACCAGTAAATGAAAAAGTAATTCATAAAATCAATTTATTTGTGGATTATTTTCACATTTATTTAATGTTAAATGTATTTATTTATTCACTGACACCTATTCATTTCACCTCAATATATAAAAATATCAATAAAATAAAATTTGAAATTAACACAAATGAACAGATGCTACTACATACTTGCAAACAGACTTTCTCAGTTTGGCTCCATTATCATTCTCCTACCTGGAGTTTCTGGAGGCAGCCTTCCAGACTCCCTCCAGAGACGCAGCCGAGGCTCGGACTGATGGAGACGGCGGCAACCGCCTTTGACATGTCGGTACATTTCCTCGTCTCTGCTTCTGAGATGGTGCACCATCGGATGTGGCCAAAGGCTGAGGGAGAGAGAGAGAGAGAGACTTTTGCATTTGTAGAAGATATCAGATTAAGTGGTAATGTTTTTGTCAGGTTCAAACAACCTAAAACATTTAAAAACACACACAAAGGGGAGAACGGACAGAGAGATGCTCAGTTGCAGTCTCCAACCTGCTCTAACCATATCTCTACCAGAGCCTTCTTTTTATTTCCTTAGTTAGTAGTAGTTGGTTCTTAGTTCCATGTTGTTGCTTCTAAGGGGAGGAGGAAAGGTCAGCAACAACATAAACTGTAATATATGTCTAACTAATACAAGGTTTTGTTTCCCTTTCTCTAGTATGTAAACAGGTCTGTTTCCTCTCAGCTACTCTCCCAGGTTAGGTACAGTGTTACAACAAATATATGACTTCCTTATCAATACGACAGGAACCAGGTACATCAATTAAACAGCTGAAGGGACAGTCAAGTCACCAGATGCAACATCTCCATTGTCCACCAAGAAGATAACTCACACAAACTTATAGGTCATGTTATGCAGTACAAAGAATAAAAGAGTGTAAATGAGTTAATATGGGATAACTTACGCATCATTCTAACAGTTTGATTTTACAGGTTCCTTGGTTTTAAACAAATTTCCTGTCTTTTGTAGGTGGCTCAGTGACAAAACTGCCATGTGGTGTGACCATAAAAACTTGGTACCAGACAGTTTAACTCTCTTAAAATCAAAAAAAAAAAATCGTTTTTGATTACACCATTTCACATTTCGTGTAAAAAAAAAAATCACACAAAATTGTAATTTTTGTGAAAGAAATACCTTTAAATAGCAAGAATCCACCATGAACACACAATGTACATTTTGAGAGCTGGTGAATGCTTCCTAATTCTTTAGACTTTCTCATCTTGCCAAACATTATTTGTCACTGACTCAGGTATTTGATGGGAAATACACTTATTTATTTATTTTATTTAGAGTCAGTTAAAGAATGTTTAATGGTTAGTTAATAATTTATCAACAAGTTTTGAGTGAACCCAAATAGAATGGAGGGGAACTTAACTCTAAACTTTAACTAAACCACACTTCCCCCCGTATGTTTATAAAATAACCTAAAACTAACTGTTCAATATCTGAAAATTACAAAGAACATTTTGAAAAGAATAAAGGACTCGTAAAGTAAAACATTACTGAGGCAAGAAGTTGAGGTAAAGTGTAGAACTACTAGTATAACATACTATATTCTTTACAGTCATTCTGCTGCAGTAACGTCTTAGAATCATAGATCTTTTTTGCGTTTATGGTTTCATTAATTGTTTTTTCTTTTCAATGTCAAACCTGTTACTATGAAGTGCTATACTACTGTAAGTACTATTAGTAGTAGTATTACTGTTTCTGTTAATTCAGTTTACCTTAAAAGTTGTTCTGTAAATTCACATCTTATCCAGCTTCTTGCATTTTATTCAAATTGAGGTAAATATATAGTTTTAAAGACCTGGAATATATAATAAATCAATCTAAGCATATTCAGCAGAAGAGAAGCATTTCTTACCAGCATGAAGTATTAACAGCAGAGCTCCTAATGTCCCCAACATGGCCATGGCCTCGCTCTTTCTTCCTCTATGTTGGATGGAACAGACCGACTCTTCACGTTTTCCTCTGCTTTATATGAGGGCTCTGGTGTCAAAGTCCAACTTCTATCTCCAGGAATGAAGGTTAAAGTCACAGCGTGGCGTTCAAGAAGCGGCTGTGCCTTTCTGTGTTTTACAATACGTCACCCAGGAATCACAAGACCCTCTGCTGTGGTATCTGAAGCTGAGTGCAGGGTTTCTGCCTGGTCTACCTGGTCTGACACGTCTCCTCCGGCGGCGCCTGGCTGAAGGCCAGAGCTCGGACAGAGGGGTCTTTTAGAGGCAGGACCGCGCCTCTGCCTTCCTCTCCCTCCTCTTCCTCCTCCACTCTGCTCGCATGGTTCTTTCCACTGATGGGCAAGAGAGAGAGAAAAAAAATCAACAGTGAGTCATTGCTGTAACAACTCAGAGACAAGAAATATGTTTACCTGCTTTTTGTTATTGAGTGTGACTATAGGTCTCACTAGCAGAGGTTCTAGGAAAGCTTTCATTGTTGAAACCTCATTGGCTGCTCCTGTGGTCTGTAAAGTGAAGTGAAGTGGGTGTTCTGGCTTACAGTGCCAATGTATATAATACCAACCATTCATGTTCTGGGTTTGAGCCTGGAAACCTGGAAACAGAGTGCCATTCCTAAAAAAAAAAAAAAAAAAAACCTCATCATATTTCCCTCTAATGATTCATTCCTTAGTTCACCTCTTCAGTCAAACGCCTCAAATGCCACATATGTGATTTCTAGACAGAAATATCTGTCAGCGTTTCTCTCAGGCTGAAAAGTATCAAGAAGCACTAACACTTTACAACAAGGTCACATTATTAAAGCTTTATAAAGACTTAATCATCTGTTACAGTTTACTTACATGTCTACTAATAGTATGATTTACTAATGTTAACAAAATAGTTAGTTACATCTTTTAATGATTTATAAATACACACATTAAAGAAGTGAATGAAGGAACTCTTAACAAATGTCTAATGTTAATATTTTGTAATGAGTAAATGATTGATAAAGATGTTAATTATCCATCCAATATTTTTACAGAAATAGTCACAGACATTGTCATTTTGTTGTTGTGAAGTTGAATTATACTGAAAATAAATATACACACTGTTAGCTCCTTCAAACAGGTGGTAGGTTAATGTTGTTGCTATATTTAGATAAAGGCCAAAATCATCTTTTGAAGAGAGTCAGTTTTTGGCCTAAATCATCTCTTGATGATGCTGCCACGTCTGGTAAAATCACCTTAATCCTGAGTGGAAAGGATCACACTCTTTATGTCCTATAGGACAATTGACATTGTACTTGGGGTATTTTATTTTCCCAAGTCAAAGTTTTTCGCTCAAGTCAAGATAAAATGTCAATTAACAAAATTCCAAGACTCTATGGTGCAGAAAAAGTTCTGAACATGATTCTTGAATGAATTTCTACTGGTGAGTGATAAAGGCTATAGGTTATAATGTTTTATAGTAATTTAGTCTAAATATCACAAGTTATACTTTTATAATTTTACATATAGTGCTGTGCACATCAATAAATTTAATAAATATGCAGCCAAATATAAAGAAAGTTCCAGGATCTTCAGTCCATTAAACATGTGTCATCCCTTCATTGAAAATTTGCCACATCTCAGGTTTCAAAAAGTCGTCATAACTGGACGTTGGAGATGAGTTACGTTCAATAAAAAACGGCAAAGACGACCTGGGAAAGTGATGAAAAGGGACCTGACATTAGTTTAATTTAACTTCAGATAATGTAAGTTTAGAGTTTCACTATGGAATCAAAGGACAGTTTAAACCAGGTTTAAAGTTGACTAAAGTCACACTAGAATGTTCAAAAACTGGCCTGAGTCACTTTATTCCATAATCTTACATAAGTTACACAACGTTCTATGTATGTCCACAGTTGTGAAGGCCTTTTTGATTGAAGTGATTAATAAATATAATATAATATTCTCTGCATTTGAGTTTTTTGTGTTTTCCAGAAAATTTGACAAAATTACATGTCATTCTTTTAACCGAGTGATGATATGATGGTGATGGTGATGATGACAATGCTGCAGGCAACACCCCATCTGTTCTGAGGTAGAGCTGGAGTGACTATGAAACCTGTTGTAAACAGCATTTGCATCATGCTATTGAATATAACCTTAAGAAAGTATTTCCTTGTTCCTCCAAAAGAACACTAGCATGCATTGATGATGAGAATAATAAAACTTGTTGGATAATAAAGAGAGCAATAGCGCTGCTGTCTCATAATTAGCATTTTGTAAATGACAAAATCTTCAGGAAATGTTAGTTTTGGTGAATGAACTGTTTTTCTATCCAACTGTAAATGTGTCTGCAAGAAGGGAGATTGTTGTGGGAGACAGATGACGCTTCTGCTGCTGCAACATTCACAAGACACCATGAGGCTGAGTGAGGATGACATGGAGGTGAAAGCCAAACCGATGTGTCAGGTCGGTGTTATTTTCCCTCTGCAGTATGCTCATTTACAGATATTTCAGCGTCAGTCAGCACCTAAAACATAAGATGACCTGAGAATCTGCTGTCGACACTGGAAATGTGTCTTAAATAGGAATCTTATTGTTTGACGTGAGATGAAAATGACGTGTACCTAAATGTTTTGAAACCCTCAGGTGTTCTGAGTGTAGCTATAAACAGGATTTTTTATGAGATCATATAAAGATATTTGCACATCACACTTCATTTACTGCAGGATATTTGCCTTTGATTAGCAGATTATAGCTTCCTGTACCCAACGACCGGATTTACTGCAGGAGTGTGATACTGTGAACTTTGCAGCCTCGGATGAGGTCACTGTAGATGCTTGAAGAATAATGTGGAGATAAATACAGATACATGTGTTAATAAGGTTATTACAGATATTAAGAATTAAATATTAGGGTCAGTGACAAAAATGTAACATGTGATATAACCCTAAAAACTTGGAATCAGATTCATAAAAAAAGGTTTTAAAAAATTAACACATGCTCTCCACATTTATATTCTAGGTGGATTATATATTATATATATAATTATCATTCTTTTTCGGTTACACCATTTGACATTTCATGTCATGATATAAATGGACTTTTAAGTAACAAGAAACCAACATGAACACACACGAGAGCTGCTGAATGGTTCTTAAAACTGTATTTTACAATGTAATAATACTTTGCAATGGAAAAAATATTTCTAAAACTCAATGTCATTATATTGTTATTGATATGTACTTCCTCAAAGAAAAATAGGTTCTTTATTAGAATAGTTTTTAGAATGAAGTAAAACTCAGGTTAACACTTACCTTTAAAAGATAGGTCTGTCCTAAAACATTGTGTCAGGAGAATTTGCTGCCTCTAACCTTCCTCCTGTTCAGACTGAACATTAAAAGATCCATCCTGAACCTGCTTTCAGTGTAAGACATGCACAGCAAGTTCTTCAGTATTCATTTAGTGCAAATATGTAACCAAAAGTGTATGTGGAGCTAATATAAGGCAAATATAACCTTTTTATAACAAATGTCCCTCTATTTGTTACCATCCTTCCACTGGGAATTTTATTCAAAAAAGGCATTTACTTTAAATTATTGTTTTTTAAATACATTTTAAACTGTAAATCTAAGCACATTGAGAATAGGTCTTTTCAGTATAAATAGGAGGGATATTTACAGTGAGCATTAAAACATGTTTTAATCCTTTAAATGAGCTCTTTATTTATTGTATGTAACAGGAGTGAAGAGTGACCTCATTCACACATTCTGACCAACCCTGTTGCTCTGCTGCAGCAGTGACTGATTAACCAGAGACACTGTGGGGGGAGAGTGTGATATGTGTGAGTGAATACAAGAGTGAGAAAAGGAGGAGACAAAACCGTTGCAAATATGAGATTAGTGTGTTTATGTGTATGTGAAATCTGACACTTGAGCTTCAGGTGTTAAGTCTTGTTGCTGGTGAATATTACGCTCGGTGTAAATACACTTTTAGGCAGTGATTCTCAAAGTCTCCAAAAGCTCCTTGGGGGGGTGCTGCTGCCAGGGGGTCCCCAGAAAATTATGAAAAAATTATTTTCACTATAATTATATTATTTAAACAACGTGCAAACAATCATCAATAAAAATTGATTGGTGCTTTAGATTTTGTGAGTAAAGGATTTTGATTTAGCCTCGAAACAGTATGTTTATAAGCAGGGCTTTAGTTCATATTAAACATTTAATATTTTTAATTTCTATGACTTTATCCATTTATCCATTTTTGTATATATATAACAATGTAAATGGGGCTGAACACATTAAACGTTGCTTCCTTCAGCCTCTTCTCCAACCTGAACATTATTTCTGTGTCATTATTTTTCATAGACCTCCTGTTTTATTCTTGTGCTGTAAGTCAAATAAAAATTAAATTAATTCCAAATTTTACTTTCCATTTTCTATAGGGGAAAATGAATGGTGATTGAATCAAAATAAATAAAGGAATACATTTAAATATTAATAAATTCATAAATAGAATGGAACATCAAATAAACGGGAAAAAATAAATTAATTATTTGAATAAATTAAATAGATATGGACATTTACTGGCATATCCAATTACGTATGTATGGAGTCATTTATTTATTTTTGATCATGGCAGTTTCAGTCGTCTAGAATTTTGGCCTCAGGTTTCCTACACTTTCTGTTTGGGCTCTGGAGTCTAGTTTTCATTTCGTTTCTTTATTATATTATTATATTTCTTTATACATTATGGTCGCCAGCCTATCGCGGGGCAGGCACACCATTCACTCACACCTACGGGCAATTTAGAGTCTCCAATTAATCTGAGCATGTTTTTGGAAGTTCTAGTACCCGGTGAAAACCCACACAGATACGGGGAGAACATGCAAACTCCACACAGAAAGGTCCCAGACCCAGGACCAAGGAGGTCTTGAACCTGTGACCTTCTTGCTGTGAGGCAACAGCGCTAACCCCTGTTCCACTGTGTCCAAGACCAGAACAGTTAAAAGTGTTTTGTGCCTATATTTTTTCTGATGAGGTGGTATCTTTTAATCATGCAGTAACCAGGTGATCCTGGTTGTTGCTGCTAAAGAGAAGAACATCAGACACCGATAGAAACCACTACAAACTGGAAGTAGAGGTGCAAGTAAAGGAAAATATATTCATATTTACAGTTATTGTAGTATATTCATATTCATTCACATTCCACAACGCAAACAAGAATAATAATCTCTGGTCATCATTGGTAGAGGGATTTCAGTGAATCTCAATAAAGACTTTTATTTTATTTCTTTGTACCAAAATAGGCAGTTAGAGCAGGGATAAATGTTATAATATGTTAGATATAGATCCATCTGTATCTGTAATAGATTCTTTGCATCGGTGCTTTACTCTAACAGACAGTGGCATGGTCCCCTGGTTATACGACACAGCCAGAGTCAAACAGAGAGTCCGGTTCTGTCCGTCCATAAACGCCACTTGTCCTACTCGCTTCATACAAGATCATCGATGGGAAGAAATAGAATTTAGCTGAACATTCTGTGAGGAGTGGAGAAATATTAAAGCTTTCAATACACATGTAGTCAGAGCTATTCACCATCTGGGCCTGGGAGTTCTGTCCTGTTAGAACAGGCTCCTCTGTGTGTCTCTGGTCTCCAGTCAGCGTGGAGGAGTCGCCGCCTCGGGGGGTTTGACGGTGGAGATGAGGGAGATGGTGGCTGACGAGGTCCACACGGGGGGGTGGGGGGGGCTGTGTTACCAAAAGCATCTTCGTGTTCTTGAAACTTCACGATCGAACACAGAGATCGTTGTCGTGTTTAAGTTTCAGCCCCGTTCATGACGTCAGCGTTCGGTAGGTGAGAGAGTCCCCCAACGCAAAACTTAGAGGAAGGGTTGAAATCTTAATATTCTATGTGTTATCCGGAATGTTCATGATCTCACAGATGTTTGCTGCTTCTTAAATGCAATAGACCATTCACACCCGGCCTTAAAATGGATGAGGAAAAATACCAAACTTGTGAAAACATTGCTGTATGGTGCTACTAGTGGTGCAAAACTCCAAAGGGTACCTTTAACCCATAAGAACCCACTCTGACTTGTGTAAATATTCTGCAAAATTCATCATCCAGCTTTATCCTTAACTTAAACTGATGAAGGTTTAGCTCGATCTTCATTACTAAGGGTTCTTGAAGAATTTTATATAAAACAAGTTAGGAAAATACTGTGGTGACATATGACATATTAGTCTTTTAACCTTAAAATAGTCACCGAAAACCTCATGTGACATATATGTCACAATAAGGAAAATGGTAATGAGCTACTCAATTAATTTAGCTGATTAACTCATTTTTGAATAAAAGTACTGTTTGTGTTCAGCCTAACCAGAAAAGTGTATAACTGTGAAATGTGCTGAGGGAATGCAAATAAAAAGATAAAATATGTGCAAAAAAACCCTGCCAAGCTGATTCATTTTCAAATAAATTTACCATAAACGGCCAATGTGACATATGTGACATCACAGATATCTAAAACTGGGAGTTAGTATGTGTTCCATGTGATCTATTTGGTCAATTTTCTGTTCCCCATAATTTCCTTTAAGGAGAAATGGCTCCAGGTTCCTTTGGGTTAAGTCCACAATATAATATTGATTAGAAATTAAATGTTGGTTTTAATCTCGTCCAAACATTTCAACTTTCCACATCTGTTGTCTTGTCTTGAGTGAACTGCAGACTCACATACCGAGGGCTGAGGTCACATGCTGCATGTGGCTTGTTTTCGGGTGTCTCATTTCTGTATATTGGCACTGAAGCTCAAACTTATACATCCAGCATGAAAACTCCTGTTAAACAAAAGAGCCGATGCAGTTGATTAGTCGGACCTGACAGAAGCTTTTTCACCAGCGGCGTTCACTTCAGGTCTTTAAATACTCCACAATAAGCATGACACACTGAATATGAGATAACTGCAATTACATTGTTTTTTTGTTTTTTTTTCTTTTACCAAAAAAGTGTTCCCTGACCTCCTTTCAAACCAGCATGATAATCACTGAGTTAGCTGAAAAGAAAAGCAAATGTGTCACATGTCCATAATACCAGAAACACTGGGACGGTATTAGCTCGGTTGCGCTAAGATGCTTTTAAGAAACAAGCCCTCGTTAGTGCAACTACAGTAATAAGGAAAGCTGTAACGACGATTCTGATGATTATGATCGTGATGACAGTGTTGATGAAGAAGATGATGATGATGATGTGCAACTTTACGTAGGGAGCACTTGAAAAATGCCACACTGTGAATGTGAAAGCGGAGAAGAGGAGGAGGAGGAGGAGGGGGGAGATGAAGGCATGAGATGAAGAGGAGGAAGAGGAGGGAAGGCAGAGAAGCCCTTTGTGGGATGAAGACTCAGACCCAAGTTTCTTAAACTGAGATTCTGGGCCTGTATTTATCAAACTGCTAAAAGAGACATTTTGGACTTAAGTGAAAGAACCAGTCAGTTATTCCTTTCCTATTGGCTAATTTATAAATAAATGCTACTGTATAAATTATAAAACTATATTTGTTTATGATGACCAATACTTTAGTTCATCCAAAATGTCTTCTTTTGGTTTTTATGCTTCAGGGGTGCAAATAATTTCTTTTGGTTGCAATCTCTTTCCATGCATGTTCATCCTCATTTATATATTATAAATATATTAGATTATTGTTAGTTTCATATGTTAATTGTTGTTTGGGATATTAAGGATTCTACAAAAATCAGTTTAATATTTAAAAAATGGAAATTACAGCATTAAATATCACATGAAGACTGAACGTTGGGGCAGATGTAGGGTATATCCTTGCCTCTGAGTGGCTGGTCCTTCTCGGTCCATACATGTAATTAATCTTATGATTACTTACATGTATGAGAGCTGCTTTTAAAGGTCACTTTTACTTTCTGCAATTAACTGAGAGAAATAAGATGAAACAGAGTTTTTTTTTAAACCGTAAACTGGCTGTGGTGTAATTCTCAGAAATTTGATAAATACAGGTCCAAGGATCCAACTACACTCTACTGCCATTATGAGGCCGAGGATAAACACAATTGTAATAAAATACTCTATAATTGATGCATTTCAATGCAATCTAATTTATTTTTCTATTTTAGTTTTGATTGAGAATGTCTCCTTGTTACAAAAAATATTAGCAGGTGTCTCCATTACACAAATCTTAAATCACTTACGATTATTTGCTATATTCCTAAACAGTATTTGTACTATAGTTTTATTCTGGCCTGCAGTACCAAAATGCCAGGGCATGTTATTAAACTTTCACCTGATATTTAAAGCCTATTGATAGACTAAAGAGGGAGGGATAGGATATGAGAAAAAGTCAGAAAAAAAAACAAGAGAGACTGAAAGGAAACTCTAAACTGGAGCAATGTCATGAGGAGAGACAGACAGAGAGGGAAGGAGATCAAGATTTTTGTCCCAAAAACATGCTCTTAAAGCTACAGCGTGCAAAAGTCTGCCTCTTGGTGACAATATTATCATTACAAACCCATACATGAATGCATTACCCTTCGTTAATATGAAAACAACAATGACAACAACGATAAGAAGAACAATAATGAAATCAAATCAGATAATGGTACATGTCGCCTCGATTTTGAACCACCTCCTTAAACATTAAGGAACCGAGCTGTAGGAAAATCCACCAATAGGCTGCTGGACAGACATGAGCTCCTTCCACTTCAGGAAGTAGCAGTCCCAGATAGTCCCAGCCTCGTTCGTCTTTATGTGCTTATGTGTGTAAATGTGTGTGTGTGTGTCGACCACTATGTGTGTAAGAGAAAGAGAGAGAGAGGAAGCAGGCTGATAATAGAAAAGTGGGATGTGTTGAAAATGTAATGTGTGCACGTGTGTGTGTGTAGGTGTGTGTGTGAAGATGTAATATGCGTGTGTGTTTATTCAGAGCCGCTCCTTGGTGGGTACCCAGATGTACGGACCAGACTGCTCATCAATGATCTGCTTCACCTGTGAATAAACTTCCTCTAGAGACGAGCCCTGGACTACAGCTGCAGAGAGAGACACACAAATAGAAAATAATTATTTCTTTACTCTTCTCCAAAGAACAGTTACAAACAAATAAAACACAATGTGTGCAAAAATAAACCTTAATTAAAATCTCCATAAAAAGATTACAAGTGAAAATGTTTGCACCAAACATGCTCATATCTGCTTTGTGAAAATGTAACGTGCCACATGATTAATGTTTTTTCCAAGCTTATTTTTTTTGTGATTTTTGTGATTAAAATGACATGACGGACAGAACACGACAGTGTGCAAATCAACTATTGTGTAAAACTGAGGGAAACTGTCACTTGCAGAGATAAAAGACAGCAAGTGGTATTTGTTCACCATCACCAGTCACTGCCTGCAGTGATGTGAAATTAAAGCAGGTGAGTGACAGAAAAATGTAAATACACTGAAACCAGCAGGGGATGTAAATAAGATGTGCAGTATTTTGATTTGATTTTGCAAGAATTATGTGACATATTAGAAAATATGCAGCATCATAAATATGTGTGATAAATTGCTAATTAAAAACTGAAAAAACAGGAGGGACTGTTATATTGTCTACAATTAAATGTCTAAATGTATTTTTCTTAGAAAAAACATGTACTAAACTAAATGACATTGGCATTGGCCAACTAACTTACGAAAGCTTGTAAAATTAAAGTTCATTTTATACTCTATAATAAAGCTTCGTGCTTCGTCATTACTGACCGGTGAAGTACTCTGTGAACTCCTGCTCCAGTTTGACAGCTCTGTCATAGGACTTCCTCGCCTGCTCCTCAGTAAAACGCTTGTTCATCTCTCTGGAGACAGAAAACAGTTCCAAAGTCAAGGTGCAGGACAATAAAACATCTGCCACACGAATCCAAATGTACATCAAACTAACTGAATGATGATATTTCACAGTCTATACCTTCTGCATATCATCACCCTTTTAATATAATGGCCTATGTCATATCTTTCAAGTTTTATTTTATTTATATCATTTCAATCACAAAGGCCTTGACAGTGGATGACTGTGGACATACATAGAATGTTGTGTCACTTATGTAACATTAAAGAATACATTTTGAACTTTCTAGTGTGATTTTAAGCAACCTGGATTAAACGGTCCTTTCATTCCATATTGCAAACTCAAATCTTACATTAAGATTGGAGTTAAATTAAACTAAAGTCATGTAAATCGAACTGGTCAGGAGGCAGTTCCCCTTTTCATCACTTTCCCAGGTCTTTTTTGCCTGTTTTTTTTATTGAAAGTAACTCATCAACATTCAGTTTTAATGACTTTTTGAAACCTGAGAAAATGTTTAATGAAGTGATGACATTCAACATGTTTAATGGACTGAAGATCCTGGAACTTCATTTCTTTCTTTTCTTTTTTTTTACATTTGGCTACATATTTATTTTGAATTTAATGATATGCACAGCACTTTATAATAAATTATTATTCAAGTATAACTTGTGAAATTCACACTAAATGCCTATAAAACATTACAGCCTAAAGACTTTATTCACTAACCAGTAGAAATGGATTCAAGAATCATGTTTAAAGCTTCTTCTGCACCATAGATTCTTGCTTCTTGCTCATTAAACTGTCTGAAGGCAATTATTTTAATAGGCCATGATATAAAAGATCAGTACAATAGAATACCCTGAAACAAATCAATCAGTCATTTTTGAGTGCAGAGTGTGGTTTATTCATTTCACTCACAGGATGTTGTTGACATTGCTTGGTCTAATGAAGATAGCAATGGGATGGAGGATTGCCATGTGGAGACGCTTTATCGCATTCCCTGATACATCCAGTATACAGTGTTTACCCTGAGAGAGAGAGAGACAGAGAGAGACCGACAATAAGACGACTCTTCCCACCCTCATCCGCTCTGTGTTGTATTTCTTCTCTCCTTCCTCTGTCTCACCTTGTCAGCGACTTCTCTGACAGACTGTATACTGGTTCCGTACAGATGGCCGTTATACTGGCCGGCCTCGATGAACTTGTGATCCTGGATCTCCTGCTCCATGAGCTCTCTGGAGGACATGAAGTGATAATCTCTGCCGTCCACCTCGTAGTCTCGCCGTGGCCGCGTTGTGTCTGAAGTAGCAAAAATATACACCGAAAACTTGATTTGAAGCATTCGTTAGCCTCGTAGCATAATTGGCGGGGTCATTTTTTAGCCAAATTGAGACATTTGCATAAGTTTACTCTCCTATCACTGCTGCAATATCCTGTCTTTCTGCCTATTTCATTGGCCAATCACAACACTTATTAGAATCCAAAAACACTATCTGTCTAAGTCATTTATTTGACTTACTTGACTTTTTCTAGACACTAAATGTAATTTCAGTCAATCAAAGTGATTATGATTATTCAAGTTCAAACACTCACGTGGGACACAAGAGCCAAACTTGTCGGGAAACTCGGAGATGAGGTCATCATTGACTCGGTCTTTCATTGGTCCAAGAATAATGACTGGTCGTGTGTAATTAACTGGAAAAGACAAAGAAAAACCAGGTCGGTACACACAAAAGAAACTAATTAAAACAGAAACAAATAAACCCCTTAACATTCTAACTTTTACTTACTTTATGTAGCTTTAAAGCTACATTAATTGATGTTGATGGGGCAACTTGTTTGGTGTCGTTTGTAGTGACAAACTCAATAATTCTCACCCAGACAAATTTAGCGACTAGCTGATGGACATGAAGGAGCATATAGTAGAAAAAGGGGACAGATATTTTCAGCTAAAAGGAGTGTGAATATGACACTTAAATTAATCAAGTGGCCAGAAACTAAATTTCAATAAACGCTGATGTTGGATGTTTATATTAGTAACTGCTCACTAATGTAATGTACTTATCAATAACAACTCAATCAGAGCTGATGATGTGTTTACAGCTTGTTTTGTTGCCCTCACATGGCCAAAAAAATAAATTACTTCAGCTTTAAGGTTGGAAAAATCATCTAATTCAGATGCAGTTACCAGCAGTTCAATATGATGTAAGTGGTTAAACAAGCTATGGATACTGTTAATGACCCATTTCCATTTCAATTTGTTTGTAATCAACTATTAAAAGTTAAAGGTCCATTTCGCTATATAACTTAACATATGTTGTGTTTTATTCTCCATATCAGTGCATGCTGCTATTGATTTAGCAAATAAAAGAGACAGATAATGGACTCAATTAAAATGAAACTTTTTTTAGTGAAACACTGACCTTCCATCTGCATGACTGGTTGGTAGGTGAGGAAGGTCTCTTCCTGGCCAGCTGAATGGATAAAATAGAAATCGTGGACACATTTAGAGGGATAGTGGGCGGGACTATTGACAAAAACACACAAGCTTATGCTCTTTAACTTTTAGATTGAACTTCTTCTTGGAAAATGGGCTGGAGAAGAAAGAAGGTAAAGGTAAGTACACACACACACACACACACACACACACACGAAAACACAAAATAAAAAACACGAAAACACATGAGAAAGAGAGCAACAGGGAGAGGGAGAGAGACAGGCGAGAGAGTGAAAATGGAGAGAGAAAGAGATAGATAGATGGAGATAGAGAGAGAGAGAGAGAGAGAGAGAGAGAGAAGGGTGTCTAGACTTACAGGAACAACTCTCACTATCACTGGTGCCAGAGGTTACCAGCTCTGGAAGGACAAGACAAGTCAGAGTCAGCAACTCTCTCACACACACACACACACACACACACACACACACACACACACACACACACACACACACACACACACACACACACACACACACACACACACACACACACACAGACGACAGACAGATACACTGAAACACAGTCTTGAGATTTAAAACATGTTACTTTCCACATTATTGAATTTTAAAGGGACATTCCAGCAACACATAGTTCACATAGTTTTGATGATTCAGTACAATCTGGATGTCTTTGGACTGTTAGAGGAACCTGAAGCTTATTTTAAAATGTATGTTTTGTCAGACAAAGGTGATTATACCAATACAAATGCATTCAATACATGATTATTCTCATTAGTACATCCTCTTTCCCCCTCTCCATCTTGCCTCTTACTTCATCCAGGTAAAATTGAGGAGGAGGAGGAGGAATTCGAGGAAGGATATAAAGAGAGTCAGTTTTTTCTTTTCAGGAGCTAGAATTACTGACACTGACCAGCAGATGTCACTGATGGAGAGAGAACACCTACCCTTATCATCCTGATCCTGCAGAGAGATGGAGAGAGAGAGAGAGAGAGAGAGAGACTATTAATCATTATCCAAAGATGATCACACACACACACATTTTGACTGATCATCAGTAGAAACCCTATTTAAAAGCTCATGGGTTCTCTATTCTTTACACACACACAAGCTTTGAGAGAACAAGTCTAATTGCATAGTTCAAAGCACAAAGCCAAGAGATGGTGTGTGTATATGTGGTGTGTGTATGTGTCTCTGTGTGTGAGATCATTTTTAATTATCAGCTCTTCATCATGCAGAGTTGCTGATTCACATAGTGTGAGGGAAAACGGAGCGGGAGTGAGAAACAGAGCTGACAACACGGTGACATCAGCAGCTTGTGTTAGACTGGTGTGTCACGTCTCGCCATCACACTCTCAGAGCTGTGATTAAAGTCATGTTGCCTCATCTACGTTACATATATTAACTTTCTGTACTTTTAATTAGCTGTTAATTAGTCGTTAACCCAGACTTCTCTGAGAAACGTGACATGAGATGTGATGAAATACAGTTTTTGTCAGCTCATAGACATCATTCAACTCATCAATCTGTTGATTGCACTTATAATCTGATTACTTATAATATAAGTCATCACGCTTATATTGAGCTATTAAGAGAATAATGAATACTTGCAAATATTATTGTGGCATTTCTTTAGTGGTGACTGGTGACTAACAGTGAAAAAAAAAATGTTGCTTGAGTTGTGACAATAGTCTCAACACTGGCTTTCATTCCACTTGAAATAAGTACCTGTAGCTCTCTATAATCACACTGGATTCATATCATAACACTTTACTTATTTAGCATGTATATAATGTTCTATGACATGTTTTATATGATTACATGTAACACATTTCCAGTGATTTAAACCTCTTCTTTACAGGTTGACATTTTATTTTCTTTATGTCGTTTTAGTCCCAGTCGTCTTACAGAAAGCACTTTAAATAGCACCCGGGAGACATCACTACATGGCAATTACCCAGTAAAAATGTACAAAATGTACAGTCCTCTTGTTTTGTTGTAAACAACAAATAAATAAAATGTTTCATTTGTTGCCACACCTTTAAATATTAGATTGCAGATGAATGAGTCAGAAGCTAATTTCACATTTAATTACACTTTAGTATAATTAGCTGTTGTGGTATCACATTAAGATGACCTAAGTTTGATTAATAGCACAGTTATCCATTGTTACAGGTGAACAAAACACAACATCAAGCTTAATTCCCTTAAAAAAACGAACACCATGTTAGATCTCCCTCTGCACCTGCTTTAACAGCATCTCAACACGTTCTCATTTAATTTTCATCAGAGCACTGAAGTTCACTGAAGAGCTATTATTAAAATTTCCATATGCTGTTCTTGTTTTGTGTTATTAGAAGTGTCTCCAGAGGGTCTCGTGTTTGGAGGCAAGACATCGAAGCTGTGAGAAAATGTTATTTGGACCCCTTTTTATATCATTTTACAGAGTTGCATCTGCTATTTACTCTGTATCTGCTCTCTTCTAAATATCAGAATATTTTTCGCAGCAAAAACCTTCAGTCTGAAGATGCTCTGGGTGAAAATGGAGACTTGTTATATCTTCCTGTTACACTGTGGATCAATGATGAGACTGCAGTGCTGGGTAATGTAGTTCTGCCCTGATCAATTGCAGAGAACTTTTCTGGCCATCTTAAGTTTTGTGTTACTTTCATGGGAATGCAATCTGTTTGATGGTGCAACAAATTGTTGATTTAAACTTTAAGTTGGGCTATCGTTACCTTTGTGAGAACCAGTCCTTATTTTAGGCTAGGCCTGAACAATCTATTGTTTTAGATTAAAAACCCAGATTTCAGGCAATGCGAACATGAGATCATCAAAGCTGTGATTATTTTGCTATTTTCCTAACTCAGGTGTTATTTTCGTTATGTATTTTATATGTGTATACTGCCTCCCTGACCTACGCTGAATATATTCTCTGAGATGTTTAAAAGGGAGATTATAAAGGACCCAATTAAATAATTAGAGCAAAAACAGCTCAAATCTAAATTAAATATCAAAATAGTGGTTAGTTGCAGCCCTACTACTGGTATTATATTAAACTATTTTCTTATTATATTGATGATGTGGATATTGATGATATATATTGATGCTGTAACAGTAACATTGTGTTTTACTACAGATAAAAATACTTTAGTGTTGGAGCTGAGGTTTTCTCGATATCTGCATATGCATGCATATGTTTTGGAGTTTATCAGGTTAAGTTAAAAGACAGTTTTTGCTCTACGTTAATACATTGATGCACCTACTTATTTCTAGCCTATTTATAGCATGTTTCTTGACAATAAATAGGGTGACATTTGCATTCTTGCATTAGAGTTATAGCATTTACTGTTTTTAATCGTATGACATATGTTTCTTTGATGCTTGTAAATGTTGTGCACTGAAACTTCATTTGAAGAAAATCCCGAATAGAATCAAACTCACAATATCTGCCAGAAAAATCTAAATTCCATTTTTTCTTAAAATCGTTCAGCCCTGTTTTAGGGTCTATATGATGAGTTCCTACTCACCGATCTCTCCTGAGACCTCGTCACTCTGACCGTCTTTAACCTCGACCTCTCCTTCTTCTCTGCCCTGTGAAAAGAAGAAAACACTGATAGAAATGCTGACAGCGACATGTACATTTAGTTGAATATGTCTACTTTAAATTGCAAACATATCATGTTAGGGGTATCAAAACTAAATAAAACTCAGAAAAGTGCATGATATGGGACCTTTGATATCCACAGATTATATACCATGACATGTAATCATGTCCACTGGTCTGAATGCAGTGTGATTACTTTATACTACAAAAGGACTGAGAATGAAACAAGATCAAAACATAAAAGTGGGATATAAATTAGAAAAGACATCCGAGGTCCTGCTAATGAGACAGGTTTGTCTCCTTATATTAAATTTAGATTCTGAGGGCCATTTAATGCTGCTGGTCACATCCAGCATTTGAATTTTAAATAAGTTGAATCTCCAGTGTCTTAATTAAGGGACCTGTTCCTCTGTTGAAGCCTTGTTTTTTCTAATTTGGGTTGAAAAGTCAGATGCCTTTTTAATGCATAATGCAACCTGAAAAAAAACACAACCAGCAGCAGCAGAAGCAGCATTGTTGTGGGCAGAAATTACAATAATAACTAAAGGAAAAATGCTGGACTGCAGTCCTTGTTTGGTTTAAATCCCTGGTGACAGGTTGGCTCTGAAAGGCTTTACAACCCAGACAATACCCTCACATTTCTGCCTCAGCAAATAAGTTGCCTTTGCTTCTCCTGACAGGACCACAGAGGAGGAAAGGAGACCAGAGCAGAGGAGTAAGGCCTTTATCAATTAACTTTACCTTATATTTCCCCAACCTCTAATAAATCTATTATGTTCTTACCCTCCTCAGCCGATCATATGTGAAGCCATATTATCCTTTTACTGTAACACACTTATTCTTTTACCCCCTCATGTGTCTCTAACACCTCAGTCTATTTCTGTAATACCCCGCTGTCCACACCAATCACAACAATCCCCACATCCATCCTCTCCCAGGTCCCATTCACTCATGCCCACTCCTTCTGGCTGCCTCTAATCCCTCCATCCCTCCCCTCTTTCACTTACTCTCTGTCATTTTGACACTGTCTCACTTCCCATTCTCTCCACTTCATCACTTCCAACCCCCCCCCGCCCATGGTAACAAGACAGTTCTCTTGTTCTAAATCGGCTTCTCCTCCCACCTCAGAAACTTATCAACATCTGTCTGTCGCCTCCTCCACCTCCAGAGTGAGACCAGGGTCTATTGCTGTGTTTCCATGAGAGTTATGCGTTTAACACCATTTGACATGATGATGATGTCTGTATTTGTTGAGCTAACACAAGAACTTAAGACTAATTACTGTTGAAAGTTTCCCATAAAACAACGTCCATGTTTGGTCCAACAACACATACAGACTGTGTCAGGACAACAATCTTACACCTTTATTGCGTGTCACACCGTGCAATACAGATGTAATAAAACCTCGGTCACAGTCGGACTGTACAACATCAATTTGGAGGCATGTCAGGTGGTGTGATGAATGCCTGGTGAGCCGCAGCGCTGCAGTACTATGTTAACAGAAAAAGAATAAATGCAAGTGGGGACATGTCATCCATCTGGACCTGTCGCAGCAAAGGGGAAGGAGAGCTGCATGAAATCTTGGTTTTGCAACATGAGATATTTTTGGAACTTGCTACACTCCCGGTATAGTCTGAAAAATGTCCTGTTGTATTCTGATTGGGTGGTTCTGTAGATGTGAAATGCAGAAGCAGCAATATTTGGCCTCACACTGCAATAACTGGAAACTTATCGGGTGAAAATAGCTTGTAGGAAGCATATTTTTAAAGGTACAGTGTGTAGTTACTGGTGGAATCTAGTGGTGAGGTTGAAGATTGCAACCAAATGAGATTTATGCACGCACATTGTTAGTGACTGCACTGCAAAAACTGAAATTTTAACAGGTAAACTCATCTTGGTTTTGGTACAATTAGTCCGATATTGAGTAGAATTATCTTATTCCACTGGCAGATAAATTAGCTTATTTAAATTTAGCTAATTTCTTGATTTTAGTCAATTTAATCTTTCTTTCATGAAAATGTTTGAAATTGACATAAATCAGGATGAAAATAAACTGAAGATAATATAAATGACCTACCAGTGGAATAAGATAATTCAACTCAATATTTAATTATATATTAACTATGTATTAATTATATTTATACAAGATATCTTCACCAAGATATCTTTCACTTTCTGCAGTTCAATCACTAACAGTGAGTGTATATAAATCTCCTTTGGAACTACACAGTGTACCTTTAAAAATACACATTTTGGATTCATCAGCACATTTTGTTTTTTAAAAAACAAAAACACAGTGTTTAAGAAATAAGGATATATCGAATTAAGCCACTGAACACTGAACCCAAACCCTTTATGTCTGACCTCCTGCGGCTGGGGATGACCCCGACTTCCGGGCAGTTTGGGGGCGGGGGGCTGAGGTGGCGTGCGTGCCACCACTCCTCTTCACCAGCACTGCTCACATGGAGGATGTCCCCGAAGCGGAATGGCAGGACGGTCTGGTTGGGAGCGCTCAGATCGGACCCACTCCCATCGTAGTCGAACAACGCTCTGCAGACAGACCAGTAAAACACATTAAACACATGCATCTAGTTAAAAACACAAATTTAGTGTAGGGGTGGGCAGTATACCGTTTCATACTGAATACCCATTTCATACTTTTTTTATGATATGAATTTTTCATATACCCCAAATGGTGAATGTGTAGCTTTCTGGGTGTGTTGAATAAACAACATGGACAGACACAGAGATGAACTTCTACCAAAAAGTTGGTTGTGTGGAAATAGTTTATATAAAATCTGATGCTGATCAAACAACCATAATCTGTAAATGTTGTTGGGCTAATGTTTTAGCTGCAGGAGGCAACACGAGCTATTAGCTGCAGCACCTCCGCCACAAACATGTTCTAGAATATGAAGAATGCATGAAACTAAGATCTGTGTCCTCTTCCATGTCTGGTAACGTTAACGTTGGTGCTGCAAAGAAAATGTGAGTCAGAGTTTGCTAAGGGGGCTGCCTTCTACAAGAAAAGCAATTCCAAGCCAATTTACTGCAGTATTTATTCTCTAAATTATTAGAAAATAAGGTAAACACCCAGTCTTGCATGAAAAAAAGGTACTGTCAAATACCAATATAATTCTGAAAAATACCATATCAATTTTTGTTTATACATCCCAGCTCTACTTCAGTGTGACTGTCCTGATTGCTGACATTATTCTAAATATGAACCCACTGGAAAGTAAGAAATGTCTGAATATTCACTATAAAAAACAGAAAAACAAATTTCTGTTAAGTTTCACATTTCTCACTAGTGTTGACAACAACCTGACAACTGCAATAAACACTTAAATTTAAACTGACAAAGCAAGACAGACAGTGAGAGCCGGTGTAGTAAATAAGAGCCAAAACAGCTGAGGACTATTAATTCATGACCTTGTCTGTGTGTGTGTGTGTGTGTGTGTGTGTGTGTGTGTGTGTGCATGTGTCTGTGTGTTTCAGTGTGTGCATTATTATGTTGCTTTGTTTTCTGTGAGTCTGTGTGTCTGTGCCCGTGCTGTGATCTGTCTCTGTGACCACAGAGTTCCAAACCTGTCCAGAGGGAAAAGACCTGGAAAGTAGGCCAGCAATATGTGTGTGTGTGTGTGTGTGTGTGTGTGTGTGTGTGTGTGTGTGTGTGTGAGAGAGAGTGTTCAAGCTAAAGGAACTAGAGCTGAAATAACAGGCATCCCCTAAAGTCCTCACTGCCTTCATCAATAAAACAGAACCGAGACAGAGGAGGAGAAATCAGGAGAGAAAGAAAAAAAAACGAGACACAGAGAGCCAGACATCTGAAAAAGAAAGAAAAAAAGCCACCACTTCATGTTTTAATGATGTTAGATCAAACATACAGCAAATTACAATTGACTGCAAAATTATTACGTTGAACACCATTAGACTAGATTCAAGCAAACAGCTAATTGTGACGAAGCTACAGATAACGTTGAATAGAGTCGTGATCTTGTGAGCACAAGGTTCAGACCCTGCACTAGTTGTGATGTCACAGATGCAGCTGTGACCTTTCCTAAATGCTGCGCTGAAGCTACATGGTCAATAATAGAAGACTGTGATCTTTAGATCAGAAGAGACTTGTGTTATCTACAGTTGTAGTAGCTGTAAAATATTCTATTTATATATATTATATATAATCAACAGCTGTACAACATAATGAGATGTTTAGGGATGTTTCAGGAATCTGTCTGTGGGTTTGTATGTCCTTTGTATATCTGGAGAACCATTTATCTGATACACTTCACATTGGCAGGTGCACTGTGCATCATGTGTAAGTGCAGTGTCGAGTTCCAACTTAATATAACAATAAATTATTGAAAATTATTCAATTTCGAAGGTGTGCTTCTATTTTGAGCTTTGAGTTTGCCATAAGTTCTTATTTAAGCATATTTCTAAAAAGCTAAATGCTCTGCAAAAACTGAAATTGGAGATTTGGTACAAGTAAGTCCAAGAAGTTTTTTTCAAGTTAGGGTTTTTTTCAATAACATTTTAGTCTGGTTTACCTAAAAGAACAAAAAATGTTAAATAAGATAAATTATCTGCGAGTGGAATGAGGTAATTTTACTGCTGGACTAACTGTACCAAAAAAAGATATCTTTACCTGTTAAGGTTTTGTTTTTTCAGTGTATGTGAGGGTTGTTGCTTTGTGGTAACTGATTTACAACTTACTCCCATGTTGACAAGAGCACTTGGAAAAATGTCCATTTACGCTAAATGTTGAACGAATAAAAAATGTGTGATTCATTGATGATCAATTTGCGATTAACTATGGACATGTGATTAAACACATGACTGTTCATACAACTCAAAACTGATATAAATTGTTAGTCTACACAGACACATGTGGAAAAGGAAAGCTGTAATATTTGAGTTTAAAAGGCAGTAACCTTCTTTTCATTCATAATATTATTACTCCACACAGTCAATAGAAAAAAGTGATACCATTCAAAGAGCTCCATGGTTCCAAAATATGATTTTTTCAGTTCCCAGATTATTACAGTGATGGATTGTGCGTAGTATTATTAAAGCCACAGCAACGGTTTTCAAATATAACTCTAAATCAATCACCTGTTCTCAGTGTTACGGTTGTTTTAATTCCCGTGTGGAAGCCTCTGAAATCCAATTACACAAGGAACACATTAATTACTGCAGTGTATAACAGGAATATGTATTCTCATTCCACACCGAGCTTTTCCCAGGTGAGTGCTGCTGGAATTTTAAACAATAAATACAAAGTTAGTGTTGAGTTTTTGCAGAGCCAGCAGCTTATTCTCCAAACTACGTTGCAGTTTAACTTTGCGCTCCACACACAGGATAATTCACATCCATTGTCGCATACAAAACAATAAAATACAAGCAAATTATTTTGTTTTGTATAAACCTAGAATGACAAATGTGGCTCGAAGGGCTTCACAATCTGCACCAAATAGGATCATGCAACGCGTTCTGTCCTTAAATCCTTATATACTTATGTATCATACAGTATTAAGAATAATTTGATAGCTTTTCTTTTACTAATATTGTATGTTTAACATTTTCCGTTAAACATACAGCATTCAGCTCCGAAACTGCACTCAAGTGAACTGACACCAAACATATTCTGTTTCAAGAAGCCAATGTTCCAAAGCAGTTTTATAAATGACATCGACACCAGATATGTGTACTGCAGAGAGGATAATCACTATTTTCTGCCCAGTTAGACACAACCTTCATACAGCTCTCAAAACCCAATTGAGAATTAATTATTCACTTTTAAATGCTTTTTTTCAAATTCTCAAAGCCTTGGACATTGGCATCTGATTAGTTATCAGTTAAAAATATACAACATAAATGTAAAAAATATGTTGAAAAATATACATATATATTATAGTTTAAAAAGAGATCTTTATGTTACAGCAGCAGCGAAACATACGATTACAATGCAGGGCTATCAGGCCATAGAGTGTGTTTAAAATAGTGCTGTGGATGTGCAACGAGGAGCGAGAAGGGCGATGAATTGAAAGAAGAAGACAAACACACACACCTTCCACACACAGGATGGTTCCACATGTCACCTTGCTTCAGTAACATTTCCTCTGTGGAAAAGGTTATTCTGCATCTTACGTATTATTCATATGGTAAAAAAAAAAAAAAAAATCAACCCATGCATGAATGAACAGTCATTCACATGCGCCCGCGCGCACACACACACACACACACACACACACACACACACACACACGTGCACACAGACAATGGCCCAGGGCGTCAGACACCTCTGTCCCTTATGCACCGACCGCCTTATCTCGACCAATCAGCTGCCAGTCTGAACCTTCCTCCTTAATATTTTTATGCTGATTGGTCATTTATGGTTACTAACCAGATGCAGGAGCTGCACACATGGCAGTGATTTATCATGTGGGCTGTCAGAGGGGGTTACTACATTATTCTATATAACCTTGAAATGATCATGGCCTGATTTTGACTATACAGACTTGTCATTAAGATTCAGCAGCATATAATCTGATTTACCTACAGAAGGAATCCTAATAAGTTTCTGCATATTTCCTTGTTAACTCTATAGTGATACCTTACAGTCACATACAGTGTTCTGTTTTATCAAAGATTTGTTCAGGGATTTCAAAGTTATATCTCTAAAGCTGCTTGATTTAGATTTGGTGTGCTTTTGATGTCTAAATTTAGGAAAACTGCCTTTATGTATGCTATTTTTCTATGGAACTCTATGCAAAAGCTGCAACATTTCATGTGGGAGACACAATAAGGAGCAGACTTTCATTTTGTTGGTCCTGGAATTATAGCTTGTTTTCTTTGTTTTGCTTTCATTGTATTGCTGTAAAATATTTGCCTGCAACTATTTGTCTGTCAGCCAGGTCTTTTTTGAAGACATAAAGCTCCACACTTGACATTGCTGTTGCTCTCAATGGTAAAAAGGCTCCCGGGCTAACCTTATATTTGACATTTTATTGTTCCATTGTGTTTCTCAGTGCACATACGAAGCCTTTTTGTTCAGGGAGAAACTGCCAAGTGGTAGATGGATATTGTATATATTATAACACACTTTAATTAAATTGTAGTTCAATGTGTTTTTCTGAGTAATAAATCATAAAGTGGTGGTAGACAAACAGTTCTATTTCATTTTTCCAGAGGTCATAATAACCACATTTGACCTGGGATGATGTAGCATATAAACCCACGTCATCATGAACAATGTCCCTGCAAAATGTTTCCCACCAAGACTCTAGGTGACAGGCAACTGCAACCCATAGAACTGCAGTTACACATGGAACTGTTGTCCTCTCATTTACTCCAATGAGCAGTGGAGCCATTTCTCTTCATCTTAAACAAAAAAATAAATAAATAAAATCGTGGGTGCTCACTCACTTTCAATTTATGCTAATGATAGTCATGCACTGCTTACAAACTTAACAAGGGTGACGAATAGCAGCTGCTATGTCACGTTCCCTGTGTTTCCTTGTTAAATCTACACTTTACAAAGGACATTTGTTTGTTTTACACTTGTAGTTGAATACAAGTCTAAGAAAAGAAAGCAAATTTAATACAAAATAGAATCATATTTTAGTAGATTAGTAAAAAAACAGTGACTATGAGTCAGACATTCAGGCTGTTTCAGTCAGATAAAGCAGATGACCAGTCAGTGTGATACATGCCTGACACTTGTTAGACTACATTTCCCAGATGGCTGAATGTGACCTTTGGCCTCTAGCTCCCTGACCAGACTCTGACCTCGGCCCTGCTCTCTCTGAGTCAATGTGTGTGAGAGACTGTGTGTGTGTAGTTCAAGGTGACTGTTCCAGTTGTTGTTGTTGTTTTCTCCTTCCAGGCCACTTGCACATAGTTCAGGTTCAGATGTTCTTTTCATGCTGAGCACATGTCAGCTGTACTTAAATCCTTTGAAGCATTTTATCTGATGTATTTTTTTTCCATCAGACATGAAAACAAACATGAGAAGAAGCGAAGCGTAGCTTGTTGTGCTACTCATTTCTTTGCTTCACTTCTTTCCTACAAACCTGAATTACGATTAAAAATCTGTTGCTAACACATGAAAAGAAACAAGAAGGTTTTGAACATAAAATCAGATCTCGACTTGGAACCATTATCTTCAAACACCTTTATAACCTTGTTTACTTCTTTTCTGTGCACAAAACCCGGAATTGAGACATGCATGAAAATGGTTCCTGTTCTTGAATTTGATATATAGTATACTAATAGAACTAAATTAATTATTTAATCCAAAATTCTCAGTTGTTATATTTTAATGTGAGTTACACAGAAACAGATTAGTTTTTTTGCCGCTATTAAGTTTTCTTTTACAACCTGTTTTAGAACCATTGTCGGCTGTAGCTGAACCAACATAACATATTGTTAGGCTCCTTGCAGACTCAACAGTGACTTCAATCATTAGTGTTACCATTAGAGCTTCACAGTATTGATCACAATGTGACTAATCTTGACTCAGCAGGCCAGTGTTTGATCAATATTTCAAATGGGGATCCTTCAGAAAGACTCTTGAAAGCATAGTTGTTTTTTTAGGTCTGAATCTACTTCAGGGCTCTGCAGTGGAACCTCAAAGGAGCGACGGGGTGATTCAGAGAAGACTAAACAGTGAGGACAGACGAGGACAGAACACCATGACACAGAGAGGGAGAGAGAGAGAGGGAGAGAGAGGGAGAGTTGACAGGCGACGGATGTGTTTGTGTGTGAGGGTAAGATGCTCTTTGCCAGACAATCTAATTGTGATTTGGGATGTGATAACCTCTCTTTCAGCCTCACGCACAAAACGCAGAGGAGACAGCTGAGATAAGACCTATAATAGTCGTGTCACACTGAAGGACACTATACAATCACTCACCTCTGTCTTATGAGTGTGTGTGTGTGTGTGTGTTGTGTGTGTGTTACCTGACATAAAGCGTGCGTTTCTGTGTGGAGCGGAGCGACGCGGAGCTGGAACTGACACTGCTGGTCATCATCTGTTCCCTCAGGTCATGGATCTTTGCCTCGAAACGACTGTACTCTACACACACACACAAAAACACACACAAAAAGAAGACAAACATGGTTAGACCCAGCAGAGCTGAGACACATCTCAGCTTCCTTCTGTGGAGCTTTGGCTCATCAGAAGGCCTCATCATTTACATCTCTGTACAAATCCCCCTTAAAATAAATCTTACATCAACTAATAAAATATTCAAATAGAATCTAATTTAAGCTGCTTTTACAAGCTAACTGACTCTGCATAAGTTCAGAGACAGTGATTTTTTTTTTTTGCTTCAGTAGTACAGAAACAACTCACATGTGACTGATCAAAGGGAGGAGCAAACACAATCTGAAGGGTGATAGAGGTTTGTTTGTCATGTAAAACCACATTTCTTATGCATGATGTACAAATGCAACATTTATTTTGACATACATATCATCACATTGTCAAAATACTCAAAATACAATGTCCTGTGCAATAAAGAATATTCCTATTTATATCTGTACATAGCGGTACATTGTATATTTCAGCTTAAGACATTACATATTTTCTACTTTTTTATTTTTTCTAATTATGTTTTATACTATTTTGATTTTGTAATACTTGTATTGATTAAATACTGTACAATGTACAATGTATTTTAAAATGACAATAAAGGGCATTCTGATTCTGTTTCTAGTTAATGATTTCTTCTCTGATGATCCACAAATTGATTAATAGCTACTGCAGCTATTATTTACACATACATGTCAATCACACACACCCACAGACAGAGTCAGAGGCTCACCTCAGACACATTCTCTGAAGCTGTCATCTCAAAGTCTGTTTGATCTAAATATGAAAACCTGTTACATCACACCTGATCCATAACAATAACATCACAAAAACACCCATACTTACACAGCCATGCACACAAAAAGACACTTTACATCAAGACAATCCTGCTAGCCTCTTGGCTTCATAATCACATTTTGTTTTACTTCATTCATTCACTTTTCTATTGCTATTTTTACACAATTGTAGCTACATGTAGGAAATGTAGCTTTCTGGTTTTGGAGAAAGATGATGGCCCCATTTGTTATTGAGCAGAACAAAAAAAGAAATATTTGAAATGCTGAACATGTATGAGAGGTCCAGAACCAGGTGGTCAGTATTATATCAACAATTACTACAATGTTACAATGGTTTACAAGTCTATCATACATCTGAAATTGGATTTCAATCTCCTTCATACTGTTTATTCAGATGAATAACAATGATGTAAAGTCTAATACAAATGTCAATACTAAAGTCATGTGACCAACTAACGCTCTTATACATAACATGACTACTGCATGAGTCTGACTTCAGCTGTCTACATGCAGTGTTGTAGGTAGAACATATAGACAAGTCTGCAGTGATCACAGGTGTTACATTATACATGCACACTGATTTCACACAGTGTCGTCCAGCGCAGCAGCGGTGTGACATCTGTGCTTTAATGGAGTTATTTGGCTCATATTTGCTGTGTGACATGAGAAACACACAAGGTCAGAATTAAAGGTACAAATCGTCCATTCATATTTCTAAAGAAACAAACTGTACTTCATATGAAATGGCTGCATTCACTTTCGGCCTTGCACACAACTTTTACTGCACCGATTCATTCATTCCTCTTAAACTTGCAAATTCACGACAAAGAACTGCTGATGTGTCGTACACAAACACAGCGATGCATTTTCAAGCAGCACTTTAAGTTTAATTGCTGGGAACGACTATATCCCCAGCCTCACTTGAACGACAAGTAGTAAATTGCGAGAGTGCAACGAGTCGGCCAATCGATGCAAAGTGCAATGATTTGCTCACACACTCAGCATAGCCCGCCCCATGCTTCAGTATCATTGCGCGACACGCAGCAAGAACACTTTAGTTTCTGACCCATTTTTTCTCTAGTGGCTATAAAAATGTCATTGGTACTCTTTAATTATAAATGTACATTATCTATGGAAATGAAATGCAAAAAAATTGAAATAATGTCTCCTCTAATGGGAAACCATGGTATTTGGAATGACATGTCTTCCTTGGGCATAAAATATAATATCTAGAATTTAATCCAATTTTCTTTCATTTTATTTGTTGAACTCTTGTTTCTATATGACAGTAAAGTATGATATTTTTGGGTGAACAAAGAGCAGATTTGTGTTTACTGTGTTGTAATAAATCCGTACTGACTCTCTTTTAGTCTTAACACCACAGAGCTTCCCAGAAACCTCTGAACTAACACACGGATGACAACGCCACTGGCAATAAGCCTGAAAAAGCACTGCTGAAGGATGTTCCTGTGAGTGTGTGTGTGTGTGTTCCCAAACCATTACTGTGGACTACAAAATCTAATTAACCCTGAGTAATTCAATCATACCCAAGGTACACACGATAATGCAAGCACACACACACACACGCACACATTCTAGGATCTGCAGTATCTGCTGATATTTCCTTGCTTTCACCCTACATGTATTTCTTTTTCCTTTCCTTGTTTCACTCCCTGCATACACACCCTACTTCTGAAAAAACAGCCTGCAACACAGAGATATCATCCCTGATTTCTCCAGATGCATTAAATAATACATTGATACTCACAGACACAAAGGTGAAGAGCTCTTCATGCCTTGTTTTTTAAAAAACACTGATGGATTTATTGCTAGAGGACAAAAAGGTTCACTTCATGTATTCAAGGTTTAACTGTTAAATATCAGAAACTATGTTGAATTATCTCAAAATTGGTGCCATATCAGATCTTTATTCTGTATAAATAATGGACCTAGATGCCATGACATCACCCGTTGGATTGTGGACTCTTATTTTGAAGCCCTGGGTTCGGCTCCCTAGCGGCAAGCCACCTGTCATTCATAGCTGCCACTCCCTTATTTATGCATAATGTTAATCCTTACAAATTAAAATGTTTATTTATATAAAAATTCACCCCCTGAGCGGTTTTCATTAATTATTATAAATATAATATAATTAGCTGCCTTCAAGTGGCCATTTGGGGAAGTGCAGTTTTTTTTTTGGCATTCCATCCCTGGCTTCCCTTTTCAACTGGCAATGCCTGATCAAATTGAAGCAGAAACTGCCTGCAGTCCTTCCCATCACAAGAGAATGATTACGATGATGTTTTTTTTTGCTGAAAATGTAATTTCTTGGGAACCTTAAACATTTTCATCGCTGACCTCAGTCTGGCATTTTTCAATCTTGGACCAGCATCAACAGTAATCCAGTATGAAATGATGAGTTAACGTTTCTAATACAGGTTGTTTCACACCAAAAATGAGAACGCATCCACATAAAAATCATCAGATGATCACATCATGCATGTATCTATATGTGTCAACAAACATCACTGAAATACAACAGAAAATGGAGAGGAGATAAAGTATTGCAGCAAAATCACATCTGATGCAAGGAAATTTTGAATGAAGACAAAAGTTCCTTAATCAGACAGCGTTAGAAATTATGAAGTCTGATATATCTACAAAGAAATGACAATGCTGTACCTCTGCTCCTCTTTGTGATTTACAGAATGAAGACTGTTGCTGAGATATTAAAGATAAAAGCAGCAGGTTCTGATTTCTCATCCTTCTCCTTTAGGACCAAAGCTGAGTGCTGAGAAGTCTGAGCTGTAATCTTAATCATCTTGCTTTTTTTAACTCTTAAAAATCTAGTGTTATAGCAAAAGAAAAGCAATAATTCACTTCATCAGTTGCCCGGAAAGGAAAAAGAAAAAAAAAGTGAGTGTTGATACTAATCCGGTGATGTTTCTACATCACTGATAATCTCTTACAGTGTTACTCATCAGAGCACAAGGCAGCGCAGGAGCCAACATGTCAATGCTGCACCACTGGTCACGAGAGGGATGAGACGGCGTCAGTGTGCCGCAGATTCACCAGATCAGACACCGTTCCCCAAACACTCAGTAACCTGAACCGGAGGCGGTTTTAACGGTTTAAAACGTTAATCCACAAACAGCCAAGCGAGGACGTTAACAAGTAAATCAGTTTAGGTCTCCCCCAACTCCCTCTCAGCTGTACTCACATGCTGCTGGCAGACAGGCGGCTCAACGTCCACGCAAGATGATGCCGGCACGGTGGCTTTCAGATCTGTGTCTGTGTGTGTGACAGTGGAGTTTGCTGCTCTATCCCAGGATGTGAATCAGATGGAAAAAACACACACACAGAGATAGCAGATGTGTGTGTCTATGTGTGTGAAAGAGAGAAAGAGATGAGTACTGGTAGAGGAGATCTAACGACAGTTCCGCGTTAGATCCAGCATGTGAGTAAGCCGGCTTGGAAAGATGTGTGTGTGTGTGTGTGTGTGTGTAGGCATGCAGTGGTGTGTGACACAGAGAGAATGTGTGTGTGTGTGTGTGAAAGCAGTCCACTGCTCAGCTGCCACAGAAACAACAGATGCTAATTCTCTCCCTCTACTACACTCCTCTTTTTTTCCTCTATCTCTCGTTCGCTGGTGTGTTCAAGTTGCTCCTCCCCTTCTTTGACAGCAGCTTGCTGTAGGGCGGAGACACACACACGCACGGAGACACACACACACAGACTTGCAGATATGCACATAAACAGACACACACACATGCAAATACGCACACAAACAGACATACGCACACTGTTTCCTTAGGTCACTCATGCAGGAAGCTGAGTCAATGCCAGGCTCTCCTGCCCTACTTTGGCCCAGGGAATTGGCCTACACACACACACACACGCACACACACACACAAGCAGTTAAGCTTGACCAAGCATTTTGAATATTGATTTTCAGTTAAGCTTAATTAAGAGCTCAATTCATGATTTTTAAATGGGCTCACTCAGACTAACTTTCTTCAGATATTCTCTCTGTCTAGTGTCTGGTTTTATTTTGTTCTGTATTAAAGAAACATGAACACACACACACACACACACACACACACACACACACACACACACACACACACACACACACACACACACACACACACACACACACACACACACACACACACACACACACACACACACACACACACACACACACACACACACACACACACGCCTCTGGGTGTGAAACAGTGCCATCAAATACATCAAGATCATCAGATATGAAGTTTCACATGATCAGCATCTAACTGTCGCTGTCAACACACATCACCTCAGTGCAGCATTATCAGAGTAGAGAGAGAGGGAGGAAGAGGGGGGCAAAACATAATGGGGAAGAGAGAGGCAGAAAAGAGAGAAGAGGAAAGGAGGAGAGGAAACGGAGAGGAAGCCATGGGGGAGGGGTGATGACATAGACTAATGGTTCTGGGGCTCATATTCCCTTCTTCTCTTCCTCCTTCATTTACTTCTCCTCTTCCCTGGAGGAACGCTGTTCCTCCATTCAGCAGCTGGCAGAGACCCTTTTTGTGTTTTGTTTGGCTTCAGTGTGCAAAGGAAATTCACTGGAGATGTGTATTGCACTAATATTTTCATTGGAGATCAATCGTCCTGTTTACACAAACTATCTCCTATTTGTACTGTAGATGCTCTGCTGGAGGGAGTTTATCCTACACCTGCATCCTATCATAGCATTTAGTGATTTTGCTGATATCACCTTTTAAATATAGCATTAAACCTTCCTGTGGAGGGTTTTCATGCTATTTGGTCAACAGTTGCTGTGTTGATGCACCACAGAACCACGACATCCATGTTTTATGAGGAAGGACAAGCCGTCAACACGTTGGTAAAACCTCCAGGATACACATAATCCATTTCAGTAACAGTCACTTTGATAACAGGGAAACTCTGCAGGCTATCTTTTGGTTCTGAGCATTTCTGTTTTATTTATTTTTTGCCACTTTTCCCTGACTTAATCTCTTTATTTTGCTGCTGTGAAAAAAAGATTACTCCAAGGGGAAAAAAGAACATTTTATTCTCTGCACTTCCTAGTTATTATTTGTGCTATACTTGTACTTGTAATTATCATTTAGTGGATGAACATAATATCAGACTACAAGAGGCTAGAGGCATTAAAAGAACCATGTACACTAAGACCTCATTATAAGAAAAGTCCTTCTTATAACCAGTCAGTGAACCGCACAAACCGTATCCTTTGTATTTCACTTCATTCAGCAGCAGGTCGGATTGTGTACAAGAATCGATATGAGGTTCTAAAAATAGCTCCGCTGGAAGGGGCTCATCTATAATTGATACAATACAGCAGAGTAATCTATATTGGCATTGATTAAATGATCAGATTGCAGAATAAATGAAAGAAAAGGGAAAAAAGGAGCAAAAGAGTGGAAATCATTACAATCAAATGAATAGATTATGTTGTAATGCATTGTAATGTAATCTCCTAGTGTTCTGAATAGAAATTTAAATGTCAAAACTCAAAAAAACATGTTTTATTCTCTGGAGGATGAGGTGTGACATGCTGTAAATCTCTGTCAGTCGCCTTCCTGTTACGACTGATGCCTCGAATCTCCTGCACCACGCTTGGTGGGTGGTGAGTCAGACCATTACCACAGACACCAGTAACTCCAAGGAGGGCAGCAGCTGACAGGTGACAGGTGACGGGTGACGGGTGATGGGTGACGTGTGATGGGTGACAGGTGCGAAGGAAGGAAAGTGACCAAGAATGGGAAAGGAAGAGAATAAATTGAAGTGGGAAATGGAAAAAAAACAGATAATATTCCAAAAACTTTGAGTGTGAAAGCGCTGAGATAGAGTTGCTGTTAATCTTCTACTTAACCACTGGTGCACGACACACACACAAACACACGTACCCACCCACACACACACACAAAGTGTAATAAGCAGGCTAACAGAAGTGAAGCTAATCCTCTCTGCATCACCTCAGTATTACTGACAGAAGCCGCCTCTTTGTGTGTCATGTCTATGTGTGTGTGTGTGTGTGTGTGTGTGTGACAGTGACAGTTGTGTCTAATCCCAGTGATTAATACTGCTGTCAACCTGCAGGCATTACCAGTCCCACATCATGAAAGTTGATGGTACACCCTGAAGGTCAGTACTGTTCAATTTTAGATTTCTAATGCATCCAGATATTTTATTTTCACCTGCAGGAACGTTGAAATTTAGCCATAAACGCTTCGTCTACAAGGCAACCTGAACATTTATATCTTTATGATTCTCTGTTGGCTTAGAGCAGATATTAGCACCGGTCTTAAAACTTTTATTTTACACTGTTCTCTTATTTTTTATTCACTGGGTTTTCCAAAAAAAAATCCATGCATATGAATTTTGGGAAACCACAGGTCTGATATAAAAAGTTTAAAAAGGGACATCTGCATTACTAATGCAGCGTGAATATTTCTCACCGACAAACATGCGCCATCTGCTGTACTTCAAATAAACACTGATCTATATCTGCTGCATCAGCTTAAATCAACTGTGTCTGCCCACACACACACACACACACACACACAGACACAGACACACATTTACACACACACCTACACACACCTACACACCCACACTGTTTTTGGCTGCAGCAGGAACTGTATTTAATATAAATAACAGGAGGAGACCTGAGCACATTTTTCCTCTCCTGGTGGAGGTCGTTATGAGTTCTTCTCTCGTTGGCAGGAAGTGTGCGCATGAAACAGAGGGAATCGCTGCTGTGCGGCCACACGCTATCGCCACGGGAACGGGACAAACATGCGGCCCTCAGATGGACACGCACACGCGCCTAGCGCTGACCAAAGCCCAGCGTGGACAGAAGGTTTGATGTCGAGCTAATTCAACTCCCACTAATGAGGTCTGTAGGAGAGTCACGACACAGCCACACACACACCCAACACACACATCACACACACACACACACACACACACACACACACACACACACACACACACACACACACACACACACACACACAGATCTCAGACTTCACACCCACCTGAGCAATTTCACACTATACCTGCTTACTTAAATATAGAGATAGAACAACCTAAAGCATTAAAACTCCGCTATAATGCAGTCCCTGGATTCTAATACAGCAGAAGGAAGCTCACTGCCAACTTAACCAAAGCAAAAGCAACAAACCTCATCTAACCTTCCTCTTGTGTTAGGGTCAGCCTTTATCCGTTTAAGATTTTAAATGCATACAAAAAACACTTAATTTGCTTTTATTTGCACCAAGACATTTGACCCCTAGTTCAACAAAATAAAACAAAAAGTGTTTTCAGTAAATTATAAAATGCTCTAGATGAAAACTGGTGTTGTTCGGGTCGGTTTTGAGGTTCATTTTACCATTTTTTTTAAAGTTGAAATCAAGGGGTATACTGACAAAAACAACACACCAAAAATATTAAAACCAATATTTTTATAGTTAATGAAACCTAACAAGGCCTCATAGAGATGAGAAGAAGAATTGGTTGATAGATAATAGATAATAGTGTATGTTACAGCTGATTAAGACATGGGTCAAAACCAACCCATTAACATAAGGGATGGAAACAGCAAACTAACACAATAGGAAGGTTAAGGTCAAGTTTCTGAATACAGGCTGTTTCTCTGCATTTCTCTGTGCATTGAGAACAATATTATACATGTAAATATACAGCTTTCATATTATCAAAAAGCAATTATAATCTCACTTTCTACAGGACATTTAAATGTGGAGCAGCAGTCACAGTAGCAATGTGTAAAACGGATCACTCTGAGGCCACGGCAGAGTTCTATTCATGCTGAGCTACAGAATTATTACGTAATGTGATTACTGATCAACAGTCTAGTTGAGTGGCTGGAGGAGGCTCTTACCTGCTGGAGTCTGGAGGTGGAAAAAAATTGGATTGCATAAAATGTCATACTGAACATGAAGCTCAACAATGGAGTGACTTACTTTTTATGCTGCAGGATAAGTTTCTATGGGCTTCATGATTGCGTTGACATTTATTTTGACGTGTTTTGACACAATTTTACCCAGAAGAAGTAGGTTTTTAGCAGAACACTCCTTCAGGACCTTATAAAGGTGCTATCCATGGTGCTGATCCTACTTCATGTCATGACAGCAAAGATGTTCTCATTATAACAAAAAAGTAATCAAATAAAAAGGCTTAAAGACATTCTGAGGTTCCTCCTCTATTTTTACACTTACTTCCAAGGTCAAGCTATGTCACAACATTTTTATGACTTTTTAATTATCAATTATATATATATTATATATATATATATTATATATATATTAACAATATATCATTATCATTCCAGCCTCCGCACCTTCACACAGAAAAAAGAAAACCTTCATTTAGAATCTTTACTCGACACCTTTTCTTTTGAAATGAAAATGAATAACCCATACATCTAGCTTGTAAGACCTTTTAGAATTCATAAGCCACAAATCATGGTTTTCAGCTAAGATGTATGATTTATATCCTTCCGCTGCTTCTATAAGCTTCTGAGATATTTGCATATCGTAGCTGCCGGGGAGCTTCATTACATTCTGACAGTGCTTTCAAGATCTTAATGTACTTTGCTACCTTCCAAAGTTGTGGAATCCATTTTTCCCCTGCATGATATTTGATGAGGGAGCTTGGCTGGGTCTTTCTTCCATGTGTTATAACTTAGAGCCTAATGAGTGCGGGTCATTTCTAGGTCATTTTCTGGCTTAAACTCTTCCACCGTTTTCCTTTAGATACACTAAATTAGCTGCTATTTCGATGGTTTTTGCTCACAGTTTTTTCCCCAGTTTTCATTAAGTCCAAAACCGTGTGCAACAGTTTTCTCAGTGATAACACATGCAGGTTCTGATTACCTTTATTTATTGTTTGTTTTATTTTGTTTTATTATCCTGTTTTTATCCTAAAGCATAAAGGGATTTTTTCTGAATCATTGTTTTTCCCATGTGAATCACATTGTGTGATTTGCTTTTGATGTCAGGGATCCAGGGGGAGAGCTCTAATTAGTGCTGAAGCAATAGAATGTTCATCTGTTGGCTGCTGAGCTTGAGTCTGCCATAAATTATGATTGGACCATATTTTAAAAAGCTAAATGCTGTACAATATTAGATAAGATTAGATGCATTTATTCATCCCGCAAGGGGGGAATTTAGTTGTTACAGCAGTTCACAAAAGAAAGAACAAGAAAAGGTAAGTAGAGAAGGTTAAAAACATAACCAAATAAACAGCTAAACACAATAAACAATAACAACAAATCAACTTTCAAACCAGCAATAAAAGAAACAAGTACTGAGTATATAAAATAAGGTGCTTGATAAATGTATTTTTAGCATTTATATAGTATTTACATTGTAGATTGTGTTTCTGACATTCTTTGTCACTGTGATGCCTTGTTAATTGATTTCAATAATAAATGTAACATTAAACATATCTTGTCCACTCAGAGTATTAACATTTGAAAAAATGTCCCTTTGCTGTAAATGTGTAAAAAATGCGTGATTGATTTGTGATCAATTTGTGATTATCTATGGACAGTCAAGCGATTAATCATGATTAAATATTTGAATCAATTGACAGCCCCACTTTAAACAAATGTTTCTACAAACTCTGCTTTGCCCCCTTAGCCTGACCTCCCTCCTCAGAACTAAGCTCTATCCTGACTGGATTATAACTTAACTTTGCTGGGTTAACAGGCATGTTGCAGAATCTTTTCACCTTCACATGCACATTTACACACTTCGGTAAAGTCATGATGGCGACTAAAGACAAAGAATCCTTTCATACAGTATATACAGTACATATTTGCAGACTGCTAGCCGGAACCTAAAATTAATTATACCAACTCTTTATCTAAGGCCAGAGTGCTATTTTTATTTCATGAGTTAGATTAGATTTATTCTTTACAGTTTACCATGAGGACATGTGATACCGTATATCATGCACTGCTCTGCCACATAACATAGCCACCCGAACCCATCACTGACTGAATAATATATGACTGATACCATTAAAGAGATACCTACACACACACACACACACACACACACACACAACCTGCCGCAGTAAATGCGTTTCTCCAGCAAGTCAAGAGCTGTGGGATCTGCTATTGTTTAACTGTGTGCACAACTGTGTGCAGGTGTGTGTGTGTGTGTGTTTGTATGTGTTACACTCAAGTCCCACAACAGCATCCCATTAGTTGAGTCAATCAGTAGTTATAACCTTGTTTCCTAGGTTACGGCCTTCTCGGTCACTCCCAGTAGACAAATCTCTCCTCTGTCTCTTGGTGTGTGTGTGTGTGTGTGTGTGTGTGTGTGTGTGTGTGTGTGTGGTGAATTTGCAAAACATCTGTATATAAAAAACAAATAGATGTTTCCACTGAATATTCATATTCTAGTGAACTATATTATCACCTGATAAAAAACTTTCTAAAAATAAAAGTAAAAAGTGTATACTTTTTAATCATGTGATATAGTTTTATATAGAATATAAATAGTGAATAGAAACTACAATACTCTATGCTCTTTTATACATTTTGGAGCTTTCTCACATTGTAAAGAAACTGTAGGCGGCAGCAGTTCACTAACACAATGTCCTGAGTACACAGTGCAGCAGAGGCAGATCTACAACATCATTGCATATTTTTTTACTCTTCATGGACTTCACAAACTTTTTTACCAAGCTAAGAAGAAAAACCTGTTTGGGAAATGTATGATTTGAAATATATATTGTTAATGTGCAGTACTCACCCTCTGGTCTGTACTGTGCTACTATGGTAACAGTCTGTCCTGCGTTCTTCAGAGCTGCGGCTGCCTGCTCATGTGTTGCACTGGACAGGTCCACACCATTCACCTGCACACACACACACATACACACATTTACACACAACATTAGAGCCCATAGCCTTAGATCAATAGTAATAAATGTATACTGATATAAGCACGTCATTCTGAACACTACATTTTACTGGATCAGTAACTCACAGGTGAACAGTTGTGTGTGTGTATGTGCATGTGAAGGTTTGTTTTATGCCTTGAAACAATTTGACGTCAGTACTTTCATACAATGATACATTATTTGCTATGAATCACAGTGACTGTCACTCAGCAGGGATTGCTGCTGTCAAATTAAAGCCATATTTCACTGTAGAGGAAATGAAAACACAGCCTTAACAAACACATCTCCTGTCAGCCATCAATGGTGATGAAGTGATGTGCAACTGCAATGATCGTAATGTGCAAAGGAGCGGATACCAGTAAGTGACGGAATCCAATAACATTAAAATATTCAGCTTCAGCAAAACTTACAGCTAGAAATCATGACTCCATGTCATTATTGGACAGATACAAGACGCAAAGCAGAATCTCTAGAGGAAAATACATGATACAACTACTCCCTTGATAAGTCTATGTAATAAAAATAATAACAATAATGACAACAAAATGTATTTTTATAGCACCATTCATATGTGGGTGTAGCTCAAAGGGCTTTACAATAAAACTAAACAGACAGTTTTGCACTTTTATGTGAAAACACTGTGTAATAAAAACAAGCAATCAAACAAATAAACAAAAGAAGCAGCAAATAGTAAGACGAGTTATGTAAAGGAGTAAAACAAAGGAACAAAATGTTCTCATGAAATATGTAAAAGCTAAGAATGAAACAAAGGACAGTTACTTAAAGGCAATGTTGAATAAATATGATTTCAATTGCCATTAAAAAAATGTACCCGGAGCATCTTTTATAACCTTAGAGTTTTACTGCATAGTTAAAAAAGGCTGAGCTGCAGGTATTTGTTAGTCTGTATTTAAAACACAACTAAGATCTAAGAGGCCATGAAGGATTATAAAATGACAAAGAATTAGTAATGTAGACCGATCCCAAAATATGAAGAGCCTTGTAAACTAGTGAAAACACTTTAAAGTTACTGCAGCTTAGATAAAACTGGTTGAGGTGCTCTGTCTTGTTCTCTTATACCGAGAGGATGCGGTCTCCCTTGCGCAGTTCTCCACAGAGATCAGCTGGACCTCCGGCCAGAATGAAGGAGATGAAGATTCCCTCTCCATCCTCCCCTCCAACAATGTTAAAACCGAGACCTGTGGAGCCTCGCTGGAGCACCACCCGCCTGGGTTCCCTGGTGAAAACACACAAAACATGCTGTGTTTGAGTAAAAGAAACGTTGATCCATGGAACTTTTGTAACACAGAAGACGAAACATTAGAACATTTGTTGTCCAAAAAGCTTTAGTTAGAAATAAGGAATTGGTTATTACCTAAAATCTTAGAACATTTGTTTTACAAACGTATAGTCCTTATGCGGTTTTTTGTTCATTTGGAAGTTGATTTAAAAAAAAGGTGTAAAAGGTGACAGATGGCATCCATTTATGTAGCACAAATGAGTGCATAATCATAATGTGTCATCAGGCATGAGTCAGATAGTAGTTTCACATTAAAAGCTGCATAACCACAGCCTGAGAACCAGGGACTAATAACTAGTGATAGATGACAGGATGAAAAATTATATAAGATTATATTTTTAAACATATAACAGAAATATATTGTAATTAACAGTTTTTCTATGTATTGAAATGCTTTATGAATATAAAAAATCGATATACAACCTATACTGTAGTCGTAACTTATATTTCTATGGAGGATCATTCAGTGTGTTGGCCACTAGATGTCAGTGTTGTACTGTCTTTGAAAAAAAACCCTTGTTGCATTAAGTCTGATCAACCCAGATGTGTTTTGATTTTTGTAACCACACAGTTCAGCCTCGGTTTAAACATATTTATGGGTCAATTCAATTTGAACTTAAATGGCTTTACAAAGAACACAGGAAATCCAAGTTAACATAGAGAAGCCATGCAATCACATTCAGGTCAGAAGTAATTGTTTCTTGCTTTGAGGCAACCTCTCTCCATCACTGTAACATCATATAACTCTATCTGTAAATGTTAGCACAGAAAAAAATCTATAAATCTAGTAGTAGGATAAGTTAAAAAACTGTTAGTGATTTATCAGGCTATGAAATATGATATATAAACTAAGAAAATTCATTGTTTATACACTATGTGTATAATAACTTTCATTATTTACTCAATGTCATTATCCCTCTTTCTTCTATATGACTGGGACAGTTCAAATAACACACTCACATTGTTAATATGATTTTGTATCAACCAGATGTTACAGATCCACATTAAATGCAGTTTATTTACCAGTGTCATAAAATTCTATGTTTTCTGCTATCAGTTACATCCATTACAGTGAGCTATTGCCTCAGATTTCATGTCTGGCCACATACTTTTTTTTTTTTTAATTATCCCGATGAGTTTCATGCAGTTTGAAATACAGATGTTAAGTTCGGGGAAAAGAGAGCGCTGGCACCAGATTAACAGTTCAGAGAAACAGACAAATTAGTGCAGCCGTTGCTCTAAAGTACAAATTAATAAGTGATCCTATGTTTCATCTAAAATCACCTATTTGAAAAAAAAAAAAAAAAAAACAGATGTGCACACTCAGTGGGCATTTATTAAAACCCGTAATCCTGTATTTGCACGACAAGCTAATGAAAGCGAAAGAAAGAGACAGAGAGAAAAAAACAGAGTCAGAAAAGAAAAAAAGAGGGTAAAATGACCATTCTGCGTCAGTCTGCAGCTTAGCAGCTTTATTGTAATCAAAGCGATCTGATTGGCCCATAGGGCTATGACGGAATAAGTCATGTTCTGGTAACTGTGGTGACGCCGATTGAGTGACGAAGGTTGTGACAGGCCGTAATCCGTCCATTAAAATGGATTAAAGACAGTAGAGCAGCGCTGTGCGTGTGTACATGTGTGACCCGAGTTTCCATGTCAGACAAAATTCATACGGCCATCTGCCTTTGACTGCTAAACACGCACAGATACAGCAGCCCAGTGGGCTGCAAGAACAGTCTGTTTCAGGCTCTATAGGACTCTAGTATCTGAATGGCTGAAATGTCCTCAATGTAATTGTGTGATTTTAAAAAAGAAAAAAAAGCAATGAAAATGTATTTGTCAAACAAGTTATCCTGTTTTTATTACACGACAATTGAAACAACTTTGATTACTATAAATTAATAAGCAATAGGAAAGTTTACTTAGTTTATTTACCAAAAAGTCTATTAACCACCGGGTCCCAATTTTAAATGCCGGATGCAGGTGTATATTTTAAAAATTAACCGCTGGTTCCAAATAAAGAGTCTAATTTATTAAAAAAAAAGAAAAAGGAAGAAGATGAGACCACTGATACTGTGATGATAGATATACCTGCTGCTCAAATGACGTTAAAGAACGCCTTCTCTGGTAATATAGTCTAACTGTCAATCACCACGCTTCCGGTGCAACGTAAAAAAAAAGGATGACATGAAATTCAAACATCTGTCGTAATATATATTCAGTGGAAAACTCTAGAGAAGCAGCCACAAGATGATTAACTACAATACTGTAATCTGACTTTAGAAAAATGTAAATTATACGGAGGTTATACTGGTTTGATTGAAAAATTTGAGTGACAATATATTTCCAGTTTTGCTAAGCAAGATTTTTGTCAGGAAGGAATTAATCTCCTGTCCCAAATCATAGCCTGGTTCCAAATAAACACCTGACCTGTTAAGTGATTGAAACAAATAAACACCTTGACTAATATTTGTTTGGGTTGCAGCTCTTAACAGACACATAGGTTGGAGTTTTTTTATGTAAACCAAAATTTCACTGAAAGCTCCACAAAAGTAATTCTGCTGCTGTTTGTGTGACTTGGCGGCCGTTACTTGATGCATTCACATGTTGCAAATAACAGGAAGATTTCAAAGAAAATTCAATATGCTGCCAAAATAGACTTGCTCTGAAAAAAAGCTCTTGTTCCAGTCACAGAAATAACTTTTTACAGACAAACTCAGGGTGTGTTGGAGTGTGTGTGTGTGTGAGTGTGTAAGTCCTCACCTGGGGACTTCATCGTCGACGGTCAGGGCCCTCGGCAGTGGTGAGTATCTGGGCGTGGTTAAAGGGGCGGGGCTTACAGACTGACTGCCGCTCATGTAGGGGCTTATATGGTTGTCCTGGTGTGGGGAGTAGGCTGCAATGACATACACAAGCATGTTAACTTTTTATCAATATGTCCCACATACACATTATTTAGTGATGATTTCTGGACACATATATATGTTTATAATGACACACAATCAATCACAGCTCATATTGACATCAATACATCAAACTGTATATGTAGTGTGTATAATTAGTGCGTTGCAAGAGATATGGTGGTGTGATATGTGTTAGTGTATGTGTTAAATTCAGAGTGGTGATAAATATCACGTTGTTTTGATAATATGCTGATTTAGAGATGAGACAAGTGTCTGTCACACAGTGGACCAAACCAGTCTGATCATTGGACTGTTGTATAACAGCATTTAACATTATCTGGCTGATCAGAACCAATGTAATGTTTGAAAACAACTTTTTATCAAATTAATGACATGTGTTTATGATATCACTGAAACATCCTCAATTCAAACGCATTTTCAATAACCTTCTATTGAATAGTGTTATTACTTTTCCTTTTACTTTGGCTCAATATTACTAAAAAGGAGTAATATAAAATCCATGTTTTACTGTTTAGTTATAAAAACCTTTTTACTTTGAAAGACAAAAGAGTAATCACAACACATGACCAGGAAATCCATTTTTTACTCCTTTTTACATGGACTGATAAAAATCTTTTGAACCTCCAGGGCACATTTTCTGCAGCAAACACGAATACCACAGTGCATTCTGGGCCAAAATTAGAAAGAGACCTATATGCAAGAATTTGCATGGAGCTGCATATGGCAACAGTATTCAACAGAGGGTTATTTATCTTATCAATAATATTAACTTTACATTCATGTTTGTAAAGTGAGAGCCTACACATGTTACACAATGGACCACGACCAAGAAAGTATTGCCTTGTGTGAGAAAAAAATGAAAAGAAGTTTTATTCTGAGAGGTCTTGGTGTGTTGTGTATGTGCTCACAGTTAGTGACGTCTGGTGGAGGGAAGTTGTCGTTGATAAAGAGGGAGGTGTGTTTGGCCACGCGGAGGTACACGACATCTGGAGTCGACTTAAGAGCAGCCACCGCCTCCTCATGAGTTACCTCCTCCAAACAGGAGGAATTCACCTAGACACAAAGAAAGACTCTGATCAAATGTAGACGGCATTAGTGTAAAACTCCACCAGGCTCCAGAGAGACATGTTACGTGGATGCTATCATGCAATTTTACGGTTATGCCTATGGCCTGTTCCTGTATCCCAAAATCTATTGGTGGAAGGTAATTTAATGGAGAGGATCTGATCATGTTGTTTCTATTTTCAGGCTGAACGAGCCTGCAGATGTGTTAAAAAAAAAAAAAAGGCAGAATAAGGCAGAAGAGGAGCCTTCTAATACATTTATGCCCCTTTACACGGTTCTTCTCTAACACTTATTCAACTCATGTGAGAATCTAATAAAGAGTTAACTGGGGATGATGTGGCTCAGTTTTTGCACAGTTCTCTGTTTAAAATATGGGTACTGAAAAGTCATCTTAAATGTGGTAATGTTGCCTTTGAAAAATACCTTTATATTTGTGGTTATTAAAGGCTATTTATGATAATCTATCTATGATAAATTCAATCATATCATAGCAAATACTATTCATTCAATACAACACGTTACTGAAATGAAGTGAGGAAAATGTATAAAGAGGGATAAAAATAGAATAGAAAGATGCCTCTTACAGCTATAAGTTTGTCCCCTATTTGTAGCCGTCCGTCTTTGTGTGAAGCCCCTCCCTCGATGATTTTAGTCACGTAGATGCTGTTGTCGCCGGGGACGTGCTGGTTTCCAACTCCACCCGCTATACTGAATCCTAAACCTAAGACAGAACATTCACAGGTCAGAGCCATAATTACCTAAAGATGTTCTTAATACATTCTAGGATATTTTTATATGCTTCACTGCATTTTCTGATCACCATTCAACCAGTTATGTCATTGATTTGTTTTAGTTATTACAGTACAAATACAGGGTATTAAATAAAAGCTAAACTCATATAATAAATATTTCTATTTGTAATTCTTTTAATGGCTCACCATTGGTTTATTCTTTTCTCTCTCCTACTCAATCCTACTACTGTTCATCACATCTCACTGTCTCACTTTAGGACAGAAGCATATAACACACCCTAAAACAGCACCTTATAGTCATTGATTGATTGATAAGTTTGGAAATATCAACATTTAGCTCCTAACTTACCAACAAGTTAGCTACTGTATGGATGCATTTTATTTAATATGCAAGTTAAACATTATCACCATTATAAATCAAATATATTCACAGCATGATATTATCAAAACTTACTTCCATGCTGTAAGATAACAACGGAACATTATGAGATGGAACTGCATTTACTTCGTCCACCACAGCATTTGGGAGTTGCTGGATTGCATATTTGCAGAGTTTGACAAGGGAAACCAAAAAATACCATTGGCCTTGCAGTAGCTGAGCATCTCACAGCTCTGCTCCACTGGTCTAGAAACAGCTTGTATCGACAAAAAAGGTAAAACACCTGAAAAAATGTTGAACTATCTATCTCTTTAAATTTGGTTGTTTTAGCCAAGATTATGCTACACTATATTTTCCCCAATTATATTTAAGTTTCCTGTTAAGGGCCAACCTTCCAATTGTGTGAATTTTGGATTTATTCCTATTTATTCCTATATATTCCTCTTAATTTCCATGGAAAGTTTCCACTTATGAAAATTCCCAGAATTTTGCAACCCTAGTTCTGAATAAAGCCCAACTTACAACAAAATGTCCATGTCTCTGTTTGTGTTCCACCTTTTTTTTTGTCTTTTCTCACCTTTGGGCCCTTTCACCAGCTTGATATCCATGATTCTCTCTGTGAGACTCCTCCTGCGTCGTATACACAGTCGGACCAGGCCTCCCGCCTCCTTCAGCGCCTCCACAGCCCTGCTATGGGTCACATCCCTGACGTCTGCTTCATTTACCCGGACTATGCAGTCATTCACCCTGCACAACAAAATTATACATGTCATTTGGCGATAAAACAAATGCTGTGCATCACTTTTACTCGATATTTGTCTGTTACACAGCAAGTGTTTTCAGCATCACCCAGCATTACGTTTTTAATTTAATGTTTTTAATATGTCCTACTGCAGTGGTTCTTAAACTATTTTATTTATTTATTAATTTTATTTATTTGACAGGGACAATGCAGTCAGACATAGTTACATGAAGGCAACTGATGTGATGGATAGAGATTATAGCTAGTGTTAATTCTCAACTCCAGTCCATATATATATATAAAATGGGAAATACAATTTGAAATTAAATAAATTCATGTGGAAAGGAACAAAAGGAAATAAATATGTTAATGGGAAATCAATAAAGTAAGTAATTTATTTACTTGTAATTCTAGCAGTATCAGTCGTCCATACAAATGCTCTTTCATTCTGTCATCGTGTAGTTATGGAAGAAATTATAGTGAAAATATATATTCCCCTTTATTCTGGGACCCCTTGTAACCCCCTCAAGGACCCATGGACCACTTTGAGAACCACTGTCCTATTGGAATAAATTGCAGAACTGTTAACTCTACTGTATTGTGTGATGAAACAAACAAAATATATATTATTGTGGTCAGACACACTCTTCTTTAAAGAAATGTTGTGTATCTTCAGGCGCTACTTGTCAAAATGAATGACATGTTGTCTATCACAGTAGTAGCTACAGGCTACACAAATCAGCTTTAATATGTCAAAGTATTCCTTCTAAAACCTTCCAGCAAAAAAAGAAAAAAAAAAGTTAAAGTTAGTTGAAAGAATTTTTGTAAAGCTTTAATTTTATTGTGTTTATGTGTTTATTCTAGTAGCTATTCATAATAAAGCTGAGCCCCTCATACTATAGCTGTTTATTTTATGATTAAGACTTGTTTTTGTCTTGGAATTACAGTTGGATTAACATTAAGAAAGTGGCTAACATTCATCTTACAGTACATTCTACTGTGGAGGACCACTCATCTTGATTGACAGGTGGATGTAACAACACTTTTGGTTGAAATTTCTTGTGACAAGTGAACCATACGGAAGGATTAAAAAGACACAAGACGGAAGATTGTAGTAGCTTCAGGTGATCGTAAACCTCCATGAAGAAATAATTGAAGTCATTGCAATGATGGATGCCATGTGTGTGTACCTGAGTCGTCCGTTCTGGGCTGCAGCCCCTCCAGGAATAATTTTGGTGATGAAGATGGAGGGGTCTTCTCCGATGTGGGGGTTATCAGTCCCTCCCGCAATACTGAACCCCAGGCCTGAGTTACCCTATAGTATACAGATACACACACACAGAATATCTTTTAATGAGGGAAAACAAACATTATCTGAAAATCCACATTAGTTACTGTACTAGAAAATTCAGCGATCAATGAGAGGCATTTCATAGTGTAGCTGAACCATCTTATCATTTTAGATTGCTTGTTGATAAATAGGTTGTTTGAAATCAATTCTTGACCTTGGTTTTCATTCTTGCATTAGAGTTATGGCATGTTATTGTTTTAATGATATGAAGCAAGTGTCTGTGATGCTTATAATTGTTAATTTGAAGAAAATCGCAGATGAAATGTGCTAAAAATATCATAATTCAATTTTTTTCTTAAAATCATTCAACACAAACTGTATCTTCATCTCCCCAATCGTCATTATTTATAAAGCTTCATCTAATATAATTATTCTCCAAAGAGATGCACTAACAAACTAATTTAATATCTCACATTATTCACATTTTAACAAACTGGATCTCATCTATGACCTGAACAAACTACATGTCATACGACATCTCTCCAGATTCTGCTTATAACCAAATGACAATCTCTCTTGGTCTGTCACAGGGTATAAAGCGGGTGAAATGTATGTGCCTGTGTGTTTGCGTGTATGTCCATATAGTGTCTTTAAAAGCAGAGTCAGTCAAGCAGACAGAACCAGGTCACAGGAGAATAAAGTGAGAGAGAGAAAGAGCGCCTCGGGGTGAGAGAAAGGGGAGTGTAATGAGAGAGGAGGGGAAGAGGTTCAGGGAAAGAAAGTAGCGGAGGAAGGATGGACGAGGAAGAGAGAGGACGGGAAAATAGGGTCAGGACAGTCGGACCAGCGGTTGGACTGAGTAAAGCCACAGCAGAATAGAGAGAGAGGAGAAAGAGAAATGAAGACTCAGGGAACAGAGCAGATGGAGGTTTAGTCTGCATAGAAAAGAATGTCCTTGTGAAGTAAAGCTAACTTTTTATAAGTGAGCGGTAGACATTAATACAATTTTTGCAAACTACAATGTAACCTCCAGTCTCTCATCTTAATAATATATTAAAACACACAAATATAATAGTTTTATTATTAAAATGTTTGTCGCCATAACATTTCATTGATTACTTTGGTGTAGGGGTGAAATTTTAATAGTTTTTCTAGTTAATCTATTGAATATTGAAACAATTAATCAATTAGTTCTTTGGTTCATAAAATGCTGCAAAATGTCTTATACTGTTTGTCAAAGCTGAAGATTCAACCTAAAATGTCTTTAGGTTGAAGCCCAACAGTTCACAACCCAAAGATCATCAGTTTACTATTATAGAAGACTAAAGAAACCAGAAAATAATCAGTGAAGAGAAACTGGAATCAGAGAATTTAGACTTGTTCTTCTTAAATATGAATTAATCTATTATCAAAATAGTTGGTGATTAATGTAAAAGTTGGCAATTAATCGATTAATTGTTGCTCTAATTCATGGTTGCCTTAATTCTGATTAGTTTTTACCTTAGTTTATATCTAAGCTATCTGACAGGTAAAATAAGCTGATTTAACAATAACTAAACTATTACTTAAGAAGCTTTAAATAATCAATTTACATTTAAATACAGAATACCTATTTAAAATTACAATTATATGGGTGAATGTTGCATTCTTCTTCTTTTCATTAGGATACTATTGAAGACAACTTTTAAACTGTTAAACATTTAATTTTTTAGAATCTTTCAATTTTAATTGCCATAAAGCATGAGAAAAGTAATATCTGCTTTGCAAGCAGTTCATTCTCTAAGTAATGAAAAGGCTCATTAAAATGCATTGATTAGTTTAATATATTTAGCACTGTTTATACTTATAAATATAATGTAGAGCTACTGTTGTAGTTTCACTGTCTTTATAATAATATCCTTTGTTGAGTAATAGTTTTGTCTGCTTAGAGAATAATGACCAACCATAAATGATGTTTTTATCGTAATTATAGAGAAGAGGTAAGAGGAGGAGTGAGGTCAGCGTGACTAGATGGAGGTCCTGTCACTGAGTGATGATCTGTTCATTTACAATATGTAGAATGTTATGTTGATGGTGTGTTTATACCCGCTCCAGCGTGATTTCTTCATACTCATAGTCTGCTTCTGTTCCATTGACCTGTTGGACAGGTGGAGAGGAGGAAAAGAGAAATTAGTTTAAATAAAGAGTGCAAACACTGGACCTTTTTGTGTACATTTACTGAGTAAAGCTGCGTTTCTATTCTACATTAAAATGTTTTGCTGTGTGTTGTAACAGCTGCTTTTGGCAGGTAGATGGTACATCGCCCTCAAATCAGGGCTGAATCCCTGGAAATGGGATTCCCAGAAACCAAACCATTTCCTGAGAAATAGAATATATATTTTTAAACACTTTTGAACATATTGGAATAGGTCTATATTTAGAGAATATGTAGGCCAACTTGTTTTCTTTCTAAATGCAACAGCTGTGTGCGTGCTCCCAGTGGAACAGACTGAAAGCTTATTGTAATTAAAAAACACAAAGTGCCATGATTTTTTTAACTATAGACTTCTGACCTCATGTTCTATTACTGTTGAGTGATCATTGACTTCTATCTAACATTGGTTGGTTATTACAGAAAGCTCACACCAGCAGCCCCTCAACTGAATATGGAATCTGTCTTATTTTAATAAAATGACTTTAACACATTTTCTTTGTTTATACAATAGAGAATTATCAAATACAAATACACTTCCCAAGATAGTGTTCTACTGTTCCCAGAATAGAAAATGTCACATTTTCAGTAAAAATATTTATTCTTACCTCCCACCAAACCTTTTTTATTTATTACAACTTATTAACATTTATCACTGGTTCTACTCTATGTTACATGGTAAATATTTTACTTTGCAAATATATATTTTTCCAATTTTCCAAACTGTTTTAATATATAACATTGAGTGTGCTGTATAAGGCACACAGCATACCTTTTAAAACAATATATATATACAAAAAAACTGAGTTAATTCACTTAATCTGTAATTAATCTCATAATTATTAAAAAAGTGAATTTCAGATGTTAGATCTTTTATAAATGACACATGAATCCCAGAGATTAAACAGGAAATGTCTATTTACTGATGATGCAGCTCTGATGTCATATGTAAGAACATCCCAGATGAATCGGCAGGAAAGTGAGTGAATATATTAACATCTATATTTTCTGACTGAATGAACAGATCATAGAATTAACTGTGATCTGAGCAGACTATTATACGTATATTCTGTCTCCCACTCAGTTTGCACCGGGAGTGTCTTACTACTGCAGGCAAACACCAACACACTAACACCCACACCCACACCCACACCCACACACACACACACACACACACACACACACACAGACAGTGGTCGAGTGGCCTCCCAATGGGCCTATGTAATCCCCTTGGCTGTAATCTGTGTCTCTGTGTGATCAGATTAGTTTAGATTTTGAATTTCATTTCACACAGAGGACACAATCTTCCATCAGCCACCTTGTACAGTATGTCTGAAATTAACTTCCACACACATTCAATTTCTATCCACATAAAATACCAGATTATTTTGAATTACAAATGAATATTTAGCTGTTAGAAAAAAATGGCAGTTTCAATCTCAGTAAAATGAGACATATTGACAGGCACTACTAAAAAAAGGTTTACATTGACCTTTGTCTCATTTTGAGCCACAGAATTCCTATATCAGCAAAAGTATGCAGATATTTCTATATTGGTTGGGTGCATTAATCCACCATAATATCAGTGCATTTTTAAATTAAAACATTTCTTCTGCCTGTGTTTTTTTCAGGGTAGTTTAGCGGGGAGTAATTCCACAGTAATTACATAATAAATTTATCTAACAACAGACACTGATTCTCTGTGGCAGCTGGCTACCAGTAAAACTACATCCGGATCCATCTAATTCTGGACTGAGCATTCTGTCATTATTGTCCATGTTTATAGGGACTTTATGCAAATTACAGCACATTTGTGGTAGAAGCTGCAAAGACTTAACTCAGTAGAAGTACAATAATCCCTTAATAGTGACCTTTTCTCATGGCAGTTATTCTTGTGTAAATATTTGCAAATTTAGTGTAGATACTACTAAAATTTCAAGCTTAGCTTAGCTTCACTGTAAGAATATCCTTTAATCTAACAAAAAGAATTCCATGCCTCGCATGAAGGGTGATTTATACTCCTGTGACCGAGTTTTTGCACAAATATTGTAGGTGTGAAGTGGTTCATGCCCTCGCTGTCAAGTTCAAAGATTTACTATGCATCAGACCTATGTGGAAACTACAGGATCTGTGATTGACCTGCTTGGGCCAGTTTGATTCATCCAACATGTTTCCAGTGCCGTTGGAGGCAAGTAATGTCTCTATTTAAGTCACGTTGAAAAAGTAATCTAGTGAATCTATTTAAAGCATAAATGTTCACCTTGCTGTGTCCGCAAGTGAATATGAAACTAAATACACACTTTAACCACAGCACCTTAACAAAGAAAGTAAGATTCAGTTTAGCCTTTTAACCACTTAAGCCCCTGACCTAATTTTCAGTTTTCCTGCTATAAATGATAATATGGAATATCTCTACAACCACAGAGGTTATTGTACTTAAACCTGGGAACAAAGGAAATCTACAACATGTGAGGTGACTACAGAACTGTCAGAATCAATTTATGTTGCTGTTACAGAGAAAATATAGTTGCAAAAATCCAACATTGTGTTTCATTACAGATAAGCATACTTTATTTAAAACTTAAAATAATGAGTTCAAAGATCAATTAATTGTCCATAAAATCATAGAAATCACACTGGGGATCATTATAGAACATGAAGAATATATTTTCTAAGATGTTTAAAAAGGAGATTATAAAGTAAAATTAAATATCATAATAGTGGTTAGTTGCAGCTCTACTACTGATATTATATTAAACTATATTATAATTGTATTAAAGGTGTGGATATTGATGATATATATTGATGCTCTAACAGTAACATTGTGTTTTACTACAGATAAAATACTTTATTTATTGTTGGAGCTGAGGTTTTCTTATGCGATATATGAATAAAACTCAATTCTGTCCCTGTATCAGGGGATTTAGTATTTTAACAGGTTAAGGTTGTTTATTTTACAATATTTGGATTTGATAAAAACAAAAACTGTATGTTATATTCTACATTTATACTGCAAACACACAGCCAATTCAAAGGTCACAGCCTCACACACGTCACTGATACAGTACAGTAGTTTAATATTTACAATGCTACTGTGAGATTTGACCTTACTTGCCTTTAGTTGGGAAAAAAGAAATTGGTATTTGAGATGTTATAGTATCAATAAGGTACAGGGAACACACACACACACACACACACACACACACACACACACACACACACACACACACGGTACTCACATATGGAGGAATGTCGACGCTGTCGGTGTTGACCACCACTGGAGGGGGGTTGGCCTGCAGGAGAGAACAGCAGAAGTTACTAACCACTTTATGATAGAAACAGAAGAGGCACACTGTATTTCACAGTGTGTTGCAGCGGAGGAACTGCTGTGAAAGTTGCACATACACACACACTCACACAAAAAGGAAGCTGTGATAATGACTTACTCGTCTCATGTTTTGGTACAGCATGTCGAGTACATCTGCTACAGATTACCACCATGGAGCGACTGCATGCGCCGCATGACATGCTGCACAGTCCTTATACTGGATGATACTAATGTACTACACTGCATCAGATAATATACATGATCTCTCCTTTTCTTAATTTTTGCTTTATACACAATCAAAATCTCCTCCTATTTGCAAGGGGAGCATCAGTCCCCATCCCTACACCTCTCCTGTCTATCTCATCTCTCTAGTTCACCATCAGCAGCTCTGCTCTTCTTCCATAAACCGGACGTGAAGGATAATCTGAATCTTCGCTGTTGCTCTGCAGCCCCCCCCCTCCAAAAAAAAAGTTCACACACCAACCAGCTAACCAGGCATCAAACAAGCTAGCAAACCAAAATGGACAGTCCACCCAGACATCACAGCATCAATGTGCAGCAGAGCAGCAGTAGCATCTATCCCTCTACGCTAATCTCTACCTCCCCCATCTCTCTATCTTTTCACACACACACACACACACACACACACACACACACACACACACACACACACACACATACACACATACACATACACACACACTCTCCACCACATGTCCAAATGTCTGTCAGTCAAACTGAATGAATGCTTGATCCCACATGGGAACAGAAAGAGAGAGGGAGAGAGAGGGGTGGGGGGGATCAGAGGGATTAAAGGTATGGTAGGGGGAGTCAAATCTGTCGGTTCAACAACAGCAATGAGGAGCAGAGGGTTCAGACAGATGTACATAGACCTCCAAAAGCACACACACACGTTCAAAAATGAATGGAGAGAGAACAGAAGTGGAGGGAGGATAAATAAGAGAGGAAGGGAGAGATTTTTGCAGTATAATGAAAATAGAAAAAAAACGCTCTCACACGTGCAGTTCATGGATATTGAGGAGACAGTAAGGACATGCTGACAGTTACAGCTGTTAGGATCTGTGTGTGTGTGTGTGTATGTGTGTGTGTGTGTGTGAATGAATTTTGACAGAGGGAAAACATAGCTACTCTATAATAAGCTACCGTAATATCAATAATAATTAGTCAATGCAGATAATGCACATACAATCATACTAAATTGAAGCTAAAAAGTGGTTTAGAAGGAAAAAATCTAAATAAAAAACAATAAATCAAGGGCAATAGTTTGCCTAAAATGATAAAGGATCAAATGACTCATCATGAACACCTGCTAATTTGACTCAAAGAACTACCTGCCTGAATTAAAGGTCCTATATTTTACAATTTTGGTTTTATTTGAAGTTAATCCCTTAAGTCAAAATCCCTAACAAGACATATTTGTAGTTTTAACAGTTTAACTTAACGTTTTAATGTTAAAAAAGCAATTAAAATCTACCTTTCTAGGATATGGGACCTTTATATTTGTCATTATCTCACACTGCCTTGTCTAAACGTTATCTAACACTGCCAGTGCAACAGCAGCATTAAGCAGGACACAACTTTCTCAATGTGTGTGTCATTCACAGAAAGCGACAAATCCTGTCTGATGGTGATCTCATTGACATGCTATGTCAGACTGCATGCTTATGTAACACACATAGATGTGTGTGTGTGTGTGTGTGTGTGTGTGTGTGTGTGTGTGAGTGAGTGTGTGAGAGTGAGTCTGTGTGTATGGGGTTGTGTTACATGAAAAGGTGAAAAGAACAAATGTGCACAAATAAGCATTCACACACAAATACAACAAAACAATCATGTCCATATGATGACAGGGTTGTGTTGCTCTATGCGAGAGGTTGTTAGTCATTACATAATTACTGTTGTACCAGTATTATCATGGTATTATGGCCTGGTTCAAACTGCACAGCAGAGCTTAGAAAGAGATCCAGACTATCCCTGGTTTGTCTCATCAGACCAAAAAACAAGACAAGTGCTTTAATGGTTTAGTCATATTACTCATGCTGTGTAGGATGGTTGCTTAGCCATAGAACTGGAGGTGTGTGTTTGTGCTTTGGGGAAATGGTTTTCCATCGGTGCAGGGGGGCTGAATTTAGCTTCTACAGTTCTACAGTATTCAGCATGCTGATTAAATTAGCAATTAGCTAACAACTTGTGATTGAATAAACAGAAATCAAGAAATCTGCAAGATTTCTAATGATAAACAGCGGAAGATTGTTAAATAATCATGAATTTCTCTGTAGTGTATCATGCCAGGCATGCCTGAACACCGGCAAGAATGTACAAAAGTCATGAATCAATCTAGGAAGAATTGAAATTGATTGCAAGTGTTTCACAATTATAACTTTCAGTATTTAAAGGTTAAATTGCTTGGTCTTATTTGAGGAAAAAAACTCTACTCCTGTAGCTTTGATTTACTGTAAGGAAGAGTTGAGTTGTGGTGTGTAAAGAGAAAAGTGATGCACACATCCATGCACAGAAATTCTCAGCTACTAACATCACCGTTCGCTACGTCTTCCTGACATGAAATGAAACTGCATTTGACTAATGAGCTAAGCAGATGTAGCGTGACTCTAATCTAATCAGAACTGCCATGCTAATCATGCTAATCAGACTACCTGCTATCTCTGATCATTGTACAGCACATGTACAGCACACTGACCGGCCAACAGGCAGCTGGCTTTCTGCTTTTGTTTTTCTTATGTTACAGTGAATATACAACACACAAGTCCTGATACCCTTAGACATGGTTTTATTATACAACAAGGAAGGTAATAATGACTTTAGTTCTTTCAGTGTAAAGTTTGATAAAGTGAAGGCTTTATTGTATTATGGTGTTGTTTTAATACACCTTTCATTTACCCACAATCCTCTTATATTTTTCTTTAGGTTAGGGACATAATTTATAACTAACATGAGACCTAAAACACCTATATAAAGCACATACTTTATTTCATCTGAAATTTTAAGTTTTGTAAGCAAGGAACACATCAAAGAGTTTTCTTTGCTGATTTAAAGAGTGTAACCCATGTGGAGGATGCAAAGACAATGGAAACATTTTTTTTTTCCATTTAAATGATATAGAGGATCTAGAGATGAAGGCATCACAGATTGTAAACTGTGCAGAGAATATGAAGTTGATTAAAAAATAAAGGCAACTCTCAGTCAAAGCACATCACAATTTCCAGATTTAAACTTTTTTTTGCCAGTTTGGGTTTCATTATTATTTCTCCAGCTCACTATATCATGTAATCCTGCATCAGAGGGTCCATGTTTTTTTTTTTTTGAGCACTAGTATTGAGCACTAAACCATGTCTGCACCACTTGGATACAAATATAAGACTTAGGAAAACTATTGTGTAGTCCACTTATGGCATGGTGACACTGTGGATTTTATGGTCTCTTTATTTCGATTTTTACATTTAATCTGTCTTATATATCTTAATTGATTTCACTTTAAACATTTTTACTTCTAGGTTTACGAGAATGTAAAGAGTAATTTACGACCCTTTAAAGCCATGAGAGATCCACAAAGATGCAGAAGGGTGCTAAATTACTCTTCAAATTCTCTTTAATTTCAAGTAAAAACATTGATTTCTAAACAAAATAGTACATAACTAATCAACAGACACACGTAAGACCTGTGCTTCTACCTTTTTCAAGCATTTCTTTAAAGGCCACTGACCAAAACTTTGTTTCAGTCTCAAACTGCGAGATTTATCACTACAATAAACAGACAGACCTATTGATCTCTTAGAACCTTATTTAGTATGAGACCTGGCCAGGAGCTCCCAGAAATAATTGTGAATGAGTATGTGCTGTCCGAGTGGGTCACTGGCCCTCTACCGCATGTGTCTACCCAATAAAACCTACCTGCACATGGGCTTTTATTCGAGGAAAATGATGTACGAGCGGCACTAGTTGGGGTGTTTCCATGGAGTGTGTGCTCCATATGTACGTGTCATTAGGCCACGCCCTGCTTCCACCCTTGCCCTTGGCTTTGCTCTTTGAGGGACTCTTCTTCATGCTGTCCTTCAGGTTTGGGAACCTTCCTCTCGAGCCCCTGGCGGCCATATTGGTAGGCAGCGTGCTCCACCCGTAACCGCCCAGCCCTGGACACAGGGGGAGCTGTGGCGAGTGAAATGGATGGATCGATAGGGACTGGGAGGCATGGGGAAGAGGAGAAGGGTAATGGTGGTGGTGATGTTGGTACTGCTGGTACAGCGAATGGTGACTGGGCGAATGGAACCGCATCTGCTGCTGCTGCTGCTGCTGGTGATAGATTTGATGCGTTGATTGTGAGGAAAGCAGGTGCCCTGGTGAGGCAGGGGAGTGGCACTGTTGCTGCAGCTGGTGATGGCTTGGTGACACATGAATTTGGTGGTGACTTGGCGAGTGCACCACATGATTTGGCGATTGCGAAGCCAGGTGGTAGTTCGACGACGGAGGAGCCAGCTGATGACTAGGAGATTGTGGCGCTATATGGTAGTAGCTTGGAGATGGGGAAGGAAGCAGATGTTGTGGCGAATGGCAGCCATGAACGGGTGAATGGGGTCGGTGGCTTGGAGAGTGCAAGGGGGAAGTTTGCATTTGGTGATTTGGCGTCTCTATTTGCAAAAAATTCTGATTGTGCTTTGAGTGTGAGTGGCTCTTGCCCGACTTGCCCTTCCCTTTGCCAGATTTGCTCTTAGCAGAGCTGCTACTGCTACTGGGCTTCTTGGGGCTACAACAGAACTCATGGCTGTGAAAATAAGTGGTCATAGCTACAGAGATATATAAGAATTCCAAAAAGTCACAGAGAGTTCCTCCTGTCTTCTTTCATCTATCTTTTTATCTCCCTTTCACCACGTCTTCCCCTTTACAGAGATGACAAACGGGCTCCTTAGAATCACTTGTGTCCACATAATGTAGGTCATGCCTTTCCAGAGCGACCAATCCTCCTCTGTCCAGTGCCAGGTCTGTATTCCTGCTCTTGCTCTCTCCCCGCTATATATTTGTATGCATCAGTATGTCAAGATCAGTGGAATATCCATCCTCATTGGCTCTGCTTCCATTCCATCTTCCTTGTAGATAAGAGCCTTAACTAAACTCCTACAAAGCAAAGCATCTTCATTTAATGCAATATTGCTCTCTTCGGGGCTTCCTTCCCTTAGAAGCAGATTAACCCCCTCACCACCACTGAGTTCCAGGGTCAGCAGCAAGAACAAAGGTGCAGTTCCAAGAAGTAGTAGGACCACTTGGATGAGTTGAGCTTCTTTTCAATCCTGCTTTCTCTCATGGTGTCTCCGTTTCTGTAAGTCGATTCATATGGTCCAATAGAAGATTGATCTCACCCTCTCTTTCAGAGACTGAGCCTTATCCAGTTGTCAGTCATTCAGAGGAACTCATATCACCCACATATGTTGCTGCGCATTCCGGCTTTGTATCTGAAGTCTTGATCACGCTGTAGACATCGTAGTTTGATTTGTATATCCCAAAAGAAAACTAGAGACGGTAAAACAGGAACTGAACTCAGATTAGATTCCGACGTTTGACTTATTTCCCCGTTGAAGAGTTTAGTGACCATTATCGTCAGAGAGAGTCAAATTAGGCTGTCTTTATCATGATTTGATATTGGAACACATCTCGAAGCACATTTCTTTTCCTCAGCCTCTCTCATCCTTCTGAGCTGCCTCCCTCTCTCAGTATCTGTCCCTCTCTCTCTCTCTACAACTCTCACTCTCTCTCTCTTTCCCGGACTAGCCAATTAGGGGCTTCCCTGGACTCCTGCACATGACAGCAGCCAGGCATGACTAATCGATAGGAGACTAGGGACAGTGATACAACGCTCAGAGCCACTCAGTGTGTGTGTGTGTGTGTGTGTGTGTGTGTGTGTACACTGAACCTAGAGCTGTGATTGGTGGAGAATGGTCCTTTCCATCAACCTTTGTCTTGTTCTTTTTAAGCATCACAAGGCAGGCCGAGTCAGCTGGAATAGAGTCTATGCAATGCTGTGTATTTGTGTGTGTTTCTATTTGCTGGCCTACTTCCTCAGGAGAAGGAGTTGAAGTTGAATCTCTGTTGTGTACAGGCAGATGTCAATCACAAACAATTGTCTCAACAAGAACAAACACTAGCACATGTACACAGTTTAAGACACAGTTGCACAGTGCAGACGAGATAAGATTCATATTCATGTTAGTCAAGGCAATTCAGAAGCACTATTTCTCTACAGTCGACATTCAACACAAGCATTGCTTTTCTTTTAGTCATGTCTTGAAAATATGGAAATGAAATTACTGGTTATTTTGAGATGTCAATACTGAGTTGTGTCATGTGTCTCTTTGATACTGGAAATTATGAAAAGTTTGCCACAAATCTTTGTTCTGATTCTGATTCTTGTTTACTTACTGTGTTCATTAATCAGTTGTCTTGAGTTAAATGTTGCTTTTATTGTATTCTCCTTTTACACATTTGCTATGGTAGTGTATCAAGGGTGACTAATTACACAGTTAGTGGTTTGATCCCTTGCTCCTACTGAGCATGTTGACCCATAAAATTCCGATATTGACTAAAACCCTCAGTATTAGTTTTAGAATTATGTATAATGGTCACTTATATTAATTTAAATTATTTATAGCTTGTGGCTGCTTACATATATCTGGTATTTAAAAAAAGGACTGCTAACAGCAATGGCTATGGCTATGGCTTCCAAGCTTCTATAATGTCAGCTAATATATGCCACAACTTGCCCCAAACCAACCTAACAAGAGAAAGGGAGTGAGAGGGGCAGATAGACGGACAGACGAGGAACATTAAGAAGCTGTACCCATGTGGAGAGCACAAAGAGATGGTTGGGATGAGAGAAAGGCTTAAAGCCGCCCAGTGTGTTAGATGGTGCATGTCCCCCATGTAAAGTGCTGCTAGCGCTGCAGGCTAAGAGCTCAGTCAGGAGAGGATGAGCAAAGAGTATAGGCTGTTAGGTTTACAGTGCTAAGTGAAGCCAGTACTAATATATTGCTAGAAGGTGGGGTAGAAAAGGAGGTTTGGGATTGGGGGGGCTGCTGTGGATTCTAAGTGCAGGGATAGGGAAGACATGTACAGTAGCTGAAGACGAGATGAAATGAGGATAGGGAATGGATGGGCTGAATGTTAGGAGACTTTCATTTGAAAATACTCATCATTCATTTTAGTCAAAATCACTTCTACACTGCAAAAACTGGAATCTTAACAGTTAAAATATCTTATTTTTGGTACAATGAATCCAACATTGAGTAGAATTCTCTTATGCCACTGTTTTTATTCCCCTTATTTGGTTCAATTTGGTCTTGTTTTAAGAAAACAAGACTACCGGTAACATCTTCTTAAAAAAGATCAAATTTTAATAAAATCAATAAAAAAAAAAACTTGAAATAAGCTGCATTATCTGCCAGTAGAATAAAATATTTCTAGTCAATATTGGACTAATTATACCAAAACAAGAGATTTTCACCTGTGAAGATTTCAGTTTTGGCAGTGTATGAACTATCATTTAAATGTAGTGCCTGGTATAAGTGCTTTATTCCCACAAAATGAGCGTGAATCAAAAATGCCTTTATGTACAGTATGAAATGAGCAACATTCCCACAGACCATATCAAATATTACTTTTGTCTACCTCTTCTGGTTTGCAAAAAAAGACTTATTAAGAATCAAATTATTCTATTGACACTGAAGAAAAATATTATAATAAGCATAAATCTGTTGCTCAAAATCCTATAGTTAGTTTTAAGTAGCAGATGCCATCTCTCGGCTGCAGTCATTATAATCTAGAGGAGTCGTGCAATTCAGACCATAGAAGTTGACAAATTTTCCTCATTCAGAGGTGGTGGGGGTTGGGTGGATTTCTTACCTCAAGCAGTGAACTTTGCAACAGGAGACCTCTGTTCACTTCCAGTCTGGAGTGTCATAGTTCCAACCTCAATACGGGAAGTTTTTTTTTTTTTTTTTAAACTATGACCATGCCCTAACCTTAACTTCATGGTTATTATATTAAATCTAACCCAACCCATCATCTTCCCCTTTTTTGTTTCTAAACTTAACCAGACCTGAAGCGGCATTGTCACATAATTCAACATCATAATTTTCTTTAACTGATTCGTAACGGTTTTGAAAAGCACAGACAGATGACGTTGACACGCCGATTACTGCCAATAAAGATGGCAGACCGGGTGTCTGTGGCTATTCTGGAGTGCATGGTACAAATGACGCATTTGATTATTTCTGGAGGTTTTGTGGAGTCTACTAAGTGTGACATCATCAGCCTTGTAATTGTGTAATGCTTAATTGAATCTGGGCCAGACTGATGACAGAGTTTAAAAAGTCAGGAAACCATCTTCATTTATTGAAGATAAAACCTTTTCTACTCCACATACTACGTGTAATGAATTTCAATGAGTCTGCTGAACACATAATTCTCTGTACGGGTAAATCAGACTGGTAAATGGTATTGCATACAGCATTCAACTTAGTAGAGAAACTATACCAATAAACCTTCCTTTTAAGTCCTGTAATCAGGTTTATTTCCAGCTTTGACACAAGGTTGTGATACTGAATGGCACCAGCAGGGGTCCTCAGACTCCATAGACAGATGGAGGACTGGAGTACATCACAGATGTGATGATGCAACTCCACAGCGCTGGTTCTTCATCATTATTCGGGTTATAGTCATCTATCTGATATTAGCAGCACTGATTGACAGCATGTATGATAGCCTACTGAGATACTGCACCACTGCATGTCACATTAATGTCCGGCAGACCCTTATAACAGATACAAATGGAGATAGTATGCGAGCACACAATGGAACAGGGGGATTACATCCAAAATGTGCCGAGTTTATACAAACCAGTCAAGTGATTATTCACTCTAGCATGCAGCAAATATCCTAATTTAAACCCACTATGTCATTGTGTGTGTCATGGAAAGTGTGAAGCTGCTGTTGTGCTGTGTTTGAGTGAGATGTTGAGTTTGTGAGGTCACAGCCCGAGATCTTCATTATCATATATCACACCAGCAGCAACACACACACACATAACACAGCAGAGTGAATCAGTATTCAATTAGTCTGTCATGATTAGAGTGTGGATCTGTTTTGATTATTTAGCTCAGATTGTTGTCTCCACTATTAAAGTTGTATACATTCAGCCTGTCCGAGCTTGTTTACTGGGAGCAGCTGCCCACTGTTTTATTAAGGTGGTGGAGGAGAAAGCATGAGACTCATCAACAAATGCACAGCTCATTGAAAGCCACTTAGCTCATAACAAAGGGCTAAGAGGCTAAATGCTGTGTAGGGCTTAAGAGCAATTTGTTTAAGTTAAGATCTAAGATGTTTTAATGCAGCGATACCTTAATGTGTTGATTTGTCAAACATTCCAGCGAAGTGGACTGAATCCACATTGGCTCGGAGGAGGTATATGACATGTTCTTGGTTCTTGCATGAGAAGGTTGTGAGTACATGAAGCGTGTCTGACTACCTGAGGGGCCAAAGCCACAAATACCGCAGCACCTGTGACTTAAGCTGCACAGCAGAAACAGCTGTTAAATTACAGAATGCTCACCTACAATATGGAAAAATCTGATTTTGTTTGTGTCATTGTAGACCTTCAGCTGGGCGTTAGGAGTGTCAGATTATTACAATAAGATAAGAACTTCAAATATACCAGGACATTTCCCTGGAAGTAAAAAAAACGGGTTTGACAATCCATTGTTCTGTGTATTTATACATTCCTACAGCCATTTTGTGTGGGTATATTTTAGGAATTTTTATGCTCATTTTATCTGCAGCTGCATCATGTATCTTTTACAATGTTTGCATGTTTGTGTGTGTTCTCAGTTCATTTCAGTTCACCGTGTCCCCTTATTACCCCCTGTGTGTTTCCTCCTAATATCTGTGTTTTATGAGTGTGTTTCTTCTGTATGGCTTTCTTTGCACTTTATGTATAAGTTATATAACTTGTTTATGTTTTAGAGTCAGTTTAAGGCATATTTGTTATTTGAGTGATTTTTAGGGCCTATTTGTTTTTAAGAGGAGAGAGTTTTTCTCCAACAATTGCAAGTGGATGCTAAAGTGCATTAAATTTCCATATTAACACAGAACAAAGAGAACTGTCGGGCGTGCTTGATGCTTTTGAGGACACACTCTTGTCATCTGTGTGGGCAAAGAGATACAGGGACTGAAGTGATGATGAATGTTTTGTGTCTCTGACTTTAATCAGGTTTGAGGTAATCAACATACAATGTGTGGGATTCTTCAGTTTCTTCAGTCAATATTTTTTGATGAACCTATGCACATTTTTGAAGTTTCACTTAATGCAATGTGTTTTATGTTTTTATTATTTGAGATAATAATAAAGTTAGTAGTTGTACTTTAATTTAATTCAAAATAAATTATTCAATTTAAATTGAAATTTATTCTTTTAATTTTGGATTTAATTTTAATATATGATATTTTCCCTTTCAATCAAGTGTTTTTAAATTGTATCTTGATGCTTTTAATGTTTTATGGAAATCATTTTGAACCTGACTGTTGAAATGTGCTATACCAGGGTTCCGACAGGTTTCTTCAAGTTAAATTCAAGTCTTTTAGGACCTTTTTTAAAGACCATTTTACAAAACTCCATACATATTTCATGGGCTATTTCATAGACCTACCAGCAAACAAAAAAATAAATAAATTAAAAAATGTGTTCATTCATTTCCCAAACAATCCTAAACAATAAATATCAATAAGCAATGCAAATCAATAACAATAATCAAATTGATATCCCACAGTTTTTAGTAAATATTTTCATATGAAATATTTATTTTTTTCACTAAAATCTCACCTGTAGCAGTTAGGGCATTGTAATACTACTATTACTCATTACTCAGTGATGGTTCTTGGTTCACGCTGTGGCTAGAATTGGTGAGTCCCTTCAGAGTGTTGAAGGGCCACATTAGTGGTTTCCTGCCACATTGCACATATACAGGTTTTCGGCTTTTTTACATCTGTAAAGATGGTGAAACATCAAATTGATGTATTTTAAATCACTCTGCTCTGTCACGATGGTCACAAACTCACATTTGGTATATTTACAATCATAATTGTACCTGCTTGCCAGAAAAAAAGAGCAATTGTAAAATCAAATTCTTGGTTTTCAGAGGGAGAATATGTCAGAGTTTCTGACATTTGTGGTTAATCAGTTCTATAATAAGTGTTGTGTAACGTTAACTAAACCATTATATTGGTCAGATGTGCATGCGGTGAACAGGCCATGGTGCCACACACCACCCACAGGGGAATCTGCATCCTTCAATAACAGACTACTACGAGGCAAACTTGCCTAACAGATTTCCTGTTGAATGAGATACGGCCTGTTTTGATCAAGACTGATAAGGCACTGACGATCCACTGGTCACGTACTGAGTCAAACAGGAAAAGCAATACACATGCACACATTCTAGAACTGGAGACTCAAACTCTGGTTCATGAGCCACATTCAGCACAATTTGATCTCAAGTGGGTCTGACCAGTAATAATAACACAAAATTTCTGAAAAACCAAGGAAGTAGGAGTGCTGCCTAAAACTAAATCTTTTTTTCTTTCTTTTTAATTCCAAAATTCTCCTCCTTAAGCAGCAGGAACCATTTTTTTGGTCTCATTTTGTACAGTCATCATCCAGTGGGCCGGATTGGACCCTTTAGTGGGGCGTTTTTTACATGTTTGACATCCCTGTTGTAGAAGCTATAAAAACTACACCTCATCTAGTTTGGCTTTGTAGACTCTTCTTGCTTTTCTCCCCCGCCTGATGTCTTTTTATATACAATACTAGACCTCATTATTCTAAATACCATAAGAAGGGCTAATCTGTTTGCTGTAATGGGATCTGATGTTTTCTAGTGGGGTCAACAGCAGATCTCAGATGAACCTGCTCCTCTCACATTGACTGTAGAGCTCAGGAAGTGATCCTGCGTGTAGAGTGGTTAGAAAAGGCCACTTCCCAGGTTCAACAGTAACTGAATGGCTTATTTGCTGTGGTGTTCGGACGACAATGAGCTCTCTTACCACATCTATCGTCTGTCTCCAGTGAAACCCTACCTCGTACTCTGTTGGCCAGACTGGCTGTGCGGCGATCCAACTGTGAGCCGGAGTCACAATGAAGGATTGCTGCTACCGCTGTGTTAAGGATATATTGTTACAGATGGAGTTCTGTCTGTTCCTGTCAGCCTCGAGTCTCTTCTTCCTCAACTTAATTACAAAGTCTATTTCAAAGTCTAATGATGCCACCCTCTGTCCATCAGAGGTCAAAGGTCAAAGAGCTGCCACCTCTGCTACACAACAATAGAATAAAAAATTTAGCCTGCCTCTGCATTTTATTTTTCGATACAAGAGTATCATCCACAAGCACAGGAAATACAAGCAGAAATTATGATGACAAGACACTAGGAGCAAAAACAAGAGCTTCAACAATTAATCAAGAAGTTGAATTATTTTGATAATCCAATAATAATCTTTTCTGTTCAGTAAACTGATTATTTTTGGATTATATTGTATAATATAAGAATATTTCTAAAGACATCACCTTGAGATTTTAGAAGATATAACATATTCTTCTGTATTTTCCAACATTTTATAGACAAAGATCCATGAGAAAAATAATTGATGACGAAAATAATCATCATCATAATTGCAGCCCTAATTTGTACAATCAATGAACCTACCAATGAATCAGTTAGTTGCCAACTATTACGTTAATCCCTGACTATTTTGATTGATTAATTTGAGTCATTTTTAAGAAGAAAATGTTCAAATTCTCTGGTTCCAACTTCCCAAATCTGATTTTTTTTGGTTTCTTCAGTCTTCTATAGTAGTAAAGTGATGATCTTATGTTGAACCTTCAGTTTTGGGAAACACTGATTGAAATTTTACATCGATTAATTGTTTCAATAATTGATTGATTAATTGACTATCCAAATTGTTGTTATTTGCAGCCCTAATTTGTCTAACAGGTCAAGATGAGAATTAATAACTTTGCTGTTATTTTGCATTCCCTGCTCAACAATAGATTTTTCCAATTAAACGTGTGACTTATTCAGTAACAATCCTGTCACTTACAGCAACACATCTGCCTGACAGACAGACTAATATCGTTCTGCAACATCACACCAACAGACAGACAAGTGTTGCTGTCAGGTGAAACAATCGTACGCAAATCACATCCCCATCATCGTTTAGATGCAGTTATGAAGTCGTATGGCGGCGGTGAGTGGGTTAAGCCTTCGGTGGTGTCAAACTCTTCCATGCTAATTACAGCGGGATGGATGGAGCTGTCATTATGTTGTGTTCAGCCTCATTAGTCAGTGGTCATATTCAATGATTGCTCGTGGTCAGCTAATCTGCATTGATTACATCAGCATCGACAGTGAGCAGGCTGGAGGTGGGAGACTGATGGAGATAGAGGAGAGAGGGAGTGTGTAGACATCTGTGTGTGTGTGTGTGTGGGAGAGAGCTGACATGCAAGCTTCATCCTACACACAGAAGGTGACGCAACACCTAACACACTCTCCACCACCATGAATCTGAAACACTACTCAGTGCTACAACATAATGTCTGTGTGTGTGCCTTAGTATATTAAGCATTTAAGTTTGTTTTTTTGTTGTTTTTTTACACACTTGTCTTCTAGGTTTCTTTCTCTCTAACTCTCACACACACGGATCTCTGCCTGGTGATCAGCATAACAGAATCGCCATGACAACAGATGATGCTGCCCGCGGTGTGTTGGACAGCATCAGAGGAGGGAGCATCATCGGTTGCCACGGGTACTGGCGGTCCAGGTTCCATCTGCAATAGCCACACCCACCAACGATATAACATCTCCCCCGCTATCGGCAATAATTGAAAAGACGAACCATCGGGACCATTTTTGTTCTGTAACTCAATATGAGGAAATGAGTCATTAATTTTAAAAGGGAAATAAACGAGCAGCGTCATTACACAACTCATTTACAATTTACAATCCTTGATCTCACAGCAACATACGACAGCTGATCAGCATCAACCAAAGACAGCCATGGCGCCTTGAGGGATTCCAACGAGTCTGAACACGTTAATGTTTCCAAGTCACTGCATTTAACCTTCAAGTTGCTCCGTTTGTATTCCCATATGATGGGAGGCAAAAGCAGCAGAGGCAAAACAAGCAGGAATAGGCACCAACGCTGTAGTTCTGTGGTGTATAGACAGTAAAAGACGAGGATACATCGAGACAATGCTACAATTAAAAAAAGGGTGCCTTTTCAAGATTTCAGAAAAAAGAAAAAAAGAACTCCCACACAATGTCAATCACTTAGCAAAAGGATGAATTTAATGTAACAACATTTGGGTTCTCAGACCTTCATCAGGTAGTTTTGACATGTAGGAAGGAGAGCACAATTTTATGTGGAGTCAATACAAGGGTAGTTAAAAAAGTGAGTTGTAAAATGAATAGAAAATATAGTCAAGACATTGACATGGTTAGAAATAATGATTTGTATTTAAAATAATATTTTTTTCCTTCGGATTTTGCTTTCGTCAAAGGAAGGTCAGTTTTCTAGCTTTTCTAACCAGCTAAACTTTTTTCAGCTGTGCTAACATGATTGCACAAGGGTTTTCTAATCATCCATTAATTCTTCTGATGCAATGAGCAAACACATTGTACCATTAGAACACTGGAGTGATAGTTGCTGGAAATGGGCCTCTATACATCTATGTAGATATTGCACCAAAAAGCAATTAGAACTGTATAGTGTATTTCTGATTAATTTAAAGGTATCTGCATTGAAAAAAAAACAGTGCTTTTCTTTTCAAATCAAGGAAATTTCTAAGTGACCCCAGACATTTGAACAGTAGTGTATATACACTGCTGACTGATATTTACTGTATCTTTCTTCCATAAGGCTTGATTGTTCAATGGACTTTTTTCTATGAGATTGTTCTTGATTTTTTCTGTTGGTGCTACACCTTAATCTAGTGATGTTTCATCAACCATATTTAAATTGTGCTCTCCTTCCTCCCTGTCAAAGCTATCTGATGAAGATCTAAGGACTGTTACATCTTAACATTAAATTCATCCTTTTAATAATGATTGACAGTGTGCAGGAGTTCTTTTTTCTTTTTTTCTTGATCTAGTGCAGCTTTTTGCCTCTCCTACGCACCTGTCCTCAGCCTAAGTGTGCACAACCGCCTCTTTTAAGATTTCAGAAAAATTAAAAACACAATCGTTGTTTCATTCCTTATCTCAAATGTGCTTGTTTACACAGTCACAAATGCACCTTCCCTTCTCATCTCTCCTGCACCGAAGCTCCATTTCTATGTGGTGATGACGTATAGGTTTTCGAGCGTGGAAAAGAAGATAGTGGGAGGTGAAAATTTGCAGTTACAGTGTGAAGATTCACTTCGGATCATTACACGCTGCCCACTTGACAACAGATGCAATCTATGCACATATATATGCCATGAAATGTGATGAAGTTTCAGTATAGGTTGGCACAATACCTGACTCCAGATGCACCTATATAAGCTGCTTGCTACCCATCAATTTGCAATTATATGTTAAAAGATAGAAGAGATGTAAAAAAGCAGAGAAAAGGAGAGAAGCCGACACATGGACTTGACAAAGAAAAAAACATTCTAATGAAAAACCTGCTGAGTTCATGTGTTTGAGCTCATCCAGATGTAGAAGTCAGTGGCTGTCAACTTGATTAAATGGAATGTCGTAACTATATTAAATTTGGAGACAGGACGTCTCTTTTCTTGTTTAGACCAAATGTGACTGTAGTTACCTGAATTTCAATCACCCCAGCAGGGGAACCTTCATGCTCTGTTATCTGAAAGGGAACCTTCTCCCTTCCTTTTGTACAAATGTCTGTTTTTCCTTATGATTTCTTTAAACTTATGGTATTTAAGCTACAGATCCACCACCATTTGAGGCCAACTTTGTGTAACAGATTTGCTCTGTTATAGACCAGTGTGAATAAATTTACCACCATATAGTAACTCGTACTAGACTATTTTCTTCAACAAACTGCAGTATCTCATGAGGCACAGGGTGAATGGAACGTTTCCTTGGACAGCAGGAGGATAATGAGCCACACTCTACAGGAGAAGAGAGTGTGTTGATGAGAGTAGGTTGAACTTTACTGTGCAAACGTGTTTCGTAGTAGGGTTGAGAGCGTCAGTGACTGAGCTCACACAGATTTTCCATTTTAAAAGAAGTCTCGGTCACTCACTTCCTCGCTGTTCATTCTTTGCAACATGTGATTGATTGTTGTTATTTACCCATCCTGATGAAACGATTGATTAACTGACAAAAACGATATTAGCATCGATTTATGCTCTTCACGTTGATTGATACGTTATTATCTATGGGAGTAATGCGTATGACATATTCGCATTACCCACTTTCGGGCTAATAGGTTCAGATCAGATTCCTCTCACAGTCCTAATCAATCACTAATCCGCTCCTTCAAAGTCTAGCCATCTCTCCAGGTCCGTCCATATTTCAATACGCCCATTTCCTGCGACCACTAAACACCTCTCTAAGGCTTTTAGAGCTCCTTCTGGAGAGCCAGGATGACTTTCGTACCTTTGCTTTATTTGCTTTAGTGCCATCAATTATACACAAATATGGTGGGGGCCTGAGTAGAAGGAGGGAGGACCACTGTTTGGCTCAACAACAAAAACAACATGGAAAACTTGGAACATGGAAAAGAGCAGGATTAATATGGGCAGAAATATGTGGCACCAGGAACTGAATTTGAATCACATAATTTGAAATTGTATTTTTTTAGTTGAATTATTGTATTGAAAAACTAAATCTGAACAGTATAATTCCAAATTGAATTTAGTAGTTTGGAACTGGAATATAATACAATTTGAAAATTCAACTCTATATATCCTCACATTCAATTCTCACAATTCAAACTCAGTTCTCAAAATTCAATTTCAGATTTGTTTGTGACAAACATCCAGGTAGTTTTTTTTTTTCCCGGTAGAATTTTCAAACTTTATTCCACTTCCAACTAATTTATTCATCATTCTTTTTCAAATTATACTATTCACATGCACCTTTCAATGCTTTTCAATGATTTAAATAATAAATGTCAAATTTACTGTGATAAACATCCGGGTAGTTAAACAAATAGCATTAAAATACATGTTGAATCCCCATAAGTATAAAGAGTTGAAATTTTAAAATTTTGAGTACAAACAAATTTTGAGAACAATTTCAAATTATATTAATAACATTCAGTTTTTGAATGCAATGATTCAAATATATATATATATATTTTTTTTATTTAAAATGATGCGATTCAAATTCAGTTTCTGTTGGTGCACATTTCTGCCCATCGATTAACCCTTTCACTCTGAATATTAAGATCACTAAACTCCAGTGAGGATACAGTGTGAGATCTGAAACGCATGAATAAGATATGACAAACACTTTGCTAAGCAGCACAGAGTTCCTCAGGCAGCATCAATTCTGCATTTAGCTTTCAGTAACAGCATCACTTTGCATAATATATTGCGCTCTAAATGGAGATAATCAGACTCTAATTGGCCATGCGGTCTGTGTCGCAGTGTCTGCGTCTAGTGTGACATACAACATGTGCGTCTGCAGCAGCTTTCTGAACAATACTGAGGGATGGACTGAGTTTTGAGGTGCTTTTGCTGTCTGTTCATATTTATAAAACTTATTAAATGCGAGAAAAGTTGGTGCACATCAAAGACAGCATGTTGATGTATGCAATGACCATTCATCCGAACTGCAAGTTGGAATAAAAGCACAACATTCCGGCAGCTGCCTTAAACAGACTGTGGAACTTGCAAAGGGCCAGAAAATTCCCAGTGAATTACCAGAAACTTTCCATAGAAATTTAAGCTTTGGAAATATTATTTATCTGACTGTGATACAGCAGATTTAATTTCTCCTGGAGTCAAACTGGAATGGGCTTCAAAACACTTGACAATTGATGTAGAAATTCATGTATGGTTGCAGACAAAAAGGTCAATGAAATGAAAAACAGCACCTAATTTACCTGCTAGCTACTTTATGAATACATTTGTATTTAATATTTATAGTTTAATAAATTTATAATTTTATAATATTTTATTATACTTGATTTAATCTGGTTGCTACAGCCAAGATAATACTACAATATATTTCCTGTTATAACTTTCCTGTTAAGTGCCAGGATTCAATTTTGTAATTTTTTCCCCACCTTCCCCCCCTATTAATTACCATGGACAGTTTCCAACTTTGAAAATTCCTGGAATTTTGCAACCCTTCTAGCTATTGCCCGATGGTCTGAATTTAACAAAGGACCTAGGAAACACATGGATTGGCTGGTGAGCTAATAGCACGGCAAGGAAGAGGGATTTCAATAAAATGATGTCCGGCGAGATAAAGCAGCCTTACATATTCCAGACCTCTGAATGTCACTTTGTTTAACTCTATACCACATTTGTGAGGAGGGGAACTGAATAATTAGATTAAAGAGCACTGAATGTTTGCGTGTCCCCAAGCAAATGAACTCTGTACTGGCATATTTTTGATTTGTGCTTTGAGGCCAAGTCAGCAGATTTAATCCACTTTCATCAAACAGTTAAAAAAAAGTCTCTCTGTTTCTGACATCAACAGGGCCAGCAGCTGTGTGTGTGTGCGTGTGTGTGTGTATGAGTGTGTGTGTTTCTTTCAGTATAATGGCCTATCAGTCATGCAGTAAGTGCCCGAGACAGGAAAATGGCAACACCTTGGGAAAACACTGGTCAATATGATTACTGCGAGGGGGGGTGGGGGAGGGTAAACTTTTTCCATGGGCTAAGCTGTAAATCTGCAGACAACAGTAAAAGTGCTGCAGAGTTGAAAACACTGTGAGTGGCGCCCCATCCATTCAGGAGTTCCAGATCGATAACATGGGTTCGGATCCAATTATTGCGTCATCCACAGTGCAAATAGTGTGGAAAAACAAAACACATCATCATGTTGTTGGTCAAAGGAGGAGGTGGCCATGACGATGTATTTATCAGAACTGCTGATTCTTTGAAACTAGGATGAAAATATCTTCTCAGAAGCAGATAAATAAAATGTCAAATAATAAAGCTCTATGTTGGCTGTTTTCTAAAAAAAAAGTTATGAGCAGTATTTTTGTATTTCAGGACTCATGATGTGAAATGTCTCAAGTTCTGATGTGACATGTCTTGTGAAAAATACAGGGATGGGCTCTAAAGATGGCATCCAATTTATACCTACTGTCACAGCTGACCTAAAGGTCAAGGTTCATTTCCAGTGGGAATAGGATGAACGTGAAGGCTACATGCTTGAGATATTTGACAGGATGACCAGATGAGTTAAGATGAACAGGATTCCAGATGGAAGACATATGCCTAACTAAAGACTGCTTAACCTTGGCCTGAACCTTGTAAGTGTTATGTTTGTTTGTTCATGCATTCACCATTAAGCAGCAGCCTCTTTTCTAATGATTGTGAGTGGGAAAATTGTGTTTTGGGACAGTCTATGCGTCATGTGATGCTGACAGAAGTTGGAATTCTGACTTAATGCCAAAAATCGCCTCACGGCCCAGTGCTGTTTCTCAGGGCTTGTTGCAAATGTGAACAACAGTTCAAACCAGGGGTACAAGCACACAAACCGTGACTGAATCATATTCACAATTTTGCTGACCCAGTATCAGCAGCTGGAGTTGGGGCGGGGACTCAATAACAGTTCAACATCAGCTCACAGCAGCAGTTTCCTAATGGGCAAAGGGGCCATGGTTCTCCTTAAGAGAACCATGGCCTCTTTTTCTCTCCTTAAGAGAAAAAGAGGTGCAGCATCCTAAGTCTACAGACAGCAGCTAAAATCAATATGCAAGACCCCAAACATTCCTCCAAAGGAAGATGATGCATTTTAAATGAACATTAAAAAGTTAAAAGAGTAAAACTTAAACATGAAACAAATGAAAGGGATTCGTGGTTCACTGTGAGTGCTTTTTGATGAAAAGGTGCTTGGGATTATATCAGATTTAAGAATCTGAAAAAGGAGGGGACTTTGATGGTTTATTGGAATTTACAATGGTCAATTTAAAAAAACAATTTAAAACATACTGTAGACAGTGGGATTCCAATCTATTTTCCTGCCTGAGTGGGTCTTTTAAAGATGGGTCAGTTGGATTGCTTTAGTTATTAGTTAAGCAGTGTATCAAAGACAGCTTAATGATTTTAAGAAAAATACTGAATTGTGATTTTTCTGGCAGAGATTCAATTTCATTCACAATTTTCTTCAAATCAAGTTTCAGTGTAAAAGATTTACAAGCATCACAGAATCATCATACCATTGAAACAGTAAATTCCAGAACTCTACTGCAATGCAAATGAAATCTGAAATGAAACAGATTGAACAGATGGAATAATATGGACTGGAATTATTACATCTGAAGAACTAAACAAGTCCATGTCTTAAATTAAAGTAGAGCAAAAAAGTCTTTTAACTTAAAGTAATGCAAGGTCAGGGAGGCAGTATACAGATAGTAAAATAGATAATGAAAACAAAACCTGGATTAGGAAGACCTAATCCTCCAACCTCAAGATGACATACCCTGAAACCGTTGTTTTCAAACTAAAATGAGAGATCGTTCAGCCTAGTATAGAAGCTGCTGGAGTGACAACTCTAAAAATTAAAATCTCTCCGTCCCCTAGTAACAGACAGGGTCTAGGAACAGGGTCTAGCAGCGGAGGGGTTGTTTAGTTGATATGTATAAGTCTAGTCTGCCTGACTCATTGATCCTTTATATGATAGAGGACCATGGTGCTGAAGTAGCAGACAGATCTGTAATCGTCGCCCAGTCCCACCCACCTGTCAGTTTCATCTTGGCTCTATAATATTCTCTACACTACATACTATGCATTCTCAGTGATATACTATATTATAGCCTATATACGCGACAGACTAGTGTCACTTTCATAACCAAAGTGACAAGTATCGACTTGTAGTCGCAGTAGTCACATTAGTAACCGACATGTAGTTGCAGTACATTTTTAAAGAGGTACACATGAGCTGTGGTGTAGCTACATTTGTTAATAAATCTCAGTCAGTAAAACAGCCTTACTTTCATATTTATTTAAAAGGAAATGTCAGTTTTTTATAAATGGATCTATATAAAGACTTGCATAATCATACGATGGCCTTAGGTGACTCATTTCTTATCAGGTAATAAAACACACCTTCTCTTTCTGTGGTAAGATATATTTTTTAATGTGGCGCTAGTAGGTAGTGCTACTGGACTGTTTCGGCATTGCCATAGCAACACATCAGCTCTCTTGGTCTCATACACTATGCCGAGGCTCATTTCCATGACAACATTATCAAAGATCTCCACCGCAAACAGAGAACTGCTTCAGCTTCCATTTAAATTCCACCTGCTTCACTGCTTTGGCTGAGAAACTGAAACTAGAGAATGTTTGCAAATGCATAGTAGACACACACACACAGGAAAACTCACACACACCGACACAGTAACAACAAAAACCCATCTTAAGTTACACGCTTCCCACCCTGATCCCCTGCCACTCCTCAAGCATACTACACACGCACGCACACACACACACACACACACACACACACACACACACACACAGAGCCGTGTGACGTGTGTGTGTTACCTGGCTCGCAGTGATACAGTCTGTGAAGGCGCTCCTCCTGGAAAAGAACGTGAGGAGCTGCTGCCAGCGGGAGGAGGATGTGGAGGGGGAGGAGGAGGCGGGCGAGGAGGTGGATGGGGAGGAGGTGTGGGGAGGTGCCAGCTCCTCCGAGGAGCCACGCTTGGGTCCGGGCTTCTGTTTGACCCCCAGCCCCGCCCCTTGACCCCCGGACGACCCGCCCACCCTTGCACTGCGGGGGTATAGGGTGTTGTTGCCGAAAATGTAGTTCATGGTTCTCCGCCGCCTGCTCTGCTCTCCTCAGGAGGACGGGATGGAGTTCATGTCCTGGCGTTTTCCCACTGCTTCATCTCCAGTTTTTTCTTGCTTTGTTCTCTTTTGATGTCTCTCAGGGTGTCGTCGTCAGAAATGTGCGATCCTGCTAAAGATTATGCTGATATTTTTAACCTCTCCCCTTAATGTTATTTTAGAATAATTCCTTTTCTTTTCCTCGGCTCCCTCAGGATGGAGAGAGCAGCTGACAGGTGGAGAGATGATGATGAGGAGAAGTTGGAGGAGGAGACAGAAAGTGCAGGGCAGGTAGACGGGAGAATCCTTTTAGAGTTGGAGCGTTGGGATATTTGCGTGTCTGTCCACTCATCCGTCTGTGCTGCTGTCCGTCCCTCTGTCCATCATCCCATTGCGTCTTTAGCCAGGAGAAACCTCCAGCCTCCGCATCCCTGGAAAGTCCGAAACCTCTTCTCTCAAAACTCCTCTCTTCCCCACACAGAGAGAGAGAGGACAGAGTGAGGGCGGGCGAACGGCAGGATGTGAGAATTGATTATTTAAGCGAGTTCACTTTTTTTCTGTCTTCCTCCAGCCCACCTCTTCTTCTTCTCCTGCCCTCCCTCCTTTCTCCTTCACTCCTCCTCCTCCTCCTCTCCTGAGTGATAGTCCAAGGAGATGACCGGTCAATCTCCCCCCTGTCACCGCAAACGCTCCCATTAAATATGGAATACGGAGAGAGGGAGGGATGGATGGCTGGCTGGCTGGACGGATGAAAGCAGGGAGGTGAAGGGAAGCAGGCGGAGGAGGAGGAGGAAGAGGAGGAGAGCATCCGAAGTAGGTGGACGGTTGGAAGAATCACTCTGCAACTCTTCTGTTTCTCCTCCCCTCCCTCCTACATCTCTGATGTCGCTCCAAGTCTCACTCTCTCTTCTTGTCTGTCTCACTCAGAACATTATTCAGTCTCTCTCTTTCTCTCCCACTCTTTTTTTCTACCAACCACCCACCCTCTCCTCTTCTCTCTCTCTCTCTGCCTGTCTTTCAGCAAATTGTCTTTTCCAGTCTTTTATTGGAGCTGCAACCCGACGCCTTGCTCTCTCCCTCGCTCTCTCCCTCACTGTCAGATATAATTACGGGTACAGGCCACGCCCCCACATTCCAGCTAGCCAATGGCATTGCACAACCCACCGCACGACAAACACACACACACACACACACACGCCCTGAAACACGCATGCACACACATATGCAGCGATGCCTGTTGCAGGTGGAGGAGTAGAAGCGGCAGGAAACAGCTGAACGCTGCAGAAGAAGAAGCTCAGGGCTGGCGGTGGCTAGATAGATGATGGGAGGAGTGTGTTTGTGTGTGGGAGAAAGAGAGAGAGGCAAAAGTGAAATAAGAGAGACCTTCACCTTTACAGTTCTGACAGGTATGCCTCTAACGTGTACTTGCATTAGTAGATGGGTTTGTTGTTTATATGTGTGGATATTTGCATGTGAACATGCATGCAGAAGAAAGAGATCTTCTCCTGAGGCTGTTTCCAGACACTGCAGCACACAACTCACCCACACACTCTCGCTCACACACACACACACACACACACACACACACACACACACACACACACACACACACACACACACACACACACACACACACACACACACACACACACACACACACACACACACACACACACACACACACACACACAGTCCAGGATGGAAAACAACAGGCTGTTGCTGGGCACCGACTGAGATAAAAGAAAAGAGAGAAGGAGAGGAGAGAAGGAGAGGAGAGGAGGAGAGGAGAGGAGGAGAGAAGGAGAGGAGAGAAGGAGAGGAGAGAAGGAGAGGAGGAGAGAAGGAGAGGAGGAGAGCAGAGACAACTAACCAGGGCAGCAAGCATCCTCACAGCATCTTTCAATACATCACAGAAAGGCCCATAAAGGACTGTGAATTAGCTAGTGTGTATTAACTCTTTACTGCATGGAGGTCACTACAGTGCACAGCTGTTTAAAAGTTTGATTTCAGCTTTTACATAAAGATACTATTACAGTTTAATCATATGTCCACTCAAATGTACACCATGCATAAAGAGCTATGTTTCAACTTCAGTACAAGTTTTTCTTGAAAATAATTCATATCCTTTAATGTTTTAGCTTTAAATCAACTTCTTTATGTTTTTAGAAACCAATTCGATTTTTTTATTTTATATATCTACACACACAAACACAATTACTATGCTATTATATTTATATTTTACAGTACGAAACTCATGAACTACACACATAAGTGGACAAATAAATATATCTATAAAAAAAGATGGATTTGTTTTTTTTTTAAACCTTGTCTTACATCCCTAAAGATAGCAAAGCTTATCATATTTAATGCACAAGAGGGTTAAAACAAAGAGAAACTGAGCTACCCTTATAGCTGTTAGACTGACTTAGTCGTTCTAATGCTCCACCTCAACTGATCCAAGCTATTTCCTGTGATATTCCCAAGAATCAGCGACTGTATCCTCCCTGAGGATTAGCCACAGGTGGAGCAGAACCCCTGTCACAGCTTCTTCCTGTGTTTCCGTGGGAACCGTATCCATGGCAACAGCTTTTGCGAGTCCTGAAATACACCTGGTGGTGGCCAACTAGTGTGTTGTTGTCTAAGATGTGATTACATGTCCCTGTGCTTCTTATTAACCTTCTGAGGAGAAACATGCCCATGTGTGATCACAGAGGGGGTGAGAGGGACTGAGGATTTTTAGAGCAGCATCCCCTGAATCTGAAATGAATCATCCCATCTGGGAACAGCCCTGTGTGTCTGTGTACAACATTATACAACTGAATGTAAGATAGCTGCTGATCACCTCGCATCACCGAACAATTTAACAGTCCTACTTCACAATATTTCTTTTAAATTTTCATTTTGACATCATTGAAATCCATTCATGGCCTGTAAGTTACTTGAAAAACTTGCTATGTGGAAACAATCAACCACCAAACTGGCTGACACAAAGTAGTTTGGGACATAATAGGACTTCACATTAGCCTCAGTTAGTAAGTCAGGATCTATCTACTAGTCCATGGCCTATTTTTTCTGTTTGAAATAAATAAATATGGAATATCTTTACGACCACAACGGTTATGTACTTCAACCTGGTATCAAAAGAAATGACAGGAGATGACTACAGAAGTGTATCGATGTATGTTGCTGTAACAGAGTATGGTGTGAATATTGGGAAAAAAAAAGATCTATAATAGTGTTTTACTACAGATAAAGCTACTTTGATTAAAACTTAAAACAACCCAAATCAAAAAACTTGAAATAATATAAATTATCTGCAATGCAAAATTCAATGAATAATAAGGTAAAGGTTCAAAGATCAATTATTTGTCCATAAAACCATAGAAATCACACTGAGGATCATTACATATCATGAAGAATAGATTCTGTAAGATGTTTAAAAAGCAGATTATAAAGGACCCATTTAAATAATCACACAGCCCAAATCAAAATTAAATGTCAAAATAGTGGTTAGTTGCAGCCCTACTACTGATATTATATTAAACTATTTTCTTAATGTATTAATGATGTAGATATTGATGATATAACAGTACATTATGTTTTACTGCAGATAAAAATACTTTAGTAGCTGAGGTTTTCTAATGCAATATATGAATAAAACTCAATGCTGCCCCTGTATCAGGGGATTTTAGATTAAGGTTAATAAAACTCAATAGTAAAAATGCTTTAGGTTAGGGAGAGGTCTGATCTACACCATAAATGATAAAGAACGTTGCAGTATTTTCCATATTTGTAATACCGGTTTGTAGCAATTTCAAAATGGATGAATTTCACAATCACAACAGCTCAAGATCAAAAAGCATGCACAGAGTTAATGTTCAGATGTTGGATATGAACCTCTTAACCAACACATTCAGCGCTAGACTTGCAGAACTGATGCAACCGGAGCTCGGTGCACCACCCACAACCAGTAAGAATAGAACAACACATCACAGCTCCCATTGCAGCTCGCATAAATTACAACTGGAACCGTATCATTAGCATCTGCCAGTCACCCGCTGCTCTCTGTCTGTCTGCAGTCGGCCACGTTACGAAGCAGCACGGTCCGCAGACTCAGCCTGGTGACACTACGGCCGCGTCACAAACACACACCGCCATCATGTTCCTCTTTCTCTTTCACTTTTTCCTTTCTCCCTCTCTCTCTTCAGTCAAATGTCAGCCAGTGAATGCCAGCTCTATTAATATTTCAGGACCAATTAAATAAAAGCACACATCATGCATGTTTGATGTCTGACTGCTGAGAGAGACAGTTTCACCCCTTCCATCCTCTACCGGTTGCATATAAATGCTGAGTTCACTCCTTTCTTTTTTGGGGGGTTTTTAAATAACAAATCATTTGCTCCTTCTCTTGTCCGACCTGTGAGCTGAACCATAACAGACTGACCCACAAACTATTACTGGTCCAAACTCAGTCAGGTGTAGTAACCCAATAACAACAGCTGTAATCTCCTGATTATTGAATACTGATATTTCATTTTAGAAGTAGGAGGAATGTTCTTGTTTGCAGCACATTCAACAAAAAATGTGTATTTGTTTTAACATTCCTCTTGTTAAAGTAGTTTGCTGTTACCAATCCTTAAGTTAATGGGTCGGTTTCGACTCATGTTTTAAATCAGCTGTAAAATACACTAAAACAGTTATTTATCAACCAATTTATTTCTCATCTCTTGGTTACTGTGTTAGGCTTCCTTAACCATGAAAATATTGGTTTCAATATTTATTTTTTCTCTGGGCCTTTTTTTGTCAGTATACCCCTCAATATTATTTAAACAAAAATGGTAAATTAACCTCAAGAGAATCATAGAGAATTGCCTGTTTTTGTGCAGGTAACCCAGATAACAAGACAAAAATGAAAATCTCCTAAAGCTGAAATGATTGGGAGAAGCGCTGGCTGTCATTGTGTTTGCTGATTTTATTATTTAGAATTGTAATTATTGCTTTATAGTCTTATTTTTATAACTGGGTGAAACCGACCCTAATAGCACAAAGGTCATAATTTCAACCACAGCATTTTATAATTTAGAGGAAATTGTTGTTGAACCAGAGGTACCTGACAAAGCCATAAAAAATAATGCAATATACTAATTTAGGTGGTTATTTTATGCATTTAAAATCTAGAAGGGGATCGATGCCGACCTTAACACAAGAGGAAGGTTAACTTACAACATGATTCTCAATAAAGCTGTATCAAATCTTACTTGCATATGTTGTTGACAGCCATAAAGTGATGCTAGTACACCAGACAGCCTGCTGATCTATATGATCTATACTGCAGTCTACTCCAATGGTTCCTAACCATGTTGGCTCCGCCCCAACCCGTCCATTAGATCCCTTTCAGGTTCTGGTAAGGGCCACTTTGAGGAGCTATGTCAAGCTCCTGTTGTAAGTACAGAGGATATAGGGAGACATAAACTGGGAGGTGGTGTTTGCTTGTCTTCTCAGCTATAAAACACAGTTGATTTAAAAATCAAACTCAGGTGCTTTTAGCATAAACAACAGAGGACGTAAACTAATGCAACAGACGCAAAATGTCATAATTAATATTGCTGTTACCTTACATCATGTTTGTTTTTGTATAGTGTCATATTTCTGAATACATGCTGACATATTCAGTGGCGTTTTTCACACTGCTACTGAGAAATACAGATCGTCGCTTCGCGTCACACCTGTACCATCGAGTAAATATTTCTCCATCAGTTGTCTTGTTGGTTGATGAAATTTCATTCCATGGCATGGCTCAATACCAACAAAGACGAGGTGAGAAGATAGGACACGTGTAAGCAGATACCCAACCATCTCTGCATTACTTGACAGGTGATAACGTGGAAAATTCAATATTTCAGCTCTAAATAAATAATAATACATTGATATAAGCTGATCAGTGCATCGAGTGTGAGGCCAAACTTGGCAAACTCTGGCTTCATCACACTGGGTGTTCAACCCAGCAGAGTCACACCTTTTACTTAATGGTTGATCTAGGGGGTGTAGGGGGGATCAGGGGTTTCAAACATATGGCCCGGAGGCCAAAACAGGCCCACTAAAGGGTCTAATCTGGCCCATTGGACAACTGTATAAAGCAAGACAAAAGGGGACCAGTTCCTGTTTCTTCACAGAAATGTGAAGTCAGTGAGAATCTTTCAAGGCTCGGGAGATAAAATATTTACAGTTTTGATTTGTAAATGGTTTGTAAGGCAGGAGATAACTTCACCTGCTGCTTAAAATACTAAACATTCAGTGCACTGCAAGAAATGAAATCTCACCAGGGGAAAATATCTTATATTTAATACAATTAGTCTAATCTATCAACTAGTAGATCTATCATGAATTGGTGGATAATTCTGCTTATTTCAAGTGTTTTTTCTCCCAAATATGGGAGAAAATTTCAAGATACTTCTACTCAAAACTGAACTAATAGTACCAAAAGCAAGATATACTCACTAGTTAAGATTGAATTCATTTCAATATGAAATAACTAGGATTACATTTTTATCTCATCTCTCATCTCTCTTGTTGTGTAAATTGAAGGTTAATAGTGTAAATATTTATAATATATTTTTCTACATGAAAAAGAAGGAGAGAAGATTGTAGGTGTGGTTATTCATATGTAAATTTTTACTGGGCCAGTCCACTTCAGATCTAATTGCCCTTGAACATAGCCCATGAACTAAATTGAGTTTGACACCACTGATCCAGATGCTATTTCTTACTTGCTGGTTTGATTTAGGCAGAAATCATTCCACACCTGTTAAATGCCAGGTCCTGTGCATAGAGATCTTACTTGATGCCAGATTTCCATTCCTGCAGCAGCAGGAGGGGAGCAGCATTTATTGGGGAGGGAGGAGTGATTTCTCTGACTGACAGGGTGATTAACATCCAGCAACAAATCTGCTGTCTCTGTGTCTGTCTGCCTGTAATTCTCTTTATCCCATCTCTCTCTGATCCTGGCCCTCTCTGTCTTTCCTTCCTTCCTAATTATCTGCATTAGCTTAATGACTAAGAGCCACAGAGGTCTCTGAGTGGTCTATGTGTCTCTTACTGTTTTGTTTTGCTATACAGAGGCAGCGAGTGACTTTTTAGTGTTCCCCTCAGCCGCTCTCTGCAGGAGGTATAAATTGTGTCAAGCGAAGTTATTTAAGCAAAGTCGATTAAACTGCTGCGGTATTGGCTGCATTTCCTCTCCAGTCAAACTGTCCAGCAGGTTTTTCAATACGGATGACAATGAGCCCTGCTATTCCCTTATTCACCCTGCTGTCTGTGCTGATGATATCCATTTATTCAGCCGTCATAGCCTGCAATTAAACACTTAGATCGATTCCATTCAGTCAGATTCTGACTTGTGAAGGTGCCACACAGAGAAGAGGTTGGCTGTTTGTCCTCTGCTGCCCCCTGGAGTTTATAAACCAAAACTACTACTACTACTATCTAGAATAGAGGTGTCAAACTCATTTTATTTCATGGACCACACAGAGACTAATTTGATTGCATGTGGGCCGGAGGAGCAAAACCAAATTACAGAGGAAACGTTACGATCTAAAAACTTTCACATGAACAATCCATGTACAAAACAGCCTCGGATCTTCACAAAATTTGTGCAATTTAATATATATTATTATATGTATTTATACTGAAAGCTGCTGTGAATACAATAAGTATTAGAAAATCAAATACTTCACGTCTGATTTTTTTTCCTCCAGGGCCCTTTGGTGAGTCAATTCTGGTCCTAGAGCTGCCTGTTTGACACCCCTGATCTAAAATTAGACGATGAGGGAGGAGGAGACTCTCATCATCACCTCCATGTCAGGCCACAGAACAGAAAGTCACACAAACATATCAAGAAACTTCAGCATGCTCTGTATTAGCATCACCTAGAGAACCAGAACCATACACATACAACAACAATAAAGCAGCTTTCTGGTTCTGACTTTACAATGTTAAATATTGTCACCCTATTAAAATAATAGTGAGTCTTTTTTTTTCCAAGGAAAAACATGACAAACTATCAAATGCATTTTTTTTAATCATTTTAATCAAAAAGGCCTTGACAGTGGATGTATGTAGATATACATAGAATGTTGTGTGTCACTTTGTTACATTATGTAACATTAAGAATAAAGTGACTCAGGACAGTTTTTGAGCATTCTACTATGACTTTAAGCAACTTTCAACCTGACGTAAACTATCCTTTCATTCTATAGTGTAAACCCAAAACTTACATTACCTGCATTAAATTAAACTAATGTGTTTTTATTGAAGGTAAATAATTTCCCACATCCAGACAATGTTTTGAAACCTGAGATGTGGCAGATTTTCAAAGAAGTAATGACAGACATTTAATGGACAGAGGATCCTGGAACTTCCTTTCTTTCTTTTTGAATTTGGCTACATATGTATTGCATTTATTGATATTGACAGTACTTTACATGGACACCATGCAAAAAATAAAATTTGTACAATACATATTTTTTTAATCTATGCATCACTTTATATTACATGCACCAGCATTTTATAGTAAGTACTTTCCTCTTTTGCACACTAGTGATGGTCACCTACCACTATAGAATCTGTATACTTGTTTCAATCTTCTGCAACATAGATTCTTGCTTCTTCGTAAATTGCCCAATCCGGCATTTTATCTCCCTAAAAAATATTTCCAAAATACCCTTAAACTCTGACTTAGGCAAATAATAAAATGTCCTGAGCCACACACTTCACTTAGGCCATTGTCCTTTCAGGCATAAAGAGTCTGATCCTTTCAACTCAGGACTTTCATCAAAAAATGGCTTAGGTTATTATGTTAATAGGGTGACAATATCCATGTTTAATTATTATAAATTAATGCACAGAGTGAGCATGCAGCACAGCTGATCTCTTAAAGGTGCTACATGTTACATCTTTGTAAGATGAATCAGGATACAAGTTATCATCATCATAAACAGGACAAATTCCCTATGGTATTATAATTTGGTGATATTTATTTATATTAAATCATTTTAATATTTATTGATCTTGATAAAAAAAGCTACATGGAGCACCTTAAATGTTTCTGTGAAGTTTTGAAGCTTGATGTTTGTTGTATGAAACTGATGTAACAACAACAATTCCTGTAGATTAACGAATCTACTGCAATCTGCAGAATTGTCTCACAAAACAACATGATGAATAAATATATAACCGCATGCTGAATAACTTCAAGGACAAGCAACGAGTGATGAAAAGTGACACTGTGTCACGTACAGAAACAGAAAGCGGATTCCGCAGCGTCGGAGTCATGCGACAGGCTCGGAGGCGGGGTTACCTGGTAGTAGGCGTGGCTTTTTGAATAGAGGGAGGAGAAAGGTGGGGCTGGGACTTCATTCAGCCTCTCTCCCTCCGGATGAGGCCATGCCTCGTCATCGAAAGGAACCTCAGGAGATTCTACCTACGGTGCACAGACAGAGCTCAGCACACACACACACACACACTGCAGCACACTAATATATCTATTATATGGATAAATCTGTATCCTTGCACAGATAGCAGCATGGATTTACCACAGTTGTCTATAATTTATTTACTGTACCAATACATAAAGGTTACAGTAACAGAACACACAGTACATTAATACTACAGGTCCCATATCACAGAAAATGAGATTTGAATTGAATTTTGATCATAAGAAGGTCTAGGCGTTGTATAAATACTGTCGGCATAGATAAATAAACTGTGCCTTAAAACTAGCCATCAGGACTTTCATGAACTTGTGATGTCACAATTATACAGTCTCAGCCATTCAAATCAGCCATTCAGAGGAGAGGCTCATTATTAGTAATGAGAAAGCCACAAAACGACCTGTTCTTTCTCGAGCTCCAGGGAGAAGCTTGAGAGGAGTTAAAACTAAATATATATAAAAAAAAAACTAAATGTGTTCGGTTCTTAAAACCACATACATATATAGAATTAGGGATATCACAATTTCAAGTAAAACCCAGAAAAAGTGTAAAGGGACCTTTAACTCAAAAATATCAAAAATGTCCATGTTATTTATATATTATAATATATATATTTATATGACCAGATGGAAAAGAAGTACACTATTCTCAAAGTGTCTATCTTATGCATGGATGAGCTCATTATGATGAAGGAGTAACACAAATGTGCACTTAAGATAAATTACAGAGAAAATGTGAGCATGTGGGCGTGTGTGTGTGTGTGTGAGTGTGTGTGTGCACTTGAGAAGGAGAGAGAAGGGAACATGTACGTGGGGAGAGCAAGATGGCAGATCCATCTGTCATACAGGAGCGAGCCAGATCGAGCACCTGTGGTCAGTTCCCAAAATAACCAGAGTACCCAAATACACCCACAGCAACTCGCTAAAGTGATGAGGAGATGGTGTTTTGTGATGTAGTGTTGGGGTTTGGTAGTGGACACACAGATGAAGACCTCAGCTGTCACAGCTGCAAAACTCTTTAGCTACATTTACAGATAAAAAAAAAAAAAAAAAACACTGATGGAGCAACATATTTATCAAATAAATGGATAAACAGATCATCAATCAGTCAAATAATCATGTCATGTATGTGATGATGTTAGAATTTAGCAATCACATCAAAAAAGTTTTTTTTTAAGTTACTTTAGTTCTTACTGGTTTTAACAGTTAAACACTCTACAGAGGAGACGGGGAGGTTTTATCCAGCCACAAGGTGGAGCTACAAACTAACATTTCCTACAAACAAACCGCTGTAATTATTTTCCTGCAGATGAAAGTTGGACTTGAGGTGACTGGCAACTGAGTCAGTACAATGACACCATATGATGTCTTAGAAGTGACACACCACTAATACACACACTCCTGCTCTGGCTGCCTGCAGCATGCTGAGGGCTGCTAGTAACTTAGCCAGTACACACACACAAACACACACACACTACTGACAACATAAGAGTTGGGTTTAAAAAATAGCAGAGGGAATATAGAAAAAAGACAGAGACAAAGACATGAATGGAAAATGAGAGACTTCATTTTTTCATTTGAGTAAAGGAACCACAGTAAGTGGTTGAATAGAATGATCTTGTTGCTGGCAGATGATTTTGCTTATTTCAAGTTTTTTCTTGCTTTTAGTCAATTTATTATTTTTTAAAGAACCTTTTCATCTTGCTTTCTTTAAACAAGACCAAACATAAACAGGAACATGTCTTTATTTTCGTCAATTTAATCTTCTTTAAAGAAAATGTTAGTCTTATTTTCTTCAAACAAAACCAAATTAAACCACTTCAGGAGAGAAAAAAAAAATCGAAAAAAGCAAAATCATCTGCCAGTGCAATAAAATAATTCAATACTGGACTAACTGTACCAAAAGACTTGTTACTTGTCACTTGTTAATATTTCAGTTTTTGCAGTGTGCACCTGCTCTCTGTCAACTCCACATATGAACAAACACCAGTAAAACCTACAAGTCAAGAAACAGTAAAACAAAAAGGTGCAAAAACCATAAACAGACGATACAAGACGATGACGTGTGTAATTAGGAAATGAGTGCACATACTGCAGGGTAACCAGTGTTTGCATGCTAGGGAATATATTAGTGTGTGTTTGGTCACAGCTGTGGACGCCCAATCAACCAAAATAAAACGATTACTGAGATACGCTCTGTGGTCATGTGTTTCTGAGAGATATACAGAAGAAAAAGATAAGGAGAAGGAAAGAAAAAGGAAAGAATGGGTGCAGAACAGAGATAGATTCGACTGGATCACTGCATGCCAGTTCTGGTAAGGTATTCTCCTGGTGCAAAGAAAGGTTCTGCTTGGAAGGAAATGTAGGCCAGTATCTTTGACTTCTAAGTACGTAAGAGGAAAAGAAAAGAGAAAAAAAGACATAAGATCTAATTCTGGAGCCACACTGAAAAACCCACTACTTGTGTTTGTACTTGAATTTAAAAAAGCTTTGCCTCGGCCACCTAGACACCACAGTCCTCTTCCTAAAAAAGATACTAGACCAAGTTCTGAATAAATTACTACACAATCGTGTCATGGCTGTGAAGCGTATCACTGCTGCTGGCTGCAAATCCAATCTTCAAAATGTCTGTTTTTTGAGGAACTAGAACAAACTTGATTTAAGCATTGTGTTTGTTCATTTTCCAGCGGCATTCACTGGTTTGGTAAAAGACATATTTTACAATATAATCTTATCACTAGGGCTGAAATAGAATAGTGATTTCATGTTCATTCACGATTTTCTTCGAATCAAGTTTCAGTGCACAACATTTACAAGCGTCACAGAAACTTAGATCATACCGTTGCCACAACTCTTAGCTCTTCAACGTGACATTTTTGCACAGCACCTGTTTTCGTTGGTCGCTGCAGCCTCAACCCAGAAATAAATATTAACAAATATGTCCTGTTTTTCTTTGGGTTTAAAATTTTAGCCTTTTGTGATGTTGATGACCAGCGTACACTGATTGGATTCCAGAACATGTGACCTGTCCTCCTTGAGCAATATGCTGCTTCTGATTGGTGAGTTTTTCAGGATGGTAGGGAGGCAGCATATATTTATGAAATAGTTAATTAAATCAAAACTTGGGTTAGGAAAATATAAAAAAAAAAAAAAAAAAAATCACAGCTTTGATGATCTAGAAAGTAACTACAGCCATCATGTAAAAGTAGTGGAGTAAAATGTACATGGTTTCCACTTGAATTATAGTGGAGTGGAAATATAAACTAGCAAAAAACAGAATTGACTTTAGTTACATTCCACCACTTTAAGGGTCGTTTAGAGGATTATTATTTTGCAAACACAGCAATTATGTATGAACACCTCAGACATGTCCTTGTTACATAAATAAAACATAAATAATATAGGAGTTACAGAGTGACCAAACATAAGAGTGGAGTGCAGAAGCATTGTGTATGGCATATAAAGGTATGTCACTCACCATACCTTTATTTATGATTAATAAAATAATAAAAAAAAAAATAAATCAAAATACAAGTTGATTTATATATAAATTTGTATACAACATGCTTCACACAATAAAACAAATATAATAATAGCCCCAACCTCGTCATGCACACAGACACACATATAAAAGTAGATGATTTTTTTTTAATTAGCAAATACTCAATAATAATAAAACTTTCTCATTGTTCCAATAGACAACAACAACAACAGTAAAGAGATTCTGATCATAATCAGACATTTGCCTAAAGAATATTTGTCCACTCAAATGTTAAAAATGTCAAAAGTATTAAAAACTGGAAAATATCCCTTTAAGGTAGATTTAGAACAGATGAAAATGTGAGATTAATTTGCAATTTGTGAGTAACTCGATCTCTGATAGTCTATTGAGTTTGCTGTCAAATCGTACCAGATTGCTGCATTTAAATTCTCAATTTTCAAATTTTTCTAACCCAGACACCCTCAGTAGGGTGTGTCCCTTGCCTCAAACCGAAATGACGCCACCAGTGGAATGTGAGCCATGTGTGTGTGTTTCCTAAACTACAGCAGGCAGGTAGACAGTGGTTGTTAGCACATGTGAACGTGAGCAGATTGAGAATGTCAGTATCCTGAAACACAGACACACAAGCCAGAGTTAGTTACCTGAGCAGGCGTGATGTGTGTGTGAGTGACATATCCATGAACGTGTTGAATCTGAGACAGTTGCCGCTCCGCCACCTGAACCAGCTCCGCCCCCCGCAGGTCGCCGTGACGACCGAGGGATCCTTCCCTCCCCAGTGATGACTCCCTTTCCCTCTCCATGGTCCCGCCGCCCCCTCCCTCTCTCCTCCAGGTCCCCCGCTCCCTCCCCTCCCTCCCCAGGGTCCCTCCGTCACTCAGCTCTCTGGCCACGCCCATCGGGTGTTGGTGGCAGGGGTGCTGGGGGAGTTTGGGGGCACCCGGCGACGCCCCTTCCTCTTCTTGTAATCGGTACTTCTACGGTGAGGAAGGAAGGTGGAAGACGGGGAAAGAAGGGAATGAAAAAGAAAATGCGGGCACAGGGAAAGGAAAGAATAAATGAAGAGAGAGAGCACGGTGATGGTTTGGACGAAGAGGCGTAAGGAGGAGGCAGGAAACAAGGAGAAAAGAAAAAGAAGAAAGAAGTTAGTTCATAGAAGAAAAAATAGCTAGAAAGGAGGCAAGAATTAGTGATGCTCAGCAAAACTGCAGCCAGCGTAAGAAAGCACAGCAGAGTGTGTGTGTGTGTGTGTGTGTGCGTGTGTGTGTGTACTCATTCATGTGTAATGAGGCGTAAGCCCATGCGACCGTCCAGGTGTACACCCAGCATGGTAGTAATTGTTTCCTGAGCTTTCTGTATTGTGCGTACCAGAATCCACACATACACACAGATAAAAAAAGACTACACACACACACACTGAGCATGGAACAGAAGTTTTGAGGCAAAATGAGACACAGAACTGAATGAGGACAGCGAGCGGGAGACGACTGTGCCTGAGGGAATAAGTGTTTCCTCCTCTCCTCCTCCTCTCTCTACTGTATCTTTCTGCCTCTTTCACTTCCACATCTCAGACTTGCACTAAGTCTCAGTGTTTCCTCCTTCCCGTCTCATTCCCTATTCCCATGCACTCTACCCCACCTCCTTTCCTTTTTTTTTAATGTTGATTTTTCTGCTTTACTGGACACAGCGCAGTGGAGCCAATGGGCAGGAATGACAGGTTCCTTCACAGGAACCCAGCTCAATAGCTCTTATTCTTATGTACCAATCAGTGGGGGAACATACAGGGGAAGGGAAGCAGGATTTTTGAAATGAGATGTGGATTCTCTGATTATATCAACACTAAGATATGTAATTTCACGGTACTGTGCTTTCACAAAACAAACCATTTTAGTTAAAGTCAAATATTGCAAAAAATATTGCCACAATGGAACTTGGTGGAGTGAGTTAAAAGCAGGGCTGAATAGTGGCGTGTAAAACACAAAGTATGAGTCCTGAAGATGGCAGCAATGCAACTTTTTAAATGTCAGCTGCCATAAAACCTCAAAGAAGAAGAAGTATAAGAAAAAGAAAAAGAACAAGAATAAGAAGAACAAGAACGTGGACTAGAAGAAGACATGTGATGCAATCAAACGATGTACAGTGATATGGTGACCTGATCTTCATATTTTTAAATGTCACAGAGCAAGAATAGAATTGCGGTTTGCACATTGAGTGTTCAACCAAACTATTGGGGGTTCCTTTGCAAAGAACTTTAGCACTATTGCTATAATTTTGTCATTTAAAAGCCAAACTCCCTGAACCACCCGTGGCTGACGTCCTTGAAAAGTAAAAGAAGTTCACAAAGGACAGCGCCAAAGCAAACAATATCACAAATAAGGAGATGGAGCTAATCAGCTTCGGCCACAAATTTCCATTTTGGTGCACCCTTAATTTTAGTAGAATCTAGTCACAAATTCAGTGTATTCCGGGTATTGGACTCATATCTCAACTCTATCTAAGGGTTAAATGAAAGCGCTGTCAGAAAATGAAAGTCCATCACAAGGATTTGCAGCAGACATCTGTTAACACTATCATGCTGCCATCTACATGTCAACCTCATTGTAACACACTGTAATACTCCGATATGGATTAATATGCCAGTTTACAGCCTTTCTACATTATAATACACAAGCATAGAGATGTCAAAATGTAGTATATTTGAGTAATTGTCAAATGCCATGAGCACATCAGGAAAACCAGTATGAAGGTATACAATGAAGGTCAATGTTTATTATAAATGAAGAATACAATAGAAAATAAACCCTAACAGACAAATACAGCCTCTAGCTTAGAGAGGAAATAGATTCATCTCCCTACAGGGAGCCAGACAGTCTCACAGTCACTACTAATATGACATTTGACCTTCTGACTTGCTATCTCTCCAGCTAGCCACAGGTTGCCTACTGAGGTTCCCTCTGAGTGTATTTGTGTTGTGCCTGAGCTGTGATTCATCACAAACTTGTTAAGTGGGTCCATAAGAGGTTAAACATTCAGTTTTGGCTGAAGTGGTTAGAACTGGTGTTAGAGATGAAGGGCTGTGGGTGTGTGTTAGACCAGAGCTCAAACAGCTGATAGATTAATGCAGTGGTTCTCAAAGTGGGGTCCTGGAGCCCCAGGGGTCCTTAAGGGAGTATCAGGGGTCACCAATAAAAAGAGAAATCATTTATTTTCACTATTCTTATACCATTTAAACACAAGTACAAATGATCAGTCTTGGTCAGCTATAATGAACTGGACTACTACTTTTGTTCTAGTAAAAATCTCATGGGATGGGATCTGTAGTCCCATCATGTTTGTGAGTTTAACATGAAAACATCCTTGACGTGAAAAAGTTTGAGAACCACTGGATTAATGGAAGAATATTACATGAATCAGAGACTGTTTTCAATGAATGAATAAATTAGTTCTTTATTATTTATTGTTGCATACAATACAGCACCTTTTCTCACTTCGGCATTCCGGAAAAATATCATGAATACATGAGAAATCGTTGCGTAGTTCAGACAATTGTGGTTATGCATGTAGCAGTAATGTTAGCCTGCGTGTGTGTGTGCTCCCTCTGTGTCTCTGCATCTGTAACTACGCAGCCAACCGCCTTAATTAAATGTCCTTCCCAAGAGAGAAATTTAAACAATTCATGCTTCGGACCCCAGAGTGACTGTTTAAAAAGCCTGTTATTGGTATTTCTCTTGTCAAGTGTTATTCAATATTAACACAGCGTATCCTTGGTCCGAAAAATGTGATTCAATGTGTTTACACTTTATGCTTTAACAACCCCTCGCAAGCACAGTAATGTATCAGAGCAAGATTAAAAACAGCATTGCTACATGTGAGGCTGCACTGCAGCTAACTGTCATCTCGGTCAGCGTCAAGATGCAAAAGCTATTCTGGACGTTGTGTTTTGGGGCAGGGAGTGGGTGGCTGCTTTGCCCAGGAGAGCCCTTCTGTGCAGAACAGTATCAGCTAATTCTTGTGAATTCAAATAGACACGGCGCTGTGTGTGTGTGTGTGTGCATGCATGTGTGTTTGTGTGCGTGTGTGTGCTCCCTCCCCTGCTGCATACTTTAACCTCATTTACGCTGGGATCGAGAGTAAACACTCCTCTGACAAATGTGAACCTTTCTCGTGACCTTCAGCACGTTTCGTTCCCTCGCCGCCTCTGATCTTTCCGCTCGCTCTCGCCTCGCTCATTAGTCAGAAATGCCTCAAAATAATCTTGGAAGCAGCGGTTGAGCGGCCGAGCACTAAGACCCTGAAGAGACCCTGGATCACTCTGTTGTCACAACACATGCCCTCTGCACTCACACACATGCACACAATTACACACACAATCCTATACTTTGTGTTTCATTTTCAAGAACACCTTTGAATGAATTAATGCATGAATGGAGAGAAACTAAATATGTATATTTTGATATTACCAAATGTGTATGTGTGTGCTTCTCTGCCTGCTCGACTAGCAAGAGCCGACCATTCCTCTGCCTGCAGATATCTTACACAACAACACACACATGCATAGAAACACACTGTGCACGCTATGGCTGTCATGTGTTAGTGTGTCAGCCGGCCATGCATAGCCAAAGAAACATGACTAAATTTGGCACAAATTCAGCATCCTAGTGCATATGTATGTGTTAGTGTGTATCTATGTGTGTGTGCATGTCAGAGTAAAGCCATCATTAGGAATTAGTAACGCTTGGTGAGATATGAAAGAGCAGGGGATCCTCTGCCGTAAGGGCTACACACACACACACACACACACACACACACACACACACACACACACACACACACACACACACACACACACACACACACACACACACACACACACACACACACACACACACACACACACACACACACCATCGTCTCTCTCTTTTCCTTTTCATTCTCTGTCTCTCACATCACACTCTCTCTCTCTCATGCTTTATGGGCGTGAAGTATAAAAGTACTAACATCAAGCAACAGCTGATGCCCAAATTCAGCCAGTAACAATGGTCTGACAGTAACAAGTACAAATGGGACTGATGAAATGAGCTAATCAAACAATCAATGGACACATTTGTCAAAGGAATTATGCCTTTCTAATGGTTGAATGAAAGTTTTACAATTCTGTTCCAGTCAAAAATTCACTTTCTTTCCCACTTATTATAGTATCATTACATTTTTTATGAACTATGATATATTATTCTGAAAATGCACCATCTCTGTTCTACTCTACAACTCTCTGTTGGTAAATATTTATTGCATGCTTTCTTTTTTCTTTTTTTTTTGTTCCATCACATCATCCTCCCTGATGTGCCTATTAGTAGAAGATGATGTAATGAATAGTGATGATGATGATGACTGAATAGTGGAAAGTTAGTAGCACAAACGCAAGACATGCAAATACAATATTAAAGTTTTTATAAATTTATTGGCCTCATAGCATAATTGCCAGTACATTCAACCAGATATGTTAAATATACAAAAAGAAATAAACCTATCATCAATCGTCTTCCAAATAAAAAGCGACTAAGGCAGGATTGTGCCTTAACTTAGGCATGTTTGTCTTACAGAAATGCAAAATGTATCTATCATACCGTGAATCAAGAATGTCATTTTAAGTTTAAATACAAAATTCATAATCCCTTTTGACTGAAATTACATTTAGTGTCTAGAAAACTGAAGAAATAAAGCCTCTTCCTTCTCTCTGCCATTTTGCTTGTGTCAAAACTGCCAAAGTCAAATGAATGAGTGTATTTGGATTCTAATAAGCGTAAATATGACATAAATGACATAAGGCAAAAAGACAGGATGGTGATGCTGTGGAAGGAGAGTACAAGTTGTGCAAATATCTAAATTTGGCTAAAAGCAGCATTTTTGCTGACATGCTGTAATTGCAGGTAATCGACTTCTGTCCTTGTCCCAATTTACAAAACCTGACAGAAACGTGTTCTCCCTCAACACTAGGGGGAGATATGTAACGTTTCAACAGGTTAATACAGCTCCTTTCTGGTTTACCTATTACATTATCACTTTATAAACAGACAACTGGGGCACTTTAACTATTAATCACTCTAATATGACAGCGAATAAAATGTGTGTATCCCCCTGGTGATTTTCATTGCACTATAATGTTCTATTGTATTGTATTGAATTTCTTAATATAAATGTAAAAAAACAACACTGGGGTGTAGTACAGTAAAAAAAACACTCAAAACAACAAGGAACAAGGATAATCATAGGGCTTTTTTTGATTTCATAAGTAATGTACGCCTTACTTATTGTGCAGATGTCGTACTGTGTTTCTATTCTTCTTCTGCTGGTCATACAGCAGCACATATGAATTGTCATGTTTCACTGATTAAAGCGTGTACATGCAGGGGGAAAACTGAAGTCCAATTATTATTATCTGGGTGTCTTAATCAGAGTTATAGAACTCTAACATTAATCTGAGAATAATAAATATTTGTTTTGTTCATTTGTCATGTAAATGTACTGAGTGACTTATTTTAGTGACTTTAAACATCTTCACTTCTATGTCTCGGCCAGGTGTTGTTGTTTTTTTGTACATTTATGACCATATGCTCCATTCCCCTTGTGGTTTCCCTTCATTCAACAACTCTCATGAACACTGCTGGGCACAGACGTCTCCCCTGTACTTCCTGTTCCACCCACACACACACACACACACACACACACACACTGAGTGCACTCTCCTAGTTAACTCTGAAATATGTATAAGGACCTGCAGATTCTCCTCAACTGACTCAAACGTGGCTCCACACGGTGAAGTCTCCTCAGTAGAAATATACAGACCCTAGCAGAAATAGAGGAACCCATTCATCTATTTTGAATGTGTTGGAATGTCTGACCTACTTAAGGTGTGTTTGATTTATCTTCTCAGGCAGTTAAAAAGCTTCAGAAATGGACACATTGCTTGCACAAGTCAAATGAATATACTTCACCCTCATGTATTCCTCTACTGTATGTGTTTTTCTGTCTATTCTTGGAACTCGTGTTTACACTACCTTCCCTCTTCTTGTTCCTCAGAGTGTATTGTGTGGTGAGGTAAACCATGAAACTACAAACTAGAAAAAGCAGTTGAAGCATATCTTTACAGAGACTTAGAGTTCAGAAACTGACCTCTCTTGTTTGATAAGAATGGATATAATATTATATATTATGATTGGGACATTCAATGGAAATGGGGAAAAAGATGCAGCTAAAATTGACAGTACAATATTTGGACATACAGGAAGAATGCAGGTGACAACTGAAGCCTCCATCGAGATAAGCAGCACCTGCCCGACTGTGTCATTGCTGACTAATAGAAACACAGTTACTGCTGTGTCAGCATCACACAGGCTCATCATGGGAGATAATGGCTGCTTTCTATACACAATAGGGCTGAACAATTTAAAGAAAGAATTTGAATTGTGATTTTATCTGGCAGATATTGCGATTTCATTTCATTCATGATTTTCTTCAAATCAAGTTTCTGTTCACAACATTTACAAGCATCACAGAAACCTATGTCATACCATTAAAACAATCAATATCATAACTCTAATGCAAGAATAAAAACTAAAGTCAAGAATTCCTTTCAAATGTAGTCCTATTTATTAACAAGAAACATGCTATATAGAGCTGCAATTATTAGTCAATGTTTTTTATCTTATATAATAGTAATCTGATGATCTTTTGGTCTGGACAAAAAAAAAAAGACATCTTATGTTGAATCTTTAACTTTGGGAAACAGTGCTGAACATTTTACACCGTTTTATGAACCAAACAACCAGTTGATTAATCGTTTCAATAATTGATTTATCAACTAACAGAATAGTCGTTAAGAATAGTCACAGCCCTAATGCTATGCAAAAACTAAAAGAGCCATCCATGTCTCAACTTAAAGTAGAGCACAAAAGTCTTAACTTAAAGTAGTGCAAGGTCAGGGCGGCATCATACACGTGAAAAATAGCTGACTAAAGCAAAATCTGGGTTAAGAAAACAGCAAAAAAACAAAAAAATTACAGCTGACGATCTCAACATCACATTGCTTGAAATCAAGGTTTTCAATCAAAAATGATAGATCGTCCATGCCTAATAAGCAAGCTGACAAAAATCTGAAAAAGGATGATGGTAGTTGGTAGATGGTAGACCAACAGGAAAAAAACACTCTTTTCTGTCTTTATACTCTTCAGCAATAAATGTGGAGGATAAGAACACTGCACTGTGATGCTGGTACACACACACTATTGTTGACTTGCCATCCTCCCTCTGTGTATAGCTCTAGTGTAGCAGTTGTCTCTAGGCCTGCCTTTATCTAACACACTGACATGATGAGGTGATCTAATAGGACAGAAATGAAGCCCATACAGTTTATTTAGGGCCAAGCTAAGAACCACACAACATGCCATATGCATGCAAACAAATATACCCAGTCCACTGTACCAACTGGACTAACTTGTTTATATTACAGTCTACAACCCTCTTCTATTGCCATTGGAGTGACTGAAACAGCAGTGTAAATTTAAACATTGTAAATATAAATAACATTAATAATACATCTGTACACATGGTTTTCTTTACATGTCTCTTGCTCTCTTTCTCAAAAGCAAATCAAGTTTCCAATGTGGTGTTCAAACAAATTTATAGACCCATTTATGGAGTCAATTTTTTGGGGTTAGCTGTGTATTTAATGACTATTCAAAGATGCAGCACAGTGTATGAACAGTTCCTCCACATCAAAGACACAGTTTCCTAAGCTCTCCAGCAGAACTTTAATATTTCATTGGTTGACTTTACACTCAACAGTTTCGGGGGTACTTTATGAGATGATGATCACCCATTTTAGCTCGTTCCCGTAGCGTGGCCTGGTGTTATGTAATTAGCAAGATGGCAATGCTCATGGGGGTTGTAGTGTTGCTAATTTAACGACTCAGAGGTGTGCCACAAAACCAGTCAAATGACTTCAGTTTCATATTTTTAATGGAATGATTGTGAATTTGAGGCACCCTCATATGGATAAAAGTGTTCTTTTAAATCGAACAAATTCATGGGTAATTTGTTGTGTAAATTTGTCCTAAAATTTCAATTCACCTGAACCTCTTCGTCTTTGGATGAAGTCAATAAAAGAAGAGCACTTACAAAACACAGGGAGAACATGCAAATTCCACACATGAACCACATCACATTCTTAGTGACAGCACTACACCATCCACTGGATCACTGATCCAGCTTGTCACTGTGCTACACAGCTAGCTTGCTCATGAAAAGAGTAATAAAGGTAAACTTCGAAACAGGGTCAGGGTTATAGTTCTCTGTTTAGTTCCTGATTTAAATCCAAATTTAGATTTTATTTAGGCTTAGTTCTTCTACAGCTGCTTGTGTTTAGACAACATTTTACATTTGCAACGGCTTCTCTTTTTAAAATAAAGTAAGACATAGATTCATACAAAGACAACTTTACATACCACAAAGCATGCACCCAATGATCATTTTGGTATCATGGTGACACTAATACTAAAGCATTTCACCAGTAGGCCTAAGAAAATGGCAGGACAAAAAAAAAAAAAAAACTTTTCTACAGTGAAACTGCATTTCTCTCATGTGTTCATATGTTGTTGCGTGTAGAATATCTTATATGGTTAATGGATATCTTTTTGGTATTTGAATTTAAGTTGATTTGTGCTCAGAGAACTTTTGATAGGCACTTTTCACCATTTTGAGACATTTTAATAGACTAAACAATTTACAGTTATACTGAAGTATAACTGACAGATTAATGGGTAACAAAACATAATTGTAACGTATATACACATTTTTTTTTTTTATTTTCCAGTTACCAGGATGGTAAACACAGCAGTAGTGTATATATTTATATATCTATATCTAACGTTACATTCTGTCAACAGCAAAATGAGGCACATTTACGAGACATAAATAACTAAGTGCAGAGTGAGTGAATGCTCAGATAGAGGAGTTGTAGAAACCGATGTTGGTAGTAAACTGGCTGTAGAGAGTTTGTGATATGAAATTACAGCAGAACACAAACCTGCTTTACTCTCTCACTATCTGCACCGCTCAACCAAACACACAAACACACACACTCTCGCACACTCTCTTCCTTTCCTGCCGGCTACTAACTCTAACCTTAGTTTACCTCTACCCAGAATTCATTTACAATATATGTCATTACCTCTTTCCTTTCCTCTCTCAGCATATATTGCCTTAGTCGGTCTCTCTGACTGGCCACCTCTATCACATACAGGTCACACACAAACGCACACACATGCCTGCACATGCATGCATGCACACACTGCACATGCAAAGCTCTCTACCTACCTTGCATCCAAACATCAGAGATATGGTGTTGTTGGTGCATGCTACTTTGCAGTGGCACAACATGTGGCTAACGTTAGCTAGCTGGTCCCGCGCTGGGGGGGCATCCTAGCCTTCATACACACATTTCACACTTACACACACACATATGCACACATGCACATGCATGTGTCCTATCAACCGCGCTCCATCCTGTCCCACAATCCCCCCCCCCTCGCCCCCCGCCTCCCCCCGCCCCCCCCCACCACCACCACCACAGCCTGGCTACGGTCCTCAGCTGTGGCGGGCCAGCATCGTCCTCTCCCTCACGCTCTTCATCGTTCTCATCTTAAAGACCATCATCTTCATCGGTTTAATCCTCAGAGCCGCTCAAGACACGGGGAGCGACATGGTCACTGTCTGCCTGTGTGCCAGTGTGTGTCTTTTCAGGATGTGTCAGCATGTGTGTGCATGTGTGCGTGTGTGTTCAGTATGTTGTTGTTGTTGTCAGCATGTGAGGTTCAGTCTCCCTCTGTGTGTATGTGTGTGAATGAATATGTGTGTGCATGTAGGCTAACTGTGTGTGTGTGTGTGTGTGTGTCAGTATGGATGTGGTCTCTCTTGTCTTCCACTGCAGCAGCAGTCCCAGTCCTCTATCTCCTCTCTCTCTCTCTCTCTCTGGGTGAGAGAGTGCCTCTAGTTCTATCACTCCCCTTTTCTCTCACTCTCTTTTTCTTCCTCACTATCTATGTCTCTCTTTCTCTCTCTATCTCCCTCTCTCTCTCGGTCCGCTCTGCTGCCTCTCTTGGCCCGCCTCTCAACAGCAAAGATCAATGAAAGACTCAAAGCTAGGAAAAAAAGATGGAAAGAAGGAAAGAAAAAGAAGAAAAGAAAGAGAAAGACCTGCACACAGAGGTGGAGGGAGAATTCAAAATGTGTTGTCTCTCCAGTGTCTCCCTGTTCCTACCTGCTGCAGTGATGCACTGCCCTGTGATCTCTCTCTCACACACACACACACACACACACACACACACACACACACACACACACACACACACACACAGAGGAATGGGTTGACTATCCTATACTGTATTATATTGGCTAGTGAAGATTGAATTGACCAAATATAATACTATTGGCAGAACGAAAGAGAGATAGAGAGACAGTAACAACTGAATGAATGAGATGATGTCATTGCATCACAGGTCAAAAGCCATGATCACACACACACACACACACACACACACACACACACACACACACACACACACACACACACACACACACACACACACACACACACACACACACACACACACACACACACACACACACACACACACACACACACACACACACACACACACACACACACACACACACACACACACACACACACACACACACACACACACACACACACAGAGATTACTGGGGTGAATTGTTCAATTGACATTAGAACACAGCTCTGTTGTTTTGCTGGCGGCAGCATTTTGGCATTGAACCATTTAAACCACAGGTGATCAGGACTGAATAAGTGACGGAGGAGGATTAGGACAGAATCATTACACAGGACAAACGTCCACTAACTGTGTCCAGCTGAACTCATGGACATGCCTAAGATTAGAATTCACCACCTGAGTAGCATCCCTCAGTGTAAATAGGGTTTAGATCATTTACAGGCTTCTATGTGGTAGCTGTGCCAGTAATGACTGTCTGAAGCGCGCTGGATATGAGCCATGATGTGACCGAGCCACATTAAATACAATTTCTCTATCAGCATCGCTATAAAATTCAGACTTTCCGCCAAACGGCAGGTCGCCAACTGCATTTAAAGTGCCACAATAGTAGTTGGCCTCATGTTATGCTTCAGAAAAATGACATAAATGAATTCCACATCGTGACTCAAACTGTAAATTTGGGGAAAAGGAGAATATCAGATACCCTGAATTAAGATGTCATCCAGAGAGAAAAAGGTGGATTAGTGCAATACAGATAGATGCATACAGATTCAGATTCTTCTCTACACTAACCCAACTTTATTATTCATTATATAGTATAGTATATGAAACAGTGTTTCCCTCGTGTGTTTATATGGTGTTGTGTGTACAATGTTTTATATCATTATCAAATGGATATCTTTAGGTTTTTGACTTGGGCTTGTACTTTTTTCCACTATTTTGGGCAATTTGAACAATTACACAATTACAACAATTACAAAGATTTTTGGTGGCATGAAGGTCTGGACTCTGTGGTGGCCAATCCATCACAATTTGAGCCCAATGAATCCTGGCACTGTCATCTTCCAACAATCCATTGATGGAACAACTTGGTCCTTCACTTCATCTCATTTCTTGTCTTACCCTGATGCTCCATCAGTCTGGTTCCCCATTGTCCTTCCAGTTTTTAATAATGTGTTGTACCAACGTGTTCAAACCAATGAAGAAGTCCATTCGCTTTGCTCTAAACTCCACAATAAAAATAAAAAGATGACCTGGATGACCTGAGAACCTGCATGGACAGTTTCTAGTTTCTGAAATCTCCCTTGAAGTTTTCTCTGCTTGATGCCAATGATTTGACCCTTCTCAAACAGACTAACATCTTTTTCACAACCACAGGATGTGTCTTGCCACATGGTGGTTTAGGAAATGAGAAGCTACTCATTGCATCAGTTGGGGTTAAGTAACTTTGCCACCTCAAAGATAATCACCCATGTAGAAATTATCCAATAGGAGACTGTTTACTTAGTTAAATCCAGGTGGTGACTGCTGTAGCCTACAAATAATTGGACCTTGTTGGATCATGTGCTCATTATTTTACCCATAACTTGGAAAAAGGGGGAGGAGAGAAAGGGCTGAAGTCAAACAAGTCCTAGTAGACTTTCCAACCCGGGGCTCTTGATAGTGACAGCTGGGCCATCTGGACCGCCACACACACAGACGCACAGACCCAAACACACACAGTAGTCTCTCTGTGGTCGTCCCTGTGCTCTCACCTCAAGTAGAAAACAAACAACACAGCATGAGAAGGAAGAAGACAGAGAGAGGCTAACAGTGTGAGAATAGATGGTGACGCAGGAGAAACTGGAAGAGGGTGATTTTGAGGTCACTTTACAGGAAACAGGCAGGGAAATGCGTCAAAGGAGGGCAAAGTGGTCGTTTTCCAAGTGCACAGACAAAGCAATCAATTCACGCTCTAAGATGATGCCTTATTATATCTGATCATCACTATTCAGAAATTCAATTCAGGGACTTTTCTAACCAGAGATAAAGGATGGGCAAAGTCAGGCTGAGAAGAGACAATTAAACCCAGAAGATGATGCAGGTAGACAAGTCAGATAAATAATGCAATGACATGAAAAGGTTATTCTGCACACAGCAAGAACTTAATCATCAAGGCCCCTTCTTACACTAGAGAGCCATACTTACACATGAGCAAATATGTGTGTATTCTGTGTAAAGCATTAATTATTCATTATGTATTAACCATGCTTTAAACCTCCTCATGCTTTAAACCTCCTCACAAACCTCTATGAAAGTGTTTGTTATTTAGAGAATTTCAATGAGGTGAACACTGCGTTTTGCATCCACCTTCTTCAAGCTTACTTATTAGGTCATTTTGAGCAATGTTCTGGTGATTATTTTAGCTATTTTTTGGATGTAAATGATATATGATTAGATCATCCTTATAATTGTTCTTACATCTTAAATTACCTTTGCTGGTAATTTTGAGTTTTGTAAGGATTTCACACTAACTTTCATTTTCTGTTTCTTCCAATCAAACATTTACATGCCATAGATAAGAATAACGAACACATATAACTGCATAAAGGTGGAATCACTACCGTATTATGACATCTGATGACTGATAATTGATTCTAATTTACCAAATTGTTCTGGATTATCCAATTCTGACATGTTTTCTTGTATTTCATACAGACAACTCAACCTGCATTCTCCAGAGAATACCTGGAATTTATTTTTTATGTTTCAAAGAGTCAGCTTTTGGTCAAGTGTGATAAGATAGCTGTCCTGAGCAGTTATGTGAGTCCTTCTGTGTTTGACAAGTAACAGATGGAAATGCACACACACGCACGCACGCACACACACACACACACGCACACACACACACACACACACACACACACACACACACACACACACATCTGGGATAGCCACAGGCATTCCAGCTCATATAGCTCATAAAACATAGTGTGAGAGTTAAGATAGCATTCAACGTTGCATTACTGACATGACACACTGAATTACTAAAAGATAGAAAGAACAGTTGAAAGAAGGATGAAACGAACAGAAAGAAGGGAGCGAAAGAGAGTGAGAAAGAGAGAGAGAGGATGCTACCTCATGTGCCTAGCAGGCATGCACTGCATGTTAACATTAGTAGGTCAGCCAGCACAGAAATAACTATGTTGTGTATGTGCCTGTGTGTGTGTGTATGTGTGTTAACCTCATACACTCCCCTATTATCCAATCATGGTGGATTCTCCGTACTACACTGTAACCAATCAAAAAAGACCCCATACATCAACATTTCAAACATGGTCACATGATCGGTTTTTACCAGCTGTGAGTTCAGCTTTCCGCTTGAGTGAAATTTCCTCTAAATAGATGTCTTCCAGTCTATAAAATGCTGCGCGAGGACAAACTGACTCCTGAACAAACATCACAGCCACAACTGTCAGAAGAAGCAGCGGAAAAGATGGAGGTATTCATTATTGAATATTTTACAAAAAAATCTGTTCACATGTAACATGTCGTTTTAGCAAAAGAGAAGCTGTCAAGTCTCTGCAGGAGACTCGGAGCACCCAGCACGTTGGTGCGGTTGTCAGACTGTACCGTGTGTACATAGAGTGCCACTATGTGGCTAAACACAGACACAGCAGCATCTGGTCAATATTCTCCAAATATTAACTTTATCTGAACCATGTTTAACCCTAACCTCCTGTTCATATTCTGACAGTATTGCCTCATTCATCTCCATACAAACTGTCAGTCACAGATAATACTTGTCTAATCCTTATTGGAGCTTTCAGGAGGAGTGTATTCTTTCACTAAATCACAGTGTGGCGACATACATTCTTCAAGAAAGTCTTGTATGTGCTGCACTCTATGGATCTGGATGTATAAGAAGTACCTGTAATATTGGTGTAAACATGTATGAGTATACACTAGAGTTGCAACAAGCTGCAACTTTTTCATGATATTGTAGTTATATGACCAGCACCTGTGTATAGAATTAGGGACATCACAACGAATAAAACCTAGGAAAAGTGTAAAATATGGGACCTTTAACTCAAAAACATCAATCATTTTAAAGCTGCAACGATTAGCTGATTAATCCAGTTGTCAAATATTACGTTAATTGCTAACTATTTTGATAATCGATTAGAGAAGAAAATGTCTAAATTCTCCATTCCTGCTTCTCAAACCTGATTATTTTCTGGTTTCTTTATTCTTCTATAATAGTAAACTGATGATCTTGTAGGTTGTGGACTGTTGAACCAAACAACTATTCGATGAATCATTTCAATAATCTATATATTATTCGACTATCTAGTCTCAGCCTTAGTATACACATATTTATTACTACACTCAAATTTGTAAAAATATGATTACATGATTTTATGAAAATTAACAGGAGTTAGGGATATAGGCCTAATATGAATATTTTTATATATGAATACTGTTAATATCAACAAATCTTAATTTCTATAGCAACTGTTGCTTCTATTGCTAACTGTTGCCTGCAGAGTAAACTACAGAGAGAAATACAAAGCAGCACAAGAGGAACAAAGGCAACATTTTATATATGTTGGACTCACAATACACATGAAGAACAGACTTGATCTACTCTCTAAACCATCCTGACAGTAAAGGGTCAAGGCTTCACACAGTCATGATGATTACTCTCAAAGAGGTTTAATTTCCCCTCCTGAAAAAACAACGTTAAGACTGATCTGAACCAAACTGAACTCAGTTGACTGCTTTTTTGATTGTGTATATAGGTTAATATCTCTGTGTATTATGTGTGTGTGTGTGTGTGTGTGTATGTTCAAACATGCACATATGCATGTGTGTGCGCGTGCAAGTGTGTGTGTGTGTCTCTGCATGGAGATTAATCATCTGCTTAATGGGATTAGCTGCTCTGGCTGTACTCAGGCATGACATGGGCTGAACAATTTAATGTGAGCTAATTGCTAGCTAGGCCGCTAGCTATCTGACCGCAGATCCTGTGAAAACCGACAGAACGTGTCTGCTAACAGCAGTTGTAGAAAAACGAATTCTGACAACTCTAACGAACCCCTTGTTTTCTGAATATTAACAAGAGCCTTCAGTCCTTTCTATTACTACTTGTTCAGAAGGATTTCAGAGTGTTGGCATTACGTTTGCATTCTTTTCCACTTTTCTTTTTTTGTATAATCCTCATCTTCTGCACAGCTCAATCCTTCCAAGAGAGTTGACCCTGGTAATCAGCCAAGTTGGGCTGGTTGTGGCTGAGGTCAGGATAGTTAAATGTAAGCTGGCAAGAGCACATGCATGGCTCCTGTAAGCCACCTTCACAGTGCTCTAGCAGGCTTTGGAACAGTTTCAGTGACTAATCTAATCTTTATTCCTTCGACACAAAGTGATTTTTAAAGATCCCCTGTGATATGTTTAAAGACATAAAAATACTCTGCTTTGAATAATTATTTGTGTTTAATGTTTTTTCCCCACACAAAAGATTCAATTACTTTGCCAAAATCTATAAATTTGTATAAATTTAAATTCTTATGACGTCTAATACACAGTTGATTGGCTGTAGATCTTCTAGGAATCACTGACATCACTGGTTCCTGGAAGAACAGATTTTGAAGCTGAGAAGAAATGGAGTTGAAAATCTTCAAATTTTCCCCTTTAAAAGTCTGATAAGAGACAACAGAGAGGTCATAAACGTGCTTCTAGTAACCATCAAAGCTGCAGCAGCCATCAACTACCATCCTGTCACCAGTCTGTTCAGCATCTCCAGAAACAGGCGGAGGTGGTGGAGCCAAAGCAGCCGACTCAATTCTGATTGGTCCTAGGTTTTCAAAATAATGCTTCAATACTCCTAGTATACGTTAAAAAGTGTTTAGTTGAAATTACTTAATTTCATTATGTCAACTGGTTGCATGAAATTGATTCATCTAACTCCAGATATATGTTTAAGTTGATTATATTTTTTAAACTGGCTGCACTTATATTTTTCAGTACTTGCAGAATAATTTACTTTATTTTTTAAGAGATTTCTACTTAAATACATTAGGATGGAATTAATTATACTTCTTAATTTTGGAAATCTAAAATGAATGTAGATATTGTTAATGTACGGTAATATCTTAACTCCTACATATTTAAGTTAAAAACCTGGAAAAGTCTCTTTTCTGTGTCTTGGAGGAGGAGTTTTTTTTTTCTTTTCAATTAATTAATTTTTACCCAGTTTTTTTGACTCTACTGCCCAGTCAGAGTGCCCAGTTTCAGTGAATGCGCCAGGCAAGCAACTTTTATTAAAATGAACAGCGGCCATTTTTTGGCCAGCTATCCAGTTCTTACAATACATCCATGGTGGATAGAGAAGATGCACATTACCGTGAATCAAACAATCCCCAAACAATCCAATAAAAGGTCTCTACCCCGCCTCTTGTGACCAAACCACACACCAGTCTCCGATACCGTAATATATGGTAAATTCATTTTTCAGAAAAGTGCAAAAATACAGCTGTTAAAAAAATAACCAGCTGTCTTCCTTGGCGCAAACTGTCTCCTGCTAGAGTGTCCCCTAGTGGCCGATGTAAAAATCTATAGATTAGCCCCATCGTTGTATGGACCACAGAGTTCAAAGCATATGAAAAAGGTAGCGTCCAGAAATTACAGTACAAACCTAAGAAAAAGATTTTCAATAAATCTTCAGCATTGTGGATGTTTTTTAATGTTTGTATTCTTTTTATGTATGACTACCTTGCAGCTCCTGACAGTTCAGTTATTCTAGCCTAAGGTTTATATATTCTGTAAGTGGTGTGTAAACAGGTGACATTATTTTTGAATTTGTTTTTTCTTGTAGGAGTAGCTGCTGCCCTGCCAATCCAGTTATTCTCGTCTAAGGTTTACCAACTAGAACAGAATATTGCATCATTTTACTGTAATGCAGTCTTCAAAACCAGGAAAAAAACTTGCAACGTCTTGAATCTCCCTTCAGATCTCAATATATCTAATATATTACATAGCCCTACATACACAACACATTACACAGGCAAGGGTCTGCCAGTCAATCACTGAAGTTGATTCAGCCTGAGTTGACTTTCCTACTAAAGCTGCAATCACTGGTCAATTCATCGATTAGTTGTCAGGTATTAAATTATCGTCAACTATTTTGACAATTGATTATTGTTTGGAAACATTTTTAAGAATAAAATGTTCAAATTCTCTGGTTCCAGCCTGACAAATCTAATTATTTTTTGGTTTCTTAAGGCCTTCTATGATAGTAAACTGATGATCTTTGGGTTGTGGACTGTCGGTTGGGACAAAACAAGACATTTTGGATGCATCTCTGGTTTTGGGAAACAGTGATCAACATTTTTGAATCAAACAACTAATCAATTAATTGTTTCTCTCTATCCTAACTGCTAAATACAAGACTCAGTTTCTCTGATAGAGCAATGATGGATCAGAGGATTGATTGTACTTTAAATAAGTCAAAATACGTTACATCGATTGTGGACACAGTGTTGCGATGGTCCATCTTCACATGGAGCCCTTGTGCTGGCCCAGGAGATGTCAGCACTACTACAGGCGGAGGTATCCAAACATCTACAAAGGTAGTCCCGATTCCTCACAACAGGTACTGATCCTACAGAGCTGAAGTGAGCGAACCTGTGACAGCCATTCTACATCGCTGAGCTAGCCGTCCTGCAGCTGTAATAGCCCCTGGGCTCAATAGTCTTGCGGCTGCTTGGAAACTTCTCTCCCTCTTCTCTGCTCCTCCACTCCTCTCATGCCCTTCTACGTCGACGGATTCGTCGGCCGTGATCCCTCCTCGCGGTTACATCACAATGCCAGCTGGACGGTTGCACAGATGGATGGGTTGGTGGAATGGTGCAGCTGTGCGTTTCCAGGCAAACGCAAGAAAAACAACTCGCCGAAGATCGGAAAGCGAGGAGCTTTAATGGCCCCCTCGCTCGTTTACAGATTGTCTTGTTTCACTCGATCCTTCTGTTTCTCTCTCTCTCTCTCTCTCTCTCTCTCTCTCTCTCTCTCTCTCTCTCTCTCTTTTTCTCCCCTTTCCTCATCTTTGTTCATCCTAAAATAGCTCCACCTCTGTAAAGTCTATTAGCAGCCTAAGGTAAGCCTCTTACAGTAGGAGACTCCTGCTCTCTCGGGGGAGGCCAGTGACACTCGGTAAGTCCAATCAACAATCGCACAGTGATAAGACCAGGCTGGGATTTAACACTGGATGTATTGGAGAGAAATAAAATTCGAGGCAAAGATAGAAAATAAAATCCACATAGTGTAGGTTTGAGGTGAAGAAAATATCTTGTTTTTGGTGCAATTTGTCCAACATTAAGTAGAATTATCTCATTCTACTGGCAGATAATTTAGCTTGTCTGATTTTGGTTATTTTTTCTTGTTTTAAGAAAACACTGCTAACGTTTTCTAAAAAAATATAGAGTAAATTGATTAAAATCAATAAAAAAACAACTTGAAATAAGATAAATTATCTACAAGTGGAATAAGATAATTCTACTCAATATTGGACTAATTGTATCAAAAACAAGATATTTTCAGCTGTTAAGATTTCAGTTTTTGCAGCGCATGACTAGTATTTTTTGATGTGTTCTTCTGTTTCCCAAGAACCCGTTTGGAGTTGGACAGGGTTCAACAAGTAGACCGGAAAAAGAAATGAATCGCAGCATGAGAGGGAAACATTCTCTTTGGACTCAGGGAATACCCGCTGTCTTTGAATCCATTATTTAAATCAGATCAACCAAATGAGGTGAGATGGAATCCCTGCACTCTGTATATCTGCCAAAACACTTCAGACCTGCGTGTGTCAATCCTCACACTAAACACCCACCAGACCACAACACTTCTGACCATCTTTTGTGGTAGACTTATAGCTAAATTATAACAATTTATGCATAAAAGAACTTGAGTCTGTGTCCATTCCCAAGCTTAGAAATCAATCTGTTTGCAGTTCAACAGAAGGTCAAGCTTCTAACAGCTAATTCTTTACACGAAAGCTCATGAACTGGATGCAAGACAGTATTCCAAGTAACCTGGATGACCCAGTGGTCAAAGTGCTTCAAGACAAAGTGGCTCAAAACTAATCTAATTAGAGAAGTCCAAGGCTGAACGCTGTCTAGAGTAAAGAGTCTCTTCAGAAGCAAGATGGATACTGAATCAAATCAAATGTGTTTGGATTTAACAAACACAACACATTCAATGTTTTACATAAATTACCAAAGAATAGCAGAGGCTTTTATCTGTTTCAATCACTTAACAGATCAGGTGTTTATTTGAGACCAGGTGGCAATTTGAGACAGGCGATCAATTTCTTCCTGACAAAAATCTTGCTCAGCAAAACTGGAAAAAATATGGTAATTTATGCAAATTCTTTTATTAAACCAGTACGACTACTGACTACTAGTTTTCCAAAGCCAGATTACAGGACTGTAGTTAAACATCTTGTGGCTGCTTCTCCTGAGTTTGAAATTTCTGTTAAAAAAAAAAAAATAGACTGCATTTATTTGGAACCGGCAGTTATTTATCAAAATACACACCTGCACCTGGTGTTTAACGGGGACCCGGTGGTAAATTGAAACTATTATTTGTACTGTAATTTACAGTACATATTTTATCATAAAACATTAAATATCAGAATGATATATTGGATTTAAACATGCAAGATCGGGTGGTTTAGTCTTATCTAATGTAAAAGAAAAAAGTCTGTGACAAAGAGGAGAAAAGAGAACATAAACGACTTCTATTGAGTTTTCTCTTACACTGATATTGCCGTACCTCTTAGGTGGAGTAACCCTTCGTAGTATTTACTCTTCAACTTAAAAGACGACATGAGAATAACAGTCCACCACTGCTGCTTCTAAATAGGCCATGTGCTGTCTCATGTGTTCATGCTCATACAGTACGTGCATAATGTATGCGTTTGAGTTGGCCAGCCTAGTTTTTTAGCCAAACATTTCGTTCTGCCTTGAGACCAGGCGGATGGCGAGTCAACCAGCAAACCAGTCAGCTGCCGACACCGCCTGGCCGGCCAGTCAGATCGCTCGCCTTCTGAAGTGTGTGTCCTATCAACCCACTTTCCTGTCTCTCTCTGGGTGTCACATGTCACCAGAGCGACAGCTGAGCAACAACTCTGCGTTCCCATAAGAGGAACTTCACTAGAGCCCAGTTCTACTCCTGTATATCACCTTATGGCTTGCACAGTCACAATTTACAAATGTGTCTCTAAAATCACGCTGCTGCGTAAAAATAACGTTCTCTTAAGGTGAATTCCAATTCTGACCTTTAACCCTTGATCTTTACCTTCAATCTCAAAAACGAGCATTCTCGCGAAGTGTGAGTGCTGTTCCAATCCTTGGAATTTTAAAAGAAGGGCTGAGATTAAGGATGACATAATTCCTTCTTCTTTTATTGAATTAGCAGACTGGATGCAGCTTTTGCGTGATACTGCCCCCACAGTTCACAGATGGATCTACATTTAAGGAGCGTCCCATTTCCAAGTCGCAAAATGGCCCTTAACCCTCTATTGCATGAAATATTACTCAGACATGGTAAAAACATGTTTTGAATGTTTTTATTGCTTTAAATGATCAAAATAATAGATATATTTAAGAAATATATAAAAAAGTTGTAAACATAGTCCCAGGATAGTGGCATGCCTCGTAAGTAAATGGGACTTTATTAAGTTGTAAGTACTAGAAATTAAAAAAATTACATATTGTTGACATGTTGCAAAAAATCAAATTTATTATATTATAAAAACAATATCAATATTGAATTAAATGTAAATAAATAAATAAATACTTACTTACCCCAGAAAGTGAGTTAAAAATTTAAACAGGACAACAAACAGGATGTCCTAAATCATGTCACCTCATAAATTGTATGTCCTTCTAAAATAAAAGTCTCCTTTTCATACCCAACTGTAAAAACATGGATTTTATATCACAACTTTTAAGTAAAATGAAGATAAAGTAATTGTTGCCATATGGCAACACTATGCAATAGAAGCTTGACACTTGGTTTGAGGGCCACTAAGATTAAGGTTTGAGCTTGAAGGTTAAAGGTGAGGGTTGAGATGAGAATTGGGATTCACTCTTTGTGACGATCAAAAACAAAGCTGTTCAAAGCTTACCACATACTTTGAGAAAAAAAAAAAACTCCTTCCTATGATGAATGAAATGAGACTGAAATCACAAAGCCTTGATCATTTAGTCACAGCATCAGAAGGCTGTCACACCCTCTTTCGTCATGTCCCGGTTTGTTTACTCTACTCTGCTCTAATCTGCTCTTCCTGAGTCTCACCTTGGTAGTGAGGATACAGATGCAGTCCATCCTCTTTCACAAAACATCTCCCAGCTGCAACTTTTTCCCAGTCCGCCGCCGCTCAGTCGCTCGACGCCGTCAGTGACATCCTTCTGCCGTCCGTCCGTCTCTTGTCTCCTCCTTCTCCTTCTCCCCTCTCCTTTCATCTCTCAATCTCTCTCTCCTCCCTTTCTCGCATCTCCTCCACCTGTGCTTCCATCAGAGCGGCCGGAGAGGACTTCTCCACTGAAAAGGGGAGGCTCGCGCGGGAATACAGCATCTGTCCCGGCACGCCGCCGTCCGCCCTCTCGTTTTCCAGCTGCTGTCTTCCTTTTACGGCAGATGGTCGCCATGTTTTGACCTCGAAGAGCGCATAACGTAGAATATGTATCCACACACACACACACACACAGTGAGCGCTCTCGGTACACACACAAAAACTGACAGGCAAACAGTCAGCGCTGTATAAACAGATGTACACACACGCACGCTTTTGCATATACTACACACAAACACAACACACTGCTGTTATCGGGTCAGCGTGGCAGCAGAGGGGGCTTACGCCGAAGAGGAAAAAGCGGCGGATGCTCTACTTACAATCTTCACCCTGGAAGTTAGAGCTCCACATGCAGCGTGAAGCTTCACGCAGAGATTTCACTCACTCAGGAAATCAGGCTATTTTAAGGTTTGCACAACATCCCCACAGGTGATGTGATGATGGGATTTAAAATATTAAAATATATGCTACTACATGTACTATACCAGACTATACATATGCTTCTGCATTCCATACAGTGAGGAACTGAAGGTTAGAAAAAAAACATGTGTGCATTATATAATATTTTGCCAACTCCATACAGACATAATGAGGTCAACGTACTATGGACATTTTTCATTTTTTAGATTTCACTGCACTTTATTACACCAACAGCTTGGGTTGATATTTTTTTATGTAGAAATATCAGGATATGCATTATTTTTCAGAATATATATAGTAAATAACACTATATTTTGGTTTTGTTTTTCAGCCTGCTCTGCTGCAAGTCTGAGTTGGACTACAACTAACAACAAAGATAGAGATTCCACCTAAATGCATTTTTTTTGTCCACAGCCCTAAGACCATCAGTGTATTATTATAAAAGACTAAGGAAACCAGAAAATAATAGATTTAAGAAGCTGGAACCGGAGATTTGGACATTTTCTTCTTAAAAATGACTATTATTAATCGATTATCAAAATATACATATGCATATACAGAGGTGCATTAAAAAGAAACTTCACTATAAAGCAAATCAATATCAGCACGATTTCCTAAGATGTAAACTATCAGACAAACAGCCCAAACTACACAAAAGCATTACAATTTCATTTCAACAAAATCAACAAGACAAAGCCGGGTGCATTAGCGCAGCCCGAAGCTCCTCTCGACAATAACATGTTACTGAACTGAATTGATTCTCCTTGTCATATTATGTAATGCAATATAATCCAATATTCAAACAGCCAACCTGCATAAACAATCTACCCATCTACTTCTGCATCTAAACCTCAGCTACCAGCAGCTCCACAAAATGAGACAAACTGTCACTAGTAAAAACGCATTTTATCTAATATCACATTATTTTCACATTACAACAGTAGTGATATGTTATATATAAAGTCGTCCAGGATGATTTGATGAAAACCTCCAATTTAAACCACACATTTCAATCATACCATGAAAAAATATAGTCTTATATGACAACATTATTTGTGTAAAACGGCATCACACAAATAAACAGTCTTACAATCTGTGAACAGGCAGGTAGAAGACAACACAAAAGGTGGTGCAAAAGAGTGAAACAAGACACTGGAACTAAAATAAAATTAGAGCCAAACTGCACAGAATCGATAAAATCTTTTCAAAAATGCTGAGGGAGAGAAAAGACATTTATTTGATCAAACCTCTGATAAAAGAAAAACCTCTCCTAGGCTCTTGGAAATAGGGTTGCAAAGAGGCTGAAAATCTCTGGTATATTTCCAGAAACTTTCCATGGGAAGTTAAGATGGATAGTCTTCAGCTTTGGGCTTAAAAGTGTGGCCTTCTAGAAATCATCTGTGCATGTGATGGAGGAATCCACAGTATATTAAGGGGGCGTGGCTTCAACAGCCACACATGATCGAAGAGTGTACTTGCATTAAAGAGATAGTTCAACATGTTTGAAAATTAGCCCGTCGTCATGATTCCCATCGTCACAGCAATAGCTGCTTTACCTTTTTATGTGGCTAATGGTATTTTTGGGTTTCCCTCATCAAACTCAGCAAATACGCAATTCAGCAACTCTCAAACACTGTGGTGGATGAGATGTGACCTGCACTTTCACCAGGCTATGAAACAGTAACTGGAACATTACAACACAGATGCCTTTGTCTATCCCTTCAAAACTGGTTGTTTTAGCCAAAACTACACTACAATATATTTACTGTAACTATAGTAAAGTTCCCTCTTAAGGGAATTTTGGATTTATTCATGTTTATTCCATATATACTTGGAAACCCTACTTGGAAATAACACACAAACATGCTCAAAAGCAAGTGACATTTTCTCTCCAAGAACAAATCTCAGTTCTGGCTACAAAGCAGTGAATCTTTGTTTTCTCCAGCATGTGTGGCGATGTCCCTATACGACCTGTATACCTGCTATTAGCCAAGCAGGTTATCCACATTAATACAAAATAGCCAGAAATATCTTACCTTGTTGGGGAATAGTGGGCTTTTAGCTGGTCCGGGGCTGGCCGGACCATGAGTAGGACTAGCGGAGGTGACCTTTAATGGCCCGGGGCTGCTGGGACTAGGCACAGAGATCAGAGGGACAGAGGTTATCTGGAGGGGAACTCTGATGAAAACTGTCAGTTATTATTCTGTATCATCTACACCTGAATTCAAAAGAACAAAAATTGAAGGAAAAAAATGCTGCTCTGAATTTTCAGGACATCTTGTATTGCTATTTAATTGATATTGTTGCCAAAGGTTGCAAGTTACGTGCTGTAAGGTGAAATTAGTAGAGGAGAAAACAGGCAAAAAGTAGATTTTTACTACAAGTGACACAAATATCTGCTTTGGTGTAAAAATGCCTTGAGTCCATAGGAATAAATTCATCCAAAGAGACAACTCAGATCAGCCTTTGTTTTAAATGGCCACCAACAATACTCAAATAAATAAAGCCCATTTGTCTGAGTAATAATACTTGTCTTTCTGTCCTAATATAACTGAAAATATAGTTATAACTTTTCTGTATTATCACTCAATACCTTTGCATTCAAAATACTTCTCATATCCGTTTGAGGTCCGCACCAAGAAAAAGGCAACGGACCAAATTTGTTCTTAGCGTTTTTTACTCACTTAGGATAACAATAACAACAATCAACTGTTTTTCCAAAATAAAAAAAATATATAAATAAAAAAAATAAGCATACTGCTCAAAGACACAGAGCCATCTAGAGGATTTTTTAAGCATAGCGCAACTAAACCAAGTGGTAGCAATGGCTCATTCAGGTTGAGTTAAGCTCAATGCATTATTCAATAAGATATAGTGACTCAAAGTGTGGTCTACCAAACGGTTACACAGAACCTTAAAGGGATATTGCACATTCGGTTGTTATTTCCTTTAAAAATCCGCCTTCAAAATGTTTGCTTTTTTGAATTCAAATGCGCATAAATTGCTGCTAAAATCCTTGTAAGAATAAAGAAATTGAATATTTAGACTTGATACCTGTTTATCTGGATTCCTTGACCTTAATATATACAGTTATATTAGCGTGTTGTTGTATTTTTTTAAAAAAAAGCAAAACGTGTACATCTCTGAAAAAAAGGCTGATCTGACTTGTCTCTTTGGATGAATTTATTCCTATGGTCCTAAGGTACTTTCCCTGTCAAAACTTGCATTAAAATGTCCTTTAACTCCTCTGCTAGATTCTAAATACTATCCAGAAACATGCATAGATACAGCTAAAATAGTAAAAACTAATAATATATTGATTACAGTGATTGTTGTTTTTGCTTTTGATCACAATGTAAAGGACTCAATAGCTGTGGAAGTGAAACAGATCAGCAAAATGTCCCATAACTCCTCTACTAAATGTTCAATATACCTGGGATGAGATCCTTTGTTCAGAGGGCCTGTGGGGCTACGGCTCCCGAAGGTAAAATTTCCCTGTCTGGGGCTGGTTGGGCTCTGGCTTTGGTGCTCGGAGGTGGTCAGAGCCGTAGAGTTGAGGGCATCATCTGTGACTCCGCTGGTGCTGGGAGCAGCGATGGCGGGAGTCCGTTTGTCCGGAGCGTTTGGAGACACCAGGCCTTGGATGGTGCTGGACACGAGGGCTGAGACCGTCAGCAGGCCGAGATCAGGAGAGGCAGAAGCACCGGTCTGTAAACTGGCAGAGGTGACGGAGCTTTCTGAAGAAACACTGGAGTTGGTGGAAGCAAAATATGAGCTTGTTCCACTTAGTGATACATGAGTGGCCGTCTTTATGGAGGAGGAGGTCTTATAGGTTTCTATACCGTCCACTGTGAATCCATCAGACGTGGACTTAGAGGGAGAAGAAGGTTTAGAAGGAGAAGAGGGTTGAGAAGAAGGTTTAGAAGGAGAAAAGACCTTTGAAGGAGAAGAAGGTTTAGAAGAAAATGAAGGTTTAGTAGGAGAAGAGGGCTGAGAGGAAGAAGCAGGTTTAGAAGGAGAAGCAGGTTTAGAAGGAGAAGAAGTTTTAGAAGGAGAAGAGATCTTAGGAGTCTCTACTGAGGTCCCAGGCTGGACGGGGGGAAGAGGGGCCCGGTACTTGACCTTGGCCGGTTGTGGCTGAGGCGCTGTAGGGGAAGTCGGCTTCGATCCGGGCGTTCCGGATGGAATCGGAGGAGCCGGCGCCTTGGTTGACTTGCGTTTGGGAGTCAGAGGTTTGGTCTGGACCAGTTCCCTGAAAGCCTGAGGGCTACAGGGACCAGAGCTGGGCTGTGGCTGGACCAGCTGGATGCAGGGACCAGGGAGGTTTCCTGGACCATCAACCCGGTCCACAGAACCCTTGCTGTCTGCTTGGATGGTCAACTCATAGTACTCCTGGATGTCTGGAAGGAAAGAGATACATTAGAGTCATTGGGCGACTTATTGAAGGAACACATGGGACAAAGATTCATCCAAATTATATAGATCCAAAGGAAAGATGATTCACTTTATGGAAAAAAAATAATTGGTTGATTAAACAATGATGAAAATAAGTTGTAACACTACTCTATATGGGTGTCCCAAATACAATGAAAACTATCCATTGCTACTCTATACTATTCTATAAGCGAAATGAAAAGTCAAAAATTCCTCACTCTATTCTGTTCATCTAAATTCCACTATGTCCAATCTAAAAACACAAGTTTATACACGGGTGACATCTAGTGGCAGCATTAGGATACTGCTGCCAAAGATAAATGGAACAACAGTTTAAATATCCAGGGACCCCGAGATAAAAGAGAGCAATAGCTCCACTGTCACTTCCCTCTTTAGAAATACTGACAATATGCATCACAATGACATGAGGTTTCATTTATTCATCTCTACACCTACAGAAGTGACAAGTTTAAATCCTAGTTATGTTTGTGAGCTCAGGCTGCAGAAGAACAGGGGAAGAACACATAGAATGAATCAATTTCATGCATGAAAATGACCATCGAACAGGAATTATATGGTACAGTAACACACACACGCATACACAGCTATAAACATGTTATATTCAATTACAATATAAGTTAAGTTATGGATATCTCCATCACCAATAAAAAGAATACATTTATTTACATATAAAACAAAAAAATATGCCATTTTAAGATAAAACTGACACCAGAGCTCAGATAGTGTGAAAAACAATGTGTGAAACAGGAACTAGGTGTCATGTTAAGAGAACAACACATTCACACACAACAGAGAAAAGAGTGTCAGAGTTGAAGGCGTGGGCGTGGCACCAAGCAGGTAGGACCAGGGACTAAGAACCAGTTTTGGCATCATGCTCTGAACCACATAGACACATGTGTGAATAGAGTTTTTTTTTTTCAATAAACAACCACAGGAGGCATTTAGACACAGACTGTGAACTCCTGCAAGGAATTTATACATGCTACATATTTTCTAAGCTCATGCCTGCTTTCTACAAAGAGGCCTGTGTTTCTGTGACAGGCTGCGTCACGCCTACATCTGGTCTGTTCTGACCCTCATGTTCTGGTGAATGGTCATGTGATAAACCAGCTCAAACATCAGGAAAACAAGCGCTGCCAGTTAGAGGAAGCAAACATTCTTCCTTCTCTCATGATGAGTCCAGCCTTCTGTGTGGTGGCCTAGTAGCCTACTGCCATACAGCCAAAGCTTCACACACACATTCCTGTCTCCAACACTTCTCATAGCGCCGAACACACAGCATGCCTTTTCCCGACTGACTCCATGCATTCCTACATCAACCATTCACACGTGATCACTCGCTGACACATCACAAGAACTGAATTCAAACGGTCAGTTTAGTCAAATAAAAAAAAAAATCTAATATAAAAGATCTCAATGGAATTTAGTACATTTGATTTGATTTGGATCTTTATTTCGAACACATATGCGAGCAGTAAACAGTTGATTACAACTACAAAAAACAAATCCATCAAATTAGCCTTTCATGGTCACCATACAGTAATCAGAGGATGGAAAGGAAAGCAATAAATAAACAAACATATCCATTTTTTTAAAATTATAATTTTCCTTTCGTTTATTCTTATTTGACTCTTTTTTCCCTTCCTCTCCCTCCACTAACTACTACTAATCTAATATGTATAGTGTATTTATACTAATTAGTAATAGCAATAAATAAATTAAAAAGCTAAATATGTTTGAAAAGGAGTAAGAAGAAGTAAAATGTGCATTAATTCCTGACTGTACTCTGTATTCTATTATAATAATGTATACAATTATTATATCCTCTGAATATCTGTGTAGATCTATAGTCAAAGTTATGAAAATAAAGTGCTAAATGCAACAACACAGCATCAGTATTAGCATATGGGTCAGTAAAAAATATTCGTTGGCAAGATGAGAAAGTAAAAAAAAAATTAAATACAGTTTTAAAAGCATTCATCAGGTATTTCAACAATGTTTAGTGTTGGTTTCATGTCTTTTGAAAGTCCATTTGTACCATTTTCTAAAATAAATCACATTTGACACAAAATGGTGTTAAAATTATAAGTTTTAAATATTTAATCCACCTAGAGTATTAAACTAGTTGATAGCATGTGCTTCATTTTTTAAACTTTTTAAGAGAGTTAAAGTATTCAGTACCAGGTTTTCAGGGTTACACCACATGGCAGTTATAGTAGTAATACTACTGATGAAAATAACAGTAAAATAGAATAACCACCACAATAATAACAGCTAAAACAACAATAGATCATAGATTGAACACAGCAACAGGTCACATCCAAGTTCTAATTCAAGCCCCTCCCTCACAATATTTAATAACGATCATTTATTTATGGGGAAAATATCAAACATGCTATCAAGTATAGCTTATCTTCTAGGTGGATTAAATATTTAAATTGTATAATTCTTTTTCAGGTACACCATCACATATTCTGTGTGATTTTTGTATATTACAAAACGGTACAAATGGACTTTTAAATGACATGAAACCAACATGAACAAAATGTACATTTTGACATACCTGATGAATGCTTTTAAAACTGTATTTTAAAAAGGTTTTTTGACTTTCTCATCTTGCCAACCATTGTTTGCCACTGTTTTTAATGATATGATAACCAAATTATCCAAAAACTTACATGAAAATGTCCAAGTTACTCTAGATACTCCACAGACCTCACTTTAAACATGAGTTTGTCTTACAGGACTGTTGTATACATATGTGGGTTAGCTTTGTTTTTTGAAACTCAATAGAGTATCAATAGGAAAAAGATGGAGAATATGTGCTTTATGTGAAGTGACTTTAATTAACGATGATTTGGATTAGGGTAGGGAAATATGGCCGTAATAAAAGGCAGAGAACAGTGATCAAAGTGACGGTCTGGTTCGGTGCCGCAGACAGAGCGACTGATTCTTACCCAGCAGGGCGTTGAAGAGCTGGCTCTGGAACACATTGATGACTCTGTCCAGGGACTGCTGCAGCTGGTGGTCTTCCTCCACGGGGCCTTGTTTGGCCCGTTTCTGACTCTTCTGTCTCTGGTCTAGTTTGGTCCGGTACTGCTGGAGAAGCTCTAGGGCTCTCTGAGCATCTGAAGACAACACACGGTACAAGTAAACAACTAAAGCCTTTTATTTATCTCCACATGTTGAATCTCAAAGATGAAGGAAGAAAAAAAATCTCCAGGCACTGTTATGTAAAGCAATGAGATTATGTGCTGGATATTAAAATCATTTTTTAAATTAAGGTTTAATATATTAAAAAAATACTCTTAGGGTCTTTCAACAGGGTTTATAAATGACAGATTAAACACCTGATTCCATATTGTGAGCGTGGACAAGTGTTATTAATTAACACCTGTTAACCTGTTTGTCATGTTTAATAGCAAATCTGTCAGCAATTAAAAATTAAAAGTCTAGATGTTCTGCCCCCAGTATTTTATAAGAATATTAATTATTTAAAAGAAGGTGACTGAAAGTGCAAATTGCCCCCAGCTCCTGATGTAATATCACTGCAATATAACACACAATAAATTCAGTGAGTTTACATTTATTTTCGTCCTGTGTTTCACAGCCCTTATTCAGAAACTGTGCCTTAAAACAAGCTTCCATGAAGTTGTGACATCACAACTACACAGTCACCGCCCACCATTCAAATCAGTCAATCAGACTTGTTAATATTAATGAGAGACACAAAACAACCTGGAGCTTTTTAGAGGTCTAGAACTAAATTAAGATGATTGTGGGTTCTTAAAACCACAAATATATTATAATATATTAGTGATAACAAAACTCCAGATAAAAGCCAGGAACAGTGTATAGTAGGGGATATATAAGGACTTCTTCTTCATTCTAAGGAAACAGTATCTCCTTGTGGTAAATTCTGAAAATGCAGCCAATTCATGGCATATTATTGTAGTTCCCTGGTACAGGTGAGTCAAACTTAATTTAGATCATGAGCCAAACCCAATGCAAGTTTAGTGCACTTTGACCTAGAAGTAAAGATAACCATTTAAATATTAACTCTTATAAAACTTCTCCTCTATTTCATGTAAAGAAATACATTATAAATAGGTATATTATTAACTGACCTTTAATTTACAAAACAAGACAGATAATCATAATAAAAAAAGTGCATTTTCAATAATGTAATGTCTCGTTTATTCCATATTCATGCGTTTTAATTAAAAACATTCACTCACTGAACAATGTTTAGTTTTAGTTTTGTTTTAAGCAGCAAGTGAACTTATCTCCTTCCTTTCAAACCAATTACAAATCAAAACAGGGAATATTTGACTTCACATTTCTGTAAAGAAACAGGAACTGGTCCAGTGGGCCGGATTGGACCCTTTAGCGGGCCGGTTCCGTATGTTTGACACCGCTGGCCTAGTATGAAACGACATACCACGTTTTAGAGCTTTGCGTCGCTGTCGGAGCAATAACCTTATACGACTTTATGGCGTAATTGTGAAAGGTGCAAACTTGACGACTCTGTGAACAGCTGACAAAATAAAACCAGGAGCTGACGGATCCACAACAAAAGGCGGAATGTGACAAAAATGATGCCAACGATGCAGCTGCACACGCTGCAGAAACTAGAGTCAAAGTGTTTCCAGAGTTCTGCTGGTGAACAACTTTGACGCCGAATTCACCACGAGGTCCGAATCATTGGTGAAGTCCCTTAAATTATTCCCGAGAAGCTTTAACGAAAGCTAAATGCTAACTTACTAATAAACTATTCAATAAACCGCTTCGGTTTTACGCAAGTTGCTTAAAGTTCAGCAGAAACCTATTCGCGGTTTACCAGAACTCACCTTTCTGTCGTACGGGCATGGTTCCGGTGTCACCGTCCTCCTCCCCGGGGCTCGTGTCGCTGACAGCCGGTTATCTGTCGGTACAGATGTTTGTGTGTGTGTGTGAGTCCCGGGACGGACCGACCCGCCCCGCCTCCTCCTCCTCCGAACAGAGACGGTTCGCTGTTTACCGGCCGGTGTGTGTTTCTGCGCGCGACACACACACACACACACACACCGGAACTTTCATCAAGAGAAAACCTGCAAAACAGCTGATGTCAAACTGTGTGCGCGTGTGTGTGGACTTAGATCTCTCTCTCTCGCGCGCTCCCTCGCTCTCTCTCACACACACCCATACACACGCGCGCGCACACACACACGCACAAACTAGTTCTCCTTTCTTCATCTAGGTGACTTGAGTCAAAACCAAACGCTGTCTGACCGGTTCTCAGGCAGCTATGGGAAAACACACATCTCAAAATACGAACTGTAACACACACACATTGGAAATCTCTAAAGTACACACACACACACACACACACACACACACACACACACACACACACACACATTTCAAAATGCTAGGAACTCTAATACTGAAAATCTCTAAACACACAGAGAAAATCTCAAGAAAGGACACACACACTGACACTCAATATCTATTATAAAACACACACACATGCATGCACTCACCTGAGACTCACACACTGTAAATAAAAAAAAAAAACACCCCAAAACACATTGGGTGTGTCTAAAAGCAAATGCACACACACACAATAATTCTCTAGAAAGCACACACACTGACACTGGACACCCCCCAAACACACACACACATATTCGTGCACTCACCTCACACGAACACTGGAAATCTCTAAAACACACACACATACACATCTAAAATTAAACAGACACACAACAGAATTCTCTAGAAACCACACACACACACTGGACATCTCTTAAAAAACACAACCTTCACGCACTCACCTCACACACCCACAATGTAAATCTCTAAAAAAAACACACACACCTACTTTTTGGAAATCTCTAAAAACACACACACACATTGAAAAAGGTCTAAAAACAAACACATGGGAATTCTCTAGAAAATAAACACACTGACCCTGGGCGTCTCTTAAAAACACACACATTCATGCACTCACCTCAATCACACATACAACACTGGAAATCTCTAAAAAACAAACACTCACACAATGGGAATCTCTTAGTTACACACACACACACACACACACACACACACACACACACACACACACACACACACACACACACACACACACACACACACACACACACTTTGGAGATGTCTAAAAACAAAACAGTATTTCTCTAGAACAGACACACACTGACACTGGACATCTCTTAAAAACACACACACACATTCATGTACTCACCTCACAATATTATTAAAGCAGGTTTGAGCGGCTCTTCCTAAGCTGCTTGTGTGTGTGTGTGTGTGTGTGTGTGTGTGTGTGTGTGTGTGTGTGTGTGTGTGTGTGTTTTGGCAGCATTGACATGTTAAACAGCTATATTGTGTGTGGTGTATAAAGCCTGCCTGTATTGGACCCACATTTAATCCACTCAACTCTTGAGATTTACAGGGTTTTACAGACAGTGATTACACCTCCTCTTCTACTCTGCTCCTTCCAGGACCTTTTTTTTCCTGTAAAACGATAGCTGTCATAAATTGGTTGAGTGAACTGCAACTCTACAGGAGTGGAAATAAACTGTTTCTATAACAGGTGCTTTGCTTGAAGGTATGAATGCTGATGTTTTATTCATGGCGTCCACATTCCTGCACACACACACACACACACACACACACCCTAATGATCAAGGTGCTATAAGGGATCCAATTGAAATGTGACAGATGTAATCTCACCAGTAGCCCATGCAGGCCCATCCCTGAGTGGGGTTTGGTGGTTTTGTCATGGTAAATACAGCATTGTGTTGAGATTAAAGCTGCATTATATACCAGGCTAGTCCCTAGACCCCTCAGCCTGGATCCACATCTCATATACCAGGGCCTAAACAACACATCATAAAGGAGCATTACATCTGTCGTTGTCATGTTTATATTAAAAAAACAAAAAATTACAGAAACCTGAAAAGGAAATATCAGACTGACAACTGTTTAAGTGTGCAAAACTGAATAGCTTGACACTGCATGCAGAAGATGATCCTTCCTCTGGTCCATATAAGTAAATGGGGGCTGAAATACACAAGCCTGCATTTAAAGTTTATCTGGAGCAAATATGTCACTTTTAGTGCCAAAATCCTGCTTTTGTTACTATACATGCACTGTAGCTCAACAGGGAAACACTGTCTGAAAAAACAAAAAGAGGAAATTTGATGCTAAAAAGATTTGGTATGACTGACAGAAGCTTTAGATCAGTCTAAAATAAATATTTAATGACTGTGGACACTGTGATTTGAAGAAACAAATGCCATTTTTTTAATTTATTTTTTTTTTTTTAATTTTTGATGGAGCTTGCCTAAGCGTTTCCACTTCCGGTCCCTGTGCTAAGCTAAGCTACATACACCCCACCCCCTGTGCACTTGACACACAAAGGGGAAATTAGTATTGATCGTCTCATCCAACTCTGGAAATGTCAGCAAACAAGTGGATTTCCCCAAATGCTGGGATTTGCCTTTCACATCCTTTGCCTCACTGACACATTTGACATTTTCAAATAAATTAGTCTCATGGTCAGAAAACATCAATTGTGCAGAGACACAAGTTTGTCCCGGAGATAAAGGACGAAACAATTAGAAATTCAAAGTTGCTGCAGGACACGCATCAGTCAGACATTTTGTATTTTGTGTCTGGCTGTGGACACTGGAGTGATTGTAGTGAAACTTCATCAGTGTCACACACACATATAGACATCAGCTGAATGCAGGTCATGGATTCGGTCTGTGGTATTGCTATTGATCAGTTCACAAGAGCTTATTGACTGCTTCGGTGGGTTTACAAAACTCTCTCACTCTGTATCTCTTACACACACACACACACACACACACACACACACAGAGTCACACACATTGATGCCAGCATTATGTTAGTCAGCGTGGGGAGAAATTTATGCACGGTTGTGTAAGTGGGCTGGTCAGCCAGCAACAGACGTATCATTTTGTCCGAAACCAATGCATAAAAGACAGAGGAAACGGAACAAAGAGACATCATTCTGTTTTCGTCAATGTGTGTGTGTGTGTCTTTATTAGTCTCTATTGTTAATTGTCGGCCTGCACCACAGTCAGCAGAGTGTTCCACAGAAGGCTCTGATGCCAGAAGTACAGCAGGGAACGGTACAACACACCTACCTTTTTATTATCCAGAGATACATATACGCCTCTTAGTGCCATGTATAATATTATATATAATAGGATATGTGTGTATTATAGCCTCATGTTTTATAATCTATACATATATTTGTATGTAAACTCTTAGTTTACATAGGAATTCTTAATAGCTAGTACCCTATAGCCAACTAGCTCGGGCTGAACAATTTTAAGAACCATTGAATTGTGATTTTTTTGGCAGATATTCCTGAATTAAGTTTCAGTCCACAACAACATTTATAAGCATATAAACTTCCATCATACCATTAAAACAATAAATGCATGACTGTAATGCCAGATGGAGTGCTTGAGCAATGTCAGTTATTACCATTGAAGAACTAAAAGAACCATTTTAACTTAATGTAGAACAAAAAAGTCTTAGTGTAAGGTCAGGGAGGTAAAATTTACTTTGACAAAGACATAACCATAACATAACCTGTTAGGAAAACAGCAAAAAAAGTACAGCGACAGACGATTCTCAAGATCGTGTTGCCTGAAATTGCATTTTTAGAAATAGTCCAGTAAGTCCATCTAAATAAATTTACTTACAAAGTTCTGGTAGGTAACGATGAAATAGACTTTTTTCACAGCAGCTATGTTGAGGTTAAGCACAGGTGTTACTAATTACATCTATTCCAGAACAGAACCTTCATTAAGGTCATTAGTAACACCTGTGCTCACCAGTAAGAAAATACATCATACTAGGCCATAAACAATGCTCATATCTGATTGGCTAATATGTAGGTGGCCATAGCAACAGTAATCGGTAGAGTTGCTACTCATTAACAGTCAATCTATCTCATTGAGACTTAAATTTGATCAAACTGTAAAACATGACCTGTTTTCCTAAAGCAAAAATAAATACCAAATAGCTATATTCATTTTCACATGCTTAAATCGCTTGGGACAATAACAATATATAAACATGCCTTTTCCGTGTATATTTCTGATTAATATTGACTGTTTCTGATAATTTAGTGTTGGATGAATTGATAATTTTGTGTTTTGTGTTGTAAAATGGGTTTAATTAGATTTGGCATGACCAAGGTACTTACCATGCACATTTCTGATTCAGTCTAGATTTATCTAGTATTGTCTCACCCACCATAAACTAATCAAATCACCTGTTTCTTGTCAAGCAGTTATGTCAACAGTTTGAAATCATTTTTAATCATTAGGTCTAATTTCCAGAGGAGCTGGGACCCCTAAACCTTAAATAGCCATTTTACCTGACATTACCCTAAGTGATAATCAACTACTACGAAAAACTGTTTTACAAACTTACACCACACTGGACCAAATATTTTCTTTGCGCTCAGGATCAGAAAATATAATCACCGACATGGTTTTCTAGCTTGATGGAAAAGTCTTTATAAGGCAGCTCAGACAAACTGAGCTGTCCCTCTGTTATCCACAGCTCAGATCAATATAAAGAATAGAGATGGGATGGGCAGGGATAGAGAGGGATGAAGACCAGTCAGGCTGTTAGACTAATGGAAGGCGGACAAAGGAGCATCTGCTGAGATGAAGAGCGCCTCCGCTGAGTTTAATCCATGGAGGAAAACCAGACCTCCCACAGATCTTCAATCCTCCCTCTCCCCTTTTCCTTCCTCCGTTTCCCTATTTTTGTTGCTTTAACTGTCCCCTTTTGTTTCACCCTTTCATATTTCATTTCATTAATTTCCTTCCTAATTTAAAATGTGGCAGAGATGGCGGTTTGAGAGAGGGGCCTCTTATCAGAAAGACAGACTCTTTTGAACGTGGCCCTTAGCACCTCGTTGGAACTCCAGAAAGCACAGACTTTTCCCAGGCTGCATTTCTCTTTTTTAACTGTTTGATACATGGGGCATAATCCTTAGACCTTATCTAGAGTAAAGAAAATCATGAAATTAGCTATTTGCGTGATATGGGACCTTTAAAGACCACCATATGGCCTGTTTTGACTTATTAATATATAATAAAAATATGAAATAAGCCTAGTTTAAACATATTATGGGCCTTTTCTCCATCAAAAGTTGTTCCACCCAGATTCCCCTCTGTGCCAGCATAGTATTTCAGTAGCTACCTACGTAAAATCTGCATTATTAATGGCCACCACAAGCCAATTGAAATACTACCTAAATAATTATACACATTGTGTTATGCTGCATCTTTACATGGACTAATGGCTGCTGCTGGAAATGTAAAACAATGGAATCTGATCCTGAATGAAGGGGTTTAACCTGCTATTGCAGAGTTCAAAAGGATGTTTCAGAATGCTAAGATCATGGCTGCATTCCAAACCACTAATTAAACAAGAATGTACATATACTGATTTGAACAAAATGAAAGATGTAGTATGCAGTATGCCAAAAAAGCTCTAATTAGCAGGAAGAGAGATATCTCCCTCCTCCTTTTCCCTCCTAAAGATGAACTGTGCACCATAAAGAGCCCAGATTAACAATAGTGACATTTTTATTATTTGTACAATAGAGACTTTAGTACATTATTCAAAACACTTCTTATATACTGAAAAAATGGTACGTCCCAAAGCCCAAAATGGCTTCAGTATAATCGCTGCACAGCATTTTTTCAATTTTATACATATATTATTTTTTGTAAAAACTGTATCTTAAATAGTATGTACAGATAGCGTCTGCAAAATGCATTCTAAACACATGATATATATTATATATACTTCGGCAATTACATTTCTCCGCATTAAATACTCAAACTTAAAACTGGAAGGATTTTCAACTTGCATGTGCAAATAAATAAAGAAATAAATAGTTCTGTTATAATCGTCACTAAAATCTGTCCAACTTATAACTCAACAGCGGTTCTCTCTTCGGAGGTCAAAGTACTTTTTGTCACACAACAGAAGAAGCAGCATTCAAGTTGGGTAGGTGTAGGTACTGCAGAAAGCATGAGTACATTCACAATCAATATGAGTCATTTTTAAATTGGATTTCATTCACAGCTATGTACAGTGACACCGTCCTCAGCATTTGTTCAGCTCTTATGTAGTTTAAACACATAGAAAATGACTGTTTTTTATAGTCATATACATATATATATAATATATATTTGTATAACACAAATTCACAATTACAGTAGAAATACATTTTATACAGTTTTGGATAGTACATGTGTAGGTCTCCAAGTCATACTGTGCGTACTCCCATCCATAACTTTGTTATAAGTGTCATTATAAAATATCACAATTTTTGAGCAAAGCTAAGGTATATCAATATATTTAGAAAGAATTACCTGAAACATGTAGTAAAAAATAATTATATTATCAAACCTTTTTTTTTCTCTGCTCTCATCACAATATCTTTGATATTTCAAACTCTTAAATAGGGTTGGGTGGGTACCTGTGGTTCAGATCAACCACGCGGCTAAGCTGTGCCATTTTGTGTCCCTTAATTAACTGAATTCTGATGCTTATTAGGAGATTTGACACAAAATGGACACAGGGTGACACCGTCATGTCAAGTAAAAGCACAGTGAAAGATGTTTTGCTCTGGATGAAACATCAGATGTTACACAGAACAGAACAAAACTCACTGCTGTGAAACATCTTCAGGACACTTGTTGCATTTAAATGAATCTCTTTTTTTCTTTTTCTTTTTTTGGCGGTTACTTCTGACAAGTCAAAATTTCTGAAGTGTGACCATGCAAGTCAAATATTGATCGGACCACACTGCTGTGGCTTTACCTTTGGCCAGAAACAATCTCAGTTACCCCGGTCTTATGAATGTCATGTTCCAAACGCTACCTGACTCGATTCATGTCATTTTCATCATTCACCAAAAGAAGGTTTACACATCTAAATTTCCATGTGCACCTAGTGCCAATTTCCATCTCAGCTGAAGCCAAAGTCTTTGTGGCAGAGATCAGATCGTTCCCTGATTGTCTAAAAAGGGAAAATCTTCAAGGTGGATTAACCCATTAAGACAGAACAACAGTGTGTGTTATACCTTATTGATTTGGATGAGGGACGTTCTCTTTTCTCTTGACGCACTTCAGCAGAGCGGATACTCCGGATTTGATGCCGAGCCAACGGTTCAAACTGTTTCCCTATTCACTAAAGCTGCTGCTACTGCTGCTCTCGCTGTGGACAGATCAGATCTGAGCCACAAAGAAGTAAAGCTCTGATGTTTTTTGGGGCCTAAACGCAACCGGGGAAGGTCAGAGGGTCCATGTGGCACCAAGTATAGAACACCAGTCTCAATGTAAATCAGTGGTGTAATACATCTAGAGTCTTCTAGACAGTCTAGAAGCCAATGGAAAAAACGGCTGTTTGACAGTGACCAATGACATGAAAGCACAGTGTGCATTTACCACACAACTCAAATGGCTAGAAAGGGATGAGACAATTGTACAAAATGCTTCAAACTCTCTAAATGTGGCACAAATGTTACGGGTAATGTTACTGTGTGTGTATGTGTGTGTGTTTGTGTGTGTGTGTTTGCATGTCAGTGCAACTGGTTTTATAATAATTTCAAAATGAGGTTAGAATAAAGGTATGCAATGATGCATAGCGCAAACTATTGCATAAATAAATATTGTGTATGAGTTTGTACACGAGTATGTGTGTGTTTGCCTATTGTGCATGGCAGCATGTGTGTGTGTGCGTGTGTAAACATTAGCATGAGTTGCTTATTAGATGGCACTGCAGGACAAGTAGTCAGGCTCTGCTGAAAAGCTCAATGTGCAGAACCTTAGAAATATTGCTTTAGCTCTTTTCAGCACAGCTGTGCAAGCAAACAGTGTTTTTTTCTTCTTTTTTAAACAGAAAATAAAAAGCAGAGATGAAGTATGAAAACTGTTTTCTACACAGAAGAATGTGTGATGTGTATATATATAATATATATATATATACTTTTAAAAAATCATCCATTTGGAGAATCCCTGTATGTTCATAGGAGAATGTGATTTTATCAACAATAATTATATTAATCAAACTTTTGCAGCCGTCTGTCCAGGCCCCAAAGGAGAGTGCAGCTCTAGGAAGCTGCAGCTCTATGTATGTACACAAGGCAGAAAGTCTTCAATTTCTGTACACTGGAGGCAATAATACCTGCAGAACAGAACAGACGACAGCAGAACAGAACAAAGCACAAAACAGTGAAATAAAGAGCGGAACGGAAGGAGAACATAAGACACAAGAATTGAACAGAATACTGCAGGGGAAAAAAAGTAAAAAATGAAGAACATGAGTCAAGTGAATCATGGAAATAAAATTCATTAAAAATCTACCATGGACAGCAAAATACAAGGCAGTGAAGCAAAAGCAAAAAAAAGAAAAATACCCCAGAAGTCTTAACTAACCGATAAAAACAAACTACTCAGACTGGCCAATCAGACGACTGCCTAACGAAACCGACCACAAAAATCCGAACTGCAGCAGCCCTGTAGGGACTCAAAGAGACGAGTCCACTTATGGTCCGTCCAGCCGTCGATCAGGTCCCCGACCGTCGGTAGACAGGAGAGCCGATATGTTTCCTTATGGTACATTTTGGCACTAGTATTTGCCTTTGGTCCAGCAATAGGCAAATAAATGTCTGTGTGTTCCCCTACAAAGGTAATAAAAAAAAAAAAAAAGAGGCGGCTCATTTTTCAGGTCCACAAGCCTCCAGCGGGAGGGCAGGTGGTGGGAGGAGGTGGCGTGGGATGGCGATGAGCAGAGGAGAGAAGCTGATGTTGTGTTTATTTGTTTTGTTTTGTTATAAAAACTATTTCTAGCACGTGCTGCTGCTGTCTCTCAGAACCACCAAGTCCACCGTCCACTGGAAACTCTTCAGCAGAGAGACGGCTGTCTCGTGCTCCATGTGTAAAAAACTATGTCCATTAGCCTGCAAGGCAAACACGCAGCACAGTCAACAGCATGTGTGTGTGCGCATGTGTGTATAGATATGTGCATTGCAGTTTTTTAGTTTTTTGTATTCCATACATATGTCTATGTGTGTGTGTTTGTGGAAGGATGGAGGGTTCACTGCCTTCATTATCTCAGAAACACATCACTGTTGGGGAAAAGAGAGAGAAGAGGAGGAGCTACACAGTCATGCTGTAGAAAGAGAAGGGGTAAAGACAAAAAAAGGGCTTTTAAGATGAGTTCATCCAGCTAAACTGTACATCTGTGGAGAGAAGACGGAGGGGGAGAGGGGGAGGAGAGGGAATATGGAGGGGAGTGGTAGATGCAGTAAATTATCACAGTAAAGCACTTGTTTTGACAACATTTAGCTTGAGGGTCAAACTAGCAAATAACTGCACTACTATGAAATACAGTAAATATGCCAATGCAGTAGGAGGAATAAGATGGTGAAGTTTCTACTATTCCAGTTGACTGTACATGTTGCGTATGAACATATATTGTTCCTGCATCAATATTGTAATTCAGCCATGTTTACATAAAGTTCATATAAGTTTGTTTGTGACACTTGAAATAAAAGAGTCTGTTCATCTGATGGTAGGTATGGTGTGTAAGATTTGCTGCCATCTTAGCAGAACAGACTTGGTAGAAATGAAAAAAGTAGCCATTAATTAGTGCATATTTTAATCAAATAAGAATTGGTGTCATTTTATTACCTTAGATTGAGCCATTTTTATCTACCTGGGGAGCAGGTCTCCTTCAATGGAGCCCGCAATGTTGCATCGCCGTGTTTCTATGCAGAATGGGCAAAATTAACAATGGTGCAAGGTTCTGAAGGTTCGCTGCAAGAACTGAAATCTTAACAGGTGAAGTTTTTGCAAGTTTTGCAAGTTTTTGATGCAATCAGTCCAATATTGAGAGGAATTATCTTATTCTACTGACAGATAATTTATCTTCTTTTTTTTTCCTGATTGGGTTTTAAAATCAAGGAAATAATGAGGACTAAGCTAAATTATCTACCAGTGGAAGAAGATAATTCTACTCAATAGTGGACTAATTGTGCCGAAAACAAGATATTTTCACCTGTTAAGATTTCAGTTTTTGCAGTGTAACCTCACCAACTCATTATACCTTTAACTGACATGGAAATATGCAAATAGAAGCCATCATAAAAAAAAATTGTATATAATTATATACTAATTATATATTTTTTGCCATCTGTGACAGTGTCTCCTTAGGAAACACTGGGTCTCTGTACAGTAAAGAGCACAGTCTAGACTTGCTCTATATGAAAAGTGTCATGAGATAATTTATGCCATGACTTGGTAATATATAAATAAAACTGCCTTCACTTAACTAATCTTTGTCTGAAAAGTTCTTCTAGTTAAGGATGGAAGACAGGTGAAAGGTTGGTAGGTGGATGGAGAGTGTTGGGGGGGGAGGGGGTCATGCCAGATTTCTGAACCAACAGATACACACACACAGGCAGAATATACAGGCAGGAAGTCTGATACAGTCTTGTACACTGATATAAACATGTGAGATAACAGCAGTGGGTGAGTGGGTCTGTGATCCCTGTGGCTTATCAGTGTTTATCTGCTGCTGTTACACAGCCTGGTGTAATAGAACGTTACTGTACCTCCTTTATCCTGCTAAAAGCCCTGATTCCTTGTTTTAATAAACTATGAGAAGGGTATGGAGGGGAAGGGGAAACTGTTTCTGGCCCATCTGGTGATGAGTGAGAGGCTGTTACCTGCAGTATCTTGTCTCCAGGCTGCAGGGCGGAGGCGGCGGGCCCGTCATGCTGTACCCTAGTAACAAAGATACCCTATAAGTCAAAATGATACACCGTTAGGACAACACAGGGACACGATGGTTTAGAATCTTTGCCTTTCTCATTCTCATCTCAATATCCACCCCCCTCCCATCCCACCCCAGAAAAATCACATTTCTGCCAATAATATAATGGCAGTTAAAAAAATGCATTCTCTTTGTTCTGAATTTGGAACAGCATGCAAATATACTGCTGACCATGAAATCGTAAGTCATACATATGATTATTTAAAGCAGTTGACTTTACAATTAGCAGATTTTTTTTCAATCAGCATCTAATTGTTGAATAAATATTCAGAAGCTGAATGATACATTCCTCCTGAAAAAGACAAATTATACATGCCAAAATCCTTTTCCACCTAATTATACAGAAAAAAAAGACTTGGTGACAAGTAGACAAAAAGGTAGAATAGAAGAAGAATAGGTGTGGAATGGTACCGACTAGGGAAACGAAGTAGGTAGCAGGGAGGGCAGAAGTCATTTCATCCCCCAATATTTTCCCTCAACAACCCAAGGCAGAGATTGTAAAAACACCAACATCTTTTCACAGAGAGCTAAAAGATGTTTTTTTTTGGAAACACAGAAAACGTGTAGGACAATGCATCTGTATCGGCTCAACAGATTTGTGCACATGTTGAACACACGATACAGATAGATGTGCCACACGGGAGTGAGAGCGGTTAATACGATGCAGCGGTGATAGCACCAACAAACTACAGGATATGAGTGAAAGCAGCAACAAACACATACAGGTATATTGAGTAGAAATGTTAGAAGTATTGGATAAGTTACTATACACAATAACATTTACAGTATACAGTGAGCCTCAAAAGTGTGACGACTTTTTTAAAACATATATTTAGTTTCAATGATGACATTTATGATAAAATACGGCGACACATTACAGAAAAATCAATTCATCAAATGTTATTTGCATGATTTTAGCATTTTGCCATGATCCCCCTGACATCTCCTAACCTAATGACCTGTCCCTGTCACACATGGAGCTCACTGTACATTACAAATGTATTTGTTAGCAGCTGAAACTGTTAGCATTAGACACAACAATCAGACACTTACAGACTGTAAAGTTCTTGCACACAGTGCTGCAGAGCTCTACAAAAACCTTCCATCTTCAAGATTTCACATGAAATTTAAAAAAATGTGCAAGTTATGCTAAAGCATGTGCACATTTTGTATAATACTGAGTAATGTTTCTGTTAGAGAAGCTCAATGAACAGGTTCCTACTGTGTCTGTGGTGAGTATTGAGGATGAGGTTTTTGCAGCTCGGTGATAACATACATACTCAGACAGACGATAATTATGTTTGTTATCGACAGCAGCTCAGTGTGCAAGCGCAGCATGTCTAGAAACGGTAGGAACAGAAAATTGGATTTTTCAAACGTGCACGGCCCAGATCTGACTAAAAAAATCCATGTTCTGCTCCTAAGAGGCTAATTCATCAACGCGTGGGATCTCATTCCTGTCAATACAGGAACTGAGTCCCTGTCTCCATTCACTGAATTCTAATTAGGGAGTAGCCATGCTGACCCAGTGGCTTAAAGTGTCATGTTTAGTCGTTTAAATCAAACTCAGGAGGAGATCAGTTCTCTTTTTTTTTCGAGCCACCCAATAAAGATGTCAGACAAAAGATTTTTTGACATTAACAAACCTGATTCAACATGATATGAAAACTCTGTTCTGACAAATTAATTTAGTGAACTTTCAAGTCCAGAACAGTAATTGATTAAATATCATTGAGGTTTGCTGCAGATTATTCTGCATAGAGACAAAAATGAATTGTTTTTCTCTTTTTTTTCCTCTTTGGAGGGCAAGAAAACATGAAGGGGAGCATCTTTTGCTTTAATTAGGATCGACAAAAAACAGGGCAGACAATTCAAAACTGGCATTTCTGAAGGCTGGTTTTCACTTGGAAGCACTATATAAATAGCAAACTCACTGAATCATCTGGGAAACTAGTATGCCATTCTAGCCCAGATAAATCAGTGGAGCAAACACCAAGCTGAACAGGAGGGGGCGCCACCGTACTGTGGTACAGTTGTGGCTGTAGCAGGCTCCAGGGATCAAAACCATAGATGTATAATTTATCAGTCAAGCTGTTTTGATACTCAGTCCTTTTTAACTATTTAAAGTCTCGCTTGATTTAGCCTGCTCGTCATTACAGTCAAAGGAAATAAATCCAATATGAGTATACTCGCCTATAATGAATAAATTAATCACTGATGATGAAGCATAAAGCTTTTAGTGGGAAAAAAAATGTTGAACAAATCTAAATGAGCTCTCATAATTAGGTCGGAATAAACAATCATAAACAACTGAACTAAAAATGCTGACAGATCAGCAATGAGCTGACAACCGTTGATCATTAAATCATCAATGCAAGATGCCTCATGTGAGGATCAAAGAGGAAATGTTCATAGGAAACAATAGAACTACAGAAGGAAATGGAGTTTTTTCCTCCTTTTTCTCTATTTTAAGAGAAAATCGGAAGTAAGAGAACATTTACAATCAAACTATATACACACCCAGGATTCAGTTGCTGCCATTTGCCAACACTCAGAAGGTCAGCAGGTGTTTATCATTCACAAACACTCACTAAACTCACTGGAAGTTCAGTATGTATAGTGAATATTATCCATCCACATGTCTTAGCATGGATGAAAATGTTTATATCTGCACTTCAAGTCTACGATGTCTATATTTTAGATATATTGTGTGTAGACTATAATTATTTGTCTAAAGAATATGCTTCCTGTAAATATTGGGCAGTTTTGACAAAATATTTACCAGAATCACTTCAGAAATTGCTTATCTGCATTGGCTCCATTTGCTGCCTGTACAACATGGCATTAATAATGGACCAACTGCAGCACATGGAAGCTTTATGGATAAACGCAGAGATGGGGATGATTAAACAACCGTGTGAGTCAGCAAATTAAATAACAGTCGTCTACTAAAAAACTTAAGAGAAACGATGAATTGACAGTTCCTGCATTATCAGTTCCCACCCCTGAATTTAAAATAATACACCATTTGTCATATGGGCTGTGCAGAGGCTGACTGTTTCTTGTAGGCTTTCTATTTATAGAGCGGCTGTCTCCTCGGTTACTCAGCGACTCAACATCCGAATAACCAGTCAGTAAAATCTGTCATATTTCCCGTCCCCTAGATCAAAGTGGCGAACATCTAAAAAAAAATCACCCGCGATGTCCCAGAACCGAGCAGCCTTCCCGAAAATAGCTTTCAGAGCTCCGGTAGCAGCCGCTCTCCTTCAGACTGACTCAAGCGGCGTGTTTCTAGGACAGACTGCCATGTGCTGGAAGGCCTGGGGGATCTGTAACCCCAACAGGCTCCCAGTTACAGGCACTCTGACAGAATCACTCAAACTCAGAAGGAGAAATGATAGAAGAGACGGCCTATCTCATAATGAGACATTACTGGACATAAATATGTTCCAAAATATTAAAATAATAATTCAAATTTGTTGATTTAGCTTCATTTTCCAGTCTTAAGGACTCTATTAACCCATTTAAGCTTATGGGCCTTTCAGTCTATGATTGTCATTTTATACTTAAAATAAAAATTGGACTCATACAGCTTTTTTCTAATGACATGATAGTACAGAATTTAGACAAAATATTTTCGGCAAAAAAGTTTCCAAATGCTTCCTGTCACATGATGTCATTGACTTCCTGTCAGACAAACCCTCCCAGAAAGAAGACATTTTATTTAAATTATTATGATATTTAACCCTGACATATATATGTGTATGTAATAATTCAAATTTTCTAGAATAACGTCAAATATGGGATAATATGGGACATATGGGATAAATAGTCTTGCTGTTTATGGGCATATTTGTGCAAGCAGCAAATATAATTGCCAGTCTTTAAAATGCTATTTTCTGATTTACAGTTCAAAATGGAAAAAAATAGATACAAAACAAGATTGTTAGTGATTAAACTGAAAGAATTATATGCATAGTAACTTTGAAAAAATCTAACAAAACGAGGCAGCTATATCCATAAACACCTTCTGCTTCTTACCATTCTAATAGCTTTACATTAATTAAGCTGCTGCCCCAGTAGTTATAAGATCAGAGACTGTAAGCTTTAAAGTTAACCAAGTCAGCTGCTGCCCCGCAGACAGACAGACCGATAGAACGGACAGACGAAACACTGCGGTAACGAGCAGCAGTTTCCATGGCAACTCTGAGGTAGAGCCGGGGGGAGGCTGTGATTGGCTGGCGGGCCGGGGTCGGGTCGTACCATGTCGGAGGGTTTGAAGGGGTTCCCCTGGCCACTGATGCCACCGGAGATACTGAAACCGAGGCCGGGGTTCTTCTCTATTCTCACACACAGCTACAGATGGAGAGAGGACACACACACACACACACACACAGAAAAGAAAGAAAGACAAGTGAAAGTGAAATGTAAAGATCATAGCAATCTCTACACAAGTGCAGAGTACATCACCAACAGTCACAGAGGGGTTTTTCATATGATGTGTCCTCCATGCTCTGGTAACAATAACTGAGCCACAAATAATCTTGTCCCTCTCATATTTTTGGAAGCCCAAAAAAAAAAAGCAAAACCCTCAGGAAGATCAGCTGATGATGAGCTGATCCGGGCGTCGCAGATGACTTCATGTTCCCATCTGTGAAATATCTCACTTTTAGCACTACACCTCCATGGCTTTTTCTAGATCTGTTTCTGCACAGGCCACCACTGCCGGGCCTGTAAAATCACACATGGATGGACTGGATATAAATGTGTTTTATTTGATTTAAAAGAGCAAGTTATCCTGTGTATTTGATCAAGTAATAATATTGTGCTATCCCGTTTAGTTGAGACATGTAGATCAGACATATTTTTCTGTTTTGCTGCTATAAATGACAATAAATATGAAATATATCTACAACCATGAACTTAAACCTGGTATCAAAATAAATCTAAAAAGAATGAAAACTGAATGAAAGCTAAATGATCTGTAATGCAAAGTTTAATGATTAATAAGATAAGTACGACTGATATTATATGAAACTATTTTTATTGTATTGATTGAATTGTTGATATTGATGATATATATTGATACTATAACAGTAACAATGTGTTTTACTATAGATAAAACACTATACTATAATATATAATATAGATAAATACTATTTAGTGTTGGAGCTGAGGTTTTCTCATGCGATATATGCATAAATCTCAATGCTGCACCTACATGAGGGTTTAGGATTTTAACAGGCTAAGTCTAATGTTACTGATAGTGTCTTGATATATCATTGTGGCCACAAAAATAATTTACTTTACTCATTTTAGCTCATCAAACCATTCACCTTTACTTGTATACCTACTCATAAACCCACAAAACCATTCTCATTTCTACCCTTGATGCTATATAGAGTATGTATCTGTCTTTTCATCACATTTTGTAACTATCCCTTCCAGGTAGTGTGAGACGGTGTTGCTTCAGACAGACAGATGGTCAGATACCTGTTCCTGGAAACCATCCATGCTTTTCTGGCCTTTAGTCTGCAACAGGCAGCGAGCACTCTGAGGCCGCGGGTTGGTGTGAGTTGTCATAACAACCTGGTTGCTATGGACCATTCCCTGGTTGCCATGATACTGGGGGTTGGTGGCGGGCTGATGAGGGTTGTGGGAGGTATGAGGGTTGTACTGAGGTTGGTTCCCGGACGAGGACAGCCCCATGGGCATGCCAGCACCCGAGTAGCCCTGGCCAGGTGGGGGATGGGCTGCATGGAAAAAACAAAGAAACTGGTAGCGTTTTACACTAAAAAAAAAAAAAAGCTTTCTATAATTGATTAACATGTACACTATAAGAAATGATTCATGGGGTTAGTAGGCACAACCCAAAATTATGCAATTCTATTACAGTTTTACACATTGTAATTGGAGTTAAGAGTAAGATGACAGTTTGTAACCCCAGTAATTTAATGCATTTCATTACACATAACTTACAAAAGCAGTTTTAACCTAAAAAAAAATCTGCGAGGCTGCAAATGAACCCTATTTAACGGTTTACCTTGAGTCATGGTACCTTGATACTGCCCCCCAGAGGGAACGACTGATAGGGGCATCCCTGGCTGGTACTGGCCTCCCTTGTTCATCATCCCACCATCGTAGACCTGCTGCCCGACCACACGATGTGGGGTCGTGGCCGAGGAGGAAGAAGAGGAAGTGACGATCATGGTGTTGTGTGATTGGTGGGATGGGTTGTGGGGGTGGCCGCCCTGTGGGAAATGGAGGGAGGAATAAAATAAACGGAAGTCAAGACAGTGGCGTGCATAGATGTTTTGAAGGGTGGGGGTGAAAAAAAAATGGGCACCTACAGTGCCTATTTTTATGTGTCTTATATGAATTGTACAGTATGAATTAAATTAGTCCAGCTGGACTACTCAAGGTAGTTTGTAATGAGGATCAGTGTTAGAATTGTGTAGATTTCACTTGTGGACGTTGAAGGACACACAGAGACATGGATGCATCAACCTAGAAGTTGATGACATTTCCTGTGTTCTGTTGCATTTTAACACCACGTCAGTGCCAGATAATCCAAACTGGTTGCAAAAAAGGGTCTAACATAGAAACAATTGCAGTGGAAATATTTCTTAGCATTTTTTGGTCCTAGGGGAATTTGAAGTATATGTGTTTTCACCACCAAAGAGGGTACTTTAGAGCACGTATAGACATTTAAAATGGGCACTTTATTGCATGTTTAGACATTTAAAAGCACACTTTATGGCACGTTTAGACATTTGAAAGGGAAATTTAGGGTGTGTTTTTCAAGAATAATGGTCTGAATGGGGTTGACCACCCCATTTGCCCCCCATGCAAGTTGTCTATGAGTGAAGATATAGTAAAGTGTTAGGATGTTTATGCCTATGCGTGTTATATAAGCATTTCCCTTCCTTACTGCCCTGGTGGAACACGAACACTGACGACAAAGCTGCTCTCACCTTTTTCATGAGGTTGTCAGGTGGGACGTCTCTCCTTCCGAGTGAGTAGGGAGCCCACTGATTGCTCCCTGACACCCCCTCCTGGTCATTGTCCAGCATGGCAGCCTGCTGGGAGGGGGTCTGAGGGGGAGACAGAAACGGAGACAGAGACAGATCCTTTAACAATGACTCAACATTAAACTTTTACAACACACTTGTATTTCAAACTTTTGTCAGCCTGAGTTTCAGACAAGTTTAAATCAATATTATATGAGATTTTGTGATACTTTTGTTTCCACCAGTCAACACAGATTCTGTGTTACAGGTGATAAATGTTGTAACTGAACTGAAATTACCTTTACCAAGAGCCAACTTTTAGGAGAATTCCCAACTCAAAACTGTGACTTTTTTGTTCTTATAAAACGTAAAAGTAATGAATAGTAAAGACAGCTAATAAAAGATAAACAATTATAACATATGATAAAGAATTATAACATATAATTATATTATGACAGCAACTCAGCCCGTCCACGGTAAGTTCTACAAATGCTTTACTGTGGTGCAAACACATAATTTCCCACTGCTTCATATGGCATAATACAGAGAACTTCAGGATGGAGATGACAGATAGTTGAGCTGGTTTAGTCTAGGCCTGCAAATTACAATTATTGTTATTATCGCTTGATATTTTCATGATTAATCTATGAGTCATTTGGTTTATAACTTTTGTTTTATCGCAATAGTCCACGACCCAAACACTATTAAGTATCATAAATTAATAGAAACCAGAGAAAAAATCTGAAGATATCTGTTTAAAAATTGGACCAGAGAGGGTGGGAGATTAATTCTCAGTTGGTCAACCAATTGATTAAGATCTAGTCCATATAAAAATGGGTATTTTTGAAGCCAAACTTTTATGGGTTTCCCATCCACATGACTGCTGAAACAAAACTCTGGTTTCAGGAGCCCACAAACTATGGTTATGTGTGGATGAAAGGCCAGAACCATGCAGAGAAACACATGGTTTCAAAAACACCTGCACCACCTCTGTTGTCTGGGCAACAGTTGAATTTATACATTTTTTTTATTGAAGTGCAATTACTATACTATAACCCACTGTGAACCCTTCACTGCTCTTTTTATATACGGCTATTCATATACCATTATGATAATACTATTTTATTATTATTATCATCATCATTATTATTATTATATATTGATGTTATTGTTATTATTTATATTGTACTACAACCATCAGAATTAGTCCCATCATCTTGCTACTGCACCTGATCTAGCCAGTATATTATTCCTATTTAATTTCTATTAAATCATTATCTACCTGACTTCTTTATACCATTGTGTTTTTATTGTATTTAAATGTACCGGACTGCTGCTATGACAACCGATATTCCCTAAGTCATCCATCCATCCATCCATCCATCCATCCATCCATCCAATCTATCTCAAACTTTTGAATAACCAATTTACAATTTACTAAGTTACCAATTTGGTCACATTACAGAATCTTTGAACACCAAAAAAATAAACCAAATTATTCCCAGTTCACTGATACTCACAGCTTGAGGTTGTATCTAAGACAGTTATAATAATCTAAATTATAACAGTTGAATAATAATTGATGTTAGCTGTAGCTTGGTGAAGAGGCAGTGGCAGCTATGTACCAGGGGTTCATTGATCTCAGCGGGATACTCACAGCGTTGGCAGACGGAGGAGGAGGTAGTGGCAGCCAGCGGCCAGCAGGGGGCTCATGCTTAGTGTTATTGTAAAGGTTAAAGTTCAAAGTGCTGCTGCGCCCCTGGCCATGACCCCCGCCCTGACAGAGCATGCCCAGCGTGAGCGTGTTGTGCTTTAGGACACCACTCTGATTGGAGAAGACAACATCACATGACATGGGTGAATGTAAGGGGGAGGGGGAAAAGGTCGAGGGGGGTGGAGCCTGCACAGCGCGGCTGCAGCGGGGCGACAACACACCGTTAGCTCCACAAACAAACAACAGTAACACCGATAAAACAACAAACAACAACAGTGCAGAGTTGCTGAAAGCACAGAGAAATGTTAGCTAGTGACTGGTCAATACAAACAGTGAACATTGTGTCATACAGGCAACAACTGGTGGATAAAGTCATTCCAATAGGTAACGCAATAGTATGCCAGTGCTCAAATTAACTAAATAATACTGCATGTATGATTATTTATACCAGCAACATAAGCAATATAAATCTGAACTGAATACATCTCCCTGCAATAATGTTGCTTTTGTTAAAAAAATTAGACCAAACTGGCCATTAACATTTATTTAGTTTGAATCAATTAATTTAATGCATGTTACAGGCTGTATTCCTTTAATCATAGCATTAAGATAATCCATATCAGTGTTTACACATATTTGTGGATTATTATAGTAACCTGAAAAATAGTCTTGACTTTAAAAGTGATTGTATTCTGAAGATCTTGTGTTTTGTTTTTTAAACAAGTGAAAATGTCCAACTCAAAAATAATAATAATAATAATTCTTGATCTGACTCTAAATGAGTGCAGTCTCTTAAAATGACATTTTAAAGGGGAATCCCCTTTGTTGAGGATCTCACAAGAAACTATATTTCTTCTCTATTGCATCGCATTGCAAATCTTTTGAACCTCCAGGGCACATTTGTTTCAGCAAACCCAAATACCACAGTGCATTCTGGGCCAAAATTAGAAAGAGCCCTATACGCGAGAATTTGCATGGAGTTGCCATATGGCAATGCTATGCAATAGAGATGTAAATGGCATTGAGCAACATTTATTAGAACTTTACAGAAACATAATATTCATAAATATGTTTTAAATAATATATGTTAATAGTCTACAGTCTTTCATATTTTTCAAGGTCACCAAAAGTTCTCCTACATGCTTGGGATATTCAGTTGGTTGTAGACTCCAAATTATCCACTAGATGTCACTATACTCTACACAATTCACCTTTAATTGTGAAATTCTAAGCAGCATTTGAAGCAGCAAATGATTAAATATCCTGGCTTTTAGTCCCTGGTATGGGTCAAGCTCCAACATCATTAAATCATAGGATCGCTGTAATTCCACTCTAATTTCATTATATCCTTCCGACATGATAAACGTCTTTTAAGCTCCACAACCCCAGTGGGATAGCTTAGGCTTTATGTAAAAAAAATACAATGACATTATCAGGGTTATTTTTATTCCATAAAGCTACTGGAGAGTGATAAAAGTCATGAAAGGACTGTATTCACAGGCTGTTTAGCTCTATTCATAACTAGTAAACTTTAAAATGACACTGCTAGACTTAATCTCATTGACTTTTCACTTGTTTGAAAAAAAATACTTTTAGACCCAACACAAGATCAAATGAATTGTCACAATGCACAATGGGCCTCATGCAGGAAGATATATATGAATCTTTTTGTTCTTAGCCATGATTTCTTAATATTGTTATCGTTATTAATCTTCCATTGATTTCCGACAAAAGGGTTGTTTTATTTTATTTTGCTCTTCTGTTGGGTAAGAAGAAAATACAAGTAGTCAAGAGCACTCATACCAAGTAAGGAAAATCATCTAGTTTTCACAGTCTATAAATTGTTTGTCCAACCTAAGCAAACCTAAATTTGAGGAGCATAAAAAAGGCATAAAACGGATGCAATCATATTTAGATTATTATATTTTAAAGTTATTATAATAACTGGATAATTAAAAGTGTAGGCTAAAGAAATACCTGGTCCAGAGATCCAATTAAGAACCTTAATTAAAGCTCTAAATTATGTTATTTGAAACTGTTTAAACAACAGACCTCCAACATGAACATGCAATCACATGTTTACTTTGTTAAAGTTTATTTCATGCTTTTATGCTTTTTTATTGATGTATTTAAACGAGAGAGAATAGTTGAGCAAAAAATATACACAGATCATATTAAAGTTCATTTACGATGTCAATTTCACTAATGCTGAAGTTCGTTTTATAGCCTTTTTTTTTGGTGGCATCTGTCAATTACTTCTTGGGCATGTGCCAGAGTATTTTGTACATCACCCGCCCTTATATAGTTTATATGGGACATTAATTATGCAAATAACAAACAATCATCCGCCCTCCAATTTATGATCGAGTAGGATTCATTATTTGGCTCACCTGAGTAAGAGCAGATTTGGATGCTTAAGAACATTTTGGGCATCTGAAGTTGGCTTCTCTTATTTCTTTCTCTTAATGGAAAATTAAGAGGAAAATATGAGAGAAATTTAAGTTATTTGTTGCTGCATGAGGTCCATTGTGTGGCATTGTAGTTCAGCACGTATCCACAATAGTGAGTGTGCAGTCGGTCAGGCTGACAGAGCGACAGTGTGGAGTGGACACACATGCAGCCAGACACATATCTGGTCAACCTTACAACACAGACTTAGACAGATACAGACAGGGAGGGCTTCCGAATGTATGTGTGTGTGTGTGTGTGTGTGCATCTCCCTCTTCCATGTGTCTGCATCACGTGGACGTACCCTGTCCAATCGCTTGGCCTCTATGTGCCTGAGCAGCTGTTGCCTCCAGTCGGCGGGCATCTTGGAGGTGATGTCTTCTGGTTTCTGCGGCACCACGGGTCTTACTTTGATGGTGTCGTCGGATGGTTTCTCAGGGCAGGTCGCCAGGGTGTAGTCAGGGGGCATCTTCTCCAGCAGGGCAGCCATGGTGGGACGAGCTGACACTGGACGGGCCTGAGGGTCAATATAATGGACATTAAGGATGGGCAATTTAAGTCAAATCTACATTTGAGTACGAGCATTTAATTATACTTGCAAAAACACAAATAAAATCGACTGTAAGAATAGGGCCCAAAGTGAAAAATAAAAGCAAAAAATAGGTAGTTGTTCGGGTTAGTCTACATAAAGAAAAAACAACATTCAAACATCACACTCATGTCCCGCTGCCATTCTGCCTGTAAAGTTAGAATGAGTGATGTGTAATTTAAAGTGTCAATTTTACTTTAAATATTTCCTGCATATTACCGACTGTGGGCGACACGGTGGCGCAGGGGTTAGCGCTGTTGCCTCACAGCAAGAAGGTCGCAGGTTCAAGACCTCCTTGGTCCTGGGTCTGGGACCTTTCTGTGTGGAGTTTGCATGTTCTCCCCGTGTCTGCGTGGGTTTTCACTGGGTACTCCGGCTTCCTCCCACAGTCCAAAAACATGCTGAGGTTAATTGGCAACTCTAAATTGCCCATAGGTGTGAGTGTGTGAGTGAATGGTGTGTGTGCCCCACGATTGGCTGGCGACCATCTGGGGTGTATCCCTGCCTCTCGCCGTAACGCGCTGGGATAGGCTCCAGCAGACCATGTGACCCTAATGAGGAATAAGCAGGTATAGAAAATGACTGACTGATGACTGATTACCGACTGTTAGCCTTTGTTGTTAAAGTTGTTCCACTGGTTGTTCACGTAGTCATACACATGTGTAGTCATACACATATTCTGGGTTGGATTCCGACTCAAAAAAGTATGGATGTATTTAAGAAGTTTACATCCGGACCAATCAGACAAAAACTGAACTGAGGGGCTAATTGAAGAACTAGATAAGACATGAAAGATTTTTTTTAAAAACTGTAAAACATGCAAAGAAATTCCACAGAACAAAAATATAGACCTGAGAAGGATACGATGATATGTCCCCTGTCATCTGAGACTGTCCTCACAAAGAAAATAACAGCAATTGTTCAAAAAGCCTCTTGCAGTCACATAATGAGTGCACCTCTACAGGGAAATGCCAGCGTTACCTCCTGTTAAAAGAGCTAAAAGCAACTTGTTTATGTTCAGTTTCTGGTGGCATTTTGCATTCTTGTCCTCTATTCACTGGCCCACATGAGGCGGCCTAAGTATCCTGGGGGGAGGTGATGGTAAAATAGAACATGAAAATTGGCAGGCAGATTTGCACAGTGATCTCAGTAATGCAGATACTATATCAGATTACTGTGGGGGAAAAGATGCGGCTGAACTTGAAGGTGATGTTTAATATGTTCTAGTCCTCACCTTTAACTGTGAGCGTAAAGAGGAGGGTTGCAAAAATCTGGGAATTTTCAAAGTTGGAAACTTAATGGGAATATATGGGAATTAACATGAATAAATTCATAATTTACAAAAAGTTGGTCCTTAATAGGAAACTTAAATATAGTCAGCCAGTCAACTTCTATACCTGCTTATTCCTCATTAGGGTCACATGGGCCTGCTGGAGCCAATCCCAGCGCATTGCTGGCGGGAGGTAGGGATACACCCCAGAAGAAACTTAAATATAATTGGAGAAAATAATATAATCATGGCTAAAATGTCCAGATTTAAAGCGATACTCCCACATTTTAAAAAAAAATTGCCCATAGTCATAGCAATAGGTGCTTTGCCCTTTTTTTTGCCAAAAAGCTGTTTCCAGACCAGTGGAGCAAAGCCAGCTAATGGTATTTTTTGGATTCCCTCATCAATCTCAGTAAATACACAATCCAGCAACTCCCAAACGCTGTGGTGGACAAATGGTGACTTTCACATTCACCATGCTATAAGATAATAACTGGAATGTGTATGAGTGTGAAGTCCGGCATTACATTTACCTTGAAAACACTTCCGTCTCGTAACAATCTATTATCATCTCATATAATGGGGTAAATATTTTATCTTCAGAAATGGTATTAATGTTTAACTTGAAAATATTAAATAAAAATGTATTCATACAGTAGTTAGGTAGCTTGAAAGTTAGGTAATAAAAGTTGAATATTTCCAAAATTGCCCATCTTAACTTCCCATAGAAAGTTTCTGGAAATCTACTGGAAATGTCCTACCCCATGTCCAAATAAGACTAAAGTCACAAATGCTCAATGTTAGTTTCGTAGCTCCTTGTTTCCTTCCTGTGCTCTGCTCGTTGATGGTGGAAGGAGCCAGATGAGGTGCTCCTCACTAGCAGCTGATCAGTATGCCTCTGGACACCTTCCTGTGTCTATTTTGGGAAAGTCTGACTTGGAGCAAGGCCAGAAAAATACTGAAGGAATTATTTGTGGGAATGTCTTGGTGTCTAGAGGATGTAACTGGAGCTAAGGACACCTGTGCTTCCTGTGCCACCACGACCTGGAACCAGGTCAGTGGCGGGAAAAAAAGGATAAATAGGAATGTTCAAGAGTGAATTTACAAAGGAAATGTGTGGCTTTTGTGGTCACTAAACCTTTGCAAATGGACAAAATGATAGCATCTTATTCACAAAACACCCACACAGGGTGAAATCCACTGCAAACTGCACTGCCAAAGCAAATAGCAGCTAATTGCACCTCTGCTCTTTGTGCCTAAATTGCATATGAGCCTTATTACAAAAAAATGTCTAAATCACAAAGACCTGCAGTGACTGCCACATGCAGTTAGAGAGTTACCAGAGAGCTGGTGTAACAGAAGCGTCTCTGTGTGCGTCTTTGTCTCTCACTTCAAGGCTGTGAAGCATTGAATGATATTGATGTGATACTGACTTATAATCAAATCTAAAGGCCGGAGGGCATCAATCAAAACAGATCCGGTGTTAATAATAATAAAATTACTGCACCTGTGCCAAGTGCTCAAATCCGCAAAAACGATTTATCATTTTCAAGATGCACTTGTCAGTTAAGATGCTGTCTGATGCTACAGACAGTTGAGACACAGCCAGATGATTATCGTTTCTGAATAGGATTGTTGTTGGTGTTATTGAATGCTGTATTATTATTGTCTTATTTATATGGTGGCACTCAGTTTTCTCCCCTGGGGGATTAATGATATCTTGTATTGTATTGACATTTGGCACGTCAGCATATTCTGTTACACATGTGGAATACTAGAGAAAAAAAAGAAGCTAAATACATTGAAGTTAGTGTGTGATGTTGGAGAGCTCTGTGCATGAGCATCTCTGCTAATTACAGACATGCAAATACGTGAAAGGTTTGTGCTCACTGTTGTTTTTATAATGGACTGATCTGTGTGCTGAAATGTGGAGAAAAGCGTGAACTACTGAAACTGCTCTGCTTACCCACTCAGATGCAAAACAAGGACAAATTGTACCCAGCTGCTAACATTTATGATAAAACGTCTTATGATTAATGCAATATTGTTTGTGAATAGGACCAATTTACTGAGTCACAAAGAGCCCCACACATTGTCTGTAGCTGTATATGCCCGAGAAAATGTTGGTGGGAAACAGATCCAAATCCACATGAACAGGTCAAATGAAAACACTGGCAGAAGGTACACAAACACAAACACACACACAGAATCTAATTTATATATGAAGAAAAAAAAATCAAGGGAAAAGACGTGACTTTTTCTTCGTTTTTTCCTCAAACACCTCAGTCCTGACTGCATCACTGTTGCGCTTAAATCACTCAGGTAATATTGATTAATTGTTGATCACCATAGCTCCAGTGCAGCAAAAAAAATTAAAAAGTACAACATGAAATTTAAACTTTCTGTTGTAAAATATGCAACTCAGGAGAAGCAGTGATGAAACGTTTAATTACTGTAAGTACTGTAATCTGAAAAATGTAAGTTATACAGTAGTTATTCTGATTTAATAAAGGAATTTTAGTAAATTACAATAGTTTTCCAGTTTTATCAAGATTTTTTTCAGGAAGTTATTAATCTCCTGTCCCAAATCGCTGTCGTAAATATATGACACTCTACCTGAGATGCTCCGTAGGTCTCAGTACTGTAGCTCCTGGCAGACAGGGGGCGGCGCTGAGTCAGGCTCTTGGTCGGATAGCCAATCATGGGCTTCTTTTGTTCCTGGTAGGTGGTGTAGTCGTCATCGTAGCGGCCATTCCTCTTGTTGTGCATCATCTGGCTCTGGCTGTCGACCATGTTGGAGTGCTCCATGGGGGAGGAATAGGCAAGAGCCCGGCCATAAAGAGGAGGGTCCTGAAAGGGAGAAGAGAGAAAATACATTCCAACCACAGAAATTAAGTCCAAGAAAAATAATATACACGCAATATAAGTAAGGAAAACTATCAAATCTTGCAAGACTTAACCTTTAAAAATGTTATATCAGAAAACACATGTACTACAAAATGGATAGTTTGTCAAGAATTGATTAGTCATTAGTTTTTTTGGTAAAAAAATATTCGGTAACACTTTACATGAAGATTAATGAATACTAATAACACACATACACAGACAAATAAATGTAATTCTGTATACAACAACATACCTGCTGTCTGTACTGAGCCTCCTGCAGCGCCTCCTGCTGGGCTTCGTGGACTCTACGGAACAAAGCGAGCTCTGTAGAGCTCACCAATGAATCGGCTCTCCTCAAAAACCCTGGCCTGGAACGTTGCGACGGGATTGGCTGCTGCTGGCTGGGCAGACCATCCTGGTTGATCGGCGATTGGGGGAAAGAAAACATCTCCAGCGGTGGGTAAGCGCGGTATCGAGGGCTCACTAACTCTTTGGGTAATGTCTTCCCTGGTTGACTGATGTACTCCAAGGCCTTGGATGTGTGGTTGACATAGTCCGGTGTGTTGGGGAAGGGCGGAGGGACCCGGCGGTCCATCGTCACCTGATTGGTTAGAAGTTAACAGTAAGTCCCTGAAAGTTTTCACATATCGCATCACTATGAGCAATACCTCCAACATGCCATGTCCTATTTTTATTGTAAGTCAAGTCAAGTCAGTTTTATTTGTATATCCCAAAATCACAATTCACAGATTCTCAACTCAATGGGCTTTTAATGTATCCCTCTTCCAAGATGGACAGACATGCAATAGATGATTTGTGCAAAGGATGGAAACAATACATTTATAACAGGAATAGATTGAGTACAACCTTAAATAGAATAGAAGTATATTGATTCAAGGTGTATGTGGAGGAATTAGAGTAAAATATAAAAAAAAAAAATGATTATAGACAGATGCTAGCTGCTAACCTGGGGGTTGTAGTTCTGGTCGAAGTGGTAGGCCTTGTGTGGTATGGCAGGTTTTTGGTTCTGTCCGTGCTGGTTCTGGTTGCTGGATCCATGTCCTGGGAAGATGAGTTCATCGTCTAACATGGGTGCAGACTGGGACCGCGCCATGCTGGTCTGCTCCAGAGAACCGGGCAGCTCCTGCCGGTCCAAACTGGTCTGTTGCTCAATGGATGAACTATAACTTTCCATGGGAATACTGTACGAAGAGAGGACAGCAAGGGAAAACAGTGTTAACAGCTGTAAAAGGACAGCTTATGCAGGAGATCCTACTTTGTTGGCTTGTAAACCCCTGAAATACAATTCAAAAGAAACATAACCACAACACTAAATCTACCTGTAGACTTTATAGGAGCCAATGTCAATCTCATCGATGCTCTGCGACTTCTTGAACTTGGACCTGGTTTCCTTCATCATGGGGGACAGGCGATCTGAACTTTTACTCATTACCACGGTTACCTTGTTGCCCCCGGTGACACTTAGCTGATCCTTTCTGTTCTGCTCCCCCTGATTGTCATGGTAGGACCAGTTGCCAGGCAAAGGCCCCGCTCCTTGTTCCAGCCTTGGATAAAAAGACAGTCAAGAGAAAAAACAGGTTAAAAAACAAGACCATTTGACACACTACCATTATAGCCTGACAATTAGACTAAGCTAAATGAACCCTGACCTTATGAAGGTGTTTTAGGGTGTTTTCACACCAACAGCAGTTGATGTGAACCAAACAGTCCATTCAAACAACGCAAATTCTGGTCCAAACAAGGGGATACTAAATATTTCATACCCTACCCTGTGGAACAATGTTCGTCCCATATGACCTCATTTATGAAAATAGCTCATCTCCTGTGCCTGAAATGATGCGCTATGTGTCTTCAGCGACTCCAGTGCATGGTCGTGAATCATTTTGGATTTGGATATTTTACCGAAAATGGTAAATACAGAGGATGTAATACACAAAGATAAGAGCAAGTAGCAATGTGCAAACGCATTGCTTCATGATGAGTCAGAATTAGCACTTATTTCTACTGGAAGATAAACGTTGATGAATCAATTTTGGTTCGTTTGCAGGTCTGAAAGCGGACCATGCTTGAGTTTATCTGCTAATTATTAAACATTTTATTGCCTGGTGCAGACCAAATAATCAAAGGTTCTCAAACATCAACTCAATCATTTGTTGGAAAATGAATCATTTCTTGCTTCCATTACCTTTGGTCCATGACTTTGCGGTTGGGGTTCGGGCTGGATGTGGGTGTCAAGTCCAGCTTGGAGGGGAAAGCGGTCCTGTCTTCCAGGGGGCTCGGGGTCCGGGTCCAGTTCTGCCAAGGGTTCTGCGAAGACCCTTGGGGGTCATTGTCCGGGGTGGTGCGTTGGTTGCCATGGAAGGGGAGTGTCTGGGTGTCCAGCTCCAGGGGGACTCCCACGATTCGCTCTTGCCTGAGGAGGGGGCGGCGGCCATGAGTGGACTGGCTGCGGGGTTTGGAGCCCAGCGGCGGGTTTCCCTGGCTCGTAGTAGAGGACGGCCCGTCTAGAGGAGACTCCTCAGCATCGAAACCTGTGTTGTCATAGTGAGGAGCTTCAGCCCAATCAAAAGGCTCGCTCAGAGGGCGCCGGTCGCCACGCTGCTGCAGGGTTCCTGATGGAGGGGTTTCTCGCTGAGATAGCAGGGGCTTGGAGTCAATGGGCTTGGGGAACGACTGGGCCAGTCTAAAATAGAACCAAAATTATTAACGAGTAATTATGCTGGAAAATAAGAAAAACTGAATTATAATGAAATTCCACGCTGCATTATTATTATGTATTGTGCTGTTTATTTAATTATTTGTAACACCATAACTTCATCTGCTCTCTCTCTAAAAGATCAATTTGGCCAGCAACCATGCTTGTTGTAATTAATGTTTCCAAGAGCAGCCTGGAGCAGAGAATATTAATGCCTTTAGCCTCTCTCATTGACACTTGCAGCCTGCAAAAACCAAATGTTTCACAAGTACACACTAGATAAAGAGACAAGTGTACAGATTGCAATCAGTACATCACCCCAGGGCTCGTGAAATAACAACTTTAATGTCAAAAAATACCAACGCAAGCTTTCGACCTGCAGGGGCTCTGCATGGGAACAGAATGGACGATAAATGAGTTTTCATCGTTAAGAAGAGGTGATGAAACGATGAAAAAGGATATTATTCTTTGAATGACAAAACATAAAATATCTATTTGGAAATACAAATTAAAAAGTTAGCAAAAGAAAGTACAAATCCAACATCTGATGCCTGATTCTCAACTCTAACTCTATGAAGGGGGTAATCTTAACATTAATCTAACAAGATATATTGATTTTAAACACCAAAAATCATCTCAATATGGTTTTACATCTCCTCTCACAAGCCTTTCTTTGGAGCTCTTGAAAGAAAAGGTCATTTGTGTCTCATCAATATTAATGAGCTTCTCCTCTGATTAGTTGATTTGAATGACAGTGAAAGGGGGGGGGGACTGTACAATTGTCATGATCACAAGTCATGATAGGTCATTAAAAATCACTGTTTCTGAATACAGGCTATGTGCATTTCTCTGTGGTTTGACTATTTTAAACATGTTGAGTATTTATATAATACCTTGACCGTCTTGTATATATATATATATAAATTAAATCACACTTTCTACAATACGGGATCTTTAAAACTACCAGCTGGCAGTAAACCAGAAAGGATGCAACAGCCTGCAGAAACAGCAGCAGATCTGTTGTAAGTATGGTAAGTTGAGACACTTATTGTTATATATAGCCGCGATCTGTCAAACTTCGTCACTGGTGCGCTCCAATCAGGATAAAGAAAAACATCAGCAGAAGGGCAGAGCTTCCTAATATGTCAGTGTAAAAATAAACTCTAGATAGTGACATTACTGAAGTCTGGACTCCGTAGCTTTGAAACAGCAGAGGAGGAGGAGGAGAGAGAATGAGATTCCTGAACAGAAGTCTGCAGCATCCTAATGAGTCTCTCTGACCTTGACTTGAACAAACAAAAGAGAGAGAAAGAGACGAGAAAGACACAGAAAGATGGAGGGAATGAGGGTGGGAGGAGAGGACGGACCAGGTGACCGGATAGATGAATGAGGTGGATGAGGGTGATAGATGGAGGAGATTGAAAGGGGGGGGGTGTAATCAAGAGAGAAAAGGCGATGATAGATAGTTGAGTGGGAGGAATAGAGATGAAATTGAACATGAACCATGTGTATTTCTGTGTGTGTGTGTGAGTACCTGTTGGTCCAGTGCGTCTGAGGTGCCTGGTCCTTGTTGGGGGCCGGCAGGGCGGGTGTGTGTTGGTGCTGGTGTTGGTGTGGGTGCTGGTGCTGATGCTGATGCTGATGCTGGTGCTGGTGTTGGTGCGGGTGTTGGTGTGGGTGTTGGTGTGTGTGCGAGTGTGTGTTGGCGGGTGGGTTGGAGGAGCCCGAGGAGCCCTGTGAGGGGGAGTAGTCGGAGTACGTGGCCGAGGAGCCGCTGTGGTTCAGACAGTGGAGCTTATCCACCTCCTCATCTGTGGACTCTGGACAGGGAGGGAGCTCTGTTCAGTGGAAATGTCACATCCTCTTCCCCCTGATAGCTCTCATGTACAAGCACTTGAAAGCCTTTGTCATATTTAAAAGCTGAATCCTTTCTGTCCTGCATATATTCCTCTGGATTCTAGCTTAGATCTACAATGGCATAGACCAGTGGTTCTCAAAAGTGGGGTCCGGGGACACCCAGGGGTCCTTGAAGAGGTGCCAGGGGGTCCCCAGAAAAAAGAAGATTCATTTTTATTTTTCACTATATTTCCACAATGACAGAATGTAGGAATGTTTGTATAGAGGATAACCATAATTTATAATGAATGAATCCATTTAGTTAATTTTGTCATATTTATTTCCTAATATTTGTGTATTATTTTCCCTTTGCACATGAATTTGTTTAATTTCAGATTTGAGTGAATAAATAAATACCTTTAAAAATTCATAAACAAAACAGAAAATCAAAATGTGAAAATACCCAAATACATGGGCATTTACTGGTATATATATATATATATATACATATATATATATATATATATTATATATTTATTTATTCTTTATTATGGCAGTTTTAGTCCTCCATAAATTTGGCCATGGGTTTCTGACACTTTATTTTATAACACATCTTAAAGCACAAATCTTCTATCTAGCCTGGTTTTCATGAGTTTAAGGGTCCTTGATGTGCAAAAGTTTGAGAACGACTGTCACAGACAAACACAAAACCTCTGCATGTATTATTAGTGACCTACATTGCAAAAACAGATGTCAAACAGATGAAAATATCTGGTTTTCTGTACAATTAATCCAATATTGAGTAGAATTATCTTATTCTTCTGGCAGATATTTTTTTTAAGTTTTCAGATTTTGCAGTGTGAGGCTACAATCAGGTGACCTAATGCATACACATAAAATTATGAACCATATAGTTTCCAATTACAGCTGAACAGCTCGTGGTTATACAATATGTAGGAGAAAGCAGCTTGTTTTTGTTTCTATAATTTCACAGGATAAACTTTGTTTCCTCTTCCCAGAGGTGTTTGCAGACAGCGTGGAGGTGAGTGTCTCACCCCAAGAGATAAACTGAACTTTTCAACTCTCCAAAGTGGAAATTCAACAATCAAAAGAAGCCTTGGGTGCCATAGTTTTTGGTTTGAATGGAAATGAGGTTGACCAGTATCTCTCACCAGATCAACACTGGGGCTTTCAAACATTCTCCTAAGAGACTATGACTGACACGAAAGATGAAACATGAAAACATTGAAATGACCCTGGTCACCCAGGACTCCACATGAAACTGGGCAGATATTCCCTTGAAGACTACTATTAATTTGAGTCTTGTCTCAGGTAATGTTGTTATGTTGTCTTAGACTCCAGGAAGACTCAGTGGTTGCTTAAGAACCAGGTTTAAAAATGTCTTGAGACACTGTGCCTATAGTTAAATCTGAGGTGTGGGTTAGATTATTAAGATTAAGGTGGTGATAAACATTGTTAAATATACACTCTTTGACTTTATTTTATAACCCAACAGCACTATAAATTCCCAATGCTGGAGTTCAAAAACTCAACAAGAAACTATTAGCTACTGTAAATAACCAAGACGATGTTTAGCCTGAATTTCACTGACGTTTGTTATCGTCTGTTCAGCATCAAGAGGATGAAGAACCACATTACTTTCTTCGTTGTGTCTTTTAACCCAGATTCCTCCACTGTTCTCATTATATGTTTGGACAATATTGAGTCCACTGCACTGAAGCAGGACATGGCCTGGTTATAAAACATGGGTTTAAAAGTTTTTTAAAAGAGTGTTCCAAGAACTTTTTTCTTTTTTTGGAAGGGTTGCAGAAAGGCGGGGGAGCAGAGTAAAACAGATTTGTGTAGATAATAAAAAGCAGCGGTGTAGTTTCCTGAGTCAAACCTATTTAAATCTTGACCATTTTTTGCTGTGAATTCCCTGAAGAAAGACTAGATTACACGATTACATGCTTTTCCTGATTTAGCTGCAACAGGAGCTCTGCGTTAGACGAGGCTACAGTTGGTCACAGAGATACTTAACTGTTCCTTTTCAGTGGAGGGGATTAAGGCACCCAATTATTTTTGAGCCTAAAAACAGATCTTTGATAGGGCAGTAAAATTAGGTTTGCCTCGGATAAACTGGGATATTCTGCATAGTTTTTACGGTATTCCCTCACACGCTGCGAAATGAATCTGCTCACCACCATGACTACTGTAATTAATTAACACTATTACAACATGCCCCAAGCGCTTTACAATAGACCACATTAAATGACAGTGTGTACTGTATGTGTGTGCAGCCATGTACTGCTGAAATGTGTACCGTTTGCCCCAGTGTTATTCTCTATGTTCTTATGGATATATTTGGTACCTTTCTTGTCCTTGCCCAGCAGCACCACCTTTGGTTTGTACATAGGCGGCTCCACCAGGGTGGGCCTCATGTCAGAGATGCGGATGTCGTTGGGTGAGCCGCCCATCGAGTCCTTTGAGAAGGAAACCACACATGTTCATGTCAGTTAGCTACATCAAAATACCCTTGGACAAACAATAAGTCGGGGAATATAATCAATAGTAAGAATTATTTAGTTTGTGGAACTGTGCAGGATCACATAATTAGATTTACATCTATAATTTGCAGTTTAAAGGTCCCATATAATACACTTTTCCTGGGTTTTATTTGAATCTCATTAACAAGATGTTCTTGTTGTTTTAAGTAACAAAAATCATTTCAATGTAAGTTTTACATATCTTCTCTTAAGCTTCTCTCTGGAGCTCTAGAAAGAATGGGTGGTTTTGTCTCATTAATATCAATAAACCTGTCTTCTGATTGGTTGATTTGAATGGGGAGAGTGGATGTGTAGTGTTGTAGTAGTGATACCACCAATTTACAGGAGTCCTGACAGGCTGATTAAGGCATACATTGCAAAAATTGAAACCTTAACAAGTAAAAATATCTTAGTACAATTATTCCAATATCAAGTGGAATCCTCTTAATCCACTGGCAGATAATTTTGCTTATTTCAAGTTTTTTTTCTTGATCTTAGTCAATTTAATCTTTTTGTAAAGAAAATGTTAGTCTTGTTTTCTCAAAACAAGACTAAATGATTCCAAACCAGGTAAAATAAACATAAAAAAATAAAAATAAAAACTCATAGAAAGTGAAATATAAACTACAGAAACATTTGTAAACTACTGTGTGATTAATCCTTTATAGAGCCTTTATAAATCCTATTAATTGTTTTTGTCAGTCAGACAATCTAGTATTGTGACACAATAGTGTGCTCATTTGAGTTTAGGTATAACCTTTATAGATGTGGTGAAGTATTTATCCAATTAACTATAATAATCCCTTGGTGGGAAGACAAGTTTTAAATAAACATGAATCTGATTATGCAAGATTATACAAGCGAAGAGGACAAAGGTGGATAAAGGTGTTTGTGTGTGCATGTGACAAACCTCTGAGCTCTCTGTCAGGTCCTCTTTGTCCTTCCTCTTGGGAATGTCAATGCCAGAGTTGTGCATTGATCCCTGATCCATTAGCTGAGTCTGAGAGAAGTCCTGCATCTCTCTGTCGGTTACCTGGTGTGCACACACACACAATCAAAGTCCATTTTGAATCATATATTGATTTCAGCATTGATACCTTATGAATTTTATAAGCATGTGATTTCTACCTCTTTGGGAGGAAGGGGCCATGGCGGTTCATACTGTTCTTTGCTGAGGTGTGTGTGTTCCATGTTGGTTCCTGCCGAGGTGGCGGTGCCGGTGCTCAGCTGGTGTTGGTGCCCATGTCCGGCGTGCACGCTCTTGCCAACAAGGCTCTGCACCGACTTGACCATGTTCTTAAGATCCTCAGGGTAGGGGGTTGGATAGCGCTTTAGGTTTATTTCCACCTGCAAATGGAAAGAGAAATGACCGCTGAGGAAAAAAAATCAATCTGATATGTGATTGTGCTTATTTGTGTGGAATTCCACAACATGCTCAGTTGGAACTGAAGAAAACCTATATATATGTAGAATATCATGAAAAAAATTATTTATTTCAGTAATTCCGTAAAAGGTAAAACTAAAAAGGTAAAACTTGTATAATACGTATATATATAAATATATATATATATATATATATCTATATATATCTCTATATCTCTCTCTCTCTCTCTCTCTCTCTATATATATATATATATATATATAGATATAGATATAGATAGATAGATAGATAGATAGATAGATACTATAGACTGAAATATTTCGGGTGTTTATTTCTCAGAGAGAGATATCTGACCTTGACCTTCCCAGAGTTGTCTTCCTCTTCCTTCTTGTCCTCAAAGTCAAACGCTACAGTCATCCTCTGCTGTCTCTGCTCCTCCCACAGAGTAGGATTAAAGCTGTCACTGTCCGACTGGTAATCTGTACACACACACACACACACACACACACACACACACACACACACACACACACACACACACACACACACACACACACACACACACACACAATGAAGTGTAACTTATACCCGCACTTAATGCTATACACAAATCTTGCAGCATTTGATTTGCCTGTACACACTAAACGTCACACATACAAACTCATGCACGCATGTATAGACACACACACACACACACACACACACACACACACACACACACACACACACACACAGGTTGTACCCTCATCATGTCGGGGTTGTTGAGGAAACATGTAGTTGGTCAAAACCTTCTGTTTGGTTTCAGGGTGGGCTTCTGTCTGCAGTGGGATCAGAGCCTTGGACTGCAAACACACACATATATATAAATTAGTGATCTTAAATTGTAAATGTATTGTAATGTCTATATATTGTATATATACCAAATATATATAAGATACTGTCTGAATGTCAACGTTTTGGAGTTTGAATGCTGTTAACAATGATGCATGCAGTAACAAATACAAATCATATTATCAAATCTAGCTCACTTCATTTAGAACAAACAGTACACAATCATACTCCACTGCCATTTTATAAATTGCATTTGAATTTGAAATGTGCTTTCAACTTCAGCGGCTCAATAATAATAATCCACCATCATTCATCAGCTGTGATTACACCTTGATTAAACTGTTAGCGGCATAGATCAGTTTAAAATGTCACAAAGAATATTGTCTTGAATCATAATGTAACTGAAATGAATAATATATGACTATAATGCCATCATTAACATAGCAGTGATTCTATGTGCCTCATTTACTCTGCTGTGCCCTACAGTAGCTTCAGATTATCTGTATTCACGTTGCAGAAGCTGAAGCTCTGTAAGTAATTCGGACTGATATGCAATTCATTCTCAAATAAAAGCAATCAAGTAATGGCTGGGTATCAGAAAGGTTCCAACGGGCTAAGGAAAAATAGAGGGATAAAATAGAATTACCAGTAACTGCACAATAATGGCAGATGTACTGTTTTTGTGTCTGTTTTTTAAACATAAATACTGATGTTATACTATTTTATTCATTTTCAACCACTCTTGATATTGAGCTACTAAACCTCAACAATAAATAAAACAACACTTTGTTGTAGTGTTTCAGGAAACGAAATGAAATTTTTCTTTTTAAATTGAGACAAATGGAGGAGATGCTGGTTTTGCATTACGAGCAAATGGAAGCACGTCGGAAAACAAATATGGTATAAATGCAGCACAGATAAATCAGTTGAACTTAGATATGAAAGCCTTTATCTATTAATAACCTGCCTCTAATACACGCTTGGTTATATGATTAATAGGTGTAATGCTAAATGTTTTTGTGCTGCTGCAGGTACAGGCTCTGGGAGAGTGTGTGGGAGAAAAAGAGAGATAGAGATACCTGATTGTCAGAGAGCCAGAGAGCTGCCAGGTCCTTCAGCTTAGTGAAGGTAAATGGTAGATTCTTTAACCTGAGGGATAGAGAGAGAGAGAGACAGTGGAAGGGAGGAGAGAGAAAAAGAAGAGTGATGTTTCCCATGTTCACATACTGTTAAGTCTGCAGAGCACGTAACCATGGCAACACACTCACTCATTCCCATGGTAACTACAGGCCGTGAGAGCAGCTACACAAGTAAAAAACTGTCATTGACAAAAGTGGTGCATGTAGTAGTGACACTTATTGTCACTACTGAGTCACTACTACTGCTTTTGCTGTGTTTTGGTGTGTGTGTGTGTTTTTTTTGTGTGTGTGTGTGTGTGTGTGTGTGCATGTGTGTGCGCACTTGTGTACCTATCTAACAGTGGACAACTGCATCGTTACACATTCACCAACAGTAAATGTGGGGACCACCGAACCAACAGGGGACATTTTTTAGGTCCCCACTTGGACATGCTTTGAATCATGTTAAAAACATGTGAAAAATCTTAAGGAGAATTTTTTTAAAAGAAAGTTGCATTGTTGAACAAACACTACACAGCTCCACTGCATTATGTGAGGGTCCATTCTTTAAGGTACACATCTCTTGAAGCTCCAAGTCCTCACTTGGCAATTTATTTTTTTATTATTTTATTTATTATTTTTGTATTAAAACACCTTAAAAGCAAATTTTATATTATATTTTAGATTTTTTTAAATGACCAGAAACAGAAGTGCACTGTTGGCAGTTTCCGCAGACAGTGCCCTGTATGTATGTGTGTGTATATATACCTATTGTCACTGAGGTTTAGGACTCGTAGTTTGGTCATCTGCCCAATCTCGTCAGGAAGGAACTCAAGTTTGTTGGACCGCAGTGACATCACTGTCACATTCTTACAGTTCCCGATCTGAAACACACACATAAACACACACACACACACACTCCATCAGATCACATTACAGCAGAGGCTGGCGCTGAATAAGATCCTCTACAAGAGACTGTAAAGTACTATGAGTCATCTCGAGATGAGACGTTGTTTATCTCCTCACCTCCCGGGGCAGCTCTGTCAAGAAGTTCTCATCTGCAGCGAAGGTCCTCAGGCTGTGCAGGTAGCCGACGGTGGGAGGCAACGACTCCAACTCATTACAGCTACAGTCCAGTTCCTCCAACAGAGACAGACTGAGTGAAAGGAACAGAGGCGAAGAGAGAAACATGACAAAGAAGACAGAGGAGAAATTATTCTGCAGGCTGCAAAATCTCTGCTGCAACTTTTGGCGACATAGATATGAGTTTTTAAAGAATAAGGATGGTGATAGTCTATAGTTTTCTTATTGTCAACAAATCCTGCGAAAAGACCAGCAAGTAGTTGCCTGTAGCAAAAAGCTGATATAACATATTCCTCTGTGAGAGCTGCATTGTTGTGCACTTATATGGTGTCCTACTGCTGTGAAACATTCATAATGTGAATTAAATTGGAGTTGACAGAAGTCTAAAACTACAATTCCCAGTGAACCAAACTTTTTTTTTTTATCCCATGACCTATTTTTAAAAAGTAGGAAAGTTGGATCGTTAGTGTTTTCATTGGATTAATTGACAGTGAGAAAATCATGAAAGAGACACCAGCCTTATTCTTTAACATGTTAATGATGAGAAAGAAAAATTTTCTCCATAGTGACAACTTGGAAAAGGAGAACGTTGAGAGAAGCAAAAGATCATCACAAAAATCTGTGAATTATTAATTCATCCACATACTAATTTCCTATAAATTTGATGACCATCTTTCTGTTTTTTTTTTTTTTTTTACATTTTCCCCCATTTTTCCCCCTTTGATGCCCGACATTCTTCAACTTGGATCTCAACTTCTCCGTTCACAGCAACATCCACGGGTGGCCCTCTGCAGGGCTCCCTGACCCCCCTTTGACTGAGATCATTGGCCTGGCAGTTCGCTAACAGCAGGCTAATGCTAATGAGACAACATTTTTACATTAATGTACTGTCATTGTTAACATTGCATTAGTCTGCTATTATTATTCCCGATGGCCCCGGACCATCTGGGCCACCATACGGTCTGACAGAGGAGAGGAAAGGAGAGGAGAGGATTAAAATATTTTTTGCGCTATTACACACTCTCTCTCTTTATTTGTTAGCAACACTCACTTGGTGAGAAACTAAAATCCTGTTTATCCACCTATTTTAGTCCCTTCTGGTTTGGAGAATCAGCTAAATGAGCAAAAAACAAATGCAGCTTACACAAGCGTAAATTCACAAACATCAGTCACGGCAAATAAGCTAAAGGTTAATTCTGAACAACAATATCTGGACAAGTCTATTCACCTTATTTTCAATGGCCATACGGACACTGTCACTTTTTTTTGTGCAAGGCTTTGTGGTCAGGCACTTCCGGTCATTGGCTAGCTTCATCGTACGGCTAACACAACAACTCTGGACAATTGTGGATTTGAGGAAAACCTAAATTGTCTGTTCATTTAGGAAGCTGACATAATAACTGGTTAAAAAAAAGAGGAAAAGTTTAAAAAAAGGAAAGTTTACTTGGAGAAGGAGTGTTTAAATGCTCCCAAGTATTTACGCTAATGCTAGTTTACGCTAGTCAAGCAACCATGGAAGTGCCGCACAAAAAAATGGAAGGTGACCAAAGCTTTACTTCCGCATTTGAAAAATAAGGTGAATAAAGTTAAAAAGAAAGTAACTGAAACATTACTGTACAAGCTACAGTGGCAGTAGCTTTCCAAATGTAGGTCTTCTACCTGCTGTATACTTCCCCTTTGCACAGCTCTAAAATATTAAAAAATGAATGTAAAACAGAAACCATGATGTCCACTGGACGAGGCTGTTCTGCTCCTGCTGATTTCTACTGAGGGTGAAACCTTTGTCGCTTTTGTGCTGTTTAACTTCACAATTGTGCAGGGTCTATTTTTGCAGCAAATTAATTTATTGTGAATGAACAGAAAGCCTGATTATTATTCTTTTTTTGACAATTAAGGTTGAATATTACTTCAGGGGACCATTTTTTGTGACTTTTTAGTCTTTTTTAATGTACTATATGCAGCAGCTAAATGATTTTTTTCTTGTTTTTTTCTGTCACTTGCTCTACAAAGTCTGTATAGAAGTAGAAGACCTGCTCCACAAATCAGAAAATATAGAGATGATCTAAAGGTCAAACAGCATTCAGTTGTTAAAACAAGTCAAGTACAGCCACAAAACATCACCACATTGAACAAAAATGAAGTGCAACAATCTATTTAATATGCAATGCTAAAAGAGAAAAGGATAATTTGAAATAAAATAAATAATATTAGAATGTGGCTGCCGAGGAACAGACTGTTCTGAGCCTCGTCCAGTGGATATCTGAGTTTAAGATTACTTGATTTAGCAAATATTAACTGTACAAAAAAATGAATTAACTTATCTTCAATTTCAGCCTGATGCATTTACACACATTTATTATAGTGCATTCTAGTACTTGGGTTCCTAAAGTAGCTAGAGGAAAACATACTTTCACCCTGGCTGAAGATGTAGTTTACAAAAACACATAACTGTTTGCACTATGGATTTACATACAACTGTCCATTAAATATGTAACTGTGAGTGTATTAATACAGGTAAGGTAGAGTTGTCCTGTAAACAGAGGGGAAACGATGGGATCACATTCATTATTAGTAAGAAATCCTTAATCAACTAGTGGGGTAAGCGAGGAATATAAGGTGTTTATGGTATTAGCAGAGGGGAAGTAATGGATCTACAGTACTACTTATTGAAGCTAAAACCCGGGACACGTTCAGGAAGACAAGATGTTTTCAGAGTGTTCAGATACAAAGTTACACAAAGTGAAAATGAATGTCAGTAAATGCTACGGTAAATAGCAGTGCAGTCTTCTGAAATCCATCACAGATTATCTGATTCTCATTAGAAACATGATTCATGCTACTGCTCAAACTGCAGGAAGGAAAAGGAACATTCTCTTACTGTGATTGGATTGGAATCTATCAAACCCTGGAGTTAAACAGACTATGTGAGTATACTTTGTTTGTATGCAAAATGTCAAATAATTGCAAATTTAGATTTCCCTTCAAATTGTTTCTGCTTTTTTGAATCAAATGTTTACTTTTCATTTTGCTACAGTTAATCTGATTATCATGATTGAATTTGCACTGTGATGGATTATAATAAGAATCATTATAAACCCATTACTGTAATCCTTTTACATGCAATGCATGTAAAATCTTTTACATGCAATCATTTCTGGCTAGGTTCATCTTATTTTCAAATTGAGATTTAGAATTTATGCAAATATTAAGCCCAAATATTTAAAAAGGAAGTTTGCATTGAAAATGAATACAAGTTTATGTTTGCATGTAATTTGACTGAATTAAAAAATATGTCCCACACAGCCCTGTGTATTTATATGTGTTTGTATCTGTGACACAGCTGAATATCTGTCCGTCTCTGAACGCACCCCTGGATCCACAAGGCTAATGTTACTCACCCTTGCTTTGGCTTCGCACTAACGCCATGGCAACGCAGCAAACACAACACACAGAACCCCCCCCAATCATCAGCCAGCATAACAACACAGCAACTAACAGTATTACACACAGGAATACAACAACCCACCAAAGATAAACTAGAACCTGCTGAGAAAATCTAAACTGACAGAAAAAGAAAGAAGCCTGAATTGGTATTCATGATCTGTTTTGCCTGTGTGTGCGTGTGTGTGTGCATGGGTGTGTGCATGGGTGTGTGCATATATGCGTGCATGTGTGTGTGCATGTGTGCGTGCATGTGTGCATGCATGCATAGCTTTCTTACCTCCCGATTGTGCTAGGCAGTGAGGTCAGCTGGTTGTCATCTACCTTCAATGTTGTCAGTTTCTTCAACATTCCTACACAACACATGAACACACACGCAAACACACTAAAAGTAACTTGGATCTTGGAAGAAACATACACTGAGCTCTAAAATCGAAGCTCCTTTTCTTTTGTAGTGTATTTTCTGTTCCTGTCTTGTAAGATGAGATGCCAGGTGGGATGTAAGTCTTGAGAGAGCGGATGTTCTATGGAATTTTGGGGATCTGTATTGTTCATTGGATAGAACCATAGAATCATAGACAATGCAGTTATGAGCCTTAATCACCTAAGCCCCAGGCCTATTTTTAATTTTTTGGTTTAAATGATAATAAATATGGAAGATCTCTACAACCACAAAGGTTGTGCCTTATGTATTTAAACCTGGTATCTGCAACATGTGAGGTGACTACAGAAGTATCAGAATCAATTCATGGTGCTGTGACAGCAAATACAGCTAGAATAATGCAAAGAAAATCTAACATTGTAATTTACTACAGATAAAAATACATTATTTACAACTTAATAATTTCAAATTGACCCAAAACAGGAAAAAAATGAAATAAGTTAAATTATCTGCAATGCAAAAGATCAATTATTTGTCCAAAGCAATCATAAAAATCACGCTGAGGATAATTACAAGTCATGAATAAAATATTTTGTAAGATGTTTAATAAGGAGATTATAAAGGACCCAATTAAATAATCGCACAAATAGCTCAAAATAAGTTAAATATCAAAAATAGTGGTTAGTTGCAGCTCTAAGACTGATATTATATTAAACTATTTTCTTATTGTATTGATGATGTGGATATTGAAGATATATATTGATACTGTAGCAGTAACATTGTGTTTTACTACAGATAAAAATACTTTAATGTTGGAGCTGAGGTTTTCTCATGTAATATATGAATAAAACTCAATGCTGACCATGTATCAGGAGGTATTGTATTTCAACAGGTTAAATATTATGCCAGGCCTGGTTTTATCTACTTTTATTTGAAGGGGAATGTGAACATTCCCCTGTTTCTAGTCTTCATGATCAACTAAGCTAAGCAGCCACTGGCTGTAGTTTCAAATTCACCTTCACAAACACGAGGAAGGGTATCGATCTCCTCGGCCAACCCTCGGCAACAAAGCAAATAAGTGCATTTCTATTCCTTTGAGCAAAATGTGGATTTACAGCAAGTACTCCTCTGCACAGCAGTAAGGTCATTTTAGTTCTGTAGAGGGAGCTTTAAACGCTTGTGAATGTGGATGAGGGTCTTTGCGTATATGCTCACCTATAGAGTCAGGGAGGTGCTGCAGCATGTTGGAGGACAGCAGTAGGTCTTCTAAGGACTCACAGCCTGAAACATCTGTGTCCAATGTCTCAATACGATTCTTTGCTAGGTCCAAGTACCGCAACTGACGAAGCTTCCCCATCGCCTGGACAGCAGAGAGAACACAGAGAGACAGGGAAGTTAAATAATGCGATAAAAAATATGGAGGAAAAAAAAGAAAATGTCATTAGAATATTTCCAGTGTGCTCACCCCTGGTATAGACTGTAGAGAGTTGTTATCCAGCCACAGCTCCTTTAGGTTGTGAATCTGTTCCAACACCTCCGGCTAACATGCAGTTAGAGTTAGAGTAAAATATATCAACACAAATTGACCAAATACAACTTAAAGCATTAAAATATTACTTAGACGTGGTAAAAAAAAAAAAGAAGAATATTTGTATTACTTAAAATGGCCTAAATATTAGATATATTAAAAATATGTAAGAATAAAAGAAAAAAATAAGAAGAAATATGTAAGAAATAGTTGTAAACATAGTCTCGGGATAGTTTAATGCTTTGTAAGTCAATGGGACTCAATGCACTAGGAATTTTCCATATTTGCATAGTGTTGCCAAAAAATTTTGAGTTGTGAGACAATGACGCTCACATGTCAAATGTCCATGAACAAACTGGACTGACAAACAGGATATCCTGGTCATGACCTCATAAATTGTATGTCCTTCAAAATAAAAGCCCCCTTTTCACACCTAGCTGTAAAATTATTCAGTTTATATCACAGATTTTAGAAAAATTAAGATAAAGTATTTGTTGCCATATGGCAACACTATGCAATAGAGGGTTAACTACAACAAATATAGACATGGAAATACCACAGAAAACTGCATCAGTGGATCCAGAGAAGATTTCCACTTTGGCAGAAATGAATAAAACATTTTACAGAGTGGGTGAGACTGGCACCCTCCATCCATGCCTCCTCTCTCTTGGCAGGAATCGGACCATACTGCCAACCTAGTCCTGTAAAAGCCAACTTCCTGTCTGACCTGTCTGATGTCCCACCATGCCAGTCTCCATTTTTGGGTCAAACTGAACCTCGTCCCTAAACGAGAGGCTCTACAGAGGATTCACTATGACCGCAAGATGTGAAATTTGAAGGAGATGGTGCCTGAAATGGGACGCAGCATCTGTGTTTCTGACTCTTCTCTCGCCCTCAACTTTATCTCCTGTTCATGTCTTTGAACATTTTCAACCGGTAAATGCACATTCAACAACAAAGACATTAATATCTTAGCTTCTTGTGATAAATAGACAGCATAATCTCAATGGCAAATGCACCTCTGTTAACTTGTCAAATATGACAGCAAACACTCTCACCACTTCAGAGAATTCATTGCTACCGAGATCCAACCTCTCCAGCTGTGTCAGTCTGTGGATGGACCTGAGAGGAGAGAGGAGAGGACACAGTACATTCATTTAAAACTACACATGGTCAATAGTACCATTGCATCACATAGTGCAGTTATTTTCAAATATTTAAATATGTTTTGTGTGTGATTTACCCCCAGGTCCCTATCTGATTACAGTACCTCAAGCACCCTAGCTGTCATATTCCAAATGGATTCATATCAATTCATTCTAGATGTTAAAGGATAAGGCTGGACATTTTCTATATTTTTCTTACTGCCAACAAATCTCATGTACAGAGCCAATCCAACAATGAGCTGATCCTTGGTACAAGCATGTGTATATATCTTATTCTCATCTTGTATCTTATTCCTGTGTAACAGAGACATCCTTGCACTGGCTGATATGTTACTTTACCATAAAGATTATGAGCATGTGAGTTAGTCTAAAAACGGCTGCAAATTCTAATAACAGCAGTCACGTTTTCACTCTCTGGAGAGTAGTTCTGTGTGTGCGAGGACACGGTTTTTGTCCTACATATCACATACATATCTTGACTTTGTGTAGCAGTGTAAATTTCTCCAAAATCTTAGATGTGATATTGCTGTGTTTTTTTTGTCTACAGCACAGATGAATCAGAAACACTGTGAAACTTTGCTGTGAAATCTGCAATTATTTACTGTGTTAAACAGACTAATGTACTATAAATGGCTATTAGAGTAGATAACTGCATATTTTTACAATAAACCACAGCAGTTGAAGAATTACTGTATCATAATTCAGTTAATCACCTAAAACTGTAATTAGAGTCACTTTCTGGATAAATTGCTGCCAGTTAGTTAATGTAAATTTTAAGGTAATGGTTTTACTGTCTATATATTGCTTTGGATACATATATAATACTTGTAAGCATGATTAGCTTATTGTTGGATTGGCTCTGCCCATGTGATTGTTGATTGTTGACAACAGGCCATTTTCATTAAGGTTCCATTCAGGCTGCTGCTATTGTGCATGTTGGCTCACTGGAAAGGCTCTGTTACACTAAATGGAACCTTAATTAGTGTCATTGGTAATACTTGTGTTTACCTCCTATGTCATGTCATTAGAAAAATATAGGAAATCGCCTTATCCTTTAAGCGCAGTTGTAGTAGTGGCCTCCTCTGTGGCCATCGTGCAGATTGCAGCACATTTAAAACTGTTAAGGTTTTAAATGGTCCTGATTTAATGTCCTTGTTAAAACTGGCTTCATCAGTATTCAAGAACAGCTGCCAGGGATAAATATAGTTTTAATCTGGACAACTGGGAAAGCAAGCAAGCTCAGTAATATCATAAAGCATTTGAATGTGTGTGTGTGTGTGTGTGTGTGTGTGTGTGTGTGTGTGTGTGTGTGTGTGTGTGTGTGTGGGAGAGAGAGAGAGAGAAAACGCGAGAAAGCTGTGTGTGAGTTGTAATCTGGAGAGAAAAAAACAAATTACAGACAGACAGACAGACAGACAGACAGACAGACACACACACACACGCACACACACACACACACACACACACACACACACACACACAGACAGACAGACAGACAGACAGACAGACAGACAGACAGACACACACACACACACACACACACACACACACAGACAGACAGACAGACAGACAGACAGACACACACACACACACACACACAGACACGTAACTTACTTTGGCATGGTTTTCAGGTGGTTCTCTCTAAGCTCCAGGATCCGTAGTTTGGAAAGTCTAACAGACAGAAGACACAGTTTCAGACAACTTTAAAACAAGGAAAAAGAGGCACTATTTAATTCACTGCAACTCCAGGACAAGTATTTCCTTATCAGTGATCATAATTACATATAATTATTAATCAGAAATGTTTGATCACAATCAGTTGATTATATAACATAAAGTAAAAGAAAGTCTTATCTGTTTTGTAGTGCTGATACTGTGTTTTACTGTTGCTAAAAGTCACTTTAAATAGGGAAATCCTGAAGCACAAAAAAATGTATTCATTCACGCTTCTGAATGGGTTAATGCGACGAGGGATTAAGCAATTAATTATATAGATAGACGAATAGACTGTAAATTTATGCAAGATGAAAATACACCCCATTAGCATACGCAATTATGCAAAAATAAAATATAAAATAAAATGTTTTCAAAGTTAAAGCTGGGAATTATCATTAATGATTCATGTAGTCATACTCAGGCATGATCAAAAATATAATTGCTGCCTCAAACAGGAATATCCATAGAATGTTTCAGCCTCAGGCTGATTCTACCACACTGTACAACAGGCAATACGCTCGTTTTCAAGATTATATTATTTAAATTTGATGTGGCGGGCATAACGCAAAAAGCCTGATAATACTGAATTCTTTTCATTAGGATCCTTTACCATCATTTCAAGAGGCACTGAATAATAGATTCAGGTGGTTTAAACACACCATCCAACACAGTCTCACACACCTTGTACACACACACACCATCATGTGCAAGGAAAGGCTAATGATTACATGCATGGTTTACCTGCCAAAGTTAGCCGGCAGATACTCCAGGAAGGCATCATTTAAGAAGAGCTGGGTCAGATTCAGGAGCTGCGTAAAACCATCTGGGAGTCTGGAAAGAAGAGAAAGGGAGAGAGAAAGAGAGAGAGCATAGGATGGAAAGAAAGGAATAGGAAAGACTGTGTGTGTCCTGTCCTTGAAGGGCCTCGGTAGAATAAAACACAGACCATTTTTCTGCAACACCTCCTGTAGATACAACTAGTGTTAGCCCGAACATGACTCACAAAAATATAATATAACTTTCATTTATCTTTGAATTAAGGTCCACTTATAGTGGTTTGTTAACCTGGTGCCACCAAACCAAACAAGCAACTCTTCTACAGGCAACACAGTGTCTGCATACTATGGATATGATGTATGTGATAAACAGACAACAAGCTGACAACACAATACCAAATACGCTTCTTCCATGTATATTTATGATCAATAATGACTGTTTCTGATCATTTTGTGTTGGAATTATGTGAAAAAATATAATTATTCAGGCCCTATAAATCTTGAAATACCCACTGTGCCACTATTTTTTTGCATGAGCGGTTTCAGGTAAAATGGGCCATCTCATCAGGTTAAATGGGTTTAGTTAGATTTGTCATGGCCAGGCTACTTACCATGCACATTTCTGGTGTACTCTAGATTTGAAGTATTATCTTACCCACCATAGAAATCATAAACTAATCAAATCACCCGTTTCTTGTCAAACACAGTTATGTCAACAGTTTGAAATCATTTGTAGTCATTGGCTCTAATTTCTAGAGGAGCTGGGACCCCAAACCTTTAAATGACCCATTTTACCTGATGGCTCATTTTACCTGATATCACCCTATGTATATGTTAGACTATATCACTGTGGTGTGGTGTTTTCCTCCCTGTGTATCTAACAGCACAGTCAGGTCAGGTCCAGTTTTCCCCCCCACTACCATGTCCATGGTTACAACTGAACAATGTTGAGAGTTATTGTGAATGAGTTGAATAAAGTTTGACTTATCTGACTGTTGTGTTTCGTTTAATGCACCTTATAGTCGGAAAAATACAGTGTTGCTTTTGTTGGTTGTAGTCATTTTGTAGGAATTTGGTCTCACATTTCTGACACAAAGCACCAAATCACACGTTGATATTTACTGTCTTAAAGCCTAAAATCACACAGTGTAAAGGGACCTTTATAGTGTCTTACTTGGTGATTGGGTTGACACTGGCTTCCACCACAGACAAGCCTTTACAGCATTTTATATTGTCTGGAAACTCCTGGATACCTGTCAACGAGACACAGAGGGAAAATAAAAAGTGGTGATAATGTTTAACGGCGTGTCAGTTACATATTTCCACATTTTGGTTGGGGGATTTCTTAATTTTCCTAATGGTTTTGACATTTACACAATTTGAGTAAATAATTTGGATGTGAAAATATTTTTATCATGAGGTTTAATTGTTGATGGTTGATGTCTTTGTTTTCTGACCTCTCATCATCACATCCTGTATCTAGATACATAATTAAACATGAATGCCGGTGGTGCCTAATGATAATAATTCTCCCAATTTTTTTTATAGCATTGTCCTCTGCAGTTGATTTGTAAGTTCCAGTTTTATTAGGTCACACATACCGTTTTTACTGATGTCTAGCTCTTTGAGGTTAACCAGGCTGGCGATGGTGGTGGGCAGGTTGGACAGGTCGTTATCGGGCATGCTCAGCTTCTTCAAGGCCTGGCAGTTAAAGAGTTGCTATGGAAACGCGGGGAGAAAACAAAAGAATATCATCGTCCGTTGGCAAAATGACACAGAGGTTTTAATAGAAGGGTACAAAAGGACAGAGAGCGAGAAGTGAACTGGAGCCATAATGTAGTGGAGAAGCATTGTCGCTGCCTTTCTCTATGAATAATGTAGAAATAATCTTCTCCATACAGAGGCCCCTAAGGACAAAAAGTGAAAGCACAAACATTATGAGAAATGTGGCCTAAATGGAAAGAAATACTGCAAATGCCACAACATATACAAGGCATGAAAAGGAAAGTGGTTAGAATATAGACATGTTATATAGCAAAAGTGAAACAGATGAGTTTATTTTCAGTTATAGCTTTAGCCAGTTTTGAGTCATAGATTTTTAAATTTATTTTAGTCAAGCTCAATGTAATAGATCAACAGATCAACAGTTTTCACTGCTGGAAATCTAAATATACGCTCAAAAAAGAGGTAAATCATGATTGCGTGTAAATATTCATCCATGATTGCTGTACAGAACTGCAGTGCCCCTAATGACTTTTTTTCCGGCAGCCATATTGACATAAAAAGAAATGAAATAGTAGGCAAACACAATGATACCAATGTTACCAATGATACTAATAAAGGTTCTGTTCAATTTAGCGTAGCGGAGCCTTTCCAGTGAGTCACCACGCACAATAGCAGCACCCTGACTCTGTTTGACCTGAATGGAGACTATCGTCACATCATTCAGTTCACCTACTGTATATGAACAAAACAAACCCTACAGGGCCTTAGAGGTGACCTCAATAAAAACCTGATTAAAAAAGCTGCTTATTAAAATATCGCTTGAAAAAAAACACACTCTCTACTATGATTTTTTACAACAGCAGTGTCTTACGTGGAAGTTACATACAGTGCATCCTCTGATAGATGTAATCTGTGACAGGTAATTTCCTCACAACAAAGAAACACATGCACACTCACGGTCATTCCTGCAGGAAGGTTAGAATTTTCAGGTCATCTAACCTTCATGTATAAATTAAAAGGAGCATCTGAATCACAGATGAGAGAATACGGATCACGTCAATTTCTATATTGTCACTCTATTCAAATAATGGCCTATGTCATTTTTTGACAAAAGATTTTGGGCCTAAATCAACTCTTAATGATGCTGCCACATCTGGTAAAATCACATTAATCCTGAGTTGAAAGGATCACACCTTTTATGCCCTATAGCACAATGGTCTTAGTAATAAAATGGTGACCTAGGCAATTTTATTTTTTGCCCATTTAACAAGCTTTCATGATGGTGGCTGCTTCAAGAAGCAAGAATCTATGGTGCAGAAGAAGCCTGAACATGATTCATGAATCAATTTCTACTGGTAAGTGATAAAGGCTTTAGGCTATAATGTTTTATAGTAATTTAGTCTAAATTTCTAAGTTATTCTTTAATAATAATTTAATATAAAGTGCTGTACATATCAATAAATTACAAAAATAATAAATTATGTAGCCAAATACAAAGAAAGAAAGGAAGTTCCAGGATTTTCAGTCCATTAAACATGTGTCAGCACATGGAGGAAAGTGCTTACTGGGAAAGTGCACCTTACTAAAAGGTGCTGGTGCATGTAATATAAAGTGATGTGCCATAGATTGAAAAATGTATTACACAAATTTAAAAAGTGTTAATCTAAATTGTATGATGGCCTTGTAAAGTGCTAGTGCATGTTAATATAAAGTGCTATGCATGTTAATGAAATAATAAATATGTGGCCAAATATAAAGAAAAAACAGGATCCAGGATCTTCGGTCCATTAAACATGAGTCATCACTTCATTGAAAATTTGCCACATCTCAGGTTTTAAAAAAGCCGTCAAAACTGAATGTTGGAATGAGTTACATTTAATAAAAAAGGCAAAGGAGACCTGGGAAAGTGATAAAAAGGGGAACTGACATTAGTTTAATTTAACTCCAGGTAATGTAAGATTAGAGTTTTCACTATGGAATGAAAGGACAGTTTAATCCAGCTTTAAAGTTGACTAAAGTCACACTAGAATGTTCAGAAATTGGCCTAAGTCACTTTAATCCTTAATGACACATAAGTGACCCATGACGTTCTATATACTGTATGTCCACAGTCATCCACTGTCAAGGCCTTTGTGATTCAAATAATTAAGAAATATAATATTATCATTCTGCATGTGATAAAGTTTTTGTGTTTTCCCCAAAACTTGAAAAAATGACTCAGGCCATTATTTTAATATAATAAATATTATATTGACGATTCTGACTACTTTATATCACATCTGGCTGTCAAATAAGAAATGAAAGAGCACAGAGAGTTAAAAGAGCTAAACAAGGACAAAGCTGCTCTGTGTCACACTACTCACACACACTCACACACACTCTTGAGGAGCACTCCAACTCGCGTCCATATAGGTCAATCACTCTGGCACCCTCAATAGCTCTTATAAAATCTTGGCACACATTCACATTTTCTTTTTTTTTTGCCACTCACAGCTCTATTAGACAGTCTTCATTCATGCAGCCTATATTTAGAAATTCAATTCTCTGTCATTTAAACCAGGGCAGGATATCAATAAAAAGAGACAGCCTTCTTATAAACACCACCTGGAAGTGTCCTTGAAATATGGGAAGGATATTTCCATTTTTTATTTTTTTTTTTTTTTACCTTGTTGTTGCCTGCAAGTTTTGGAATGTTTGGAGACCTAAAATAACAATAATGCTGGTCATGGTCACAGGGGTCTGCAAACTCTGAGGCTAAAATGTATTTTATCCACATTAGCCATGTGATTCTAGGAGTGGCAAACATTTGATCACAGACTTCCTACACACTACCCATTTCAAAATTCCAGACTTTCCCAGACTTCTTTTTCAAACCATGCAAACATCTGAGTACAAATAACTGTCCATTTTCCATTAAACCTCTATTGCATAGTGTTGCCATATGGCAACCATTACTTTATCTAAATTTTAAAAAGCTGTGATATCAAATATATGTTTTTACACATAGACATAAAAAGGTGTTTGTTTTTTCTAATATGTTAAAAAAGGATTTGTTGCCATATGGCAAGATATGGGAAAAAAAATCTATATATCAATTATTTAGGCCATCTTAAGTAATAAAAACATTCAAAACAGTTTATGTTTTATGTTTTTTTATGTTTACCATATCTAAGTAATATTTCATGCAATAAAGGGTTAACATAGTGAATAATTAAGATTACATTCCTGTTTCTTTTACAAAAAACAACCAAAAATGAGTTGTCTTTTCTGCTTTTCTTCCCTATCCATAATCCCAGGACCAATTCCTTCCCTCCCAGCTTGGGCATCACTGCTTTAGCATGCAGATATAAGCATAACTTTAGCATTCAATTCTAAACAGCAGCTAAATATCTCTAGGCTTACAAAATACATTCATTCAAATTGCAATAATGAGCTGAGACCACCAACTAAGTCTGTCCGTCCTAAAACTGCAACCGTACAGTAGAACAACCCTTTTGAATTAGGTTGCATCACAGCCTCTGCACCGCCCTCAGTCTGAATTAAACAGTTTTTGCTCCACCGGTGGTAAATATCTAAGAATAGCATAGCTTTTTCTCCATTTTTCGACCATCAAACACTTAACATCTGGTGCCTTTTTAGGGCCCGCTGGTGTGGCTCTAGACTTTTAGTGTTGCTTTACAATAAATCCCTTTAAATGAACATCACAGCTGCCTGTCTGCAGCAGGACAGGGTTAACTCAAATGGGGTCATCCCTATGTTCCCACAGGCCTATGTTCTTGCTTTTTTTCTGTCTGTGTGCGTGTCTGGAAGCAGGGCTACGCAAAATATATTGCTCTGATTTACATCAAATTTGGTAGAGGCGTGTAGCATGGGAAGGGTCAAGTTGGGTCTGTATCAGGGTTGGGTTAAGGTCAGGGTTATGTGAGTATAAGGGTTAGGGGATCTTTCAAATGCTGAGGTCAACGTTCTATATTCATACAATATACTAACCGAATATGTTAATGCCATTTTTAGCCACATTATTTACTACTTATATTCATCCAGTCATCCAAATCATAGCCTATTGTTGATGCATAATTCATACTGTGATTAACATGACTTTAAAATATTCATATTCATGACATAACCTTTCATATTTTAGCCTAGGCTACATCTACAGCAGGTTACAGTTTTGCATCTCTATTGGCCATCTGTTGATGCATCTGTAGGCTACTTCACTATTTTTCTCAATCTCTTAGAATATTACATTTTTACCTTTTGTCCTGCCTTTCTTGCTGGAAGAAATGCTAACTTTGATTGATGCAGCCATTTATGCTGCATCCTCTGATTCATTCAAATGTCAAAAAATAAACCTGCAGTCGCAGTAACGTTGTGACGGTGTTTACTTTCACATCTTTGTCACGTGAGACCACATTGATGTCATGATAATTATGGTAGGTGCTTTATGTATTTGGTTTTTCAGTTTTGTAATAATATTTAATGAAATGTAGCCTAAGAGAAAAAAATAAAAAGAAACAAAGCTTAAGGAAAAACATATTGTTGTGTCCTCGATAGCGGCTACAGCCCTGTCCATGGGAACATAGATACTCTATCACAGTATTGAATTTACCAAACAATTTGCTTGATATGTTAAAAACAACAAAAATCCATCAAGTATCCTGATCACATACAATCAAAAGGTTCAAATCCATGAACAATTCACAATTCACACTTGTGAAAAAGAAATTCAAAACCTGATGCACATCTCCAGCTGTCTTCATAATAAACTCTCCTCTAATCAATGCTGACACACTTGAAGACAAAGCTGATTATAAAAACATTGTAAAAATTCAGTGGAATTTGTCAGGAAGGCGTGCACGTTTGTTTCTCAAACAGTAGAACTACACATACACAAGAACAAACAGTTCCTGAACAGCTTTCAACCAGCACAACACAGGAGAATATGCTAATTTGCTTGAGTAGTGGTCATAATATTTCGAAAGCGCGGAGAAGAAATGAAAGCATCCAATCAACATTACAAAAGGGTTTAAAGTAATTTATGAGACACCAACATGCAGCTGCACACTGTAATATATTTCCAACAGTAGCTCACCCGACATTAATATATCAAAACGTGTCAACTGGTGCAGGCGTAACTCATGGTTACAGCCAAGCAGTCCTTGGGGTTGATGTTATGAATAGGGTTATACTGTAGATGACAGCAGGCTGAATGTTGTGTCAGCACACTAAAGGGACACAAATCTACTATTTTGTCACATACCAAAAAACACAAATAAAAGGTCACATTTACAGCTACTTTATATAAACAACAAAAAATATGTTTGCTTTGTTTTCCAGCAATTCCAGCAAAAGTGTATGCTGACTTGTGTATTTCTTCTTCTCTCATGGATGACATCAGGTCTGGTTTGTCCTTGGAGGTTAGAAGTGACGTAAAAGTATATTATTGGAGTTAAATTTTGGAAATGCACCAACATAAATTCAAAAATATGTAATTCGACAGATTTTCTGTTAATGTTACTTATCTGTTGTATTTTTTTGTTGCTTTTTTGTTGTTTCTTTGCTTTTCTGCAGGTTGGAAGCCATAAAAGTTGAAAAGGGAGATAATAAAGGGTAGGCTTTCATAAGCACATTGATTCTGCCCATGCATTTTCAGTCATTGTTCAACACATTATTATTGATTTTGTGTGAAATGTCACATTTCACAAATCTATTTCTGGTGCTGCGCTGTTTTTTGTGTTTTGTGTGACTGAATAAACTTTATTCATTCATTCAGATTAAGAAGCGATGTAAAAGGGGTCAGAGGTTTAAAATCAGACTGTTTACCTTGGGTAGCTCTTCGATCTGGTTGGCATCGAGGTAGAGCTCCTCCAGAGTTCTCTCGAAGCTGAAGATCTCCTTGGGGACCTGCTGCAGGCTGCAGTGGGAGTAGTCCAACACCGAGATCACTTCCTCCTCCCCACGGAAACAACGGCACGGCACCAGCCGGCCAATCAGCTTCCGCTTAGTCGTCATTTCCAGACACTGCACTATAGGGGCAAGGAGAAGATGAAAATGATCTTAGATTAATTTCAGGAATCGACAAACTCATCATATCAATTTTTAAACTCAAAAGTTTCGGGTCACTCAGAAATGTCCTTATTTTTGAAAAAAAAGCATTATTATTTTCAATGAAGATACATTTAAACTAATCAGAAATACACTCTATACATTTCTACTATTCTAGCTGCAAATGTCTGGTTTTTGGTGCAATATCTACATAGGTGTATAAAGGCCAATTTCCAGCAACTACCCCAGTGTGAAGGCTAATGGATGATTAGAAAACCCTTGTGCAATTATGTTGGCACAGCTGAAATTTGTAGGAAATTATTATTTCAAATACAAATCATCATTTATTACCTTGTCAGTGTCTTGGCTATATTTTCTACTAATTTTACAACTCATGGTGGTAAATAAAGTGTGATTTTTCATTGAAAGCACAAAATTGTCTGGGTGACCCCAAACTTTTGAATGTTAGTGTATGTAGGCTGTTGTTTGACAGCACTAAAGCAGCCACACAGTCAGAGAAAATAATTATGTAAAAAAACAACAAGGGGCCCTGATACATCAAAGCAAATGCCAAATGTCCCTGCATCAGATTCAAATTTGTATTAAAATTCATGAGTGGGATTTTCTCTAAAAGGCCCTAAAAATAAAGCGTTATGTAATAACATCAATGTGATGTGAGCTGCATTTATTCATGTTCAGATTTCACTGCCCTTGAATTAAGACGTAAGGCAGCAGATAAATGCATGAAAAGAAATCTAGTTGTCACTAACACATCTACTGCAAACGTCTTCACACCGTGCTGAAAAAAGTGCTAATTTCAGTCTGAGGGTGTAAAAAGGAACCTTTATATGACTCTGCACACATCAGCCCATCATGATGACTTAGAGAAGGGAAGAGCAGGCATCGATAATTAACAACACATTTTCTGTGTGCTGTTTTGTGTGAATCAGATGGTTACTGCACTTTCAGGTAGATACAATGTAGATTACAACACTGCAATGAAGAAATGAAACCTCCACTGTTCTATATTTTCTATACACCATGTGCAGTACGTCTCTTATTGACTATCCCGTGCATTCATTGCCTGTCAATTCCACAGCACAAAGAAATACTCCTCATTTCCTTAAAGACGTCCATTAAAGTCTCAAAACAAATTGCTGTTCCTTTATTGTACAAATCTTAAACTAACATAAGAGTAGCTGCTGCTGAATTCTTCCCAATTCCAATTTCACATGGACATGACAATGTTTCAATCACTGAGAAACCCATTGTGGTGAACAATTGTGTATTTTTTTTTTTTTTGTTAACCAGAAGCACATGGCTGTGCTGACTGATAAATTCGTCATGCTAATCCCATCAATACAACTGTTTTTTGGAGGCTAAAGTTTCTCCACCCATCTGTTTTCTTCTTTGCTGCAGAATCAGTCAATCAGTACAGCTTTAATTTATACAAAAAATGCTATCATTTTTTGTTGGATTTTTTGATTTCTCAGAGACAGGAAGATAGATAGACTATTTATAATTTCTTACGTATGTATTTTTTGTGTTGTATAGTTTAATTCCAATACAGTGATGAACCAGTTTAAAATGCCTCATGTTTTATTATGGCAGCTGCAGAATATCAATCTCTCTATATAGAGCAAAAAACAATTGTAGTTATTCCCAGAAATGTATCTAATATTATATGTCAGGTTGTGGTGGATGTAAGCTTTGTGTTTGGTCCTTCTCACAATTAATTTACCTAATCCCTTAATGAATGGTAGTTGCAATATAGGCAATAAACTGATAGACCTACATGTGAAAGTTCACAAAGCCAAAAGTGCCAAAAGAATCACCCATATACTGTATGTACCATCCAGAGTTAATTTTGTTGACTATTTTTTAATTTAGTCTTAGTCTTGTGTCAAATAGCGTTTATCATATTTAGTCAACTCTTATTATTGTTTGTTTAGTCACACTTTAGTCATTTTAGTCTAGACTTAGTTAAAGAAGTATTTTAGTCTAGTTTTAATCAATAGTCTTTCTTTAGTCTTTGCAGAAGGTTGATGGTAATGTTAATATAAATTAGTGTAGGCATGTATCTGTAACAATAGGAATTATTGTTACCTTTGTTTAGTTCAGTGTGGCACAGGGAGCTGAATGTTCCCTACACACTAAAAGTTTAATAGTTTAAAATTTAATATTTAGTAATCCAGCAGGTTAAAACAGTAGCAGAGAGTAGCTTCTTGTGATTAAATAACAGACGTTGCCACATTTAGTACCAACATCACTGATGCTCCTCAGTCAAACACACACACACACACACACACACACACACACACACACACACACACACACACACACACACGCACACACACACACAGATGGATTTTACTTTTAAAAATCTAAAAGTTTAAAATTTGATTATGTTTTTATTATACATTAGATTTTATCTCGTCTTTTTGAGACCACAGTCAGTCATTAATGACATTTATTTCGTCTCACCTCATTCATGTTTCACCTCATTCATTTCAAAAAATTGTCGATTGTTGAATATATTTCATCTAATGGAATTAACACTGGTACCACCTTGTTACTAATCAGGGATCATGTTGGACTAAGTTTAGTTTAAGAACTTCCAATGACCCAGGGGTAAAACCTGGGGCAGATGGGTAATTCAGCCGTCTATCACCAATCAGAAATAACTCAGCAGGCTGAGACTCAACTCTATCACACACACACTCTTCAAACAACAAGTCAGAGCCATATAATTAGACTGAATCCTTTGTAATTCTACGACAGCAACACTCCATCACTCCACGACTCTCACATCTAAACAGCTATGGGCTGAATGGCATAAGTAGGCTAACCGTGGGTATTAAGATCCTTGAATGAGGATTTATCATTCAGCTTCATCATTTCAAAGCAAAACGCTTACTCTACTCTATCTACTGACAAATAAAAAAGGTTTTAATGCCGCCCTTTCAAGTAGAACAAAGAACGCATTTCACTTATCTGACTGCTGCCTCAATTTCCTGTTTAATCACGATTGGCTAAAATGATGAGATGAGATGAGAGGAGAGGAGAGGAGAGGAGAGGGACAGAAAGGATATGAAAAAAGGAAAGGAAAGGAAAGGAGGAGAAGTGGGGAGGAAAGGAAAGGTAATGAAAGGAAATGAATGGACGAAGACAAATGAAAAGGAAATGAAAGGAAGAAGGGGAAAGTAAAGGAAAGAAGAGAAAAAGAAAGGAAAGAAAGGAAAAGAGTGGAGAGGAGATGAAAGGAAAGGAAAGCAAAAGAGAGGAAAACAAAAAGAGTAAAGATAAGGAAAGGAGAGGAATGGAAAGAAGAAAAGAAAGGAAAGGAAAAGAAAGTAGAGGAGCGGAAAGGAAAGAAAAGAAAAGGAAAATAGAGAAGTGGAGATGAGAGGAAAAGGAAAGAAAAGGAGAGAAGTGAAGAGAAGTGGAGAGGAGAGGATGTGTTAATACGGTGTAAAGAGAAAACGAGGAGTGAAAGGGGGCGTGGATAAAGACGACATGAAAACGAGGACGTGTGGAGAGAAAAGCGACAGCAACCAGGAGGCGTGGAGATAAGACCTGCAGCTTTTATCTGTCAGCAAACACACACATGTCCAGCTCCACGCCACGGCCAGATGCGCCAGGCGATAGACAGATGATCTTGAGCGCGGCGAGGACACCGTTATCTGCTCCCGTCTGCTGCGAGCCGGGTGAAATCAGATAAAAAAAAAAAAAAACGACCGCAGATCCTCCAGGACTGTTTATCTGAAAAGGGTCGGACCCATTAAAATCAATACATCCTTATCCACAGCCATGCCCACAGCAGGCGTAATGAGGCGAGCTGGGATTTACTGTTTGTCTACAGTACATGTGTAAACCCGACACCTACTGCTTTTCACCTTGGACCCCCATCATTGTTCAAAAGCTGTGGAGCCAAGGAGAGTCAGGGTCAGTTTAGGATTAGAGGATGGGTGGGCCTAGAAATATAAAACATAGAAACACTTGAAGCATGTAGTGCTGTCCATCGCCGTGGTAGTGGGATGAAATGTAGACCTGAGTAGAGAGAGGACCCATGAAAATCCCTTTTTTTAATGAATGAATGAATTTGAGTTTATTGGTGTCATAATTTGCACTTTGCAGCTGCTGACTGGAACACACTTCAGAGGAACCTGAAACTCAAAGAACCGATTATACTTGGTGCATTTAAAAACTTTGTCAGGAACTTGAAATCTGCAACATTTCTTTCCTGCTCCTGTCTCAGTTGAGTCCCCCATTGTCTGACTCCTGATCTGACCAGTTGTCAGATCATCTGACGTCCAACAAGCTGCAACAAACTCTCTATCAACAGTTAATTCCAAGCCTGGAGCAGAAAATCCAGGTTTAGACTGTTGATCTGTATATGACACTTTGCACCAAAGCTAAATATCTATTACTATATCATTACTATTATATAGTTTATTATATTAATATATTAACTAAAAATATGAGGTTGTATAATTATATTCTATGCATGTATATGAGGCTTGGGATGAATTTTGCCTTGGATTTTGCCTCGTTACCATTTTTGACTATGGAAGTTTCAGTCCTTCATAATTTTGGCCACTTTCTGTTATAAAACATCTAAAAACAAAAATGTCATCAGATCCGTGGTCTAGTTTTTGTGAGTTTAAGAGTCTGTGACATATAAAAGTATTGAAAATCAGCCAAAGCTTAATGTATATGTAGTACATGTATAAGGTCTCTAGCATATATCAAAACCTGTATAGCATCACAAGTTTGGTTTCAGTGAGTCCGTCCAACCAGCAGCAGACACACGTGTCATGTGACATTGGTCGTCATACAGCAGCAAGTAGCAGTGTGGCTGCAGTCCTTCTGTTTGGCTGAAAGCTACATGACTACCACAGGTGTGAAATCAGTCTAAGCCGTACTGCATCCTCTAATCAACTGCTTGACATCCCAGCCAAGAGCCAGATGGCCCAGTATAATGTCCCAAATAAACCAGCAACACCCACCACAGCTCAATGACCTTTTTGCAAGATTAGTGCTTCTGTACTCTTCTTTCACTTGACTGCAGGACAAGGATCTCAGTGTTTTATGAGCTGTTTCTTTTCTTCTTTTTATCCATTTTCTTTGTAATTTAGATGCCTGTCTTTGATTAATAACAGTCATATAATCAATTTATTTCTGAGATGATGATCAGTGACACACGACTGACAACAAAATGTTTGTTTTTCCAACTGAGCTGTGAAGTAACTTTGAATAAACCCTGTATAAAAGCATCCAAACCTCTCATGGTTGATGGCTCTGCTTAATTGGAACTGCAATAATTAAATGATTAATCAATTAGTTAATTAGTTGTTCCTGGGGAAAATTAAGAAAATTCTTCTTAACATCATGTACAAGGTTGTTGTCCCATAAGATTAAGGAAAAAATTTGTTTCATGAACAACTGAGAAATTACCTCAAACAAGGCCACATGAAAACCAATTTGTTAAAAATTAAGACATTTTAAATTTTCTAGATAATATAATAATACATAATTATGATCATATATGATGGTATTTGGGGGGTTTTGGACTGATTGGACAAAACAAGACTTTAATTTGTCACTATCTGTTCTTGACATTTCAGCTACAAAATGATAAATCGATTAAAAAAAGGTTCAAATCAAAAATGAAAGTGATTGTTAGTAGCATGATCGATAGCATAAATATCAGCACACAGCCTGCTGAATCTGTTTTTATTGGTTACCAATTCTGCAGCTGCTTTAATGAAGCACTCAGCTTAAATATGCAAAGACTAAAAATAACAGCTTATTGTTTGTCAGGCGAAGAGTGAGGGAGGGAGAGCGAGGCGGATGTTACCTGTTAGAATTTAGCAAGTGCTACAGCAGCAAGGATGCTGAGAGTATCAGGAGTGAAGGGGAGAGATGACACATTGAACAAGAGTCACCTTCAAAGACACCTATAGAGACAGAATTTACACCACAAAAAACTAGAACTAGGATGTGGAAGAGGTTAAACTGATTGCAATATGGAAAAAGATGACACAAATGAGAAAACTGTATATTATAAACTATGCAACAAGACCAGTTCCGCATGTGTCAAAAGTATTTACTTTAACCTGTTAAAATCTTAAACCCCCTGATACAGCTGCAGCATTATACTATTTTGATATTTAATTTAGATTTGTGTGATTATTTAATTAGGTTGAAAACATCTTAAGGAATATATTATTCATGTTCTGTAATAATCCTCAGTGTGATTTCTATGATTTCTGAAGTAAAACACAATTTGTGATTGTTTTTGCAACATTCAAACTACATTTGCTCTGTAACAGCAACATAAATTTATCCTGATAAATTATGGTTTTCATGTGTCAGCTGTCATATGTCATTTTCATTTATAGAAATACTGTACTGTATGTTTAGATTAACCTAACTTTAAAAAAATTTGCTATTATTTCCTTTTTTTGTGTGTTTCTGCTGAGCTGGTTAACCCCGTCTGAATGAATGAATGTAAAGGGGGACACTGAAGTGTATCCAGTCGTGTCCAGAGAGCCAAAGCCAGTCATCATCAAAAAAAAAAAAAAGTAGGCAGAGAGTCAGTCAGAGCAGGCCGGCACCAATAGGGAGAAACTGGGAAGTGAGCGTGGTTGGCTGTGTTGGCTCTGGCTGCTGCTGCTATGGAAACAGCATGACAGAGCAGACTGACTCTGCAGAGGCAGCGCGACATGTGGATGTGCAAAGTTCCCACCGTACTGTGCACACTCATACCAGTGGAAGGATTATGACATTAAAAATGATGTGGCTGGAAATTTTTCAAACGCACAAAATCCCAAACACATGCGCACAAACACACACACACACACACACACACACACACACACACACACACACACACACACACACACACACACACACACACACCTAACCCAGCATGGCTCTTCCTAAATATCACCACAAGTAGTTTCTACTCTGTGGATCTGTTCTTTGCTAAAGTTCAATGTGTGTATGTGTGTTTCCATCTCCAGCAGCTCAAGAGGGTGCCTTCCCTACGTTCCCATGACAGTCATCCCTTCACGTGCAGCCTTGCCATCACCATAGCAACCGCTGCCATAGAGACCGTCTCCCAGTAGCTGGGTGTATTTTTACTCATTCTCTCTCTCTCTCTCTCTGTCATGAAACAGAACATGCTGCACTCAGTGGGCGATCACCCCACATTTTGGCGGCGAAGCTTTTATATATCGACTCAAATATATCCGACATCTCAATAAGAGCTTTACAACAGCTTCTGCCTGTCTCCTTTTCTTTTTCTTTTTTTTCTTTTCTTTTAGTAAAGGTGTGAAGGCTTCATTCTGCAGGAGTCACCCCGGGCTTCTGCTTTCACTCATAATTAAACAGTCACACACTGTCACGTACAAGCACATGTGAAACACACACATAAAAACCAGAGCTGACACACACACAAACTCATTTAAGTTTCTGATTACTTGCAATAGTTACAGTGAGAGTTTTCTCTTACTGTCACTGTTGCAAGTAATGCATTTTGTTTTATATCCAAGTGCTTCACATTGTCAAGCAAGTCTCTGAGCAATGGGTCAGCGAGTGTGTGTGTGTGTGCGCGTGTGTGTGTGTGTGTGTGTGTGTGTGTGTGTGTGTGTGTGTGTGTGTGTGTGTGAGAGAGACTGTATGTGGGAGGCAGTTAGCTAACTAGCAGGCAGGAACAGCTTGTCCTGTCTTTTTTACATTTATTAAATAACCACTTACTGCTGTTAACACACATGCATACACACACTCACTTAGGTAATGCTTTTGGTCTGTTTGCAGAGGAGAAGAGTTGTGAATTTATACAACTTCTCTGTTTAAAAATCAGGTGATTATGCTGCCTTGAAGTGATGTCAGGAGTCATTGTGCATGCTGAATAATGGTTGAATATTTAGTGGATGGGAAGAAAATTAACTGGCTAATTAAATCATTTTTCCAAGCAAAAACAACAAACTTAATTTAATTTAATTGACAATTCTAGATTCTCAAATGTGAGAATCTAATGAAAATGAAATGATTAGTTACTTTACTACCTGTAGTTACACAGTGCTAAGAGAATAGGAAATATAAAAAAGCAAAAATAGGAGACAAATAAAATATTAGAATAAAAGTTACAGCACAGGGTAAGAAGTGAACAAGTATTTGACTCAATAAAAGAATACAGCAAACAGAAAAGTCTTGCTTTAAAAGGTCGTTAGAGTTGCAGCAAACCTGTGAGCATAAAACCCAACACCACTTCTCCAGGTTTAGTTTTGACAGAACAGAGAGCAAATCTGTTCCAGATGAACCGAGAGGTCGAGATGGTTCATAACGCAGCAGCAGATCAGAAATATATTTCGCCCATAAACCAGAAATGAGATCCACTTTTTTGGTCTCAGTGACCAAAAAAGAAAAAAAAACTGATGTGGTAGGTAAAAGAAACACAGAGAAAATGGCATACAATAACTAAACACACTTACTTAAACAGAAAAAAAGAAGAAAAAAAGAAAGATAAGTAGAACAAAGATCACATTCATGGTCAACACATTAAATAACCTTTGGTAGGAAATTAGACACCACTTGCTTCTTCAACCTTTGCTGCTGAGATAATTATTTAACATGTTAACATGTTATTTACGTATATAAAAATATATAGATTATTTTTGTCTGATGAAGATAACTTCTCAAGGATTCCCAACAGAAATGTTGAATCATGGTCTCAGCATTTTCTCACTCAGCCGATCCACAGGCAGCTCCAGGTGGTGCTTCTATAAAACTCGATGACCCTCACATCACAGACACTAAAAATAACAACAGACATACACAACCAAACGGGAAACAGCTGACTGTTCACCTGCCCCCAAAATGCTGCAATCAATTAAGCTAAGATGCATGAATGAACAAAAACACACTTGCACACCAAACGGCCAGAATGAAGCTCCAGAAAAGATGGGAGTTATTCGAGAAAAAGTTTAGAATCAAGTTTAGGACAAAAAAATGGTTATGTACTTAAACCTGGTTTAAAAATGAATCTACATGTGAGGTACAGAATTGATGTAATATATGAATAAAACTCAATACTGGTCCTGTATCAGGGTTTTTTGGATTTTAACAGGTTAAACAGACAAACTGTGGGATGTAGAAATAGCAGAGAATAAAGACACATATGAAGGCAGAGACAGGGAGAAGCAGCCGGAAACAACAGAGAGGAACTTATCTGGGTTACTGCAGTGACATTCTAACATAGAGCAGGTCTGCTAATAAAGAGCTGCACCAAAACAAAGACAATTACAACTTCCAATACAATTTAGATCAGTAATTGTTTCAGATGCATATGAAGCACCAATTCCAAGATTTAAATTGTCTTTCATTCATAAATCTGTGAATAAAATATATATCTGAATTCTGGACTTTATTGGAGAGATAAGTGTATAAGAGTAAATCTCTAACTATGACAGCATCAGTATATATCATCAATATCCACATCATTAATACAATAAGAAAATAGTTTAATATAATATCAGTAGTAGAACTGCAACTAACCACTATTTTGATATTTAATTTAGATTTGTGTGATTATTTAATTGGGTCCTTTATAATCTCTGTAATGATAATTTGATTTTATGGACAAATAATTGGTCTTTGAACTCTTATCTCATTAATCATTGAACATTGTTTTTTCCTGATTTGGGTCGGTTTGGTTTTGTATCTGTAGTAAAACACAATGTTAGATTTTTTTTGCAATATTTAAGCTATATTTGACCTGTCACATCAACATTAATTGATTCACTTCTGAAGTCACCTCACATGTTGTAGATTTGTTTGATTCCAGGTTTAAGGTAAATAACCGCTGTGGTTGTAAATATATTCCATATTTATTGTCATTTATAGCAGGAAAACTGAAAATAGACTTGTTGCTTAAATGGTTAAAAAAAGTTTAAAACTTGTCTGATTTATGATGTTAGTGTCATTTGAGGCCTATAAAACAGTAAAGAGTAAATTATGCATTGATTGTGGAGCAATAGAAGCATTTCAAGATCAAATTACTGCTCTCTTCTTCACAGTGAGATGATTTTACTCAAGCTTCTCTTCTCCCTCCTCTCCGTCATGTCTCACTTCCTCTCTCTCTCTTCCTCCCTCTCACTCTCTTTTTATCCTGTTTCCAGGCCAGTCTTTTATTTTATCTCCTCTCTGTTCTTCCAGGGTTGTGCTCAGTGGCCCAGTTCTGCCTGAGACGCCCCAGCACATCTCCTCTTTCTGTCTCCTCTCTCTCTCTCTCATCTCTCCCTCCGTCTGTTTCTGTGTTTAACTTCTTCTCCTTTCTCCATCTCGCCCCCTACCAAGAATCAGCATCTAAAATCAAGCACGGTACTTTTTGTTTCCTCTCTACGGAGCATCCCGCTGTTTTTTTTTTTCTAGGAGTTTTATTTCATTAGATAGTTATCGGCTTGTTTTTGAGAACATATCGAATCTCCACAGACTTTGTTCTCTGGGATGATTCATCCTTATTCTTGGAGAAAAAGAAAATGAGAACTTTCCATATACAAAATAGCAAACTTGAAGATCAAGTAACTCTTCACATATAGAGAGACCAAACGGCTGTAACTGATTCATGTCTTCAAGCAGGATCCACTTTACTGACAGACAGAGATCTCACAGTTTAGGTCAAAAAAGTATTAAAATAAAAACAAGAAAAGTTAGAGCATGAAAGATGAAACTTGCTAGTTAGTCAGCCAGTTTGGTTGGTTTGTTCATGGAGATAATAAGTAGTCAAATCTATAAGATAGAACATGCAAATGTCGGGTTCTGCTGATCGAAATAAATCAGGGCTGAGCTGAAGTACTGTAAATGTCACGAATTAAAATGTGCTGCTTATACATTTTAAATCATATTTCTGCCAGTTATGACAAAAGATGATTGTGTCTTTGTGTGAAAACTAATCCTCCATTATAATTTGTTCACCGACTGCAAAGACTTAAATTAGCAACCTTGTTTTGTAATCAAATATAGATGGAAATACATTACGATGATGAATTATACACCTTTTTCTCAATTACTGCCCTAAGTTACAGCAATTTACATTTGAATAGAACATGAAATAAAATAACTGTGACACAAACCACAGAGAAGCACAATAGATGCTAATGAATTCACACTGTTAAATCAATTTCAGTCTGTAAGAATATTCGTCTGTGTCTAAGTGTGTGTCACATTGTGGAGATTTTCCTTTTAGGGATAAAAAGCAGATCCCCAAAATAGTAAGTCAACTATATTAATTAAGCCCCAGCCCTATGTTTTTCATTTTTTCTGGTATAAATGATAATGACTATAAAATATCTCTACAACCACAAATATTATGGACATAATCCTAGTATCAAAAGAAATCTACAACATGTGAGGTGACTACAGAAGAGTCAGAATCAATTTATGTTGCTGTTACAGAACAAATATAGCTAGAATACTGCAAATAAATGTGTTTTACTACAGATAAAAAAAACTACCCAAATCAGGAAAAAACTTTGAATAAGCTAAATTATTTGCAATGCAAAGGTCAATGATTAATAAGATAAGAGTTTAAATGTCCATAAAATCATAGAAATCACATTGAGGATCATTACAGTACATGAAGACTATATTCTGCAAAGTGGATTATAAAGGATCCAATTAAATAATCACACAAACATCTCAAATCTAAATTAAATACCAAAATAGTGGTTAGTTGCAGACCTACTACTGATATTATATTAAACTCTGTTCTCATTGTTTTCTCATGCAGGGGTTTTTGTGTTTTAACAGGTTAAAGAAAATACTTGTTGTTTAATGTTGGGGTAAAGCATATAGTAGGTATTGTAGAGTTAAGTCTCCAGAAAATGAATGTGAAATGAGAAATCCCCCTAAACTGAGCAAAGGAAACACATTTGTGTGTATTTATTTATTCATTAATTTACTGTTTTCAGGTCACCTTGCCATGCTGGTGCCGCAGCAGCTCATCCAACGCTTAGAGCCAATAAAAGAGCATAAGCACGCACGCACACACACACACACACACACACACACACACACACACACACGGATGTCCACTGTTGTATCACAGCAACCGTTGACCTAGAAGCTTTTAAATATTCATGGATCATACAAGAACAAGACGACACCTACAAGTTTAAGGTTAATGCGATTCAGCATTTTGCCGCCTAACCATGAACCTTTTGTCCTCAAGGAACAATGTACCATGTATCCAGATCATAATCAGTCCAGCCTGATCACAGGTACAACAAAAAACTACCAGAGGGTCTAAATCTGGCAGGAATCAACCAGTGTGGGAACCATAGTCTTAATGGTTGGACATCTAAAGCTGACAGTTCTGATAAACACCTGAGCAGAAACCACATGTGACATTTACAGGATGAATGCTTCTATGACAGCTCTACAGTCAGTTCACAACTTAGCCATGCAGCATATCTAAGGTTTTGTAAGGTTCCGGATTATAAAACACTGGTTGTTTTATGAGCCATATAAAGTAAGTTGGTAGAGATAAAACTCTGGAGCAGAATATGCTGTTGCTTATATTCAACTGTCATTTAAAAGAAAGTTACTCAGTGGTTTCCACCCTACAAGGTTGTTGTAGAAACTCGAGAAAACATTCTGGTGCACTAATGTTTACTTCTCCTGAACTTTGTCTAATCTTTTATTTTTTTAATGGTGAAATAATGTGAAAGTTTTACATCAGAACCAATCTGAGAAGAGAAACTGTTTTCAAACTGCTTACAACTACACATCATCGCCACTACATCTCTCTTCTCTTTAAAGCAGCTATAATCAATATATTTAAGAATAATAACATATCAAATGATTGTGTTTAACGTCAGAGGCATTGACTCTGCAGCTTTATAGAATTTTTGGAGTTTTATAGAAACTTTCTGCTCATTGTTTTGCTGTCCAGTTGAAAATGAGTGTCCTCGTTGCAAGCAGCGATTTTCATAGAAAATCAGTGACTCACTGGTGAACACAGTATTTAGCAGTTAAAAAGCCAGATATTTCCTTAAGGAGTTGGCAAAGACCACAAACAGAGCTAAAGAATAGTGAATATTGGACCTAAATCCACCAGGTGAACAGAAAAACGGCTCTAAATGAATAATACGTTTTCTTTATCACAGCTGCAAATGAGCAACTGCTTGCTAGCAAGTTCAATATATCAACTTAAAGGTGACAATTTGTTAGTGTTCTGAGCCTGAAAGTGGTTTCTGCTGCCTCTAAGTGGCCAAACAATCAGCTAATGCAGCAAAAAAAGATCTAGAAATCACTGTGGCAGATCTCAGCAATGTAAAGAGTAACAAGTTCAATTATTCTATTTCGTCTATGTCTAACCTGAAAAAACTTATTGTAAACTTAACCTCCCGTTACTTTAACCTTCACTCTTAAAATATTTAACTTATTATTGGATCCCCACATGTCCAGTTGTCTTTCCCTACAATGTGCTGAGTAGAGCATGCAGAGTCCTGACTGCAGAGAACGGTTCACCTTCACCTAAAACTCACTCCGTACACACTGTGAAACCGACCTGCTGCTATCTGGAACAACCTCTCTATCTTTCTGTCATCCTGCTCTTTTCCTCTCTCTCTCTCTCTCTCTCTCTCTCTCTCTCTCTGTCTCTCTCTCTCTCTCTCTCCTCCTACTCCTCTCTCTGGCCGGGAGTCAATCTCTCTTTTTTACTGCCAGCTGATAGCTGTGCATGACTGTCTGGATCTCTATTCATGCGTTCACTCCATCTATCACCTGCTGCTGCCTCTGTCGCTCCTAAATCCCCTCCTCCCCTCTTCTTCATCTTCTCCTTCTTCCTTCCCCAGCTCTTTCTAAATGTCTTTCACCAAAAAAAAGCCCTAAAACTTTTATCTATGCCTTGGTATTTTAAGATCCCCACAAGGTGACCAGGTCTGGTTCAGTGCAGTGTTATTTTCATTAGGCAAGAATGGACAAAATTAACAAGCATTTTTTTGTTGATGAAAAAAAAGGTGAGATGAAATCTACTTATTTCTACTTAATTGAATAATAACTTAATAAAATGTCTTGTTCTTTTTTTGACAGACTTTAAATTACAATCAAAAAAGCCTTTACTAGATGTGCATCACTCCTCCACTTCTCCTCCAGCGCTGCTGCCAGGTGTGTGTGTGTAGCATCCATTAGTGCTGTTGGCACTAAATGAGGCGACGTCTGTTACTTCATCACAAGAAGCTACTCTCTGCTACTGTTTTAACCTGCTGGGTTACACACTTTACAAACTTGTAGCATGTAGACATGCAATATTTAGCTCGGTCCTTTAACTCCAGCGGTGTCGCTTCAAAACATGTCCATGTGTCACACTGAACTAAACACAGGTTCCTAACTATAATTCCTTTAGTAGAAAATAAAAGTAGTAAAATACTTTGGATTAGAACTAGACTAAAATGCCAGGACTTTTTGTCAACTAAAATGTGACTAAACAAAAAAGTTGACTAAATATGACTCTAATACTGGTTTACTGTCTTGTTGGTGGTCATTTCAACACTTGTGCACACTGCTGAGGAATCAAACGTGTGACATGTCCGTAACAGCACACACTCACAGGGTATGGAATGTGTATTCCTCACATTGCATGACAGCCCTGCATTTGCATAAACACCCTTTTAGTGAAGTTTTATCCTTAAAGCTCTCCCTAAACAGTCTGTGGAAATTGCACAGTGAGCAGTTGCTATAGCAACCAAGGACTCGATTGCCCAAATTACCATAAAACACTAATTAAAGAGCCCTGGCTAAGAGCACCATTTTGACAAGCTTTAGGCAACACGGCTGAACCGATCCCTCAGGTGAGCAGAATGGACTGGAAATGGAAATGTTTTTGCACCCACTTATAATTCTGTGGACTGAATGTAAAGTCTGTGTTTCTGAGTGTAGGTGAGCAGAATGTGCGGTGGCTTGTATGTGTAAATCAAGGTTTTGGACTATTTATAATGAATATCCTTGAAAAAAACAACGTTAGCAAAAGGTGAAAGGTTGGTCAGGGTTTGTTTAAATTTAACATGTACAAAAAAGATAGTGGTGTGGAAATCAATATGTAGTTGTGTGGCTATCTCACTTACAGCTAGTTATCCAGGGGCCTCCTCTATCTACCTGCTGTCAGCTCCCTGTACCTTCAGCAGCCACATTATAGAGAGCACTGGGATATTGGCACAGATGCATATCCCCCCAAAAATACAATGACGCATGAAAACATAGTGGATTTAAATAGAAAATACTGTCTCTAAGTGTTTTAGTGTGTGTTTCCCTTTTGCCCTAAGTGTGTATAGGGTGTTAGGCTTAAATAATTAGTATCCCCTCTTTTGGGCACAAGTTTACTTTTTCACCAGATGGACCAACCAAAGTTTGCCATTTAATGCAGAGTCAAGCAAACCGAGACCTCTCTTTTTGAAGGTCTTGGTGCACCCGAGTGTGACTGATACTTTCACACCAATGAAAACAAACTAAGCATACTCATTTTGAATTGACAATATGGTGCACATCAACTGCTGTTGGTGCGGCCATTTTTGGCAGAATATCATCAAATGGCAAACAATCTGCAGATGCACTGGAGTCGTTGAAGTGGAGGAGTTTTATTTTTCACGAATGAGGTCATATGAGACAAACATTGTTCCAAAGACCCACAAGGTAGGTTATCAAATAATTAGAATCCCCTTATTTGGACCCAAGTTCATATTCTAACCAGAGGGACCGCACCAAAGTTTGTCATTTAGAGTGGAGTCAAGCAGACTGAGACCACCTCTTTTTAGAGATCTCCGTCTTGATTTTTGGGCAAACCTGAGTGCAAACCGGACTAAGCATTTTGGTTCGGACCAACTTCTGCTGGTGTCAAAGCACTCTGTGTCTCTTCACCGGCCTGGGAATGCCTTGGGGTTCCCCTGGAAGAGTAGAGGGAAGTCTGGTTTTGTCTACTTGGGCTGCTGCCTCAGCAATCAGACCCAGACTAGTAGAAGGAGATGGATGGATGGATGGATGGATGGATGGATGGATGGGAACTTCTGCATAGTTTTAGCTCCCAAGCTGGAGAGGTGATGTATTCTGTCAAAGATTGTCATCATCTCCACTTTATTAACATTGATAGCTATTAAACCAACATCCCACCATCGTCTGCTATTATCAGTACTGGCAGAGCAGAAACAGCTCGTTGCAGAGTAACTGCAGACTCTGACACCTTCCGTGTCTGGACGCAGAGAGAGATAGAGACAGGAGGGAGGAGTGCAGTCACAGCGAGGAGGCAGCTCAGTGGGAATACGTTGGTTTAAAGCCCACAAGTCACGACACAGAGCCGCCCCGGATAATGTTTTAACACGATGCCATTGCCGCGGCGATGTGGGCGTTGCACGAGGCAAACTCAGGCCAGTCAGGGTGAGACACTTCACACCCACATAAACGGGCACCGTCAAACTCCGCCATCACGATCCAGAGCTTGGATTTTTATAAATCACATATAGCTCCTGCAGAACCCTGCCAAGGAAAGACGTTTGTTTTTTTGTTACTGCAGCAACCTGTAACTTTAACGTTGGATTTTTACACTTAAGTTGCAAATGTTCTTATGCACAAAAAGGTTCAAAAAACATCATTTCCGCAAATGTGCTGTTGGACTGAACACCATCTGTACGCCTGCATCTCCCTACCTCTCTGTCTTTCTTTTTAATGGTTTATAATCACCTCCTTTTATCTTCCAAAGTAATAACCTACATGGATGATTAGTGCTGAGGAGACTTCGTACTGTATTATCAATGTAATGTGTTGTAGAATAAAGTAGTTCCAGTTGTGCAGCTCTCTCAGCTATAGGGGATTCTTCTATCTACATGCTTGCCTGCCTTTTCTACACCACTGGTTCCCAATTGAAGGGTCAAGAGGCTTTCAATGGGTCAAAAGTTTAACCTGATCTTGCCAGATATAAAGGGTGCATACTATTTAAATGCACCAGTGTCTACTGTAGCTGCACATGTCAACAGGCACAAGTGAATTGCTAATGAGCTGTGCTGGCTGCATGTTTAAGCCAGCAGACCAAGCTGCCGTGCTACAGTGCAGCTGCCATAGAGCATATGGACGCATACAGAGCTCATAAGACCTGTGGGAGCTGGCCTACATTATACTGATATACTGCACGCTACACAGAGAAAGACAGAGAGAAGAGAACTGTGGAAGGCAAGACAGAGTGGGAGGAAGAGGAAGTCAATGATGCATTAAGCACATTTCCAGGCCCATATTTGTATTATTCTGAAATATCCCACATCATAGAAAGAGGGATTTTAATTGCTTTTTGATGATAAGAAGGCCTAGGTGTTATATAAATAATATCCTATGTTTCAAAACAGAGATATGCACACAACCAGCATTCAAAAACTCTGCCTTAAACCCATAGACTGTATAAATAATGGATGTAGGCTCTGTGACGACAACCGTTGGTTTGTGGACTTGTTTTGTTTTGATCCGTCCACATCCACCATTACAATAGTATTTAAATTACAGAAATTCACAAAAAAACATAATATGACCCAAGAACAGTAATTACATACATATAGTCACATGCAGCTTCACACACATGGATGGGCACACACACTTTACAGCTACACAGTCTAATACTTCCACGCACACACACGGATACATACACCACACGTGAGTGAGGTTTCCCCTCACTCACGTGTGGTGCAGTGGTCCATTATCATTCTCCACACATCGGTGCCTGTAGTGGGCCTGAGGACTTTTGCTCAGATGTAAAGAAAGAAGAACGATCGTTCCACGCTTCGTCCAAGAGATAAACTTGTGAATGGACAAAATCACTCAATGGAGATAAATGGATTCAACTGAGAGGAAAAAATATCTGTACTATAGTAGCAATGAATGTTTGACCTGATTTAAAATCATCTATTTTGCTGATATTCTGTGCTACTGATGAATATAACTAAAGGCACTGTGAGTATACTGAAGCTTTGCTGCCAAAAAATAACAAAAATCATTATAATGTAACATAACATGTATAACAATCTGTAATTGTAAATCATTGTCTATTTTTCTCTAATATAAAAAATCAGGGTTGTTTTGACATTAAAACAGAACAGTAGACCTTTTTTATAGCTGATACTTTGATGTGTCATAATAAGAAAAGCACAGGTGAAAGTGATAATATTAATGATGGCTGTACTCCATTTAGCTTATTGCCAGTAAGCTCTGCCAGTGAAGTAGCATGAACTATATAAGACCCTGAACTTGAAAGACACATTTTTTCTTTTAATTTTTTTGTTTCAATTTCAAATTTCACAATTTGTACATACAACAAACAACAAAAACATATTGTATATACTTGTGGGTCAGGGCTACCAACGTAATGGCCTAAACATTGTGCACATTATATGGAACAGAAGGTCCAGTATAGCACCAATAATCATGGTAATCATGATTAGAAATTAATGCAACCATTATTAGCACAATATTAATTGTAATAATTAATTTTTCTGTTATGAAAGTAGTAAAGTAGTATTACTATTATTTGCCTTTTCATTTTACTGGGAAAAATTAAGTGCCTTTATATGACAAGAGGCCATCACACTCAATCTCATCTACAAAAATTGATCACAGCGGATCTTAAATGTAGCGATTTATTTTCTTCAGTTATTAGCATTCATTAAGGACCGCCACAAAAGACAGATAATAATTTCCTTCCTCTAAGGCTAAAAAGTAAGTGGCTTTATGCCAAGTCTCCATTTCCTCCCCCGATCCTGGTGGGAGCAGCTCTGGTCCATATCAGATATTGAGAAGTTGCTACTACTTCCAGCTAAATGGAATCCATGGAGAGATTACAGAACAGGCCTATGAGACTCAGCCCAAGAGGTCTGGGGGTCCTTTTGCAAACAGCCTGGTTGTGGTTATTACATGCATTTCTCAGTAGGAAGTCAAATGGCTCTGTTAAAAGTGTGGGTGTCCCCATCATATTTTTAGCTCTTGATGCTTTAATTATTACTATCTGCCAAACCAAATACAAACTCATATCCATGTCTGTATCACTGCATACCAAGGCTATAACTTCTATTGCATATGTTTTAAAACAGGTCATCTGCATAAAGAAAATTATGTACAGAATACCATGTATACAAATTGGTCAGCTGAAAAATGCTTGGTCACAAAGTTGAAACTAGGATTTTTATATTGATATTTAATTGAGAATCATAAAAAAGACTTTTAGTACTGTATTATTTATAGAGAGCTGTGTTAGCGTGGATCATAGAGGATTTAGGGAACTTCTGTCCAGAAGTTAAAAATTAGGTTCAACCAGCTCCACAAATTTGAAGTCAATTTTAACAGAAATAGCAAAAATAAATCAGAGGAAGATTCAAAGTGACATGGTAGGAAATATGGGAAATCCTGTACAAACTAGGTTTGAAATTCTCAAAGGTCCCATATCATAAAGAGTATGATTTCAATTGCGTTTTGATTACAAGAAGGTCTAGGTGAAATATACACACAGCCCATATTCAGAAACATAACACTATACCCCATTCACAGCCATTCAAATCAGCCAATCAGAGGAGAGGTTCAATAATATGAATGAGACAAAATAACCCCTTCTTTCTTAAGATTCAGGGCGAAGCTTGAGAGGAGATGTCAACTACCCTAACCCTAACTATTGAGACACGTTTTGGTTCTTAATACCACAAATATATCCTGTTAGAGATATTATCCTGTTAGGGAGATCAAAAATCTGTCTACTTACTGCTATAATAAAACTACTTTTGGTAAAGGTTTAAAGCCAACATTTCTCAAATCGTGAGTGTGACTGTATTGTTAATATAACATATTTGTGACTAAATAACAAAAAATCTGTATTTATAACAGCAAGTATCGAATGACAATATGTATCGTTAGAGGTATAGTGCTGAACCTACTGAGAATTATCAGTAGCTCCCTTCAACTTCATGGAGCTTTATAGCTCTAAAAACACACTGGACACTATCTGGCAAACAGACAGACACAGTTAATGACTAGCTGGTGAACATACAGGAGCATTTAGCAGCTAAAGAGCCAGATGTTTCCTTCAGGAGTTGGTAGAAAGACAAAAAAAAATCAAAGCTAAAGGGCGGTTCACCACACCAGCTTAAAAGTTGATGATGTGTCAGCGTTGTATTCACAACTTGTTTCCGCTCCACCCACGAAACTCAAAAAATCAATTCTTATTTACTGAGAATTAAGAGAGTTCAAGAGTTTATTAAACAGTTCAAAAAACTCTTTGTCTGCTTTATCAGGACATGTGGGGGTGTTTTAACAATGGCATCGGGTTATGTTCCAAACCGAAAACAGATCGGCCATCAAAATTTAAACATTTCTGACATTATGGCTGGTGCATAGAAACATGTGATGCAAATGCAAATTGTTTGCATGTAAAAATAATCAAAAGTTGCTCAATGACATTGTACATTCAAGTGAGACCACTTCAGAATGAGAAGCCGATGGATGAAATATGTTTTCGGGAACCTTTGAGAATTAGAGATGGCAGTTACAGAGAACCTGCTGTCTTTTTACAATGGTAAAATGCCAAAGAGCACCTCTCAGTCTCTTCCTGTCTGATAGCCAATGACAGCTGAGCTGAGACAGACAGAGCAGGACAGGAGGCTGCTGTCGACTTTAAGAGAGATTACCCATCCTGTGATCAGCTTCCTCTCCGCCTCTTCTCTTGCCGTTCATTCGACTGCTTGCTCTATAGATATATGCACCAAAATGACCAAACACAGAGAATGCATCTAATTCTCATTACAAGCTGTTTTACATTTACACATTTCCCCCAATGTGACATTCTCGCTGGTGCTCTTCCATTAATGGAGGTTGTGGTTATTTTCTTCTACATGGTGATGGCCATTATTAATAGACTCAAAAGCTTCAAATTACTTCCATGTTAAATGCTGTGTCTAAAACGGATGAGAGGGTTTTAAAGACTCTGACGGAGGCATTAGGACGCATATTCAAACACCCGGACATCCTCAGGGTCGTCTCATAAAGAGCTCAGACAAAAGCTCGGGCCTTTGTCTCATTAAGAGGAGCCTGGGTCGCCCACGGCAACACATGGACAAACCAGTAAAGGACGTAGACAGAGCCGCCGCCTCCTCTCATCTCCTGGGAGACTGTCACTGTTACATCCCTTCTAAGAATCACTGGATCAGTTTTAACTTTTCATCTCATTATATCAATACATGACATAATGCACAGTCCTAAACTATACCCATAATATCAGCAATTTGTCTGTGAATCTTCTCAATCAGCCAGTTCATTGTTCTCTCTCTCAAATTGAATCAAGACAACTGGACTCTTAATTGTCAAGGAAGACGCTGCGCCTCTCATCCAAGTGGCTTCATCAGTTCATAGGCATCAGCCTGATTAGTCCGCACTAGTCCTATACCCATATCTATATCCATACTGAGAACAGAATATAAAAGAATACTTAGACTGCTTTCACACCACTAGTTTGATTATTTGGTCCCCACCAGGCAATCAAATGTTCACTAATTAGTATATAAACTCCAGCATGGTCCGCGTTCACACTGCAAACGATTTGATTGATGTTTTATCAACCTTTATCTTCTGGTAGAAATAAGCGCCAATTCTGACTCATTATGGAGTGACACCTTCACACATTGCTACTTGCTGTTATCTTTGTGTATTACATCCTCTGCATTGGCAATTTTTGGTAAAATATCCAATTCCAACACAGCTGGAGGACAATCTCTGGATGCAATGGAGTTGCCAAAGGTGCATAAAATATCATTTCAGGCAGAGGCGACATGCTATTGTGGTCATATGGGAAGAACACTGTTCCAAAGACCTATAAGGTAGGCTATGAAATAATTACTATCCCTTAATAATTACTACCACTCTTTTGGAGGTCTTGGTCCACTTGATTTAGTGTGACTTTCACACCCATGAAAACTAATCAAACCTAGCACCTTTGGTTCGAATGGACTGTTTGGTGCACACCTGTGAAAACGTCCTTAGATTCACTCAATGACTTTTCAGCTCTCCAACTTTTAGGGTCTGCAGAATTTGGGGAATTAAAAAATGGGGTCACAAGATGTTGAAAAACCCTGTGCAGTATGTGGCCAAATCCCATAAAGATGTAACTGAGCAAGCAGGAAACACGATGGATGCAAATAAAACCCAGCGGCAGGAATCAGCAGAATAACTGGGTCACAGCGTATGTCACACTGAACAGGTGTGAAACACTCAGCTATCCCCACATGTACAAACACACACTGAGCCTACTGTACAGTGTGAAACACCTTGCTACAGTCCTGCCAGGTTGTTTAACAACTGCATGGTTACCGATGGGTTTTGCCAACCTGATGATCCAAACGTCCAAAACAATTATTGTTTTGGCTTTCGTACTAACAGCAGTGATGCAGATACAGTTGTGTTAAATAAAATAATAGCGGTGTCTTTAAAAAGGTGAGTAAAGCCAAAACCCTGTAATAATTTTTATTTTGATGCATTGGGAACACTGTCAAAATGTGAAGAAAAATGTGTTCATTTTCTAATTACTGTACAGAAAATGAAGAAGAGAAGAGAAACCTATTTCAAAATACTTTAAGAGGTCATGTTGCCTTATGCCAGAGAGGAAATGCCCTTGAAATGTGAGTTTCAACAAGACAACGACCCTAAACACACCAGTAAAACAACAGCATCTTGGTTCTAGATCAACAAAACTTAAAGTTCTGGAGTGGCCAACCCAATCCCTGGAAATTAATCCCATTGAAAACTTGTGGGATAATGTCAAAAATGCTGTTTCTGAGGAAAAAACAAGAAATGCAGAGGAATTGTGAGGCTGAAATCCCTGTTCATAGTTGCCAGAAGTTGATTGACTCCATACAACACAGATGTGAAGCAGTTCTCAGACACTGTGGTTATACAACTAAATATTACCTTAGAGATTCACAGGAATGACAGCAATGATAAATCCTGAAGATGTTTCAGTTTATACAGTAAACATTTGAGTTTAGCAGACTCTGAACTAGAAGACACGTTTTTTTCATTTTCTGTAAAGTAATTTTAAAAAATGTATGCATTTTTCTTCATATAGTTATTTAGAATAAAAATGTCTTCCCAATGCATCAAAATTAAAATCATTATAAGGATTTTGGCGTTACTCATGTTTTTATAAAAACACTGCTATTATTTTCAATACAACTGGATGTGGCCCTGCTGCTCTGTCAGGGTTTAGAACACACTCACAATATCCTAGCTCTACTTCCTGCCTTGTCAGTGACTCTTGTCAGGTCATCTTCTTCAGTCTTCCTGCAGTTGTCACAGCAGATGAGGCCCTTTTGCTGAGATAGAGAAATACAGACTTGTCACCCCAATGCATCACAAAAACGCTGCCTGAACCACAGCTGTGGATACTGGATCTTGAAGTGAAGCCTGAGGAATCACATGACACTGCTGCAAAAGCACTGCACACTTTAGGGCATGAAAGTAGGAAGCTTAAAATACAGAATAGTAGTTCTATGATATAGTAGGATGATGTGCCACCAATTGGCTCAAGTTTCTTAAAACCATTGTTCACCATTCTTAAAAACATTGTCTGATAAAATTAGTTTAGCTTTGACATTCAACCTATGCAGGATAAATCAGTTTTGTTCACACTGTTAAGTTGGGTAAATATACCAAACAGTTTTGTTTAATCTGTTGGGTAAATTATACAAGCGATAAAAATGGGTGCAACTAATGATCATTTTCATCATACATTAATCTGCTATTTTTAATCAATGCTATAAAATAGAAGGGTTAAAAAATATCAGCTCATCATATGTTTTAAAGACTATTGTGACATCTTGTTTGATCAATGGACAAGCATTAAAAAGAGAATGAGAGAGAATGTTTTACATTTTCACCAAACATATTTGGAACATTTTTCACAATTTCTTCACTTTTCGGCACTAATAAAAGACGTCATTTTGAAGCAAGTAATGAATAATTAAAGCTAAGATTTTAATGTCACCTATTTCTCTATTGTGCCTGGTCAACTTGTTCAATTTGCAGGAATACATGATGCACGATGGAGTGACTCTTCAAAAGCAAAAGTGACACTGTTAGCATTAAACATGTAGTTAGATATTCCACACCAAATCCACTTCCCTTTTAGACTATGAGAAAAAAATCATGATCTAGAAATTAGAATTCAGGCCAATGAATTATGTCACCCTTGAGAGAACAATGTGCATGATGCAACCATGGCAACGCTGTCACTGTGACAGGAGGGATAGGATCGGATTGCTCCCATATGAATCTGTATTCACGGTCAAGAAAAAAAGAAATCACATTAAACCAGTTAAATGAACAAAACGGATGAGATAAATTTATCCTCTGCGAGACCAGTTTGGAACGGTTTCATCCAGCCCGTGTGAACCTACAGTACAGTATGTGCCGTGACAAAGAGGATAATGTTTCTGTCTGTTCCTCCTCCCTCTCTCCTTTCCCCTCCTCTCTCTTCTCCTCTAAAATCCTGCAAACGTTCCATAACATGGATTTGTTGGTTTTAGGAAAAAAACGCTGCAAAATTGGATGACGATACAAGTGTGTAGCTTCTGCTTCAAGTTGCACTCCAAAGGAAATGTAGCAAACATTCACCTATTCAGCTTGAACCTCTTGATGGATTTACAAATCTCAAACCAATCCTGCAATAAGGCTACAGCAATCAGTAACTTTCGTTGTCATTTATCTTGAATGATTGACTGATTATTAGCTTTTTCTGCACAAAGTACAGAGCCTGAATAATCTTCAACTGCCTTTTTTTGTGTTTTGATATTCCATTTACACTGATATGTATTAGAAGCCATGGTATTTTAGAGAAAGTAGAGCCACAAAAAGGTTTGTCATTCTTGGTTAAGAAATCAGTTAGATGATTAAGTGATGCTGTTGATCGACTAATCAATATTTCATGCCTCCTCTGTCGCCTTGTCAGCTCAGTATCTCACGCTGAGCTGTTGCCTTCATTGAAGTAACAAATCTCTGCCCAAAAGTGGCATGTTTGGTCATATTCTGGCAAGAAAAGGAGTGCTTTCTGTCTGTAAAGTGATGTAATGGAGATTTGAGACCCTCCATCACATCTTCCCAACCTTTTTCAACATCACCAAACTGACAATGCCAACATATCACGTCCTGCCCCTCCACCATAATCATAATCGCCCTTGATATCGCAATTCATCTTCATGATCATTATACACACACTGCAGATGTACTGGTATCTCTGTCCCCCCTTCCCTCACCGCTGGGTCTCTTTCCCTTGGCCCATCACCATGACGATGGGAACTGGCTCCATGGATACAGTCACTAGGCAACCAGCAGCATCAGCAGCAGCAAGAACAGCAGCAGCAAGAACAGCAGCAACAGCAGAAGCGGCAGCAGAGAACCTGATCCAACGTTCCTCTGCAGGCTGCACATGAAGTTTGCTCTTAGTGGAGAAAATGTTCATGCATTTATCATGTCTGGGAGCTGAATCCTCTTACATTACACTCAATACTGGAGGTGCTTTATTTAGAATGACATAAGGGAGTCGTCGTGCATATATAGTTAGACTACAGCGGGTAGAGTATGTTGGTGAAATAGAAAACAGATGATTAAAGGGTGCTGTGGATGTGGTTTAAGGCTGATGCAGCTGTGTTAACATCAAAATTTGGACACTGCTCTCCCTATATATTTCTTTATTCTTTGCTAGCCATGCTAGCAGCAAAATGTTTGGTTGGTAATGGTATGCATAATTCCAAGAGGAAGGATCTTACTGACTTTGCGATCTTCTGACTTTACCTCCAGCGCCACCATGTGGTTAATATCAAAAATATAAAAAAATAACTGCAAAATATACTTGCTTACTTACTTGAATAAAAGCTGTAAATACAATTTGATCTATTCACAATTGTCTCTGAACTGATCATAACGTTTGCATTCTAAAAACTTGAGGCAATTATTTTTAGTTAAATAATGCAGGATGCATCTTATAGCAGATAAAAATATGTTTGGCTGGTAAATGTTTTCAGTTTACTTGAGATTACCAGTAGATGAGCCAAAAAATTGATTTAGCTTTAATTTTCCAATTGTAAATAACTTCTGGATGTCAACTGCAAATCGTTGTGTGCAGGAAACAATATAATTGTGACAGTTTTTAGCTAAAGCTTGTTAAGCTGATTGATACTTGGTACATTCATACAGTTTTTTTTCATTTGGCTGATGCTTTTATCCAAAGCGGATTACAAATGAGGCAAAACAATGTAAAGTTTACCAAATGTCGTGTTGGTGCTATATTGACCCGAGCTGAGTAAAATTATAACAGTCATTTTTAGTGTGTACAGACATTTATGAACTACTACTTTGGGATGGGTCACCAGAAAAACAGGATGAAATATTTATCTCTTTGGTGATTACCGACTTCTAATTTCCCATCATAAGGTCAAAGATGCAATTTGTTTGCATTCAATAATAATAAGTAATTTGTCCCACACTTTAGTTTGAAACTAGTGGCACTCTCATCATCAACATTACACTTGCTTAACATCAACATCATAGCATTCTGAGCATTTAACATTTATTGCATAGCATTTCCATATGGTAACACCATGCAAATTTGGTCATATGGGGCTCGTTCTAATTTTGGCCCAGAATGTACTGCAATATTCGGGTTCCCTGTAACAACCCTGCCATGAAAATTGCCCACTTACCAGAAATTATTCTTCTTTTACTACTTTTTAAAGACAAGAACCGGCCATTCGAGTCCTGATTGCTGACACTTGACAGCCGATTGAAACAAGCATTGTATCATATTGCTGTTGTGTGTTTATTTAGTGTTACAATGAGTGTTTTTTCGAGATATTTGTAGATGCCTCCCTCATTTCTGCCTCCATTATTGCTGCTTCTGCCGCTTCGTAACTTTTTCTATCTTCTACTACATAGTTATGTAGGTTCCACTATGTCACTAAGATCCACACTGAAGTGTTAGCCAAGAAATACGCACAGTATACTTAAAAATAAGTTTAAGTACAGAAATATGTGAATTTGGACACAGAATCAGTGTTGTTCTATTTATTTTTATGTCTTAAATAAGTAAGTAAGTAAGAAAAAAAAATTCCATGCAAGTTACGAGAAAAAGTAACTCAAAAATCACAAAAAAGTGAAAATACTGGTGGGTCAGACTAAACAGTAAAACATGAATTCTATATTACTGCATTTTAGTAATATTTAGCCAAAGTAATTGTTGCCATATGGCAACACTATGCAATAGAGGGTTAACAGCATCATAGTGGTAACAGCAGTGCTGTAGTCCTGTCGTCTGTAGACAATAGTCATACATACAATAAAAAATAATTGACTTTAATAAGACATTATGCCACTATTAAGCAGTGAAGCAGCTTCTAAAAAGACCACAGAGTATCTGGAACCATTGGATCACATTTCCTTTTAATTCACTCTGGTTTCCACAAAGTAACTACTGCATTTTGTATGTGCAGAAGACAACACAAGGATGTGCATTATATGCACAGAGGAAGAGATAGGACCTTATTCACACTGGAAATGAGGCTATTAATGCTAAATATCTGGATAAATACATTTGAAGTACACAGGGCCAAAGAAAGAGAAAGAGATCATACGAACATCACCCAATGGCCTGCTTGCAAATTGATACAAAATAAGGCTATTAGCAAGGACTGCAAAGCCCTGCTCAAAAGAAAATCTATTAATAGAACCCATTTAAAAGGCAACAGAGACAGAGAAGCTTTGAAATATGTTGCATTGAATATTGTAATTAAATATTCCCTTTGATTATCAGAAGGAGCCTTTTTTGTGTTGCTGCAAGTCGTCAGACACAGCTACTGGATGACAAACCGCAGCACATAATCAGAAAAAAAATGATCCAGGAGAAAAAAAAAAATATGCTCCAACCTTGCACAGGTGTGTAACAGCTGCAATAAACCATTCAGCCGGATGTTTAACAAGCCTGCTCGCAACACGCGTGACATACTGATACAGCTAAATAACGTGAAAGATGGGTTAATAAGCTGCAATACCTCAGGCTAGATTTAACAGGTGTGTGTGTGTAGGTATTATATGAAAGCATGAAGCTATCATGACAAAAATGCTGAGGGGGGGTTACATACCAAGACAGGAGGGTATATGACATTGCATCGTATATCACTCCCCCCCAGAGACACACACACACACACACACACATACACACACACACACACACACACACACACACACACACTCCCCCTCTATCTGCAGTCATGGCTGTTTCATTAGCTCATCACAGAGCTTGAGAGGCCCTTGGATGAGCGGGTCTGTGAAGTAAACTGAACATTTTGACATGACAAGGGGAAAAAACTCATTATTCTACACAGTAGGTGTTTAAGATCATGCTCTTTAGTAGCAAATATTGTCATAAAAATATTAATGGCCTTACCAATAAATCGTGTATATCCAGTATTAACCCTATAGTAGCATATAGAAGCATATGGTGCATGGATGACTGCACATTTACATTACATTTTATACTATTTTTATTTTATTTTTTTTATATTTATATTTTGTGCAATAAGGTCCCACAATCTTTGAAGGTGTCCTATAAATCAATACTAATGTGATTCTTTTCATTTAGGAATGCCCATCATTATCAATATAACCATCATCTTCATCATAATCACCATCATCATCATCACGAATACTGCAGCAGGTATGTGTGTGGCCGTGTTGCCTTACGTTGTAAAGTAGAGTAGTTATCCATCTGTCAGGCTGCTGGTGGCCGATCCGGTTAAAAAAAAAAGAAAAAAATGTTAAAAAAAAAAAAAAAAAAAAAAGAAAAAGATCTCTGGTGTTCCCTGTGGCGGACACCGCAGCAGCACCGGACAGGCAGGATTCAGTTTACCGGGACGAACCGAGCCGGTGTGGAAGAACCAGGAGGACAGGTACCTTCACCCGCGCGACCAGCCGCATCTTTAACATCCCCGGAGCCAAAAAACGGAGGAGGTGGGCACATCGATCCGGGGAGTAGCGCGGTTCGCTTCAGGATCATTTAAATCCAAGTCGGTTCGAAACGCACCAAAACACGCTGCTTTTTCAGTTACCGTTACAAGACGCTCCGCTCCGCCTCCATGTTATAAAAAAGAAGAATACACACCGGGGATGCAAAAGGTCAGTGTGCGGTTATTTAAAAAAAAGAAAAGAAAAAAACGGCTCCGTGACTGAATCATAGAGAGAAGCGGTGCCCTTCTTCTTCTTTTTCTCCTCTGGTACCGTAAACCCCGCTGCATTCAGCAGGAGCGTCTCCTCCCATATCCCCCGTAGAGAGAGAGAGAGAGAGAGAGAGAGAGAGAGAGAGAGAGAGAGAGAGAGAGAGAGAGATGGATGAAGACGGAACGAGGACGCCAGAGTAGGTGTGTTTGCGCGTGCGTAAATGTGCGTAATTGTGCACGGACATGCAGTGTGTTTGATTGTGTGTGTGTATGTGTGTGTGTGAATGTAAAAGATAAAGGCAGGATGGAAGTCGTCCTTTTATCTCAGTGTGTCTCTACTTACACACACACACACACACACACACACACGCACGCACGCACGCACGCACACACGAGCAGTGTACTTGTCCCTGAGACTGTTGCCATGCTGCCTCTGTAGATCTTTTCCTGTGTGGCAACTGTTTGTGATGTGGATTAAAATAGATCAATTTTGCAAACAGTTTTTTTTGTATATATATATATATATATATATATATATATATATATATATATATATATATATATATATATATATATATATATATATATATATATATATATATATATATATATACCTATATATATATATATATACCTATATATATATATATATATATATATATATATATATATATATATATATATATATATATATATATATATATATATAGTCCTGCAAAATATGTGTACTCTATGCAGTATATGACCTCCCGTTGAGGGGATATTGGTGATTTTGTGTTACACAGTGTGGGGCGTTTTCACCAGATGGTCAATATCAAAGCAGCGGAGGCCAAGATATCCTTCATTTAAAAAGACTGTAGAACTTTCATTGAATGTAAACCATTCATCAGTAATTATAAAGTCATTTAGCCATTGTGCTCAATTTAATTACAATTTTGGTCAGATGAGTCTTTGACAATATTTAGTTGTTTCAGTATATTCATTTATTTGCTTGATGATGGTTGATGATGATATAAAGTTCCTACTCTGTCAGTGGGTTGTCATGTTCAATAATGAAGAAAAATTGAGGCTGCGCCCAATTTCACACTTGAAAATCTATGGTCAAATGTCCCAGAATTACAGTTAAAATGCTCTGTCAATACAGTAAAAAAGTCCAGTAAAACTAGAAGCAAACAGTTGTCACCTGCTGCTTCTTTTGCACCAGGAGACCATGGAAGTGGCCTGATATTTATGTCATCTGACCTGACCATATACCTGCGTCAGAATGACTCTGGTTGCTGGATGGTGTCACTTAACAATGGATGATAACAGCTTTATATCGTCTAACCCATATTTCTGAGGCTGAAAACCACCGATGACGGCCAATTATTAAAGTGACAACATCCAAAGTGGGTGAAAACCTACAGGTCTCTACAGGAAGCAGTGACGCTACATCGCAAATCGCCCAGGATAAATGTGCCCCTCCTCCTCTTCACCCTCCTCTCAACCAACACTTTAGAATCCAAAATTAAACCTGAATGTGAAAGGTAAAAGAGGCCATCTATCAAAAATGATTATCACTTTCACCAAGTCTTTAGTGCTGCAGTCAACCGTTCAAATATTCACAGGAACCTGACCTTTCTACAGACATGTGCTGCACTCATCTGTTGAAATGAAATGTTTCTTGAAGCTATTCACAAATCCAAATTAAACCTTGATTTTTACATTTTTGGAATGAGGAAGACATTAATTGGCTACAGTAACTGTGTGCAGTGTTTTGTATGTTTCACATAAAGTCACTCTCGTAAAATTATGGCCTCATTTTTCAGGTTTTTGGGAAAAATCAATAATTTCAATCAAAAAGGCATTGGCAGTGGATGGCTGTGGACATACATACAACATTGTGTGTCATTAAAACATTAAAAAATAAAGTGACTTTCATTTCATAGTGCAAACTCTAAACTGGCATTGCCTGGAGTTAAATTAAATAAATGTCAGGTTAATCAAATTGGTCAGCAGGCAGTTCCCCTTTTTTCATCACTTTTGTCTTTTTTTTCCATTTTTTTATTGAACGTCATCTCCAATGTCCAGTTTTGACAACTTTTTGAAACCTGAGGTGTGGCAAATTTTCAATCACATGATGACATGTTTAATTGACTGAAGATTCTGGAATTTCCTCTTTGGAATATATTTATTTATTGATATTGTATATATATTTATTGAATTTATTAATATGCACACCATCTGTGAAGTTAAGACTAGACTACGATAAAACATTATAACCTATATACGCTTTATTGTTCCCCAGTAGAAACTGATTCATGAATCATGTTTAGAGCTTCTTCTGCACCATAGATTCTTTTGCTCCATTATGAAAACTTAAACTTAAATTGTCATTTTATTTTGTCTTGGGCAAAAAACTTGGGCAAAAATGTCCATTGTCCCATAGGGCATAAAGAGTCAAATCCTTTCAGTTTAGGATTAAGGTGATTTTACAAGATCACTTTTGTCAAAAAATGACTTAGGCCATTATTTTAACATGGTGTCGATAGTCAGACTCTTCTTGATATTCTACAAGGACATCAGCGACCAGGATGTGTTTGTGCTGAATCGCCAGAATTCAAATCCACAGTGTCAACAGTAAATTTTACTGCAAGAGGGACGACCATGCATGGACTAGTCATGCTGGACATCACGATAAGCTAATAAAGTTGGCCTTTAAAATACAAAGTGTATATACACTGTATAAGTCTCCATTAGGAAGTATTAATAAGTAAACACAGACATTTGATGTCCAAACCTAACAGACAAGCTACAGCTCTACTTCCTTCTACTGTTTTCAACTCTACTCTAACAAATGACATAGTATCCTTGTGCCATCTGTGCCAGACTGTTGGCAGCGCCGAGACGAAGCTCGAGATAAGCCCAGATGGCAGTGCTGGGATTCTCCGAGATTGACTGAGTTTAACAACAGTCTGTGAGAAAACAGGAAGCCGGCCAACCCGTCTCTGTGTCAGTCATCGAGTCGTCTATTTCTCGGTCTGTTTTCTCCATTTCCCGGGTCACCTTGAGCCTGCCGGGTCCCAAACCCACAGACGTTCGGCTTCGACATCCTGTCTCTCGGTTTGGACTTCAAGGGGCAATTTGAAAAAGTTTAGGCTTAAGTTTAGCAGCTGCGATTGTGTTTGTTGTTGGCAATGACAGCAGCCAACTTTAGAGGGCCTTGGATTTTTTAAGCTAACCTGGCTAACACCGCACCTCATCTCAATGTAGATTGAGATGAGATTTGGGAACTAGCCATTTGTTCACGGAGGCGTGATTTATAAAAGCTCAGAGCCATTTATTGGCCACAATGAATGTCTATCTGTGTGTACAGCCAATTGTATCAAACAAGCCCAATGACGTAATTGGTAATGAAATAATTTAACGCTAAAGCTCATTCTTCTTATCTTATCTTATCTTAACTTCTTATATAAGTTACTTAGAATACTTTCTAAGGCTGCATTAAAGGTAAATCATTGAATGCTGCCATGTTGGATCCACACTTGAGTCACTTCCATGTTTCGTCATCGTTCTGCTGTACCCTCCCCTGTTCTGTGATTGGCTCCCTCCACCCTCCTGTGAGCATGTCAAACGATCTCCAAACTCATTAAAATGATTTTTGACATTTTTGAATGTCTTAAATTCAAGTTAAGGTTGTGTTGAATTTAGGTCTTTGGTCAAGAATGGTTGGAAAGTTCTTTTATACTGGAAGAAGATGAGAAGCAGAAGCAACATTACGTGCAAGATTTGATATAAGAGGATGTACATGACTCTAGTCAACACAACAAATCTATTTAACCATGAGTGACTTTGTGCAAACAAAAGCACAAAGTCACTCATGCTGAATAAATGTAGCATGAGCATAATGTTTTAAATATTCGTGATTTCAGTATTGACCAAACTAATTGTGATAATGATTTATTTCTTTTTCTCTAATCAAGCAGCTCTAGTCTTTGGTATCTAGAATTCATGTGCAAGGAAGGATGGGTATCCCCAGGTTATTTTAAGCAGACACCAACATTTGACCTTTTGGCCTCTGAAAAGTGACATTTCTTTTCCTATTTCTTTTTCTAAACTTAGTTTTAGCTTTTAAATTTGGCCTGTGGCATCAATCCTTAACTAAAAGTATGTTGTGATGCCAGACAACTGCATTCTAGGTTCTTGCAAAACTGCATGAGACCCCCCCCCTCCCTCCTCCTCCTCCCTCCTCCCTCCACATCCAGCACAGTTAACGCCCTGCAGAGCAGCATGAGCCATGTCTCCCTGACCTGCCTTCATTGTGACAGCCGGGTAATAATAGTGGGAGCCCTGAGCTCGGGCATTGTTTGCTACTGCTGTGCAATCAAACCACTATTAAAACATATCAGTGCAGCCACAGCCTGATTTAGCTCACCATTAAATTTAACAACAGGCGAGCTACTCTGGCGTAAAATATGGTCGTCAATGAAAACAAGTGAATTCCAGTAGGCTGGTTAGTTCTTTATTCAGGCAACTGAACAAACACATAGTCATTACATGGTTAATAGTCTATATAAGTCTCCTCTCTACTCTACTCCCTGTTGTTCAAGTTGATTTTCCCTTTTTAAAAAAACTGCAGGATGTTTTCTGATGAGACGCAGTTTGATTGAACCCTATTGATTGTAAAATTGATCAAGGTCGCTGCGGTTGGCTCCTCCGCTCACTGTACGAGTGTGTGTGTGTGTGTGTGTGTGTGTGTTTGTGTGTGTGTGTGTGTTCATGCTGCAGCAGCAGCATTTATTGTGTTGCTGATCGATAAGATGACCCAACAGACATGTAATGTGAATTCATATTCAATTGTCTGTGGTTTTCTTTTTTGCTTGAGCACCTGACCCCCAAAATGTCAAAGATGTCCAAAGATATTCATTTTACTGTCATAGAAAAAAAAAAAACATTTGAGAAGCTAGAATGATAGAATTATTCAAGGAATGGATCAAGCAACTAATCAATTATCAAAATAATTGGCCCCTAATCAATTAGTAAAATAATCTTTGCAAAAAGTAATATATTTGACATAGTTTGTTTGGATATACTCTTTAATATATAAAAAATAACTATTTATTCTATGATGTCTATTTACTGTATCATCTGCTTCTGTTTTCTGAAGGACAGAAAAGAATTGTGTAAAAATGTTGAGATAACACTCTACCTCACACTCTTCTTCCCTACAAGTCACTGCTTGTTCCCTCCTTTTGATTACAGAGGTGTATTATGTTATTTTATAAGAGCAGTGAGCCACAAGATGCTCAGGCTTTACAGGGATTTAAAATCAATATGAGGAAGGCTTTACTGAGAGTTTCTCTGTGTCTGTCAGTGATTGATTGCTGCTTGTGGTGATTTCACGCCACAGAAGATCGAGATCCAAAGTGCTATGACTTTATAGAAATACACTTCATTTTATTATTTTATCTTTATTATTAATCAGTGTTAACCTTCAAATGCAGAATGTGCTTTAAAAACCCTGAAAACTTGGTTTCAAATCTCATATTGTAATTGATAATTGTTTTTTACGAAGAGTTTATCATTAAACAATCCAACTAGTCTAAGCTTTATCAGGGCTGTGTATGTGAAAGAGTGGTTAGATAAATTTAATTGCTAGGAAGAATTTGATCGAGGACATTTTTATTGATGTATGTGTTATCATCCGTTTTTGTCTCTTTTCTCTTCAAACCAGTGATGAAGAGAAAAAAAACCTTTGGCAGAAAAATATGTTTTCATGTAACAACACATCACTCATAGTAAGAAACTGAATGAAAAAATGTCAGAATCTTAAAGTGTAAGTGAAGGGTTATGGTATAACATTTTGGAATTGTTTAAATCAGTAATGGCCTCAAAAACAGTGTAAATGTCATATCCATTTCCCCTTTGCTCAAACTGGAGCAGAGACAGCCAACACTGCTGCCTCCGCTCTGGTTCTTCTTAAGAGACATTCTGATTCACCAGCTTTTACTGGCACTGTAAGAATATGGAGCCTCAGGAGTCCACACGTTTTAGATTGTTTAAAAAAAAATTGACCAATAATGGATTCAAGAGTAAATTTGATGTAATTGTTCCATTTATGTTGTTACATCATCACAAAGCGTGAAGAAGCTGCAGAGAAGATCCAAGCAAATAAACATTGGGCTGGTGTCTGAGTTTTTGGTCCTATGTTTATTAGTTCACTGGAAAAAAAAATCCTAAAAATAGGATTTAACATCCAACAACCTTGACTCACATTTAAAGTGTTTGCCAAACATGAAAATATGTAGCTGAATGAATTACCAAATTACAGTTCAGCCTCCATCAGACTGTGAAAGAGAACTTAAAATATGGTACAAGGACATATAGAAGCAGTTCATACTACTGTCATTCTCCAGGAGCAGAAACGCATGGAAATGCACCCAAGCTCCTTTCAGGTGGAGCCGAAAGTGTTTTCAGCTGTTTAATAGACACATAAGGCTCAGAAGCTCCTTGTTCTACATTAACTCAGATGACGTGTTATTAAGTTTAAATTCACCACATAAGAAACAAACTGTGTAACACTTTGGTGGGCCAAACTCATTTTATGAGAGCCAGGTTTTGCCCACAGGTCCTATTTTAGGCGGATCGGATTTCAGCTGATTTTGCCCACAAGTCCTATTTTGGGCAGCTCTGGTTTTGGGAGCAAAGCATGAATCTGCTATAAAACATATAGGTCACATTTAGAGAGCGCGCCTATTTTTGGCACAGAATTGCAGCTCCTTCTCGACACCTCATGCAACGATGCTCACAAAGTCATGATGGCAGGATTTCCAGCTTAGTAGATAAATTACACTTTCTGGGTATGCATTATTTTAGGCAGCTCAGAGCGGATTCAAATACAATATTCCGATCTGTGTGTTTTTCTATCTTTTAGAGAAGGAATTTGAGTTTCAGACCCCTGAGAGTGAAAAGTGAGAGCGATCTGACTTTAAAGGCCTGTTTGAGAGTTTGGATTCGATTTGGATTGCTCACTTTATGATGGGTAAGATAAAGAAATAGGAGCATTACAGCCCTGAAAAAAAAAAAAAAAAAACTTGTGTGTCAAGGGAGGATAATTGTTGAGAGAATTGTGTCATTATAGTGTACAAGCAGCAGCACACACACAAACACATGCACACGCATGCAAACATCCAATTGCATCCCAGAGAGACAGTATGAGTATAAGATGGTACCCTGCAGGTAGCAGGATGTCATGAAGAGATCCGAGAGCCTGCAGAGCCGGCGAAAGAGTTGCGTCATTAAATCACTGAAGCCTCAATAGTTGCTTCCTGCTAAAATGTTCACCAAGTTAACGTTGCCAAGCAACAAATACAATTCCGGCCAGAGAGGAGAGCTTCGGCCAAAACTGTCTTGGCAACTAAATTTCACAGGGAGGATCGGTAGCTTCAAACCTTTCCAGTGTCACAGATAAAAAAGGTTGGGATTTCAGGAGGAGGCTGGGTCAACTTCAACAGGTTTGCAGGTCAGTGGCAAAAAATCAACCACAAATCTGACCCAGACCTTTCTGTGTGGAGTTTGCATGTTCTCCCCGTGTCTGCGTGGGTTTTCACCGGGTACTCCAGCTTCCTCCCACAGTCCAAAAACATGCTGAGGTTAATTGGAGACTCTAAATTGCCCATAGGTGTGAGTGTGTGAGTGAATGGTGTGTGTGCCCCACGATTGGCTGGTGACCATCTGGGGTGTTTCCCTGCCTCTCGCCGTAATGCACTGGGATTGGCTCCAGCAGACCATGTGACCCTAATGAGGAATAAGCAGGTATAGAAAATGACTGACTGACTGACTGGAACAATGAGATATAGTCTCTCTAATTACTTCTTGTTTTAAAATGCTCACAAAATATATCAAAAAAGAAACCAAACAAGCTACAACCTGTTTAATTTAACATTTACAGAGTAATATGAGTCCTACTCACAGGAATCCAACTTGTAAATGTAGGAAATATCTGTGATGTTTTCTCCTCATATTTCCCTGCGTTAGTGGCATTAAAAATGAATTTAACTTTAACAGCCCTAATTAAAATTAAGAATGTGTGAAGATATGGTGAGGGCCATATTTTAGCAAACAAATTCTAACCTGATGACATCCACCTTCCATCTTGTGCTATCACTTATTTAATTCTAAGAAGGATATAAACAGGCATTACTTATCTACATAGTGGTGATTTCTGCATCATACTCAGTTTCGCTTTAGGCAACGAGAACCTTCTTTCTGTTCCATAGCATATCTCCTAATTGTGTAGAAAAAACAGTATTTTTGTAGATTTGTTTGATGATCTTTGTCACTGGTATCACTCCATTATATTTATACTGATACTTGCTGTGTGATGTTTTAAGATTCATACTAAAGCAGAAACCTTTGATGTGTTGATAACTGAGAGAAAATTAAATCAAGAAGTCACAGAGTACAGAAATGTACATTACTCATTCAGTTGAACATGTGGTTACTATAGCAACCTCTCAAGGCAACAGCAGTTACGGTTTAACTCGTCATGGACGCCCTTTTATCATATCGTAATACCACAGGAAGGTAAATATTTACTGTGTTCAGACAGAGCAGCAGAGTGGCAGCACTATTATATAAAATCACCTGTTAAATTTACCTGTTGGCTCTGACAGGCCTGATCCACATTACATCAAGTATCTTTGTTAACGTCGTTACAAGAACTGAAAGTTCTGCTTTCAGTAATATTCATTCATAATTATTCCACTGCGTTCCAAGCAGTGAGGTATACATATGTACAATTTTGGAAAAAGAGAGCACTAGCATTGAATCAGCACTTTAAATTAACCTTTATTGGAAGTAATTTATCTTGCTGCATAACTGTACTTAATTTTGTACAGTCCCTTCAGTTATTCATGATTTTATGTGAATTTGCATGAATTCCACCATAATATATTTCACATTTTTGTGATGCCACATATTTCCTGATATGTTGCATAATTCTTGCAGAATAAACCCAAAATACCACCCATATTTCACAAAACTCATATCTTTTCTGCACCTTCTGCTAGTTTCAGTGTGTTTGAAATTATTTTCAAACATTGCTGCTGCACACCAACTGGAAATGCTTCTTCTTCTTCTACTTTTTAAAGACAACAACTAAGCACTGATTGCAGACACTTGGGAGCCGATTGAAAGTTTATAAGTAAAAAAACGGGGGGCCCTTTTATGACATACTGCCACAAAATCAGTCATTTTGATCACAAGAATCACCAAAAAAAACCACTGTATACCCCAATGCACTTATATGATCTCATACACAGCTTTAACAGTGCGATTGTCTCACCAGGATTTCAAAGAAGTTTGATATTCATCCAACCATACGATTACTAAGTGGGAGCTAGTCCTGAGGTGTAAATCTCTTCTCGTTACCCCATGTAAACTGTACAATGCATGCACAACATTTAATCCAAATATTTTTAAAAAATATATATTTTGTTAAAGGAAAATGTCACTTTGTTGATGCCTAAATGTGTGACACTGTCAAGACCTCGGGAATACTGTAAAATCTTCTAACAAAAGTCGACTTGTTAAAGTGAAATGCTGATGACTCCTATGCATTTGTGAGTCAAGAAACATTTCTATTTTTGTACAGCTTTCACATCTCACTGTGCCAGTTCCATCATATAGTAGAGTATTATCTATACCAGAGGACATAATACAGCACCAGATACCACAACCCAACAATAAAACTGCATATGTACAGTCCACATAAATGCACACAAGAACTGCAAGATAGCACGAAGGTGTGAGTATGATGGAACACACCACACTCACACAGCACCCAGGCTTTCCCAGGCCTGGTAATCGGAGCGCTTTTCCCAAAGAAAAATGAGGAATGTGTCATTTCTTTTCCATTAGGAACCTGACAGGGTACTGCTGTACCATAAAATATAAATGAGTGCCAGTTTCTTTCCCCTATATTTGGGTAATTCGATTCATTCTGTCTCCAACTCGCTTCCTCGTACCACTTCAACTCCACCGGTTTCCACCATCTAAACTCCCGGGTGACATTGCCAATAACGATAACGAGGTCGGAAGTCTATGTTAAACGCGTTCTAAGTTCCGAAACGTGACTCTATAAAAATGTTCCCTGCAAGTCAGAAGCCAGAGGTTCATCCTGCTCTGTGTTAAGTGTCAGTGATTCTTGTCCATTAACAAGTCTGACGCCTCGATGATCCGGGAACGCAGCGATAAAAACTACCAGAGCGACGACAAGAGCGGAGCAAAACAGTAGGCAGCCTTGTCCCACTGTCTTCTTCCTGCCATTATGAACTATCTACGGTTGCTATGGAAACACTGTTTCATGAATCACTATGTTTTATTTATTTCTGGGGCCAAAAAAGCTGTGGTTTATGAAGCCGTCTTTTGTGCACAGTGCCTGTTACTTGTCTGCACTGTAAGCCTTGAGATCTGTTCGGTATTAGGTGTGGGAAGAGACCGAAATTTGGTCGGCTCCCACTGAGATGACTAATTGGCTGTTGAGCTGGTCCGCCGGCCGGCCAGCAGGCTGACTGATGGAGGGACGGAGGGGAAAGGGAGGACGGGAAATACTGTAGATGGGATGGGATTACATCGTAGGCAGGAGCTGGTATTTGGACGACGTTGCATTCTGCAGCGATGCATGACGGAGATACTGGAGTGTAAGAATAAGTAGGATGAAGGAGCAGGTTATACAGATAATGTGTAGTATGATGTTTGTAAAGATGCAACTTCACATGATTGTGGATGTGTTGAGACACAAATCTTGTTATTTAGCTGCACTGTAAAAAAAATTGTGTCTTTTTATATTTAATTCAATTTTGATGTTTTAAGTCCTTTTTTTCCTAATATGCTAATATAGATTTGTTGCCATATGCAAAAAATATGCAAATATGGAAAATTCCTAGTGCATACAACCTATGGAGACCCATTGACTTACATAGCATAAAACTATCCTGAGATTATGTTTTTCATATATATATACATATACATATACAAATATTTCATATATATCTATTTAGGCCATTTAAGTAAAATAAAAATCTAATATTTTTTACCATGACTAAGTAATATTTCATGCAATAGAGGGTTAACATTGTAATATGAATAATGGTATATTTTTGTAAATTAAATGGTATTTTAAATATACAGAAATAAAATCTGTAAAATGAACAGTAAAATTCTGTTAGATGACTTTTTTTGCGGTGTATCAAGCATGTAAAGAGATGAGTTCAGATTGACTTCTTTGTGATCATCAGTATTAAACTGCATCCAGCTGAGGAGGCAGAAGCCTCTGATGTTTCTTTATAAAAGCGTCTGCTGCACAGAACAGGAAAGTGCACTATATTCACTGGTTTATTTACTCTGGGAAGCCACATCGCTTTTATTTCCTCTCTGTCTGAATCTGAGAGTACATTCAGCCTCCATACTGCACTATACCTTATATGGCATTTTGTGAATGGGTGTTGCTAGGTAACTGGAGTGCAGTAAAGCGTGATGACTTTTTTTTTCTTGTATTTAGGGTGATTATAAAGCTGCATTCACACCAAATCCAGCAATGTGTGAAAACCAGTTCTCATGTTCACTTGAATGGGAGTGGTGCGTTTAGGGACCACAGGGCTCAGCAAAAATTTGAACCAATCCAACATCACGTCACAGTGACCAATCACGTAAACGCTGCATTCACTCAATGATCATCTCGACAAAACATAAAACAGTTGCTATGCAGTTATTTGGCTTCTGATAAATCCTCAAATGCATTAATCTGTTAATCCAACTTGATTTCCTGGATTATATTTCATCATGATTGTGGAGAAAAAGATGATAACAGCAGCAGCCACTGTGTCATTTTCAAAAGTGACTGATTTTATTTCAGCACTAAGCAAAAATACTGTTTATATTTCCCAGCAAAGCGTCTCCACATGTGTTTCTATGTGGTAATCTCCAGTGAGACAATAATGCTATATTCAGCTGTTTTTTTTTGCCAAAGTCTAATATTTCCAGTATTATCACCAAGGGGTTGTAGAAAGCTGCTCCTATTTAATTAATAGATATATATTTTTTTCAAATTAACTTTAAATTCTACTGAGTACATTTGAGAAGCAATCTGGATAAATTATTTAATCCTTATCTAGGGACCTCTATTAGTTCTCAATGTTTACTACTTAAATTAATGTATTGGTTGCAGCATTCAGACTCTTGTGACTTTAATTAATTCTCTCCTACAGATGCAAAAATAAAGAAAATCAGTTGTCCTGGAGATATACTGCTGTAATAAATAGAATCAAATGTCATGGATAATACACAGAGAGCTGAACTCTTATGTAAATAATTACAAATAAATATTGTGTTGTTATTTTTATTATTATAATCAGCCATTACTGGAAACCTGATCCATGTCACACTTGGACATGGTCCTGTCATCCGTTTATCCCCTTCTATTCTCTCTCTTCTTCTCCCTTTATAAAATATTTGATATATTCCTGCAGTTTTTTTTCCAAGTTATTGATTTCTGTCTTATTAAATGTTTTCTTTTTTCCCCTCTGTTTTAAAACAATAGACAGAGCAGAAAGCTGTGGTGCAGGCTTGCGATCCCAAATGCATTTGTTGTCAGCCTGTGTGCATTCACCACATTATTTCGGTCGGCCTTTTAGAATGTAATTGCCCTCCTGATCCTGAACAAATCTTACAGAAATGAAGAGACAAGAATGAAGAGCTAATTGATTTCCTCTGTCTTCTTCTCTAAATGTCATCATCCTTCCAGGACACTCCAACCTCGTCTTTCCCATCTTCCCATTCACTATTCATCTATCTGCTGTGTGTTTAATGTGTGTGTTGAATATCACATTAGTGCTCTGGATGGATATGCAGATAAATCTCTGGATTTCTTTCTCCTCCCTTGCATTTTATCTCACACATTCTGCTGCCTCTCACTTCCATGCCTCCTCTATCCTCTCACTTGCGTCAGCACTTCTGCCTGCTGATGAATATATGAATGAGATTAAAACAGAATCTCTTTCTCTCTCTCTCTAGTGGGACAAAGATGTGACCGTCCACTGACTTTTTTTCATTTTCTTAAAACCTAAATTTCTGCAGAATTAAATGCAGATTTCTTGTGCATTCAAAAAATTGTAGGATAAAAAGGCAGACTCAAACCTAATAATGGAACAATCTTCTAGTATGACATGAAAGTTGATTCACCAACATCCACAATGAGAATTAAATGTTTCAACTAACAAGCAATTTTTAATTTTTACCTCAAGCAAGAAAGCATCCTTCTTTCTTTACAATGGAGGAGGAGTCATGCAGCATATAGGCGGGCACACGCACGCACACACACACACACACACACACACACACACACACAGGAAAGTGTGGTTGTGTGTATCATAAAACATGTTTCTCAGACCCAGAAGGTATAATTGGCCCTTAACTCCAGGACATGGAGGGATTGATGAAGGATTAGAGATAAAGCTGCAGGGATAGATAGAAGGAACAGATGAAAAGCTCCAGGAGAAGCTCTAGGAAACCAATCTATGTGAAGAAATGAAAAACAGATGTACGGAGAAAGACAGACGCAGTGAGGCAGAGATGGATGAAGTGCAGCTTTCAACGTTAAAGTTTTCTCTCCTTTTTTACTATCTCTCTTTTTTTTCTTTTTCCGCTTTTTTGCACGCTCTTCACTGTAGGCTCTTTGTTGCTATGGTGACCGCTACTGCCATCGCTAAGGAAGAAAGGATACCTGAGGAGAGAGGACAGCACAGGAGCAAATGGAAAAATGAAGATGGATAGAGCAAGAGATGGATGGATACGGCCATGGATATATGTGCACAATATTTCCCTCTCTTCCCATGATAACCCTTGTGTTTTGTGACACTGGCTTTATTGCATCATTATTTAAGATTCTACAGTTCTCAGTGCAGACGGTGCCCAACATACAAATACAATAGGTTCCGAGTGGCAAATGTCTATCAAATGCATCTGTACGTAGCTTATAGCAAATAGTATCAAACATCCCTGATGATGATTAAATAATTTAGCACTAGTCTAAATTCACTTTCTAAGGCTGCTCGAAAGGTAAATTACCATCTCCATGTTGGATCCACAGTTATCAGTTGCTTCTGTCTTTTGTCGTCTTCCTGCTCCACCCTCCCCTGCTGTGTGATTGACTCCCTCAATGAGGAAAAAAAATGGATCCTTGGTGACTGAATTTCACAGCGACATGAATTCACGTGCAATCAAGGATGGGTATACCCAGGCTAGTTTGTCAGCTGAATTGTTGGTAAATCGTTATATATTAAATTCCAACCTTCATTCCTATGGAGAAATGCCTATCATCTGTCTTATACTTTTGGACACTACCACTAGCCTTTTCTTTATCAGTCATGATAAATAAGGTTAATTTGTACAGAAATGGAAATGTATCCCAGTACGGGTACAGAGCCTAATGAGCTCTGTACCCGTACTGGGATTATATGATGACAGTCTGAACAGAAGACTCAAAACTGGTGTTTGCATCTTTACTTTTTTGTCCGCATTTAGAGGAGCATTTTTGGCCTTCACTTAAAGCAACAAGAGCATCTTTGGACATATGGAAGTTTTCATGCCACGCATTTTCATCCTTCCACAAAATTGTCCAACCATTTACTAGTTCTCCCTGGTCTCATCCAAAGCCGCCTGGCTTGCCTCCGATGAATTGGTGTATCAAAAATTTGATAAAAGATTCAGTACATTTTTTGGAATGACTCCTCTATGTTTATTAGAGCTTCCAGAGCAGTTTGAAGGTCTGTCGCAAGGAAATAAACATATTTCTTTATTTTTCCCAGTCCTGGCGCATGTATGTGAAATGAATTGTATGTGACGTGAGCAGATCGAAGTTTTAGAGTTTTGTGTCTAGGGGCAGTGTTGACAAAAATGATGCGGCGGAGCATATTCAAGTTTTCCACTCTGAAGGGTGGTTCCACTTCTTTGCATTTTTAAGCCCCAAAAATGCTGTCACAGTCTAAAGGAGGAGGCATTTCCGAATAAAACATGTTGTAGTGTTTACCCGCAAACATTCTCATGTTAGTGGGGCCTGAGATACTCACAGAGACACATGCAAGAACAAACTGGGCGAGATGAGGGAGATGAGTGTTGGAGATGACGTATGGAGCAGTGCTGCTTGGTGTGTCATGCATGTTATTTCAACTGTTAGGAAGGACTCAGAATTTTCAAGACCCCAAAAGGAACAATAGCGTTAAGAACTGCCCTTAATACTGTCATTTACTCCAACATTATTGAGTGAGAAATGCAGACATGCAGTATGTCTCTGAAGACTCTCACTTAGCCAAGTCATGGTACAGTTTATTCATGATGGCTGAGTCAAAAACATCTGGAACAGTTATAGATAGTAGAACTTGGAGGTGCTATTTCTAAGAAGGTATTACATCTTATTTGGCAGATCTACAGTAAATAAGTAAGGATTGTTGGATGCCAATGGTTTATATCCATCTGTTTGTACTGTACATGGTTTTGGGAACCATTACAGTGTCATTGTACATCTACGAACATATCTGTGACAATATTATGTGTCATAAATTTGGGATGTGAGGTAAAAACCTACTGGGTCCAGTTTTGTCAATTTTCATATTTTAATTCAACTGAATAGCGCTGCTGCTCATAAAACACTTTAAAACTCCTTTGGGCAAACTCCAATATATATGTGGGGCCAAGAGGGAAAAGCTGTTCCATTTGTAAAAGGTGAACTTTCAGCCTGTACAGTAACTATCATCTGTCCAAAAAGTAAATTATCCCTAAATTATGCCTGCAATCTTGATTTGCCCCGACTCACTACTTCCACACCTTCAACATGTGTTTTAATGGTGTTCTGCCTCATCCTGGATATGCTTCTGCTGTTGAAGACGGTTCCTAATTTGAGTTTTTCTATTTTTTTTTCTCAGATCACTAAAAACACAGAACAACAACAATAGGTTACTGTCATTAAGCTTATATACTTTGACTACTTTGACTAAGCGTATAATCATATTATCATAATCAGAGCATGATTACAATAACTACGCCTTACTCACATTCTTTCCTTAATCAAATTAAGACCTTAATGCATAAAGCGCATCAAACATAGTCATTTAAAACATATCAACACCTGCTGTATGTGTACACTGCATTCAACTCTATTGGATTTAAACTTATACAGTAGTCATGCTTCAGTTGCTGTGTTGCATGTTTAATTGTACATTACATACAAGATATTAAACTTTATTTCACAGCTACTTTCAGATTATATACTTTCATTTGCAGCATATATACAGATGCTTATGTTCCAGCTTGATTGACAACAGACAGTGGATTCAGCAACAGTCCTGTAATGTTGTCCAGGAGTGACTCATACCAGAGTTGTTCAGAAAAGTCATTAACACTTCAGCACAGATTGGAGATTCAGCCCCATGGATTTGCTTGCAGTTGCTTCAACTAAAAGCAAATTGCAATCATAAAGTTTTAATAACAACAACTTCACTGTGCACCAACATTCATGAATTTACAGAACTATAAATAATAGTAACACAATCTGGCACTTCCTTATACATTTGCCCACATTTACAGGAAATAAATAGCAAAAATATTCAAATGAAATAGAAGAACATCATTCATACAACTTAAATATTGCAATATATAAATATTGCTTTGTTTTAAAATCAAGCAGCCAGCAGTTTGATCAACGCAATATTACATCTGGCCTTTTAAAAAAAATGTATAGAACTAAATACTAGTAAATTCAACACTCTAAATAGCCAAGAATACTCACTCACATACCACATTTGTGCCACTGGTGTCCAAGTTGCTAACGCTGCTAATATTATTACTGTTGTTCTGAAGGCTGGTGGAAAAAGCTTCATCATCAGCTTAGCTGTCCTCCCTGCTAGTAGCTGCCTTAGCCTTGACAGTAACGAGTGAAAAAAGTGACCTATTTTCTGTATATATTTTAAATTCTCTGTCTTTCTGATGTCTTTATCCTTTTTTTAATTTTATCCCAGTGAGCTGCCCTACAGGCTTCTCCATTTTTCGTGTTTTTTGAATGCAGGCTGAAGCCTCGCCTACATGATTGCAGACGTCACCCGCACCACTGCCAACCTGATGTTGATTTGGTATCACCTTTGACCTCGTCTGGCTCATTCGATGTGGACTGTGGGTATAATCCTGGCAGCCATTCTTCCCACCGTCCTGTAACTGCATTTTTTAGTCAAAATCCCTGACGCTAAGTGAAACAACAAGAACAGCAACCTTATGATCAATCCAGACTCAGCAAATACCACTTTGCGCAAGGGGCTCTAAAAACCTGAAAATGCTGCAACATTTTTGCCATTCTCTTATACTCTACCCTTTATTTTGTCTTAACTACACCTCAGTCAGGTTGGAAGGAAGATGGTATAGCCCAAAGACCCAGTCGTGAAAATATAAATCTAAAGGGATGAGGTCTTGTTCCACAAATTAACCGAAATTAACCGATATATATATATATATATATATATATATATATATATATATATATATATATATATATATATATATATATATATATATATATATATATATATATATATATATATATATATATATATATATATATATATATATATATATATATATATATATATATATATATATATATATATATATATATATATATATATATATATATATATATATATATATATATATATATATATATATATATATATATATATATATATATATATATATATATATATAGGCCTGTGGAAGTAGTTAATTCTAAATGGCTGGTTGAAATATCAGGTAGAATAAAGTTGACTTAGACACACTATTAATCGTACTTAGAGAGCAGTTCAATAATACAAAAAGGACATTATCAGTGTTTTACCAATGTTGCATCCACCATAAACATTTAATAACATTTAAAAGATCCTCTGAACTCTTTTCTTTCAGTGGGAGACACAAATACCAAACTAGTGGCTAGTGAAGCGAAAACCCTCACATTAGCCATAATCCAAAACAGAAAAAGGCTCTCCTGTACACTCTTTGCAACTATACAACTACAATTCTGTATGGCAACTGTGCTAAAAATAATTCATAGTGAGACAAATGTTCCTCCCTTTATAATTATATAACCATTATAACAGTGGTTTCATTCTCTACCTAAAAGAAACTGTTTGACATTTATAGAAATAAGCTTGAATTTGTTTTATTACTGGGAGTCAGATTCAAAAACAACACCAGTCACTAATTACAGCATCTCTTTTGGTTTGTATAAAAGTAGTTTTAGTTGGATGAACATTACCAATTGAATGGATGTTATGCATGGCTATTGCCCCCATAGATATGTGTTAGTAGAGGCATGCTACCTCAGCTGGTATGATATCATCTATTTCTAATCTATGGGCATTGGTAAGGTATAAGATCTAATGCTACATTCAATTGCACTCGGAAGAACCAAAGTCTGAATCTGAAAAAAGTGCAAGAGAACAGTCCTTGAATTCAGAACTCCAATTCAGGACCTGGGTGGGATCGAAGCAGCCGGACTTGGAGGGAATGACTCTCATTACAAACCCCTTTTGCCACTGGTTGCAAATCATTTTTAAAGATCATCATAAGTATACAAGTCAGTGCTCGTTAAAAATCAACAATTTCTTTTTTTTTTTTTTTTGGGGAAGCTAAAGGTGCATATGCAGACAGGTTTAAGGCAGCGTTTCTGAATACCAGCTGTGTGCATTTCTCTGTGGACTTTGTTTGGAAACATGGAGCAGTATTGATATAACACTTACATAGACCTTCTTTGTAATAAAAGCAATTAAAATCTCACTTTCTACAATATGGGACCATTAAAGGTAAACTGATTGGCAATTACTTCAAGAGTGAAAAGCAGTTTGAGTTGATATGACGGGGGAAAAGGCATACTTGTTAAAAGGAAATGTAACTCCTATTTTGAGTGGACGTTAGTCACAGCCCGAGGCGCTTTCACTACTGAAGAAGCTCTGCTAGAAGAGTTTTTTTCCGGGAACCTCAAATGCATATTTCATGGGCTCTTTAAAAAACAAGCGGTGGTCAAATGGCTAAAAGCAACTCCACTGAAATCTACATTACTCTATACTCATGTTGTGTGTAGGCCAAGTACTCCAAGGCCAAGTGAGACATCAGTGAAATGCTGCTTCACGGTGAGGTCTTCCCCCAAAAGGAAGCCAACCAGACAGCTGATAGGACTTGATATCTCCAAACCACCACGAGCAGCTACAGGTGCTGCCTGGTAAACGGGTCTAACATGCCACCTAGTGATTCTGATTGGACCATCCGAGTTAAAATGTGCCTTCCCTTTCCTGACTCAGCGATCCGGGATGAGTAGGATAGGTTTCCATGGCAACAGGAGAGAGCAAGAGAGAGAGAGAAAGATAGAGTGAGAGGGAGGACTGAACACACTTGGCCCATGTGTACCCACCTACTCATGAACAAACACACACAAAGATTAGTTTTTATCAATAGGAGGAAGTAACTAAGTATATTTACTCAACTAGTTGTTCTTTATTGGAATATTTCCAGTTTATGCAACTTTATACTTCGACTCCACTATATTTCAGTGGAAAATGTTGTACTTTCTACTCCAATACATTATTGTCTCGATGGAGAGCAGTGCAACGAAATGGAAATTCCCATGATGAGAACATCCAAATCTGACAGCCACTAGTCAGGGCTTTGGAACGACATGTGACTGTGTGTAAAATCTCAAAGGGGGTGTGGCTTAGAGGCTAAGACCCACCAACATAACATCATCCCACAAACATAATACTTTATGTCCTGCAACCATGATAATTAATACATTTGCTGGAAAATGAAAAAACTTTAGAAAAATAATTCAAAATTGTAATAATTTGCCACAGTATAATAAATCACTGTTATAATCAAAATCTACATCTTATACAAATTGTCATCTCTTAATGTCTTCAACAGCCAATAACATTTTCTTCCCATTTATTCTCGTTCTTTAGGTTCTTGCATTTACATTGCTGCACTTCTTTGATTTAAGCAAAGGATCTGAATACTTCTGCCCTACATTTAAAATGTTTTTAATTCCAAAAAACAAGAAAGGAATCCATACTTATCCACCATTATTAAACTTAAATCAGATGAATTATTTTACAAGCACAAAAACATTCACTCTTTGCTTCTGTTCAGCTATCAAAGCAATTTGATCTAAAGGACGGAGGAAAAAGCACAGTAGGAAATAATCTATCAGGAGTCAGAGATCTAACTGGCATCACACTGATCTTTGCTTCTGAATGTTGTTGCAATAAAGTGAGTTCCCAAAGGAGAGATTTGAAACTTGATGACAAAGACTGCTATCAACAGTAACGAATATTGCCCAGCAATGCCGTCTGAGTACCAAAATGCTCATCACATAAAGGTCAGACTGTTGACTTCATCGTGTTGCCATTTCACTTAGAATGTCGGTGTAGCTCTGGAGCAATATGAATAATTTATATAGGTCTAATGTGGTTAGTTAAATGTCTAAACTAATTAGTCTGAGGTCGATTACTCACCCAAATGTGGTATAATTTCCAGTAAGACTGGTCACAGTTCACTTTGATGCTGAAACAACTGCACAAACTGATTATCAAACAATAGGGGTGTTTCAGTTCACCATTGATTTGTTTTGTTGTTGTTTTTTCTCTTTGTTCATTTCCCCGAATACATTTGGGGAAATCTTCAAATACTGCAAATATTTGAAGATTTCCCCAAATGTATTATGCTTAACTAAAGTGGAAAAGTTGGTGTGCAGTGAAAACAGATTCAGGGATTAAATCCAGGTGTGTATATGTGACTTAAATGTTAAATGTCCACTTAATACTTAGGCAAAAACCTCAGATCGGACTTTTAGACTCCTCCAATAAATACATGAATCAAATAGAAATGTCATATTTCCATCATGTTTTCTTCAGTATTTTTCACAGTTTTTGGTTTGACTTTTAAAATAGTTTAATGGCCATAACTGGGGAAAAAAATTACACCACAAGCTGTTTATTTTTCAATTATTTGACTATTATTAATTTAGTGCCACTCCCATTTATCCAGCACCTCCAAAGTTAAGTATCAGTATTCATGCTCCCAGGTGGAGATGTTGGATGTTAGAGTTGTATATTCCTACCACAATTACCTCAAGAAAAGAAAATAACTGCATTGAAATGAAAACATATTCATGCTTCCCAGAGGCTGAACTTTTTTTTTTACTTTTTACACACCTGATGTTTTTTGTGCTGCACCATCCACCCAAAGTTGTCTAAATTCACGCAAACAGCATTCTCTTGATTACAAAACAGGTTTAAGCACAGCATGCTTCTTTTGGATGATCCATTTAAATGATTCAAAAGCATTTTCTCAAGTGCCACTTTACTTTTATATTGGTTTTGACCTGCCAGCTGCTGCTGCTGCTGTTTCGAAGTGTCACTTGAGTACCTGTGTGCTTGTGCTACTTGTTATAACATGGTGTGACGTTGGTCACAGTAGTCAAGAGAAACTATATGAGATTGGTTACTGCAAAAGAAACTCAGAAGAAACACTTCCAAGTGCTTTGATACAACAGCCAGAGGGACACTATGATAGCAAACACATTACCCCAACTTTGGCCATTTGGCACATGCATAAAAACATATCTTTAGAACATGCTTAACACACTCCAACTTCAACAGGACAGAGAGGCTGAATAACTGAATAACTCCAGGTCATAAACAGTTTCTGCTCTTCATCCCACGCCTCTGTTTCCTCCGTAACTCCAATAACCATGTTCTATTTAGCTTGCCACCTTAAACCCTTTAACCTTGTTAACTTCTTTTCTTTATCTAACAATCCATTCACCTCAGCTCCCGTTTTTCATCTCCTATCAGCTTGCTTCAAAGTGAGGGTGATGAGTGGAAAATCTGCTGATACTGACATACAAAGCTCTTTATTTCTTACCTGTTCTGTGGGCCAATGAGGGTTCAGATGCTGGCGTTGTTGGAGGAGCTGGTTCCAGCTGTCAGTCGCCCTGGAGATCAGTGGTGGGCGGAGCCTATATCCCCGGGGGACGGCCAGTGGTTGGTCAGGTTCATCTCTGCCTCCTTATAACCCCACCCACTGGCCCCCTGCAAGGCCTTATGGGTACTATGCCCTGCTGAACATGTTCCGGTCTGTCTGGTGTCTGACTGTCTGTAGCAATCTTCTCTTTGATGCTTCTTCTATTGTCTTCATATAGGTTTCCTGTGTGAACAGAAAAAACAGAGAAACCATGGTTCTGAGATGACATTACTTTTGAAATATGACAGTAAGTCCAACATATCCTCCAACTTTCACATCAACACTTCAAATAAAACCCAGGAAAAGTGTACAATATGGGACCATAAAAGAGCTGAATTATTAATTTCACTGCAGAAACCAGAAACATGAAAAGAACGAATATGTCAAAATATTGGGTATATATTATGGTAATCCCAAATCAAAAATGAAAGATTTGTGCAATAGTAGCGCAGTCTTCAGAGTCTTTGGTAAAGAGTGAAATGAAAAGGTTATAAATAATGAGGATTTTCTGCTCATCAGCCTTCTTCAAATATTATTATACAGTTTTCATTTTATTTGCAATGCTGACTCTGATACTTGCAAACATAAGTCTAGCAGAAGTGGTTACACAAGATTAAAGCCAGAAAATTACTGTGTAAACATTTTATATAAAATGGGTTACTATTGCAATACTAAATGGAAATATATATCACTCTATAACAAAGGGAGCTTTGCACATTTTCAGTGATTTTTCATGCTGAAAAATAGAAGTAAAGGCTTGTCTTCATACTTTATGTTCTCTTATAAATCTCAGTAAAGCTTTGCAAGTGAAATAAATGTATTAAATTTTACATTGGATCCCCAAAGTAAAGAACTGTTCTCCAGCATTTACTCTCATTTAAAACTACTACTAATATTTGTTTCCCATCATAATCTACTTTTGCTTTCAATACAATCATTAACTCCAAACTAAATCTCTACAGACCACAAATGAAATGGACATACTTAAATACTGGAGGTGAAATGAACATTAAGCCCAACCAACAATGAGATAAAACAGCAGCAGCCTTTCAGTCTGTCTGTCCAAAATCCAAAAGACATTTAATAATGTGGGGAAGCTCGTCACCATGGTGATGCAGAACGAATCATTGTGAGGTTTGTTATGGAGACAAAGGCCCGTGACAAATGTATGATGATGATTTATAAACAGAGCACACACACAAAAGAGCATATATACACAGTGTATATAGCTGTACATATAGAGACAGAAATACATCTCTGCACCACAATCATTTTTTACACTTTACAAATGTAAATTATGTTGATGTGACCAAATTTGACTACATACTTTTCTTCAACATCTGCTGTGTATTTTAAAGTATGTTTTGTCAATGGAAAATAGCAAACCACCATAATCTGGTGCAAAGCATTCGCATTCCTGTCTTGAATATTCTGGCACTAAATATGCAACTTTTTGCCTGCATTTTCTTCTTAGATTCATCTATTGAAGAGGAAAACTTCTCTGTGCTCACATTAAATCTGAGTTTAAAACATATGTATATGTACTACATGTGGAAACTTGAAGCTTCAAGTGTACCAATAGATGAGAATGAACTTCACAGCGAAGTAGGACACACCTTGTGTCCAGCAGTTAAACTTTTAAATAGTGAAATAGTTCTGTATTTATGGATTCTGGATTTTTCAGTGAGAGGAAAAGAATAGATAACATATTAACAATGTTAATGAAGTTACACTTAACACTTAAATCCCAGGCTTATTTTTCAGTTTTACTGATCAAAATGAATTGATTATGAAAATATGGAATATTTCTAGAATCACAAGGGATATGTACATGTACTGATTTCAAAAGAAAACTTATGTCAAAATCAATTTATGTTGCTGTTACAAGACAAATAAAATGAGAATATTGAAAAAAAATCTAACATTATGTTTTACTACAGATAAAAATACTTTGACAATTTAAAACAAGACCAAAAAGCTAATTTATCTGCAATGCAAAGTTAATGATTAATAAAATAAGAGGTCAAAGATCAATTATTTGTCCATAAAATCAGAAATCACACTGAGGATCATTACAGAACATGAATAATAGAGTCTGTAAAATTATTAAAAACAAGATTATAAAGGACCCAAATAAATAATCACACAAACACTTCAAATTTAAATTAAATACCAAATAATGGTTAGTTGCAGCCCTACGACTGGTTCTTATTGTATTAATGATACATACACAAATACATACACAATATATATTGATGCTGTAACAGTAACATTATGTTTTACTACAGATAAAAATACTTTTAGTGTTGTAGCTGAGGTTTTCTCGTGCGATATATGAATAAATCTCAATGCTGCTCCTGTATCCTGTATATATCCTGTATATTTTTAATTTTACAGGTTAAAGATACCTTCCAGGCATGTTTTAAGAAAACTTTTAAGTAATAATTTGTGTCTATTTTTCATTACGATTCATTCGATTAAATCTACGCTTCCCTTGTTGAAAAATTCAGACTTTATGAATATGCAAATATTTTTGTCTCCCACTTGCTCATGCTCAGATTTTCAATGAGCACAGACAGTTCAGCAGATACAGATACTTTATTCTGCAGCCACATCAGTCAGTGCGCTAAAACACCTGAATATACATACATTCTTGAGTAGGGGGGAACTTTTTGGAATAAAAAACACAAGTTACTTTTTTGAAAGTAAGCATTTTTGAAACGGGGAGCTTTAAAAAGTGTGGGTTATTCTGTAATTGCCGTTGTTTAGGTGGAAATCATCATAAGTGCTTGTAGAAGGTATGTAATTATTGGAATGACTTTCAAATGCCACATATCCTTATATATATTCATGCATTTACATCACTTTGTATAGCCACACCAATAAGTAATTATGCCCCCACTTAGCCTCAGCAAGAAACAACCTTTCTGATCATTCCTCAACGGAGAAGCCAGACAAATTACAACATTTTTTACTGTCCGGCTTGATTTTGCTTTAAACTCTTTCACCTCAATTTGTTAGCCCCCCCCCACCTCTCTCTCTCTCTCTCTCTCTCTCTCTCTCTCTCTCTCTCTCTCTCTCTCTCGCATCCATCTCGGCAAACAGAGTGGGAGCGAAGGGTGAATTAATAAAGCAGTTAAAGTGGAACACAACTCCCTGAGGTCTGCCTTTTCTGGGACGCTCACACAGAGACACACACACACACACACACACACACACACACACACACACACACACACACACAGCGAAACACAATCTGCACAAAGACCCTGAATCACACACATGCATTCTGCTCATACATAACTGGAGTGTTAAGTTGGAAAAAAAAGGAGGAAACAGAGAGCAAAGACATTCCATACATTGCATCATTTGCATGCTCCAGCCTTAGGGTGGGCGGGAGGGAGGGATGGAGGGAAGGGGAAGTGAAGAGGGGAGGAGTCTAAGAAGGAGAAGGTGGAGAAGGAAAAGCAGGAGCCACGTGAGGAGGGATGCATGCGATAGTCGCCCAGGGCAGTGAAATTCACAATTGTCCCATAGTATAATAGAGACTGCCTCCCCGCCAAAAAACAATATTAATAATTTCAACAAATGCCCAAAAATACCATAAGTGTGGTGTCATAGAGCCACAAATCCAGAAAGGAAGGAGGTCGGGGAGGATGGGTGGCGAGAGACTGCTGTTTGTGTCCCATTTCCTTTTCGAAGGGTTTCTTTAAACCATGACTGTAGGACTATAAATATGTACATTTTTACCCCCTTCTCTAAACTTAAGTTATAGCTTACATTTCTTCTTTACCAGATCCCAGGTGCCTCTTTCATGAAATTTCCAAATTCAGCTTGGCACAAAGGATTTTAAGTTTGTACTCCACTCCTGATGGAAAAGACTGTTACAGGATTTGATTACACAATCAGTAAGAGTGACTACATTTTCACAAAAAATCTTAGGATCATGTCTATCTGAATCAGAACAGGGTTGTCACAATAGTAAAAGTAATTCAAAAATTACATAGTGCCAGCTTATTGTGTGTGTGCGTGTGTGTGTGTGTGTGTGTGTGTAAAGCTATGATCACTCAGATTTCCATCCAGCAGCTCTAGGCCCATCCCATTGATCAGCAGAAGCCACTAATAGCCAAACTAAAACATTTGTTGTGCAAATTTCGCAAGTGGGAACTGCCCCAAAGTTGAATGGGTTCATTTTTGTCTGATTCTACACAGATTTTCTAGAAAATCCTCCAAGTACTTTCTCCTTAATCCTGTCCACAGTTACAGGTGGGATTCACAGATATTTAGAGGAAGTATGGTGATATATTGTTATATCAATATTTTGCACTTTTGGAGGTTCTAAAAAGAAGGTGTCATCCTGCAGCACCACAGTATATGCAGGCTATGTCAGCATATATATTTGTTTTAACTGAAGGACTAGTTGGGTCAAACAACTTGCTTTTTCTAATAATTTATGGATTTACAGTGGTGTATTTGCATGCTGCAAATGTGTACAATAAAATCTGTAATAACACCTTGGAGCGGGAGGCTTAAGTGTGCTCACACATTCAGTGGCATGCGGTGATAGTGTGATATTAATGCAACAATACTGTCTAATAAAGCCTGTTGTCAAAGAAAATCAAACAGCTTGAACCCTGTTTTACAGATGAAAGAAAACAAGAAAAAAAAGTGTCAATGTGGTTTTAAATGCGGTTCACTTCCCTGGTTCAACTGCAACTTAAACAGATTTGCATTGATGGGCTTCTTTATAGTCAGCCAGGAGGGGAAGCATTGTTTATTACACTAATAAAACCTGTTAATAATTAAGCCTCCTTTAGAAGGAAAGAAAAAAAAGAAACATCCCTAAGGAGTTTCATTGTAATTCAAAGCATTGTAGTGGGCACAAGCCAGCAGCCTCTCTCTAGATAGAAGTGCCAATCAGCAGACTTTCTCTTTTCCCTCTGCCCATCACTTTGTTTTCATCTCTTCCTCCCAACAATCTGCTGACCACAAGAAAGAAAGAAAGACAGACAGAATGGGGGTTTGAAGAGGTGGATGAGTAACATTTGAATGAATCAAACTCAATGAATGAACAAACTAATGAATGATTAAATGTGTATTTGAAAAAGAAGACTACTACGAGTTAATTAACTGCAGCTTTGTTTCTGACCTGTGTATCACCAGGAAATGGCAGGTGGATTTTTTTTTTCTTTAATAAACTGCTGTGTGAAATGTTGACACACGCTAATGGTGGAGAGAGAAGAAAAAAAGGATTAAAGAGAGGAAAATACACACAGCTCTAATTAGATGGAGCATTATAGCCGTGTATTTACCTCCTTGTTTCATTTGTTCCAGTCTGAGAGTCATTGGACTTCACGCCAACAAAGATCTGATTAAAATCAGACACGGAAGAATTACGTAACGCGCATAATCACAGTAAAAGGTTTTAGGGCGGCCAGGTGTACACAGAGATAAGATACTGCTGGCATAAGGGAGCGGAAATAAAAGATATAAAAAAAAGCATGCAAAATAAAAAAAAAATACAACTGCACAGAAATATTTGAACTTCAAAATATGTGTTGCTTGGCAATATATCATATGGAATATGCTGAATATGAATTCACTTATACATATTGTACAATTACAATTGTACAAAATGTTATGCTAATCCTTCCAGCAGTTGTTGAAATATTTGACATTTTATACCCTTTCAACTGATTAGCCGTGTAATTGACCCTTCCTAAGACCTGTTCCCCTTAGTTACTGTTGCTAGGGAGGATAAGCTTGACAAAAAGAAACATTGCCAGGTGAGCTGTTGTCATGGATACATTTATCTTATGATGTCATCTCCCATTAATAGCAAAAACCAATGAATGGAACTGGCATCAATTTGCATTTTCTTTTTTGCTCATTTCACAAAATCCACTCTAAAATATTGATACATTTGGATGGAAACCCAGTTACTGTTCCTTTTGTATTTTATTATTAATAAAAAAATGATTATTATATATAGTTGCAGGATATTTGTACAGAAAAAGATGCATTTTTTCTATCACAATGATTTACAAGTTCATGAACCATCATCCCCTCATCCCACATCTCATCTTGTACAATGAGAGTGTCACTAACTTAATAAAAGAAATGAACAGTTAAATAAATCAGATTTATATAACCAAAGGTATATATGTATACGCACATCTAACACATATATATACAGTATTAACTGGTCAGTTTTGTATAAAAAATGAATAAACAACAAAAATATAATAAAAAATATAATAAAGTATTTAAAAATAATTTAAATAAACAAATACAAATATACATCATTAATTTAATAAAATATCTACAATAAAATTATAATTAACCCTAACCCAACTTACAGAGATAATATCAACAGAGACATTAGTCTTGTTATCTTTTCTGGCTGTCGTCATGTCATCTTACAAAATATGGCTGCAACTAAACCATCTGTTCTTTTCCAAATGTCTTTAACATTACGACAGAAATAAAGAGGAAGCAAACCTGGCTGACACTGCTGATGATGCCTCTTGAAGTGTGTATATGTTAAATACCCAAAAACTAAGGTGATATTTGGATGACTTTAAGTGGCTATAATCAATATAATCAGCTCCCCTCAGCTTTACAGAGGTTTAAAGTATTTGTTCAGTTTATTGTTTAGCTGTCTGCCTGCAAATTAACTGCTTTGGTTCATGCTCAGCACTTTTAGAACTGTAGATGAAGAGCCAGATAGCGCCTTCAGGAGATGGTTGAGACCAATACAGAGCTAATAGGAAGTAATGAACAGTGGAATGACATTGAATGACATTTCAATAAGCAACTTTTCATGCATTCACCAAATCAACTTCATAAGATGATTATATCTCAGTGTCGTGTCACAGCTTGTTGTCCTTATGTGGCAAAAAAAAAGTTGATTCCAGCAGCTTTAAGTGCTTGTTGAAGGATTTGTAAGACATATTTATGGAGCCCCCTCCTCAAACCAGAAGGGTGGTAGTTTAAGTGATTCAATGTTGTATTATGAGCTTTTGAATTGTTAAATGTGGGTGTAATTCATGTAACAGAAATTTGTGTGAAGGCCAAGGTTAATGATGGCTATGATTAAATGGTTTGGAGATTGAATTCATGCTGGAAAATTAGATCATATGATGCATATAACATCTTAGTTTTGACACGTTGGCAAACAAACTATGTGCTCTCTTTAATCTAAAATATTCCACTGCTACTTTTAAAACATCATTTTCTGAAGTATCATTCAAAGTTCATTTGATGACTAACAAGTCGATATGAAAGGATGAAAGAACTTTATCGTGATGTACATGAGAGATTAAATTGTGATAAAACATCAAGGCATGCTTTGAGTATCCTAGATAAGGATGTGCTATAATATTTTCTTCGATGCTGCATAGTGGCAGAGAAAGAAGCTAAAAAACTGTTATGATGAATGTGAAGCTGCCAGAGGAAGGACAGAAGCTCACCTACAAGGTCACGAAGGCTTGATAGAACAAAAGTTAAAGATTCAGAGAGATGTAACATAACAATATCATAACTTAAAATATGCCTCTGCAAGTCTGTGCCTCACACACCTCATGGAATTAACGGTTTCATCTCATCCTATAAAGAAAAGCATCGAGATAAACAAGGAAAGAAAGAAAGAAAGAAAGAAAGAAAGAAAGAAAAAGAAAAAGAAAGAAAGAAAGAAAGACTCTTGTAGAAGCCCAGGGGGTATCCTGCTATCCCAGAATGCTTTGCTCTAACCTACTTTGGTATTTCTGTTTCTGTCTTTGTCTCTGCAGTGTTCTGAGTGGGCTAACGACTCCATACACATCATATCTGATTGAGTTTGTTGTACTCTCCACTTTCTGTCTTGCTGAGCACCACATTTATATCTTTACATGGGAAAGATTGACAAAAGACGCACAAACACACACACAGACACACGCACACACACGCTATGAGTGAGGAGGATATCCTGCTCACGCTATTAAAGCCTCAAGACATCTCAGCACTTGTATGAGTATAGCTACGTGTGTGTGTGTGTGTGTGTGTGTGTGTGTGTGTGTGTGTGTGTGTGTGTGTGTGTGTGTGTGTGTGTGTATCCTTAATGTATGTGTGTGTGTGCATGTGTGTGTGTGTGTGTTTAAGGACTGTGCTGGTTGAGTGAGCAGCCTGACGACCAGGCTCCGTTACCATGGAAACTAATGAGCGCAGCACGGAAGAGATGCGAGTGTGATGGAGGGATAGAGGAGAAATCTTGTCATTTATTATCATCAACGATAATTATGACTATTTGTATCTAACTGAGTAACACGGGAATGGATGTGATGATAACATGTTCATTTTTACATTTATTTTGGCGGTTTAGTGCATTTTATTTCCATCTGTCTTTGTATGTTTATCTTATATTTTTTACATAACCTTTACATATTGTTATTTAACAGCAGGCAAAAACCCTAAACTTTATTCTTTTAACCTGCAAAGTTATGACTTTTCCTTAAATAAATAAAATCTTTCAACTTTTTCCAACTTCTTTTTCTTAATTTATTAAATAGCCAACACATATTTTTATACACACATGGTGATCCAGTGTGAATTTGATTTATAAAAACATCACCATTCAAAAATAATAATAATAATAATAATAATAATAATAATATATTTATCATTTGGAATGCAATGATCATATGCAACATAGGACCATAATAGATATAATACACAGAATAAATATATAATGTGATTGCAATTTTTTCTTCTTCACAAACAGTGACTTAATAAAGATACTGTCTATGCTCTCTGCAACCTTCATTAAGGATAAATTACCCATTTATTAATTTAATGAATCAAAACAATAGATTTATGGTTCACTAGCTTGGTAAAGAGACTAATTATGAAAGAATACTGTGAACAGTCAGAATATAAGTACAGTCTAAAGGTTAACTCTTCTTACCATATTATTATTTTTACTTGTGCAGCACCTTGTAACTTAGTTAAGAAAAGCGCTAAGAATATTATCTTATCTTCTTATTATAGATTATTTCTGTCAATCAAAATATTTAATTTCATGTGATTTGCAGATGAATCATTGAATTATGAATACAAAAAATAGTTGTTAATAAACCTTACAATAATTAATTTACAATGACCTAAAACAGAAAAGCAGCAAATCCTCAAATTTTAGAAACTGGAACTGAAATGACTCAAACAATTGACTGAATAATTTAGCAACAATTGACATATATCAGCAATTGTGTCAGGAAATGAGAAAGCCTTTCTGATTTTCTTTAACTTATTTTTTGAGATGATATCTTGACAAAGATATTGTGGCTCCAGGATGACCCGACTGTCATTTCACTTTCTTACATCACAACTTCAGATCCATCATAGCTGTATCTTGTAAGACACTGTGCTTGTTTTCATTGATTTTCTAATCCCTATATTTAACCTCAACTGCTACATACCTGACCACACCATTTACCCTAACCTTAACCCATTAACTACTTAACCTTTACCTAACCTACCTTAACCTTAAATAAATGGTAAATTGCAGAAAAAAACCTATTGTCAACACATAGGAGGTTATTTCCCACAGTGAGAGGGTATCAGCAGGTTTTAGAGCAGGCAGCATCTATTGTTTATGTGATATTCAACACTGGAACCAGGGCTCCACCTGCTGCATACACAGGAATACACACACACACACACACACACACGGTATGAGTGAGGAGGATATCCTGCTCACGCTATTAAAGCCTCAAGACATCTCAGCACTTGTATGAGTATAGCTACGTGTGTGTGTGTGTTTATGAGTGTAGGGTTAGTTTAAAGCCTTTAATCTGCCATACTGATCAAACACTGTATGCATCTCCACGATCAGTTCCTAACAACTCATTAACATGTAAATCCACAACTGTGTTAAATTTGAAGAAACTTCTCCAAACTTTGATCCACATGAAACGTGCCTGTTCATACAAATCACAGGCAGTCTCCTTTTCAGATGCATGTTAGGAACATATTTCTTCCCGCTCTACCCACATCTGTTGCATGCTGCCTCAAAACAGTGAATTTTTCCATATCACCCAGTGCAGTATAGTGTTTGTTATAAAACAGAGCTCCACAGCACAGAGGAATCCGAAATATCAGCCTCTAATACACAAACAGGAGTAATTGTAATAATAAGTAGATTAGTTCATTGTTGGTTCTGTACTTGGAATTTGTTGATAACAAGAAAGAAATTGTCACGTGTGCCAATAAGAAAAAAAAGCAAATTACTGAAAAAAATACACAAAAAGCAGTGACCCTGCTCAGCAAAAGGGTGGTAGAGGTCAACATGTGTTATGTAGATAATATGATTGAATTTATATTTTAATATCATGCCTTCTTGGGTGGATACAATTTTGTCAAATTCAGCATTTAACTATTATTCAGAAAATGAACCACGCTGATCATCTGAGCACATTGATTATTTAATCCAGTAAATAGTGAATGGAGCAGACAGCAGATGGTTTTCTCAAAGATCACTGGAAACCACAGTGGACGGACTGCCAGAGCAGACTGCTCTCCTCTCTTTTACTTCATGTCCTTCCTCTAATCATCCTCCCTCTTTCATCCACTTTTCAACAATGAACGGCACAGACACCTTATGTTCTCCTGTCTCGTTTTTAGTACAATTTGTCCAGTATTGACAGATAATTTATCTTATTTTTAGTTTCTGATCTTGACTTTAGTCGATTTAATAATTTGCTAAGAAAATGTTAGTCTTGTTTTCTTAAAACCAAAAAAGAAAACCTTGAAGATAAATTATCTACCAGTGGAAAAAGATAATTCTACTCATTATGGATTAATAGTACCAAAAACAAGACATTTTCACTTGATAAGATTTCAGTTTTTGCAGCCTACCTCAAAAACCAAGGAGAACTAGAGCTGTTTTAAAGGTAAAGCATTATCACACAAAATGTCGATCCATTTAGATTTTTCTGTCAAGGTAACTGATAGATAAAAACTACTCATTGCATTATTTTTAAAAGCATCCTCAACTAACGTTTAGCATGTAAAAACCTTTGCACAGTACACAGTAGTTTTGTCCTCCTTTCATCCTCTTGAGTTATTTTTTCAATTTTCCAAATCCAGATTGTGAGTATTAAGTATGCCCATTTGTCATTTGTACAGATTTTGAAGACAAATGCGTGAATCCAAACTACAAATTTAAATATGACATCACTTGCTTTGAAATTAGCCACTTATGTTTGCTTTCATGCATGAAGAAGACTCACATTTACATCAAGTCGTCCATGTAAACTGGCCTTTATAATAATAACCGTAGGCTCCTAATGGCAAGCCCCGACCGCCCCCGTCTAATTGGCTAATAGTTGGGAAGGCTCTCTGATGACTCACTCGCTCATTTAAATGCATACAAACTCACACGCAAATGACGCACATGCAAATTTTCCCACAAATGCTCTGTTAGCATTTATCCAGGCAGTTACCTACACTTAACTAGTGTCAGGTCATTCAGACACACACACAAACAAACAAACACTTGGGGCTTGTTCGAGCTGCCTCAACAACTTGCAAAGGTTTGAAGGGCCCACTCTCCTGTGTGGATCTGTGTGTGTGTGTCAACGGGCATCCTGTGTGTGTGTGTGTGTGTGTGTGGGTGGACAGTAAAGCCGAGTTGTTATGCTGGGCAGAACATATCTGCATATTCATAACCAGGCATCTACAAACATTCACTCACACAATCTCAGGTGAACAGAGGCAAACATAATCCACCATGAGATGTAAACTACTGTATATTAGGAAAAAAAGGTAAAACAAATGATGGTTGTTCTGAAGAGTGCAGTGGTAGGCAGGAGAGAGAGAGAGAGAGAGAGAGAGAGAGAGAGAGAGAGAGAGAGAGAGAGAGAGAGAAGAGAGAGAGAGAGAGAGAGAATGACTAGGAGAGGGTGAGTGGTAGGCAGGAGATTCTGTGTGGGTTGACTTTTTCTCTCGGGTGCTATGGTAACCTACAGAGCTGCAGCTAATCAGAGGAGAGGAAAGCAGAAGACAGGAGAGGAGAGACAGACTTTTCACTGAAGTAAGAGGCATCCTGCATCCAGGAGTTTAAACATTTACTCATATTTTTTTAAATGAGGAATAAGGAAGAGATGTATAGATTATTTGAATACCGTCTTACATAACATGTCTGGAAGTGATCGTTCAAGGTGACCATTCATTTAAGAGCTGTTACAAATTAACCAATTTTTATACTGATCTGGCTTTAATTTCACTCATACAGCTCTGGAAAGAAAAGAGACCCCTGAATGTTTTTTTTTCTTTTAAATCAGCATCTCTACATTTTTCCAGCCATTCCATTCCAGTGTCTGTTGAATTCCAACACATGAACACCTCATTCTGCTTAAAGAGGAACCAGGAGTTTAATAAAGTCACCCAAGAACAATGGTAAAGACTGTGAAGAGCATGAAAAGATGCATGAAAGCTGGGATTAAAAATAAGGGTTATTGAACTAAATATTGATTTCTGAACTCTTCTTATGTGTAAACATTTGTATTATGTTTTACAATGAATTTGATCTTTGCATTGTTTGAGGTCTGTAAACATTGCATCTTTTTTGTTATTTTGAACATTTGTCATTTTCTGCAAATAAATAAATAGTTTTATTTGGAATTTGTGGAAAATGTCAGCAGTTTATAGACTGAAACTAAAATGTTACTTTTGCCCAACCACATACCTAAAAGTAGTACAATCAGAAAAAAATGATAATTTTGCAGTGATCTCTTATTTTTTTCCAGAGTTGTATTTATACAAAATAAGTATTAAATGATCCTATGCAACATAAGACCATAACAGCTATAACATAATGTATTAATATATATAGTGTGATTGCAATTTCTTCTTCTTCACAAATAGTGTGTGACCTATGGTTTCTGCTCTCTGAAAACTTCATTAAGAATTAATCCCCCATTTATTAATGGCTGATTTATGAAAAATAAAACTGTAGTTTGATATAGAGAATAATTATGAAGGAATACTGTGAAGAGTCAGAATAAGAATAATATTTCAGTTTAAAGGTTAACTCTACTTACCATGTTACTACTTTTAATTGTGCAGCATCTTGTAACAGATCAGTATCAACTGGACTTTGATCGTGATTCATCAACTCTGTAAAATATGTGATTAGAACTTCAGTAGATTCTCAGAAGACTCCTTTTCATTCAGTTTCTTTCACTTATTATTTCTTTTTCTAAACAGTTTAAGGACTTATTGTATTATTTTGTAGTTGCTGCACTCTAGTCTAGTAAAATTAGTCATTAGAAGTGGGGTTACTGCCACCCCTGCAGTTATATTTTTAGATCTTCGGTGGAGTGTTTTAGCAGCTTGTCCTGATCTGAAATGCACTGATTCTCAACGGACAGTCTATGACAGTCTCTACAGAAGGAACAAGCACTTAAAGTCATAACTAAAGACCGATGTAGGATTTTCAAAGTCATTACCAACACTTTTTATAGAAAAGCAATACATGTGCAAAAGTATATCACAGGAAAAGGAACTTCTGCATAAATGTAAGATGGTTTAAAGCCATAAAAAATATTTTAGTCCTGTTAAAATTAACATGTTAACTTTTGAAAATGTCATGATTAATGCATTGCTGTATTTTAGACGTAGCAGCCTTAGTGTTTAACTTAGAGCGAAGATAATGGTATGATATGAAACTAGATGACCTAAGGCATCCATTGTTACCAGCCATGTAATGATAGTTAGGCTGCATTTTGGTGAGAGAAAAGCTTCTTTTGAACTCTGTGTGTGCCTCCACATGTTAATCTTTGTTCTGTTTTTCATGTTTTCAGGACTATTTTTTGCCTTGTTTGATTTCCTTCTAAGCTGCACTTTACAGGTCTGGGTTTGTTATTATTTTCTGTCAGTGCAGATAATAAATCTGCCTTTCAAACTGGCAGTTGTTTGAAAGGCTGATTTCCAATAAAGTCTTGATGGTTTTATTTGAAATCTGTGGTTTACAGGAGACAATCTGTGTTCAAAGTTGCTATTAAATAATAAATATACTTCCTTTATGTTCATTCTCCATTAATTCCATCATTTACCATTAACATGTATATTACTACAAGGTTAAAAAAGACATTATTCACAACTAATTGTGATCAATTTCAGAATTAAATTAAATTAGTTTTTTTTTTTTCAAATTTATCAACAGACAATAGATCTATGTTCTATCAAATACAGAAATAAAAGAAATAACATGACATGAACATCATGTATTTTGTCCATTGTTGGAAGTCAATAAATCATAGTATATCTCTAGAATCAATAATAAATTATAAAGAATTAATGTTATTTTTTATGGTTATAGTTAGTGGTTTTATATTCTTGATGAAAAAATGAACATCCACTGGTAAAATAAAAGGAAATCATGTTTAATTTAGTCAGATTTGACCAGAAAAAGCAACATTTCAGTATGTTTGTTAAAATCAATGTTTTTTCCTGTATATCAAATGAAACAAAAGAGTGTTTGGGGGTGGACTTTAGTGTTTGTTGTTGTGACAGTTTATGTAAAACAAAAGAAATGTCAAGGCTATAAACACAACAGGCCTTTGTTCTCTAAACCACATGCACAATGCAGCACATTCATCGCACCATGATTCATGAAATAAGCAGCGGACTCATCAACCAGAGACCTCCAACCATCGCAGACACTCTCTATTACACGGCTCTGCACCCTGCAACTTCTGACACAAAATTCTGATGTTCACATGGCAGGAAAAAAAAAGAAAAGTCCTGCCTGCACCTGAGGACTCAATTCGTCCGTACCTGCCTATGCTGGGAGCACATGATCAACTCCAAAGTGTAAGGGCAACACATTTTCTGGTGGGAACAGGTGCAGAGATAATGGTGGCAATTGCCCTCAAAATGATCCTGTGGTGCACTCAGAGAACAAACAAATCTGTTGGAGCCCTGGGGATGACTGCTGGCCAAAATGATTTCACATGTGACATTCATCGCTATTAATCAGGAGAGGGTGTCTGAGAAATTGACTTTTTTTTCTGTCTGAAATGTCAAAGCTGAGCATATTAAAACAATATAGGTTCTATAGCCTCTGAACAGCATTGATCTCTTATCCTGAACACTAGATTTGAAACAAACCAGTTATCATAAGGCTACAGATCAATCAAAGATTAACATGCGGTTTAACCACTAGTGCATAGTGTTACCATATGGCAATGATTTATCTTAGTTTTTCTAAAAAGCTGTGACATAAAATCTATTGGTTTACAGTTAGGTGTGAAATGATGCCTTTTTTTGAAGGACATACAATTTATGGGGTCACATGACCAGGATATTCTATTTGCCAGTTCCTTTTGCTCATGGACATTTGGCATGTGAACATCACCAGAGGTTGTCGTTTATTAGGAATTTAGGGACATTTCACCAAATAAAAAAAATGTACTTGAATTTAATTCAATTTTTCTAATAGGCTAAAATATGTTGCCATATGGCAACAATATGCAAATATGGAAAATTCCTAGTGCATACATACACATTGATTCCGAAAGACTTACATAGCATTAAACTATCCTGAGACTATGGTTACATCTTTTCATTTCTTTAATATATATATTATTTAGGCCATTTTAAGTAATAAAAACATTCTAAATAATTATTACCATGTCTAATATTCCATGCAATAGAGGGTTATTAATGAAGTAATTGAGTAATTCTATGTTCAGTGCAGAATCTCTTTAGTCGTGTCTCTTTGTTCATGCTGATTTGTGAGTTTGATTAAATATCTTTAAATGTTATTAAAACGTCTCTTAGATCAGTAGAGACCTGTCACGCTTTGTTTCGTTCTCTCAGTTTTTCCTCCTTTGTTTCACTCTCTCTCTCTCTCTCTTTTCTCTCGCTCTGCTCATTTCTCACCGTTTCATAATCCTGATGAGTGATGCAACCGTACAGTAACGACACACACACACAGCAACATACACACACACACACACACACACACACGTTTAGAGTCCTTCTAAAATCAAACCGCCTAAAACACATCACAGCAACAGAAAACTATCAGCTTTTCCCGTGTCTGTCAGTCAGTCTTGTCTTTGTAGGTCAGAGTGCCCCAGTTGTCAGTGGACCTACTTTAATTTGATTGGTTTACAGGTCCAGGTGATTTCAGTTATCGTGGCTGATTAGTCCTCTCAGGGTGGAGCTATGCTGTGTATCTGCTAGAGTTGGTTTTGATTTATATAGCCCGATAGCACAAGTCACAGAATTTGCATCATAGGACCCAATGATTATGTCTCTTGTGTATTATCACTACACTGAAATCACAGAGCATCTGTTTTTCTTTCAACAGTTGAAGGATTATGTACCTACATGCTGCTGTTTTGAAGATATTCCCTGGATACTTAAAAAGGAGCAGGTACAGGTACTTGGCAGGTATAGTAGGCTGTTTCTGCATCTTGCTGAACTAGCCAGAGTTCTGAGATTTTGGCCTCAGCTACTTCTGTCTGTTCATGCAACTCTTGAGTCACTTAAAAAATTTACTCTGATTACTGATTACTTTTCAATTTATCTGCATACAACACAATTCTACTTTTCAAGCATTCACCAACTTTTTAGTCAGTCAGTCATTTCCTGCTTATTCCTCATTAGGGTCGCAGGAGTCTGCTGGAGCCAATCCCAGCACGTTACGGCGAGAGGCAGGGATACACCCCAGATGGTCGCCAGCCAATCGTGGGGCACACACACCATTCACTCACACACTCACACCTACGGGCAATTTAGAGTCTCCAATTAACCTCAGCATGTGTTTGGACTGTGGGAGGAAGCTGGAGTACCCGGTGAAAACCCACGCAGACACGGGGAGAACATGCAAAGTCCACACAGAAAGGTCCCAGACCCAGGACCAAGGAGGTCTTGAACCTGCGACCTTCTTGCTGTGAGGCAACAGCGCTAACCCCTGCCCCACCGTGTCGCCCCCAACTTTTTAGTTTTATGTTTTATGTCAGTTTTTCCTGTCAGAAAAAAAACAAACATTAGATATTAACACATAAGAGGCACAAACTTTTAATTTTGACAGCTATTTCTCATTTTAGTCTTAGTCTTGTGCCCATATTAGATTTAGTCATATTTAATCAACTTATTTCTTTGTTTAATCACATTTTAGTCAACGAAAAGTCCTGATGTTTTAGTCTAGTTTTAATCAACTAAAGTTCACAGCATTTAATCTGGTTTTAGTCAAAGAAAATCCTAGTATTTAAGTTTTAGTCTATGAAAATTCACAGTATTTTAGTGTATTTGTATTCAATAGTCTTTCTTTAGTCTTTCATAGCAGGTTGATATTAATGTTAATCAAATTAAATCCAGGCAGGTATTTAATCAACTTCTCACCACCTGAATCACATCCACTCCACTGTTTTCCAGAGATGAGGAGATATATTAGAAATGTTGTGCAACATGATTAACGGTTTGGTAGTTGTGATAATTATTTATGTGTACATGTATGAGGAAAAATATCAGCTGACAGTTACCGTGATTATAATATAGACATGTTATATTGGACATGTGAAATAGCAATATCAGAAACAGATTGCATTTGTAAAGCATCTTTTTCATCATCAATCTTCATCTTAAAGTTCTTTACGCTTGTGTTTATTCACACACTGATGCCGGTGGCTGCCATACAAGGTGCTAATCAGGATGTTATCTAATCATTCACACACATGCTGCAATTTGGGGTGAAGTCTCTTGCCCAAAGACACTTAGGCAGACCAGAGGAGCAGGGAATCAAACGATCACCATATACATAAACCCCAGCAACACGTGTGGTGTAAATTAATTGCTAGAACAACACAGTCAAACAACACATTACAAAGAGTATGAGTCATACTCACAGAGGAAAACAAAAGGTAGCCAATTAAAACAGAAAAACACAATGTACCAAAGGAGTCTTAATTAAAATCCAGTGTTCAACACTTTCACCAATATTCTACTCACAATCAGATGAAACCAAACTTTGCTCAGCAAAGTCCAAACATTAGAAGGTGCTTCACAGTCTATTGTCACAGGTCAATGCATCTCTAACCAATATATCCCATTAGCAATTAATGTGCTGGTCTTGGATGATATTGCTTTGCTACTATATTTGTTTGTAGGATGTTAAAACGTGAACCCTGCGGTGCAGCATGTGTTTGGACCATAGTCACAGGAGGGGGGTCATTGTGTCCAGATTGCCTTTAGGAAGACCTTCAAACCAGACAGGATAATCATCTGGATATAAATAAATACACACACAGACAGTAATCCTAGCTGGACACCAGAATCAAAACCATCCATATCCTCCGGACAGGACGGTCCAGAGGGAAATCAAACTATCTATATCACTGCAAAAACTTCAATTTAACATCTGAAATGTTCGATTTTCTCTCCAAATATAGTCAATTTGGAAGGCATACAGGACTTTCTCTATCTTCTTCTTCTCACATCAACTTATGAGTTTGACTTATTGAGCACAGGCAGGATGCAGGAAAGAGAATTTAATATTCAAAAATAAGGAAGGCGCAAAAACCAAAACCAGGCAGGTAATCAGCCAGGTGAAGTGCACATATGAAACAAACCAAGATTGAACACAAAGCATGGCTTAAACACGAAAATAACTCAACACTAACCACCAACAGGTGTGGATTGAGACACAGATGAAAGTCATCAGATGTTCAAGAAAGTAAAAAGGTACTGGAAACACAAGGGGAATCTATTTCTAAATAAAACAGGAACTAAACGCAGAGGAAAACCGTAAAAACAGTAGAAAAAGGCAGAAAACCAGACTAGACAGTGACAGATCATGACACTTATGAACCAAGTTGACATTTTTTATAGGCTGCACCATGAGTAAGTTTCCGCTGCATCATTTTACAGATGGGTGTATAAAATGATGCACTTCTCCTAATACTGTGTCAGCATCATCCAACACTAGTAATACGCCTCATCTGATCCAGTCAATTCTGCAATTTAATTGGTTTAACTGCTGCTGTAATATAAGTATTTTTATGCTAGATATGCATTGTGAGAGTGTTGTTTTATAACAGATCTTAGCTTGAACTTCAAATAATGCTCCACACAGATTTGTAAAGTTAGGACCACCACTTATAGGGAACCATTTAAAAAGTTATAATAAAACAATATATCAAAATGGCCCCGATAAGATATAAAAGTGTGAAAGTGTGAGTGAGCCCCAGAGTTTAAATGCTGCTGGGACCCCACCAGTTCTTAAACAACTTAGCCAGCAGTTCCTGTAGCCTTTTATTCTCTGAAAAGACATTATTAGGTACTGCAAAAAAAAAAATGCCATCGTTTCAGTACACAATGTCTCCTCTGATCTTGGTACACTCTTAGAGTAATGCTTTGTCAAACATGTTTTTGGTCAACGTAGACATCTTTTTCCATACCTTATCAGTATTATTATATACTATTAGGAGTATTTAGGGAATAATATGGTATGAACTTGAGATAAATGGAGGTTGAACCCAGACTAGGTCATAGAGGCAGCGTCACTAATGAATGTCACTGTAACTCTCACTGAGCCAAATATATACATCAATGCTCTTCACTGGCACGACTCAGTCTATGGGAGAACTGTACTAACCATTAAGTAGATCTGCCTTCTAATTTGTCATCCCATGACATGTAATGCAGCCGGTGCACTCTGAATTAAAAACAGGCTTTACTTTAAAGCGGAGACGAGCAGAGGCATAACCCTCCTTGAATTTCTTCATGTTATATTTATGGTGTGTTGTTGCATCTCTTATGAATGATGTGTATTGGCTCAATGATCAGGGGTGGGTATCATTGGCTACAGGGGATTCGTTGATTTATAGTTTAAATGTAACTCAATACCGATGGTGGTTCCGAAAATTGGGAAGGGCAGGAGGAAAACCAGCCCACAGATGCATGGTATTTTACCCCAGTGGTTCTCAAACATTTTAACGTTAAACTCAAAAACTAGACCTCAGGCCCCATCTGATAAGGTTTTTGCTTTAGATGTTTTATAACTGAAAGTGTAGGAAACCTGAGGCCAAAATTATAGAGGCCTTAAACTGCTGTAATCAAGAAAAAATAATGACCCCGAACATAATATACCAGTAACTGTGCATATTTATTTAATTTTCCCTTGAATTAATTCATAAAATCCATTTATTTGTGTTATTTTCCAATTTATTTGATGTTTCCATTTGATTTATTTTAAAATGTATGTATGTATTAAATTAATTATTAATACATTAATTAATTATTAAAATTGAAAATAATTATATTCATGTGCAAAGGGAAAATAATACACAAAAAAATATATTATTCCCCAGATTTCACTTTGAGAACCACTTTTTTACACTATTGGCTATTTATCTCCAATTTCTTATGTTCAGTGACAAAGCAGTAAAACAATGACTTACATAGTTTCCAAAAAACAGCGTAATCTTATTCACTTCCTGTTGTTTCCAGATTTATACTAATGCCTAATGCAGACGATTTGTATTCATCAAGAGTGCGAGATATAAAAGATAGTAAATACTAACGGCCTTCTGGGTTTAACAAACCCAGAAGGCCGTTTAAAAACACTGGTGTTCTGAAGGTATTTCCAGAATCCATAAAGGCACATTAACCATCTGGATGAAAAGAATATTCCATCTGTTATATGAAGGAAAAGAATCAAAAGAAAGCAGCTACCTGGATATAATCACAGGTTAGGAAACAGCTAAAAAAAAAAGGCAGCAGAGAGATTTTTTTTCATTTAGATGGTTCTCAGAGTTTTTGGAGATTCGGAAAATACTGCCAGACTATCGCCGGTTATCGTTAAATGCAATGGAGCCAGGTTTAGGTCGGCTGTAACGGATGCATTATGTCAGGAACAGTCAGAAGAAAAAAACGTGTGTGTGCGTGTGTGTGTGTGCGTGTGTGTGCGTGTGTGTGTGGATTTTGTGACGCATTTAATAGACAAATCTCCTATCAGCCTTTTTACAACATTGCTTCCTTTTTTTCCCCATTTTTATCCTGGAACAGAAAGTACTAACTAAAACAGAAGTCATTTAAATTTCCTTTTATGCTGGGAATAGGCTTTTATTAGTTTTACACCTCCTATTGATGCATTTCATTCTGTGATTTCACAAGTTTTTCTAAAACATGATTGATTTTAACAGAATCATCTAGGAAAGGCTCTGGAGCTCAGCAGCACTTCTAATAACATCCCTACTGATGTTACAGCTCTCAGCTGTGGGGCATCCTAGTCAATCCATGGGTTAACGTTAATACTTGTGATGTTGGGGGCTTCAAATCCTGTTTTTGTCTGTCCATTGCTGATCATCAAAAAAAATCCCTTAGCTTTATATCTGCAGTAGACACAGCTGTGAAGATGTTTCCTCCTACGCAGGCATGCAGACAGGCAGTAGTCTAGCCCCGGACACCAAAACCAGCCTCCAACTCCAGCTACTGGAATACTATGGAATATATCGGATTAATCTCAAACACTGAGCCTGGAGCTGATTTATTCTGTGGATTTATAACGGCGGCGAGCATCTGAATTCACTGTGCGGACCGACAGCAGACGCTAAAATATAAATAATAGAACACAGCTTCATAGAGATATAGGTGTCGTATGACGAATTCAAAAAAAGCTGTAAGGCCTGCCATGTTAGTGAGCTCTGCTCCGATTTGACAAGATGGAGATTTATGAGCTAACATCAAGATGAAATAAAGATGACTTCATTCAGTCGAGGTGTGTAACCGAAGGCAAAGGAGACGCCAAGAATTAAATATATCCTTTAATAAAATATTTAGTTTGTCTGGCATTAGATATATCTGATTTAACAAACGTTAATATATGGTAGTTACCATTATTCATTTTGAATTCTATTAGCAACTATTTTTTGCAAATGCGCAAACATTTTGTGCCTAAATGTTTTCTTTTCAAAAAGTGGAATAACCTTCAATATTTCTATGGAAGTGTTATTAGGCAAATAGGCACTTCTGTGTTTCATGAGGTTAAGTGTGATAAAAAACAAACATTTATGCATGAATACATGGCTACATGGATTGTTTAAGTTGAAATGGGTTTTAAAGTTGTAGTATTTAAGGAAAAGTGTATGTACAGTATAAATAACTGTAGATAAATAGATGCAATCATAGCCCAAAGTATAAATTTGTTCATGTAAATGCCTTTTTAAATCTGTGTCATTATTCATAGGGAAGATATCATATTTTGATTACTTTTGCATGTTAAAAATCATGAGCAGGAAGGTCTCAACTCAACAGTTAACATTTTAAATAGTGCGAATGTTTCCTGCTGAAAAGGCATTTGTCCAAATGTCAATTGTATCAAAGAAAGTGGTTTTTAAGACATTGTTTTGAGAAAAACTGATTAGTCTAACAAAATCTTTCTGCGAATATATAAAACAATAAGACTTCCTGCTGGTGAAAGTTTTCACACACAGTCTAAAAGAGCTTAAAAGTGCATGAGGTGCCTCTCTTGTTTATGGGGGAAGCAAACCGAGCAGGAAGCCAAGACCCCTGATGGTGCATTGCTGAGTCCTGAGGACACGGAGGAGCCGGCTGTCGCCTGACCCCCCAGGCTACTAACGGAGGATTTGGGGGAATCCACCATGCCATGCACTTAACAGCTTGAACCCAACAGATGACCCGACTTGCATATCGTCTCAATGATTCCAGAAAGACATGAGGAGTGTCACTTACTTGTCAGCTCATTTATCTGTCCACATCGGCGAAGCCCATACACTCAGATACAAAAAAAGGAAAAAAAAAATCCCTTGAAGTTGAGAAACATCCCCATTACATGTTTCTAGGTTATAGTAGAAAAGCCACAGCACTCAGCAGTGAGTGAAGCAAATTCTGGACTAGTGGGACAGCATGCTATGGTAAAATCCCTGATAGCAGAGTATAGATGAAGTGTTATGTAATTAATACTCCTCCTCCTATGCAGATACAGTAGCTAGACAAGCCTAAAAAAACCTGGCCTCAGCTGTAAATGTAGCCCTAAAAACCACTGATATGTGGTATCATTTTAATCATTCTGGCTCCCAGGAGCGCTTGACTCAGCGTTTGTACCGCTGCTACTGTAAAACAGGTTTCCAGTAGAATGAGGGGGTTCATACAGTAGCAGCAAACCCCCTCTAAAGCCACGCAGCATGCAGAGAATCTGTCTTTTCTCTCCATCTCACCCACACACACATACATTACACGCAGTACAGTTAGAGCCCAGAGAAGCCTCGGTTTAAACTGCCCCATAATTCACAGTGCTGGCAAGGACAGGTGACAAGAAGGGAAGGCAGAGAAAAGTGGCGTGGAGCTCTCTTACCAAAAAAATTAAATATCTTCTTCAGGAATTCTTCCTCTCCTCCTCTCCCTTCAGCCGGCTCCCTCCAGCGCTCCAGCATTCATCTTTTTTCCCAATAAAAGAGAGCAGGAAGAGAGAGAGAGAAGGACTTTAAATAATCAGCATTCCTCTCGCTCTTGTGTTTTCTCCCTGTCTCTCCTCTCTACTCTCCAGATTTCTCCAGTCTCCAGGGGAAGGAGGAGGAGGAGGAGGAGGGGGGGGGGGGGGGTAGCATCAGTGATACAGTGCCGCGCGCTCCTCCGCTGCAGGAGGCTGAACGTCAATCATGCATGTAACCTAGGGAACCGCTGGGCCCGCCCCCTAACCGGGTGCTGATTGGCCCGCGGGCTGACGGGGGGGAACCAGAAGTCACAAGTGCTCAGAGAACCACAGCCGGCACTGGGAGCTGTGGTGGGATCATGCACAGAGCCAAACAAACAGTAGTGGATTGCAGTACTTGTGAACTCTTGTTCTCTCTTCTTGGTCCCTCTCTCTCTCTCTCTCTCTCTCTCTCTTCTGAATTCAGAGGCTTTTATTTTACAGTTGCCTAGCAACAGACTTGTGTGACTGTGAGTTGCAAAGCAGGAGGAGGGATTTCTTCACTTTCTCAGCTCAGCTCACAGCAGCCACGCTCAGTTTATTATGAAGGCTGTTGATTGTTGCTGTAAATGCAGCACCGGGAGACAAAATGATTAAAAATGCTAAATCCATCCCCTCAGTAAACCTTATATTATCTTAAGGGGGAAAGCTGCTCTCACTCTCACAAAATGTGAGAATGTTTTTACATGAGAGCAGCCTTAGTATAAGTCAGTCAGTCATTTTCTATACCTGCTTATTCCTCATTAGGGTCGCAGAGAGGCAGGAATACACCCCAGATGGTCGCCAGCCAATCGTGGGGCACACACACCATTCACTCACACACTCACACCTATGGGGAATTTAGAGTTGCCAATTAACCTGAGCATGTTTTTGGACTGTGGGAGGAAGCCGGAGTACCCGGTGAAAACCCACGCAGACACGGGTAGAACATGCAAACTCCACACAGAAAGGTCCCAGACCCAGGACCAAAGAGGTCTTGAACCTGCGACCTTTTTGCTGTGAGGCAACAGCACTAACCCCTGCGCCACCGTGTCGCCCCCTCAGTATAATATTTATTTATTTATTTTAAAGTTCATCATCTCCAGCGAGGCTGTGATATGTTAGTACTTTAAATGAATATCAAAGATAATATAGATAACATAAATGTTTGCAGATATCAAAGTTACATGCACGTTTCGACATCTTTGGAACTTTATATTGCTTTTTTTTCTTAAATGCCTCAAAGCTTGACCTTTTTGTTGCATATGTAGACATTGATTCACAATTTTTAATCCAAATTATAAAACAAGATGAATATGACTATTTAAGACATTTTTATATTTATACTGCTGTAAATGCAGCACCGAGAGACAAAATTATTAAAAATGTGAAATCCATCCACTCAGTAAATTGTATACGTAAAAGGGGTCTGAAAAGGGAAAGCTGCTCTCACTCTCACAAAATGTGAGAGCAGATATAATATAATATTAATATTTAATAATGGCAGAAAATATAAAGAACATAAAGCTTAGAAGATTCAAAGGTTTTCTTTTGTATGAACAGTTATATGTAGAGTGACTTACGCTTAAAGTGATAGTTTGGGAACAAGGTTCATATGAGATAAAATAGAAAAAAGTATTATGAAGGCTGTTGATTGTTGCTGTAAATGCAGCACTGGATGATTCAAAACCTAAAATCTTATTTAATATTGATATTTATTTCATTGAAGTTCATTATCTCAACCATGGCTGTGATTTGTTAGTACTTTAAATGAATATTGTTAATATAAATAATATAGATAACTTGAAAGTTTGATTCTATATTGATATATTTGTATGTATAATAGGTATTATATGTATTGCATGCTCTTATGGCAATAAAGCCATCCTGGGAACTTGGTTTATTTGATTGATATATAAGATAATTAGATTATTACTACTGAAGCATCGGGTGTAAGCAGCATATTACTGTTGTAGCTATGGAGGTGGAGCTAGTTTGAACTACTTTATAAACAGTTAGCTAGTAACTAATTATTGTTATTAAACTAATAACTAATGACTATTATATTTGCTGGGGGTTTAACTGATCAGTGTAAACAGGCAAGAATCTAAAGGACAAGAATATGTCAGAAGGAAATATATATATGTATATATACAAAATTCATCCCCTCTGTAAACCTTAGACTTGAAATACGGTCTTAAGGGAGAAGCTATAATATAATATTTAATATATACTAACTTGGCTGTAATTAGCTAGTACTTTAAATGAATAGACAGATATGGATAACACTGATAACATGAAAGTTTGAAGAGTTTATAGAGTCAGAGTTTATAATAGGAACATTTACATGCAGGGTGGCATATTTTTAAAGCAATAGGTCAAACTTTTAGGCATTTAAGAAAGAAAAGCAAAATTATACACTACTAGCTACCATTATGGGTTTTGATATATTTATATTAAAATGATATATATCAAAACAAGTGCTTTTTTACACTAAGGGTGTCTAATTCTGCTCCTAGAGAGCTGCTGTGGGTGCAGGTTTTTGTTCCAACAGTAAAACACCTGATTCAGTAATAACAGACCAAAGCAAAGGTTCTAGAGGTTGATTAGTAGAATCAGGTGTGTAACTGCTTGGTTGGAACACAAACCTGCACCTACAGCAGCTCTCTAGGACATCCCTGCTTTACACACTGCTTTTTTCACAACAGGCATTTTGACATAAAATAGTATGTAAACACAGAAATGATACTAATAATCAAGGTCAAACAGAGTGAGAATGCTGTTATTTTACATGTTGGCTCAGTGGAAAAGCTCAGTTACACTAAATTAAGTCTTTATTAGTATCACAAGTAACATCTGTGTTTACCTACTATATTACATCAACATGGCTGCTGTGAAAAAGGTTTATTAGGAATGTAGACTGTATGATTCTAACACACACAAACAGTTATTACTGTAAATCTGAAGTCCCTGCAACCCTCAGTATATAATTTTAAGTCTTATTGTACAGCAGGGGACAATGCTTTTACTGAATAAAATATAAAAGTTCTATGGCACAAAGGAATGAAGTCAAGGTTTGGATATACACACAGTATTTGCAAATAAATCACTTCCTTGTTGATTTTGGCTCTGCACATGTGATTTGTTGACACAAGAATGTAGAAACGTGTGGAAAATCAGCAGCATTGTCCTTTAAGCATCAGACCAGACACTGTCAGTGTTTGATGACTATTCCCAGTCCATGTTTTACCAGACAGGTTTGATGTTATGATATTTCTCATTAATCTTACACAGAAACAACAGAGTGAACATGCTCACTGAGGTCCAGGCCTTTTATGTTGATGCTTTGAAGCCAGACTTCCACTGAAGTCTGCCTCTCAGAGCACTCACTCCAGGGTAAAAGAAAGAAAAAAAACATTGGGCAGTCTTAGAATCTTAAAAACAAAAAAAGTAATAATGGAAAGAAGCATAAGGACAGTGTAATGCAGGTGGAGTTGTTGTGCAGAAACAGACACAGACTTACAGCTGCTAAACACTCACAGCTGCCAGTGCTATTATAACACTGTTTGTAATTTCTTCTCCAATAGGTCTGTGTCTGTGTTGGTTATTAGCATTTTTACAACAGGGCACAAACAGATGTGTGTTAAAATGAAAAATAACTTCCCGGTCTTCCCAGAGAAAGATATATATATATATATATATATATATATATATATATATATATATATATATATATATATATATATATATATATATATATGTGATTTTTTGGATTTTTTTTTAAATAAGTCTGCAAACATTTTAACAATTTCATCTTTTTCTGTCAATATGCAATTTACAAAAACAGTGAAAAATGGGGTCTGAATACTTTCCGTGCTGACTCTATATATGGTGTGGTATTAGGTTTTTTTGTTAAATATTCTTAAAAGTTTGTTGCATATGCCGACATTCATCCACAATTTCTAATTACAATTATAAATACCCGATGAATATGACTATAGACATTCATACAGATTACATGCTTCATGCAAAAACATTTTTAAAGATAACCAAGGAGCTTTTTAATGATTGTTTCCCTCAAAACAACAAGACTCACTCTTCTCTTTCTTAGCTCAGCTCAACCCGGAGCAGCCGCTCTCAGTTTATTATGAAGGCTGTTGATTGTTGCTGTAAATGCAGCACCGGGAGACAAAATGATTAAAACTGCTAAATTCATCCCCTCAGTAAACCTTATATGTAAAAGGGGTCTTAAGGGGGGAAGCTGCTCTCACTCTCACGGCCATAGTATAATATTTATTTATTTCATTTAAAGTTCATTATCTCCAGTGAGGCTGTAATTTGTTAGTATGAATATCAAAGATAATATAGATTATTTACATTCAACATGACCATTTTAAATTGTGGCTTTATTTGGTGGGAACAATTAGAACACTTACACATTGATATCCAATACAAAAACACATTCCTTATCAAATGGACAGAGGTAAAGGGTGACAAGTTCAGAAGAATTCACCACACCCTTTGAACAAATTCATTCACATGGTGACGGTTGCCAACAAACATGCGAGCCAGAAACTATAGTAAGAAACAAACCAAACATGTTTTACTACCTTTAAATGACTCTTCTGATTGTTGTTGTGACATTTTTAGTGGGATCTTTGCCTTCAAGTGTTTAATTCCTGCAACATTTCAGTTTATGAGTAAACTATTAATCTAATAGATAACCCTTGATTTATGCAAACAGCTTTTAATTCTTAAGAAACATTAGCTTTTGACAACAAATGGAGGAAAAGTTATTCTGTGGAGCCTGTAACATGGTGTTCCGCTCCATGGGGCTGCTCAGGAAACACAAAGCAATGTTCTGCATTGGAAGTGAAGGAGGGCGCTTTCCAAAGAGCAACTTTGAAAATCTCATAAGAGACAACGCTGGAGATGTGCAGCCTGAACAGCTAAGACTCCCTGATCCTGCACAGGTAAGAGAGTTATATCGATTAAGTAAGAGGGAGCAGGTGGTAACTGTGGTGATTAGAGGAAGAGTTCATTTATTTTAAGAAAATATATGATTGATTTGGAGATCTCATGATTCTTGCAGTGGATACTCATAAAATAATGCACTTGTAGAAGACTTAACGATATGATGTTACCATGAATGTGAGAATCAGGTAATGTGCATTAAGCTTCTCCCTAATCCTCCACTAAAGGATAATCTTGTTTTTATATGCCATCCCTGTCATTAAAACATGCAATGAAATGCACTGTACATGTAAAGTCATTTGTGTTTTTGTAGCTGAAAGGTCAGCAGAGGAAGAGCAGGTGGAGGAGCGCTGATGCTGAGACACAAACAGGAAGATCAGAACAGACCACTGCTCTGCAGAACCTCACTGATGAGGTACAACATGAAAAACATGCATATGTTTTATAACTGTATAAAATAGTGAATGACCACGACCATGGTGCCACCCATTGGTTCGTGGTTGCCTGTGAGTTTGCATTATGGTGGTCGCTATCTTGGAATTTCGGACCTGAAATGTGACCATAAATAGCTTTTTCACAATAGCCATTTTGACAAGAAATACCGTAAGTTACCAAATAATAGCAGAGTTTCAATTAACCGCTGGGTGCAGAAGTATATTTTGATAAATAACCACTGGTTGCAAATAAACACAGAACCTCTCCAGTAAAATTAATTGTCAATCACCATAGCTCGTGTGCAGCGAAAAAATAAAAAGTATCTAACTTTTTGTGGTAAAATATGCAGAGAAAAACTCTGGAGTACCAGCAGTGAGACAATTAACTACAGTACTGTAATCTGACGTTTGAAAAATGTAAGTTAGTCAAAAATAAAATAAAAATTAAGGGTAAATTAAAAAAAATAAAAAAAATAGTATCTGGTATCTGCCCAGATGTCTGATGTGTGTAATGCGTCGGAAATGGCCAGAAATCATGTAGCCACATCAAAAAAACTCACCAAAGATTGTTCTTGCCCCATCTTTAACTTGTTGATATTCAACAGCATCGCCTCAACAAACCAAACAGCTTTGCTCGCATCTTCCTTCGCCACCATTACTGAACGTCCTCTGTTTGATGCAGGTGAAGTCTGACCAAAGAAAAACCTGTGAATCTACTGAAAACCCTGATGATGTTATAAAGGAAACTGAAAATTGAGCAGAAGTACTTAAGAGAACAGAGCCAGGCTAACCTAATTAGCGTCATTGGTAACACCTGTGTTTACACCGCTATTATTCTACCTACTTGGACAAGGGGGTGGAGCCTAGTGGCTGTGGCTCAGTCGGTATAGTGGTTCTGCCACTAATTGCAGGGTTGGTGGTTCAATTCCTAGACTCTTCCTGTCCAAGGGCCCTTGAGCAAGACACTGAACCCCAAGTTTCCTTACCTGGCCCTAAGTTATCTTGCATGGCAACTCTGCCACAATCTGTGTTTGATGAATGGGTGAATAAGGTCTGACAACATTTGAAAAAAATCAGTCCATTTACCATTTATTTATCTGTAAATGGGGCCACAATTTAATTTTTGAACTTCATGCTGTGTTGAAGACTTGAAACTACATGTTAAAGACCATGAACCCATTAGGAAAGAGTTTTACTCATGAATCCATCGTGAAGTAGGATCACGTTGTCATAGATTTCCATATGTTGTAGCAGGGCTACATTTTGTGTTCATTTTTTTATTACCCATTTGACCAAGTACTGCATAAATTCATGTTTATGTCAGGAATAAAAGAGTGAAGATACATGTACAACTGATTCTCATTTCTCTGACTTTTCAGTTTCAACAGCTGAGGATGTCTGTTGAAGAAATTTTACCACACTGGTCAGAAAGGAGCCACGACACTGAGGTGACTGCTCTCCCAGTCTATGTCCTTACGCCGTACATCTTTTACCTTTTTCCAATTACTGTATCATTCAGCCCGCAGCGTATGTCCAGCACTTTAAACTATGCCTGCACATTTCTTATATATTGTAAAAGCCCTTAAATAATGGATTAAACTGCCAGCCGGCGGGGTCAGAGTGAGTCACAGGTCATCAAGGGAGAAGATGGATTTGAGACAAGAGTACATTTTAATGATAGTGGGTCTCCAGGTGACAAAAGAAATGAGTCATTTTTGCTCCGGGGTGTGAGATGTTTAAAAAAATCAATGCTGAGGATGAATCCATCCGCTTATAAACATATTTCTTAGGCTTGTGGGCGTCGGCGGGGTCACACCAGCTGTATAACGGAGACGAGGGAAATAGCGGCGCTCCATGAGCATCAACTGGCCCTTATACGATCTCACAACCAGCAGTTGGAGCAACAGAGAGACGGTGAGAAACAAGCGGCTCGAGACCTCAGGCCACATATCTGCTTTTATGCAAGAATGGAGGCACCGTGTCAGATATTTTGATATGAACATCAGAGGCTCCTCTAAGACTGTGCTGTGTGTATTGTGTGTCAGAGTTGGCCCTCCAGGTAAATGTTCTGGCCGAGCAGAGTGGCACAACTCACCTGGAAAGTCTGCTGATGGAGCTCCGGGAGCAGGAGGAGAGGAACGAGGAAACGCTGCAGCAGCTTGCTGAACACATTCACATGTTACACTTTCAAAGGTTCAGATCCTATAGACTTATGTATCACAGCACTATCCTGCAGCAGCGTGTATCCTGCTACAGTGTAAAGCTCCATATCACAATGCTCCTCCTCATGTTGCTTCCCAACGCTTTCTTTACAATTCAAAGCTCCATTCCATTCCTTCCTGTACTGATCATGCAGCCAACATAATGAAAGTACTGTAAAGTATTGTATTGTAGTAAGACTTTAGCCAATTTAGCTGCTAATTTATTACAACACAGATCTTACTCCAAGACATGTTCAAAGACCCTCAGGAAATCCCAGCACTATCACCTAACAGAATAGAATCTGGGCCTAAACTCATTTATTTAAAAACACATAGAATAGTAACATGCCCAGGTCATCACACTATACAGGAAAACATTTGAAGTAAGTCCATTTGCTTTTTTTCTTACAATAACTATATTTGCAGGTCTCTCTTTAACTCAATCCATGTCTTACCCCTTGTACAATTTGTCTATTAACACTATGTAACAGTCCAAAACACCCTCATTTGGCCAAACATGAAAATCTACTTATGCTTCCACTTTACTATAAGAATACATACTTCCTACGGGCACTGCACTAAAATATATCAGAATACAAAGTAAACTTCAAACAAAAATCAATCTAAGAAACTCATGTTTTGACATCACAACTTCACAGAAGTCCTAACACCTCAGGAATACATGAAATGTGCTTATCTCTGTTGATTGAGCATTTTGAACAGGGACAGTATTTATAGAACACCAAGACCTTCCTAGAATAAAAAAGATATTAAAATCCCATTTTTTACAATATGGTGATACCTTTAAAATGTCACATTAATGAACCATGCTGCATGAACACAAATGTGGCATTCAAAGAGAAATGACTGTTTCAGTAGAGCTCTGTCACCAGGAGGAATATTTAGTAAAATATGCCTCTTTTTGTTCTAGCTGCTGAATGACTCAATCGTGTTTCATTACGCCTCATTGTAGCTCCTCATTGCAACATGTATGGCAAAATAAATTGAGTTTCCTATCACAAGATGCTTTTTTACACTGGTTGGGAAACTTTATATAGATGCCACAATATGATCTTGTTTAAATGATGTACAACGCTATTTTTCTTTCTTTCTTTTTAGTACAAAAGAAATCCTGGTACCTGCACATCAGCCAGCTCCACACGAGAATAAAATGAGGCATGATGATAACGGCTGGGAGCTCATTTCTTCTGTAGACGGGCCCCTCTCTGTGCAGATAAAGTATATGATTCATTTAAAACCACCGTACTAGAGGTTGAAAAGGAGATCAAATGCTGTTATAAAAAAACAAGGTTGTTTCTATGTGCATTAAGAATACACTGAGGTGGTTCGATCAAGTCAAATGTCATTGGTTCAGAGCTCTGCGGCAGGCGTACCTGCAGTCAGGAGGGTCAGATCCGGCTATTGTTGCACAAATGATCAACCTGCAGGCAGAAGCCCAGAGTCTGGAGAAGAACCGACCAGAATCAGCCACCGCAGCCAGGAAGAAAGAGAGTAAGAACGAGGAAGAGAAAATGTGTTTGTCAGAGTCTCAGCTGTGTTAAAGTGTTCATTAAGTAGAGCAGAATGGGTTTTCTGCAGAAACCCGCACAGACCTTCATTAAGTTCACTTGGTTTGACTTTTTCTGCTCTAAAAAATATTTTACACTGCAGAGTCCATGATGATGAAATTCTAGCTCGCTTTCTTTTCACACGATCAATTATATTTACACCAAGAAAACACAGTGAATCCAAAACAGGATTCTGATTTCAAACTTGTCTCACTGAGTAGTAAAGTGCAAGTGCAATAAAGTACTTTTCCTGCATGATATTTGATGTCAGGAAAGAGGTTTGCAAAAACATCTTGTTAGCCTCAGCATAATTACCTAAGTTATATTTTAATATTTCAAAGACATATTTTAGAAATCACATTGGTATTTTTTAATATTTATTGGCAGTTTGTGTTTCTGCATTCTAATAAGTGTTGTGATTGGCAAATGACATAGAAACAGAATTACAGGAAGCTGCAGCAGTGGTAGGAGAGTAAAGTTATGCAAATATTGCGATTTTGACCAAAAATTTACTTTTCAAATTATGTTTTAACATGTTTGTTCGTACTTTCAGCTGTAGATGAAATGCATTGTTTAATATGGATTCTCACCTCAGGAAACATAAGCTTTGGTTTATAGAATTTAAAAAAAAAATGTTTAATTGTTTAAAGTAATGCACATTAAGAGAAAATTTACTATACAGTTGTTCCACGAGGCCAAAAATGTACAATTCCCCAACAAATAGTGTAGCTTACTATAATGACTTTAAGTTTGTGTAAATAGCGAAATTTGCTACTCAGAAAAGCATGTGAAGCAATAACCGAAACCTTAAGAATGTACATTTCCAGACATATGAAACAGAAATGATGGTAAACTACTGTTTGGCCCTGAGTCACATCACTACTGTCTTGTGCCCAGAGGTGCAGCCTCCTCAGCAGGCTCCGAGCTGGAAGCTGCTCGCTGTGGAGCAGGAGAACCTGAGACTGGAGGAGGAGATCCTCATGATCCAGCTGGCCAGGAAGAAACATCACAACTATGAAGGTTGGACTTCCAGTTCTCTTGAACAGCCTCCAGAGAAGTCAATGTTTCTTAAAAAACATGCCTTCGACATTTTCTCCTCATTTTATACATCACCACCCTATTAAAATAATGGCTTATCTCATTTTTTCAAGGTTTTGGGGAAACACAGAAGAACATTATCAAATATGGACAATATCATATTAATTAATCATTTCAATCAAAAAGTGGCATTGTCAGTGGATGTCTAGGGGCATACAGAGAACATTGTGTGTCACTATGTAACATTACAACTACAGATGGAAACTAGCCTGTGGCTATAATCTGCCATATTTCATGTAAATGTTCATTAATATGCAATGTCCCTTTTTTAAAAAATTAAATGAATTGAAATTGAAAGTTACAGAAAGGCGTGGGCTATTCAGAAATAAGTAGCTAGCTTTGTAGTTGAACTATAACTTGACTAATTCACTATAAAGTATTATAGCCTACAGCCTTTATGATAATAAACCTTATCACTCACCAGTAGAAGTTGGTTCAACAATCATGTTTAAAGCTTTTTCTGCACCAGCTGCCATCATGAAAGTTTGTTAAATTGCCCAAGTCAAGGCATTTTATCCTAAAGAATAAAAAAAAAAATCGACTCAGGCAAAAAATTAAATGACCCAAGTACAATATCCATTGTCCTATAGGACATAAAGAGTCTGATCCTTTCAACTCAGGATTAAGGTGATTTCTCTTAATGATGGCAACATCATTAAGAGATGAATATAGGCCAAAAACTCACTTTTGCCAAAAACTGACTTAGGCCATTATTTTAATGGGGTAACAATATATTTTTTCTGACTCCTTCATGTAAAACACTTTGTGAAACCTGTTTTTCTGTATAAATACATTTTGTGCACTGCTTTGTAAAAAGTTCCGTTCAGAGAGGATGTGTTGTTGTGTTGTGCAGCAGCAGCAGTGAGGGCTGAGCTGCATGAGCTGACTCAGACTGAGAACCTCCGGCAACAGATTGTCAGTCTACAAGCAAAGAAGCAAAGAAGCAAAGCTGCTCCCAGGCCTCTCAGACAGCCTCCTCCCCCTCCCATCCCTCTACAACCCGAGACCCACGTGCATGCTCCTTTCTCCCTGGTACACACTTTACAATCACATTCAAACATGTTTATGAACTCTGGTTTCGGGCTGTCTGTATTCAACTAATGTAAAAGTTGCCTTCAATCATGGCATGTAAAGTCCTTAGATGACTGTAGGCTCAATAATAATTTACTGTCAGTGTTTGTTTATGACATTGATTCAGAAATCTGTGTGGCTGCCTCAGCTCCAGGCCAGATCCTTCTCCTCTCCGTTAGCACGATGCATGGTGGACCCCCTGGCCTGTCTGGGACCAGCACCCTATGACCCAGAGTCAGTTTCATTCTCTACATCATCCAGACTTTTAAGTGACATTTAAGTAGTAATGAAATTAATCACATCAAATTATGTACTGATGCACTGGATCAGTGGCGTGCATGGGGGGTTGAAAAGTGTGTGCTAAAGTCCCCTCTGGAAGCCAAACGCATGCTAAAATCCCCTCTAGGGGTCTAAACATATGCTAAAGTGCCCTCTTAAGAGCCAAAACATGCACTAGAGTCCCCTTTAGATGCCAAATGTATGCTAAAGTGGCCTCATGGAAGCAAAATCAAATGTTAAAATCACACTCTAGGAGCCATGCCAACGCATGCTCTGGTGCCCTCTTGGGAGCTGAAAAGCATGTTAAAGTTCCCTCATGGAAGCCAAGACATGCTAAAATCATGCTAAAGTGCCCTTTTAGGGGCTAAAAAACATGTTAAAGTACCCTCTTGGAAGCTAAAAAGCATGTTAAAGTGCCTCCTTGGAAAAATTTGTGCACGCCACTGTTCTGGGCGATTTACTTCAGTAAAGAAAAGGTGATTTTTTTGCTTTTTCCAGAGCTGGTTTTGTAGTTTTTTATGACCTGGTGCTGGGAGTGGACGCCTCTCAGAAGGCTCTGCGCCTGGTGGCGGCTCTCTACTCCGAAGGTCAAGAAGCTGGACCGCCGACTCCGCTGCCCCCTGTCCAGTGCCTGCCCGGAGTGTCCTCGCCATACGCCCATAGCCCGCAACCTGGACTCTATGCCCTGCTGTCTGTCAAACAACCAGTACCCAGGTAGGAGCCATGCCTAGAGGGAAGGAGTGTCTTGGTGATATTTACAGGATATACAGCATCTACTTCACAGCAGGGAAGGCAGTGACCTTAAGGTTTTTTGCTGAAGAGATTTAAGAATAGGTAAATCATGAGCTAAAAGGTTAAATCTGTGACTTATCCTAATGTTTCTCGATATGGAAAATACATTGTTTCCAGGACTGTCTAAGAAAAAGTCTATTATTTCAGTTTACATCAGACCTAAATATCTCAAATGGAAATCAGTTATAACATCATGCAGCCTCTAAGTATGGAGTGTATATGCTCTGCAACCCATTCTCCCTGTAGGATCCAGCCGTCTCCCTCCCTCTCTCTGATGGTGGAGGTTCAGACAGCAACAGATCTGGATGTTTACAACCAGGAGGTCTTCAACCTGCTGCCCTGCGGCTGGACCAGACTGGATCTGTTCGACCAACACAACCAGGTGTAAAAACTTGAAGCACAGCACTGCATACTGCTGCCATTTATGATGCTTTTTGCAGTAGCTACAATAATGTTTTCAGATGGTTGAATTCTGGGCCCTGTACACACTTAATGTCATTGAGTCATGCCAGTGCATGAAGCAGGTGACTGGTCTAAACCATTTTGCAGGGTTTCCCCTGAATGTTTAATACAGTTCTGTTTATGGCTGAAGGATTTTAAGAAAACAATTAAATTGTGTTTTTTCTGTCAAGATATTGCGATTTCCATTTCATTCACGATTTTCTTTTCCTTAAGCCCCAGGCCTTTTTTTCAGTTTACCTGCTATAAATGATAATGAATAGGTAATATCTCTACAACCACAAAGGTTATTGTACTTAAACCTGGAATCAAAAGAAATCTGCAACATGTGAGTTGACTACAGAAGTGTCAGAATCAATTTATGTTGCTGTTACAAAGAAAATATAGCTAGAATATTGCAAAATCTAACAAAGTTCAAGGTTTATGATTCAAGGTTACTTTATTTACCATTTGTGCATATAGCAGCAATCTAACCACATTGGAATTATTGCAGGGCTCTCTGAGTCAGCCAATGAAAGAACAGAAAATACAATATAATAATTATAAAAAACACAATGATAAAAAAACATACCCCTGTATCTTATCAGTAGCACCTGTATGCACAGATGATTTTAACTGTTGTACATAGCAATAACACTGTTTTACTACAGATGAAAAATACTTTGTGTTTTTATTATGTCATATTTGAATATTCTCTCTCCACCAACAGCTGTGTAGTGGCCACTGGAGGACGCCAGTGCGCAGGCTGCCCATTAAACCCTCTTTAAGCCTTTCTCAACTCAACTTAATACCCCAGGTATGATGAACAGATCAGGATTCATCAGGTTCACATCCAGTTGTCTCATATTCACCTGTTCAAGAATATCAAAATTCAAGTCAAAATTTGCACAAGTGACAAATCAAAATGTTAGGACATAAACCAGAAGTATTTGAGCACAAGGAGGCTATGCATCAATTCAGGTGGTGAATGAAAAAAATATATAATTGTGCTAGGCCCCTGAAGAGTACTACAGCTGTTTTCTATCAGATGTGATGTCTAGGAAGCGATTTCAGTGGTATGTGATGGTCCCAGCACTGTAACAAATCAGGAAATCAGACCTGACTGTGTGTCTCTAAAGGTGAACAACATGGAGCTGTTGGTACGTTTGGTCAATGGTCGAGATGGAGGCATGCAGACTGCAGTAAAACCTCATCCCAGCAGCACCAGCCACTATAAATATCCAGCTGTGGTAGGTTACGAAGGTTCTGAGTATTTTTCCCCCTTTTTGTAATTAATGATGGAAAACCGCTTATAATAGGAATCTGTTATACACAAGGCAATGTCATTTGATATTTTGTGGTTCTTTCCATTTTCTGTACTCATCTTCAGCCAAAACTGAGAATGTTTAAACACAAAAAAGTTTAAACGTGATTTGTGCTTCAACAGATGTCGCCACTTTCTGTGACTATCCCTGCATCAGCGCTGCAGCCTTCTGGTGTGGATGAATGCTCCCCTCTCCTGCCATTCACTGATTCACATCAAGTCCCACCTCCTCCCACAGAGGCCAGTCAGAGCTGAAAAACAAGCCAATACCATGAATGATATTGCTTGATGTTTTCCCAGTAACTATGCATTTATTTTGTGGAGTGGCATTTAGGACTGCAACAATACATTGCTCATTTTCTCGTCGCTATAGATGTATGGAACACTGAAAATACCTTCAATAGTTTCATCTTCCAAACAGATACTGTGAGACTAAAAAAAAGTTTCCGTTTTAGAGAAAAAAAAAAAAACCTCTAAAAACTGCAGATTAACCGATTATTCATTGTCTTTCCCCTGTAAGATCCATTGCTGGGTGCACATTATAAACTGAGAAATGTACAACTTTGAGTTTTGTGTCAAACATAACTGGAGTCTAAGGTTGAAAAAATTCAAAGTGTCACTGTGGCTGTCTAGAGTCAAGAAATGAAGGGATAGTTTTACTTCTGCAAATTCTTTATTTTTACTACAAGTATACAAAACTGGACAGACAAATCTATGAAAATGGATCTTATTTACAAAAACAAAGTGTTGACGGTGGAGGGGCATGCTGTGCTGGTTTTTGAAGATCAGGGAAGTCGTGAGGATCATCACGCCGAAGACTCTACAGAGGCTGACTGGGATGCAGACTGCGGGGGGAAAAAAAAAAAAAAAACTAAATTAAAAACAGGAAAAGCTTGTGTTGAAAAACATTTCATTTGTCTTAAAAAAAAAGACTATTTGTTCCTTTTTGGAACTGCAGACATGAACCAAGTGATGCACCGTCTGATTCAAGTCTCACCATTTAAGACTGTAATTTATCACAACACTTGAGGCTGCAAATGTAGAGATGTGGTCTGAGAATGAAAACTGGTGAATATCTGTGTGTACAGAAACATTTGAGTGAGGGGGTTTTGAGAAAAAAAAATCTGGCCACCTTTAAGACCTGCCTGTACAGTTTAAGAAAAACAGGAAGTAGATGCAGATTTTAAACAGACACCCATACAGAGCCTAAAACAAAGATTCCTCAGCTTTGTGGGCATTTCTGCACCAAGGAAAATTTTCTTGATATTTATAGATTCCAGAGGTGGATGACCAACACAAGTTGAGATCAATCCCATCAAACCACATAATTTGTTGACTATGCAAAGCAGCATCACCACAGCACAATCTGATTTTGGAGTGCTGTCCCCTTTTGTACGAATATGTTCCAACACTCGCCTCCTGTGATTTTTCCTCCTGGACTCCATTGCCGTTGCTGGCACTAGAGTCCCCACTGCCATTAACTGTGGCTTCCTGTTTCGCCTGCTTAGCATCAGTGTCCTTTACTGGGCTCTGCTCCTCTGGTTTCCTCTGTGTAGAAACATAAAACCAGGACAAAAAGGAAAGGGGAGGGAAGAGAAGACTGAAGGCTGCTGTACACAACTGGATTCCATGCAAACAACCGCACTGAAACTGAAGTCCAACACCAAACAGCTGCTTGTCAATTACACTTGGGTCACGATTTGATGCATCATGCACACAGCCCAAAGTTCAAAGTGTAGCATTAAGCACGACCGCAACAGTCACCCACACACGACAACTACAGCTCACTAAACAGACGTCACACTTCAAAGGCCACACACCAGCTAAAGATCGGTTCACAGAAAGCCAGGACATCCTCAAGTGTGTTCAGACAGAGTGGAGGCAAATTTGCATTTCTCCCAGAGTTGATAGATCCGCAGCAAACCTTTGGTGTTAAAGACTTAAAGTGACAGATGAGACAGAGTCTGCTGGAGATTTGGTCCAGTGGTCGAAGGACAACATTCACTTTGCTTTCTCTCTGAACACACAACTAAAGCAGGCAAACACAGCAAAATAAAGCAAGCAGTAATGACTAGTTTTGTATAGATTACAGCACTGGTATAGACTGGATTTTTTTTTTATTTCTTGAGCAGATATTAAATTATACATCTGAGCTTTCATTCTGCCCAGTGAAAAACTAGATCATCCAGATTCTGGATAAACTTCAGCTACTGATCTGTCAGATAAATCATCAACAGAAGTCAAGATGATTAGTGGAAAGTGGCAGACAGGAGATTGATGCCTCACCTTTTTCCTGACGAGGTGGGAGATGTTGGAGACTGTGTCAGAAGATGAGGCGCTGCCAGATGACTTCACTGCAATCTAAAAGAGGAAGTTATGGTTTGTGATGTTTGAGAGAATGGTCACAATCATTGTTAGCATGGTCTTTCTTACCTTATTGACTGTTGTGAAGGCAGATGATGATGAAGGGCCACCGTTTTCACAGGGGAATGCTGAGGAGGTCGAGGCACCACCCTGCAAGAGGTCGGTCAGTTACCAAGAGCCATGATGCATCAAGCTGCCCTTTCATACATCTCCAATGTACTTCAGGACTATAACTGTTCATGCTCAAAACATTTTAACTGCTGTATCCTTTCATCTTGTCATTCCATGCCAACCCAAAGAATTTTAGGAATACATATTCCAATGATGTAGATGCCATTTTTTGGTAAAAACAAATGAAAAAGTTGACAGTTTTGTGTATGGCGATATATATTCTACTTATGTGGACACTGCAAATGTCAAGCCAATATGCATTAAAAAGCCTACTTCACAGTATTCCTAAGCCACTCAGAAATGGAAAGAAATGTAGTTTGGACAGTGGCTATTTGGCAAGAGGTCATACTCCTTGTTTCAATTCTCCTTTAACATGTATGGCTAACTCGTATACAAAAATACAGATTCTAGTCCTATATTACTGTGGTGTGTATGAGTGTTTATAGATACATCCTTGCATATTTTGTATAGCCTTTCAATATCTTGTAATGTATACAGAATTTCTATTTTTCCAATAATTCCATGTGCAATAATCTACTCATACCCCATACCATGTGCACTTCTACAACAAAGGCATGAATAGGCATTTACTTTTATTTCTTATTTTCTCCATGTTTGTGTTCAGGTGTTTTAACATTGCTCTCATGCGATTTTTTTCACCACATTACCCTGAGGGAACCTCTGAAAGTGATCATTAAAGTTGTATCTAGCCTAAGTATTGTCATTTGCTGCTCAGACAAAAAGGACTGCCTAACTTGCAGCACAGGATCAAGGTACAAGATGAAATTTAAGCATGCATAATTTCAAACAAATGTACAAGGTGGTCAAGACGCAATGCCCATGGCACAAAACACGTCCATGTTGGCAGCTCTGTATTCTGCTGTGTAGTCTACCTACTAGTGTCTGCTGGATGGCATGTGAGGCAGCACTGGCTGTTCTCTGGCTCTCCTTGGCATCCTCCACTTTTTCCCTGATGTCAGGCAGAAGCTGCTTCAATTCTTCCATCTCATTCTTCTCGTTCTTCTCTTCTGATGCCCCATCTGCTGCATCTATCACCTCCTGCAGCATGGCTTTATAAGACAGCAATAGGACCAGCCATTAGGTTTGATTTTTGTAACAAAAAGGCTAAAACATTGCATTGCACATTTCTTCAGAGAAGCAATAGCCCGTTTGATCTTACCCAGGCGGGCCTCGATGACCTCTATGGAGCTGTTGTAGTGCTGGATGGCCTGGGCATACTGATCCATGTAGCATAGTGTGGTGGCCACATGGTAGTGGGTCTCAGCCAACAGACGACTGTGAGGAGGCAGGTGCTTCAGCTGCAGAGCGAGACATTCCTGGAAGTCGTCTAGTGCCTGCGGGTAGTTACCTGGCCGAGGAAACGGATGAGTCATGTTTGGATAAGTGGAGAGGGCAGGTTATGGTTGTTGAGTCTGCATGACTGTTGAACATTAGAAGGCAAAGAAGTTTGACTGTTTCCAGCAGCTACACTTGGAAATCAGGTAAACATTCAACTGGCAGCGGAAGGTGATCAGTTAAATGTGGGCTAGTTGCACACAATTTCAAGTCTCTGGGAAGGTAGAGTATTGCCTTATGGGGTGACAAGTTACAGAAACTGCAATGGCTGTGTCAGCAAGTATTCAATGGCTATTTGAAGATAAGTTGGCTGAAAAATAAGTTTAGAAATAAGGTGCCATGCATCAGTGGCATCTTAACTACTGCAACAGAAAATAATCAAGTAGTTTTAATATTTCTAAAAGATTAACATTCCTGTGTTTTACTGGCACCTTCTGCAAGGAGCAGTATAGCATTTTAATATGCTGTGGGACAGGCTAGTGTTAAATGCAACTGTAGAACATGAGAGCTGGCCATCGCTCTGATTAATCTTTATCAAGATGAGCATGTTAAAACTTCATGTCAGCAGTCTTGGTATGTTCATTAAAAACATGAACCATGGCTTATGAAAAGTTAACCCTGCACAAGCACCTTTTCAGTTGTAGTGAGAGAGAGACATGCTTGAAGCTGCTGGCATATGATTGTTAACTGGATTAAAACTACTGTAAATACCAAATTATAGCCAAGTTTCAGCTACAGGGTTCCCTTTAAACATTGTGAATATTTTAACCAGTTTCCAACAAATTCCAAGTCTAAAAAAAAAATAATCCCAAAACACTGACACTGCATGGTTTTTCCTTGGTCCTGACCCATGGATGAATTATTCTTACAATTCATATCCTGACAGGATCAATGCTTTACTGCAAACCTGGCAGATCAGTATGTTAAGTTTTACCAAGACACAAAGGTCAGACATCACTCTCCAACTCTAAGATCTAAAAATGTGGGACAAAACAATGGTACAATGAAAGTTAAACCTACCCGACTCAGCACTGACTTCTCCAAGTTTCAGATATGCCTGAGCTGCCATTAGCTGGTCTTCTTTAGTGTCTTTTCTGAGGAGATTAACAAGTTAGAAAATACACGTTTGGAACTATTATTTTCTACAAACGCAAGTCCTTGTGGACTCTGACCGTTCATCAGCAGCGTTACCTTTTATAGATTATTTTCGCCACCTCTAGCATCTCCCACGCCAACTGCAGATTTCCAACCTCCTCTTCTTCCTAATAGGAGGAAGAACCACACAGTTTGTATTGTCTGGATAAAGTCTAGAGAAGACACTTGTGGAAGAACTCACCTTGTCATCACCATTTTTCTCTTCATCCTCATCGTCGTCGTCATCATCATCATCATCTGTGGAAGCAACAGGAGAATTACTACAAATTGCAACATCGATGTTTCCACTACAGCAGAACTGAAGTGTAATGTGCACAAAATATTTACATAAACATACTCTGGTGCATTTCCCTTCACCATTTGCAACACCTTATACGTGTTGGATCAGTCAGTGGAGAGAGAAGGGGGGAGAAAAAAAAACAATAGTCCCCAGCATGTGCTCCACCCAGTCATGCAAACCGTGCCATGTAGCTGAAGAACTACTGCCCTCAGGTTCCTGATCGTCCTCTGCCTCCTCTTCTCCTGCGTCTGTCTTCTCACCGTTCTGCCCTTCTGAACCTCCAACCTTCTCAGTCATGGTTTCTTTACCAGGAGAAGCAGTAAGACTTTCCCCTGCACCGTTCACTGCAGCATCAGGACTCTTGTCGAAGCCGTTCACCTGGTCATCCTGGACTGTAATCTTCTCTTCCACAGGCTTCTCTGAGTCAGCTGCATGTTCATCTGGGGACTTTTCATTCTCCTGTTTCACTTCAACACCCTCCTTTCCATCCTCCACCTTGGCATCAGCCACCTCAGGCTTTTCTTCCTCTGCCATTGCATCATACACCTGCTTTCGTAGCTCATCTCTAGTTTTTTCTGCACCAGAGTGGCATGTGAGAAGTAATTACTTAAAAGATTAGTTGGGGGTTGCTCAGAGTGACATTAGATATTTCAACTCATGATGTTAAGTCCAATGCTACTGGGTGATTATACATGAACAGATTAAACCTCAATGCATTAGAGCAAACATGTCAAAGAGGAAACCGTGAAGCCTTTTTGGCCACTTACCAGCACAACATCCTTGAATTCCCTTGGTTACTCTATTGACATCTCAACTAAATAAAAGCCATGCTGACTATTATACTTTGATTTTAAAAGCATCTCTAGTAACGGTTATTGCTGACAGTGTAGGCAGTCAGGATCTTTAACCCCAGTTTTGAAGTGTCCTCGGGGAGAAACTTGCTATAAATTATGTTGAATGAACCCGAACCTCTGACTAGGAAAAACAGAATTTGTCTCAAAATTGGGCAACTTTGGATGAGATTTGGAAATGCAGGATACTGACCATCAAGGTTGTTGGCACTTTCAATATTTGGGTTGCTAGGTTGCTCCTCTTCCTCAGATTCTTCTGGGACTCCCTCCAGTGCATTACCCAGGACAGTGTTCTCCATCCTAAAACAAACAAGACAGGTTGTCCAACATTAATAGGAGGCAGTGTTATAAATCCTAAAGCACCTGTCAGTCCTTCAGTAAACGTATTTATACAGTATGGAAAATTGAAAGTTACCTGGCAAGCTCCAGTAGAGACTTCCCACACAGGAAATGGGCCTCACCACACTCATCTGCAGTTCCCCCATACTTTTCAGCCCTGACAGACAAAGGGATAAATGTTGTCAAAGTACAGTTTAACATTACCTTATTAAAACACTACTGGAATGCAGTGATATGTTAAGGTAGGATTTAACCCAATTTCAGCATGGATTATACAGTCCAAGAAATCTTCAGAAACCTCAATCATCCTAGAACTTCAGGTTGTCTAAACAGTCAAGTGCCCATATATAAACATTAACTGAGCTATTGGAACATTAGAGCTCTTCAGGCCAAGTCAGGTTCTTCTGTGCAAAAATATTCAATGAGTTTATCTGAAGTTAATGACTTCCACATGTCCAAATGAGTTGAATTCAATAAGGTCTTTGTGATAAAGTCCCTCTTTTTGCAAATGTACTCCCATTGCACTTCCCATCAGAAGATTCAAAGAAATGTTTATGTTAAAAGACACTATAAGTAGCAGATAAACTTAAATATGACTCAGACTGAAGGATTAGCAACTTTTAAATACAGACTATGGCCTCATCCTCATCTGTAACAATGAAATTGCAACAGAACAACATCTTTAGCAATAATAAAGGCACTAATACGTTTTAAAACTTAAAATGATGAAATCCATTTTTGATTCTAGTTTCCCTGCAGCAGCAACAGGTCTTCTCCTCCACACAGCTACTCACAACATGCTGCAGGCGTCCTGGAAGGCGTTGACTGCAGAAACAACATCTCCCATCACTAGATGCCTGTTCCCGGTGCCTATCAGTTTCTTCGCCTCCTCCATGACATCAACGGAGCTGCAGAATAATAAAAAATAGGCGCATGTATAATGCGTTAGAATGTTAAAAAGAGGCAGCAGCTTTATCTGGTCCCATACTCACCTGTCGGCTGCAGCTGCAGACGAGGAGCACGGCTTCTCCTCCATACTGCAGAAGAGAAAGTAAAAAGTTCAGTCAAGTCTTTAAAAAAAAAAGGTATGGCACCTAAATAAACGCGGCTCAAAATGCTACGATATTAAATATAAAAATGTTAACATACAGAAGCCCATTAGGCAATTAAAAATTGAAATTAATGCGAAGTTAAGTTATAGACAAGTTTTCTTTTACTGTTGAGGCACTCGTTTGACGTCAGTCTTTATTGTTGTTAGCACCGTGCGGTTATTAGCCAGCTAGCTCGCTCGTGAAGGTAACATTATCAGTGATGTCCGTTAACGGCGTCCGCAGCCACGAGCCCGTTCACCCGTTAACTTTTAACAGCTGCGTTCATTGGCTGCACGTTTGCACAACCGAGAGATTTAAAACGACCGATATGAAGCACACAAGGTCGTAAAACGGCAGCCGCGTTTTCAACAAGCTACAAGCTAACTCGGCTAGCCGTGTTTCCCCTATGTGCGTTTCAGCGACCACGGAGAAACGTTACGAGCGTTTTTTTTTACCTCCCGGAGCTGGACGCGGCAGGCGTTTCCTCTGGCATTCTATCGGGAGGACTGTACCGACGGCGGGGAGAGACACGCGGTTGTTGGTCCGGACAGGTGGGGTGAACTGTACTTCAGGGTAGACGTCTTGTGAATGTCTTTGTTGGCGCGCTTAAATAGAGAAAAGAAGGGCTTTCTATTTCCGCTTAACTTGGAACGCGGGAGATTGTTGTTAAAGGGGCCGCAGCATGGCTGTCTCGTGGTGCGTTCACTTGTCCTGGGAAAAAGCAAAGTAATTCAAATCATCAATATGTTTACCTACAAGTAGCAAAAAAATATGTATAAAAATACTCTATTAAAAGAGAAAAATACTAGATAGTAGATGAGTATTATCAACGTGTATTTAAATTAAAACCTACTGTTTATGTCCCTCTGACTACGTAACATGAACTGGAAATACTGGAAGTACCTAAAGTACCTCAAACAAAGTAGCCTAGAGTAATTGAATGTACTTAGTTACTTTCTTAGTTACTTGGCTTTAAATATGAACAGTTTTATCCCAAAGGTGGCCTAAATGGCTTGTGGTTTTCCATTGAAGCACTATTAATTAATGCCTATATTGTATAGTTATAGGGATCATACTAAAACTCGGCCCAAATGTATCCACTATTATAAACATTAATAGTGATCTATAGGTCCACTGTTCAATTCAAGCTTAGTGGAAACTCAATTGACTCATTTGGGATTTTTTTTTTTATTTCACGATCACAATTGATCATTGGTTGGTTACTGATTCACAGTTTATTTGCATTTTGCGGTTTACCTTAAAAGCAGCACAAGACCTGTAGACGGCGCTGTTCAGTCATTTTCAAGCTAATTAATGTGCTGAAAAACTTAAATTGGGTGAAGATGAAATGAAAATAAATCATAGAATGAAATTGACTTTAATTTATTTATAATCCAGAAGATTGATGATTAGTAGCAGCAATTCTTCTCCTTATTGCCCTCATTCATGGTAAACTGATTTGGTCGTATTGTTATTTATGCCTCGTTGTGATTCTACCTGATTAGTAGTAAAAGTCTTATAATGACAGAGATTTTAAAATTTTACACGTAAATTTTAAATGCAAAGAAGGAGATTTCATTGTCTCTTCTCTGCATCCAGACCACTACACTATGTAGCAAGCAATGATCTGCTGGAAACTTAAAGCACAGCCAACAGCTGAAGTGTTGAGTTACTTGAACAAGCCTCTAATAAGTCGGTCAAATCCACCTGCTTCAATTGCAGGGACGCAACTCAAGGAAATGTAGCTTTCTGTACAAAGGAGATAAGTTTGTCAATGCCATACATTTACTTATTACTGAACCAGAAATATTGCATAATCCTGAATGTTAATTAAAAATTTTGTATAACTTCTTGTGGCTCTTTATTTCTCTGTTTTAATGTGTTTATTCTCAAAAAGGGAATCCACCGCTATCATTGAACTCCAGTCAGATGTGGTGTCTCTGTTCATCAATAGATGGCAACAATGCACTTCTTCTTTGTTCACTCACTGCAAATCCCTGCAGCCCAGGACTAAAACACCATCTGCTGCATGCTTCTGTTAGTGCTGCAAACCAAAGAAGAAATTATTGCAGTTATACATGAACAAATCAAACATCACAGTCAATCATAACATTAAAAATAATAACTATCTGTATGTATGAGTTTGCAAAAACAATACTGTTTGTGCTGTTTTTAAAGGGTCCACATTCATTCATGTCTATTTTCAGATGTCCAACACAAATACACAGTGTTTTACGCACAATCGCAATTGAAGAACCTTCACATAAACAAAACAGAAATACCGTGAAGTGAAAATGCTTTATTACAATATATAATTGCAATGCAAAGTTGCAATTTCAAAATATGCAATCATTCTGTATAATAGCTGTACTAATAACATGTGGAACAAACCAGTACCAAAACCTTGGTCCTAACCCTCATAATGCACTTTCAGTATAAGTAATAGGGACAAAAATCCACAGTCCTCCCTCTGTACAAAAATGTTTAGAAGTGTATGTGACGATAGTTTGTTTATACACCCTGTGTGAACTGATGAGAAAAGGGGAGCCTGTTAAATTCAGTTAATAAATTAGCTGTAAAATGACTAAACAGCGCCATCTACAGATGTTATGTCACTTTTAAGGTGGACCGGACGATTCCATTCGATTAGGAACATTCATATGAGAAGCTTTTCGTAGCCAAGCGTCGTATACAGAGCGAAACGATATCACCGCAACCTTAAACACGGCCTTAATGAAAGTTGAATTAAATTCAGCTCACTTTGGAATTTAATTTCCTCAGATGACATATAAATAAACCACATAATTTATCTTTATCCTTAAAAGAACGCGTGACTCCAGGTTATCTTCAGAGCCTCGTTGGCGCAGTAGGCAGCGCGTCAGTCTCATAATCTGAAGGTCGTGAGTTCGAGCCTCACACGGGGCACATGTTTTTTTTTTCCTCTCTAATGTGACGTTTTGTAAAACTGTTGACTTCGACCTTGTCTGATCTATTTCAATTAATAATTGTACTTCGATTCATTAGTTTTACCAGGGGCGGCTGTAGCTCAAGAGATAGAGCAGCCGTCCATACGATCGCGGTTCAATTCTCCATGTATCCTTAGGCTAAAACACAGAACTGACTGTTCCATCGGTGTGTGAATGTGTGCATGAATGATTATCTCCTCATGTGCGGTAGCCACGTAGTGTTGCAGCTACCACATCAATGAATTGTATGTGAACGAACTCTTGTAGTTTAAAGCGCTTTGAGTGGTCAAAAGACTAGAAAGCTGCTATAATGTAGTCTATTTACCAGTACATTACGGACCTATCATGTTATATGTATTTATAAAATGTGCTTTATACATAAAGTTGACTTACCTATATCATTATATGCTATATTACATGAATACTAGTTATTAACCACTTAAGCCACGGGCTTAATTATTGTTTTCCTGCTATAAAATGATCCACAATAGTTATGTACTTAAACCTGGTATCAAAAGAAATCTACATGTGAACATGTGAGGTGAGAAGTGTCAGAATCAATTTATGTTGCTGGTACAGAGCAAATATAGTTAAAATATTGCAAAAAAATCAAATGTTGTGTTTTACTACAGCAAAAATAATTAATTTAAAACTTAAAACAAGATCAAACTGATACAAATGAGTAAAAACAATCTTGAAGTCTAAATTATCTCCAATGAAAAGTTGCAAAGGAAAATTATTTATAAGATAAGAGTTCAAAGATCAGTCACATTGAGGACCATTACAGAACATAGTGTATACAGAACTACTGTTATTATATTAAACTATTTCCGTATTTTAATCATGATGGGGATATTGATGATATATCTTGATACTGTAACAGTAACATTGTGTTTTACTACATATATAAATACTTTATTTAGTGTTTTCCCATGCAATATATGAATAAAACTCAATGCTGTCACCGTATCATGTTTTTTTTGGATTTTAGCAGGTTAATTAATTAACAGGTTAATTAACAGGTTAATTAATTAACCTGTAGCTTTAATTAAATGACGCAGCTATGAGTATTAAAAGCAGGTGGCGCCCATGTTCCACTGATAGCAGCATTCCGCACTGACTTCACTTCTAATCGGTCAAGTTGAATAGATTGTATATTGCAAGCTGGTTAAAACCGCACGTGAGGGTTAAAAAAAGAAAGCGAAGACAGAAGATGATGCAAACATTTATGTTACAAGTCATTATAAAGTACCTCATATTCGCCCGTGCGCTTTCACCGGTATCCTGAGCGCATTCCTGAGCGGAATCCTGAGCGCACGTGCCAATTAAGTAATTAAGAGGTGAAGTGAGAGCGGGACGCAGAGAGAGGGCGCTGAGCCCACAGACAGACGGACAGACAGACGGACAGACAGACGGACGGCGGCTCCAGGCGAACTCCAGGCTGCAGATGAAGTTTTCAGTCTGAGGAGAGCACCGTGGGACTTTTTGGATTCATATTAACCACCCAGACTCTCTCTCTCCCTCTCTCCCTCTGTGTGTGTGTCCATCTTTTTCTTTCTGACTGAGATGTTGCGATGTTCGGGGCTATCTCACCAAACGTGGACTTATTGTGGGTGATTGTGTTGTGTTCGGTGTGTGTGCCGGAGTCCGGCTGCAGATCAGCCGACGCGGACAGCTGTCATGAGGTGAAGACAGCATACATGATGCGCCAAATAGGCCAGGTGGAGCTGGTGCCAGACAGACCGGGAACAGGTCAGTGAGCCCCCTTTGGAAACGTCACAGCCAATTTTATTATAGGAATTATAATTAAAAAAGAAAAAAAACACAGGACTCTACTGATCTCATGGATAAATAAATGGGTAAATTATTGCTGACTCCTTTTCTCTTCCAAAAATGACTAAAACAACAGAGGATGAAACCCATGCAGCATTAAAGCAAACCTCAAATCAACCCATGTGTCTTATGATATTTAAAACGTTGTTGTGACTTGTTGACCACACACAGTTTAATACTCTCAGCTTTAGAAATGTGGGGGGCCGAATTCCAAATGGAGGGGGATCATCACCGTGCTGGTTATAGGCCGACACCTCTCATAGAGAGAGGCTATTTCTGTTGAAAATGAACAGAAATAGACTCAAATGCTGATTATGGAGCTCCTGAAAAGCTTGGCTATAGAGGGGCTGTTAAAGATGCTGTTTTCTAAGTGTAAAAATGTCATTTTGAAATTGCACCCTGAAAAAGGAAAACACAGAAAGGTGATCTGTGTGGTTTATTTAGCTCATTTCACTAGAATGTGAAGATGATACAGATCTTTTCTCAGAATGCTGATTTAAAAGCCTCTTTGGGATTTGTATTCAGTTTTTTCTGCAGATAGGAGACAGTTTCTGTCAGATATCAGCTGGAAACACTTGTATAACTTTCCTCGCCTGCACAATTACATTTATTTCTTGTATAATTGTAAAAAGAACCAATAGTGCTTTTGGCATTTTGCATTGATTCTGGTCAACTGTCTCTGCACAATCCCTTCCAGTCTTTTGCTCTTGCATTCATTGATCTGGCATGGCCTTGGAGGAATTAGCTGGAGAAAAGTGTCATTTTAAGTAGGCTGCACAATAGATAATTGTTCGCTATCTTCCTTGACTGAGACAGCCACACAAACACCACCAACCCCCCGATGAACGCACCACTGCCTCAGGCCCTGTTATCAGCATCTGCTTCTAATTGTCCAACTGAGAAAACGAGGAAATGCCATCACATGTCACCTGAACTGTATTCCTGAAAAGTTTAGGTTTAAAGCGTTCCTTATTGATTCTGAAAATGAGCACAAGATCCACCTAAACAGATCAGTGTCTCCAGTCCTCCTCCTCCTCGTGTACTACTGTGCCGTTTCCGCCTGTTATGATGCGACTGAAATCCCATTCATGCATCATCACATGACGGCAATGGAGCTAATTCCATAAAAAATGAAAAAACTCTTGATGAAGGCCATGAGGTGCAGCTGCAAGTCGACCTTGTGGTGGGGGCTTTTTTTTGTCTTGTTTAATGAATATTTCTGAAGCGAATATTATTGCTGAGTCATGCTGAGTGAATAGTTTGGAGGGGTCGTTTTCCAGCTTCGGCTCCTGACTGTGCAGCCGTTAAACAACCTGCTGGCCCATGTGTGAACCAGGAATGCAACATACCATTATGAATAAATAGCAATCATCTCAGCTATGTATTCCATTGTCAGCCACAGCTAATATGAATAGCCCCATCTCTCTCTCTCTCCATGTGTGTCATAGGTGACTCGTCCATTCCTCTCATCCCTCTCTCTCCCTTGATCTCAGTCAGCTGCCTGACAGCTTGACAGCTTGGCTTACAGCAGTCTACCAAAGTCAGACTGCTACACACAGACACACACACACACACACACACACACACACACACACACACACACACACTGGTGGTGGTGTGGGTGAATCGTTGCCCGCTGTGTTGTCATCATGTCAAGTCCCAACGGGCTCATTTTAGAATTGTTTTTGTGAAGTCACAAAGCTGTGTGCATGACAAGCTTAGTAGAGTACAGACTGTTGCTGGTTAGTTAGTGATAACAGCTCACAGCAACATATAGAAGCATATCAGTAGCTGCTGTTAATCATTGATGAGCCCAAATCAATGGTCAAAATGCTTTATTTTACAAAAACCCAAGAATTATTTCTCATATAAAAATGTAAGTTTTCTATGAATATATTGTAGAACTTGGTGGGACTTTTAAGCAGGGCTGCTACTAATGATTATTTTCATGATTGGTTAATTGTTTGGTTATTATTAATTCTGCTCAAAATAACTGATTTTGGTTCACTTAAAATGTCAGATATATTCATTTTTCATAGAAAACAAATGAAAAAAAACTAATGAAAATTTGTTGTATTTTTTATCTGTAAAAAATGAGTCAACACTCCCAACAATTAATCAAATATCAAAATTAGTTTTCTTTCAAAACCTGATCAGACCAAGTATTCTGTGTTGGCTGAGTTTTAATCTCTCTATAACTCAGTGGTGTCATTTCAGTCATTTTAAATGCAAATGCAGCAATCTGGTGCAATTCAAAAGCAAAATCAAGAAGCTCTAGACTATCAATAATCACTATTAATGCATAATATCAGCCTTCAGATTAAATTACACGCCAATCACAAATGAATCGATTATTTATCTTTTTCTGAATTGAACTTAAAGGAATATTTTTCAAATTTCAACACTTAATATGTGAGTAGACAAATGTGCGTTGGATCAAGTGTCTGTTTATGATTATTGGAACAATGAGAAATAGTCTCAATTACATCAAACCTCAGTTTTGCTTTTCAAATGCTCAAAAAACATGGAGAACACAAACCAAACATATTCACCTATTAAATTTAACATGTACTGAGTAATATGAGTCCTACTCACACAACTTACTCTGGGACGTTTTCTCCTCATATTTCCCTGTGTTAAGTGACATTAAAATTCATTTAACTTTAAAAGCCAGAATCATAATATAAAAAATGCTTGGACCAACAGAACACAACTAACATGTCCGTGTCCCTTTGTCTCTCAGATGATTCTCTCCGGGTGTGCGTCCACCCTGGTCCCAGCTGCTGCACCAGTAAGATGGAGGACAGCTACATGGCGGCTGTTCGCAGTGAGACGCAGCAGAAGATGCGATCCTTCAGCTTTGAGCTCAAATACCTGATCAATGGACACACCAAGGCCTACCAAGGTGAGGGAGGAAAAGATGTTGGGAAACCCGTGAATGCCTCATTGAAGAGGATAGCATATAGCATAATGAAGTAAAAAAGAACTTTTCATTTGCTTATGAATTTTTTTTTAAAACATGTCTTGTGGATTTAAGGTGCTGGTGGTTTCTTATTTGAAATTATCAATTATAATAATATTAATTAATTTGTATTTTTTAAGCAAAAGCTTCAGAAATAGAATGATTTTCCCTTTAAATTATACAGGCTTTTCCACAGTTTCTTGACATTTTGTAGACTGAACCCTCTGAGACCCACATAGTAATATTTCCGCTTTGGCATTTCTTTGCACTGTAAAATTGTCTTTTTTTTTAAAGTATTATAAAGTTTTACACATTGAAGACTCAACACAACTTCATATAGTTATATGCTATCTTCTATGTGCTATATTAATGGAAAATAGCCCATGAATCAAAATACAGTTAAAATGGAATTTGAATTAAAAAAAAAACGGTAAAACAATATTAAAATAAAACATCAATGTAGAAATTTTCAGCATAGTCTTTGGATTGCGGTCATTGGAGTGAAGCTTCTAGTAGTTTAACTTGTGAATATCTTAAACTGTTCAGAATCCTTAAATAAGGCATGATATTCTGGATTATATACGATAACCTGGGTCTCGGAGGGTAAAATAATAAAAAGGTCAATTGATGACCTTTGTCTATTGTCTTCTCTGTCTCATCTGTCCTGAAATTCTTCAGGGATTTATTATAAGTGACATTAAGGCGATAACAGGGATCCAAATGTGACTTCAGTGGCTGTGGATGATTTTGAGGTTTTAACAGCTCTGTCAAGTGCTTTTTCGCCCCGCTGTCATTCTCACTTTTGTGTGTTCATCACGAAATAGCTAGTTTGTGTCAGGCTGGTGGTGCGGGGCCAGTTTATTTTGTGAGGCGCCGCGGTGGCTAGCCAAACAAACAACTGATGTTCGATTGAGCCTTTGAGAGCGCAAACTCTCAGAGGAAGCGGCGGAAAACTTTGTTACAACTCTCCCGCTCCCTTTTCCCCGTCCGTCTGTCTCTGTCGCTGCGATAATCAGGTTTTGTTCTTGACCAATGAGAGCGCGAGGGACGGAGAATGTTTACATTCAGTACGTATCCGCAGCAAAGTGTTGTTGCCGTGGGCAACAGCCGGTCTCTAACGGCCCTGCTTTGAATAGGAGGAAGAATACTCTGCTTGTCCACTTGTCTCTCAACGCTATTCACCAGTCCGTGTGAGCACGGTTGTGTGTGTGAGATACAGCTTGTGTGTGTGTGTGTGTGTGTGTGTGTGTGTGTGTGTGTGTGTGTGTGTGTGATTAGGCCACACACTATGAGAGGGGTAGAGTTGATGAAACCTAGCAGACAGACATGGCAAACATGTACCTCTCTGTTTTCTTTTTTACTCCCTCTCTCTCGATCTGTTGTCTGCTACATCTGAATGCGTCAGGCTCAGTTTCAGCTGCTATTTAAGCCCCACGGACGACCAAACCATCCATGGGTAAAATGAATGAGGAAAAACACCCTGATACAAAGGGGAGGCCAAAACTGCAGCGGGAGGGGACGAGCTCACAATGTGCTGTATGTACTTGAATTTTATTAAAGGTTAAAGCTCCACTAATCAATTGGTTTTATGCTCACAATGAATAAAACAAATACATGAAAACCTCTCACTGAGAATTGTCGAATAACATGTAAACATGTACATGAGTTTTTTTAGCCCCATGCAGCTTGTTTTTTTATTGCCTGCACATATTTTTGTATTACAATTTTAAAGTGAAGTAATATGTTAGGTTTATTGCGATCTACTGTAAAATACCAAGTAATAGTCAGGTATTTTTTTGTATCAATCACTTAACAGATCAGGCGTTTGTTTGAGGCAATTTGAGACAGGAGATTAATTCCTTCCTGACAAAAATCTTGCTCAGCAAAACTGGAAAAATATGGTAATTTACTCAAATTTTTTATTATTAAACCAGTATGACTACTGTACATTACATTTTTCAAAAGTCAGATTACAGTACTGTAGTTAAACATATTTTTTTTTCGCTGCACCAGAGCCCGACTACAATTAATCAATATAACCAGAGAGGGTGTTCTTTAAAGTCATTTGAGCATGTCAGATGATGAAAAAAGGCAAATAATTTAAAGGGGACCCAACAGTTAAATGAAACTCAGCTATTATTTAATAATTTACGGGGCTTATCTTCTTCTTCTTCTTCTTCAAACATGCAAAAAATAGCAATTAATACAGCTTTAAACAAGAGAATTTCTTCATTCTTTAATGGAATTAAATGAATTTGGAGTGACCCCGGTGTTGCCCAACAGCTGAGCTGAAAGGATCCCTCTCATAAGCACCCGGATTATAACCCACTAGAGAAACTGAGACATGCCCAGAGCGGTTGTAGTCAGGCTCTTTTTACACCCTGTGGATTACTTTGGTGCGTGTGTGTGTGTTCCTCCTGGCACCGCAAGACCCCTGTGCCCTCTCCACCACGTCGCAGCTGTCATCCAATCACGGAGGCTGAAGAGATAATCACATGACCCCAGAGAAGTGTTTGTCGTGTCACCAGATGCTGTTTGCCTTTGAGCAGCCATGGGTATGCAAACACATAAAAGTGAGGTGGTTCTCTCTCAGTACTTCGTTCAGGTTAAAATGTGCATGAATGTGCAGAATTCCAACAAAAAGCCATTTGCTGCCATGTAAACTCCACTGTAGATGCTTTAAATGTTGCCTATGTAATTGTTTGCGAGTTGTTTGATGAATTGACGTCACTTTAAGAGTCAGGCGGCTGCAGCTGTGATGGTGAAGTATGAAGCTGTTAGGACACACAAGCACGTACGCTGACTGACAGAGTGACTTGGTGAAAGTCACGGTTAAATAGGGTTCTCTCTCCCTTACACCCAGTTGTCTGTGTGTGTGTGTGTGTGTGTGTGTGTGTGTGTGTGTGTCAGGATGCCACCAGATTGACATCACCCTTTATAGTTGGCAAGTTTCAAACATAGAAGACACACAGAGTCTCTGTTAAGGCGGTTGGGGGGTTCAGTTCACTTTATTAGACCCTGTTGGACATAGGAAACACAGTGGATCATGAGATTGGGGACTCTCATTATCGCCAGACTATAGATAACAGGATGGTGAAAACGAGCTCCAGGATGAATTAAGTTGTGGTCTATTCTGGTTTCTAAAGTCACTTCAAGGTTAGTGAGGCACACATGTAACAAGGAAAACTATCATATGCACAGATAAGGAAATGCCCCATTGACACGCAGGAAGTGTGTCAGTTATGCTCTCATCTGAAATAAAAGAAATGTGGATAAATTCTTTATGAGATACATGGTACATTACACATTTCCAGGCCATTTTCTGCAGTAATTAGATTGAATTTGGCACAGTTTGTGCTGCATCACCATTCCCTGTCACGCCTCCAACATCTATATATACAGATGTCTAATTTAAGTAGGTCATCAGTAAGCGAGATAACCAGTCTGTCATCACTACCTTTCAGCATTCAGCAATGCGGTATAATGAAATATGTGTGAAGCCTCTATCTGCTGGGAGTCTGGCTGTATGTTTTATATAATAGAAATAATGTTCTGATTTCTATGTAGTTTTAATGCTATGTCTCTCTCCTACTGCCAGTCATGTCATTACTAGGTACAGAGACGTATTTGTCTTTTGGGAGGATAAATAGAGAGAGATCATGTCTGAGCCACCACTTACAGGATTTGTGAGGAGTCCTGATGATAGACTTCTCCCAGTGTTCGTGGAGAACAATTACGATTGAGGCAGTTTAATTAACACAAATCCTTGCACTTTGTGCTTGGTGCTAATTAGCAAACGTCTTCATGCTTACATACTAAGCAGAGTTGGAGAAAGTGGTAAACATTAGCATGTTAGCATCATTGTTGTTTAGCATGCTGGTGTTAGCATTTTACAAATAAAAGCAGCAAACATGGCTGTAAAGATCCTGTACTGAGAAACTGAGAGCAGTGCTTTTTTTCACAATTAAAGACATTTCTAAGTGACCCCAAACTTTTAAACGGTAGTGTACATGGTGCTATAGCTAAAAATGTGTCTTTTCTATTTTTCCTTTGTTGTAGAGACGTTTGAGTCGCTCGTGTCCTTCACGTCCAACCTGACGAGCACCCTGTTCGACAGCGCCTACTCCAGCCTGACGTCAGAGTGTCGGCCCCTGGTGCTTCAACTGTTCAACGACATCAAACGCCACCTTTCAGGAGATTCCACCTCCTCGCTGGACCACACCGTGCGCCGTTTCTACGATGATCTCTTCCCGTTGGTCTACCGCCGCCTTCTCAACCCCGGGATCGGCCGTGTGCCGTCTCAGTCCTTTTCCTCCCCCGCCAGCAACCACGACGACTGCTTGCGGATGACTCAGCAGGATGTCAGCCCGTTCGGACCCCATCCCCGCCTCCTGGTCAGCGGCCTGTCCCGTGCACTCGGGGTGGGCCGAGCGCTGAGCCGTCTGCTCAGGCTGGCCGGGGAGGTGGTGAATGCAACGGAGAAGGTGTCATTGTCCAGAGAGTGTGGGCGCGGCCTGGTGAGGATGCAGTACTGCTCCCACTGCAGGGGGCTGACACTGATCCGGCCCTGTACCGGACTGTGTGTGAACGTTATGAGAGGATGTCTGGTAAGTCCTGAATTCGGTGTTTGGATGTGTGTATCTGTTTTAGTGTGTGAATTAGCCTAACAAGTGTGTGTACTTGAAAACATCCCTCGCACAAAATCAAGCAGACCAAGACCACCTCTTTTTGGAGGTCTTAGTCAAAATCAAAGCAAAATCAAAGTCGACTGAGACCTACAAAAAGTGGTGGTCCCCAAAGACAAACTTTGGTGTGCACCAAATTTGGGTCTTTGGAACAATGTTTGTCCCTTATGACCTCATTCCTTCATAAAAAATAGTGTGTTTCCTCTGACTGAAATGGTGCACTATGCTTCTTCGGCGACTCCAGTGCTTCAACAGATTGTTCTCAGGATGCAGACTCATTTTGGAGTTGGATATTTTTCCAATACAGAGGATGTAATACATTAAGATAAGCGCAAGTGGCAATGCGCAATCATGTCGCCCCATAATGAATCAGAATTGATGCCGGAAGGTAAACGTTGATAAAACATTGCAAACATTGGACCAAATTTGGTTGTTTTGCAGTTAGTAAAAATGTTTGGTGCAGACCAAATAACAAACTAGTGATGGGAAAGCGCCCTTAGAGGCAGAATATGATTAGCTTAGCTAGCCTTGTCATATCCAATGTTGAACAAATTCACCTATTAGCAAATTTTACAACTGAAAATGGTCTTGTTTGTTTCATTTGCGCACAAACAGAAATGTATAGTATCTCAGAAAATTGAGTACACCCCTCACATTTTTGTAAATATTTTCAGGCCTTGCTTGAAAAAGAGATCATTTCATCTCAAGCAACTTGCCTGGTTAAATAAAGGTGAAAAAAATATCTTGTCATGGGGCAACACTGATGATATAACATTTATATAACAGTCTGCTTGTCCCAAAACCTTTACTGTGACATATAGAAGCAGAGCATGAAACCCTCCCTTCAGAAATTGGGCCCAAGGCAGTATTTCAACATGATAACAACCCCAAACACACCTGCAAGACAACTACTGCCGCATTAAAGACACTGCAGCTATAGGTGATGGACTGTCCAACATGTCTCCAGACCTAAAACCCAATTGAGCATCTGTGGGACATGAAATGGAAGGTGTAGGAGGTGTCTAACCTCCTCCAGCTCCATGATGGCACAATGGAGGAGTGGAAGAGGTTTCCATGGCAACCTGTGAAGCTCTAGTGAACTCCATGCCCAAGACAATTAAGGCAGTGCTGAAAAAATGGTAACCACACAAAAAATTGACACTTTGGCCACAATTTGGACATTTCACTCCGGGATGTACTCACTTTTGATGCCAGCAGTACAGTCATCACTGGCTGTGTGTTGAATTATTTTGAGGTGACAGCAAATTTACACCATTATTCGAGCTGTACACTGACTACTTTACATTGTCATATTGTCAGTGTTGTCCCATTAAAAGATATAATAAAATATTTCCAAAAAATGAGGGGTGTGCTCACTTTTGTGAGATACTGTATTATCTTCAACTGGTGGTTACTTGGAGTTTGCTGTAACTCTTTCCTGGTGTCTTGGCGTCGCCTTGTGGTAACCAGGCAACAAGCGGAGATGCTGCAAAAACATACTGATCAGATGGTTAAAAAAAATAAGACACAACTGACACAAACCAATAAATACCTCCTGACCTGACATTGCTAATTTGTTTGATAGCTGGTATTGATAACGATATTCCCTTTTGGAGGGGGCGAAAAAGCAAGCACTTGAATTCTTGTCACTTTAAGAATAAAGATATGACAGAGATGTCATTTGCAAAAGTGTTTTGCTCTTCTTCAGATTTAGATTCTGGAAATGGGTTAAAATTCATTTTCTATACACATTGTGTGTGTTGCTTCGCTGCTTCGAAATTTGCTGGAGAGGGTTGACGGCGCTCACAATAGAGAGATTTCTTTATAGCACAAAAACTGGAAAATGCCACTGCTCATCCTGCTTGAGAGCTTCTTAGAAACCAAGGAAGTGCGACTGGCTGAAAACACACAGCTTCCAACATGTTTATATAAAAAATGCAATGAAGCCAAGGAGAGTCAGGAGGACAAGTAGCAGCAGCCTCTGTGATAGGAAGCAACTGGGTTCATGGGAAATGTGGTCCTCATTTTTTAGAAATACTCATACTCATACTGCCATATACAGCACATTTAAGCCAATTTACCAACTTATGGAAAACATGGCATCAATTAAATATCAATTTTATCTCTGTTTTTAGTACTTACCCTTTTTTCTTTGTTTTTTCACTTTGAGCTAGAATCTCATTGGAATTTCTTAAAAATGTGACGTTAAGAGTCGCCACATTTCCTGTCCATTTCTTGCTTCAGGTCGGCGTGTCGGAACTCAGCGCCCCCTGGGGGAGTCTGGTGGTATTGCTTCAACGGTTAGCCGCTACCTTAGCAACCAGCAGCAACCACAACAGCATGGAGCTCGCTCTGTTAGCGGTCCGCAACCACGTGAATGACGCCATCCTACATGCTCAGCTGCACGGGCCACGCATCACTGCCACAGTAAGGAGAGGGGACCAAGGGATGGAGGAGGGGAAGATATGGGAAGAGATTATACAAACTTGACATGAATGTTTGGTGTTATTGTAGAAAAATCTATTAAAAATGGTATATTATGATACATTTATGTAGGTTTGCATTTTTGGACTTGATGTTGATGAAAAAAGTTCAATTAAATGAAAATGGCAGTGTTGAAAGCTCAATCGGAATCAGTAGCTGGTTGATAAATCATCCATACTCGTATATCTCAATAATAAAGTCATTTGAAATTTGGACACAGTGAGGAAGGCCGTGGGTTTCTTTCAGTGTGGCAGTTGGATCTCCTCACAAAAGCCTTGTACCTAGATGGTCTAAAAACAGACTCATTCTTCAGAGAATCTGGGGTTCCCCTCAGTCTGTGTGTGTGTGTGTTAGTGTGTACGTTTGTGAGTGTGAATACAGATCCAGTGCCAGACAAAGGCTCCGGTTGGCGGGACAACCAATACCCAGAATGCAGCTCGCTCCTGAGTGATGAGAAAGTTTCTGTGGCTAATCTCTGGACAAACAGACGACACACAAACACATGCATGCATGCACACACACTGCTGGAGGAAGAAATAGAGTAGCCGTCCAATGTTTGAGGGAACACTGTGGACTTAGTAGAGTAGATTCCTGAGAAGTAAACAAACACACACAACAAGCATAAGAGCTCTGATTATTGTGGCTAATAAGAACATACCACTTCATTAAATGTTTGATCAAGCACTTCATTCATTAGACATACCACCAACAAGCTAACATCAAACCCTCCGAGGCTTTATATATGCTAAATAGCGTCCGTGGAACATGGTGAGAAGTTACAATGAAGGGCTATATGAGCTTGTCTATCTTTAAAACGAAGTGGAGTATGAGAATTGGATCATAAACCAAAGCATATGAACCAGCGCTGTTTATTTTCCCAGTTATTTTGACTAAGAAGCTAATAAACACAATTTCAGCTTCATTCTGGTGAGGTTTTGTTTTGCACTAGTCGGATCCTAACCCTCTCCCAGAGGACCGGAGAAGGCTCCACTAATCACGCCTCAACTCCCGCCATTGTTTAAAGGGCTGATAGATAATCTACTTGGTGACATTGTTGCACATTTTAGACTATAAACTCAGTAGAACCCCCACTTGTTCCAGTAGTATTGCTACATTTCATCCTTAATCATAAGCTTCCCAGTTTTTTTTGTCAAAGTGCAGATGAAATTAATAGATAGGACGTGTGAAACACTTCACATGTATATGTATTCATCTTTTACGTCGGGGATGAATGGTCCTTTAAGGGGATGTCCAGACAAAACATGGTTTCAACCAAAAGCAGAACTGCATCAACTCTTCAGTTACTACCCTCACCCCCAACACTATCTACTCCTCAGGTGGAGAAGGTTTGTGGACCCCAGGGTGCCGCTGGTCCCTTGATGAGGAGCGCACATCCCACCACCTCACATTTTCCAATGTCTGTGACATCATCGACCTCAGCTAGGTTGATCGTGACTTCACCACCCTCAGTGGGCCCTGTGGCTCATCAACGTCTCCAGCCGCAATCCCGGAGGTGAGTCACATAGAGTACATGTTCTTGACAAAGGTGATAATGTCAAGAAGTGAGGATTGAGCAACAGTAAATGAATTACATCAGTGGACAGAGAGGTTAAATAGAGGTTATTTTGAATTTCAAATTTCAATTAATATTATTAATTATTATTATCATTAATATTTAAATTTTGTGTGTGTTTTTGTCTAATTGTTTACACATGTATCCCACCAGGTCCTTCCCTCTTAAAGGTTCCAGAGGGGACAAGAGTCGCAGCCTGAAAAAACTGTCAAGGTAAATTCATCTCCATGAATTATCAGGAGAAATGTATGTTAAAATTACAGAAATCATGTGGTAATGTGCTGCAAAGGTCATTTACTCTTGTAAAAATAAAAAACAGAATTATTTTTAATTTTTAATTAATCTATGAAGCATCTGTGAGAATAAGTCAAAGCAAATATTAGGCCAAAAAAGGCATAAGAAGTGTAATACAACTGCCTGTACTCAGCATGGTTGGTATGTACAAAGCCAAAGACTTCAAAAAGATGCACTTCTCTTTTGAAAAGTTGCCTTTGGCTAAAAGTCAGTCAGTCAGTCATTTTCTATACCTGCTTATTCCTCATTAGGGTCGCAGGGGTCTGCTGGAGCCTATCCCAGCGCGTTACGGCGAGAGGCAGGGATACACCCCAGATGGTCGCCAGCCAATCGTGGGGCACACACACCATTCACTCACACACTCACACCTATGGGCAATTTAGAGTCTCCAATTAACCTGAGCATGTTTTTGGACTGTGGGAGGAAGCCGGAGTACCCGGTGAAAACCCACGCAGACACGGGGAGAACATGCAAACTCCACACAGAAAGGTCCCAGACCCCGGACCAAGGAGGTCTTGAACCTGCGACCTTCTTGCTGTGAGGCAACAGCGCTAACCCCTGCGCCACCGTGTCGCCCCTTGGCTAAAAGTGTGACTGAAAAATCTGACCTTTGATCTTTTTTTCCCATCTGTCTTTCAGGGAGTTTGAAGGCTCCATCCAGCGGTACCAGTGGTTTTTCTCAGAGCTTCCAGAGATGCTTTGTGAGAGTGAGATGGAGGTGGAGCAGCACACATGCTGGAGTGGCCAAGACGTCGTAGAGAGGTGTGTGCATGTGTTGCATTTTCTTTTTTACTTTTGTCGTGACGATTTCCATCAATCATGTAGAGCAGCAGCCCTGACACGGAGTGAGGTCCTGGATGGACTTGATTGAGTCAACTGTTTCTCTTTGAGTGAATGTTGAAAATGGAGCAACAACAGCTAGAGAATCATGTGTCAGTAACAGTTAATGTGTAGTCACTGTTTTTATTTCACGGAGATGAAACAAGATAGGTTTAAATTTCACTTTTAATTTTAGACACTCTTTACTGGGTTTGATTAGGAGTTATCATATCCCTAAATTTGTAGTTTAAGTAAAGAATAACACGACAATATAGCTGTACCTCTCCTCTCTCAAGCTTCTCTCTGTAGCTGTAGAAAGAATAGGTTGTTTTGTGTCTGGCTCATTAATATTAATGAGCCTTGCCTCTGATTGGCTGATTTGAATAGCTGTGAATAGAGGGAGGACAGCTCTGTGGATTTGTAGTTTTGAAACATGGGACAGTATTTATGTAACACAGACCTTCTTATAATCAAACATCTTTTAAAATCTCAATTTCTATGATATGGCCCCTTTAAATCCTGCATTTCTGTAAATGCATCTACAAGCAAGGGAGAGAGAAAGGTTAAAAAATATCAGTTTTGGACTCCGGACAATCAGTCAGACGTCAGTCAGGCTCGAGCTGACATTTCAGGACTGTGCAGCACTTGAGGGCATTTAAAACACCAAGAAGTTCACTGTCCATCCAGTATACTAGCATTGTTCATGCTGTATTTATCTGAAAGGGAACTTCATGAGCATTAAATGCACCTAGTGCTGCATCAGAGCCAGATGAGCCTCGGGTTTATCTGCTAAGTCCCACCAATGACAAAATAGTGTGGGGAAAAAATGAGAAGTGAGCAGCAAAATTTGATTATATAGTTTACATGCATTTCAACCAAATGGAGCACATGATAGAGTTCTCATTAAAATAATTTTATGTGGTTTCTACAATTAAAAAAGGCCCATTTGTGTAAGGGAATGCATGAGTGTGTGTGTGTGTGTGTGTGTGTGTGTGTGTGTGTGTGTGTGTGTGTGTGTGTGTGTGTGTGTGTTGTGTAGTTGCCAGGGTGGGGGGCTGACAGGGTTGTGAAGGTTAGAGAGTTCATTTCCAGACTCTTTCTCATGGTGATTACATTGGCAGCTTTAACTGGTAACAAGACAAATGGGCAAACACACACGTACCAACACACACACACAAAACTAATGTGCACACACACACACAAATGAGACACACACACTAATGTGCACCCTGTGATTCACACTGAACACGGAATTATTGTGACATCTCACTGGGCACAGACGGGTTCCTAAACTCAGACATTCTGCACACATGACATTTGTTGCATGTCTGTCCTTCCTCGGAGGAGTGTTCCTTCCTCCTCCTCCTCCTCCTCTTGCTGCTCCATTGCTCCTCCTGAGGATTCTTCCATCTTTTTTTTAGTTAAAATGTTTTCCAGGGAGCTTTTACTCAAGGGTCTATGGATAGAGGGCACGGTATTCTAGACTGTGAAGCCCCTTGAGGCAAATTGTGGTTTTGGGCTACAAACAAAATTGACTTTCCCTGACGCTTTATCTCAGTGGGGAACGGTTTGCTGCGGTGATGAAGGAGGTTTTCCATTAACGCTCCATCAACCATATGAAACAGGCCATGAAGCCTTACAAGGACATCCTACACAAACACACACACACAAACACACACATGATGCTTTATCACCATCAGCACTGACATGAAGGCCAGTAAACTTGATATTTAATAGCGCTGCCATTTCTTTGCTTCTGCTGACATTTATATATATATATATATATATATATATATATATATATATATATATTATGTTACCTAACTGACAAAATAGCTGTTGAATAGCTGAAAACAGTTTAGCTGGTTAGAGAAGCTAGAAAACTGACCTTCCTTTGATGAAAGCAAAGTTTGAAGGAAAAAATGATTATTTTAAATACAAATCGTTATTTCTAACCTTTCAATGTCTTGACTATATTTTCTATTCATTTTACAACTCATGGTGGTAAATAAAGGTGTGACTTTTCATGGAAAAAATGAAATTGTCTGGATGATGGTTGAATGGTATTAATCTCAAGCAATTTCTAAAGAAAAATGAGAACATTGAATGAATTGCTACAGTTCCAAAGCAGTATGTCAGTTGTTGGTTTCTGAACATCAGAAAACTGTTTTTGGTCATGAGCCTGATTTAATGGCTGCTGAATGCAGGTTAAAGAGTGTCACTGATCTCATTTGACAAGCTCCCTGTGATAAAAGTTTCCCAAAGATCTTCTCTAAAGAATGACTTGTTCTCACTGTTTCACCTCACCAATATCTAGGAAGAGAATTGGGAGAAATCCTGTAAGTTGCATACTTTGGCATTTAATGAATAAGTTTGGACAATCTACCCTGATTTAGAAGTCCCAGCTCTTTAATTGTATTTAGTCAGTGAGGGGTAAATCAGGTGAAGTTCTGGCATCCTGACCATCATCATCTGTGCAGTTTGTTTTAGGGTAAAGTTTTGCTCAGCAGGCTAAGTGCCTGCGTTGGAGAGCAGCCAGCCTGTGTCTCTCTGACCTCTTTACATCTTCTTCTCTCTTCCATCCATCCATCCACCCATTCATTCATTTATCCAGCCGTCCATTCATCTCTCCATCCTCCCATTCAGACCTCCATTCATCTCCTCCGCCCTCTGACCCACTTCACTTACAAATGTCTGTGTTTTGTGTGTGTGTATAGTGAGAGGAAGCGAGAGGAACGGCGGACAGACAGATTGATGTGGAAGTCTGAGAGGGAATAAGAGAAGAAAGCAGATTATTAGCTCGCCTATTCTCAAGGTTACGAGCTATCATAAAGATGAGGACAGTTACACCCATGTTGAGTGGTGTAAGGGTCACAGGAGGAGCATCTTAACCACTTAAATCCAGGCTTATTTTTCCTTTTTCCTGTTCAAAATGACAATAAATATGGAATACCTTTAAAACCACTGGTATCAAAATGAAACTACATCACGTGAGGTAAATACAGATGTATGAGAATCAATTTATGTTGCTGTTACAGAGCAAATATAGCTAGAATATTGCAAAAAAAATCTAAAATTGTGTTTTACTTCAGATAAAAATATTTTATTTAAAACTTAAAACAAGATCAAACTGACTAGAATCAGCCCCCCCCAAAAAAGTTAATTATCTGCAGTGCAAAGTTCAATGATTGATTAATAAGATAAGAGTAGTAGTGAAGAATATATTCTGTAAGTTGTTTATAAAAAGGAGATTATGAAGTAATTTAAATGTTTTTAAATGTGTCTATTGATGATATATATTGATAATATAACAGTAACATTGTGTTTCAGTACAGATAAAAATACCTTATTTAATGTTGTAGCTGAGGTTTTTTCATATAATATATGCATAAAACTTGGGATTTTAACAAATAGGAAATGTATAATTAGGTTAAACCTCAAATTAACAAAATTAACTAATTAAAAAACATTTCAAACACATTTTATTCCTGCAAAAAAATTAACAGGAGAAAATATGCACAAATGAAAACAGCAGTCCACCTATTTGAAGAGAACAAATACACAATATAGGCATACAACACAATATATTACTTGTCATTGTAAACATATGTAAGTTATAACCAGGGGCGACTTGTCATGTCATTTGTTTGCTCCAGGCGAACACCTATGTCACAAATCACCCGTGGATATAGGTGGCGATTTATGACTTCAGCAGCTTTGTGAGGGGGCGCTTCCAGGTGCAGGCTGTCGGTGGAGTGTGTGTGTGTGTGTGTGTGTGTGTGTGTGTGTGTGTGTGTGTGTGTGTGTGTGTGGAGGGCATCAATCAGTCATATCTCACCTAGGGCTGCTACACAGTCAGGGTTGGCCCTGCCTATATACTTTAGCATTAGTGCAAGATTTATAACTGATATTAGGACAATGCAACATAAACCAAACATCACCATCATATGCCCTTTTCAAACATTAATATTTGCATTGTGTACTTAAATGTGCTGCTATTTTATTAGTTTTATTTTACTGCATCTATATATGTTTAAATATCAATCTGCCCAATTTAGTTTTATCATATGTATTTTTCCATCAGCTGTGAGAAAAGAAAATCTAATTAGATATATAAGCTCTGCACAGGGTGTACAAAGACATTTAGATTGTATCATAGAAAAGCAGCCGTATGTTTTGCAACTGTACTGGACAGTTTATTAAATTGCACTCTGCATTTAACCATTAAGACATGTAATAGCTGATTGCCTCCAGTAGAGGGAAGCATCTTATCATTAGGCGATTGACTCAGCTTCCCACCACTGTAGACAGGCCACACCCGACGTTTTGAGGTGATTTGTTTCTTATCGCATTAAAATCGGTCTTACATCAACCAACTGTTGCTTCATAGATTTGAAGAGAAGCAGAAAAAAAAGATGATCTCTGCAGAGTGAGGACTGTAGTGGATAGAGAAAGTGAAGAATAAGTGCAATTTTTCCAAACTGCAGTGTATCACTTCAACATTTGGGAGAAGAGGTACAGGTGTAAGCTTCAGGTGTCATGTTGTGTGTGTGTGTGTGTGTGTTTGTGTGTGTGTGTCCGGTGATTCCTAGTTTTTCAGCCACATTTGCACTTGAGGTTGTGCCTCTTATAATTACACTTCTCCCTCAGATCAGATCACTACCTCAGGTAATTAAATTTTCACTGTGTTTGTACAAGCCGCTCTGTGAGTGCAATGTTACACATCTTTTTAAGCGTTAGCTGAGACAGAAGTATGGATCTCAAGCATGTTACCGTTAGCAACACCGCAGTAACCATGGACAAGGGTGCAGCCCGGCTGTTGTTATGGTGCTGGTGAATTATGTCTTTCATTAAGTGTCACTCACACTCACACCTCTGTTTGCTTGCTGCAACATTATCACCTGGTGTCCAACAGAAAGAGCGGCCCTGTAGCCTGTATCTGGATGTATGGAAGTAAATTGGTGCCTTTTGATTTTTTTTTTACATTGTTTTTTTACATTAAAACAAATTTAGAAGCAAAAAGACTCACTGCTAAAAATTCCCAATCCAATGGCACTGATTTACTTCCATAGATTTCCGGCTGCTGGCACCTCAGCACTGACAGCTGGTTGATCTTTTTTAGGGTAGGGTGTTGAAAGGAAGCCTATTTGGCATGTTTTTCCTCTTTTCCTATTGTTGCTGGTTTTTAATAGCATTGTTGCTGCCGATGCTTTAGTTTTAAGACGTCTTCTTCTGCATATAGCAATACGTTTAATGCAGCCAACTGTGCTTTCCATTCCGATTTTCCTCTCTCTCATTTTTCTTCAGGCCCCCCAGCAGATGTTAGAGAGCAGATAAAGCAAGAACAATGGAGATCCGAACATTTTTCATTCTATCTGCACTGATCCCTACTATGCAGTACATAAATAATTGACAAATACTGACAAAATTCCATTTTGTCCTTCCTTCCTGTCACTAATCAGGGTGTGGCTAATCAATAATCAGATGAAGGCTTTCAGCTTTGCAGCAAACACATGAGTTTGCTTTTAGAGACAATCTCAGCTCCAGCATGTTAACCATTATTCTTCATGATTTAGTTAATAGTTTAGACAATAACAAATGATGTCCCTGTGTGTGCATACATTTATTAAAAGCCTTGTGCAGTTATTTGTTTACTTTTACAATGTTTATTCTCTGTTGTCTTCAGGTGGGATGCTCCAAATAATTAAACCATATAACAAAAAAGAAAGAAAAACTAAACACAAGTCTCTGAGCAAAACATTAGCCTGTGTTATAATTGGCATCTTACATACATTATCTGTTCCCAGAGGGATTTAGCTTGAATGTAGATCACAGGGAATGTGAAGGTTCCTCTGACAAAGCCTTCTGTTCCCATATTGCCCCTGAATGGCTCTGTGGCTTTTTAGTGAGTTTACGGGCTACGTTGATAGTTATTGAGTTTTACTGGCGTTAGGCTTGAATGCACTCTGCCACGATACAAAAAGGCAAGTAAAGGCCACATCATTTGTTTGTTTAGGGGTGTCAAACATGCGGCCCGTGGGCCAGAACCCACCAAAGGGTCTGATACGGCCCACTGGATTACTTAGGAAAACACACATGGTTCTGTCATTCTAAGGAAAAAAAATGGACCAGTTCCTATTTTTTTTAACAGAAATGGGAAGCTAGTTTCAGAGTCATAGCAGGATTTTTTAAATACTGAGGTCAACATTTTTATATATAATATACAATATACTGGCATATGTGTGGTGTTTGTTTGTGTGTGTGTGTATGTATGTGTGTATATATATATAATTACCTAATATGATTAGTCAAATTTTGGGTTGCAAAGGCATGGAAAATTTCTGGTAAATTGTGGGTAAATTTCTATGTAAAGTTAAGCTGAGGAATCTTTCAAATTTCAAATTGGAAAAGGAGTATATTAAATCTGGTTCTCTTAGCAAAGATTATGCTACAGTATATTTTATCTGTTAAGGGCCAAACTTCAATTTTGTAAATTTTGGATTTATTCCCGTTTATTCCCAATAAATTCCTATTAATTACCATGGATAGATTTTAAAAATTCCCAGAATTTTGCAACCTTAGTCACATTATTTACAACTTATATTCATCCAAACATCTAAATCTTAGCCTATTATTGGTGGATAATTCATACTGTGACTGAACATGACCTTAAAATCTTTGTATTCATTTCATGTCCTTTCACATTTTAGCCTAGGCTACTTTTACAGTAGCTTACAGGTTAGCATCTCTATTAGCTATTCTGTTGCATGCATCTGTAGGCTACTTCAATATTTTCTCATTCTCTTAGAATATTACACTTTTCACTTTTCCTCGTCTTTGCCTGGTCATCCTCTGACTTTGTTGCTGGAAGAAATGTTGCATCCTCTGTCTTACGTTGCATCCTCTGATTCATTCAAATGTCTAAAAATAGACTTGCAGTCAGCAGTAATGTTGCGACCATTTTTACTTTTTCTTTTAACGAGTTTATCATTTAGTCATGTAAGACCGCGTTGATGTCATGATAATTAGGTGTTTTCTGTGTTTTGTTTTTTAGCTTTGTGTTAACATTTTTACTTGCTGAAAGGTAGCCTAAAGGGAAAAATGAAAATCAAAAGAAACTTAAGGAATAAAATGCTGAGGTCATGACCTTGGTGTCCTCAGTGGTGGCTACGGCCCTGTCTCGTATATGCATTGTGTTCACAACACATTTCAGTGCTCCAATATTATATTTTGTGCCACTATCAGATTTATCATGGCAAAAAACATGACAACTGATTGGTAAATGACATGTAAGGCAGCAGATAATTTTTGTATCCTACATTTTCAGTAGCTTCCAGGAGTGGAAATGTAAATAGAGCTCAACAAATTGTTGGAATCATAAAGTAAAATACTATATTGTTCAGTTACAGAACACATAACTAATCATGCTGAATATGGTAAAAGTGTCACACATGACATTATTAATGAATTAATTAATTCACTTGCATTATTCAAAATATGTTATGACCTCCAAAGTGAGGAAAAAAAACATACAAACAATTACTATTAATAATAAACAACCCATAATGAATAAATTAAAACAAAAAATTATTGAAAAAAAAACCTTTAATTTATGAATTCATATTAATTGCCTCATGTGCTTGTCTCCTTTAATTTATTTTGCTAATTGTTATTATTTAGTTTAGTTTCTCTGTTTTAATTGCTGTGGTGTTGCAGTGAAAAGACGAGCGTGCTCAGCCAACCTTGTATAAATAAAGGTCAAAGCAATTACTGCTCACTCATGGCTGTGTTGTTGTGAGCAAATGAGCAAAACCCATGACTTAAAGAAAGAGATGAAGGAAAACATGAGATTTCCCAGAATATTTGTGAGGTGTTGATGATATTTGTTGGATGTGTGGCGTCTTATCTGCAGTCTGAGGAATTTTGGGATTTCCCCCCACGTTTTTCCATTCTCCCTCCTCACACTCTCCTCCTCCTCCTGTTCTTCTCCTCCTCCTTCTTTTAAGTCTTTCTTTACCTGTTATTGCATCTACATGTAGACAAATATCCTGTTATTACATGGGATACTCAAACTTTCCTTTCTGTTTCAGGCATGCCAGCACATATCCGGTTTTTATCATAAATAAACTCTCAATCCAGACTTTCAGTAAAAGAAGATTCAATCTGTTAAAATCCAAAACCTCCTGATGCAGGGGCAGTTTTATTTGTATATTCCCATTAGAAAACTCTACTACAACACTAAATGAAGTATTTTTATCTGTAGTAAAACACAATCTATGATTTTATGGACAAATAATTGATCTTGACTCTTATTGTATTAATCATTGAACTTTCTATTAGTGATACTTTAGCTTATTTCAAGTTGTTTTTCCCTGATTTGGGTCAGTTTTGTCTTTTTTAAGTTTTAAATGAATTTGTATCTGTAGTAAAACACAATTTTAGATCTTTTTTTTGCAATATTCTATCTATAATTGCTGATTCTGACACTTCTGTAGTCACCCCATATGTTGTAGATTTCTTTTGACACTAGGTTTAAGTACAATAACCTTTTTTGGTTGTAGAGATATTTCATATTTATTGTCATTTATAGCAGGAAAACACTTACAAACTTAGGCATAAGTGGTTTTTTTTGTATACAGCAGGGATGTGCCTTATATTATATTTTGCTGCTTCTTCCTAAACAATATAATCAGTATTTCATCGTGATCCATAAGTTGAGGCAGGGCCTGTCTCATGAAAGCAATATTTGTAAACTTTAGTTTTTTTTGCTCCTATTGGTCTTTCTCACTTTTGTTTTGTGCAGCACGGTTAACTTCCCTTGAAAAAAAATAGATGATACTCCTGCTGACAAATCGACTTACTGCTTGTTTCAGGACTACTTTTGCACAAATAACAGATAGCAGGTTGACAGTACATAGATAGCAGATTCCTTCACAGTATTCTCATCAGTAATTGGTTTAGCGTAGCCTATTGCACGGTTGTCAGGCACTTCACAGCATCTGTACATAAAAGGAGCCAAAAGTCCGCAGGGGAAACACTGTTGTTCTGCCCAGTAAAAACATCGAAGCTTAACTTCACCTTCAGGGGAACTAATGTGCCAGCAGCAGCTATTGCATTTCATCTGTGAGACCAAAATTCTCCCAAAACGAAAAAAATATCATAATGGCAAAAAAAAAAAATGGCTCAGCCAGTGGCTCTTCACATCTCTAAAATCCAAAAAGGATTTGGATAAATCGATCACATGTCTAAATGCAGGGGCAAAAATCCCATTTCAAAAATTTAAAAATTCAAAATTAACACCCTATTTGTGATAAGTAAACAATTTTTTATGCTAAAATAGATTTGTTGCCATATGGCAACAATATGCAAATGTTGAAAATTCTTAACGCATACAAACTAATGGAGTCCCATGGACTTACATGGCATTAAACTATCCTGAGACTATGTTTGCAGCCTTTTCTTATATTTCTTAAATGTATCTAATATTTAGGCCATTTTAAGTAATAAGAACTTTAAAAACATTTATTTTATTATTATTTATTTGTATTTACAAAGGATTTTTGGGGGTAACATCTTTGTGGTCATGTCCCCTATGCCCCCCCTCCGGGATTTCCACCCATGTCTTAATGGTTACTTTCTCACCATAATCTGAATTAAAAACTTGCTAAAGTGACACAACAGCATTCCTTAAGAGAAAATTACATCAACATTTGTCAGTTACTTGGCTGTTCCTGGTATAAGTCAGCATGTATTATAGATAAAATGTGCAGAGCAAGAAGTCTTGGCTTGGACTCGACTTGGCGAGATGCAGACTTGCGCAAGTACAGACCAGAACGAAGATTGAGAAAGATCTGCAGGTGCCAGCTCTGGAATACAGTGATAGTTATGTACTGTATTATATTACTTGTTATGCATGAACATACAGTGTTGTTTGTTTATCAGAATGTCTTTTAGCAGAAAGTTTTGTTACCACTTTGTGCTCTGGGTTACCTGGTCAGGTTTGTCCTTGTTGGTTTAGTTATTAGCTACTTCATGGTAACTTCCATCACATACTGAGTTTCAATCATTATCTAAGGTCAAACAACACATATTTGTGGTATATGATATAATATGAATTATATTAACTGTCATTGTCTTTGTCTCTTTTTTGCTGTTAAGTTTTTAACTTAAAATTTAACACTTGTCTGAAAGCTTTTAATGCTGTTGTCCTGACTCAGACGCCCCTTGCAAATATAAATTCATTAATTTACTTCTTTTCATAGGTTTAAATGCATGTTTGTCTTATTTTGAGTTAAATTGCACATGCTTGATGTTTTATCAATATGATTTATTGCCCATTATAATCTTATTTTGCAATTATCAGCATCGCTAGGATTATCCTACTACTGTCATGGCTGTTTGTGCCAAAGAGATGTGCTCATTTTATACTTTTTTGTTGTTCCATGTCTGTAGATTTTAAACATATAAATATCTGAGGCTGCAGAATAATTCTAAACTGTCGACCATAAATCCAACAGCTAATAAAAAGTGGCTCTTGCTGTGTACAAAGATTCACACAAATGTTCTTTTCCAATAGTCGTTCTATTTAATCATTTACAGTAAAATACATTTTTTCTCCTGGTTATCCTCACTGCATTGGCAGCAGAAACTGCATTACTGTAATAACGCATCTCATTACGAAACATAAGAGCAAAAGTGGTAGTAATTTTTTTTCTCCCCACGCTCACTCCAGGATACCGAACATGTTTATCGGCGGTATGTTTAATTAATTAAGTTTATTTCTGTTTCTATTGATTTTCCCTTCTCTAATGAACTAATTTCCCATTGAGAGTACAAGCCTCTTCTTATCTCAAATTAAATATGCTGCTCTTGATCTTTTGATGCAATATGTTGCCCGTTTTATGTGAACATGCATGCTCACGGCGAGATTAGAAAATCTATATCTTGATGGTTAAAATGTTAGGGCTGATGCAATTAGATAACGCAGTTTCTCACTCTTTGACTTGAATAAAACCTTCACTGGGATATTAATTTAAATCCATAAGGGTGTGTGCATTTCAACATTTGAGGAATGTTGGAGGGCGGGGAACATGTCTCCAGACACACTGGGGTCTTCACCACTACCACCATCTCTTGCTCTTGGCTTTAATTATAAGTCATTTTAGATTCAGGTTTCCACAATCCCTTTTCCCCTTATTCCCTCAGCTGGAGAGTATTTGTGTTCTTTCAGGGTGTGGACTCATTGGTTTCTGTGGTGGCTGATTATATTAGGTAGCAAACCTGCTTTGAAAACCTGCTGGAAAACCATGAGTCATGTACTGGTGTTTTATCCTTTCCTTTTTCTCTCAATTCATCAGTCTTTTGATCCACCCACCCCCAAAAAACCCTCAGACAGGCCATAGGATGTGCCCACTCAAGTCACGTTAACGTGTCAGATGATTAACAATGACAGCCGGGGATGACGTTCATCTGCAGGGAAACTTTTGCTGAAGAGAAGCTAGTAATATGCATCAAGTATAGACTTAATTTAACCTACTGCCTTCAAATGTTACCCAGTTGAAGTGAAAAATACTCAAATACAAAAAAGTGACTTCAGTGATAAATTCTTATAAGCTTCATTATTGTTTTAACTGCAGTAGTGCATCACATCACAGCTGAATTATCTTCTCTAAATTGTATTTGGATCAGTGACAAAAATGTGATGTGGTATAACCCTGAAAACCTGGTGCCCTAAAAAATTAAAAACACATGCTATCAACAAGTTTTATATTCTAGGTGTAAAACAAAAAAAAAGATGCAAATGAACTTTTAACTAACAAGAAACCAACATTGACCCATTTACACATCTCATATTCCACTGTATTCCACCACTGAGTGCTCAATCGTTATGAAATGAAATATTACTTTGCATTCCCTGAATCATTTTACTGCCTTGCAGAAAACCTCTAATACGATGATTCTGTTCTTAATAAATAATCTCTATGACTTAAATGAGGTGATTAAGATTTAACATAAGTCTGCCAGGAGATGAACTCATGTCACCATAATTGAGTGTCTTCTTGAATAAAAGTCATTTTTTTTGCCAGAAGTAACTTAACTATTGTGTGTGTGTGTGTGTGTGTGTGTGTGTGTGTGTGTGTGTGTGTGTGTGTGTGTGTGTGTGTGTGTGTGTGCGCGCGCACATAGGTCAATCACTACACCCTGACTGTGGGAAAACTGGGGCAGGAGAGCAACACACACGCACGCACACACATATACATTCAGAGAACTGGGACAGAAAGTACTGTATGTTTCTCTCTTGTTCTGCAGCTATGCAGGTCGTGTGGTTGGCAGCAGTTTAAAAGCCCAGAGGGAAAACCCAGAGATGATCGTCCGTAATACAGATCCTGTCCTGAAGGCGGCGAAACAAAAACTGGAGCATCTAACACAGGTACACACCACGTGACCACTTCACATTACAGTGAAGTGGATGAGGTAAAAGTTTGCAAACACTCTTTATCTTCAGCAAAATCTTCATTTTCTTTCAGCAAGTTCCAAGTTATGTTAAGAGGGATCATATTCAGCTTCTTCCCACACTGGCAGGACTAACAGAGAGCCCTGTTGCATTTTAACCATTCTGGATTATCATCTAATTGATATGAATATTAATGCTCCTCAGATGATGATTCATAATTATGTGTTAACCTTTCTTCAAGTACTGCCATCTGGTAAAAAATTTCACTGCAACAACACTCGAAAAAAAATAATATCTGGACGTCTCTGAAATTGGCCGTGAATATTCAGGATCCTCGAAGGATGCTGTCTTCGGGCACCACCTGACCTTTTCCTTTTAGCACCGCCGTTATGAAAAAGGAAAATCTCTGGAATGATGGGAATCTTAAAATCTAATGGGCTAGAAACACTTTTCATTTATATCACTCTATGAGCTTTCTTTGTATCCACTCACAGGCCAAAGGGTCAGCTTTGCATCAGCAGGAACTTTGTAAAATATCTCGCAACCTTATATCCATCTTAACAGGGACACGCAAACGAATTTTGAGGGGTCTGACCTGAAGAAAGAGATCTGCATAACCACAATCTCTTTGTCTTCAAACTTACTTTAACAATGTAAGCATTTGACATGCATTTGTGTGCTCGGTCCTGCATATGCTACAGTCCCTGCCATAAACCTGCATTTTTATGTAGGTGGAGATAAAACGAGACATAAAGTATAAGTGAGGGGATCTGCTTGTGATTTCATACCTTTCAGCATTAATATCCCCTGTCCTCACCTCAGCCGGGCTCATGACTTACGAAGGTAGCACGGGGCAGCAGCATTCCGGAGGAATAATGCAACCTGTCCTTGATGGATGGAGTTTGGCTTATACAACTCATTCACATCAGTACTCTAAATAATGATTCTCTTGTTAGTTTGTTAGGCTGTTATTATTATCGTCATATTCCAAGAGCAACCTCACACCCGAAGCGTGAACATGGCTGCGATGAATCTAGCAGCAGGGATCTGGGTTGTGTGTGAGTTTGTACTTGAATTCATGGTTTATGGGGACATAAATCTGCTTACACAGCCACATTATGGGGACTCTGTTCTTTTTTGGTGACAAAAGGAAGAGTACCCATAACATAAATCATTACATTTTGGGGGGTAGACTAAATGCTATAGTGCAGCACTTTAAAATGACTAATCAGAATTTGAGCTGTTTAGTCTAATAACATTTGCAGAATCTAGATGAACCGCATAATTAAATTATTTCATCCACCCTTAAGTTGGCACAGGGCCAACTGGTGTAGGTGTAAATATGCAGAAGTCTATGCATGCTCTGCCTATAGAGCAGCAGGAATGCTGCAATATACACCAGATTGGTGAAATACTGTGTAATACAGAGAGAAAAAAGAGGAATAATTTCTTTTCACTATAATTATTTTATAATTATATTATTTAAACACAAGTAAATCACTCTTGGTAAGCTATAAAGAACCTGATTGCTATTTTGGTACTTGTATGTTTGTAAGCAGCTTTTTATTTCATATTAAAGATTTAATGTTTTAAATTTATCCATTTTGTATGTGTATATATGACAATGTAAGCAAATAATCTCACCCATAAATGACACAATGACAGAATGTAGGACCATTTGTATGGTGGACTGCCATGATCCAAACTAAATAAGTTATTTAATTGCATTCATTTCATTTCATTTGCCTATAATTTTCTGTTTTCCCATGAATTTATTTGATTTAAAATTTTACTTTCCATTTTATAGAGTTAAAGATGAATTGGGTGAATGAATACATAAATAAATAAATGCATTTAAATATTAGTGCATTAATAAATAAAAAGGAAAATGGATAAATGGGAAACTAATAGACAAATTAATTTTATGAATTAATTAAATGTAAGAATAAATAAATATGGGGCATTTAATGGCATATTCAATTATGTACAGAGTCATTTAATTATTTTTTGATTATTGCACTTTCAGCTCCCATCTTATGAGATGAGGTCTGTTCTAGTTTTTGTGAGTTTAAGGGTCCTTGATGTGAAAAAGTTTAAGAATCACTGCACTAGTCCATAGGTCTAAAACTTAGGTTGAGGTGAGGTTCACTTTTGGCAAATAGTAGTTATGGTGAGGCTAAGTCTCTAGGAAATTAAGTCAATGATATATCCTCTGTGTTGGAAACACAATCAGTGTGTGTGAATGTGTGTGTTTTTTTTTGTTTGTATAAGTGGGTTACATTTTTGTCCTCATGTGGCTCTCAATCATCTGTTATCACCTCATGTGTGAAGCGCTGCCTAATCCAATAAACTTAAATGTCAGAACTCGAAACAGATGCAGATAATAACATGCAATAGTAAATTAATTAATTCAATAATTACACAGGATTTATGTGGCCCTCTCAAAGCTGTGGACAGCATGGTAATGTGCAGGCAGGATGATTCATAAAAATCATATAAAAATGAGACATCAACATTATTCATATTGATGAGTCATTATTTGCACTAAGGACTGTGTGATTATGTTTGGGACCCTTATTAGTCAGCCAGGCTGTCAGCTGAACATACAACAAGCTGGAAAATACACAAACTGGAAGAAGAATCATTCAAATCATTTTTTATCCTTATATCCTATATAAAGAGATGAAGACAGAGAACATATTCAAAAATCAATATAACTTAAATAAGTGGTACCAATGACATGTTTTCCTGTAGCTGAGTTGTTTCGATGCCCCTCACTTAGTGCTCGATCATAATGTCAAGTTGGGAATTGTAGTTTGTCAAGAAAACCTGATATATTCTGTTAAGTGTTATTGGTGGTGACAGAATATTATTGTAAAAAAAATGATAGGATCAGATATGCTAGGTTTACTCTCCTCTTTTTTTGCTGTTGAAGCTCTTTCTGTGCCCCGTCTAATTTTGGTGGAGAGTCCATTAATCATGTGGCATTTACGTTGAGGAAATGACGAGTCAGCATTCTCTTTCTGCCATATACACAAGACACGCACGCTATACACACGCGACATGTAATTACTTATGTATGAGATTTACTCTCTCCAGCCTATTAATTCCATGTAAGCCGGGCCGTATGTGTCCTGTTAGGCTGTGATTTAAAGACTGAAGCTTCTAACATGATCACAAGACACAATGAGGCTAAGGGAAAGTTAGACTTGTCCTCCAGATGGATTGTAAATGCAAACTAGGCCACTATGTGAACCGAAGGGAAGCGGCAAATGGAACAAAGCTCATATGCATTGCAAACTATTTGTGATAAATTAAAGGGAATGCGAGCCTGTTCACATAAACCCTGTGTGAAAGTGCACATTATGAACTGTTACTGTCCTCTGAATGAGTTTAGAGTTCCCTTTGGAAATCCGGGGACTGGACCGCGCTTCTTTCATGCTAACTGCCCCAGAAGTTTCTCTCTGTGGGGAGGAAAGCCATTCATCTGCGGGCACACATTAATTCACGCTATTTGTTAATTACTATTCATCCCTGTCATGTGTACCATTTACACACATCGCGAGGACAAGAGGAGGAACAAAAAATGAAAGAGGACAAAGAGGCATCCTTGGAATTTTAATTATATCATCAGCCATGTTTTGCAGGTCTGTCTCTCCTTCGCTCTCTTCTTATCTTTCACCATCCCATTCTGTATTAGGTGTTAATGAGACCTTTGCAGCAGTGGGCTCAGTTTCATGCAAGCTTTGCCCTCTAATGGGATTCTATTAGTGTAGTCACTCGCTTATCCGTGCAATTAAAATTTTTATGTACAATGCTCAGCCCATAAGGGCAAGCCTAATCAACCTTGCGAGGGCTGCTCATATATAGGAAAGGGCAGTGGCCTTGCCGCACCTCATGCGCATTTTTATTAAGGGACAGACGTTGACAACATTGCCAGTGATAGCTTCATTAGAAGACTTTGCAAATTTCTGCTCAATCGTGCAAAATCGTGGTCAAGCGTTTCAGAAGGAATTAAGTTTGCATCGTGTGTAACAGATGATCCTGCAGTGGATAATTTACGTTAGAGCTACATCAACTATTTTCATTGTCGATTAATTTGTGGATTACATTTTCAGTTACTCAGTTGTATAGTGGATAATATCATTTACTTACATAGCACTTTTCACAAACTACAGACTACATTAGAAATTGGATTTAGTTCAGTGCGATCAAGACATAGCAGAAATTTAAAGGTACAATGTGTAGTTTCTGGCAGCTTCTAGTGGCGAGGTTACATTTACAACCAACTGAGCACCCCAAGTGTGTAGAGTTTTATTGGTGTTAAATTATTGTCTAATTAAAAGCCAAAATGTAAGCGATTAAGGTGATGTCTCCAAAATGTCATATTTTTTCAATAGTCTAAACTCAAAAGATATTCAGTTAACAATGATAAAAAACTGAGAAAATCCATTGATTTTCCTTTGAGAAATATGCAACAAAGAACACGCTGCACTAGTCATGCTTAATTGACATGTTTCAGTTAATGGGTAACATGATTCATCAAACCATCACCATGTGTTTTATCTTAATCTAGTAATGGTAATGTACCAATTAAAGCATTGATTGTTGATATGAGAAGTAATTACTTCTCAATTTTAATTACCTCTCTAATCCTCATTATTTTGATCCTTCCTTTTCTTGAATTTTAGGACGTGTCATTTTTCCATCTTCCAAACTCTCCTGGCATTTTTGGTAATCTACTAAAAATACATATCAAATGAGACCAAAAGTCCTTAGCTGTTGGCTGTAAGATTGTCCCCTGAAATTAATTAGATAGGACAGACCACTCTTGAACGGAATAATTTCATTTGTAGGTCTCTCAGTGTCACCGGGTTAGAGAGTTTGATTGTTGCACAAATTCAGTTTGGAGTCTGTTCTTTCCCACATGGACTTGGGAAAGACAGTTCTGGTGGAAACATTGCTGTAATGTATTTTTGCCCCCTCTCAGCCCTCATTTGCAGTCTGACATGATGGTGAATCACCACACAGAGTCTGTCTCCAATCCCCTCGGACATGCTGTCATATAATAACCTTGGTTCCCCTTGTTTCCAAGGCTGCCCCACACCTACTGTATGGTGGAGGCCAGCTGTCCCTCCCTGCATACAGACTGTATCTATCCAACCCAGTACAATACTAAAGCCAACAGGAGAGCAGTTGTTATAAAATTGGTGTCATAATATAGTTGTTTTCAAAAGAATAGAAGTCTCTTTAAAAATGTGAGTAAAGACAAAATCCTTATATTTTTTATTTTGATGCATTGGGAATACTCTATTTTATATTCTAAATCAAAATGTGAAGAAAAAAATGTGTCAATTATTTAATTACATTAGAGAAAATAAGGAAAAGTTAAAATAAGCCTGTTCAAAGAAATAGCAGTGTCTGCATTTTTCTTTACAATCTCAAATATTTACTGTATAAACTGAAAAATCTTCAAGATTTGGCATTTCTGTGAATCCCTAAAATAATATTTAGTTGTATAACTATGGTTTCTGAGAGCTGCTTCATATCTGTGCTGCATGGACAAGGGATCATGGATCAATTTGCCTATATCAGAATATGTGAAAATGTGATGTTGCCTTATGCTGAAGAAGAAATGCCCTTGAAATTTGAAAATCAGCAGCATCTTGGTTCCTGACGAAATTAAAGTTATGGGGCCAACCCAATCCCCGGACCTTAATACCATTGAAAACTTGTGGGGTGAAGTCAAAAAGGCTGTTTCTGAGGCAAAACCAAGAAGTGCAGAGGAATTGTGAGGCTAAAATACCTGATCATAGGAGCCAGACATTGGTCGAATCCATGCAACACAGATGTGAAGAAGTTCTCAGAAACCTTGGTTATACAACTAACAATGACAATGCTAACATATGGATGTTATGCCGGTTTCTTTATTTATGTTAGTGTTTAGTTGAGTGTCTTAGCGTGCTAACACTTACTAAATACCAGTAAACACAAAGTACAACCGAGGCTGATGGAATGTCAGTAGTCCCGCAGCTATTTGGCTATAGGGTAATGGACAAATTAACAATGTGACCTGATAATGGTGCTAGAGCAGGATCTCTTCACTACAACACACCTGATTCTAATTATTAACTCAGGATCAAGCAGCTGAAGACAGTCAAGGGCTTGATAATGAGTTGATAATTAGAGTTAGGTGTGTTAGAGTGGTGGATGATAAACACATGGAGGCCAGTAGCTGTCCAGGAGCTGGTTATAGAACGCTGTGCAATAGAAAAGGTCAGTGGATCACCAAAATTATTGTATTTCATCTTGAGGGATAGTTTACAATGTTTTACAGCAATTCATCCAATAGTTGTTGAGGCATTTCACTTAAAACCACAAATTGTGTACCTCATAGTGATACTTCTGGGCACTATAGATTAGGCCTTGAACTAATATTATTTAATTTTAAGGGGATGTTATCGATTATAGAAGTGATTGTTCAATACATTTTTTTTGTTTATAAAATGGTATAAAATGTCGAAGATTCAACCAAAAATGTATTTTTTGTCCAGACCAACATTCCACAACCCAAAGATCAGCAGTTTACTCTTATAGAAAGAACTAAAGAAACCTGAAATAATCAGATTTGAGAAGCTGGAACCAGAGAATTTGGACATTTTCTTCTAAAAAATTACTCCATTCGATTAATTGATCAAAATAGTTGACGATTAATGCAATAGTTGGCAAAAGATCAATTAACTGACTAATCGTTTCAGCCCTACTATAGATATCTGTAGGCTACCACATTTCATTGCAACCCATCCAGTAGCTGTCAAGACATTTCAGGAATAGCTCTAGATATCTACTTGTTGGAGGCACTAAAGTAAAAGTCAAGAGAGTCAATGAATGACTGCACAATTTCACATGGTTTTTGAGATATTTCTGTCTGGATCGACATGCTGGGCCGACTGACTGGCTGCCGCTTGGATCTTGGGATGGCAATGTTGGTCTGGCAAGCCATTTCCAGTCGAACGATCCTCTTTTTAATCACATATGTTGTAGTTGTCTCTGAACACAGGAATGCGACTCGAGAGAAAGAGCAGAGTGGTTTAATGGAGGAAAGAAGTTCTTTAATTAAATTAAAGCTGGGTTAGCAATCAGTCAGCTAGGGTAAACAAGGCAGGCAAGGAGCAGGCAGGCTGAAACAGAACAGGAACATGCTTTGGGTAAAAAAAAAAAAAAAAAAAAAATAGGGATCCAAGGGAGATAATGGGAGAGGAAAACTGGGGTAACTGCAGGGCAGACAGGAATTGTTGGGTCTGACATGACATGAGATGTTGGTGGTGGAGAAAAATGGCAAAAATAAAAGGTTGAAAATGAATCAGAGGCAATTGTCATGACAGTAGTCATGTCTGTTTATAGGACACGACTATATGCCATATTTCTCTCCAGTATAATTATGTATACTGCTGCACAATTTTAGGGTCATGGTGTGAATTAATATGTAGTATTTACCTGTTCAGTCACAATATACTAACAGTTTATACCATATATTACGTTAACAGGGATTATCATTTGCAAGGCAGAGTAAGCCATCTTTAAATACTGGAAAGCTGTATGGATTCTGGCTGCCTATAGCAGCAAGGCAGCAACAAAGCTGTGGTATGCTCTAACTGCTTTTACCCTCCACCAGATTGTTTTTCAAAAGAATGTTTGCAATTATACCAAGCTAAACACTTTACTCTCAGTTTGGCCTTTGTTGTTTTTAATTTGCTAGACATATTTCACCACAGAAGGTAAAATAAATCATAACGATAGATGTTGCAAGCATGAGCCCAGCTGTGTATATAAAAATGTTATCTAGGGGGAAAATAAAATAAAATTAGATGTCAGTATAATACATGCTTTTTCCTTTATAAATCTCTTATCTCTGTCCCCAACAGGAATTTATCTATTACCCACCTTGACTCTACAGTACACATTCATCATATTGTGAAGCAATTATATATTGCTGTCACTGTGTGTGAAAATCAAATCATTTTGGTGTTTTTGGGGTGGAAACTGAGTGAATGTGTTGAGTGTTAAGAAACATGAGGTTTTCATCCAAATTATGTAACATGCACCAGCATCCATGCTGTGACTTAACTGAGGCGCAGAGAATATTGATTCAGCATGACCTCAATTACCCTTTACTGTGCTCTATGACCTGTTAGATTGTGTCTGTGAATGTCTTCATGTTTTTCTCCATGTGTTGCATGTAAGTTTTTATGACTATTCGATGTCTTTGAAACAATTAAAGTAACAGCGGGAAGAAATACTTTCCTTCTCATTAAAGCCGTCTCCAATTAAATTACCAGTTAAAAATCTCAACACACTCTTTTGAAGTGAATGGGAAGCTTTGGCCAAACATTTGACTGGTGCTGTAGATGAGAAAACTGACGCCATTCTCATACTCTGTCTTACTGTTTAGAAGTTTACACTTAGAGAAAAGAGATTTTTGTATGATTTTAGAATAAAAATGATATAATTAGATGTAGAGTCGCATATTATAAAAAAATACATCTTTGGTCAAGACAACTCAAGACAAAATAAACTCAAGTGCAAAAACTGAAATCTTAACAAGTGAAAATATATTATTTTCAGTATAATTAGTTCAATATTGAGAAGAATCATTTCAAGTTTTTTTTTCTTGAATTTAGTCAATTTAATCGTTTTTTTAAGAAAAGGTTAGTCTTGTTTTCTTAAAACAAGACCAAATCAAGAAATCAGGAAACTATCTGCTAGTGCAAACAGATAATTCTACTCAATATTGGACTAATTGTACCAAAACCAAAATATTTCCACTTTCAGATTTCAGTTTTTGCAGTACATAATTACAATAACAAAGAAGAATAAGCAAGGAGATTGTTACCTTAGCTTCCCATAAGGCTATGCTAGCAGTTAGTACAGACTGAGCTGTAATTTTCACATCACTTAAGAGAGCCTCGTGATAGGTAAATATGCATGATTCCCACTGTATTATTGGGTTCTTACTAAGGTTTTGGGCATAAGAAAAGTTCTCTCCTACTGTTTTAGCATACTAAATAGCATGTTATCATGATGATGATATCTCATTTAATACTTGGAAAGAAAGCAGATAAGTGTATTCAAAAATGTAAAAAAAAAAATCCTTGAAAGTACACTTTAAAGTCCCCCTTCAGTCAAAACTACATTTTTCCTCTGTATAGAGCCTCCAGTGCACAACGGACCAAATCAGAAACACATTATTATTTCAAGCAGAGTGTTTGTAAGCCTTAATACATGAATGGAGAGGGTCTTTGGAGTATTGTCAGAACACTGTCTCTGCACTTGTAACTGTATGTAATGAACGGGTGGAAGCTTCTTCTCTGCCTCAAAAGTGAAACAAACATACACATAAACATGAATTTTTTTTGCAGGTCTTTTGGAAGTGTGTGTATATGTGTGACATGTTTGGGTGTTTGTATGTGTGTGTGCGTTTTATTTAGGAGCTGTTGGTGGAGCTTGGCTGGGCAAAAAAAGCCAGAGGAAGGGGTGAGGAAGAGGAGGAAGGAAGCACACAGCGAGAGAGAGGCAGTGGAGACGACTGTGACGATGAAGACGGCTGCGAAGCATCTGGTGAGGAGAACACTGAGTCACGCATGCATGCACACACACACACACACAAATGTGTGTGTAAAAATGCAAATATAGAGGCACAAATGTTCTCAAACATGCAACCACACATACACATATTGACGCAAATGTAGAAGTGTTATTAAAATATTGAGATTCTGACTCACATAACACAACAGCATAGACACACATCAAATGAAATAACACAGTTCATTGGCCTGGTGGAGGCTTTAAAATGCTGCAGCCTCCACATATCTTGTGCCAGCAGGGAAATACCCAGAGGGAGGGATAGTACAGAGATGGATTCAACTTCTTTCTTTCTCTCTCTCTCTTTTTCCATCTCTCTCTCTCTGCTGTTCTCAGCAGTTTCTTTTCCTTCTCAGTCAGAATAAAGGATGTTCTAACAACCAGGTTACAGAGAAAGCAGAAATGGAAAATAAACTGTAATTATTATTTATCTCCTATTCATCGTGCATATTCTTATACATTATACACCGATGTCACTGTGAGATCTGGAGCCTCGGGGGAATCCCACAGAGTGAATGTAGCTTAAAATATGCTATAATTTAAATAGTTGACGATAAAGCCCTGCTTGTGTTGAGGTTATCAGGTGTGTGTAATATCCTTAACCTGAAATCATTTTCTTTCCTTCTTTATAAGGATGCTCTGTTTTGGAACATTGAGAACCCAAAATAACAGCTTCAGAAAACCAAAGCAAATCGTAATTCTTTGACTGAATATGACTTGCAAGAAAATTTGCTTTTTTAATACTCAAGAAGTCAATTTAAAATTGTATTTAAAGATCTTTGACTTAAAAAATAAACACACAAAGTTAAACACTCAAAAACCTGGTTAATGTATGAATAACCAAAACTGTGTTAATCAGATTAGTTTAGCAATAGTTAAAAATCTATTTATTATTATTAATTATTGAGTCAAAATTCATTTACCAGGGCTAAGTTGAGAATTTGAAATATTCAGATGATTTGTCCAAGCCCAAATAAATTGTATTTAATAAACTTTTTGGGCTAAAACGTAGTAAAAAATGCTATATTATAAACTCTGAAAAACATGTGGGAGATTTTCAAGTCGCACCCTGTGTAATTTTTAAAAAAAGGAACTTAAATAATAAGGGTGATGATTTTTTTTTTTTTTTTTAGATTTTTTATGTCAACACATCTCATGCAGCCAAGCCAATAATTAATCAATCCCATTAGTGAACTGCATGTGCAAGAACACATTTCCATATATATTTGTGCATAGCTTGTTGTGCTGCATCTCATAACTTCTTGACAATGTACATTTAAATTCTAAAGATCTAAAGTCAGGAGGTTGTTATGTGCTGTTAAACAGAGGCTGGAAGTACAATCAGTCCTTAAAAGCTGCTCACATCCTGTACCATAGATGCTCTTTTTCACGTGTTATGGAAAGCTTTACAGTCTTTTGCTTGAAAAACACGTATATTGATTAACAAGAAGACCCGACCCATATTTAGGGTGATGGAACTTTCCATGACACCCAAGTGGTTTGTGACCAGAGTTTCTATGATTGTATTAGTGATAACCCGGGCCAATTATTTACAGCTCAGATCAATAAAGTCATTACCATGTGCATTGACGCTTGTTTTGTGATCTCATTAGGATGGAAATGCGTTAATATTCAATAGAATAGAAACCCAATGCTGGATTATGAGATTGATCATGTGATTTTCTAAACAAGGGTTCATTCTTCTGCATCATCACCTCATTATGACCAGAGGTTATGTCAGCAAGGGTCGGTTGTGATAGGTTCAAAAGTCACTGTCGCATTCATTATCCCCACGCTGCCCTTGTCATACGTGCATCAGGCCTATGAAACTAAAGCAGGTCATCTGTATGTGAGGTCGTCCATGAGCAGCATTTCAATCTACATGTGGTGTGTGTGTGAAGTTGTTGGCCAACTCAATCCTGAAAAAGGGTGTAACTCTTAGACCTACAAACAACAAACCTTGAGTGAGAATTTTTAAAAAATTCCATAAGGTAGGAGTGATTTGATTGACAGTTACTTTTCTGCAACTTAAATGGACAATATGTCCATTTCAATTTTATTTGTATAGCCCAAAATCCCAATTTGCAGATTCGCCCCAATGGTCATTACAGTAACACATCATCCCCTGTTCTTGGACCCTCACATCATACAAGGACGTGTGCATAGGATGGAAACGATACAATTAGAAGAGGAAAGGTTGAGTATGACATTCAAATAAAATAACAGAAATATATTTGTTAATATATGTAATTTTCATCCACGTGGGGTCTCTCGACCAGATAAGTACAATGTATTTTTGATTTCAGTCTCTTGAAAAGCTAAAAACAATATAAAATAATATACCAAAAATAATGACCGGCAGTTATATTTACCCCCTAGTTAGCCAAACTTAGACAACCCCACAATTGCAAATATCCAGGTTATAGTGTGTCACTTCCTCTTCCTTGCTCCTTACTTGCTGTTTGGTGGGAAAACTTTGAGCGCTTTCACACCTACCTCATTTGGTCCGGAACTTTGTACTTTTCAATTTGATCTGAAGCCAGATTACAGATAAGAAACCTTCAACAGAGGGTTGGGCAATGTACCTTTAATTGCCACTCAGTGTTTACAGGGAATCATGGTGATAATGATTGGTGCTATCAGCAACCATATTACCTCTTTTGTTCAAAAAATTGCAGCTTAAATGTTTTTTATCCTGAAAGGTAACAGTTGCATTGTTCCAATGCTGCATTCAGAGCAATCATAGCCTGTATGGAAGATGTTCTGTCCACCCTGGAACTCGTTTCTCTTTTAGTGGGCTTTGTAAAATAAATACGTACAGGTAGATCCAATATTGACCATTCCATTGTCTATATTTGATTAATTATCAATCATATATTGCAGCTACCATTGGCGCTAATGACCAAATTTGTTTCCCGTAATGCTTTGCAAGAATCTTTTGACCAATCAGAGGCTGATCCAACTGGAAATAACTCTTCTTCTTTCGTGATGTTGGGTCATCTCTCACGATGAACGATGATATCTTCCATTGGAACAACCCTACTCCAACATGGTTTAGATCAAACTGCACCATGGTGAAGTTCATTTGTAGCCTCAAAGCATCTTTTATGGATGGTTTGAAATTTTAGGTTATCTCACCCTCCTCAGTTCTGAGGAGGAGACCCAGTTTTTTTATTGAAATATGGTCCAATGATATGATAAAAAAGTCAACTGGAAAAGATCCAGACCGCCATCATCCTTGATCAGATTATGTTTGGTGTGCAAACATAGCCATGTATTTTTTTTTTCCAAATCTGCAAGCAGTGATGTGGTTATAGTGAATGTGTGGCTGTTTTTACAAGACTTGACTTTGACATTTATGTCTGCACAACACGATGTCTAAATGTTTGCTCTGTTAGATTGCGTCGGCCCTTTATTTAACGACGCTAAGAGCATGGTATTTGCAGTTGCATTTGTCCTACACGTTCCAGCTAACCTTGATGTGTCAGATCTGTGGAAACCCCTCACCTCCCACCGGGCCTTCCAACCGGTACACCGGCTATTTACATAGAAAATTGCTGGTTATGATTTAGCGAGACGGGGGCGGACACGACAACCGTGTTTCTAAAGCCACAACGACTTCTTGAAGAAACGAAAGAATAAAGAGTGACAAAAAGGGGGATTTTTCCCGCATGTCTCCCTGCTCGTTTGGCATCTCTATGCATATAAACAAGCCTCGCACGCACCGAAGCTGAATGAGCGATGCCGTATGAAGCAGACTACACAAATCACAGCGATAGACCACAACAAGCCATTCATTTTTTTCGAATTACTTTTTATGCCCGCGCCGTACATTAAATCAGCGGATCCGAAGTCAATGTATGAATAAAACAAAATCAAATGAATAAATGCAAGCCACTTAGATTTTTTTTTTTTACTGCCACTAAACCTGCCTGTTTGAGCTCTCCGACTCACTCTCTTTAAAATTCTGCCTACAAAACCACTTCCCTAAATCTGAATGACTGGAATGTGGAGCTTATTACTCCACGGGAAAGGAAAGGCACAGAAGCAGAATTCCGCTAGCGTGAGAAAAGAGCGCTTTGTGAGTTATGTGTAATAAATGTTTACGGCTTCTTGTTTGTGCGCGTCCATCATGTCCTACATGTGCTTTATGTGTGTTATGTGTTAACGGATGGCCCAGATGACCTTTCCACCGACTGAAATGAATGCTGCTTCTTGACTTATGATGTCACTTCAGTATCGACCCGCTGTTTTCTCAAAAACACACATGATTGAGCTCAACTTCTCAGTCTGACATTCAGAAACAAACAGGGACGAATAAAATTAGGAAAATATTCTTCTCTCGTAATTAACTCTCATGACATTTGAGTTTTATTGAACACCAAAACCGGGACGGGGAAAGTTGATTATGGGCGGTGGAATGCCGCTAATATCAATCATCCCACGAAACTTCACCATAATGCCAGGCCTGTGTTTTATTTATGTAAGGACACATAACAGCGGAAAGTTATTTCAAGTCATGCTGAGATGGTACACAACCTATTATTATTTGATTTAAGTCCATTTTCCACATCAAGGCAGGTTGATCTCATCCCGAAGAGGCAGAATCACTTGGCAAACAGCGTTCACAGATCAAAAACAAAAGGGAAAAAGGCAGGCATCGCAGCATGAGAGCAGTTAAAAGCAAAAAGCTTAAGTTAGTGTTTGCATCATTGAAGCTTCTTAGGAAAGAATGTTAGATTCAACCCAATAGATAATATAACAAATTTTTAAAATTGAATACAGTGTTAAAGATGAAACCAGTGTTTTGATACCAATTTTATAAAATGTCAAAAAAAGGAAATTATGTTAGACATTATGACAGATTTTTAGTGTTACGTTCCAGCAACTTGGCATTTTTACACAAATTAGTTTTAGAATGTAAAAAACCATGTATGAAACCAGAATCTCAGAATCACTTAACCTGATAAAATCCAAGGATATGGTTTGTGCATTGAACAGTGAAGCACAGGCTTGCCTGTATCATTGTATCATGCCAAATCATTACATCTAATACATAAATTGTATGAGAAAAGCCTCAGCTACAACATTAATGAACTATTTTAGTTTGGTAGATGAAAAGGGTCAAATGGCACACCACCTGGTTACAACCGTTCTAAAAACCCCTCTAAAATTGCACTGGTTAAAGTTACATGCATCTATCTCGGTATAAATACTGATCATACATTGGACTACTGATTCCTGAATTGTTTTGGCTACTAACTTATTTTTCAAAGATGATATTCACTGTAAAATAGGTTTTTTGTTAGATTCGGAGATTGAATTTTAGATTTGCAATATTCTAGAATATATGAATTGATTCTGACATTTATGTAGTCACCCACATGCTGTAGCTTTCTTTTGATACCAGATTTATACACAAAGCCCTTGTTGTTGTAGAGATTTTCCATATTTATTGTGGTTATGCCATTTTAAACAGGAAACATGAAAAATAGCTCTGCAGATGATGTGGATAACTTACAGTTCTCATTGGCAAAGAGTAGATCTGAGAGCATCCAGGGTAACCAGTACATTCACAGTCCATTATTTATGTTGAAAGGATGAATGAGAGGCCAAACGACACGATTGGTCGGCTGGGTCATGTGATGGTGAAATATTTTGAGTTGGCGCTTGTCAGAGGTTAATCTAGTGCACAGTCTGTCGGCTGTGAAACCCACAGCGGAGAATTCCACTCAGATGATTTTTTTAATCATGTGGCAAAGCTTTACTATTATTTTTTAAAACTGATAGTAGTATTCAGACAAAATCTATATTATTGCTTAGTGATTAAATGAATTCACTTGTGCCCATATCATTAATATTAACTCTTTAAGTAATTTAAAATGTTCAAAACTGTTATTCATTATTGTTCAGTCAGAATCTTGCATAAAGTGGAAAGTATTGATCTTATTTGAGTAAATTAATACTTTGTAAAATGGTAAAACAGTTACCTTATATGATAATGACCTGGCAATGACAATTACTGTACTGTTTTCTGTATTGTGTCTTTATTGTAAAATATAAAAAAAAATCAATTGTATTATATTTACAGTATTAGGTAATTAACTGTAAAATAAGAAACAAATACTGTGATTGTAGTTGTATTTACAGCATTAGGTGAATAACTGTAAAATAAAAATCAATTAAATACTCTTTGACTACTATGGTTTTCTACAGTAATACTTGAACTTACTACTTGTGATTTATTGTAAAATATACATCAATCTTTACAGTAACATTAGTGTGTTTAACGCAGTAAATGACTGCAGATTTCACCGCAAAGTTTTGTAGTGTTACGACTCACCCCAGTATTGGTGTAGGTTGTAACAACAGAAGTCTTTGTAATTGACATTAATCTGTAATGGTATAGTAATGTCCAAGTGAGTCTTGAACAAATATGGATTCTGTGTGTCAGACAGATCTAGCGCCAGCAACCGCCAAGTTAGCGATGCTCAAACTAAAAATCTTCTAACTGTCCCGGAGCAGTCGAGGTCACATTTCAGACGAGTTGCTAACAGCTCCACCAAATAGTGTTTGTTTCCCCTCTAAACCTCTGCCATGATTTCATTCAAATAAATGTTCAAATGGGCCAATATTTCACCAAAAAATCAAAGAATAGAACAAACGTCCAAAAACTGAAAACAGATTTGTGTATCTAAGCTTTTTGTTTGGTCTTCTTTCCTGTTCTGTTAATCATCAACTACTCAGATTTATCCGGCAACCCTTTGGAGGGGCCTGACCCCCCAGGTTGGGAACCACTGAACTGAACAGAATTTAATATAATTTCATCAATATATTATAGCATTGTGTATTGCTGCTATAATTACATCTTACTTAAGTTACATCTTACTTGAGTTGAGTCAGAAATTTGACTTACATTGTTGTATCGATATTTTTACACAAGTCAATGATCTGAATACGTCTTCCACCACTGTTGGTCCTGCCCTGCTAATAAATACTGGAGTTTCCACTGAGTTCTGTGTTATATCAGCAGTCAACTACACCTTTCATTCTGAACTTTATTCGTCAGTTATATTTATCACCGTGATGAGAAGAAGAATAAAAACAGGTGGAGGTGTAATTTGCAGGGTGGTTTGGCTATTCTTCTCACCACCTTTAGTCATTTCTCATCCTCCTCTCCTCTGGAATTCACCGAGATTAAACGGATTGATTTTCTCTCCTCAAACCGGCACAATCCCTTCTTCAACACTGCCCCTTCTCCTACCTCTCTCTCTCCTCAGACATATATCCAGGTCCTATAACGTCAATAATGTAAATGTAATCACAGCCTCTCTTCTCTTTTCTCTTCTTTTCTCTTCTCTCCTCTTCTGTGCAACAAATCAAATGCCACGTCTCCTTAATTGCCATGCTGCAAGCTGTGATGTGGTGGTGCATGGGGGGAAACACACAAAAAAAGGGTGGGCAAACTGTAACCTCCAGGTAGCCATGAGTCAACCGCTAATGTGAGCACAGTCTGGAAAGCACCGATTCTTTTCCCCTTTAAAAAGACCAGGGGGCTGGTTTGTCTTCCACTACATTAAACAGCTGCTTACAGTAACAGGAACTCTTTGTACCTTTTTCCAAGTACGACATGTATTCATGTGCGTAAATGTGTAATCGCGATGGGGCACTCAAGCCCCGTTGCCATGGTTACCAGGTGGTCCGTCCTCCCATGAGTCCCCGTTTGATGACAATAAGAGAGAGAGAGAGAAATGAGGTGTGGCAGATTTGTGCCATCTCTCTTTGGTGAACAGCACATAATGTATTTTTGCATGCTGTTTTTTTTTTATTCTCTCATTAGCTCCTTTAGTTCACAGTACAATAGAATATGCCCAAGTATGGTTTAATTAGCAGTTAAAACGCAGCCAGTGTTTGGTTCTCATCATGAGCCTGCACTATTTGTACATTGCCCAAGCGTTTTTTTCTATTTATTGCCTCGCATCGTGCATCTTCCCACTATTATCTTGTTCCTCTGGCCTCTCCCCCGCTTCCCTTGGGCCAGATTCGCAAAGCCCTTCCGAAGCTATTTCATCTTAAAGGGGAAAGACTACTGTTTTCCAGTGGTTGAACATGTTCCCCTTCCACCCGATAGTTTGATCTGCATTCATAAGAGTCCATCGCTGTCTGAAGGGAGCCAAGAAGAACAATAAAAAAGTCTGGCTGGGCCTCTAATCTGCGCCGGTGACTATAAAAGTTCCCAGCCTTTGGATGGGATTGATCAGCGCTATAAAATGAAACCGCTTTCATAGTACGTCCATGCGCTGGCAGAACATTATGGTGTAAAACATGCTCTTAATACAATCTCTGTCCCACTGAAACTGCAGCACTGCAGCCTGATGCAGTTTCTCCCTAATGTATAAAAATCTATTTAAAAGCTACTTAACTCTGCAACCACTTACTCTACATTTTATTGAATTTCTCATGTATACAAATACCATTGCTTTTAATTTGTCAAACAACATTGTGGTTGTGTGTCCCACGTGTTGTTTGTGTGGTACTGTTAATGTTAATGTGCATTTGTTTTTATTAGTGAAGTAACGAGGTGATGCAGATGAAAATAAGCCTGAAGCTAACTCTGCTACAGTATGCTATGGTAGCATTTTTGTTTAATACTGTACATTATGTGTACAGGCCACATAATGTAATCTAAAGGATGTAGGAACTAATCTTTTATATAAATATATACCAACAAAATATAATATACCAATATTCAGAAAATCTTGTTTCGGAGGGAAACCTAACTAATGACAATGCTAACATTTAGCATGTACAATGTTTACCATGTTAGATTACTGTAAATTACCAGATTACAGCCGAGGTGTTTATTTGTTTCAATCACTTACCAGATCAGGCTTTTATTTGAGACCAGGCAGCAATTTGGGACAAATGATTAATTCCTTCCTGACAAAAAAAATATGTTAATTTACTCATATTCTTTTATTCAACCAGTATGACTATAGTATAATTTATATTTTTCAAAATCCAGATTACAGTACTGTAGTTAAATGTCTCGTAGCTGCTTCTCCAGATTTTTCCTCTGCATATTTTATGAAGGAATGTTTGAAATTTATGTTATACTTTTTATTTTTTGCTGCACTGGAGCCATGCCGATCGAAAATTATTCAAAATGACCAGAGATGGTGTTCTTTAACGTCATTTGAGCACGACAGTAATGGACTAGGACTGAATGGATCAATGGACTTCTTCCTTGATTTTATTTTAAATACTTTATTTTGGGTTTTCATTGATTATTTATAAAAAAATATATACACCTGCAACATTTAAAGGAGACCATTAAGTGAAACTCTGCTATTATTTGGTAATTTATGATATAATCGTCTTAGTCTTCTTCCTTGATTTTTTTCTTTTTTTAAATAAATTTGCATCTGCTTTTATTTGGAACTGGCGGTTATTTATTAAAATAGACACAGAGGCACCTTGGGTTTAAATGGGGTTAATTGAAACCCAACTCATATAAGCTATTTTACTGCATTTGAATTTACATTAAGCCTGGTTCAGTACTAACTTGATGCATATTTAATTATTACATGCACGTTATTAACCTCTATCTATAGTATACACATTATACATGTTAAACATTGTCAAAAACTTGTTTCAATCAGAACTCTCATATGCATTAAAATGACCTTATGGCACAATCCACTGGTGCAAACAAGACAGAATAATAATGGAAAATCCTCATAACATATATGACACACGATTAAAATAATACATTTGATGAACTCACAGCATGAACATAAAGGGAAAAGAAGAAATGAAAAGGATTGATAATCAATTGCAGGGATGGGATGGGGATGGGGAGGAGGTGTTAGGTGATTGAGGGGGTTGGTGCAAGATCAGTGACACAGCACAAGCCAGATAATACATTCACATCTTAAACATCAGTAGGATTATAACTGATTTCAGTAGGTTGCTGAAAAGGTATCGTGGTCATTAATTATACAAAGCACAGGCAGCAATCATTAGGTCTACTTCTTTTGGGAATACAATTCATGTTATGCAAATTGCCTAAAGGCCATGAAGCCAAGAAATTAGCATGTGTTTTGTCATGTAATACCACCCAGATTATTTATTATCAATGTGAAAAGGAAGACTTAATATTGAATGCAATTATGTTTCCTCTCAATTTATATTAGGCAAATCAAATTAGTACCATGTTACACATTGCATTCATTTGTAAAGGTTCCTCTTTTTCTGTCCTCGGTCCTGTGGGGTGGTTTTGATTTTGTTGCTCACGTCTCACAGCCTGAGGTCTATCGACTGCTGTAGGTACACACACACACACACACACACACACACACACACACACACAGACACACACACACACACAAAGAATTCAAGCTGGCAGAAGGAGAAGATAGGCATGAGCAGATCAAGGACAGGAACACTGCAAAAAACTGAAAAGATGATATTGGCACACAAAATAAATTGTATTAATTTACATACATTTTTTGTGTGTTTCATTCAACTTTTGTACAACCTTGGTGTTCCTGGTCAAAAGTAATCGATCATTAGAAATGAATGGGGGAGACCAGAATTAATGGTCAACATATCGTAAGGTTCTTATTATGTTTGATGAATCAGATGATGATTGTAATTTTATTGTTCTTGTTTTTTTTTTTTATAAACGTATAAATACATGGTAAACAAATAAAATCTTTCCTGTCACTTTTGACCGGGAACACCAAATTGATGGAACATGAAACGAACAAAACATGAGGGTTACAATAAGACCAAATTGACCTAAATCAAGGAAAAAGATATCTTGAAATAAGATAAATTATCTGCCAGGAGAATAACATAATTCCACTTAATGCAAAAACAAGATATATTCACCTGTTAAGATCTCAGTTTTTGCAGTGAAGATAGCAGCGCCTATGTGTGCATAGAACAGGAAATCATAAATGATGGAGCTCACACGCTGTGTGTGTGTGTGTGTGTGTGTGTTCAGCATGTGGCCACGGTTAATAAGCAGTAGAGTAAAAGTGATGGATCCTTAGGGTGGGAGTTGCGCCTCATTAAAGAATTACACATTCACTTTGCTCTCGCTCTCTCCCTTTCTCTCCCCTGTTGAAAGCAAATAAAGGCTCTCTCTGCTTTGTTGGACACGCCCAGAGAGAGAGATCTGAGGATTTAACGTGACATAAAAAGCTGCGGAATCTCTGCTCGGATCTGCACGGTTGACTCCCCTGCACTCAAATAATCAAACCATAACCTCAGCCGAGCATCTCATCTATTAGCTGTCATGTCCCTGTTCGATGCTCACTGTCTATCATCCCGTCCGTCCGCTTACTACACCTGAGTGACTTTCCTCATGCAAATCTGATTAGACGTCATCCGTTTTATTAGTCCTCCTCTCTGCGGCGATGTTTTTTTTGTTCCCGTACTTGACCTTTTTTGGAAGAAGCTTGCTGCCCTTGCTTTGTCTGGTGCTTCATTCCTCACATATTCAAATGAGCATGCACAGATGTACACACACACACACACACACACACACACATATATATACACACAAACCCCCATTGGCCCGTGTTGATGCACAGCCTTCCACTAATCACTCTGCTGTGTTTACCCTCTCCATCCATTTCCAATCACAGTCGGCCCCTCGCCACATTTACACTGTGATCTTCAGCTCATTTTCCCTCCACGTTGTGTTTCCTCCAAAGGTTTTATGGTTCCACTGGAGGCTGTGCTTAACCTTGCTGAGCGCGACCTTGGACAGATTCTTCGGCATTGCGAGTCAAAGCGTTAGTACAGTAGGCGTTCTAGTCTTGTTAAAACAAGCACTAGCTATTAAACTGGAATTTATTTCAGCTGCTATGTTATCCCACAGATGAATTTGAAGGCTTTATATAAAATACAATTTATATGTTAGAACATCACAATTATTTAGTCTTCCAACATATCATACACTTTCCTCTTTATTATGGCATTTTAATATACAATATGTTAAGTTATAATAAGTGATGTACATGCTAAAGACACATTCATAACATCTTCAAATTTCATTATTTAATCAGTGAGGTTTATATTTCAATGGGGACAAAACACATATTGAGCTCTCATCACTAATGATGAGATGAGGGACATGAACGAACCCTGAAGAAACATTTGACAGTTTCACCTGATGCTAATGTGATGCTTCAGGGGCTAAAAAGCAAAGCGTATGCTTGGTGGAGCTACTTAAAGGCTCATGAATCCTGAATCATTCAGTTTTCTTTGAGTTTTACACTCTATTAAGGGCATTTTAAAGACGTACTTTGCTTCAGGTAAGGACTGTACTAGAACGCTTTAAACACACACACACACACACACACATCTAACCAATGAGCAAAGTGAACATTCTCTCTTGGCTTTTAGGGTTACTTGATTTTAATGTGAAAAGAAAGGGGGAAAATGCTCCAAGTTTAACAACTCATCCCCTTAATTAACAACAGTATAGGTTTGAAAACACCCTGACATGACACCAAAGTCTAAGAGGCTTCCTTTCAGTAGAAACAGCCATGTTTCATTGGTCAAATATGAACAATGTAAGGCTGTGCATTTCATTTTCAAAAACCATCTTCAAAACCATATTATTTAGTTGAAACAATTTATTTGCCATTTTTCTTTGCCCAATTTCTGAAAGAGATGTGCATTCAAGGCAAGTTTATTAATGTAGCACATTTTAACAAGAGTAACCAAGATATAATTTAAAACAGTTGATTAAAATGGGAAAAATCGAAAATAAAATTAAAACAGGAACAAAGTTCCAGTGCAGTGAGAAATGACATCAGCAATAGGCAGCAGCAAGCAGAAAAAAACCTTAGCTCTGACTTAAAAAGAGGGAGAGTTGCAGCAGACCTGCAGTTCTGAGTTTGTTCCAGTTTTCGAGGAGTATATTCCAGATATGTGGGGCATAGAAACTGAATGCTGCTTCTCCATGTTTAGTTTTGATGCACAATGTATTCCCAAAGAGCGAGAGCAAGCGACAGAGAATGAGTGAAATGTCAGAGGGAGAGCAGTCGTTTGGTGGAGAAAAGGGGTCAGAAAAGTTCTTATATATTGGAACACTTCGATTTCAAAGAATCCGACGAGGAGCAGAAGTAACATAGCATCAAGATTTGCTACAAGGTGATATCAGTGACTTGTGGCAACACAACAAATCAGTTTAAACATCGCAAACAAATGCATAAAGTAACTCATGCTGAAGAAATCCATTATGTAACTAAAAAAATAATCGTGATTTCAATATTGACCAAAATAATCATGATGATGATTTTTCCATAACCAAACAGCCCTAGAACAACGTGTGCACTAGTTTCCAATTATCATTGGAGGGGCTGCCCAAACATCCAACGATATAAAGTCGCTTTAGAGACGCTGCAAGTTCTCATTTTTCTCGTCTGCGATAAGGAGCCTCACTATCACTCAGTGCTGTACAGTATAGCTTACTAATAAGCTTGAAAACATCCTGGCACATCATCCACCAGGGACTCTAGGAGGATTTTGGCATCTACGTGTTCTCATCTCAGCGATCACACGCTGACTGATGGAAACTTGCGCGTGAATAGGAAGATAACAGCAGTGAAGAATATTAAAGAGAAATAGTTGAAAGCTGAGCTGCTGTCATTGATAGGATGTCCAGGAAATAGTCAGTGTCACTGTTGCAGAGCTTTAAAGTTACACAGGAGTGTCTTATGACTATTTGCAGACTTTCACAGCCCATTTTCATTCTTTCTATCTTCTTGGAGTATGATAAGCACTCGCTGAAGGTAATCTCCAGCTAAACCATGCTCTTCCTGTGAGCGTGTGTGCGTGTGTGCGCGCGCCTGTATTTCCTCCCTCGGGAACTGAGGCTGAAGTAATGAAATGCTCATTACTGATTCAGCTCTAAATGCTGGGGATACATTTACACGCCTACACAAATACACACACACACACACAGCAGCTATCCAGACGCTTTTCAAGGTCACCTTGCATCCTTTGTGTGCGAGTAAGAGGGAGGGAGTGTGTTGGTGTGTGTGTGTGTGTGTGTGTGAGTGCGGTTGTGTGTGTGTGAGTGTGTGTTGTATAGATACAAATTGAAGAGTAACAAGATTGGGCATAATTGGGGCCTCATTTGACAGTTCGGTACAATACACCACAGGCATCTGATATGAGACACAATCACTAATGCACTCCATCTTTTTGGAATCTCCATTTCATACACGCACACACATATATACTCACACATACCCCATCCCACATATATTTATTTTCACCTTTGCAGTCAGTTTGCTTTCCAGTTTTCACTAATCAGATCTCACCTCCTTGACTGACATCTTTTCATCGCTTCATCTATACAGACAAAACACACACAAGCTTACCATTGCTGAACATAAACACACAAATATGTGAGGTTAGCTTCTAAGACTAGACAAGACCATACACATGCTCCTCTTCCCTGCTTGGCTCATTAAAATAATTTAGTTCTGCTTTACACATCGATCTGCCCCATCAAAGCATAACTAACGTGTTTCTGTGTCACACAGTGTTTATATAGACACACACACAGACACACACATACAGTGCATGCACAGTATTGTCTGCTGCAATTACAAAGATGCTGCGTCGTCAGTGGGGTTTTGTTTCAGATGGCAGACTGGAGGAATGCATGAAAAGAGAATTAAACACAGTGGTGCTGAGGTATTGGATTTTTTTTTCTGGAATGGATGCTTTGGGGGATTTGTTGTTTGAAATCAGGCTGGAATGTCTGAGCGGATAAAATAAGCCACAGGTGCAAATGATGAGAGTGAGTTTGGCTGGATTTAGAGTTTGTTGCATCCATATAATACAAAAACGTAATTAAACACACAATAATGGAGATTTTTAAATGGATTTTATCTTAGCTAGTTCTGTATGAATATCGGTGGATTAAAGGTAATTTAGTAAAATACCTTGGTAATTTAAGGCATTTTAGTTTGATTAGATATACCGTAAATTACCAATTAACAGCCAAGGTTCAATTAACCAACGAGTTGGTTGCTAGTTAAAAATACATGCTTAGGTCTAAACAAACCTTTTGGGTAAAATTGGTTTATTGTCAATTGCCATGGCTCCAGTAAAACTAAAAATTAAAAAGGTCAACATGAAATTCAAACTTTCTGCAGTAAAATATGCAGAGGAGAACTCAAAAGATGTTTAACCCCAGTACTGTAATCTGAATTTAGAAAAATGTAAGTTATATGGTAGTCATAATGGTTTATAAAAGAATTTGAATAAATTACCATATTTTTACAGTTTTGCTGAGCGAGATTTTTGTCAGGAAGGAATTGATCTCCTGTCCCAAATTGCTGTGATTGAAACAAACACCCCTGGCTATTATTTGGTAATTTACATAATGCTCAAGATATATGTATAATCGACAAAGGTTAGCATTCATTTATACAACATAATCAAGTAGTATATAGTGTTAAATAAATACAATAATTAGCATTAGAGTTGGACTCAATATCTGATTATGTAAAAAGAAAAAGTTGATGGAAACCTTGTGTCTTCATTCAGTCGAAAAGGTTATGTTATATTTAAATTGTTTTCTCATTAATCTTTTAGCATGGTTTTGGTAGCAGTTTATTAGTTGAATAACAATGACATCAGCATAAAGATAGCATCTGTCTCTTTTCAGACTCAAAACATCATCGCTAAATCTGTAGGTGTGTGTGCGTGTGTGTGAGAAACAGAGAGAGAGACATATGCACCTACTGCTTGGCAGCCAGCCTGTTTCTCGTGGGGTCACCAGCTCTGATTATGGCTGTGCTCCTCCTGCCTGGGACCCTTACTGTCACCCCTGGGCGACAACTTCCCTTGCATCCAATTCCAGTTTTATCTAATTATTTTGGAAAGGTATCTTAATTACAAGTCAATGGTGAAGAAGACGCATGCGTTTGTTTGTAAAAGAGGGAATGATGTATCACTGCAGCCTTGCTTTCAGCCCAGCAGTTACAATAGCAGGGACCATTCATGTCCTTGTAAAGTGTCTGTTCAGAGCTGCTGGGGATGCAAACTGTGTGTGAACACAGGTTTTTTTTCTATGTTTCAAGGAAAAAAGGAGAGTAAACTTTTGGGTCAAGTGAAAGAGCACTCTGCAAATGCAATTCCTGACAGGATCCTTCAAATGTCACTCCTGCATTCTTATTACCACACACACACACATGCATTACTCACAGCAGGAAAGGTTAAATTACCCCATGAGTGCGACCAGTGACATTGTTCATCATTCATGTCTGACTGTGTGTGCGTGTACATATTTCTCGGCAATCTGCCGTATGTGACACCTTCTGGATTGTTGCTAGGAGACAAACATGCCAGAGGGCACGTAGGAGGAGACAGCATGTTGTCGCCCGCTTTACAACACACACACACACACACGCTTTGACACGCGAACATTCACAACTTATATACAAATAAAAGTTGGAGTGACATTTATTTAAGACATTCAGTCTAAAGCAGATCTTAATGTAATCAAATACATGCTAAAACAATCACATTAAACTGATTTTGTATTAAAGGTTACTATTGCTGCTTCTACCACCTAAAATATTAGGACTTTCTGAGATTTGAGTATTTTGGATTGTTGGTCAAGACAATCATTTGAAGTCAGTGCCTTGGATATTTTATATATTATTTATTGGTGAATGGAAACAAACAAATGGGTGAGTGGATGTAGCCTGACCTTGGCTGTCTTTGCTTCCTATGCCAGTATCTCTCTAGTGGAACAATTCAGCTTTTAATCTTCACTCATGCTTGAGGTGATTTCGACAACAATTGTGTGTGTATACAAGCTTAGTGCATGTCACGTTGTGAAAGACATCTATAAAACTTAACTCCTCACTTTTGAGTTTAGAGCACTGAGAAACTGAACCACGGTTTCTGCAAATGTGTTTGGGAAAAAAGTATGAAGAAGTATGAAGTAAAATAAATGAACTTGAGAGGACCCAAAAAAGATTTGGGGTGGGAGGGAAAAATACGATTGTATACGATTCTGGATCAATTCATATTCTTCAAAAATCAATTTTCATTGATGTTTCCTCCCTCTCGATGAAGGAACACCCCCACGTTTTCACCAGATCAGCACCGCGGTCAGATGATTGATAATTAATTTAAGGCTATGTCTATAAATTGTAGAAACACAAATATATAGACCTATCACTACTTATCGGTTGAAAAAAAGGATTTTACATACATTGTTGTTAAAAAAAGAAAACTAAAAATCAAGAGTCATTTTTATATTGAATTAAGAATGGGAATTGAATTGTGAGATACCTAGACATTCCCATCCCTGCCAGAAAGGTCGAAAACTCATCTCATCTTCTATACCCGCTTATTCCTCATTAGGGTCGCAGGGGTCTGCTGGAGCCAATCCCAGCAGGGAGAGGCAGGGATACACCCCAGATGGTCGCCAGCCAATCATGGGGCACACACAGCATTCACTCACACACTCACACCTACAGGCAATTTAAAGTCTCCAATTAACCTCAGCATTTTTTTGAACTGTGGGAGGAAGCCGGAGTACCCGGTGAAAACCCACGCAGACACGGGGAGAACATGCAAACTCCACACAGAAAGGTCCAGGACCCAGGACCAAGGAGGTCTTGAACCTGTGACCTTCTTACTGTGAGGGAACAGAGCTAACCCAGTTGAAAACTGCTCTGCTACATTTGAATTAAGTGATACTCATACTTACATTATCCATACTGAATACTTGTTTCACCTGAGTAATAGGCTAACAATCATGCACTTGGCCCAAAAAAACACCCCAAAAAATCAACTTGGTGATGCAATCAGAGTTTTTGGGATGTTTCTCATTCACCTGGCCAACGGCTGAGTGAGGCAATGTTTATTTTGCCTTAATGAAAGTGACAAAAAAATGTACTGTACTGAGCCATTGCTCATCTCAGAATTTCATATCTCAGCATGGCTTTGCTAGCCCGCTAGGCTAATTCACAAATGAAGATTCAGCAGGCCAGCCGAGATTAGTGTTTTATTAAAATCAGGGTTCAGAGCCAGATTAATAAAACCTGAGCTTGCAGATTTTCCTATCTCACAACCCTCAGTTTTGATAGAAACAGATGGACACAAAACAGACTGTACAGACACACACACACACACACACACACACATTCACAGCTATTGACTCAGGGCCACACATTGCTCCATGCAGCTATTTGGCAACACAGCACATAATAAAGGACAGCTGCCTAATTGGTAAACATTCTGCTGTGAGTAAATCATTAAAAGGCACAGAAACAAAAACACATCATACATCATTTATCTGTCAGGTACATTTGCTTCTATATGCTTTGAATTTCAAATATTGTTTGTGCATGTCTACTGTCTATTTATACGGGTGTTTTCCTAATTTCTGTGTCTTTGTGCCAGATAATCATCATATTTGCACAAGTGTGTGAATATTGAGGACTCACCTCATTCCTCAGCTGCTGAAAGAGGTTCTTTGTCTATTGTACTGAAGGACAATGTCTATTGTAAGAGACAGAATCAGATTTCTGCCCCAGCAGGTGTGTCTGTGTGCGTGTGTGTCTGTGTGTATGTGTGTGTGTGTGTGTGTGCGCGTGTGTCCGTACGTTTAGCTAGTGGCACAGTCTCCCTGCTGTCCTGATCCACTCATTTACCTGAGTTCTTCCCATGGGGGCCTGGAGTACTGCCAACACACACACACAATCACACACACACACACACACACACACATACTAATATGTGCATGCATATGAAAGTGGTATAGCAGCCGGTAAAGTCAGACTGTACGCCCATTAAATATCTCGCACATCTGTGTGTGTGTGTGTGTGTGTGGGTGGGTGGGGGGGGGGGGGGGTTAACAGTATTGTGAAGCTGTGGGTGGGAGGGTTGCGATGGGCGAGTGGCGTAAAATCCATAAATCTTTCATGTCTAAACAACAAAACAGCCATAAATAATGCAAAACGTGTTAGCCATGAGACTAAAAACAGAAGCAGAAATAACTTCCACAAGTCTTAACTTTTATTTTACAGACAAAACATTAAAAACAATAAGTAGACAGCATGAAGTATGTGGACAAAAATAAATGACCAAGTAATAGCCAGGTTTTAGTAATTGCCAAATCCCCTCTAAACGCTGGGTGCAGGTGTATATTTATATAAATAACTGCCGGTTCCAAATAAATAAGTATGACATTAAATTCAAACTTTCTGATGTAAAATATGCAGAGGAAAACTCAGGAAAAGCAGCGGCGAGACGTTTAACTACAGTACTATAATCTTATTTTTAAAAAATGTAAGTTATATGGTCATCACAATGAAAGAATTTGGGTAAATTACCATATTTTTCCAGTTTCAAGATTTTTGTCTTAAATTGCCACCTGGTCTCAAATAAACACCTGATGTGATGTGATTGAAACAAATAAACACCCCCAGGTACTGTCATTAGGTAGGTTTCCCTTCAAATTTAGCACAGAATTTGATGAAATTTTCATAATATTGGTTGAAAAAGCCCCAGCTATTATTTGGTAATTTACAGTAATTTATAAAGAAAATGTGGATAGTCAATTATTTTAACCAATAATTCATTAACAAGATAACTCTTCCTCCTAGAAGACCTTGTGTTGTAGTTCATCATATTATACACCATTACACATAATCCGGTAAAGGAGTTCAAACATGACCTTCTTGTTTCCCACAATACCTCTAGGCCTGGATCACGGTGCCTCAGCGTGGCGGCAGCTCTTTTCATCCCATTTAAGCCTATAAACTCTAAAACAGATTGGAGTTCTTATCTCCCAATTCATAACAATTTCCCCCTTTAGCAGCGAGACAGCCCAGTGTTACAAAACCATTCCCCTCACTGATAACCCATCTATTTTGTCTCCTAGTATATACACAGCGTAGGTCGTTTAGGGCCTGGAGGATGTCTGAGGGCATTTATTCCCGCTGACCAGAGGGACTTTACTGCAGGGCATCCATCCCACACACAGGCAGCCCCCTTAACTGCAGCCGTGTCAGCATTTGACTGTGACAGTAGCATTTTGTAACATGTTGCTTAGGGGAGTAATATACGTACTATGCAACTTTTCCATTTGAATGATTCGATATTATGATTCGATATTATTGAAGTGTGCTGTATTCTTTGCCAATTGGCTGCAGGAAGGGGACCACTAACGTCCTTCTCCCAGCAAAGTTGTGTTGGCTGTAAAGAGGCTCACAAGTTTATATAGAAAGAGATCAATCCTTTACTGGCACTCAGTTCTTTTAATCATCTACTGTGTTCCCCTCCTTGTTGATATTAGCACCCCTTTGTGTATTTTAGATCCAATTAACCTTCCTCTTTGGTTAGTTTGCTATTCCCATCCCTTATGTTAATACACTTAAAACCATTATCTACAAACCAGTTTGTTTCTCATCTCTTGGTTTCCTGGTTAGGCTTCCTTTACCATACAAATAATGGTTTTAAATATTTGTGGTGTGGGCTTTTTTTGTCAGTATATCCCTCAATTTTAATCTTAAAAAATGGTCAAATGAACCTCAAGAGAATCATATATAAAGAATAAAAGGTTATTGTTTGATCTGACTATTCCTGATGGGTATTTTACACATTTCTTGAATAAATTTTATTTATTTTTTCATTTTAATATTATAATGTGTAATAACATATATGGTGATACGGGTCCATATTTATTTACTTCAATAAAAAAGCTAAAAATATATTTTTTTCAGCAATAGAACTTATACAAACACTAAATGAAGATTAGAACAAGCCAGTTGGCTGACTTGTTATTTGGCACTTAATGTTATTTGGCACTTAATATTTTTAGTTTTGGCTCTATATATTGCTTCATAGCCTTATTTGGGGTCAAAACTGACCCTGACAACATAAAGGTCATAATTCCGTCCTTCGGTGCTGGCCCTAACACAAGAGGAAAGCCTCTTGTTGATAAGTCAAAAAATGAGGCATCAATTAGATTATGCTGGTCCTTTAGATTGCTATATGAAACTATTTTCCTGTCACTGACTATGTCTCCCAGACATTTAACGGCTGCCAAATCGACAAATGGCTCACCTCCTGCTGAGAATAAAGAATTGTGTCACCGAAGGCGAGATGGGAGAGATGTTCCTCTAATGTCGAGCCATTTATGGTCTAATTTAGCAATTCTACAAGAGAAATCATAATTGGATTATCGAGTTCTGCAGGAGGATTTGAACAAAACCACAAAGAAGCCACAGATGCTTTTGTTGTAAAGATTAGAAATAATTTATCCTCCAGCCATTCCCAACCGCCTGTTACATTGAAGTAACCGCAACCCTCCAATGCAACAGGATATCTGGTGTTATAAGATAAATAATATCGGTAAATGGCTGGCACAGCCAGGCCATCTTTATCTCTTGGCATTGAAAGTTTCTTCAGGCTTATTTTAGGTTTATTATTTCATCCTAAAAGGATAAGAACAATGATTTTACCTCCTTGAAGCAGCTTGAAGGAAACAGCATGGGGGAGGCTGACACAACCTTGGGAGAGTTATCTTCTTCAGCGGCTCTGTCCTGCATTGGCAAAGAAAAAGATCTTTTTTTATGTCATCTTTTACTTTCCTCAATAATCCGGAGGCATTCAGTTAATAGATTTTTGGAAATAGGGGCTACGATTATAATACCCAAGTGTAAAATTCTATTAGGTTTCAACATTGAATGGTACATTGCCAGTCAGTAGACAAAACGTATGACCATTAAGAAGTACTGCCACACATTTACTACAGTATTTTGTGTCCAGAAAAGGGACTGAATATAAGACTTAGCACTAATGGACTCAACTGCATAGATTTACTTAATTCTATTAAATCCTGCAGGGTCTTAAAGTCTTAAAAGCATTGAATTTATGAATTTGGAAATAATACAAAGACTTGGAAAAGTCTTGAATTGTGATATCTGGGTCTTAAAACTTTGTGCAGTACTTAACTTCATTGTACTACTACAGTAAAAATCTCATGGAAAAAATATTTTATATGGACATAGTACCTGAAATTATTTACCAAAAATCTATTAATATACTTTTTTTATCATGCAGTTTGCTGTAGTACATCATATTGACAATACCTTAACTACTACAAGTAAGGTTTTAGTGACAAATATTTTATATGGATGTATTATGAATTATGAACTTCAGTGTCCTAAGTTTTTTTGTCTAAGAGGTTCTGACATGTAGATAGATGTAGATATGGCTCAATTATATAAAGATTGGATCCATTTTAAAATATTTGGACCAAAGTTGAATTTAAACAGCGTTATTAATAAGGTAAGTCCATTCTATCCTGTCAAAGGCTTTCTGTGCATCCAGTGCCTGCTGCAGCTGGGCCAGATTGGGAGCAGATAATGTTGTACAGTCTTCTCATGTTACTGGATGATAAAATGCCCCTGAACAAATCCGGTCTGGTCTAGATGGATCACAGGAGGAACAACCTTGGATAACCTTAAAGCCAACATTTTTTCGCAGGAATCTTGTTATCATTATTGTGGACTCTAATAGGGCCCAAACTTTTCATTCCTAAGAGATCCCGGTGTTCTGCTGTGTCATTATATACTTTACAGGGAAGGGGCGATTTGAAAACACTCATAAAATTCAAGAATAAAACCATCTACACTGAAGGATGAATCTTGATTTATGGACTTATTTATCTATATTTAGATATATTTTAACTACAGTAAATTCCAAAATAATAGCCGGGATGTTTATTTGTTTCAATCACTTAACGGATCAGGTGTTTATTTAAAACCAGGCGGCAATTTGGGACAGAAGATGAATTCCTTTTCTTTTTTGTCCATTTGTTCAGGTGATTTCTCCAGCGGTCATAGGCCAGTGACGAAGGATGCCGCTCCTCCTCATCGCCCCCTCCCTCCTCATCACGTCCCCCCTCCACAGGTACATCACGGCTGGTCCTCTTTTCACTCAAAAGGTGTAGACTCAAGCTTAAAAAGCTGTAAACATGTTTTTTTCCTGCTAGAAAGCTGGTTGTTTTAACATTGAAGTCTATGGGGTTTGACTCACTTTTGGTTCCAGCCTCAAGTGGCCATTTGAGGAACTGCAGTTTTTGTCCTTTTTACATCAGTTTCAATTCACAACCGGAGTTTTCCCCTTGATCTCAGTTTACATTTTCCCTCAGGTGGCCGTTCGAGACTCCGCCAGAACGTTGACTGCTGAACCTTCACCTTTGACCCTGGTGACCCTGCTGTTCCTGCTGCTGTCACCATGGGAACCCCGCTGACCGTCCAGTAGGCAGATCATGAGGCAGACTAAGACGACAGAAAGACTGAGAGACGACCACGCGCCGTATGTCGTGTGGTTATTTGGTGTTTTGGCATGTCAGCTCGATGCTCTGATTGTTTCTTTGTGAACGATGAGGCCGGTGAGGACGAGCTGTCACGCAGCGAGCAGTTTTCTATTACCTGTACTGACCTCTATGTGTATGTGTTTATCTGTATTTAACGTTGATAGGTTAGAATGCACATCACTACTGACTTTTTTTGAAGAGAGATGTAAATACAAATATATATATATTATATATTTATATAAAGAGTTTCTATAGATAACAATGGCTTGATGTGTAAATAGTGATTAATATAGAACAGGGCAGATTGATTTGGATATTAAGGGATGTTGGATTTGCTTTGACCTTTACAATAAGTATCTCCCACAGAGACTAAGATTGATGACGGCTATAGTTCAAAATGGAGGCTGCATTGTTCATGCAGTAGTGGACTTGCAGAGAGGATTTATTAATATTAAAGAAAAAAAAACACAGAGTTAGGTATACAAGGGCTTGATTGACAAAGCAACCATTCAGACTTACAGATGGTCATGCAATATGAAGAAAACTTGTCAGGGTTTTTTAAACTTGTGCAGACCACAAACAAGCTGGATGTTTGTTTGTTTTTTATTTCTGCAGCAAGTATGCTCACAGTTTTAACTGCTGTTGCTCACATTTCTAATACTCAAAAGTCTTGGAGGTTGTGGAAAAATGAGTTGTAAAAGCTCTAAGGGAGCACAGGAGAACTTCATTTCCATTTGTAAAACATCCTATCCCCCTTCAGTAGAAAGCTTTGTTAAAGGGGATGTATCATGCACATTTCCAAATCTATATTTTTATTTCAGGGCTCTACTGAAATATTTACTTCACATGGTTTACAGTCCTTTACTTCAAATGTGAGCTTCTTAGATGGAGGCATTTTTACATACATGCACATCGTGATCATCAAGATGATGTTTAACATTACAGTTTATAAGTGACAAAAAAGCATGATATGGCCCCTTTTAAAAAAAAATGGAAGAAAAGCGCTGCAGAGACACACAGATGACTTGAACAATGAATAATTTGATTTCTCATCGTCACACCTGAACGTACTTGTGATTTCAAAAGCTGGCAGGTATTCAAGTGTGTTCATTAAAACTGCAACAAGAGATTATACAAGACGTACAAGAACAATTTTCTGAGTCTGACACGTGTGCCATCAGTATTCAGTGAAGAAAAGAGATGGAGTATCAGGAGAGTGATCATAGCACAGCGGAGCTCAGATCCAAACATATGAATTTAATGTAATTCTTTTTAATTAGGATTATCAGGTCCTGCTCAGCTCTCTGTTGAGTGTCAAACCCCCACATGATGCACAACAGCAGGACAGACACTGGAATACTAATGGAACCATTCAAAATTCTGCAAATGAAGCAGCTGAAGGACACTGTATGCGCTGCTGTCAGTGGGTGGCTGACTTTCTTCTCAGAGGAGTCACACTGTGCTTCATGTTTTAACTATAACTCTGATGCATAGAGGACCAACTAGAGGTTCCATACTTGTAAAATAAGTTCTTTTTTGTCCTTGATTTGTCCCGCAAATCAGTAAAACTCTCATGAACGTGTGCACGTTTTCATCACCTGAGACAGTTTATTTATGACAGAAAGTGACTGACAGATGAGACAACTGAAGAAACGCTATTAAGACTTTAAAGTGCGTGAGAGATCTGGGCAGTGAGCCCAAATGCCATGTTAGCCAGCGGGATGCTTTTTATAACGTAATCTGTCAGACAAATGTGCTATTATTTGATTACTATTTAAACATTAGACGCACTGGACTCAAGCCAGAACTTCCATTCCTCAGAGCTCTTTGTAGGTGACCTCGTTCATAAACAAACTCATAAAACACACACACACACACACATATGCACGCGCATACACCATTAATAAGATGAGACAATATGGAAAATGGATGGATGCACACTATTTTATTTGTTTTGCTGCTTTAGTTAACATGATTCTGGTGGAGATTTTAAAAATACAAAAAAATATATTTTCATATATTTTCTATGCTTATAAGCTTTGTTATATTTGTTTCTCATGTAATAATAGACATTAAAAATTAAAATATCTGGAAATTGAAGATGAAATTCATAATTCTGTTGATTCTGTAAGATGTTCACCTTCATTTGGGAGTCACAAACGCTGCTTTCTATGGATGTAGTGTAATAATATAGTGAATGAATCTTTCAGAGCATATTTGTACATGAGTTTGAGCATTTTTTTAATATCAATATTGAGTAGCACAGCCGTTGCTTGCTGTCAAAATGGTTCTTAGCATGTGTGTGTGTTGAGGCACGCTGCGTGCTGTGTCATTGTTACACAGTTATTAAATGTACTTTATCCTTTTTAATATGTCTTTGTGCTTAGCTTATTTTTAATAGATTGTTGTAAAGTAGCCGTCAGCAGCAGCTCTGGTTCCTCTCACCAGCCTCTGGAAACCACCGTGCTAATATAAACTAAACCCGTGACTCTCATGTGGAACTAAAATGAAGCAGCTGTAATGCACTGTGTCCTGCCAGCCTGTTGTGTCTTTTAATATCCTCAGTAATAAAAATGTGTTTTCAAATATATACCGCACTTGGTCTTTCATATAGTGTGTCTCGGTGGAAGCTGCTGCATCTGAAACGAGATGAAAGACAAACATGATCTCCCGACAATTAATTTCACCGTATCTTGAGTCAGTCGGTTGAAGCTTTAGTGCAGCAGTAAGAGAACCGATGTGAATAATAGGAGTGATAATGAGGGTCATGAGGTATAAGGATAAAAGAAGTATTTTTCTCCTGATAACACAATAGAGAAAATCTCAATGAATAAAACCATGTTCTATTTAATAATTCCCCCCACACCAGGAGAGGCTTTAAATCATGATTGTTTAAACAAAAGTCTAATAAACCTTCCAGAAATTAAATTTTACTGTGAATTCTCACATTGTTTTGTTCTACAACTTTAGCACCTTGGGCCAGAAATGGTGTGTTTACACGGTTTCCAAGGCAACAGTGATACAAGCTCATCATCCATAAATAAAGCATGCCACTGTTTATCATGGTTTGATAACCAATAGAGTGCATCTCAAGTAGTACTGTGGGCTGTGTCCTTCATCACTTACATTGTAAGTGCATGATGGAGGATCTTCTACTGGTCAGTATGAAGAGGAGGAATGATTACACAGCAGGAAACACACGTCCATGTTCATCTGAACATCTGAATGTTGATGTAAGGCAGACTTAAACAACTTTGAACCTGTTCTTTAATGCTTCACTCTTTGTGTTTTTTCTATATAAATATACTAAATAATAATATACTAAAGATAAAAGAACTTACATGAAGAATATGTTCTGGAAGCTGTTTAAAAAGGAGATTATATAGAACCCAAACACCTCAAATCTAAATTAAACACCAAAATAGTGGTTAGTTGCAGCCCTACTACTGATATTATATTAGACTATTTTCTTATTGTATTGATGGTGTGGATATTGATGATATATATTGATGCTGTAACAGTAATATTGTGTTTGACTACAGATAGAAGTTGGAGCTCAGGTTTTCTCATGTAATATATGAATAAACCTCATGCTGCAGCTGTATCAGGGGCTTCAGAATTTTAACAGGTTAAACACATACATGATATATGATGTAGGAACAAAGCCTGTATGATATATAGTGTGTACTAGTTTTAAATTCAGTATATTTTACTGAGTGCATCCATTTGTTGCAGCTTGTATGTATATATATCTATATATCTACTCATATAGAGTACAGTATATACCAGCCGCAGCTCTTTGGCCTCTGGCCCTTTGGGAGATTACTGTGATTGGATTGGCATGGTCAGGAAGTTGGCCCGGATTGTCTGTTTGGCACAGGACGCTGCCAGGGGATGATGGGAAATAAAGACATCATTGAATGCAAATCGCCATGGAGAGGACAGAGAGAGAGAAAGGGACAGACAGAGTACTCTCATCCTAATGTTGGCACAATAACGTCTCAAACATATCTTATGCTTATTTAACATTGTTTCATTATTATCTTTGAAGGCAGCATTTTACTCATGCAATGAATGATGCAGTGCATTGCTTTATTTAATTGTCTTCAAGGAAATACAGATGCATGAGTATGATGGAATCTGAATGAATCTGAAGATGGAAAAAAAGAGAAGATGAAACAATGAAGAGCTATAGAGTTCCTGAGTGAGAGGGACAGGTTTTTTTGCAGAATATTGTTTCAACAAGCTGGTGAGGTAGCACTGCTGAATAATATCCTTCCTCTGTGCCAGTGCTGATGAAAGCAGAGCTCTGATTATCCTAACCCCATCCAAAAGGTTTTGATTGAGGTTCATGCAATTTAAATCATATTTATGCCCCTTTCCTCGCCAGCATTTCACAGCCTTCAAGATGACACATTATATCAGATTACTGACTGTGCACATGTTACAGCACCACACGAATTTATAGCTGTTTCAGCCATAAAATATGTTGACCATGAATTATCGAGAGGGAAGAAAGGTGAGAATGATGCACACCTGCCTACCTTGTGTGGGCACAAATCAACACTAAGTCATTTATAATTGATTTGCAAATCGTTATGATAAACAGCACTGTAGCTGCAGAGGTCAAATCAGGAAATGTGTGTCCTGCAGTGGACAAGATGTATATATATGTATAAATGTGGGTCTGAAAATGAAAAATATTCTCAAAGGGACCAATGGATTTTCCTGATTTTACCCCAAAATCCAAAGTTCTGGTTTCTGTTTTTCTAAATTTAAATTACATAAGTAAAAGTTCCCTTTGATGTTAATAATAATTAATGGAAAAAACACAATTTTCCATTATTTTAATATTTATAACCCAAAAATGTATGAAATCCACTGAGTCTCTCACAATGTCCCTAAATTCTTGTGAGTAGTGTACTTCCTGCTGAGAAACTGCAACCAAAGAATCAGGGACAAGTTGTTTCTCTGTCAGCAGTGAGTGAGCACTCGTCCCCTCTTGGTGTCTGGCAGCGTCCTGATCCACCGTCCTGCACCGCCAACACCACAGCAGCTCTGCTGAAGCAGTCAGGGATTAAGTGTCTTGCTGAAGGGCACTTTAACGTTAGTTTATGTGTGAAAGAAGAGCACTGAATCATCAAAATCCTCTTAATACAGCCTCGTCATCCCAACCATCTTGGAAATGATCTATGTTTTTATTAACTAAACTGGTATTGAAAAGAAAAAAACAAGTCAAGCACCAACCTCTGTTAACACCTCAGCACTTTTAGCCCTCTGATTGTTGTGCTACTATCTTGTTGTGATGTTTCTTAACCTGTTTTATAATCAAAAACCATCTGATCCAGGGACAGCATTGAGTTTTATTCATGTATCGCATGAGAAAACCTCAACTCCAACACTAAATAAAGTATCTGTAGTAAAACACAATGTTACTGTTACAGCATCAATATATATCATCAATATCCACATCATCAAAATAGTTTAATATAATATCAGTAGTAGGGCTGCAACTAACCACTATTTTGATATTTAATTTACATTTGAGCTATTTATGTGATTATTTAATTGGCTCCTTTATAATCTCCTTCTAACATAATATATTCTTCATGTTTTGTAATGATCCTCAGTGTGATTTCTGTGGTTTTATGGCCAAATAATTGATCTTTGAACTCTTATTGTTTAACTTTGCATTGCAGATAATTTATCTTATTTCAATGTGTTTTTTTCCTGAGTTGGCTCAGTTTAACTTTTAAATAAAGTAGTTTTATTTGTAATAAAATACAATTTAACCTATATTTGCTCTGTAACGGCAACAAAAATTAATTCTGTCATTTCTGTAGTCACCTCACATGTAGATTTCTTTTGATATCAGGTTTACGTAGATGTTTGTGGTTGTAGAGATAGTCTACATTTATTATCATTTATAGTAGGAAAACTGACAAAAGTCTGGGGCTTAAATGATTAATAATTGGATTTTTTTTACATTAATATTTGAGAATTTGTGCCATGGCTATTTCTAAGAAACTGCAGCCCTCGAACACTTGGTGATCTTCACTTGAAAGTCACTTTGGTTGAAAGTATCTGCTGAAATAACTAAATGTAAATTCAAAAATGTTAGCTACCAGCATTTGCTAATTAGCGTTTGCACAAAATACAGCTGAGGCTGATGGGAATGTCATTAGTTATATATTTGTTCATAAAATAAAAATGAAGGACAAATGAAAACGTTTCCACCTGATGATGGCACCTGAAGAAAAGTCAAAGGGGGGAGGCATTAAGATCTGTACAAAGTGTAATGGTGGTCTATTCAGTAGTCCTTCAGATGTTTCACTTAAAATTAAAAAAAAAAAAAAAAGCTGTGATGGAGCTAAAGCAAAGGTCGTAAGGTCACCAAAGTCATTAGGATTCATCCTCTGGGCATCTTAATGTGTGAGGAGAATTTCAAGACAATCCATCCAATAATTGTTCCAGAGCCATGTCAGTCCGGACCAGAGCGGTGGATCGATTCGCTGAGCGACAGAGCCACATCCATCGAAAAAAAAAAATCACCACCCTGTCTCGGCTGTTCTCTCACATTTAGATTAACGGTTTTAATTAATGATAATAGCCTTTTACATTAAGTTCATGCTTCTTCAGGTTGGAGCAGGCTGGCGTTGGCCTGGACACCAGCCAATCATTCACTCCCATGCCAGTATGTCTTATTGGCTGCAACTCAGAGATCTTATCTTGAGTGACAGATAATTTGGATGGAGTATGGCAGCTGAGCTTTTAAAAAGAGAAATATGAGGTCGTTTACTGGGGGATTTATTGTTTGTAGGCGTGTGTGTACAGTAGTTAATATGAGTTGTAGATACGCTTTCTAATAGAATGTATATGCTGCATGTGTCTACAGCAATACTCTATTGATGTTCTATATGTAAACCTGCTACTTGCTACTAGCAGATGCTACTAGGAATGACTGGCATGTCAGTCCAAGATGCCATTGATTAAAATCCAAGCAGGAAATATCCGTCATTCTTCCAACATCAAGTTCCAACACTTGACTGCAGCTCAGAATGTATGTGCAGGTTGTAGCAGGTAAAACAGCTTTGTCTTTCATAATTTTTTCCTCTTGACATCTTCATGCTCTGATGGTTCACAGGCATGCGCTTGGAAACACAGAGGCCATGATATATCTGCATGATATCAGTAGGCGTTGTGTGTGACCACGTGTGCAGGTGGTGAGGAAAGTGTGATGGATGGCAAACAGGGAATACGTTGAAAAATGGTGAGTATGGAACTATTAAAATGTAGGGTAGGTATCTACTGGTTTGGGGGCTTAGTTAACCACTTAATCCCCATAATGTTTTTTTTTAATTATTATTTTTCCGTTTTCCTGCTCTAAATGAGAATAAATATGAAATATCTCTACAAGCACAAGGGTTGTGGTACCTAAAAAAAAATCTACAACATGTGAGGTGAATACAGAAGTGTCAGAATTAATTTGTTACAGAGAAAATATAGTAAGAATTTAAAAAAAATAAAATAAATAAAATCAAACATTGTGTTTTAGTACAGATAAATTAAGAAAACTACCCAAATCAGGAATTAGGAAGGATCTTCTAATGAATCAGTATAAAGAGGAGGAATGATCACAGCATAAAGCGCATGCTGACTGTTGATGTAAAACAGACTTGGACAGACTCAGGAAATAAAACTAAATTATCTGCAATGCAAAGTTCACTGATTAATAAGATAAGAGTTCAAAGATCAATTATTTGTCCATAAAATCATATAAATCACACTGAGGATCATTACAGAACATGAAGAATATATTCTGTAACATGTTTAAAGAACAGATTATAAAAGACCCATTTAAATAATCACACAATCAGTTCTAATCTAAATTAAATATCTAAATAGTGGTTAGTTGCAGCTACTACTGATATTATATTAAACTATTTTCTTATTGTATTGATGATGTGGATATTGATGATATATATTGATGCTGTAACAGTAACATTGTGTTTTACTACAGATAAAAATACATTATTTATTGTTGTAGCTGAGGTTTTCTCATGCGATATATGATTAAAACACAATGCTGAACCTGTTTCAGGGGGTTTAGGATTTCAACAGGTTAAAGAACATGTTCTGTTTTAAAACAATATTTGGGTGCCAAAATAAATACTGAAATATTTTTGTCTTGCCATAATCATTACTCTTATTCATTAGAAGACATCATCACGTACATTTGATCTTTATGAACAAGAGCAATGATTATAGTGAGGAAAACATCTGTCAGTGTTCATTTGGGTTGTTTTAAGACAGACTCTAAAAGTTGTGACCTCACCCTTTAAAGGCAGAGGAAACAGCAGGAGAAATTAGAAGAAAACCAGACAGATCTCTTGAACTGGGCTAAGATGATGGAACTGGTTCAATCCTGTGATTAAATCAAAAGTGTGTAGCTGACCTGGTCTGATCATATCATGCCTCAGGCGAGAGACTCAAAGGTTTGAAACCAGATAGAGACTTTGGAACACATGTACGCTTCTCGCTAGATTACAGCAAATGAATTGTTTTGAGGCTAAAACGCGAGCTGTTACCCGACTGACAACATATCATTGACTCGGCGGCCTGAGACCGTACGAATGTGGCGCCAAAACGAAACCGGAGACGCGCTCGTACGCAGCCGGTGTTCGTTCACATTGTTATCGAATTAACGACCTAAATATTTGTCTCATATCAGTTCAAAACCAGTTTGTAGTGGTGGCTGACGTTTGACATATCACACCTTCAGTTTGTGAGAAAGACTCACTGAAAATCTGTCACTGAATTAACAAAGGTGCCATTCTTCCAATGGATTGTGAGACATATATAACAATGGTATTGGATAAAAAGGCAGAGATTTGACAAATTATTCACAGCTTTGTATAAAACAAAGTGTTAATCTCTTTTAAAGGCCCCAAATCAAGAGCCACCTCCATGTTTTGTTTTTTGTTTTTTTGTACTTCTTTGAATTTGTGATGTCATACAGTAGCTGACACCTCAGCATGGCCCAAATGCCTTCAGCCAATCAGAAAAAAAAAAAAAATCAGCCAATCACAAATGAAACTCAGGAATATTCATGAAACAGAAGCAAAAACTGACCTGTTCTTCCTGGAGCTCCAACGAGGCATTAAATTATACTTTAAATTGCAAATATATCATATTAGGGATATTAAAACTTGTAAATATATGATATTAGGGATATCAAAACTTAAAAAATGCATGATTCAGGACCTCTAAAACATTAATCTTAATGTAATTCATCAGCCTGCCAAGCCAATAAATCATTGGCTGGATTAACACTTGCTCTGACGTTACACCAGGTGTGTGTGTGTGTGTGTGTGTGTGTGTGTGTGTGTGTGTGTGTGTGTGTGTGTGTGTGTGTGTGTGTGTGTGTGTATTATGTGAAAGTCTATGGAAGCTCTTCTTCTTTCCTCTATGAATAATGTGGCCCATAAAAGTGTGTCCTTCAGGGAAACTCAACAACAAAACAAATGCTCACTTGGCTCAGAAGTTAACCTGAACCAGCCAATAAAGTGATAAATACCGGTTGATAAGTCGTGGCATTAAAATCCATTACGTGATTGACTACTAGCCAAAGTGCAAGTTAATAATAAATGGGTCTAAATAAATTCAAAAAGCATCAAACTAAAATGTGTTTGTCTGGAACAAACTGAGCTTCAACATGTTCAGGCTGCTACAAAGTGAAGCTTATACCTGTCACATTATTCACATGCCTGCACGGGGCTTCCTCATTTGTTATAAAACCTGAAAACACATGAACTTTTGGAGGTAGAAAAATCTCCGGTGTAAAGAAAATATCCCTGAAGAGAAATGGCAAAGGGGTTGTTGCCAAAGTCAAGTCCAAACAATAAACACTAAAGCCCCAGGCCAATGTTTCAGGTTTTCCTGCTATAAATGATAATAAATATGGAATATCTCTAGAACCAGAAAGGTTATGAACTTAAACCTGGTATCAAAATAAATCTACAACATGTGAGGTGACTACAGAAGAGTCAGAATCAATTTATGTTGCCGTTACAGAGCAAATATAGTTAGAATATTGCAAAAAAATACTTTACATAAAACTGACACAAATGCAGAAAAAAATAAAGTAAGCTAAATTATCTGCAATGCAAACTTCAATGATTTATCGGATACAAGTTCAAAGACCAATTATTTGTCTATTAAATCATAGAAATCACACTGAGGATCATTAAAGGACAGGAATATTATATTGAACTATTTTCCTATTGTATTGATAATGCGTGTATTGATGATATTTTGATACTGTAACATTAACATTGTGCTTTACTACACAGTAAAAATAAATGTTATTTAGTATTGTAGCTGAAATCTTCTCATGCAATATACGAATAAAAATCAATGCTGCAACTGTATCGGGGGGGTTGTATTTTAATAGGTTAATACAAGATTCAAGCTGCTCCAATACAAATGGATTATGAGAACATATTTTCCTCAGGAGTTCCTGCACTGCATTTAGCCTAATATACTGGACAAATGCATCAAATACAGTGTGCACACAGGAAACTTGTTCACTGGGAACTATTTTAAGAGTTCTGGAAGGACATAATTACAATCATTATCTACTTTTGTCAATGAAAAACTTCCACCATGCCCCAAATGTTTCCTACTTGGCTGATATCCAGTAAACTGTACACAGGAGAACGAAACTGGTTATATTTTGTCTTTTAGAAACAAAACACGAAATTGCTCTGTCATGGAAATCTGTTAAGAGACATAGCAAGTGAAGTTAGATACAGGGCTGTAGCCACATTCTATATATATAATATACACTATACTGGCATACTTAGTCATAATTAGGCCATTTTCTATGACCTAATATGTTAATAGTCACATTATTTACTACTTATATCCATCCGAACATCCAAATCATAGCCTGTTATTGATGGATAATTCATAAACTGAGTTTATGTCATGATAATTAGCTGCTTTATGTACTTTGTTTTTGGCTTTGTGTTAACATTTTACTTGATGAAATGTAGCCTAAGGCTAAAAAAATTAAAATGAAATGAAACTTAATGGTGGCTGCAGCCCTTAGAAGATAGAAGCGTTATTACAATGTCTTGCTCTGGAAAAGCTAACTTTTCCAGAGCAAGACTAAAGGCAAATACAGTTCCTTTATAAAGATGTGAGGGTTCATTCATGCTGGATTTTACTGCAGTTTTGTAGTCCGAAACAAGGAATTTGACTTAGACCACTGTTTGGTCATTGTTATTTAGGGTGATGGAGTACCACGTTAACTGATTTATGCAATTATATAATTATATAGTGACCTCACCCTTTCAGGATGAGAGATTCAACTGCCTAATTTTAGATTCCATTTATCTCTTTATCTGGTCTAATGCATGAAGTATTTGGAATGTACCTGGTTATGTGTTATGGGTGATGTTATGGGTTTTGTGTGATCAGAAAAACATGATAAAACATTAAAAAATAAGAAAAATCTCTGGTGTAAATTCTAGAAGGAATGAGTTTACTGAGGTTTACTGATACTGAGGACATGAAGATCAGCCCCACACAGGGAAGCTGAGATACTATGGGATGTAAGCTGGAGACTGTCAGGGCAAACTGTCAGAAAGAATAAAGACTGTGTTTTTCATCTTTTCGTAACCTGCAAGTGTATGTCAGACATGGTTATAAATGAACACCTCCAACCCTGAATCTGACCTGTTCGTAGCATTTAACATCACTCACACTGTTACAGCTCACCTCCGACACCTCACTAACCCACAGTGTTCCTTCTGTCCATGGAATTCCACACTATAACTTTTCACTGACATCATTTTATAACACGACTAAATAGTAATAAAAAAAAAAAAAAAACTAAGAAAAATATGTGACTTTATTATCACTTTCATGAAATCAAATTCCTTGTCAAAATAAACACTGAGGAAATATAATTGCATTTCACCTTTTTTTGCAAGCTTTTAATAAAAGTGTGGTAAAGTCGGTGCCGTATTCTCAGCCTCGCTGACTAATCACAGCGTCTTTCAGCAAAATCTGTTGCAGTATCATGAAACTCCGTCAGAATTATGACTTTAGATTAGATTATTCGTGCATTATGGAAATTACAACTGTTATAAAAGAAAGAAAGGAAAGTAGCGAAAGGCTAAAACGCAATAAACAACACAATAAACAATAGGCAACACACAAAAAAAGTGCTGAAGTACTGAGGTTATAAAATAAGGTGCTTGATATTAAAATATTTATAGGTAAAGTGACTGATGGTGTAAAAATACTGCAACATAAATGACAATGATATCAATAGAATTATAAATAATAAAGTATTGTGTTAGGGTCTGTTCAACAAAATTAAACAACAATTTTCACTAAATTATAAAATGCTCTGGTTGAAATTGTGACCTTTGTTTTGTTGGGGTCAGTTTTAACCCAGTTATAAAAATCAGATATAAAGCAATAATTACAATAATAAATAATTAAATCAGAAAACATGACAGCCAGCTCTTCTCCTAATCATTTGAAATTGATTGGATTTTCATTTTTTCTTGTTATTCAGCTTACCTGCACAAAAACAAGCTCAAATTCTCAATGATTCTCTTGAGGTACCTTTGTTTAAAATGTATTTTTAAGGGGTTTAAGGCCCAGAAACCTACACCAAAAATATTAAAACCAATATTTTTATTGTTAAAAATAGTAGTATACACTGCTACTAGTAGTAGTATTAGTATGAGTCTGATAGACAAATTGACTATAATTAGACAACAATTGAATTGAGTTCCACTTACCAGAACAAAAAGACTAAAACATGAGTTTAAATAAATAGAATTTCCCTGCGAGTGACTAAAACTAAATTAAAAATCCTTGTCAAACCGAACTCTACCAGCTCACCTAATTTAACAGCAATAAAAACTCATTAAAACTATCTGCGGCTCCAATTTCACCTTTGAGTTCCGTGTGATTTCAGCATTTCTGAGGTGTCAGTCAGGTGTCAGGTTTCCAGCAGTGACCTTTCCTGATTCGGCGGCTGCTGAGGACGTTGAGGATGTGAAGAAAGATTGGCGAGCGGCTGACAGCTCATCGCTCTCCCCGACGTCAGACGAGGCAGCGAAAAGCCCGGCGGCCTCTGCCCTCCCCGCAGAGAGGCACCGCTGTCGTTCACAGGCCTTCGTCGGCTTCGCCGTGAGTCACGGCTGGTCTTTTTTATCACGCACTTTTTTTATTGCACTCAATTAAAACGCATTTCCTGCATCTACTCGCACCAGAAAGTCTGCCCTTGAGTCTCAAAATGTTCACCTCAGCATCAATATTTAAGTGGCTGTGGTGAGTGATTCGGCTGCTGTTCCCAGGCTCGCTGGCTATAGTGTGGTCAAAGAATAATTGACTCAAGATTTGTTTCAAATAGTAAAGAATATAACAGAACAGAGGCTGATTTCTGGAAGTTCTTGCTGCTTTTTGAGGTCAACACAACAGAGTAGTTTGGTAAAACGAGATTTTTATCATGTAACCAGACCATCAGAAATGTTTTGTGGATATTTTATTAAACTTGGTTCAAACATTCATGCACAGATTTCTGCTGTTGACAAATATTACAAAGAAAAATTTAAATATTTAGGATTCAAACATGGCGTCTGAAAATATTTGTTTTTCTTCTTGTTCCTAGAGTTGGGTGTTTAAATCTCTTTAAGACACTTTTGAGTCGGTTTTCACATTGATTTTTATTTAGTTTAAATTATTTTTTAATCAAAATGTAACTTATATCTTAATGCTTTTAATGTTTTATATAAAGCACTTTGAATTACCTTGTTGAAATGTGCTATTCGGATAAACTTTCCTTGCATACTCATGTTTTGTTTAAACTTTATTTAAACAGCTAATGCATTAACAGTGATTTCTTAGTTTCAAAGAGAATATAGTATATTATTACTTTTTTTGGTGGAAAAAATATCATTAAAACAAACAATATTTTTGGACTAATCATAATCAAGAATTATTTAGGGATAATGAATGAAACAGTCATTAGTTTAGTTAATTTATTCTGCACAGACAGAACACATATAGTCTAACATGAAGGAATCTCACTAGAGAAAAAAAAAAGTCTAATTAAACAGAAATAATGGGGAGTTCCTGTAATATTACATTCATTTTTCTAAAGGCAGGACCTGCAGGTGGCGCTGTTCAGCAGATCACACACAAACACACACACACAAAGAGAAAGTGTGTGTCTGCGTGCGTATGTGTGTGTGTGTGTGTGTGTGTGAGCATCAGCCCTCTCCAGCTCTCACTCTCTCTCAACACACACTCATTGTCCCGCAGCCTGCAGGACAGCAGCTTCTCCTCTCTGCGTTTAAAATAACACATTGTGTTCTTTTGTTGGCTGATTTCCATAATCATGAAGCAATAGTCAGTGTGAGATCTGCACCGGCTTTAGACTCAGCTACACCTGCTCTCTCACGCGCGCGCACACGTACACACACATACACACACACACACACACACACACTCTCTCTCTCTCTTTTGTCTCTGGCATCTCTGCAGCTCGGAGCAGCAGCGCCTAGGAGGAGGAGGAGGAGGAGGAGGAAGAGGAGCGGGGTGTACCTGACACCTACAGCCGCGTGGAACAGCTCTGTTCTCCCGCAGAAACAGCTCGGACCGCCGCCTCGTGTCTCAGCGTCAGTTCACTGCCCGGACAGACTCTGAAACTCACACAAAAACACTTAAAGACCGGCGGATGTTTTAAAGAACTCCTACACCGAGAGAAACCTTTTTTTTAATCTATTTTTTCTCGTGGTTAAAACAAGGACTACTACACCTCCAGAAGATGCGTCTCCCGGCGCTTCTCTGCGCGCTGCTGTGCGTGTGCGCAGCCCCGGGCCCGGTGGCCGGAGTGGACCGGAGCTGCGCCGACCTGCGGCAGTTCTACACCGGGAAAGGGTTCACTCTGGCCGGGGTCCCTCAGACCGAGATCTCCGGTGAGTTATTGGAAGAAATGACACATTTTTTTTTTTTTTTTACTTTTTTTACTCCAAACCACTTATGATACTTTTCATAATCATAATTAAATATATAATTTATCTGCCTCCTTTATATAATAAATCCATAATGTGGTTATTGTTAATAATTAGTTTTTTTGTTTTTTTTTTAACTCTGATCTGACTCTTCTTGTCTCTTTCTGAACTGATGTGGTGTGATGTTGCTTCACAGTCTTTTTGTGTAATATTTGTATTTCAACATACCTGAGGACGGTGTTTGGATCACTGGCTGATGGTTGAGTTGGTTCTTTAGTGGATTATTATGACTGATTTGAGTGATGACATTCACAAACCTCCAACAGAAGCTTCTGCAGCTAAGTTTTATTTAGGTTGCTTAATTTTGGGCTTTATTTTTTTAACTTTGCGCTTCTCGTTGTGCAATTACCTTGCTCCATATACTCCCTGTTGTCCATTCTCCTCACTGAACAGAGCCCTGAAGTGTTTCCCAGTCTAAAGGCTGTCCTGTACATCTCTATTATAGTCCTATCTGGGGCAATTTTCATTGTCTGCTGAGGGCAGTAATGCAGGTGGGTGTAAGCCATGTGTCTTTGGATCTATTGTAGTCTATACCCGACATTAATCATTGTCTGCTGGTGTTCGGGCTGTAAGTGTGAACAGCTTTTAATACAAACCACAGTAGAAAATAGATTTAAAAAGAAGAAAAAAAGATGTTCTTTCCTCTCATGGCTGAACCTCCGTGCAGTTGGACACTAATGCGTTCTTTATGGTCATTTTTCATTGTCTGCTCTGCTCCGGACTGCAGGTGGTGTGTGTGTGGGTCCCAGTAGATGCTGAAATGGCCTGTTTCGCAATTTGCATAAACTACTAATTTAGGCTAGCCCAGGCTGCTGTGACAAACTTGAGTTTAACAAGGAGAGGAGAGTAAGACTGAGAATTGCTTCCAGTTATTCTATTCAGTTCTGTTCTATTCTTCAGTCTCTGGCTGCAGCAAACAGTTTTTGTCATTAACGATTTGCTGATTATTTATTGAATTAGTTGATTAATCATTCAACAGGGAAGAAATTGCATTTACAATTCGGCAGAGCACTGCTTGTTCTGTCTGATTAACAGCCTCAACACCGTCAGATATTCAATCCACTGTCAAAAATGTCAAAGGAAAAACAGCCGATCATCAAGATTTGATGAGCTGGAACCAAAGATTGTTAGAGTTTTGTGATTGAAAACAATGAATCGATTGTCAGAATGGCCCAACGATCTTATTTCCATCGATTTATCGACTAATTGCTGCAGCTTTAATTCGGGTGTCAGGAGTCCAGCCAGTCAGCCGATCACGTATTTAATCAGTCAGTCAATTACCCAACTAGTCAGGTGATCAATCAACCGAGTTGACCAGTCAGTCAATGGGACGTCACTCATCGGCATGACTCGTCTCCTGTTATAAAGCCGCGCTTCACAAACGCTGATTAAACTGTCTCAGCCAGATGGAGAATTGGGAAATTGAGTTGTTTTTCCCCCCTTTAAGGCAATCATCTGTCGCTCTCGGCCTCTCCTCCTGTGTTTCAGCCAAAGATGGACAGGAAGCAGCGGGCCCTGCGAGAGGAGATGAAAGACAGGAGGGATTGAGGGTGTGTTGTTTGAGTGTGTATGATCTGAAGGTCATTACATGTAATGTCAATGAAAATGTGGGCAGCTGAGTTATTAAATATTGTGTGAATGTTTGTGTGTGTGCGACACAGACAGACAAGCAGAAAGGTTGAGACAGAAGAAGACCGACAGAAAGAAGGAAAAAAGGGAGACAGTGAAGCTAAGGGAGACAGAGCAAGCGAGTCACTCAAGGTCTCCCGTCTGTTGGAGAGACACGGCGCTCCCTCCCCTGCCGTTCCATTAAAAACTCATCTTTTATTGACAGATGAAAAACACAATGCCTCAGTCACTCGGACCTTGATCTGCTCTAGTTATTTGAGCAACAGTCCTGTCTTCACGGAACTCATTAAAGCTGACAAACCAGATGGGAGCAGAGAGATCGGCGACAGGCACGCAGGCAGCGGAGTTTAGAGCGGGAACTCTTCAATCTTTCCCAATCTTACCCAAGGTTAGAGAGTTTTTGCTTTTGTTGTTTTTCCGCTCGGGCGGATATGGAATCTGCAGTTCAGTGTCAGCGTCGCTCTGGAGGATGTTAGTCGGCCATGGATTCAGTGATATAAACAAATCATCACTGCTGGGAGAAGGACTCAGGTCCTTTACTTGAGTACAAGTAGAAATACTGTCATCAAAAACACACTTAATAACATGTAAAAGTCCTGAAATGCATATGTTATTCGAGTAAGTACAGAAGTATTATCATAAAAAGGTAAATAAAGTATAAAACATACTCATTATGCAGACTATGTTATATTATTGTATTACTGGAGTAGAAAATACAATATTTCCTTCTGAAATGTAGAAGGAAATGTAGAATATAGTACAAGTAGGTGAAAATTGTACTTAAGCATAGTACTCGAGTAAATGTACTTAGTTACTTTTTATCCTTGTAGTTCATGCTGTGGTAGTCATGTTTGAACTCTAACATTCATCCATTCAGACGCTTCTCAGCCTTTGCTTTGTGTTTATTTAGTTTCTGCTGATCTTCAGATGATGCAGCAGCTTTGACTTGCAACATTTTTTTTCTCTGTATATATCAAAAGTGTATTTTTCATTCTTTATTCATCCAAAAGTTCATTTGCCTAAAAAACCTAGACACTAACACTGAACCTTGGACAAGATGTGAAAGGTGGATGAAATTCAGGAGATTGCAAAGCTAACACATCAATAAATGGTCTGTTTTTCCAAATATAAGACTGTAGTTAAAATAATCTGATACAATAATTCCAAAATTATCTCTAAACTATTTACATCTTACGTTTTATTTGAAGGGGAGTGAAGGTGACCCTGACCCTCCTTTGCACAGTAAACGTGATGTTTAATAAAATTGGGATCACGTTTCCTTCATCTTCTTTAGCTCTAACACTATAAATATCCTCTTCAGAAGATAAAAATAAATGTATTATCAGTCTCTGCAGTAAACACATGCACATATGTTTTGAGCCCTGTGGAACTTCCTGCCCACGCATGCAGGCTCACATTCAGAGGAACAAACGATGGCCTAATGATTTGGGACAAGGCCCAGCTGTTTCCAGTCATGAACAGTTTACGATTAGCATTATCTGCACAGCACAGAGTGATTACAGAAAGTTACTTTTGTTGACTGGTTTCACATGGTGACAAGTCCCCCAACAGATGAACTGATGAATATCACAGGATGGAAAAATTACAATTCATGTTGGCGCTCATCAAACACCTTATTTTTTAAGGGTAGAATGTGTTTGTTCATCAAAAGGCTTCTTTCAGTTTAATAAAGCATGTAAACGGATTTTATTAAAATTTCAACAGTTTGTGCTTTCTTAGTTTGTGCTCAGAAAGTATTGAGGTTAAATAAGAAACCCTCAAAAACAAGTGCATTAAAATTAGTAAAGATGGAAAAAATGAGGTTATTTTGAGTGCATTTTTTGTTTTTCAAAAACATAAATGTCAATTTTTACAGATGAATTCATGGCAGCTATTAAGCCAACAATGACTCAGACATCAATGATATGCAAGTGATATGCAAATGTTTTTCTTTTTTTTTATCCTGCAAACCCTTAACATGTTTAGTGGATGCTTAGAAATTCAGCTTTCACTTTGCCTGAAACGCAAAGTAGAAACATCATATGCCTCCAGGGATGTTTTGCATGCATATAAGCTATAAAACAAGAAATACTGTCAACAAAAACATAAGGACATATAATCATAATAATATCCTGAATTTCAAATGTTTTTTTGAGTAAAAGTACATAAGTTTTATCAGAAAAATGTAAATAAAGTATAAAACATATTCATTATGCAGACGGTGTTGAATTATGATATTATATTATATTATTATTATGTCTTATTTTATCTTCCAAACCAGTTACAGGTACAGTAGATGCTTAGAAATTCAGATTTCAGTTAGCCTGAATGGCAAAGTATAAACGCCATGTTCCTCCAGGGATATTTCACATGCATATAAGCTGACATGCAGGACGCTAATCTGCAGGAGAAAGAACAGATTTGAACACCTGAAACATAATATATTGCCAGGTGTATTCATTCCATATCAAATCTGCAGCAGAGGACTTCTAAGTATTCTTGTGTGATGAATTTTCTGTTGCCAGGTGTTAAATATGATAAATATCATAATTCCAAAATGAACAGAATGTAATTTGACATGCAGATGCTCTGAATTCCTACCCGGAGTTGGAGGGAAAAAAAAAAGCTCCATTCTTCTCCCTCCCTGCTTTCACCTTTTGTCCTATAGGTTCAGCAGCAGCATCTGAATGGAAGTCGTCTTTCCTGCTGTCTGCCTGTCTGTCTCTGTGCCTGCGAGCGTTTCTAACTCACACACACATCGTAACATTCACCTGGTCAATAGTTAAAGATGAGTATAGTGCGTGTGTGTGTGTGTGTTTGTGTGTGTGTCAGTGAAAGCCAACACCTTCTCGGGGGAAGACACTTTTCATTCACACATGCATTATCTGTGCAGCGCAGCACACACCCATATGATCGGGTGACACACAGAAACAGAGTGGGACTATATCATGTCCTGCACCCTCCACATTCTGTATTAGAAAGGTATTGAGTTTTTGTAATTTTCTTTTTCAAACCCAACGTTGTACTTTTACTGCATGCTTCTTAACTGGTCTATAGGTTACCAAGGTGCGCCGCAAGGTATTGAATTTGTGTGTGTGTGTTTGTGTGTGTGTGTGTGTGTGTGTGTGTGTGTATGTGTGTGTTATGCAGGCTACATATTGGATTGTTGCTCGTGTGAAAGAACACAGAAGAGGAGCAAAGAGGGTGTGTGTTTCGAATGTCAGAGTTTAACATGATACACGTTGTTTTAGGTCAGATTACCTGTAGATACATTACAGCTTTAGTTACAAGTCAATAAGTCTTTTAACAAGGCTGAGCCGCTTTTCACTCACATTTACACACAACCCCCGTTTCTCTGTATTCGGACCCAGACTTTCTGTAGAGTCTTTTTATAATGTTGTGATGTCCTGATAAAACTCTTCAAATCTCTGTTGTCCAAATTAACAACTAATTAGGTGCAGTCCACAAAATAGTGAATTTGAGAAAAAAGTGATTGTTTTAAACAACAGATTGACCATTAAAGATCTTTCAGTCCTGTTAGAAAATTCCATATTTTTTCTTTTATTTATTATCATTTAGTTATTGACAAGTTATGACCAAGATATGTACTCAGCAGGATAATAAGCAGTCAAAGTGAGACAATTAATGGTTTTATTGGCAAAACATAACTCCAACAGCGGGATTATTATCATTGTTGATGTCTTGTGATTATAATTGGCTCAGAGGAAAGTGTTTTCCTTTATTGAACAAACTAATTATTTAACACTCTGTTGGGCTACTTTCAGTTTTGATGGGTACAATAGCCTGTATCCAGTTAATATTTAACTTTCCTGCATTGTCAGGAGGCAACAAGCTTCCATCAGTCAGGCTTAACATGGAACATCTGTATATTTTTGATATATGTGATTTTGCAAACATGAGCCATATCTATCAACATTGGAAACTGTCATTATTAATATTGCCATATTGACTTCAGTTCAAACAGTACAAAGTATGTAGAGGTGGCTGTAACCTGTGTGTTTGCAGTATATTTACATATATTAAGCATCATCTTTAAAGGTCCCAGGGTCCCGGTTACAAAGTGAGATTTTAGAATCTATTATAAGAGTTATGTGTTATATAATTTCACAGCCAATCAAAGGAGAATCTCATTAATTTTAATGAGACAGACACAAGACACTGTGTTCTTTCTAGAGCTCCAGAGAGCAGCTTAAGGAGAGAGGAGATGTAAAACTATATTAAGATGACTTTTGGTGCTTAAAAGCACAAATACATCCTCCTGGGGTATATGAAAACTTCAGATAAAACCCAGCAAACATGTTCAATATGTTACCTTTGACCTGTTAAAATCCTAAAACCCTTGATACACTTGCAGCATTGAGTTTTATTCATATATTACATGAGAAAACCTCAGCTCCAACATTAAATAAAGTATTTTTATCTGTAGTAAAACACAATGTTGGGTGACATGGTGGCGCAGGGGTTAGCGCTGTTGCCTCACAGCAAGAAGGTCTCAGGTTCAAGACCTCCTTGGTCCTGGGTCTGGGACCTTTCTGTGTGGAGTTTGCATGTTCTCCCTGTGGGTTTTCACCAGGTACTCCAGCTTCCTCCCACAGTCCAAAAACATGCTGAGGTTAATTGGTGACTCTAAATTGCCCGTAGGTGTGAGTGTGTGAGTGAATGGTGTGTGTGCCCCACGATTGGCTGGCGACCATCTGGGGTGTATCCCTGCCTCTCGCCGTAACGCGCTGGGATAGGCTCCAGCAGACCATGTGACCCTAATGAGGAATAAGCAGCTATAGAAAATGACTGACTGACTGAAACACAATGTTACTGTTACAGCATCAATATATATCATCAATATCCACATCATCAATACAATAAGAAAATAGTTTAATATAATATCAGTAGTAGGGCTGCAACTAACCACTATTTTGATATTTAGTTTAGAATTGAGCTGTTAATGTGATAATTGGCTCCTTTATAATCTCCTATCTTACAAATACAAAATAAATATATTCTTCATGTTCTGTCATGATCCTCAGTGTGATTTCTATGATTTTGTGGACAAATATTTGATCTTTGATCTCTTATCTTATTAATAATTGAACTTTGCATTGCAGGTAATTTAGTTTATTTAAATCTTTGCAATTTTCTAACTATATTTGCTTTGTAACAGCAACATAAATTGATTCTGACTCTCCTATACTCACCTCACATGTAGATTTCTTTTAATACCAGGTTTAAGTACAATAACCTTTGTGGTTGTAGAGATATTCCATATTTATTATCATTTATAGCAGGAAAACTGAAAAACAGGCCTGTGGTTTAAGTGGTTAATAAACTATGATATCAAATTTTATAAAATATTAGTCACAGGGATAAAACAAGTACTTATTTATTATCATTTATAGCAATGAAAGCAGGGCCTTGAGTGGTTGAAAAAACAGCTTCAATTAAACAATAATATTACTTCCAGTTCTACAGTGACATTACAAAAAAGAAAGAAACAGAGAAATGTAACTTTTTTTTAACAGCCCACTATGTGAGTGGCACTTCCCAGTGTTAAATATATTACCGCTGGGAACACAGCAGCACTACAAAGCTGAGGAGAGACATATGCATGAATACAAACAGGATTTTTATAGTTTCACCACCGCACATCTGGTGACGCTGGCGGTGGCTGCGAGACTAGGAGCCGATGTGTGTGTGAAAGGAAATTGATACTGTCCGTCATCTGCCACCCATCACATGCTCGCTCGGCCGCTCACAGCGAGATGCCACCGAGTGGAACAATGTATACCCAGACAATCCTTCCATACCCGCAACTACGACTCTTCTTTTCCCCTGTTGTCTGTCTTATTCCTGCTTTTTGTCTCTGTGCTGTTTTTCTCGACAGGCTCCAGATCTATGAGTGCAGGGTTGTGCGTGTGTGTGTGTGGAGGGTTTGGTTGGCGAGATCTGTTAAAAGCAGCGCTATGAATCTTTCATGACTCAGCGGCATGAGAGTGAAAGAGACAGAGGTAAGCAGGAGGAGAGGAGAGCAGGAGGAAAATGATGAGGAAGGGTGGAGGCTCTGTCCTGGCTGGATGGTTTGATTCCCCCCCCCCTCCCCCGTTATTACATGTCAAATGAAATATGATGTAAAGAGGAGTAATTCCTCTTCAGGAAATATTGTATAAGTGTTGTAAACCTAGAATTGAGTGTTTGCTTTGTTCCCCCCTCCTCAAACAGTGATGTTTTCCAATTATAGCTTAACATCCTAGACAGAGCTTGTCTGTCAAGCTTTATTTTCCTTCCCATATTCTGGGGAAGTGTGCATGTGGCTGTGGTTAGAGTGAGGGTGTTGTCGTTTTTTTTTTTTTTTTTTTTTTTTTTTAACAGATTTTCCATAAACCAAAAAAAAAACACAAAAGCAAAAAAACTGATTAGCCATTAAAGGCGTTTGTCCATGACAGAAACGTTGGGATGAAGCACTTGTGGTATGGGTTTAGTTTCTATGACAACAACATCTTGACCATTTCTATGACAACTTATGCCAACTCTGCTTTTTATTATTATCTATTGTTTTAATAACTATTAAATTACATATTGAGATTGAGATTTACATATTTTCCTCCCCGCTGTTATGGTGGTTTCTCTCTGACACGTAAAGTTCTCCTCTATTGTCATGGTTACTTGAGTGATGAATCCTGCCTTCTCATCTATTAAATGATTGGTTGTTTGAAAAAGAAGAAGGCGGAGCACCCTATAGGCATGTGCTTTATTTCCATTGATAAAAAAATTCTAAAAAGCCAATGGATCTCACAACAAAATTCTATACTGTTTGGACATAAGCTCTAATGGTGTGTTCAATTGCACTCAGAACTTGGAGTATCTGAGTCAGAAATTCTGGCTTCTGCGGTAAATGCATTAAACATCGAGTGTGTAAAATAAGAAACCTTGTGACACCATCTTGCTTTGACATCATTTGCTCTGACTTTGGGCTGCTTCAATCCTGCCTGAGTTCCTGAGTCAGAATTCAGAGTTCAAGGACCGTTCCATTGCACTTTTCCAATTTGCAGGTTGGATCTTTCTAAGTTCCAAGTGCAATCGAACGCAGCTTAAGGCTTGTACTGCAACCAAACTTACTTCCTGGCTACAAGTTTGTACTTGAAAAGGGTTCGATATGTTACGAAAAGGTTCTGCAGAATTTCTTTTGTGCATTATGTCCAGCAACACCAGCAATTAAGCGCGCCATGCAATATTTCAATATAGTTTAGGCATAAAACTTGTTTTGCTGACATTACGTGTTTAAAACTTCATTCTGTGAACATACAGAACCATTATTGTTCAGGTTTCTATTATTGCTGCGGTGGTTATTATGGACGCTGTAGCACAAGGTGACCTTTGTATATTTGTATTATGTCTTAAAAGTCTGGTTAAGTTTAGGGACAAAACCCACTCTTTTAGGATTAGGGAAAGAAAGTTTTGGGTTAGAATGTGATGAAAATGTCTGGACTTCACAGTGGAAACTGTCTGGCAGTAAAACTAAATGTCAGGGTAAAATGTCCAGTTAGTCTGGAGCAGTGTTCTCCTGTTACTTTTGCAACTGTGCAACCTGATTTATCGAACCACCCCCCAACCCACCACCTTTAAATGCAGACAGTGTAACACCTTATATAGAGAATCGATGATAGACGTCATTGGTCTTGTTTTGTCGGATACATATTAGTAGAACATTACTTTTTATAGGAATAAATACAACTGGTGAGTGAGAACAGATGCTGTTATCAGCAAAAAACAAGGCCAGCTCATTGTTTGTCTGATATCAGGCATCAATTGTGTGAAAAACTACAAAGCATTTCAAGAAACTCCAAAGAAGAAAGGCATAATACATATATATGGCATTAGCATATATTTCTGCCATAAAATTTCAATAAACTGGTAAAAAAGTACAATTTTATTGCATATATTCTCTTGAGGATCCTGCACTTCACTGTTTAATGTTTGTTAATACCTCCACATTACACGCACATCTACATTCCACGTATGTATCTGTAGCTATTGCTCTGAATGGCTGTTGGCGAAGGGACAAGAAGATGCAATTATTTCATCGGGAGAAAATACAATCAAGTAAATCTGATAAAAGCAAGGGTCACAAGGCCTATCCACATCCTCATGATCATCACGTATAATAGGAGTGGAAGGTGAGGAGGGGGAGGGAAAGGAGCCGAGGAGCAAAAGCACAAACCGCTCGATGCCTTAACATCCATCTTTGCACCAAAAAAATCAATGCGGTTACAAACCAGCATCATTTCTCGATAACCCCCTGTCTCTCCTCCGCTCCGTTCACACCTCCTCCTCATCCTCCTCATCCTCCTCCTCTCCCTTCCCTTTAATGTTTACTTTCCTCCTCCTTATCAGCCACTATTTTTACTTTCTCCTCCTCCCAGCTCTCCTCTCATCTTCCCCTCCTCTCTGAGAAGCGGGCGTCCATCTGTTTTCCATTTGAAAAGATGAGTTGTTTGTCTGATGTGGTGGACCCGGCGGTCGCTTTGTGAGTCAACACTCGTCCGACATGTGCTCCATATGGTTCCGTGTGTGCTGGATGGAGATTTATCGGTATTCGTGTCACTTGGACACAACAGGAATTTACATAAACGTCCTGGAGTGAAAAGTGGATTCATTGGTGGTTTCTGTGCTGATCATTCTGTCAGATCAGTCGTTTCAAAGCAAGACTGTGCAGGTTCCAGATCCTGAATTGTGAACATTACTGGTTGTCTGACTGTATCTTTTGAGTTTTGGTCTATTGATTAAAAATAACAAACGAACAAGCAATTTAAATAACTTAACCACTTAAGTGTGAGTGGTAAGTGATAAATTATCTGCAATACAAAGTTTAATGATTAATATGATAATAGTTCAAAGATCAATGATTTGTTCATAAAATCATAGAAATCACATTGAGAATGATTACAGAAGATGAAGAATATATTCTGTAAAATGTTTAAAAAGGAGATTATAAATGATCCAATTTAATAATCACACAAACAGCTTGATGCTGTAACAGTAACATTGTCTTTTACTACAGATAGAAATACTTACTATACTACTAGTGTTGGAGCTGTGGTTTTCTCATATAATATATGAATAAAACTCAATGCTGCCTCTGTATCAGGGGGTTGGGGATTTTACCAGGTAAACTTACCTTTTTGAAAATGTGACAGTGAGTTTATACTATTTTCTAACATTTTTTAGATCCAAATATGAACTGATAATAATAAAACAAAATCCCCTGTTCTATATAATACTGAAAAATAATTGAAAGGATATACCAGAAAAGTCTTAAAAGATTTGTTAGATAACAGCATGCATTCCTAAGCCTTCACAGTGCACTTCACACACTGACGCTAAAGTCAGAGCATTTTCTGTAACCTCTTATGACAGCGAATAGAGACGACAGGAGTGGATGAGACGAGGCTTAGCGAGTTCAACCTGCGTTTCAACTCTCAGCACTTCATATTATCTGTCATGCACCGTGGTTTGTAATTTCAGGGAAGAAGGACGCGAGCGCAGTCTCCTCAGCAGGTTATCTACAAACGTATTAGAGGATGTACGCCAAGGCATTTCCGCGCTTTGCTTCCGTCTCACTAGCTTATGCTGCAGAGCCGCTTCAGACGGATTATTATTACTAGGATTAATTGTTGTAATTCAAAGTCTTAGCTGCAAAAATTATACAGCAAAAATAAATGTCTCAGAAACCAAGAAGCATGTTGTGGGTGAAAAGTTGAAGCCTTTTCTAAAGCTATAAAGGAACATTTCATTCATTAAGTAACAAGATTAAGAGGGTATAACCATGTCAGTGGGTCTGTGAGTCGGTACTTGTTAGTTTAAAAAAATCTCAAAAATCCCCAAATTCTCTAAAGGTCAAAAAAAAAACTAATCCCAGAAACTTGACAAAAGGTGACAGAGACAGATTCAATTGTGATGTACATGAAGCATGTGAAGTAAATGTCCACTTTCCCTTATTTTTCCACAGCTTGAGGTTTTTCTGACACTCTCACTCACTATCATGTTTACCATATTAGATTAGTGTAAATTACCAAATAACAGCCGAGGCGTTTTTCTGTTTCAATCACTTAACAGATCAGGGGTTTATTTGGGACCAGGCTGCAATTTGGCACAGGAGATTAATTCCTTCCTGCCAAAATTCTTGCTCAAGAAAATTGGAAAAATATGGTAATTCACTCAAAATCTTTTTTTTACCAGTATGACTACTACGTAACTTACATTACACAGAAATTTCAAATTTTATGTCGTACTTTTTTTGTTGCACCAGAGCCAATCACAATCGAGATTAATCAATATTACCAGGGAGGGTGTTCTTTAATGTCATTTACACATGAGGGAGATCATGAAAGAGAACTTTTCCGACCCTTTTTCTTCCCTTTCTTTCCCTTTTTCTTTTTATTTCAGAAATTGTGTGAAGAAAAATGTAAAAGATCGTTTGAACTTGATTAATTGTTACGAGTTTGGAGACAAACAAATCAAAATCATTATCAAAATGCCATTAATTGCACAGACACAGACTCAGACTTAATTATAACCCGGCTATCATTTGGTAATTTACGGTAGGACAGCTGAGGTTGATGGGAATGTAATATAAATATTATTGCAGTCATGTTATTAAAAAATTATATTTTAAAAAACATAGAACCAAATCATTAAAAAAAGAGACCAACAACATATAACCAAACTCCATTGACAATTTGTGGAAATCTAATGAAGTGAAATCTCATTGCAGCTCAATTTGTAGAATCACATTTGATGCAGTGTATGAAATGACTGTCTGTACTTTGTGTTGAGTACTGTACAGTCACCAGGGGAGACATTAGTTTATTACAGCTAATCACATAGTTTCTAAGTGTCTTCTCCAAACCCCAGCAGGGTTATTATTGCCTTTATAGCTTCAATAGAAACTTCAGAAGAAAGTATAAATAATTCAGTACTTTTGTACAATTTCTGTACAGGACCTACAGTGTCCTAACTGAGAGGTCACAACACACACACAAACACACACAGCCGCAGCACTGATAGGATTACTGGTACGGTGAAGAGTATTATCAGAGGCAGATCTCATGGAGTGTGACTAGGTGTCCGTGGCAGGTCCATCGGTCACGGCTGTACAAGGTAAATCAAACAGACCTGGCGCCGCTTTCCGATAGCAGCTGATGATGCTGTTTATCTCTGATTCGTCACCAGGCAGCAAAGTGAAGAGATGATTGATTTTATTGCAGAGGAGTGGTTTTAAAAGTCTAATCGATGAGGGATCGCATCGTGGCTTTTCACCTCGATAGGAGCATTCCCTCTGTTTCATGGAGAGAGCAAGTTGAAGATTTGTTGAACGTGCACGTACAGTATCCCCCCCACACACACGCACACACACACTCATGACTGCTTGTCAGCACCCCGGGATATCATGAGTGGTGCCGTTGGTTCATGGAGAATCTGAGACCAACTGCTGCATGAAGTGTCTGTCAGTCGGTGCACTGTGTGCCGTGTGTGTGTTTTCAAGTGTTTCTGTTTGTGTGTGTGTATGAGGCCCAGACAGAGGCCTATAATTAGATGTGTTGCTGTGAAATCCCAATGCACTCTATGAGTCTCACTGTGCCTGGGTCTTTGTTTTTAATCATTTTAACTCTGTCATGTTACTTTTTATTGTTAATTTTATGGTATTTCCAGGTTATTAGATAGTTTTCCATTGGGAATGACAGAGAAAGTTTATTTGACAGAGGTGGAAAATGCATAAAAATGGCTCCTCAACTCATAACATTGTGAAATCGCAGAGTGCATCACATTGTGAGGATGAGGATACACCACGAGTCCGTATAGGAGTTCCCACGCTGCCAAGTCTTCTATATTTTGTGTGCTATAGCTACATTGCAGCTCTTCCAGAGGCTTGCCCACAGACACCTTGGGAGTCATATTGAATTTCAGTGAATAAACTGAAGCAGATAAGTGAATGAATAAGTGATCCCTATGAAATTTTAAGAGCTGCATTTTCATTTTCCTCTTTGTTACTTACACTTTAGTATTGCTCTCCTTTATTAATGATTTACTAGTCAATTATACAGTAGTCAAACATTGATTTTTATTCACATTTTGAATCCTCCCTGACTTTGCTCCTTGGTTTTGACTATTGTTCTTCTTTGTTTGGTGAACAAAAAACAAAAAGAAATGATTGGATTAGACCTTTGGAAGATCGAAGAAGCAGAGGATTCTTTCGTTTTTCAGACTTGCATTTAAATCTCTCTTTGATTTCAAAGTACTTGATGAAGTACAATCTTTTCCGACCATGCACCGTTAAAACTATAATTTAACATGTATAGAATTTAAAGGCTCATGGCTGTTGTATAACAAGTAAAGGATTCAGATTTTTTTAAATGTATTGATGACCTTATTGCATTATTCTTTCAAATAAATGCCTCAGACATCCTACTTAAATATATGCAATGCATTTTGGAGCTTAAAGCAGAGGGCAAATATTAAGCTCTTCATCCTTAGAATCTAATCATTTTAGAAAGAATATTGTATTGCACTTCAATGGGGGGAAAAAAACTTGAAACACCAATTCGTCAATAGCTGAAATGCCTTTTGAGCTGTCTGGCCATGAAAAAGCTGACATATGCTGTATATGGCTACTTATAATCATTCCAACTATATATGGAGTCCAAATCACCCCATCAACCTTGTCCTTCCTCCAATACTGCATATTTAAAAGCTTTTTTGCTCTACTCCGACCTAACTTGGGAGCAGCATCTGAAGAAAGTTGTGAGGAATGAATAATATCTAAAATTGAAAAATCCTCCCTCTGTGTAGACATTTAGTGTTCTGCACAACATCCCCCCTCAAACAACTGAGTTACAGCGCAGCACTAATCGTACACTGTACACAGGCTTCCCAGGGGGTATTTAAAAAGTCCACGTTGATAAAAAAGTGTAGTATACACTAACATCATCATACTCTGATATAGAGTTAAACTATCTGGTAGCAGGTTTTTAGGGTTACACCACATGGCATTTTTGACATTGTTCCTACTGTCACTTTCCTTGCGATTTTACATGTTACCAGAAAACAGCGTCTACTACATTTATATGCACATAGCATGGGTTAAATACCTGAAAATATTCACTAAAAATCAATTAGCACACTTTTGTATCATTCCTTTTGTTGTAGTTCATCATATTCATGATGCCCTAACTACTACATTTTTATGGACATAGTATGCATTTAATACACATATAAATTAATAAATCAAAAAATGTGTTTCTTTATCAGTAGATCTGTGAAATAGGTATTAAGTTTTATATAAATGGTCTTAAAAAGACTTAAAGTTAACTTTAAGAAGCCTATAGGAACCCTGTGTATATTTTAAAACATATTTGTATCTGTGTTATACATTGGTATGACATTTGTGCAGCAGCGTTGAATCAGATGCTGAGGCTTTACTTAAATTTCCAGCCTCTCTGATGCTTTACTCCAAAACCAGTAGGCTGCAGCTCTGCAGGGCTGCAGCCTTGCAGAGCTGCAGCCCTGCAGGGCTGAGGCGGTTTATTGCAATGTTCTGACATTGAAGTCTTGACCTGGAAACGTCTGACCTCAGGCTACGACCTAATGTTCCCCCACTGTCCGCAGAGACTTGATGTCCCGCGGCTGCAGGAGAGCAGCGAATGAGGAGAATTCTCTGATGTGCCCCTATTAACCCCCACCATGCTCCCAACACACACACCACACACACACCCTCCACATACACACACTTTCACATTCATGTAATCCCACCTCTTGTTGACCACCTTCCCATCACTACCAACACTGTGTAGTTGGATTAGGGGATGTCCCCTGCTAATCCCAATCTGTTAATCTATGCGGCCTTAGACATAGATTAACTAGAAGTTAATGACAACATGACCTCACCACAGAGGAAATAACAGATTCTCACTGAGTTATTGTAACTGACTTTTTCTTCATTCTGCATGTTTATATTCCTGGAGGCTCTCGTTGTGTCTCGTGGTGCTTCTTTGTTCCCTTTGATTTGTCACTAGGCAACACAAGCTCCTGTTTACACTCCACTGTAAATAAGGGCTAATTCCAGCAGTCAAAGATAGCTGACCCCACCAGAATTATCCACACACTCGCACAAATGTGCACAGTCAGTCGCTCTCCCCCCAGCGCGGCGGCGAACACCAGCTGGCACGTGTTGTGCTTTTTTACAGACTTGAGTGAAGGGGAGTTAAAGTAGTAGTTAGTTTAAGAGCCTTTAACTGCTCCCAGAAATGACATAGAATTATGGTATTATACGGTGGAGCTGGTGCCATGTGAACGCACACACGCGCACACACACACACACGCTCGGTGGGCAGCAGACAGGGTTGGCCTGTGGGGTAACATAGTATTTTTAGTCCAGTAATGGTTTTAAAGAAAGAAGTGTTCACCCAAACACACACTTTGACTACACTCCCTGTCTTTCTCCACCAGCTCTCATTTTTCCTTATTTGTGGTCTCAAGAGCATCAAAGCATCAGTATTTACATTAATATTCCTCACATGCCTATATTGTGGATAATGAGCACAGTATTTTATATATAGTGGCCATGGATAATGAGCTCCAGTGCTCTGGAACTATTTTCATTCTCTACTATTTTCTAATGTATATATTAGAATTCTCAATTAACTAATCAGATGCTTTGGTCTTTAAATCTCTGGTGATAAATCTTTGTCATTGTCTCTCAGAAGCTTATCCTCCAATGTCTTCTATTGTCCGGATGACAGTCCACAACCCAAATATGTGTCTTAAACAAACTCTTGGACAATTGATATCACAGTTGGCAAATTACCAATTTTTGAGGCTCGAGAATGAATTCATGGACATTTGACTTGATAATGTAGAATTTCATTGAAGGTTCTCAGCCATCTGGGTTGTCTTATCTTGTAGGGTTATAGAGAAAACCAACTGGACTTTTTAGTTTGTTTGAAGATGTTTCACCTCTCATCCAAGAGGCTTCTTCAGTTCTCAATTTTAGTGCAGGAAACCCAGGTATTTAAAACCAAGACTGGTTGCGAAACCATATTTACATGACCACACCCCCGAAACTGGGGGCTGGTCATGTGAATGGGTGTCACATTCCCCCAGGTGTGAATGAGTTTTAGGTTTCCTGGGGAGAGCTCCCAAAACAGTATTGTAAGTAGCAGAAAGACCATGTCTTAGGCCCCCACCTCTCTTTACAGAAGGCATCTCTAACTGGACATAGATGGCTCTCAGATCATCTGTCCTTCGTGTTCAAAACAAGGACATTGGAGTCCTCAAAAAAGGGACCTTTATCCTCCAGATGTACAGCCGAGTCTTGTCCTGATTGAGGTGCCTCTTCTGTTGAGCCATGTCTCAGGCTGGACTGCATACCCAGCATTGCTAGTTTTTGTCTCTGTGTTTTGTCTTTGAGGTGGACCAGTCTTTGTCTTAGGATCTGGTCTGGTTTGAAATGGACCTGGATATTGTGCTTGTGGAAGATTGAATGTCTCAGATAAGCCTGCCACACATGGATTGACAGTGTTCTTCCCTTTTTTTCCTTTTCTGCCTCAGGTGTTTCTTTGTGGCATCTTTTTGATGATTTGACAAAAGTCAGCTTCAGGTAACCACAGGTGTGGAGCGCTGTCCTGATGTTTTTTAGCTCTTTCTATTTCCCATCTGCACTTAAGGGAACATTCTGGGACCGGGGTTGTAGGGATTTGAATAACCCCTAGTTTGTGCTCCAGGTGATGGGAATCAAACAAAAGGTAGTGGTCTGTGTACATTGGCTTGCGGTACACCTCAATGCTGAGGTTACCCTCCTTGCCTGAGGGCGCTGCAAAATCCAGGAAGTGCAACCTGTTGTCCTTGGTGTCCTCCCTGGTGAACTGGATGTTCTTGTCAACTGAATTCATGTGTTGGGTAAGGTAGGGTGACCAGATGAGATTGGCTAAAAATATGCTGCGGTCTATTACACTCGGTACTCTGAAAGATTTGCCCTCTGAATCAAAAAAGTAATGGCGTTTCTATGTTTCTCTTTCCCTCAACTGCTGGGAAAGCTAAGGTATTTCCCTAGCAGTATTCTTGAATATTCAAGAAAGACTTCCAAACAAACATCATCTTACTGTCAAACTGGAACTTAATGTCAAGTTCCAGTTTCACTCGGAGCTTAATGCATTAAGAAAGCAGCACTCGGAACACAGCATTAAAACCCATGGCTTTTTTGCACTGGTTTTTATCTAAACCAGTGCCTGGGTGTTGTTCCTCTGAAGGAAGAAGAAGGCCCTTGGATGAGAAGTGAAATGTCTTTAAACAAACTACGAAGTCCAGTTGCTTTTCTCTACAAATCTACAAGACAATGTAAAGTGCCAGTTAATCCAAATAGCTTTATTTTTTAATAAGCAGTGCAGATAACTGTTTTTTCAGCTTGTTTTAATGAACTAAATAACTGTCTCAATATTTCATTATTTTTAATACAATCTGCAGTCGCCAGATGATTCAGCGCTGTTTCATTTCATACATTTGTGACAGTGGAGAAGCAGCATAACTGATGAGCATGTTGAGCAGAGATTTTGCATATCTCCCCTCGCTGTGGGAATATTGTGATAAACTGCTGTAAAACTGCAGCGTAGGTCAGTTTTTTGTGATGATGGAGAATCATGACATGTCAATCATTCACGCAATCATTTGAGAGAAGCTCTTAATCCAGCGCCGACAAAAGGGACTTTAAATCAAAACAGCACAGTGAAAATATATGAACCAGAGATTTATTAGACACTTAAAAGTAGATTACAGCTTTATATATGACTCCTTTCCCCCCTTTTCTCTAAGCTTCTGCTTCTGTCTCTCACCTCCCCCCTCCTCCTCCTCCTCTTCCTCCCCCTCCCCCCTCTTCTTCTTTCATATCCACTTTATTGCCTTCTCATCCCTCCATCTTGCTCTCTCTTTCTCCTCTTTCATCATTACAGCCCTGTGTCTCTCTCCTCCCTCTACCTCCCTCCTTTTTTTGGCGGGTAGTAAAAAAAAAAAAAGGTAAAAGTGTACTTTGGGAGGAAAGGCTGTGTGGAACGTTAAATCACATGCAGGTGCCCTTAAATGGTGAAGAGAGTGTGAGATGGAAACACACATGCGCACACACACACACGCACCATCAGCCCCTCATTTAGGTAGCAGTAATTTGCCGCAGTAAGTGACAGGGTTATTGACGCTCATTAAGAAAGGGAAGCAGCGAATAAACGTCTGACTGAAGGGAATAAATTTAAACCACTGCACCACTTTTACTGCTCAGCAATAAGCTGCTTTGATGTGGTGTGTGATGGCAGACCAGGGGCAGACTCAGGGCATGTGCGTGAGAGTGTGTGTGTGTGTGTGTGTGTGTGTTGGAGGAGTCGTTATGTGCTGTCTCTTATAACACTAATTTCACATCTCACTTGTAATGTGATCACAGTATAATGTTATGTGTATCATAACGTAACATATGCGTAATTATATGTACCGTGTACGCATCGCTCGCTCAAGAGGTCGTAGGTCACATCAGGTACAAGGCGACAGGCAGTCGCCGTGGTAACAGTGCACAGTCACTTCCTAAATGACACACTTTCATCTCAGCGGGAGAGGGGGAAGGAAAGAGAGGAGGAGGGATGGATGGATGGATGAAAGGAACGAGCTGGTGACGGGAGGAAAAGTGACAAACTGATGTGAGGAGAATCAAGAGGAACGAAAGACGGATGACAGGGTGAAGAGATATTTGAGGGATGTGCAGAATGAGATGAGACTGGAGGATAAGGGAGAGAAAACCAGAGAAAGAGATTTAAAATCTCAACCACAGCAATCAATATGCACCACCGCAAGGTCTTATATCATAAAAAGTCTGATTTAATCCCTTTTTCGTCTATGATTCACACATCTTATTGATAATAAGAAGGTCCATGTGTTATAGTAATACACAACACATCACCCTCCCCCATTCACAGCCATTCAAATCAACCAATCAGGGGAGAGGCTCATTAATATTAATGAGACAGACCAGTTCTTTCCAGACCTCCAGGGAGAATGTTGAGACAGGAGAAGTAAAATCATGATTTCTAGTACATAAAACTAAAGATACACTATATGTCGTTAGGGATATCACAGCTTCAAATAAAAGCCAGGAAATTGTTCAGTATGTCTTCTGTAACTATAGAAAGTGAACATCACTTTACGTTATACCACATAAAACACTGCAGCAAATGCAGCAAAGATTATGTATTTTAAGAAACGTTGTAGAACATATCTGGGAAGTTGCAAAATGCATATCTTGAATGCATCAGCAGTATTTGATTCATTTGAACGCCTCCATCTGCCTACAAATATTTACATTTATTTATGTATTATTTACATTTAGTTACATTTATTTTATGGTTATGTGTTGACACTGCCAGAACTTTTGTCAGGTGATTGTTATTAACCAAAATCACAAAAATGTGCATAATTATCCTTTGTTGTAGGAAAACCATGTTGAAGCTGTTAATTTTAACTTCATTTATGTCAATTTTTATTTGTTTCTTTTTCCAATTCCAATTCTTGCCCTGACTGACCTTTTTTTAGTAATGTTTCTACATTTCCACATTACTGCAATTAACATCATTAACACAATTTTTGTGTTTCAAAACTATGAAAGTGTGTTATTAGAAATTCAAATTCAGCAAAAAAAAAAACTTCACCCCTTCAGGTAACAAGGTACTCAAAGCTTGTTTCTTTTAATAGACAACAAAAATGCCCCACCCAAACACAAGAGCTGTTTGTCAAACTCCAATTCTACTTTTTTTTTGTCAGCAGTTACAAGTCCAGCAACGCTCCAGAAGATGGAAACCAGTCATTTGAAAGACTTCAGTTATGTTTTCCAGCATGCTGATTCAGCTTCAGCCTACACGGTCCATCCTCTGGGAGAGATTATTGTGCAGGTTAGCTGTGTGATGGAGGACTTGTACTGTGGCTGTGAGTGTAATTGAATTTACACGTCTCATTTAACCTGCTAGATGGCTGAACAATCTCAGATATTGGGAACATCGCTTGCGTACGTTGAGTAAAACAAAAATTGATCTTGATTTTTTTCATGGTACAGAAATTTTCTGTAATTGCCTAAAATTAAAGAAGCAAAACGACTCATAACCAAATCCATTCAGCAAAGTTTGGTGATTTGGATGCTTCATATTCACAGTCTGGCAGGTTTTCTGGGTTTAGTCTTGGTTTGTTTTAAAGCAGCTTTTCAAAAATGCACTTTCAGAAACAGACAAAAAAGCAGATCTATGACTACTTATTGCAGGTATGTGTGTGTGTTTATTAGAAAATAGTGAGATTACCCTGTGTGTACATTCCATTTAGAATCCACAGCCTTAGGGTGATATGTCTGTGTAAATAGCTCCATACCTGTATGTGTGTGTGTGTGTGTGTAGTTGGATAAAAGCTTTACATATAATTTCAATAGCCGGTGTGTGTGTTATGAAATACAATAATGATGTTCTGGTGTTCTTAATTGTATGTCTGGTGACATTGATCTACCTAATCAAGGGGTGCTTGTGTGTGCATTTGTTCTCTTTATGTTGCCAAATTGAATATGTGAGGTTTATTATAATTAGAAATTACCTGACTGCAACCACTTTATGAGCCTGAGAATGCAAACACAAACCTGCAAAGTTATTAAAGTCATTAAAAAAAGGAATGTGACCAGCCATGAACTGTAAAATATGGCTTCATTTTTCCTAATTATTTTCACAATGTCCTGAAATATAATCCAGTACAACTAAATAAATGCATTTTAAAATATATACTTCATTTGGACGTACTGTTTTAGAAACACTGCTAAACAATCTGTATAATGTTTCTCATCTTTCTTCTCGCAGGCTGTAAACTGTTGTGGTTTATGTAACTGTTTTTAGAACATGCTATTCATGTAATTATCACCTTTTTCTCTGCTTTTCCTGTCATTTTTGAGGAAATCACAACATGGCACACATATGTATTCACACTGAGGTGAGAATATTCATGCCCTAGAGGGCATTTTATCAGTTTTTTTTTTTCTCATCCTGAAGTGCATTCAGTTCAGCTATATTTTGGTGCTACAGCTAATAGCTTTTTTATCACATTCTCTCACCCTGGGAACATTACATGAAATGGTAAAAAAATAACTGTTTTTATTACTTACAATTGCCTTAAAATATGTATAAGAATTATGAGAAAAAGTTGTAAACTTAGTCTCAGGATAGTTTTATGCTATGCAAGTCAATAGGTCTCCTATTAGGTTGTATGCACTAGGAGTTTTTCAAATTTGCATATTTATTTATTTTAGCCTATTAGAAAAAAACATCAACATCGAACTTAAATGTAAAAAGATTTAGACTTTACTTACTTATTTTCTATTTGCTGAAAACTTAACAATATTCTGAATAAAAAACAACCTTCGGTTGTGAGACAGTGATGCTCACATGTGAAATGTCCATGAACAAAAGAGACCATCAAACAGGATATCCTGGTCATGTGACCTCATCCTTCAAAAATAAAAGCTCCCTTTTCACACCTTACTGTAAAATCTTAGATTTTATATTGCAGCTTTTTAGAAAAATTAAAATAAAGTAAACCACTATGCAATACAGGATAAATAAACAAGTAACTACAGTACAGTAGTGGAGAAAAAACAACTTGAGAAGCAGATACAAATCTGCCTCATTAACATTAAAAATGCATTTCTCCAAAGGTGATTGGGTCTGGCTGTTGCCTGAAACTAGAAACTATTTGAATTCGAACTTGATGGTTAAGTTTCACCTCAGCCCGGCGACAACCAATCACAGTTTGACATCCGGACAGGCAGCGTAAGTGCGACAAAACGTCAATTCCGACCTCACACTTTCTTCCACCGAGTGGTTCTGAGGCTGGATGGGTTCCTGTCAGGCTGCAGGAGACCTGTTCCATTCTCCTGCATGGCACGTGCAGAGGTTGGCTCACTTGTCGAGACGGGCTCAGGTATGCTGGAGCTGCCACAAGGAATGCAGGGAAAAAAAAAAAACTTTAGAGACATGGTAAGAGAGGGTGTGACGGTGAGGAGAAGAAAGTGAGAGCCAGATGCTTTTTGATGGGAAGAGGAAATGAATAGCTAAGCAACGGTGTCTTGATGTGGCTTCCATGTCTACCACTGTAATCTGTTATACATCTGCAGGCAGAGAACTTGGTTTCAAATTAAATGCATTTCACTAATGATGAAGTGCAAAATGGCTCGCAGCACAACAGAGCTTTTTAGAATGCAGTGCGTGCAGCTCTGGGGGCGCTGTGGGAAACTGTGATCACTACTTGGGCTTAATATCCGCCATTAAGCGAGGACGTCCCCATGAATATTGCATCAAACATTTCCGCATAATCGATAGTAAAGGATTTTTGTCTCGGGCCAGGTCTAATGAGGTGAATACACTCTATTCATCAAATAATAATCAGAGTAATGTGAGTTTAGGTGTGTTTCCTCTCCACTACATTCTTAAATCAGAGGTTACAGCAACCTGATTGAAGCCATGACGCTTCTGTCCCCCAGGAGCTCATGACATGCAAAAAGGAAAGTGTGGGACTGAAATAGAAGGCTGTGATTGAACTACTGTAAGGAGCACTTAGAGTTGATTGTGCAGATGATGATGATGAGGACATTAATGTGAAGCTGGGTAGGAGTGAGCGTGCTGGAGTGGCCTTATATGGATGCATAAAAGTATGCACTTTCATCTCCTCTTTTTTTCCACACATTATTACAGCTCAACAACATGAGTGATACTCAAATGTATCCCAGCCAGAGGTGAGACACTCATCTCTTACGGCGCTGAATGAACTCCTTTTCTGCTGATGAAGCTGATTTTTACTACTAAAATAATGGCAGTAAAAAGTTTCCACACTGTAGCTGCAGATGTTGTACACTGCAAAAACCGAAATCTTAAATATGTAAAATAGAAACAGTGTACAAATTACTCTTTTTAATAATTAAAAAAGAGATTAGTACAGCTAATCAGTGATTTAGCTTTGAAATCCCAACAAGGGAAAATATCTTGTTTCTTGTACAATTAGCCCAATATTTTTGCTTAGTTTTTTTTCTGGATTTTGGTCAATTTAGTCTTATCCAAAAATAAGATTAAATTGTTTGACTATTTTATCTCAATGTCTTTTTTTCATGACTTTTTATCTCATAATTCCAGCTTTTTATCTAGTATTTACTTACTGCATGTTAGTAAGTAAAAAGATTTGCCAATAAATAAGATAAGAAGAAAAAAAGAAATAAGATAATTAAAGATAATTCTACTCAATATTGGAGTAATTGTACTAAATACAAGAGATTTCCCCCTGGTTTTTGATGTTCCTTAAAAGGGAGGATACAATAAATTTGTTTGGGTAAAATGTTTGTTTTTTGTTTTTATGGTAATTTTGCCTCTTTTTTTTCCTACAATTTGAGCAGTTTCCAGTTAAATGGTGTATTATTTGTAAAGACTCGCTCCTTTACATCCTCAAAGAGGCAGTTTGGTGTAATTTTGTTAAAACAAAAGAAGATCAAATTGACTAAACTCAAGAAAACTCTTGAAATAAGCATAATTATCTGACAGTGCAATGAGATATTTCTATAAAAACAACATAATTTCACTTGTTAAGATTTCAGTTTTTGCGGTGTTGGCCTTTAATACATTGCGTATGTGTGAAAGTCTTAATCTTTTTATCAGAGAGCTGTTTGAGGGTTAGGACTTTGTTTTAAAATTAGAATTAGGTTAAGGTTAGGTATTTTTATCCCATCAGTTTGGAAGTTTTGAATATGGCATCACAGACGCTCTCCTTCATGTCGGACCCTGTGGGCATCCCTCATAAGGTAATACTACAGAATGTGATCTGGGATTAGATGGTTGAAATAAGGTCAACACATCAGCTGGGGGATGGAGGGAAGGATATGATTTTTTTGTTTCTCCTCTCTCTAACTTTGAGTTTGGCCCTTTAGAATAGTGATAAAAATGTGGTCAGATGTTGTACGACCTAGTTTGGTTGTTTCAGGGCTGTGGGTTTAGCGTTGGGTGCAGATGTGTTTTGAGGAGAAAGTAACTGTAAGTGCTCTCTCCTACTTTTGTGATGCTGTGAGCAGCTTGTTTTTCTCATTCGAATGAAGCCTCGGGCACTAGGGAATGAATAATGTCAATGAACGGACTCACAACTGTGTGTGTGTGTGTGTGTGTGAGTGTGTGAGTGTGTGTGCCCCCAGGTTATGGATTTAAATAAATATAAGCTGTAGCTTGAGGGCAAAAGCAATTTGAGCAACTGAATCACATATAGAAACACATATTTTAGACCCAAATATCTCCTCTCACATCTGATCCCTCCATTCGTTTTCTTTTGGTTTAAAGAAGTCCACCTTTTTCACTGCTTCAATAATCTGACTCTGTCACTATGTGCTGATGTGATCTCTCCATTTTTCACCTCGGAGAAATAAACACAACGTGTTGAACCTCCTGATCTTCTCATCTACTGCAGAGCATCTGTCTGTGAGGAGGTTTTTATAGCAGGATGCCAGCTGCTTCCATTACCAAGCAACCCAGGAATGCAGTAAAGTGTATGTGTCTGTGGTAAACACCCTGCGTCGTCTGGGTTGGTGAGCGAACCCGATGACAAAATGCTAACAGGAGCTCACAGACACGAGCACCTAAAGATGCTGTCTGCTGTCTCTGAGCCTCATAGGGAATGCTGATGCTGGTGGCGGTTTTTAAAAATGCATCCTCTCCTTTCCTTGAGTGCCAGCTTTTGTTGCCAGATTTCCATGTTGGTCACCAGTTTCCAGTCATCGATTTCTGTTGTTCTTCTCTTCAAGAAGATAAAGGGGCGAATCTTTAAAAAATATTGCATCATATGACCATTTATTGGGGGAAACCATTGAAATTGTAGGAAAAAAAGAGACAAAATCACCCCCTAAACTACACTACCCGATCAAAAAAAATGTATTCACTCTTAATGAACATCACACTGCAAAAATTTAAATCTTATCAGGACGAAATCTCTCGTATTTAATCCGATATTTTGTAGAATTATCTTTAATTATTTTATTTCTTTGGCAGATCATGTTACTTATTTCAAGCTTTTCATAGAATTTGAGATAAAAAGTCAGAATTATGAGATAAAAAGTCCATAATGAGATAAAAATAGACATTAAGATAAAAAAGTCAAACAATTTAATCTTATTTTAAGAAAACAAAACTAAATTAACCAAAATCAAGAAAAAAAAACTTGAAATAAGATAAATTATCTGCTAATGGAATAAGATATTTCAAGGTAATTCTACTTCTATATTGGAAAGCACCAAAAACAACATATTTTCACTTGTTAAGGTTTCAGGTTTTTTGCATTTCAGCAAAACAACTGAATAACATACAGCAAATGCAGATTGAAGTTTGGGTTTGGGGACAAACTATAGGAAATTTATATATTTGATATATAGATATTAGATATTCGTTACATATTCTCCAAACCTCGACAAGCAGCCAGCAGTCACACTCAATACGATTATATGATGCAGTGGTTCTCGCCAGAAACATGGATTGACAGGATTGTGGGATTCGTGTGAACATTCACAGCTAAAGTGTGAAGCTGTTACAATTTTAAAACTGACTTTAAATGAACAGACGTCAGTAAGAAGCTGGGTTGTGTTGTAGAGAATCCTGGGCGACGCCAGGAAAGCCCAGGGCTCTCACATGTTCTGATTCATGCATGTTCTGATCACACTAGTTTTATCCTTTTTGAAATACTTAACAACATTTTTTTTCTACTTCTGTCCATGTGTGTATGTGCTCCCAGTTGCACTCCTATCAGCATGGTGGCCTTGACACTGTTGGTACATTTTCCTCTACAGGTAAAAGAAAGAGACTTTTGTCTGTAGGTGTTGGGATCTCAGACAGAGTGACCTGCATTTAACATCTGAGGCCTCATGAAGAGATTTGAATATTAAATGAGTGTCTCATGGTGGCCCTGTAGAGTGTGTGTGTGTGTGTGTGTGAGAGAGAGTTCAGCTGAAGCTGCAGAACCTGACTGCACTCTTCTCGTGTTTGTTATAAAGCGGTAATGGCTTAAAATATCACAAAAAAAAGAATGTGAGAAAAGAAAAAGGGGGTGTTATTTGGGTGCCATCCTATGCCTGCCAGTCTCTCTCTTACACACACACACACACACACACACACACACACACACACATAGACATGAACTCACTCACATCCACCAATGCCAATGAAAGATTTATAGAGCAGTGATGATGAAAGCGTCTCCTCTTCTGCTCCACTTATCCTGGTAGACAAATTCTGCCCCCCGACCCACACACACACGTGCAGACATAGACACACACATGCACGTGCACACACAAAAACATACAAGCACACATGACCCAGGACCTGTTAAGAAAGAAAAGAGCGGTGATGCACACACAGCTTTGGGCCCTTGACCTTTACAGACATGGACATGTTGATGCACATACATGAACACACACACACACACACACACACACACACACACACACACACACACACACACACACACACACACACACACACACACACACACACACACACACAGACACAGACACACCCCAATCCTGAGGCGTCTGTCAAGAGACTGATAGAGCAGGCTGCTTTCTAGGCTGTCTGGCTGTCTGTGTGTGTGTGTGTGTGTGTGTGTGTGTGTGTGTGTGTGTGTGTGTGTGTGTGTGTGTGTGTGTGTGTGTGTGTGTGTGTGTGTGTGTGTGTGTGTGTGTATTTCAGGTACAGTGGTTGTTTGTATGTGTTGGCGTGTGTGAAAATATCTTTATCTTTCACTTCCTCATAGGCTGCAGTTCCCCCTCAAAAATAGAAATGATGTCGAAGATGAGCAATTTCACATCCTTTTTGTTATTTATTTTTTATGGTAAAGGTCAGATTCACATTGTTCTAAGATAAGGGTTCAGGTTTTGGGTCGAGTGGGGCATGGATCGTTTAGGGTTTAGTTAGTGGCTAAAGGATGTGAATCGTGATTTAAAAAATCAATGTTCTATCCACATTTCTGTGTTGCACTTTTGGCTGAACCTAAAGTGTATCCTGTTAAATGATGTACTGTAAAATTACCTTACAGGATAAAGGTTAGGACAATGTTACTCATAGACAGAACAACAAGAGACAGGCAAAAAAAAATGGAGCTGGCAGGCAATAACCATGCAATTACATGGCTGGCATTCAATTCTGAAAACAGCCTTTGATTATTGTTGCAGCTCTTTTAGAGGTCGGTACTCCCTAAAAGGAGATACAAGTTAATACGAGGGGGCATAAAATGTTTTGTCGTATGTTATAGTAGGAAAAAAAACAATTCTACAATTCAATCTAATCTTCATTTTCTTGTGTTGTCTCAATAAAGAAATCAAAGCAATTAAACTGGTAGACTTGATACCAACCAGTAAAAGGAGCGATGCATGTAGTTAACTCTCCAGGCGAAAGTCTCTTGCACCACAATTTCAACTATTTATTTATTTGTTTTTGCATATTTTGGGCTTCCAGCTAAAAAACAACAACATGAAAACAGGTATGTAGTAGTAATATATCTATGATGAGTACAAACTACATCGCCTAAACAGGGTTGTTCCACTTCCTGTTTCTTTACAGAAATGTGAAGTCAGTCAGAATCTTTCAGGGCTTGAAGATAAAATATTTACAGCTCTGATTTGTAAATGGTTTGTGAGGCAGGAGATAACTTCACCTGTTGTTTAAAGCACTGAATATTGTTCAGTGACTAAATGTGAAGTGAAACGCAACAGCAGTTGTTGGAATTGCACTTTTTCATAGATCATACCTCCTGTTTTGTAAATTAAAGGTGAATTAATCATGTAAATATTTATAATGTATTTACATTGAAAAGCTGGAAAGAAATGTGTTGGTGCTGTTATTTCTAGGTTTAGTTTTTGGGTCAGTGACACAACTGCCATGTGGTTTAACCCTAAAAACCAGATAATTTAACTCTCTTAAAAAAAGTAAAATAAATAAATAAAAACATATGCTATCAACTTTTTTTTTATTCTAGGTGGATTATTTATTTAAAATTCATAATTCTTTCAAAAAATTGCACAAAATCATGATTTTTGTAAAAACAAAATGAAACAAATGGACTTTTAAATAACAAGAAACCTTGCTTCTTAAAAATACAATTTTTTGCGTTTCTCATCTTGCCTTTACATAATTTTCTCACTAACCCACTGTCTTTCCCTGTATCGTTAGAGTCCTGGTAGAGAGGGCTGCTTGGGTTGAGCTCAAGAGTGAATCCGTGTAAATTATTTAAATGAAATCCAATTAAATTAATTAAGCACCGTGTTTCCCCCCCAATGGACCAGGTGAACATCTGAGGACGTGTCCCCAGGGTCTGACCTGCTGTACCAGCGCCATGGAGGAGAACCTCGCCGGGCTGAGCGGCCGGGAGACCGAAGGTCTGATCAGAGAGGCCGGCAGGTCGCTGCAGGCCGCCTTCAACGCCCTCCACAGGAGCTTCGACAGTGAGTGTGGCATGTTTTTTCGTGCATGTGTTTGTTTTCAGGATGAACCCTTCATTACCAGGATGAGCTCAGGCTTCAGTGGTGAGGAGTGTGACATTTGGATGTTGTGTATTATTTTGATACCTTTCTATATTAGATTTTAAATGTATAAAAGAACAACCTTTCCTCCTTCCTTCCTTGTTATCCAGTATACCTGCACAAAAACAAATTTAACACAGTGGCCATGTCCAGACATGTGAGGTCAATTCAGCATAGAGTTGGAGACTTGTTCTGATCTTCATTTAATGTTTGTATCAAAGGTCTATTGATGAAAAATGCTATTTAGCTTTTTTATTGAAGTAAAAAAATATGGGTCGAAATTGACCCATAACACCATAGAGGTTGTTATAGATAATAATATTAAAATGAATAAATAAATAAAAACTGATTTATTCAATAGATGTGTTCCAGTACCGCTCAGGGACAATCAGATAACAACCTTTTATTTATACACTACTGTTCAAACGTTTGGGGTCACTTGGAATTTTCCTTATTTTTGAACACTTTTTTTTCAATGAAGATAACGTTAAACTGATCATAAATACACTCTATACATTGCTGATGTGGTAAATGACTATTCTAGATGCAAATGTCTGGTTTTTGGTGCATCAATATCTACATAGGTGTATAGAGGCCCATTTCCAGCAACTATCACTCCAGTGTTCTAATGGTACAATGTGTTTACTCGTTGCATCAGAAGGTTAATGGATGATTAGAAAACCCTTGATGCTATCATGTTAGCACAGCTGAAAACAGTTTAGCTGCTCAGAGAAGCTAGAAAACTGACCTTCCTTTGATGAAAGCAAAGTTTAAAGGAAAAAAAATATTATTTCAAATACAAATCATTATTTCTAAACTTGGCAATGTTTTGACTATATTTTCTACTCATTTTACAACTCATGGTAGGAAATAAAAGTGTGACTTTTCATGGAAAACACAAAATTGTCTGGGTGACCCCAAACCTTTGAACGGTGGCGTATATATGATTCTCGATTCAAACAAAAAAGAGACCTACACCAAAAATATTAAAACCAATATTTTTATGCTTAAGGAAGCCTAACCAGGTAACCAAGAGATGAGAAACAAATTGTTTGATAGATAATGGTTTCAGTGGATTTTACAGCTGATTTAAGACATGGGACCAGTTAATACAAGGCATGGTAACAGCTAACTAACACAAGAGGAAGGATATAGTATCAGGGTGCGTGATTGTGTGTGTGTGTGTGTGTGTGTGTGTCTGTGTGTGTGTGTGTGTCCCTGACTGGGTGTTATAATGAGAGCAGAGTCAGGCAGACACAATGAAACGTGATAAGCCAATCCCCTGATCTCAAAGGGACACACACACACATGCACATTCATGCAAACACACACACACAAACAGAGGGGGTGTCCCCCGCGGCACTAGCTGGTTCAGCTAATGAGCAGTTGACCCACTGAGGAGCCGAGTCTGCAGATCATTGCACATCGGAGAAAAGGAGGGATGGAGAGAGGAAGGAGGACTGATAAAAATGACAACTGCAGCGAGGGAGAAACGTATAGTTCGTGCTAAGTGGAAACAATGAAAAAAAAAGAGAAAAAAGGGGGGAACAGAGCAGCAGGAGGAGGAGAGGACAGCGTTATTAGTCTGACGGCAGCAGGCCACCTCAGTAGCAGTAATGTGGCCGTCCATCTGGTCGTGGTTAGAGCCGCCTGGCACTGGTCCACGGCCCTTTGAAGCGCTGAGGGGAAAAGCCCAGACCAATATACTGCAGAGACAGCTCGCCGACTCTTATTCTCTCTGTTTGACGTCTCTATCGTTTCGCATCCGTCTGGGCTGCGGAGGAACATTTCAAAAAACCCTTTAGGAAAGCTAAAGGAATAAACGTGAATTAAATGCGATAATCAGGGGAGCGGGATGAGAGCAAATCAGTTTAATGAAAAAGTATCATCGGAAGAAATCTTTCAAGAATTAAACAATGTGGTAATATCGAGCACACTAGGTAGCCGGATCATAATGGATATAAATTTCAATCAGGATTTCAATACCCCTGCTTATTAGATATTTTTTTTCCATGCAAAATTAAATTACACTTAAAGAGGGAACTGTGCCAATTTCATCAAAGTCTGTCTCCAGGTCTTAGGGAGTAGGAAAGCTTATGGAAAAGGATTTTGTTTCTCCAACAGAGAGTTTGATGAATCGTCTCCAGTGATGCGACTATGTTGGTCGGGCTGAAGATTGCAAGTTTGAAAATGAAAAAGCGGGAGGATTGGAGTTAGAAAGATGAGAGTTTACCAGCCTGCTCCTCATCTCTGTCTGAGACTAGAGTGGCTTCAGGCTACATTTAGCCATGATTGGCATGAAACACCCAAATTTGTGTCTGAACTGTTGCAAGTTAAGTTGCATTGTGGGTAATTTATGCATTTGTATTATAGAAAAGAAGAAGAATGCATGGATATAATAAAATTGTCATACTTTAATCAGTCCATCGTGAGTCTGATACAGTAGAAGTGTGAAACTGAAATTTTAACAAGTGAAAACATCTTGTTTTTGGTACAATTAGTCGAACATTGAGTATAATTATGTTGTTGCACTGGCAATGTAATCTTATTCTTCTTGTAATCTGTTAGCCTTGATTTATTAAAACAAGGCCAAATTAACCCAAATCAGGAATAAAAAAACTCAAAATAAGAAAAAGCAACTGTCAGTGCAAAAAGATTTACACTCTGATATACTATGATCCAATTCCACTCAATATTGGACTAAAAATTGGACTAATAAGATATTTTCCCTTGTTAAGATTTCAGTTTTTGCAGTGTGCAAGGCTAAATCACTTTAGCTTTACTAATCAATACTTATGATTTAAAATTCGTACACTGTAAAAAAGGTTTCTTTTCTTTTTTGTATTATTTGTTTGGACTAAACTTCCATGTCTCTCCGTCCTCCAGCATATTTCACGGAGCTGCACGGCCGTTCTGAACGCTCCATGCAGGAGGTCCTGTCCCCCCTTGGCCCCCTGTACTCCCAGAACACCCGTCTCTATGGAGACCTCTACTCAGACCTGCGTCAGTACTACAGAGGCTCTGCTCTCAACCTGGACGAGACCCTATCCGAGTTCTGGTCCCGCCTCCTAGAACGCACCTTTAAAAGCTCCACCCCCTCTGATGTGAGTAAATGCCATGCATGGTTTAAGCAGGGGTGTCAAACACGTGGTCCGGGGGCCAGAACCAGTTAAAGGGTGTGAAAAGTGTGATTAGAAAATCCTCCAGTTCCTGTTTCTTCACAGAAATGTGAATCGTGTGAATCTTTCAGGGCTCAAGGGATAAAATATTCACAGTTTTGATTTGTAAATAAAATTTGTACAGAAGGAGATAACTTCATCTGCTGCTTAAAAACTAAATATTGTAAAAAAGAAAAAAATCTTTTATTTAGTGCATTTAGTCCTGAATTGAGTAGAAATATCTTGCATTATCTTATTCCAATGGCAGATCACTTTTCTTATTTCAATAGATAGATAAAATGTCAGAATTATGGGACAAAACATCCAAAATGTCAAATAAAATGACAACACTATGATAAAAAAGTCAAACAATGTAAACTTATTTTATGAAAACAAGACTAAATTGGACAAAATCAAGAACAAAATGCTTGAAACTATCACAACTATCTGCCAATGGGATATGAAATTTCAAGATAATATTGGACTGTACCAAAAACAAGATATTTTTACTTACATCTTACTTACATTTACTTACTTACATCATCTCTCCTGTTTTGTAAATTGAAGTTAATTAATATTGTAAATATTTAGTATGTATTTCTCTTCATAATATTTTATAGGTTAATTTTTATGAGTCTGTCCAGATGTGGCAGCCCATGAACTAAACTGAATTTGACTCCTCTGCTTTAAAGGCTCTGTCTGTTGTGAGCTAAACTGCCTATTTTCAACTATTGCTTTTGTTCTAGCTTTTGAAAAAGTGACAAAATATTTGTGCAACATGAAAAACCTCACTTCACCACCTGCACTAACAATATTTTTTTCATCTATTATCACACTTAAGGATTTAGTCCTTTAAAAGTAATAACAAACTTGCCCTACATCATATCAGCTATTCATTGTCACCTCTGTCTGACAGCTAAACTTGTCGGAAGACTACCTTGAGTGTGTTGCTAAGCAACAGGAGACGCTGCGGCCATTTGGAGACATCCCAAGGGACATGAAGGCGAAGGTGATCCGGGCTTTTGTCACAGCCAGGTCATTTATTCAGGGCCTGGTAATCAGCGGAGATGTCGTCAGGAAGGTCTCACAGGTGAGTGTGTGTGTGTGTGTGTGTATTTGTGTGCGTGCGTGTGTTTTTGCCGGAGATGCAATGAGACAAACAGAGAGAGACATGATTGGTTTGAGAGAAATAGCCAGAGTTCAAGATTAGGTATGTTATCATGAGAAAGGATCACTTCTTTAACTGTGTGTGTGCGTGTGTGTGTGTGTGTGTGTGTGTGTGTGTGTGTGTGTGTGTGTGTGTGTGTGTGTGTGTGTGTGTGTATGTGTGTGTGTATGCCTGGTCATCACACACCCGAACTACCAACGACAATGTCTCCGCCCTGAAGACGAAAACCCAAAAACATCATCAAAAATGAAGTGTCAGCCTCTGCCATCAGAACAAAGCTTTTCATTTGGAGTGATGACAATGCTGTTGTCAAATTATGACGATGATGGTGTTTTTACAGCTTTTGATCCAATTATTTTTGGCTGCAGCCAGCTCCTCAAACCTGAACGTCAGCCTGTCTGTCTGCCTGTCACTGAATGACTGAATGAGTGAGTGATGAAGTTACACCATTCACTGCCTGAAGGTGGCCACAGTGTTTTAGATTTTTTTTTTCTTTCAACCATCCCAGGTTTCTGTTAACTTAACCACTTAGGCCCCAGGCTTTTCTTCAGTTTTCCTACTATAAATGATAATAAAATCTCTAAAACCACGAAGGTTATTGTACTTAAACCAGGTATTTAAAAGGAATCTACATGTGAGGTGACTACAGAAGTGTCATAATTCATTTATGTTGCTGTGACTAAGCAAATATAGTTAAAATGTTGCAAAAAAAAATCTAAAATTGTGTTTTACTACAGAAATACTTTATTTAAAAGTTAAACTGACCCAAATCAGGAAAAATAGACAAAGATAAATTATCTGCAATGCAAAATCCAATGATTAATAAGAGTTCAGAGATCATTTGTCCATGAAATCATAGAAACACAATGAGGATCCATAAAGAACATGGAGATTATATTCTGCAAGATGTTTACAAAGGAGATTATAAAAGAGCCAATTAAATAATCACACAAACTGCTCAAATCTAAATTAAATATCAAAACAGATTTTCATACTGCACAGAATTGAAATGCATCCAAACAGCTAAATGTGCATTGCATATATTTGAAAACAAAGCAAAAGCAAAAACTCTGCTGGAGTGTGTTAACTTCTGCCTGTAGAGGTAAAATCACTCCACTACGGAACTGGACACCTTTTCATGACATGCATACATGCTCAAAAGCTGACAGCGTAACAGAAACCTGTGTAAAACTGCAGAAAGACTGACAAGCAGGGCTGTAATTACCTTCTTGTCCAAGCTGTGTCCTGTATAATGTTTCAACAGCGCCCTCTGCTGCTCAGACATTTCCTCTTGAGGTATTTGGGAGGACAAAGCCTAAAGTTGAATCGTGCGTCTGCTGTTTTTCCAGGTTTCCCTGAGTCCAGATTGTGTGAAGGCCCTGATGAAGCTGGTCTACTGCCCCCACTGCCGTGGCCTGGCCTCCGTCAAACCCTGCTCCAACTACTGCTCCAACGTGATGAAGGGCTGCCTGGCCAACCAGGCCGACCTCGACACAGAGTGGCAGAATCTCATAGGTGAGGTTCAAGTGTGGTGAGATCTAGGAGTGTAGGGCCAGAGGTGATCTAGATGTTCAAATGTTTTCTCTTTGCTTCTTCTTCTTCTTCCTTATCAGACACCATGATCCAGGTGGCGTCCAGTTTCAGCGCGGAGCCCAGCCTCGACGTGGTCCTCTCCTCTGTCCCCATGCGAATCTCCGAGGCCGTGCACTTCCTGCAGGACAACATGGACACATTCACAGCCAAGGTACGATAGTGTTACAATTACTTATATATACTTTTAAAAAGTTATGATATAAAATCTATGTTTTTACACTTAGGTGTGAAAAGGGGGCTTTTATTTTTGAAGGACATATAATTTATGAGGTCACATGACCAGGATATCCTGTTTGCTCATGGACATTTGACATGTGAACATCACTGTCTCACAACCAAAGGTTTTCTTTTATTCAGACTTTGGGAGCATTTTCACCAAATAAAATTTCAATTCTATTCAATTTAATGTTTTTTGTAATATGCTAAAATAGATTTGTTGCCACATAGCAACAATATGCAAATATGGTAATATTTATTATTTAATATTTATTAGTATTATTTAGGCCATTTTAAGTATTAAAAACATTCAGAACATTTTTTATTGTGTCTAAGTAATATTTCATGCAATAGAGAGTTAAGGAGAGGATGCCTGGATATGATCTGATGGATTTCTGTGGGGTTTGTCAAGTCAAGTCAGTTTTATTTGTATAGCCCAAAGTCAGAAATCACAGATTTACCACAATGGGCTTTACAGTTTGTACAACAGCAACACAAGGAAAAAGTCCCTAAAAACATATTTAATAAGGAAAAAAGAGAAAGAAACCTCAGGGAGAGAAACAGAGGAGGACCCTATGAGCAGGATAGAAACAGTACATTTAGAACAGGAAAAGAGTTGAGTATTCCATTAATTAGAAGAGCAGAAAAAACAATTGATTCATGTTATATGTGGAGGATGTGTGTTTGTCTGTTATAAATGTCCAAACAGAAACAGAAAAAGGCAGCTGTTCACCATTGATTTTATTCACTGATTTGACAGCATTTCTCATCTCATTCCTGTTTATTATTATCTTCGAACGACAAATGCATTCCTGCTCAAGAATGTTCTCCACTGGTAATAGGCTCAGCCTTTCAGCATAAACTTTTTATTTGATGTCTTTTAAATGTGGGTTAATGGCTTTAGTGAGTCGCTAGGATCCCGTGATTTCCCGTCACATCACAGATGTGGTAAATCAGCGCTTATTTATTGCACAAAGCAGTGGAAACAGAGAAAAGAAATCAAGTTTTGTCCCTTTTCTTTGAAATGCAAAGCACATTTCATGTTACACTTCTTACATGTTGTAAAATGTGATTTATTTCCCTCTGCCTCTGTCTGTTTCCATTAACTTATACTTGTTAAATCAAGTGTAATATATTCATCAATCGGTACATTTTCTCTCGCGGCTAAGACTAATGAGACAGAAAATGTAGTCCAATGAATGTCACCGTAGGAAACATTAATGCCTGAAAATGTTAGATGTGGGATTTAGGAAATCAATGACTGCTTAGGCAATTACCGTAAAAGGAGGCAACCACAAGTCAAAACGGCTTTATAGTTTTGAACATGTATCTACGGTGACATCTAGTGGCTATTACTACCACTCACAAATGTTGTAATTCAATAAACCCTGGAGCTGGATTTGGCAATCCAAGAGTAAAGGTAAAAAATAAAGTATGTGTATATCTGTGTGCTTCTGTGGGTTTAGGTGTATCAGACATGTGGAACTCCAGGTGAACCAGGGACAGGAAGTCCTGTGCTTCACGAGCCGAGGAAGAAGAGCGGCTCCCTGACGGCATCAGAGTACAAACCCTCCCCCACCGCTGGACTCAGACTGGAGATGCAGGTGTGTATGGATGAAAAAGACAAGACTGAAACATATATTCACATATCAGAATCAATTTATGTTGCTGTTACAGAGCAAATATTGTTACCAAACTGACACAAATCAGCAAGAAAAAAACTAAATTATCTGCATAAAATAATGAAGTCATAAAATCATAGAAACCACAATAAGGATCATTACCACAATAGTGGTTAGTTGCAGCCCAACTACTTATATTATATTAAACTATTTTATTATTGTATTGATGATGTGGATATTGATGATATATATTGATGCTGTAACAGTAACATTGTGTTTTACTACAGATAAAAATACTTTATTTATTGTTGGAGCTGAGGTTTTCTCATGCGATATATGAATAAAACTCAGTGCTGCCTCCCTATCAGAGGGTTTAGGGATTTTAACAGATTAATGGAAATCCTGGTTATGTTGTATGCTGTATGCATGTAACATGTATAAGTGCTCTGGTTGTCTCTCTCCTCAGGTGTCGGATCTCTCCAGTAAGTTGAGGGAAATGCGTCAGTACTGGCTCCAGCTTCCTGTCGCACTCTGCAGCAAATTGTCAATAGGAGGCACCAGTCAGGATAAATGCTGGAATGGTATTACCAAAGCCAGGTGAGGAGGAAACCCACTCTAATGTACCCACATGCTCTACTCACAAGAGTTAAAAAGTGTGGAACGCTGGACACTTTTCTCTTGCTTTCAATGGAAAGGGAGGGACCACCTACATAAGAGAGATTTCAAAGATAAAAGCTGTTGACATCTTCACTAGGGCTGAATGACTTTTAAGGAAAAAGAAAAAAAAAAGAATAGTGATTTTTCTGTCAAATATTGCAATTTCGATTTCATTCACAATTTTCTTCAAATCAATTTCAATGCACAACAACATTTACAAGCATAATACCATTAAAGCAATAAATGCCACGAATCTAATGCAAGAATGGAAACTATAGTCAAGAATTGATTTCAAATGTCATCCTATGTATTAACAAGAAACACCCTGTACATAGACTACATTACAAGGCTACAGTTATTACAACTGAAGAACTACAAGAGCCATCTCTGTCTGAACTTAAAGTAGAGCAGAAAAGTATTTTAACTTAAAGTAGTGAAGGTCAGGGAGGCGGCAAACACACAAACACATTGAAAATAGTTGACGAAAACAAAACCTGGGTTAGGAAAACAGTAAAAAGAAATTACAGCTTTGACGTTATCTGAAATCGCAGTTTTTTGTTTTGTAGTTTTCTGTCTAAAATTATATATCATACAGGCCAAATCAGGAATCTAAATGGCTACTTTAATAAAGTGCCATATTAACTGCCCTACACAGTGGAAATTTAACAGCTTTTATTCTGAAAATCTACTACTTGGTTTGAAATTTGTTCATGGCTGTTTCCTTCAGAGTGAAGGGTCTGCTGATAATAGCATACTGAGTCCTTTATTTAGTCTGCAGCAGGCAGTACACACATACTTATATGGTTTGAGACACAGCATAGGGAATTTGTGGAGGAGCATGCAGAGCTGTCACTGAACTCTCAGATACTTGTTAAATTTTTTTTTCTTAACATCAAAATGAGCCTGTCATTGCATTCGCTGTTTTTTCTATTTGACGGCAAGAACGCAGACGTGTTGTGTTTTATTACTGAGAGCATCTAAACAACACATTGACAGCTGTTTCCACTTTTATATTTACGATTTGCTGCTGGAGCAGTACACTGCCTATTGCTTTACCTCACTTTTCATGCTAATAAACAACTTTCTTAACAAATCCAGGTTACTATATGTGGATAGCAACTGACACTTACCACCTAATAGCATATTACATGTACATGTGAGTCAAAAGTGAAAAACACAATCAAGGGGATTTATAACTTAATCTTCAGACAAATATAATAGAAAAGAAACAAACAGGAGTCAAGACTTTTAAAGGAGCATACATAGAAACATATGTATATATATATATATATATATATATATATATATATATATATATATATATATATATATATATATATATATATACATATGTTTCTATGTATGCTCCTTTAATATATTCTTATTGTTTCAATATATGCTCCTTTCAAATTATTGACTTCTATTTGTTTCTTTTTTCTTAAAGATGCCTGAAGATTAAGTTATAAATCCACTTGATTTGTTTTTCACTCTCTCCATTTATTATGAATGCATTTGTCCATTCTGAGTGATGAAAAAAATAATTTTAAAATCGTTATAAAACCAAGCAATTTGCCCCAATGACGGTTAGGAGTTCACCTTTGCTGTCTGCCAGGTTGTTTCTGCACAGGTTTATATGACAGTCTGCAACTCTTGTACCAAAATCATCCCCAATTTGCTGAGTTGTTTTTCCGCCATGAGAGGGTGTTCACATGAATTTTCCCAGACAGAAAGTAATTTTTCCGACATATCCGACACCCCATGAATGCAACATCTGTCTCTCTGCTGACCAAGCGCTGTCAGCAGTAATGCCACACTTAATTTAGAAAATTGAGCACAGCTGTGCAGACTTTCTGAGTGTGCAGTCATTTGCTTTTAAGTAAATAAATTCAAATAGAGCCGTGCCCTTTCATTAACCAGATCCTTTCCCTGAACCCATAATAAAATTTGGTTCATTTTTTTTTTTTTAAAGAAAAGTTCCCTAATGATGTTGTGAACGGTTCCCTCATTCATCTTTACATCTCATCCAATCAGGTACCTTCCAGAGGTGATGGGTGACGGCTTGGCCAATCAGATCAACAACCCAGAAGTGGAGCTGGACATCACCAAGCCAGACATGACGATCCGGCAACAGATCATGCAGCTGAAAATTATGAGCAGCAGGCTGAAAAATGCATTGGATGGAAATGACGTGGACTTCCAGGACGCAAGTAGGTTGCTTTCTTATCTATGGAAAAGTACTTTTCCAGTGTTAATTATATTATGATAACTGTGTGTTCTGTTATGCGTCTCACACATGCAGGTACAGACACCACTACATGAAACTAATTATCGTCTGATTCCCTTTGTGAAGCCAGTGTTAAAAAACCTCACAATGAATTACTTTAATTAAAAAAAACACTGATTACATTAATGAAGGTGGAATGGACCCATCAGTGGTTCTCAAAGTGGGGTCCAAGGACCCTTAGGGGTCCTTCAAGAGGTTCCAGGGGCCCCCCAGAAAAAAAGTACAATAATTTATTTTCACGATAATTCCACAACGAGAGAACGTAGAACCCTTTTTATAGAGGTTCATCATAATTTAAAATAAATGTATTTCATTTAATAGCATTTATTTCCTATTATTTGTAGCATTATTATATATTATTATTTATATCATTATCCATTTGTACATGAATTTATTTAATTTCAAATAATATTTTCCATTTTATATATTGAGGTGAATGAATGGGGTGAATGAGTGAATAAATAAATAAATAATTTTAAAATGAATAAATTAATGAATAAAATGGAAACTCAAATAAATGTGAAAATAAATACATAAATACATTTTTTCATTAATTAAATGGAAAATTAAATAAATATGCACAATTACTGGTATATTTATTTATATACTGAGTCATTATTTATTTATTATTTCATTGTGGCAGTTTTAGTCCCCCATAATTTTGGCCTTGGGTTTCTGACACTTTCTTTTATAGAACATCTTAAGTTTAAGGGTCCTTGATGTGAAAAGGTTTGAGAGACACTGCACTAAAATAAAAAGAAAAACAAACTAGGTGACATTTGTCTTGGGAAAAAAAGAAACTGAAAACTAATCTCCTACTTTCTTGAGAAATAATCAACAGTTTGTCCTCCTAGGTGATGACATCAGCGGCTCAGGAAGCGGCATGTGCGTCGGGGGTCAGTGTCCTCGGGGCAGACCGGGACTGTACGCCTACTCACCAGACAACAAGTCCGTCAGAGGTGGGGCCACGTCTCAAACCCGCCTCCACACCCTCCTTCTGCTCCTGATCCCGCTGGCCGTCCTGCTGCTGCAGCGATGATGGACCGCCGCTGCCTTCCAACCAGACTCTGAAGTCTAGAGTAGGGCTGAAACCACGGGACGGACAAACGGGGTTTGGTGAAGGGGGGGAAAGATTGGATTGTAACTTTGCCAAAAAAAACAAAAAAAAGAATGAAAAAAGACATTTTGGAGAACAAATGGACGGCGTTTCCGTTGAAGGAGAGGAGCAAAAAAAAAGTGACAGTGACAATATTGTTTGTTTCGTTTTGCTCGGTCGTAACGTGTCATAAATTTGGGTGTGATTCAGTTTGTTGAGCTGGTTTCAATGGATTCAAAAGGATGATGAGGAGAGGAAGAAGGAGACGAGGAAGATGGAGAAGAAGACAAAAAGAATGATGACATAGATAGATAGCTAATGATTTATTGACTTTTTTAATCAGGTCCATTCAGCTCCAGAGTCCAGTCAGCAGACGTCAGAGCTCGGTGAAAAATGTGTAGTAACCCTGAAGTGTTGTTGGGTTCAACAAGGCTTTTTTTTTTAATTTAAGTTAATTTTTTTTAACTGGAGTCAACGTGGTCTGCGTTAAAACAAACATTGTGTAAGCTGTAAATGTTTGTGTACATTAGTTAAAAAAGACTGGCACCATATTGAGCCATGGATGTACAGTATGACACTATATTGGCAATGAACCCCCCCCCCCCATTATCTGTGATATACTCGTCCAGATGTTTTGGTGTGTGTCAGTATAGCAGATACGTTGTTCGAAATATCGCGGATAAATTTTCGCACTCCTTGAAATGTATGAGATGTTGTGATTGCGAAGATTTAGCCTCACTTTTACTGTTACACTCAAGCATTTCAAAAGCGAAAGGAAACGACCACTTTTGTAACAAACCCATCACCTTTGTAAAGGAAGAAGCGGCTTCATCAAAGCACTTATAATCAAAGCACAGAATACAAGATTTGTCTTGCAGAAAAAGGCAGAAAACTGCATGTTAATCTGACACGTGTGGTTAGGATGAACACAAGACAACTCCACAGAGAGCATGTGGCACAGTAAAGAAGACTAATGGACTTGGAGAAAAACACATCAGGTATCGCAGCTATAGGGATATCCAGTAGATACATACCAAAGCACTTCGTACACTGTACATTTGGTGTCCTTAACAAAGATTTTCTTTACATTCGATGGCAGACATCGACCCCAAATATGTGCAACATTTGTGTCAACCCTGAGAGCAAGTTGTGTTTTTGTAACTACATCTGTTTTTTAATTTTTAATTTTTTTAATGCATCAATAAAAGAAAGAGTGCAGTGACCCAAATCCATGCTACACACTAATTCTGAGTAGCTTTTGAGTATTTGGTGTGTTCACATTGGGAAAAAATGGGAAATTTGAGTATGAAAAAGTATGAAAAAATGTGAATGTGAAAGAAAAATCTAAACATAACTATGACATCTTAAACAAATCTATTAAAATACAGCCTGATGTTGCCTGATTGATGTGCATTGACACACTTATTGTATCATTTCCTGTTGGTATAAGAAGTATGTTGATTAGTTAGTGCATAAACCATATAAAGACAATGAGTATGTTGTGTGGAAATGGGACTGTTGAGCCTTTGGTAGGTGAGGTTTTTATTGCAGAAACGCTACGTTTCATTTGCTCGGCATGCCTTTGTTTCAGTCTGCAGCACAGGATTCCTGATTCACGCCGACGCTCCTGCACACAAACACACATATACACACACACTGAGGTTGTGTACTATGCTGGTTTTTATTCATCCGTGTATTTAATCACACATTTCATTCATTAAACTCTGTTTGATTGTAGCAGTGGATTTTGCCATGGACAGTTTCTTTTGATTATTATCGATCACGTGTATTAAAGGAGTAGATTGTGGTGCAGCATGAAGGACTCATGCATACAGCATAAAAAAAGAGACTCCAGACTGGAGTATTTCTGGTATTCACATTACAGGGCTGTACAGGTAGTGAACATGGACTGAAAAACTGTATAACCCTGTAATGGCAATATAAATTGTAAAACCAAAGGACAAGTTAAATAAAATAAAATAATAAGCAACTTGAATTCTAAATATTCTTATAGTATAAGTTAGGTATCATTTATAATAATCCTGTTAATAAAATAAATATTTTAAAGTATATACATTCAAAATATACATATTGTAGCCCTATTAAAATAATTGCCTCAGTCATTTTTTTGATAAAAGTGGGCAATGGCTGTTTTACTTAGGACATTTTATTTTTAGCCTAAGTCAGCTTTTTGCCCAAGTCAGAATAAAATGACAATTCAACAAGCTTTATGATGGTGACTGCTTCAAGAAGCAAGAATCTATGGTGCAGAAGAAGCTCTATAATGTTTTATAGTAATTTAGGCTAAATTTTACAAGTTATAATAATAATAATAATAATGTAATATAAAGTGCTGTGCATATCAATAAATTCAAAACATGTTGCCAAATATAAAGAAGAAAGGAAGTTCCAGGATCTTCAGTCCATTAAACATGTTTTATCACTTCACTGAAAATTTGCCACATCTCAGGTTTCAAAAAATCATCAAACTGGATGTTGGAGATGAGTTACATTCAATAAAAAACGGACAAAGATGAACTGGGAAAGTGATGAATAAGGGAACTGCCTCCTGACCAATTTGATTTTGTTGTTTGATTTAACTCCAGGTAAGTTCTGCGTTTGCACTATGGAATGAAAGAACAGTTTGATCCAGGTTTAAAGTTGCTTAAAGTCACACTAGAAACAATTTTGTGTGTGTTTTCTCAAAAGATTGAAAAAATTACATAGGCTATTATTTTAAATGGGTAATGATATTTAACAGAACCAAGTCAGTTAACACACAACCTTCTTTTGTTTTTGTGTCAGATGATGTGAACACTCACAAGTCATATACTTATCCTACATAAATTAAATGGTGTTGATTTTCTCATCTAACTGTCAGCAAAGAACATGAACAATATAAATTCATCATCTGTGTATAAAGGCTTTCATTTCAAAAGTCAAATATATAAAACCAGGCACAAACTGTGCTCAGCCTTTCGTACTGTCAGCTCCAGATGTTCTATGACCATGCAGGTCTACCATCACCTCACTCCACATGACAACACCTCAATCCAGGATTGTTTCACCCTTTTTCGAAAAGACTTGACTTACCAGCTGCACTACAGTTATAAATAAACTCGCAACTATTTGTTACAGGCACTGACAAGCCTCATCTGGTCCTGCTGGGGGAGAACGAGGCCTCATGTTGTGTGTGTAGGGGTGACAGCCCTGCACTATTCGAGAGGGTTCGGAGTTAATGAATGATTTATTTTCCTGATGCCAATGTTTAAAGTCTGATAGAACAGAATGAAACTCATCAGGAGGCGCATGCACACACCCACAAAAGGGTTATGCTAAACGGACTGCAGTTATATAGCAATTTCCGAGTAGGCAGACCAATCAATGCACGTTACAACCAAGCCAGCAGTCACACACCAGGTTTCTATTTTTAGCTGAACTGGCTATGGATCAGCCCCAACTGACTGAGTGATGAAGCTACACCATTGGCTGAATTATCCCACAATGCATTTCCTACCAACAATGGCGGCGATTACACTGTTGTAATCTTCAATCCAGTGCTATTAATATGCCACAATATGTTAAGTTTTCATATTTTTTCAGGAGAGAAAATATCCATTCTTGGTATTAACAGCATTAATGATTAACTTGATTGTTGCTGCATTAAAAGTATATTTTGAATTGTTAGTAAGTGAAATAAGGTATTAATCATAGACTATATATCTAAAAATATAAATATATTTTTAAAAAATGGCCTAAATCTTAACCACTTAAGCCCCAGGCTTATTTTTCATTTTTTTCTGCTCACATGACAATAATTATGGAATATCTTATTTTTTAGTATATGTACTGATATCAAAAGAAATCTACAAATTAACATTTATTAAATTCAATTTATGTTGCTCTAACAGAGCAAATATAGAATCTAGGAGGATCAATACAGAACATGAAGAATATATTCTGTAAGATGTTTAAAAAGGAGATTATAAAGGAGCCAATTAAATAATCAGACATACAGCTCAAATCTGATTTAAATGTCAAAATAGTGGTTAGTTGCAGCCCTATGACTGATATTATATTAAACTATTTCCTTATTGTATTGATGATGTGGTTATTGACAATATATATTGATCCTGTAACAGTAACATTGTGTTTTACTACAGATAAAAATACTTGATTGTTGTAGCTGAGGTTTTCTCATGCGACATATGAATAAAACCCAATGCTGCCCCTGTATCAGGAGGTCAACAGGTTAACTCAACCCATCATACAATAGCATAACATAGTACTCCAAATCTAGTATTTTTAATACTTTTCACATGTGTACAGCACCATGAGTTACCATAGGAATACATAAACTTACATAAAAACCCATATTTTTAAAATGCTGGTGCTGTCCATGTCTGATGGAAACCAGGTGATGTATAATGTAAAAAGCCCTCTAGCGTTGTTTTGTTAAATGATGGAAACGGCTTGAATGTTTCAGTCTGCAGGGCTCATGTTTCATTATATCCAACAATATCTCTGCCCAGGGCCGAAAGTCAGACCTTTTTTTAAAAAAAAAAAAAAAAGTATCCTGCAACGTAACGATAGCAGTTCTGATTATTGACATATACTGTGAAAGGGAAGGAAGAAATTGAGCAGATGGCCGTACTGTCAGCAGTCCCCAGTCTACCACTGTTGTGTCTAGACATGAAGAAGATTTATTGACGCTCAACCCCTGCGCCGGAGCTGCTGTGCTGTCCACGATCGTTGAGTCCCTCCGGTTCCCCAACTATTGCCGCACAAAATTAAGTGATGTAACTTTAACTCTGGAGACAGCGTCCACATAATTGCACCGTTCCTGTGGCGGCCAGCAGGCCTGTAATCAATTTTTGTGTCTCCATCTGTGGTTTAATGAAAAAAAAACAACAAAAAAACAAAAAAAAACTTAGTGTAGATCTTTGGAAATATGCCTATTTCATATATACATGTATATATACACACATATATATATATAGCAGCTCCCTCTCTTTGTCTGTCTCTCTCATGTCTCTCTCTTATACGCACACACACACACACACACACACACACACACACACACACACACACACACACACACACACACACACACACACACACACACACGATGCAATCACCAGTGAATAAAAGGTGATTGTTGCAGTGGTGCATGGAGTAGTCATAACATGTCATGTTGAGATACTGCAAATGGACTGTCAGAGCTGTCAAATGCAATGTTACAACAATGATCTCTGCTGTTTGTGTTAAGGAGTGTTTTTTTTCTGTTGTTTTATATACAGACAGATGCACGAGGGAGCTGCAGAAGATGAGAGAACAGACTTCAAGAGTAAATTGAGCCAAGGTCATCCGGGCTCAAATGTATCAGAAAATAAAGTCTCTGTTTTCATTGTGCAGAACTTCTAGATTGTTGCTACAGTAGCTGCAACAGAGCTCACAAAACCTTGTTTAGTCGCTTCATTTATTGCACCATACTGTATTGAGTAGTAGCAGTTTTACAATTATTAAAAATCATTAACCTTTACTGTAATACTACTGATTATTTTACTCCTGCATTGTACAGCAACAATGTAATGAAATGCCAATACCAAAAAAAGTTTATAAGACTAGAACTCATAATATAAACTTTCTTGTAAAACAGTGAGCACTATCATACAACAACCCAACGATAAATCCTACTTTCATTAAAATATAATGCTGTGTTGTTAAACTGTAGTATACTGGAAGGTGTATTTTATTTAGTCTACCCTAATTCACATAACTGGGATGGACAAAATATTAGAAACACCTTTCCCAGTATAAACCAAAACCCACAAAATTCCAAATTGACCATAAAATAAATCAACACCTCGTAAAAACAGATTGAATTAAATCGGAATATTATAACCATGCCATGATGGGAATTTATTGCAGGGCTGTTATGATGAGGATTTACTGCAGGGCTGTTGTATTATACTACATTATACTACATTAGTTTTATCTTGTTGTAGGTGATAAACTGGCAATAAATGTATCAATAAATCAGACATAAGTCATCTTGTCAGTCTCATGGTCACTTTAAAAAAAAAATACTGATTCAGGTGAGAGGTAGATCAGAGCACCTAACTGAAACAAGATGAAACACACCATCTACCAAGTTTCATAATAGTTCCACAATGTAATAAATCTTTAAAGCAACTTAAAATAGTCTAATTGGTTTTAATTGGATGGATGTGGAAGGGTTTAAGTTCTTTGAACCTGCCTGGTTATTTCAATATATTGGAAAGAAATGGAGAAGATCGAGAAAATAATGATTCTTTAAAATGGAGCAGTTAACTTTCTTTCTTCGGCTTGAACAAGACAACTTTGAGAATCACTGAAAAAACTGGATAAACTTCATTAGAATATTTAGGCAAGACACTAAACATTGTGGAAGAAAAAAACAACAAAACAACCCAGTTCTTAACGCCACTCAAGGAGTTTAGTTCTCCTTTTTCTGTTTCAATAATTACAACATTCTCAGTAAGAGTTATACATGTATGCAACACATTATTTAATTTCTGATTTAAAATTTGCACTAATATTCCTGTCAATGCAGTTGCTTCCACCGCAAGTTTTGAACTCAGGGCAAAATGTAAAGTTAAAAGGTTCTTCTGTGGTGGATATACACACAAATGTTACATTTGTTATAATGTATTCTGAGGTTATACTGATCTTGTATCTGTATTAGTTTTAGTTACCACCTTTCCTTCTTATCTTATGATACTTACTGTAGCTGGCCCACCAGATTAGAATCTGTATAGGGAAACTATTAAGGGTGAGAATGTGGGTACCTTTATATTGTCATACATAACTGTATTTCTATTTTTCTTCCATTATCTATATGGAGATACTCTAATGACATGACAGAAAAGCAGCATGTATTTTTCTTCTATTCTAAAGTTTAATAACAAAAAAATAAGTCTAGTTATAGAGTATAGTTTTAGAAGTGTTATATTTACACTGTGGTAATTAAATTGCAGCGAATAACACCAACAGCATCCTTACATGCACCTGTCAATCAACATGGGTTTACTCGTCCTGCACGCGCTAGGATACGCCCACTGTTCAATGGTCCAATCAAATTGCCGGAAACACGTCACTCTACAGAAACAATCTTTAATTAGATTCATCTGCAACACCTGTGGCTGCCGTGAAAGTCTCTATATTTGTAAGTAGGAAAAGTGAGCACGTTCTTGATTCTTTATCTAGCACATCCTTTATCCCTCTATTACATAGTGTTGATATATGGCAACAATGACTTTATCTTAATTATTCTAAACGCTGTAATATAAAATCTATGTCTTTTCACAGTTAGGCATGGAAGGGGGTTTTATTTTTGAAGGACGTGACCAGTATTGGTCTGGTTGACTGCCATATATCAACAATAAGCAAATATGGAAAAGTGTATACAACCTAATGGAGTCTCATTGTCTTATCTAGCCTCAAACTATGTTTACAACGCTATATATATATATATATATATATATATATATATATATATATATATATATATATTGCGAATTTTAAGTCATAAAAACTCTCAAGACATTTCACCATGTCTAAGTAATATTTCATGCAATACAGAGTTACTTGGTTCACTTTTTATTCAGGAGTTAGCTGAACATTCAATAGTTATATTTCGACATATTTTACCATTTCGTGTCATTATTGCATCAGGCTTAAAGACCCTCATACCGCCTTAATGAGCAAGAGCCACTCAGCAATGTGGGACATAAGAAAGTGTATTTAAATAGCAGTTTTAAAGGCTGTGCTGTATTTTCGCCACTGGGTGTCGCTGTCACACCACACAGCCGTGGGATGGGGGGTTGGATGAGGGGTAAATGGGGGGGTGTGGAGACCTGAGCATTGGGCATTCAGTTTGGGTCAGGTGGAAAAGAACGGGTGATTGGTTTACGATCCGCCATACTCTCTCCTGATTGGCCAGGGGAGGTGTGAGAGAGACGGAGGATGCGGGGAGAGGGAGCCGCGGGGACCCAGCACCAGTCAGTCCGCTCCAGTCTCCAGCTGACTCCGCCGGCGCAGCGCGCACCGAGGATGGAGATGTGACTGCTCGCCTGTAGGAATACAGCCGGCTTCCAGCGGGGATTTGTGTTTCATCTGTGTCAGCCGGATAATAAGAGAGGACGCGGACGGGGAAGTGATTTTCTTTCCTTCTTTCTTTTTTTTTTTGACCATGCCGGCCACTCGGGTTGCGGTGCTGCTGCTTCTCTGTGCGATTACTCCGGTGTTGGCAGTGGAAGGTAAGGCGCTGAAGCAGGGGGTGAATGCATCAATTAATGATTTAAACAGGAATGAAAAGTCCCCTTATAAAGAATTTTCATGAGTTCAGTATTGCTGTAATATTACATACCACTTACAGTTTAAGTCACTGTCCTTGCACCATGCATTACCCACTCTGGCACAGTGAGCTGGATGTATTTTAAGGGGTTAAAAGTGGAATTCTAACTGTGCAGGAATGCTGCTGTGCTTTAATGGGATGTTACAGTCACTGATCAGATTTTCTCATAAATACAGAAAGTAATCTGCAAGCTGTGTGTGCTTTTATAATGCTCCCACAAAAATGCTGTTTAGCCTAAAATCTCTCAATGACTCTGACATGTTATAATTGCACCAAACATGGAATCCTTTTTATTTCAGTGACAATTTGGCATCCTCCTCCTGGCGTATTAGAGGCTTATATTTGCGTCATGCATAACTTTATCATGCCTGTCATGTTCCTGGAACATTTGGGGCTCCATGGTTGGAGTGCCTCTACCTCCCGGGTGCACCATGGCAGCTCCGTTAAGGCGCAGGCTGCTGCTCACCTGGAGCAGCAAAGTGAATCGTAATTACAGCTCACAGGTGCTGTTATTCCACGTAGCTGCCCATCGCTCCACTTCTCCTCCTCCTGCTGCTCCTGCTCCTGCCCCCTTCCTATCACCTCCTGCTCCGCTTGCTGTTCATTCCCCCCCAACTCCTCGTTAAACATCGCCCTGCTTCTTCCTCCCGAGTGCGAGCCCCCTGCTGCTCCTCCCAAAGCATAATGAAACTCTCGCTGCGCCACATACAAGCATTACCTGCTGCTGCTGCTCCCTTAGTGTGTCTTGTTGCTTTTTCTCCAAGCATCTACTCCTCCTCTTTCTCCACCCTTTGCTCCCCTGCAAGTATCTCCAACCTGTTTTCCTCTCGTTCCTCTCCTCCTCCTCCAAAGCAATCGTGACCTTCTTTTCCATGAGGCTGACATTCACCTCCTTTTGATCCATGTCCTGTCTCACTCTTCAAACAAGTCCTCCTCATCATCCTCCTCCTTGATGCTCCGCCGCAGCATCCTCCACTCCCACATCCTATTATAGCTTCTTCTCCCCTCTGTCCCTCCTGTTGTCACCCCTATGGATGCTTTAGGTTTGTCCACCCACTGCTGTGTTTTAATGGTGCGCGTAATGCCAGTCCCCCCCATTATGACACATGTAAATGTGTTGATGGGTAGGTCTTATTGTGATTAAATAGAACAGTGTGTGTGTCTGTGGCTGAGCGGCAGAGGGGGGAGGAGGTTAAGGCCCGAGACGAGAGACAAATGGGTAGAGTGGGTGGTGGGTTTGTTTTGTGGTCACGGTGGCCTTTTCATGGTAAGTAGCTGCCTAATGAACTGATGTATAAGCTGAGCTGGATGTGTTGGTGCTGACACAGACGCTGTGGTTATCTACGCTCTGTGTACACTTCTCCCTTGTAAACTTTTAGACTTTTTTAAATAGAGCCAGTGTAATCAGTAGGGATGATGTTGATTGGCTTCTCCCAGATATAGATCAGTGTTAGAACCGCAATGATTAGATGATCAGTAATCTGCTATTTGTAAAGATCGTCTGCTTATTATATCATCTCAAATTTGCTGAAGCTTTTATGCGTTGTATATGATAGTACACTTAAAGCGGATAATGGTGCAACCAGCTGAAACTTCAATTTCCTACTTGTGATGTCATCTTCAGATGTGTTGATGTCAATTGGCTGTTGTTCAGTGGCCTTTGTGTTAAGGTTGTTGCTAAGGTTGCTTTATGGGTTATTCAATTATGCAACTTTTAAAAAAAATATTTTCATTTTTAATATTTAAACATCCTGTTTAGTATCTTGGTCACAGCTCTTTAATAATGAAATTTAATGGATCTTTATTCAAATAAATTTTGGTTAATGTGCTATATTTTATGTAGCCTAACTACATTAACCACTTGTGCCCCAGGCCCATTTTCACTTTTGCTGCTCTAAATGATAATAAATATGGAATATCTCTACAACTACAAAGGTTATTGTACTTAAACCTGGTATCAAAAGAAATCTACAAAATCTGCGGCGACTACAGAAATGTCAGAATCATTTTATGTTGTTGTGACAGAAAAAATAGTTAGAATATTAGAAAAAATAATAAATAATACAGATAAAAATACTTCATTTAAAACTTAAAACAAGAACAACCAGATTCGCTATGGGGTTCAGGTCAGGAGAGTTGGCAGGCCAACTGAGCCCAGTAATACCATGGTCAGTAAACCATTTACCAGTGGTTTTGGTTCTGTGAGCAGGTGCCAGGTCATGCTGAAAAATGAAATCTTCATCTCATCTTCATCAGATGGAAACATGAAGTGCTCCAAAATCTCCTGATGGCTAGTTGCATTGACCCTTCCCTTGATAAAACACAGTGGACCAACACCAGCAGCTGACATGGCACCCCAGACCATCACTGACTGTGGGTACTTGACACTGGACTTCAGGCATTTTGGCATTTCCTTCTCCCCAGTCTTCCTCCAGACTCTGGCACCTTGATTTCTGAATGACATGCAAACTTTGCTTTCATATATGGAGCAACAGTCCAGTGCTGCTTCTCTGTAGCCCAGGTCAGGCACTTCTGCCACTGTTTCTGGTTCAAAAGTGGCTTGATGTGGGGAATGTAGCACCTGTAGCTCATTTCCTGCACACACCTGTGCACGGTGGCTCTGGATGTTTCTACTCCAGACTCAGTCCACTGCTTTCGCAGGTCCCCCAAGGTCTGGAATCGGCCCTTCTCCACGATCTTCCTCAGGGTCTAGTCACTCACTGAGGTGCCTTGATACAGCTCTCTGGGAACAGCCTATTCATTCAGAAATGTCTTTCTGTGTCTTACCCTCTTGCTTGTGGATGTCCATGATGGCCTTCTGGACAGCAGTCAGGTCGGCAGTCTTACCCATGATTGCGGTTTTGAGTAATGAACCAGGCTGGGAGTTTTTAACAGCCTCAGGAATCCTTTGCAGGTGTTTAGAGTTAATTTGTGGATTCATATGATTAGGTTAATAGCTTGTTTAGAGTAACTTTTCATGATATGCTAATTTTTTTAGATAGGAATTTGGGGTTTTCATGAGCTGTATGCCAAAATCAACAGTATTAAAACAATAAAAGACCTAATATTTCAGTTTGTGTGCACTGAATCTAAAATATATGAAAGTTTAATTATTATCATTACATTATGGAAAAGAATTAACTTTATCACAATATGCAAATTTTTTGAGAAGGACCTGTATGAATAAAACTGCTGACCCTGTATCAGGGGTTTAGGATCTCAACAGGTTAAACAAAACAATATGTTGGCTGAGATATTGTTATATGTTGTAAACTCTGTAATATGGATAGCAAAATCTACAACATGGCACTAATTCACTGTTATCATTTAGTGATTCTTTTTTTTAAGCGTGTGTTTTGAAGACATGATCATTTTTTGTGTTTTTGTCTGTTTCTTTGTGTTGTCTAAATAGTGATTCAAACCAATTAAAAGAAAATTAGCTGTTAAAGCTCCTGTTTTGCATTTGAGGACTTTGTTTATTAAATGTACTACATAAGTGGATCACAGTTCATTTCACATTTCACTTTCATTATTTCATTTCCATGTTGCCCTGAAAACCCTCTAATGGTCTGCCCTACTTTTCTCTCTGTGTGCCTCTGTCTCTTTTTGTCTTTTCTCTGAAATGTATTTTCTATTCTCAGCTCTGGTGATAATAGCATGTGTACATTGCTAGATTTCTAAATGTTTTTTTTCTTGATCATATCATTTGAAAAAGGTACTGGTTCACATAAGGAGCTTTTGCAGATGTTCAGATTGGATTTGGGATGTAGCCACAATACTTGGGAAACATTTTCTGTGTAGAACATCAGGAAAACATTACTCTGGCTGTAGCTGCTCGCTGTCAACTACGATGCCTGAAAATGCTGCGATTGTAAAACAACCTTTTACATTCCCTGAGGATTTACTCCTATTCAGAGCCCCCCCAAAAAACACATTATCCAGCATTTGACCCTGTTATTTTGAAAGTCAATGCAAACTGATATCGCTCGGTATAAGTGCTACAATATCCCATAAACAAGCCTTGGGAGGGGGTGGCAATGTCATCTGTGTCTAAACGCCCAGTCAGCAGCAGCCTCTGTCACCGAAATCGCTGATTTGTGTCAGTGTTGCGTGTCGATGGGTCGAGGAGTTAATTTACTTCTGACGTTTTTTCTTTTTTTTGCAAGTTTCAGCCTAATTCAGAAGTTTGAAGTGTACGCCGCTGCTTTTTCTTCCTCCTCTTCCTAAAGAGGCGAGGCATGCTTCTAAAACATGCTCGCGCTGCACGTCCATATGATTACACTGCACGTCTTATTTCTGTACATAAGCACAAACTATTTCGGTCCTTTTTTCCCCCCGGAGCCTGTGCGCATACACGCTGTGCCCCGTCTGTCATCTTGTGGGAATGCTAAAGGTTAAACATCGCTGATCTGGTTTTAGACGCTGGTGTTCGTTAATGCAACACGCTGTAACGTGTGACTTCGTTCTATGCTTGTGTGTGTAACACATGATGAAAAAAATGATCTCCTCAGGGAAACCTATCACACACTTATTGCAAATAGATATGCAGATGACACATTGCACATACAGTAAGCCTAACTGCCACCGCACATACTGTACCCTGCACCCATGCTCTGTCAGCTCATGTTTTAAAGATGCCGTCTCTATATTCAGTCGCTGACAGGTTATCAATGTGACAGATAGTCGAACTGGGGGAAAACTAGGAGCTCGGAAGAAGATCCTTCGCGCCAGTCCTGAGGCTTTCACAGCAGCGGCTCCCCCAATTCTATTCCTCCTCAGGGCTTCCCTTCCGTGATAAATATTTATTTCCACACAGCATTCAAAACAGTTTTAGAATAAATTTTAGTTTTCTTGTTCCATAAGGTGCTCAGGACCCTGTGGGAATATTTACTTTTTTTTTTTTTTCAGAGAGACTCCAAGAGTCCCAGGCTTTGGTGCTGTATTTCACGCAGTGAATTGGGTATCAAGAGGCAATTTCAGATCAGTCAGTCTGGTATTAGACGCTACTCCTCTTATACCCACAGGCTATCAAACTTCACTATCACACGTTTCGATGGTTCAGAAAGTCATTTCTATCAAAAACATGCCCCAGTGTTTACTGAGATGTGATTAATAAGTTATATTAGTGTGAAATTGTGTTCTTAACTATGAATATTCACACCTTGTCTGTGAATTTTCACACAACTCACCAATCCTGTTCTTGTTTTTTCCAGAAGATGTTTGTTCATTCACTGTATCGGTGACGAGTCATGTCAATTACTGAGGGAAAAATACTTTTTGGCTGCATTTCTGCACCAAATGTTTGGGTCACCATGGATAACTCTTTCTGATGCAGGAGTCTGTACATATTCTAAAATGTTGTCTTTTTTATGTATCTGTAGTTTTTTGAGGGTGTTTAAATCAAGTCTTTGGACCAGAGCAACCATGTTCAGTTGCAAATCAAAAATAAAGATGCAAACATTTTAGAATTTTCTTTTAAAAAAGTGTCAATAGTGTGTTAGACCCATCCCTTTCTGTTTATGCCAAATAATTAAATATTCAAGCTGTCTACAGAGCCACTGCAACACTCTTATACATTTTTTATTTTTACAGCATTTTATGGTTTTAAACATGAGTGTAATTGTCTTTAGGAAGCAAAAGTTAGTTCAAGTTACATGTCTTCATTGAAGATTTTTGTCAAAGTTAAAATCAAGTCTCTAGTGTACAGTTCTGACTGTTGCAAAACAAGAACTGTACCACTAGACTATGGACAATTCAATTCGAGGAAAGATAATGTCTATTTTACAAATTATTGTCTATTTATACCATCTTTTGTGCTTAGATTTTACAGGGAGAGACAGTTCTTTATGACTCTGCTGTATGTTTGGGGTTGTTACCATGCTCCAGAATACATTTTGGTCCAATCAGAAGCCCCCCTGAGGCATTGCATTATAGATAGGATCTAAACATCTAAATTGCCTCAAACCTTTGCAGAGTACTGTATGTAGTCCCAGAAGGATTAGGGCTGAAACCTATTTCTAGATGGAGGTTGGAGGTTTAGGAATCCCAAAACTGATCGTAAAAAGCACAGAATACATCAAATATTTTACCATATAATATTAAATTCAAACCTTTTGGCCATGTTTGTATAAAAGAAAAAAGCTATAAAGACAACACTAACACACTGAACTTATAAAGTCTGTGTTAAACTCTTAATTCAGCCAGCTGATTCACAGCAGAATCATAGCAAAAACACAGCAGATGCACAGGAGATACGCAAGAGAATCAAAGCAGATACATAGCACAAACAGCAGAATCACAGAAACACAGCAGATGCACAAGAGAATCAGATACAGATACACAGCAGAATCGTAGCAGAATCACAGCAGATAAATAAGAATCACAGCAGATACAATGCAGAATTGCAGCAGATACATAACAAAAACACAGCAGAATCACAGCAGGTACCCAGTAGAATTAGTGTTCACTTTGAATTTCTGTCCACCTGATGAAAGCACATCAAATATATACTCTCCTCTCTTACGTTGGTCTCTACAACTCCTGAGGGAAATATCTGGCTAACGTTATCCATCTGCCATTTTGTTCCAGGTCAGGTAGTGGACACTAAGACTTTATCTGAGGTTTTTCTCTAACAAAACAACTGCACCCTGGAAGTGAGCTTGAAAGTTGTGAGAATGAACATAATTGAAAACAAACCAATGAGCTGTAAGATAATAAAATGTTTGCAGGGCTGAGAGGAGCTGCACAGCTTGGTTAGAATTATCAGTGGGGTTTGATCCATTGTCAATCCAGATATATCGATTCAAGCCGCTTAGAGCTTGGAAAACCTGTGGTGGATTCTGACCTCTGAGAGGGATCAGGTACAGCTGCACATATTAGCAACAGTCAATCAGCAGCTGCTGTAAACCAGCTTCGTTATTAGCCATTTAACTACAATCACTATTAATTCTTCACAGCTGCCATTGTTGACATGTTTAAAGAAGCCGAAATTGATTTGAGCAGCAGAGAGAAGCAGGAGGCTTGCATATTATAAACTCCTCAAGTTATTTGCATAACAAACCAGTCTAAATAGATTGTATTTCCTTGATATGAAACTATAATTGATGCCATTAGAGAACAGAGTGCTGGTGGGCATAAAATGGAAAAAAAAAAAAGATTCCTTTGTTTTCACTTAAAATTCCCCCTTTTCCTTTTCACCGAGGTCCATTATACTGTCACTTCAACTAATTTGCAGCTCAAAGAGTCACATCAATACACCACTATGTTAGACAGAAGGCAATGACATGCTCCTTGAGTTGTTCTGTCTTCTGTATTGATTCACTTTTTCAACATGCAAGGTAAGCGATAGCATCAATTACCCTTTGTTTCAGGCAAAGGCAAAATCATTTCTCCCCACTCTTGGGGTAGACTTCACAAATAAAAACTGTTTAATTTGTCTTGACCTCGGGCCTCCCGCTGACTTCTCTACTTACCTGCTGCTGTAGAAAGAAAAACAGGAGAAAGGGGAGAGTTTTGAAATGTACAGTTACTGCTTTTGAATATAAATGAAGCATAAAGGGAAGCAGACATTGCTGGTTTGCTTGTTTGTTCCAGCAGAAACCCAAAGATACACAATGATATAAAACAGTGAAAATCATAAAATATTTACAAAGCTGGTATTTGTGAATATTTCTGAATAATTGAATTAAACAATGAATTGTAGTGTTAAGAAATTGGAAGAAAATGTTTTTTTATTTCATTCATTTATCAAATAACAATTTGAAATGAATACAAATATTCTCCAATCTAGAATGAAAGGGAGCAGAAAGAAGACTAATCTATTTTATCTGTCCCTTTGTCCCCAGAAATCAATTTACAAAGAATGTAATTTAAAGAAAAAGAACATAGACAATAAAATAAAATAGTTAGTCCCTCATTCAGTACATTCCTATTTTGACTTGGATGTACATTTTTAACAAGGCAACATCACTTTATTGTTAATAAAAAAAAAAAAAAAAAAAAAAGTGGTTGCTCGTTGTATAATTTAGCAAACATTACTCGCCTGTTTTCTATCAATGTACTCTGAATATCTTTTGGATTTTAAATATTTTATTGCTAATGAATTAAACATTTCATTTGTGAAAGGATGATTTTGACGCTTCTTCTTTCAAAAAACATATAGTCCTAAACGGTTCCTTCCTATCTCCTCTTTTTCCATACTGCAGGCTGCACACTGCTGCTCTGCTTTAGACCTTTATAGCTCAACATATGATTGAACATAATGGCCCATTATTTATTTGCTGGTTGAGAGTGGGCCCTCTGCCAGCCTCTTCAGGTTTCCTGCGGTGGGCATATGGTCTCACAGATAGCCACGCTGGATATTAAGAACCGTGTCACTGTTGGAGCAAAAGAAAAAAGGGGGGAGAGGACATAATGGGTAAAATAACGCACATCAGTGATTTTGCCTCACCTTGACAAGGTTGTGGGTGAGAAAAGTGCTTCATCAGGAATTTTAATTAGTTTTGATTTTAAAGTAATGTTAAAGATCCCCTCCAGAAATCGTTCATAAATATGTATAGTTATACAATATAGATATATCTCTAGTGTTGATATGGACTCTTCTTTGATTCATAATTTGTATGTAATATTTTCCCTCAAAAGCTGTAAAATTATCTTGTTTAAATCTTCTATCTATTCCATAGATATCTACTCTATTCTATAAATATGCAAATATATTTCATTTAAGAAATTTAACTTCTAAACACAATATGTCTCAAACCAATTCTCAGTGTTGTTCACTGGAGACTTCAGTGAATCTTAAACATTCATTGCCACACAGCTAAAGAATAAGAAGAAAAACTTACTTGACAATGACAATTTAACCCAAGGGCTCAGGCTCTCAAGTGTGCAATTACTTTTTCCTCAAAATATATTCAGTTCTGAATGTTTAAACCTGCATTAATTGATTTCTTGGCTACTAGAAACAAACCATAAATGCAATATTGCAAAACATTTACAATCCAGCAGATATGGAGCAACTGTATCCTTCAGTTGCAGTCCACTATATACTCTGATTCTTCCTCTTCTTGTCTGCACCTACTCCTGAGGGAATATATGGCTCTTAAACTGCATATGCCCCCACATATATCCTCCAGCTTACTGTCTTGTTTGCTGTTTGGTGCTGGGTGTGTACTGTAAAAGTTGAAAGCTTTTTCCCGAAAACAGCTGCCTGCAGTACAAAAAAAGACAGAGATCATCAAGAATGAACAGTAAAGTTGCTTTAGGAAAACAAATGAACTGAAAAATGCTATAAGGAAGAGAACTGCAGAATCAGGTGATAATGTTCTGTTAATGTCTTTACTACTAGAGACTCCTCATAGTCACATGATTATTAATATTAAAATACAGATTTTTCATATTGTCATCCTATTATAATAATGGCCTAAGTCATTACTTGACAAAAGTGCGTTTTTGGCCTATATCATTTCTTGATGATACTGCCACATCTGGTAAAGTCACATTAATCCTGAGTTGAAAGGATCATAGTCTTTATGCCCTATAGGACAATGGCTTAAAAGAAGAGGGTGACTTGGGCCATTTTATTCATCTGCCCAAGTCCAGATGAAGTGCCTGACTTGGGCAATTTAACAAGCTTTTATGATGGTGGCTGTATCAAGAAGCTACTATGGAGCAGAAAAAAGCTCTAAACATATTCTTAAATCAATTTCTACTGATGAGTGATATGCTTTATTATCATAAAGTCTATAAATAAATAAAGTAAAAATATAGACAAATGAAAGGACAGTTTAAGCCAGGTTTAAAGTTGCTTAAAGTCACATTAGAATGGTCAGAAATTGGTCTAAAGTCACTTTACATCACTGACACACAACATTCTATGTATGTCCACAGTTATCCACTGTCATTTCGAGGCATTTTGACTGAAATGATTCATAATATTCTCTGCATTCAGTTTTTTGCGTTTCCCCAAAAACATGAAAAAATTACTGAGGCCTTTATTTTAACAGGGTGACTATATATATATATATATATATATATATATATATATCTCATTTGATTTTCTAGTGGTCTATTTCTGTACAGGCTTTCATAGAGAGACATCAGATTACCTTTCTCCAGCACTTCTCATCTTATTTCTCGTTCAGTTTAAACTTTTATCAACTCACGCTAGGTTGACCAAGCATATTTGCTCTTTTAAAGCCGTACCTGGCTTCACACTCATTCAGCTCCAGACGCACCTGCCTTTTACAGCCAGGGGCTTCGATTCTGTCGCCAGCTAAGCTGCTCGGCCAGATCAGTGGGGCGTTCAGTGGTTGTGCTTGGGAACAGGAGGAAACTGACTGCTCAAAAAATGGAAGGTGATGTTTCAAGAGTCCATGTGTATTCTTGAGTGTCAACTTTTGTCTGGCGAAATGTCACACACTTGACCTGTGCACATACCCTGACCCTGCAGCTCAGGTTTTTTTTTTCCTTTGTGGTAGAATATTTTCCTTTTGTTCTCCTCACAAAGTTTTCAACATAACTGTATCAAAGCAAAACCAGGATGGATAAGACAGGCAGGGGAGCAACAGGGGCAATTTGACTTTGACAGTTTTACTCTGTGTGACAGCAGTTGTGATAGCAACTCCCGAGAGATGTAGAGAAAGAAAAAGGATATAAAATGACTTAAAGCAGCAGAAAGGCATAAAGAGAGAGACAATGAAGCCTGTGGTTATCCCTCTTGGAGGACATTACACAACATCTGAAATCCTCCTCCTCCTGCTGCCTTGATATTCTGCCAACAGATTTTTTCCAAAAGTGTTTTTTAACTGCGTGGCATCAAATCTGGCACAAATTGTCAACAAGTCCCTTCTCTCAGGTTTCCTCCTACAGGCCCTGGAAACTGCAGCCATCAAGCGACTCTTAAAATGGAATATTCAAGACACTTCGCTAATGAACAATTATAGGCCCATATTAAATCTCCTGTTTTTTTAAGTAAAATTATTGAAAAAGCTGTGTTTCAACAGCTGAACATCATCTTGGCATTAAAAATTGTTGTCTTCCAGTTCAGATTTTGACCACATTCCAGCTGACTGCCTTTGTTAAGGTCTTCAATGACATCCACCTAATCATAGATAATGGAAGTCTTATCTTTAGGTAATTACACATCTGAGTGGACAACAATAATATGTGGATTTCCCCAAGGCTCCATTCTGGGGCCTCTTCTATTCAGCATCTCCATCCTCCCACTAGCTCAGATTATGACAGATGACATACAAACTTACATGAGGGGGAAATAATCATATACAATTCAAAAATAAAGTTGGAGAAGCAGCTTTCTGCTCCACGAATCTACAACAAATTCCCAGAAAACTTGTCTGCTGCAACTCTCAGTTCCTTTAAAACAGGGCTGAAGACTTTCCTGCCACTACTTCCTTAATTAAATCAAATTTCTTCAAAAATCTAAATTCTTTTATTCTACTGTTTTACCTGTTTTATGCTATTTTATCTTATTTTGATTTTCTATTTAACTTTTAAATTGCATTATATTGCTTATACATTTTGTATTGATGCATCTTATACTTATTGTATAGCTGCTGTTGAAATGTATAACATATATAATTTATAGAGGAGAGAAATAAAACTGGACCATGTTTACCATAGGTATGACAGAAAAATATACAGTATCACAATATATCTTCTTTAAGGTATTGTCTTTAGAAAAAGAGAAAATGGGGGATATAGGGGGTAGCAATAGACATCCTGTTGCTGAGACAAATTGGATATTTGCACTTCAAACATCACTATACTGTGTGCTTTAAGCCCATGACCCATCTGGACGCTATTGAGCTGGAATGGAAAAATGTATTTTTTATATGAAGACTCCAGAGCACACACAGTTAGCTCTAGTGTATTCTACAGTCTGTATGGTTTTGCACAGATACCCATAGTGAGTACCACATTGTCCTTGTTTGGGGCATTTTTGGCTTCATTTTATTCTTCTCACAGTAGAAATAAGTTTGCATGAGTAGTTCACTCCCAGAATTGGCTCCAGCAGGAGCCATTAATGTGGACAGCAGCATACAAGAGTGTCAACAGAACTGTATATCAACTCGAGTAAGACGGTAATCTTGTGACCCTTATTATTGACTTTTTCTTGAGTAGAGTCTATTGGATTCTCATGTAGAAGGATGAGCAGCCTCCACCGACTGACTCACAATTTTCCACAGCAGCTACAATGAGGTGTTTAGTTTGTTTGATTTATTGCCTAATTTATGTTTGAGTTAAACTAAGTCATCAACAAAAGAGCAACCCCTGTACTGTATAAAGCACAAAAAGAAAAGTCCTGTAATGAAACTCTATATTCCCTCTGTAGTCTGTTATGTTGAACAAAAAAAGATTTAAGGTATATTAAGGTTGCATTTTATCACACAGATTTGTATATTACTCAGTATGTAATTTTAGCTTTATTAAAAATTGCATGTCGTTTTGCTGTTAATTTACCAACAGTAATGTTGCATGCCAGAAATATTCCTGTCAAGATGCAGCGTTGCCTGCCGTTCAGTCAGCTGGGAATAATTATGTACAAAAAAACTCCAGCAACCAAGAGTAAAAAATGGCTTTACAGCTCAGGGAGTCGGTAAGTATGTGTTACCAAGCTGTAAACAAATTTAAATATGCTCTTAGTGTTACCAGGTTTTTTCTCTCTGTAACTAAATATGACACTTACACGAAAACCTGGAATTCAAATTCACATACTTTACAAAGTTTATTGGAGTATAATGTATCTGTTAACAAAGAGTAATTCAGGAACCTGATTTATGCTTGAAAACTGGCAAAATGTGCCTCAGGACACACAGAAAGTAAAAAAAACTAGCAGTTAGTGCGTCAGTAGTCAACATTTGAGAGAGGGCAGTGAACACTCAGAGGAAAGTGGAGTTGGATGCAGCTGTTGTGTTGCTGCCCTCTGGGTCGATCCAGTAGGAGACACAGGCCGCATCTCCATGACAGGAGGTCAAACTGTGTGTGAATGCACTCAAGCAAAACAATGCATTTGACTAGACACCTTCACTTGACTTTGATGACCCTCACACACACGAATGATAAAACATTGCATCCATCAAAGCCACATGGATAACACTGTTTGAGCTAAACCTGCTGAGAAAAAAAGAGTATTTTTTTCATATTTTCTCTGAATGTAAATGAGCTTAAACGTAACCCTAAAACTCCCCTCTGCAACCGACCATTTTCAGGTTTCTACCTCAAGGAGCAAAGAGGTCGACAAACTTAAAACTCCCCTCCAGGGCCAAGCATATCTCCCACATAGCTGTAATTGTTACGGCATGCTTGGTTTACCTTAGCTTGCGTGCAGAATTTACACAACTGTCGCCATCAGTGACTCAGAAAATAGCTGCCGCAGGTCACGATACAGGTGACCTTTCAGTGAACTTTGGCTACTGAAGTTCCACTTCTCATCCAAGGTTGACGTCATCCATCTTTAACTCTGATACAGCTGATGGTTTCCAAAAACGGGAAATGAATTTTGAAGAGTTTTTCATAGCTATTCTGTACTAGCACTCAACAGTACAGCACCTCTCTAAAATGTACAAAAGTGGCCTCTCAGCATTTAATTAAATAATGAGGGATCTGAAAATGCCACATGAAAGCACTTCATAGAGCAATGAAAAATGTCTCTTTCACCGTTTTGGACAGAAATTATCAAATCAAATTGTGAAATTTTAAAGCAGTTCCCATTTCATAGAAGCTGTGTAGAGGTATTAGATAACTTCCAAATCAATTTCTGAACTGTTAGTATGACTTTAAGAGGACAAGACCTATTGGTGATTTTCTTTCATTCATATACTGTTATAATGTCTCTGTTTAACATCTTACAATTTGAGTTGAATGTATTTAAAGATGCTGCCTTCAAGCTGCTTGAAACCAGTGGTGGCCCGGAGGCCAGAACCAGCCTGCTGGATAAATTCCTGTTTTTTCACAGAAATGTGAAGTAAGTGAGAATCTTTCAGGGCTCAATGGATAAAATATTTACAGTTTTGATTCGTAAATGCTATGTAAAGCAGGAGATAACTTTACCTGCTGCATAAAAAAAAATATTATTGTACAGTGCACTGCAAAATTATATCTCATCAGGAGAAAATATCATATTTATTTACGTGAATTGAGATAAAAGTTAGAATTATGAAATAAAAATACAACATTAAGATAAAAGGTCAAGCAATTCAATCTTGTTTTAGGAAAACAAGACTAAATAGACCTAAATTTAAGAAAACATAACTTGATCTCAACAAAATTATCAGCCAAATGAATAAGATATTTCAAGATAATTCTACTCAATATTGTATTAATTGTACCTTAAATAAGATATTTTAACTTATTAAGATTTAACTCATTTCAACATGGAATAACTGGGATATCAGTGTTGAAATTGCAGGAGTCATTTCTCCTGTTTTGTAAATTGAGATCAAAACTGTCCGGCCTACTTGAAATCTAATAGCAGTGAATTTGGCCCATGAACTAAATTGACATTGACTTCACTGCTCTAAACTCTCTTTGTGAACTGACTTCAGATCCTTTGTGCATGCCCAGAAATGCTCGTCTGTTTTTTAGTTTTTGTTGCTAAGGTTATTACTGTCATGGAAGTTTCTCTAATAAATTTCACAAGGAGAGATTATCTTTCAGAAACTTTCAGAGCAGACACCATTCAGACAGCCATACTTATAGGCTACTGTTAGCCGGGCATGTCACATGGTGCTCAGGATATTCTGTGATCTGTCAGTAACACACTTTATCCGGCTGCATTGTCAGCAAACGTCAAACAAGATTAAGTTTTGGCTGACATACCCTTATCCTAAGCCCATTTAAGTACAGAACATCAGCGGATATGAGAGTGCGTCATCTTGCAGAGAAATTGTCTTCACATGCATAACAAAGTATTAAGGAGCTGACTTTCCTATTTTTTAATAAAGTCACGCTGAAGGCAAGAAGTCAGACACAGGAAATCCAAAAAAAGACAAAAAACACTAACCTCTTCATCTAAAACTAGAATTGTTCAAAACTGTTTTTCATACTCTGCAGTGTTAATGATTTTTCAATTTAGTTTTAATCTTAGTCTTGTGTCAAATATCCATTAGTTTTAGTAATATTTAGTCAACTTGTATTCTTTTTTGTTTAGTCATATTTTGTTGATAAAAGTTCTGGCATTTTAGTCTAGTTTTAGTCCAAATTAATCTCGGCAGGTATCTGAAACAATAGGAATTAGCATGTTAGGAACCTTTGTTTAATTCAGTGTGAGACATGGACATGATTTGAAGTGACGCCACCAGAGTTACTGGTACAAGTGATGCGCAACCATTGAAGGCACTTTTTTGATCAATTTAATAAGTCTTTGACAAAAAAAGACGTTTTTATTTTTGTATTTAATTAAGTAAAAGTAAGAACTAGATTTCTTATTGTTTTTCGTCGACAAAAATGCGTCATATTAATTTCATCAGTCTATGGTTAAGGACATTGATTTCATCTTATTTTTGTCACGAAAATAAACATTGCTGATGAATATATTTCGTCTTGTCTCATTTGACAAAAATAACATGCCAGTATCCTCACCCCTTCCACTTTGTGGTGCACAGTGTGTCTGGTAGCGTGTGGCTCCATGCTGACATGAACATACTGTGCAAGCATGTGTCTCACAGTTATGCTGCACATTGGTGGTAAATGAACTGCCTTTATATAGTACTCTTCTAGTCTTATCGACCTCTCAAAGCTCTTTGTAATACATGCCAACATTCATGCACACATTCTGATGCCAGAAGCCTCCATGCAACGTGACATCCTCAAGAGTGATGCATCACTTCGCGTTTTTATTAAGGGAGGAAAAAAAAAGAAAAACCTACATGCGAAAAAGTGATTGGCCCCACTGTTAAAAGGTTATAAAGGCATTTCTAAACCTTTGGGACTGAAGTGAAACACAGTGACAGGCATTATCCACAAATGGCGAAAAAAGAGAACAGTGGTAAACCTTCCCAGGAGTGGCTGGCCAACCAAAATTACAACAAGAGCAGCAATGACTCATTCAAGAGGTCACAGAAAACCCCACAACACCCAAATTTCTCCCTTAATAATAAAAAAACATTCATTTTCACAGAAACTGCATATTGTGTTCACTTACGTTATAACTGTAGTTATATTTCATAGTAAGTCTGCTTTATGTGTGACCCCTGTGTTTTTTTTTTGCTACCAATTCCTTATGCAAATAGGTGTGTGCCATAGTTGCATGGCCATTGGTGGAAAGGCTCTAAACCCTGGCCCATGATTGGCTGACATGGAGAAACTCCATGCTGTATAAGAGGCCAAGATGGTGGCCGTTTGCAGGTAGCAGGCATTCCTCATCCTCCTCTTCTAACTGGCTACACCTTTTATTTATTTTAGCCATAGTCCACCCTGAAGCCTTATTACTCAGTGTAAAATATATATATATATATATATATATATATATATATATATATATATATATATATATATATATATATATATATATATATTTCCTAGACTGGGGCATAACACTTGTGTTGTCTTTGACTCATATTTAAATTTGTTTAATCTGTTTAAAGATTTAAGTGTGAGGAACATGGGGAAAAAAATAACAAATTGGTAAGGGGCAAACACTTTTTCACACCACTGTATCAATGCCTACCCATTCATACATAATTTGGGGTTCAGTAAACGCCTAAGGACATCAACATGCAGATTGGAGGAGCCAGCCACCAAAACTGCAGACTTTCTGATTGGTGGAAGGCCTGCTCTACCTCCTGAGCCACAGCCGGCCTTGTATTTTGTGTCTGGTTGTCTCGCTGAGCCGCGGATGTCTTCCAGGCTGGTTTCAGCAGAACATCTGCCAACAGATTGACCCACAGATAGAGTCCCACTGTCAGGAGCGATGCAGCAGAAGCATGGTGGCATGTGGTCAGCTGATATCTCGCTAGTCCTCTCTTTGTTCTCTTTGTCTCCGGGGAAACGAGCGGAGACACATGCTGACATGTGATTAAACAGATCTGTGACTAATGGTCTGCCTTAATAGAATACAAATTAGATGATTAGACAACCTCTTTCATGCCAAGCAAGGAAACTCTGCTGACACAATAATGTTTAAAGCTGTAGTCTGCTGTTTTTTCTTTTAATTATCTCTGTATGTACCCTCTGTAAAGTGGGGGGCAAAACATCAAAACTGGCATATCAATGTGGTGTTATTGAGACATGTTGACTTGGTTGTCATGTTGACTTGCCAAGGTTTGCAAAGTCAATATAGTTAATTATATATTTGCATTAACATTATGATGTCAGTCAGTGACATTTCACCAACAACACACCTGCCACTTTGCTATATTGTTTTTATGATGTTTCTGTTGTATTTGAATGTTTAAAACAAACAGATAAATAGTTGATTTTTGTATGACCGACAACTGCATTCACTCACCACAATATAAAACAAAATCCAGTTAAAATAGCACAGCATTAACTATGATTTTTGCTGTAGCTTGAGGTTAGTTTAACGGCATCATTGTAAAACACTATCACTATCCTAATAAATAGGCACAAGTGCTGGACTCAACAAATACTTCCTGACTTATTTCAGCATAGCTGCAATCTATAACAATCAATCACATAAATACTATACTTAAATGTGCAAGGGGTCAGTTGCATTGAATGCAATTCTCATCTCTGTGGGGTCGTTATAGAGCGGCAACGTCAGGATGTAATGTCTGGTTAGTAATCTGTTATTCAGCATTTCTTTCAACTATGTGAAACAAATAGTGATTCCTGTGATTAGGTTTAATATTTTACCATTTTTCTAGATTTTATTTGAAGTTTTGAAATCCCTAACAATATATAGTCGTGGATTGAAGCATCAAAAATCATCTCAATATAGTTCAGCTCTCATTAATATGAATGAGCCTCTCTTCTGATTAGCTAATTTGAATGGCTATGAATGTCTAGATGTGACATCACCACTTCATGGATGTCCTAAAAGTTTCTGAATACAGGCTATGTGCATTTCTCTGTGGATTGAGCGTCCCTATCAACAGGCAGGTCATATTTGACATATTTGACAATTATTTTGTGATCATGCAAAATAAATTTACAGTGCTGAGGGTACTCCCATCATTGTTACTTGGTTTTCATATTCATTAAATTCTTCTGACCATGCTGCAGTGCAGCCACTGCAAAGGGCCTTCTATTGTAGAGAGTCTGATGCCGTCCTGGTTCACCTGGAAGCTTTAATGGATCCTGTCACCACATCCTCCTCATCCACCAGGAATCAATATATTTCTGTTATTCTAATTAATTCTACTTAATACTCAGCTCTTTTCCTGTTCTGAATATATTGTTTCCGTTCTGTGCACACATCATCTTTTGTAGACTATTCTCCTCTTTTAGTCTTACTGAGGTTTCTTCCTCTTTTTTTTCCCCAATTAAAGTTTTTTTAGGGAGGTTTTCCTTGTATGATGTGAGGAGAGGGGGCGATGTGTTGCTGTTGTACAAGCTCTAAAGCCCATTGAGGCAAATCTGTGATTTGTGTTTCTTGGCTATACAGATAAAATTGACTTCACTTGACTTCTTCTGTCTAAAAACAACCACATGATCTGCTACTCTATTGGTCAGAGACCAAATCTGAAAAACCTATTTGTACACTTCCAACCTGACATCAAACAGCAGATAGATAGAATAGATCGAATGATAGACATTCAGGATAATTTGACTGATGTGTGCAATGGTGCATAAGTGAAGGCTCGCTGCTGCTGTCTTCAATACACTTGAGATGTTCATTTTTTTAGGACTTTAGCTTCAGTCTACATATTGCCTGCTCATAGCACTTAGGAATGTAAGAAGCTGTAATGCTTCTATGGGTGTATTCCTTGTGAATAGGATGAGCTTGTCACTGTTTGAGTTTCATGTAGATATACTTAGACACACAATACACACTGTGTCCCATTTCCTTGCTGACTTCTATTCAGCTACTGAGTCCTATTCCATCAGGCTTTTTCCTGATTGAGAGTCACTTTAAAACCCATTTTGACGCCCTACTTGGATAGATTCTTTTGGGTCTCCAAATTATCGCCATTTACACGTCAAATTCGAAATGAACAAGAAAAGTGTATTTACTTAAGAGGAAAATGTGGGGGATTAGAGCTTTGAAGTTGGGACTTTGAGATTAAACGTTAGTGTTTGGAGCTGCAATGCTTCAGTGTTCTGCAGTTTCTGCCTCGTCTGGTTGCGTTTCCCACTCATCTTTCATTTCTGACAGAGAAAACGACACCAAGAGTGGAAACACAGGAAATCTCTCCGTAGTCTCAAAGCACTACAGGATTCTGCTGCATATTAAAAAATTAAGTCAAGTTTGGATCAAACAAGCCAAAATAAAAGTTAACTACCAAGTGAAGTTGGTGCATTACACTCATAGGAATCCTGTTAAAAGCAGAACTGTTTTGAACTGTTTCCTCTTTTTGTTACTATACATCCACCACAGCTCAACAGGGAAATATTGTCCGGGGAAAACAAATGTTTTTTTTTTTTTTTTTTTTCTGAAAAGGCTGTAAATGTGTCAGATATCCACTTGATATGACAAACCAGGACTGTTGAAGACAACCGTTCCAATTCTGATTATGTGGTATCTCCAGTTTTAATTATTAGGCCTACTGTAAGTAAGAAATTATCATAGGTCTTTGTGCACATAGAGGACACTAATTAGACTTGATACTAGAAATCAAACATACCCTAACTTACTAAATAATAGCTGCGGTGTTTGTTTCAATCACTTAATTATTCAAGTCTAATTTCCAGATTTCCTGCTATAAATAATTTTAAGTGGAGAATATCTCTACAACCACAAAGGTTATGTACTGGTACCTGGTATCAAAAGAAATCTACACATGTGAAACATGTGAAGTGACAGAATCAATTTGTTACAGTGACAGAGGAAATATATATAAATAGCTAGAATGCAAAAAAAAAAGATTGTGCTTTACTGAAGATAAAAAATACTTCATTTAAAACTTAAAACAAGACCAAACTGATGAAATAAGCTAAAATATATACAATACAGACTTCAAATGATTAATAAGATAAGAGTTCAAATATCAATCATTTGTCCAGAAAATCATAGAAATCACACTGAGGATCATTACAGAACATGAATATGTTCTGTAAGGTGTTTAAAAAGAGATTATAAAGGACCCAATTATATAATCGCAAAAAGGAAGAAATACATGCAGCATCAGTGGTCACATATTCTTCCTTGATTTTTTAATAAATAAGTTATTTGTCAAAGGAAATTTACACCTGCCTTTGGCGTTTAAATGTGACCCTGCAGTTAATTGAAACTCTGCTATTAATTGGTAATATTTGGTACCAACATCTCTCCAATCTTGTCTTATTTCTCCATGCATTCAGATTCATGCAGTGTTTAATTTTAATGTATCCAAACAGACAAGCACCTTTCCTCCTCATCCACTGCATGTTCCACAACTTTTACTCCTTCAGCAGCTACATCATCCTCTCTCTTGTCGCCCTTCTGAATGACGTCCTATCGACGCACTGAGCAGCAGCAGCAGCACTTCACTTTAACAAACGATCCAATGTGGCGTCTCCAGGCGTCGCCCTCCTTAAAACACAGCGTGTCAGTTCGAGGCCTGTTCCCCTTGTGTTAGTCACAAAGGCACAAAGGATTCTGACACAGTGACAGACTGGATGCCTCACAAGGCACTTGTCTCTGAGCGAGCGTGTGTGTGCATGTGTGTATGGGCGCATGTCGTCTCTTTTTGTCAGTTTCATGTTAAGTTTTCTTCCACAGAGAGAGAAAGACAGGCTTCATCGTAGGCTTCAGTTCTAAAAAAGTTCCCTTTTTATTGTTGTGCCATTTCTATTTTCCAAAAAGACAGTAAGTTATTTATTTATTTATTTAACAGTGACTTCCACATTTTGTTGTCTAAAAACTCACTATGTTGTAGTTATAGTCATAGTGCCAAACCTCTACAGTGACAGACAGTCCTATTCTGGGGAACCACAACACATCTTCTGCATTATGAAGCCACAAACTTCTCCTGCTTCTTCGAAAATGATGCATCTCTTTCAGGTGTTCTGTGTTTTTCTGTGTTGTATTGATATATTCTACATGAAGTGTCATATAGTGATGATTTATTAAACTACACTTTTGCAAAGAATAAAAAAAGCTTTATTGGTGTTGTGCACGTGTTTGCGGTTTTGGCAACAAGACAGCTGAGAATGTTTTAGACTGTCGGAACAGGTATCAAGGGAACATTTAATCTTTTTTTTGAGGTCATGACATGAAAAGCCGAGATAGATGCAAACTTTTATTTCCCCCACCCCCAACACTGATGAGAGCATGTCCCCTTTCATCAAGCAAAATCGTGATACCACAAATTTTCTAGATCAAAGCTGTTAACAAGAGATGCGAGAGGAGAATGACAAGAGAGGTGAGATAAGAGGGTGAGGCAAAGGGAAAGATAGAGAGAGAAACAAAGGACAGGGACCACAAAGTCTGAGATTGACTGTATGTGTGCGTGAGTGTTTGTGCGGGGTGCTTGTTCAATAAGAAACTGTGACACAGATAAGTGCTCATGTGTGACAGCTTGGTTGTTCTTTATAACACAGCGGCCCCGTGCTTCTCCCGGCTTCTATTCAGAACAACAACAACATGTCAGCAATGAGAAAAACAACCTGACACCTCAAGGCATCGGTTACACTTGTGAACGTGTCTGATCCTAAAAATCTGTTGCTGTGAAACCGCGCTGCTTTGTGGGCACATATAGGCTGAAAAACGTCGAGCATGTGTTTTTCTTCTGGATGGGTGAACATATGAATGGATGTTTTTAAATCTGTCTCCACAAAGCCGGTTTATTTTCTGTGTACTACCTGTTGTTGTGAGGCTTTTTTTTGCTCACGTCACATTCACGTCGGCTGGGGTTAAGCTGAAATGAAGCATCGGCTGTACAAATGAGTCAAATCAAGAAGTTACTTTTACCTTTCCTCAGACAGTTCAACTGGCTGACAGTGTTAATTTCATCAGAGGAGACTAGATGAAATATATTTGTCAAGGATGTTTTTTTTTCATGATGAACACAAGTCGAAAACAAGACAAAATCAAACCCCTTAACCACTGACTGTGATATAATTAACCTACTTAATTCAATAAAAGCTTAATAAAAATGTCTTTTTTGACACAGACCTTTTATATTACAATCAAAAAGTGCCTTCAGTGGATGTGTGTCACTATTCTAATTCTCCTCCAGCCCTGCTATCAGGGATGTGTGTGTGTTTGTGTGTAGCATCCACCAGTGTTCTAGGCACTAAATGCGGCGATGTCTGTTACGTCTTCGCAAGAAGTTTACTCTGCTATTGATTTAACCTGCTGGGTTACAACTTTCAGCTCAGGTTGGCAACTCTGGTGGTGTCACTTCAAAATATGTCTGTGTGACACTGAACTAACTTTCTTTAACTAAAACTAGACTAAAAGGACAGGATTTTTCTCAATTAAAATGTGGCTAAACAAAAAATAATACAAGTTGACTACATATGATTAAAACTAATATGGGCATTTGACACAAGACCAAGGCTAAATTGAAAAAGACCTGACAAAATTAAAACTGGTGTCTAAGGAAACAAACGGATGAATTTGATGCTAAAAGATACCCACTTAAAATGACTAAAGCTGCAGATGTACTCCAGAGTGGAAATGCACAGTTCTTACAGACCAGCGGTGTCATTTCTAAAAATTGTAAATTTAAATGCAGGAATCTGGTGCGATGTGAGCTATAGACTATCAATAATCACTTTTAATGTAATAGTGCAATAAACTTAGCCTCAAAATCTGTTCTAAATGTGCTTTAAAGGGATATTTTTCAAATTTTGAACAAGCACCAATTATGAGAATAGAGAGATGATAGTTACCATACAAAGCCTATATATATAATATATACTCTAGCTAGAAGTATATAAAGAATACAACAATTGATTCATGCTTTTAAACATATTCCTCTGGTAATTTTCAAAAGCCCATTCAGCTTGATTTACTGATTCCTTACAATGTATTACATGTTGTTGGCCTGAACTTCTCCATTCAAAAAGATCTTTTTTGGCACAGTGTAACATTTGAGCAGGGATTGGGGTTCTTGAATTACCTCTCGTAGTTTAAATGTGCATAAATAAGAACAGAGCTGACAGAAGCTGAGGCCAAATATACTTCAAGAGGCGTAGCACCTAATTTAGCAACGAGAAACGGGAGAGAAAAAGCTGAACACCACCGAGAGCAATTCTGCAACCTCAACAGGAACTTTGGCATAGTGATATTTTATCATTGATATTTCATCAAGACTGTGCTCCGGCACAAACACACCTTTTTATTGAACAACAGATCACCTCTAGAATGGATCTAATGGACTGCCACGAGGAAGCAGTAAGATATATTGACGTTTACATATAAATGAAGTTTGGCCCACCAGCGCGTCCCAGAGAATTAGATTGTATTAGAGGTGGTATATTATTATATTACTGACTTGGGGAGTGGGGGGGGGTTGCTGATTTCTAATCTGATAGGATTGGAATCCATGATTTTGATGTGATTCTTTCACTACATCAGAATCATGGATTCCATTCCCAAAGACAAAAAAAAGAAAAAAAAGTTTTTAAACAAATTTTTAAACATCCTTTGTGGCCATTCCGGTATACAGATTTATGAGTTCATGAGGTACAAATCAAAGTATTTTTTAGAGTTTATGAGGTGCACATGAATGCACCATGAAGTTTAGATTTTAAATATAGATGCCGTGACATTGCTGGACTGCAGAAGGGGTGAGAGGTTTTGTGCAACAGGGTGAGAATGAGTCACAATCAGTATGTGCACATGGACAAGCTTTATCAGATAAAACATATCAAATTCATGTGCATGGGCAAAGGGTCGTATAAGGACTGGATTCGCAAATGGGAAACCCTGGCTTAAGATATTATCTGCTTTGTGCCGCCTTGTGTAGATTATTCGTGCAAGCTTTGGAATTTCTGCCAAGGATTTTACCCAGAAGTGGAAGGAGACGTCAGTGCTGTCATAAATAGTAATGTTGTTGCAGGAAAAGTGAAATGATCCTCGATTGCTTTTCTTCATATAGACTTCCAAACACTGCAAAATGCACAACATGTACGTTATTGCTGCTCTGTCAAACTCCTCAAACGGCATCTTTGTTTTCAATGCCACCAGAAACCGACATCCTCTCTCCTAAGTAGTAGGCAACAATGGTAACTTCTGAATACCTTAGTAGGCTTTCAAGTATGCGCAGCGTGCAAGTGAACAACACTACGCTATCTCAGAAGTCACCAGGAGTTCAGTAACTGTAGAAGAAGAACTTTTTCTGGTGTAGATGTAGTTCGTCCATTGAACATCTGCGTGCAAAGGATGGGCAAGATGGCGGTGTTGTAGTATGTCAGAATTTTGCCTTCTACTTGCCAACTTCCTACATAGAAGCTACTAGTGTGGCATTGAAGTTGTAGCTATTGGTATGCAGTAGGCAGTGCATACTAAGCTTTCGGATGCAGCAATAATTTATTGTTGTAGTAATGTAGCAGTCAACTGGAAGTAGTTATCACACCATTTTTTGAAAGAGCTACAGTGCCAGCCAGCCTAGATTCAGCCAGGTCACTGACCATCATCTAATTTAACCAACCTCCATGTGAACTTGGCTTTTGGGACAGACTACCCACCGAGTTGCACCATCGAATTTGGTGAAATCCAGTACGGTCCGACCATGTGACTGCAATGAGTGAAGGTGTGTCCATGTCTGTTTATAAGTACGTACATCAGAGAAAGAGAGCATGAGAGTGGAGTGTGAGAACCAAAAATAGAAAATCAATGTCAACTGCGGTGGTCAATGTTGAAATTGTGGTGGGTCACCATGAATAAATCAATATATGGAAAAACCCGGCCACCATAGAACCATCTCTCATTTGACCTAAAAGTGCCATTCATGTTCAGCAACAACACTAACACTGGTCAGCTGCAAATTGGCCTTTCCAAAAACTTTTCTTTTAATTTCTTTTTTTTTAATCCAGATTCTTATGTTTTGGATTTTATTTACTTTTTTTGTAGAGCGCTTGTTGTTGCTTTCAGTGAAAACATATTTCCATGCTGACATTAGAATTTTGCTGTAGCTGTAGACCAGTTCAAGGATGCTTACACTAAATAAGCAGTATGTTAGTTACAGTCTGCTGGAAAATGAGCCTCACTTTGAGAGCAATAACTAAAAATGTTCATTTTATAATCAATCAAACTATGGCTTAGGCGGAAAGTTCATCAGACATATGTGATTTTCAGTTAATAGAGAAATAAACCAGTGTAAATATGTATGAATCTGTAAATTACAATAATGTGTTGTAATAGTATATTCTAACATACAATCAAAAGGAAAAAAATAGAAAAATATGTTAATTTTCCCAGTCATCCTACATAAGTGTATTTCTTCATCTTTGATGTGAAGCTGCAACTGATCAATCCAGTAATTGTGCGATGCTGTAATAAACACAGCATCCATGAGTGTGCTCCACTCTGGATAAGCGGTTGAAATTCTTTTTTTTTTTAAATGCCCCCAAACTAAACTCTATCTATAATTTATGACATGAAGCTGTCGTGCTTTTGTAGCAGAGCGGTAACGTTGTCCATGACGTCCGTGGCTCGTCCTGTGAATCTACTGTTGTTGCGTAGTTTTGTCTTTTTTTTTTTTTTTGCTGACACCGAGTGTGTTTGAACTGCTGAGCAGACTCTTTGAAGACACCAGGGTCTGCCCATTAGCCGGCACTTCAGAGTGATGTTGAATGTGAAAATAATCATGTGAGACTTGGCAGGCTGTGTATAAGCCTAAGTGTAACTGAAGGGGGCTGCGTTCTGAGACACTGAGCCTGCTGGAGCTCCTTTAAGGCCGATAATGTAGGAAAACATTTTCGACAGGAGCTTAAATGTCACACCAATATATTCACGATCCAGTCTATTTTTTTATGCACGCATTTAAGTTTAATTACATCATCTTCTGCGGGAAGGCCTCAGTTTTAAGTGTGTGGAAGTGTTTATTTTATTTTCACATTCCCTGGCATATAATTGTCATCCTAATAGATTCTGAGGTCATGTGGGGACACTTTTCGAAGGGAAGTTGTTCTGTGTGACTTCTACAGAGTTTGTATTTGCTTGTATATTAGAGTTTATACATACCCTTACTCTACAATATTTGATTTGTGCACATCTGCGTCTGAATCGTTCTGCTCCTGACTGAGTTGTCATTTCCGTGACGCCGTGTCATTCCACTTCAATGCCTGATTGGTCAACAACTGTGTCCACGGGCGGTATGACATCTGTCACTCCAGGAGGGCTTTTAGCTTGTGTATGTGCACAACCATGTGTTATTTTGGTGTGCTCCTTTAAGTGTGAGGCTCCCAGGCACATTCTCTTTTCACTCTCTTAGAGGTGTACACTCATAAAGTACGGTACTGTACACTCACGTTCACATTGCGTATAAATCAGGACCAATTTGCAGTCTTGGAGCACACTAATTAACATACGATGAGCTGACCTTACTTGCCATTTGACCACCTGTGCTTATGCAGCACACATGCATAGAAGAGGAGGAGGAGGAGAGAGGCAGTGAAACAGTAAAAACTTCTAATTCAGCATCTGTGATGGAAGGAGCCTGATTTCTCCCTTGTGGGCCACAACAAGGATTTAACAGCCTCTTTAACTGCTACAATATCGTACAGATTTACCTGCTGTTTCCTCGTCCATAAAATGGTTTTGGTTTTCGTTCTGTGGTTAAGGTTGAGGAGGTGCACCACTGCAGGGGAGGTGGGCACACTGCGATCACAGCCTCCAATATGTCAAAAGTAATTAGGCTGATCACAGAGTATACCCTATTATGCACAGAGAGGTGTGTGCTGTGTGCTGTTAATTAGACTGATGAGTGAATCCACTCTAATAAGCCCAGTTCGACCATCTACTACATTTGGTTCTAATTAGAAGTCTCCCCCTTAAAACTGAGAATTCACAAGCTGATATGATTCCCTTATGTCATTCTGTTATGATTCTTCTGTTGTACTTTGTATTTTGTACAAATATAAAAAAAGATGTGAAATCAAAGTCAATTCATCTCCCAATATTTTGATCATCAGACACTCCTTTTCATACATTTTCACAAAATTTTACTAATTTTCAGCTTTCAGCCTTTAAAACAATTAATTTATTTGCTGTATTTTTTTTTCATATGTGGCAGTTTTTCGACTATTGGATGACAAGACACAGTTTGAGGATATTACCATGAGATTTGAGAAAATGTGATTTTAGAAATGCTTTATTTTACAGGTTACTTAACAGGTACTTAATGACAAGAATTACATTTTTAAGGACATTTTACAAGGATACATATGCAATTTGGTACAAATTATATTAACCAAAAGAGTGATTTATTAAGATTTTATTATTTATTAAACTACATATCAATACACTGTGCATTTGCATATTAGATACTTACCAACTAAACCAATTTAACACTTTTTTTGTTCTGTGCAATGACTGTAAATCCATTCCCTTCTGGTGGACACCATAGGAAAATATTTAAGGTTGTGAATTGTGAAAGTCGTTTTTTTTTTCTGGGTATGCATACATATGTTAATTTATTATACTAAAACGTTCCCTGTTTTAAAAATTAAGCATGGATACAGTAATTTAATTTTATGTCAAACCTCTTAGTGAGTTACATCTCTTGTCTCACACAATATTCGACACTAACATGTACCCACAAATGTTTCTTACCGGGTGTGTTTTATCCAGCAACTCCTGGTCCTTTTATCAGCCAGGAAATGAAAGATCCAGTCAGACCATTAGCTTTTGCAGTTCTTCAACATTTTACCACAAACTGCAATCTATTTAACTAGCAAAATCTATCTTTTAAATTGAAGTCATTACACAATTCAACTGATAAATGTGTCTCTCTCCATTAACTGTACCACACAACGTTTTTTTTTGTTTTTTCCCCCAAAATGAAGTCCCATGGGGTCCTCTAGAGGAGGAATTACTTAGGAAGTTTAAAATAAAAAGGCCCTATAAAGTAAAATGATACTGTAATGTTTTACTGTTTTTTGAAATGTGTATAGACCAAATGATTAATTGTTAAGACACCTGTTGTGAGGAGTTGATGATGTGTGTAACTGCAGAAATGTTCTGTAGGAGTTTGTGTGGCATTGGATGCAAAAGACAGGAAGTGGGATGTGCAGTGGAGTGGAGGGTGGAGGCGGTTTGAGTGAGTCAAAAGAAGAAAGTATTTTCCATGCATCTGTGGTGCTACAGCTCTTGTTCTGCCAGTAAGTGAACCTAGCCATTTTTAAACTAGAGGAAACTAACTTTAGTAGCCACTGAGGGTCAGTGGGATCTGTGGATTTACAACATTTTCCTTCTGTCGCTCTGAGCCCGGTACTATGTCCTCTGATGACTTTGGTTAGCTTGGTTAGTAGAAATGATGAGAGATCCCAAGAGATGCTGGGTATGAATTTTCAATAAGTAAGCAAAAGCCTGCACATTGTATGCTAAAATTTCTTGAGAATATGAAGAACAAACTGCATGGTGGTGCAGTATGTATGATGCTGTAAAACCCTTTGTTCTATTCTTTAAGCAAAATCAAATCCCTTTTGCAGGATTGGTTGGAAGGTATAGCTTGTAAGACTACAGGAGCTTTTCCAACATCTCTGCTTTGCACTTCTGTGGATTTATTTCTATATTACCATCTTTCTTTTTTTTACTCAAACTTCAAAGACTTCGGAACATGCTAAATATGCAAGGCAGAAATAAACTGGGTCTATATTCTGCTCTGGATCATTTTTCTGACGAAAAAAAAATCTTTGTTGACAACACGCCGCTAAACGCATTGAAGCTACAAATTAGATAGTGACGATTGTCACCGTTTGAGTAAGCTTTGGTCCAAGATTTTGATCGTTGACTACATTTTTGCGTGACAAGCATTTCATTTTCACAAACGACCTTCACTCCCAAGGGAGAGATGAAAAACTGGGTTCTGCTGTAATTAGGCTAGCTCACTGACAAAAAAAGAAGCACCCAAGGTAGAGGGGAAGAGGGGGTAGAGAGAAGGGGGGGGGGGTAAAAGACAGCAAGGTAGAGTGAAGGAGAGGATGAAGGTGGGGAGGGTGTGAGGAGGAGGAGAGGAGATAATGAGAAGCAGGGTGACAGAATGAAAGAGTGCAAGAGGAGGAGAGCATGTCAGGAATTGGGGAGGGGGGGGGGTTGTTTGCCTGTGGCTGCCTTGTGGTGTGATATCGAGTCTTCTCACCATGTTTTATTACAAAGGGCCTCAGCGTTAGGGTCTGTGCTGTCAGCACACCAACTAACTTATGTCAGCCCGATCATCCCAGCTTGTAAATAAATAGACATCATTGGGGGGGTGTATTCTTCTGACTGTTGAATCACACATGATTTCGTAATGGACCATTTATCAGAGATAACAATGCAGAATTCATATTTTTTGGATCCCTTGGTTTTAAATTGCCAGTCCCTCTGACAGCAACACTGAGCACTTTCTGTTGTTTGATTAGGTTTATCCTTAATTTGCCGTGCTTTTACCAACCACTTGATGCTTAAATTGATTTCTCCTAATAAGTTGGTAATTAGTTACTGGAGAAGTATAAATTGCAAGATTTTTATGATTTGCACCAGCAGGGGTGTAGCAGCAAATTCTGGCCTCTGTACACTCTTAATGTCAGTGGGCCACTATATGTGCCAGTGCATGAAGCATGTGGGGAGAAAAATTAAAAATGAACAACCATAAATACAGTTTAACTACAATTAAATCAGATTATATTGATCACTGGTTCTTTCATACACCACCTGAATTGATGCAGCCAGTCGCTGTCTGTGGGTGGACTAAACCATTTTGCGCCTACAAGAAGCCTCCAGAATATCTAATATAATACTGTGGTACAAGTTCATTCTGTCATGATGTTATCAATATATTTGGCATTAAGTTATGATGCAAATCTACTGGAGAATCCAATTCATTTATTCATCTAAAAAAAATCTGGATTTTCATGGGCTCATGAAAATCTCCAGAAAGGTCCATCTTACCATGTTAAATTGTGGTGTGATTCTTCTTTCACTTGTAGTACTATACAGCATATATTTATCATATATTAATAATCAAATAATTAATCTAAGTCTTATGTTCTTTTTGAGGTGACTCTGACTACAGATGAAAAATAACCAGTTGGCTACTCACACCAATGTTTATTAATGTGCACTGTCCCTGTTAAATAAACCAATGAAATAAACATGCATGGACATGAACATGTTTTTCTCCCCTCATTATATTCCTCTTATTTATCCATTTCCAAACTGTCAGGTGTGAAGAAAGAGAGAAGGACAGCGGGAAATATGCTGAAAACCATTTCCAGGGCTGCTCACATATTTCACCTTTCTAGCAGTGCAGGATCTATAACACGGACTGACATGTTTTACAATGAATATTGCCATCATTTGTTGTCAAGTCGCTTTGTTGTTGAGTTATTATAGGCTTCTTAGCTCTCATGCATCTTTGTTGCAAGCTGCGCGTCACTCTGCTGCTGCTGCAATTTAATCAGGCCTGTATGTAAGGATAGTGTTCCAGATTGAGCCAATAGTGTAGGTTCAGGTGGGGATATGAATTTATTAATAGTGGCACCTTGATCAGTGGAGTGCCACCTACACACTTTGCATGTAATTATTCTTTGATTTATGCTATTGTAAGTGCCAGTATCGTGTGTTAACTCATTAAGTAATGCATACATAATGGTGTTACTTGTAGCAGTAGCATGAAGGATTACAATTACAAATTCTGTAAGGGGAATTAAGAGTTGTGTACAACAGATGTAGATATTGATCATAAAGATAAACACTATATACTTTTTTAATCACAATATTGATTATATTATAAAACCAGACAGGAATGTCATTTGTTGACTAACCCAGCAAATCAAACACTTCATCACATTGACGGAGAACATGGCAGAGGACATTGATTTGCAAAGTTGTTCATAATTGTGTGCTCTTTGAGAAAAGGGAAAACTCTTACAGCATAAAATCTGCAGCAAAATGTCAGATGTTTGACTTATATATAGTATATTGTCATTATTATATTATATTGTTACTGTCATTAATGCCTGTAACACAGTTGCAATGGTGTTGGGATGACAACTGTTTAGTGGGGTGTTGTCAACAAAGATTTTTATTTAAAAAAATGATGCACAGCAGAATATAGACCCACTTTATTTCTGCCTTGCATATTTAGCATGTTTGGGAACTCTTTGAAGTTTGTGTAAAAAAAAAAAAGGAAGATGATAATATAGAAATAAATCCACAGGCGAGATGTTAGAAAAGTTCCTGTAGTCTTACAAGCTGTACCTTCCAACAAAGTCCTGCAAAAGGGATTTGATTTTGCTTACAGAATAGTACGAAAGGATTTACCGTATCATACATACTGCAACACCATTTTTGTGCTTCATATGCTCAAGCAATTTTAGCATACAATGTGCAGGCTTTTGCTTACTTATTGAGAATTCATACCCAGCATCTCTCAGGAGACCCCTGTGAAAACTGATACTAGTTTCAGCAGACAGACTGAGGCTGGTGTAGAAATTTTTAGCTCTGTGGTTGAGAGACGTGGCTGACCTTTACTAAAAGAGTACACTCCGCTACCAACCAATGTTGGCAATTTAGATGGCGTGTCTTACATTGCAATAGCTGGAGCCACTACAGACAGGAATCTTATTAAGACTTGGAGGTGTGTGAACCCTATACATGAATGCAGGAGAGCTAAATGAGGTGTTGATGGTCTGCAAATATCCCCAAAAGGAAGATAAGAAAGATGATGCACATTAGTGCTAGGTGATGTGATGATACATATCGTCAGGACAATAGAAAAGTGCCTAAGTATCATGCTATTTCTCTTCTATTTCTGTTGTTTCCAAGGGTCAAAGTAAACCAGAAAGGACCCGAACTGCCGTTCTGTTAAAACATTTGGGATGGGAACGCTGTTCCATTAAGAGGCAAAGTCTGTCAAAATCCCATATTAAATAACCTGTCACAAACACATTATGAGAACAAAACAATCTACTGACGTCACATTAACATAAACAAGTGTAGCCTACTAGTTATATTTATTAATAAAGTGTTTGTTAATTGTTCCAGTGTGTTAGTTTCGGTGTAATCTTGTTTGTGTTTTGCTGTGTTGATGTGGTGCGGCTCGCACTACGCATCCATGTCCATAATGTGGACATTTTCTGATTGTGTCAGACGGTGTCAGATGGGTATGTATCAGCATCTTCAGTTCTAATATGAATCAAATCAACGTTTATGGAATGGAAGAAAACAAAAAAGGAGAGAATTTGTTGGCACAGTGCAATGCAAAAAAGTGATATTTTTTCCATGAAAATCAGAGACCTGAAGATGCTGTGGCAAAGGTTAACAGAACAATGGCAGTGATGCGATGATACAATGCAATGATTGTGATGTATGATTTTTTTGTACATATTGCCCATTACTAGTGCACAGAACCTCCACTACAGCATTAGGCAGGTTAATACGTGATATATGAAATAATGAGTAAAGAAATTTATTAACTTAGATTCATTTATAACATACCATATATCCTTGCTGCTAGCTAAACAGCAGTACTAGTCACTTGCTACTGGGTAAAATAAACCATTCACTACCACAGTTACTCACTCTAAGGTTGTGCTACTGCCTATTGCTTTGTGATGCTGACTCCTATGGCTGCTGCTGCTTTTGTTTACTTTGTTCCCTAACTGGATTACCTTTGTTGTCATTGTCCCATCTCATTATTAATTTTGTTTATACTGTATTAGCATAAACAGTCCTGGTTATTTATGTGAGGCTACTTATCTCCTTGATCAAAGAGAAGGCAGAAAGGAGAGAGAGAAGGATTGCACAAAAGGTGTAAATTGATATTTTATGAATATGAATGAGATGCATAACTGTTCAGTGGTGAAGCTGGCGTCTGAACTGACTATTTATTAAACTCATACCTATTCTCTCCCTGCTGCTCCCTCTGTTCCCCTCTTTTTTCCCTTTCTGTACGTCTCTCTTTTTTTGCCCAACAGAGACAGTGATGGATACAAGGACAGCGACGGCAGAGCTCGGCTGGATATCGTTCCCTGCCAATGGAGTAAGAACAATGTGCAAGCGTGTACTATACGTGTGTGTGCAGATGTGTGTGTGCGTGCTAGGTGCGGGTGTGTGTACCCTTGGGAAAAGCAGTTTGAGTACACTTTACAGTGCCCCATTAACAAGTCTGTCAAAATCTTAATTACAGTGGCAAGGTGACACCAATTAACCGCTACTGATGCAGAATAGAACATATTTCAATAGATCAGAGCGGTATAGCACAGGCGAGCTTAGGATAGACTTGTGATTAGAATAGAATGGAATAGAAAAGAGTGGGTCTTTTGAACTCCTTGGATTTTTTTTGTGTTACCTTGGCTACCAGCCTGTCACCATGTTCTGGTGTGTGTTTGTGTTTGAGGTGTGAGGCTCTTAATTGTGATGAATGGTTGTATCGGCCCAGAACAAAAAAAAAAAAGGGTAGGAGAGAGAAAAAAGTGAATGAGGGAGGGGGTGGGGTAGGAATAGAGAAGAGAGAAAGAAAATGTGAAGGAGGGAAAGATAAATTTTAATTTGCGTCAGGGCTCGGTAAACCCATTAATCATTTTAGCCTCTCCTTTTCTCCTCTTCCCCTTCTTCCTCCCCTCTCATCTATACCCTCCTGCCCCTTAACGCATGCACACACGTGTTCCCTAGTGGGAGGAGGTGAGCGGATACGATGAGAACCTCAACACCATCCGGACGTACCAGGTGTGCAACGTGTTTGAGCCGAGTCAGAACAACTGGCTCCTCACCACCTACATCGACAGGCGGGCGGCCCAGCGTATCTACGTGGAGATCCGCTTCACTGTCCGTGACTGCGCCTCCATCCCCAGCGTCCTGGGGTCCTGCAAAGAGACATTTAACCTTTACTACCTGGAGACCGACAGGACCGTGTCAGAGGGCATCAAAGGGGTGGAATACTGGGCAAATGCCCCCTTCCTTAAGGTAACTGCCCAGGAACTAGACCCTTTCAGTAACATTAATTAGCATCAGGAGTTGCTAGAGGAGTTGCAATAGGGTTGCAAAATTCTGGGTGTTTTCAAAGTTGGAAACTTTCCATGGGATTTAACAGGAATATATGGGAATAAATAAAAAATGTACAAACCTAAAGGCTGGCCCTTAGCAGGAAATTGACCGGAAATGTTCCGCCTTTTTGCAACTCTAATTTTAGTAAAATGATATGGTATCACAAGCGTATTCATCCAGTAATTTACAGCAACTTTGAACATAATCATAACCATTCCTCATGAAAAGAATAAAACACAGTTCGTCTCTCTGCTATAGGTGGACACCATCGCAGCAGATGAGAGCTTCTCCCAGGTGGATTTCGGAGGAAGGCTAATGAAGGTGAATACAGAAGTTCGCAGTTTTGGGCCACTGTCCAAAGGCAGAGGGTTCCATTTGGCATTCCAGGATCTGGGCGCTTGCATGTCCCTTCTGGCTGTGAGAGTTTTCTACAAAAAATGTCCCAGCGTGGTGCAGAACTTCGCTTATTTCCCAGAGGTAAAGGACCATAACCAGCTGAAATCTGTGTCACTCTATTCATCAGACATTGGTGCAGCTGTTTCTAAAATATCAACATGTAAATACATGTAAATTCTGATTCTGTGCAGACACTGACTGGAGCAGAATCCACCTCATTAGTCATCGCCAGGGGAAGCTGTATCCCCAATGCTGAGGAAGTGGACGTGCCCATAAAGCTCTACTGTAACGGAGATGGAGAGTGGATGGTGCCCATCGGCAGCTGCAGCTGCAAGGCGGGTTATGAACCAGACAATGGCAACGTGTGTAGAGGTAAATCTTTCTATTAATGAGGCCTGGTAGTCGAAAGTGTGCTCATAAAAATTGGAAGAAAATTGAACACGGATGCAAATACTGCACTGCACCACACAGCACATTAGAGGGGATAACATGTAGATTGAATTATTTTTTTTTTCATTATGACCTCCTTACCAGCAAACACTGCACACTGAAGCCGTATTGACTTGTACTGGGTACAGCAAGAGTTCTCTCAGTGAAATTCAAGGTTTCTTAAGACATTTTAAATACCACTTTGAATGGAATTTCATTGGCCTTAATGGCAAACATATGGATATAATGGAAAACAGTTTAAGACCTAGAAAATAATTAGTGTCAACTCTAAATACATGAAAGGACAAAGATGCATATCAATGTTGGCATCTGTTGGAATTGCTTTGCTATGTGGATATTTAAAATGCTTGAGTGAAAGAACAAAAATAGGGATTTTAAACAACTTTCGATGCCATTTGTGATGATATTTCTGAGTTTGCATGGTGTACCTCAATGCACCACGGAGTCCCTTGTTTTTACAGTTTAAGGTCAGTACTTTACTAAGTGATGTAGTGGCACAATAAATCCTTAGAGTGTTTAAGTTTTTAATTAAAAAAAAGCAGGTTACCCTGTTTCTGTTGAGAAACAGTAAATTGGAACAGTCTTCTAATTTATCAAACTCATTCTCATAGCAGCCAAAAGGACTAAGCCTGCTAATAGGCCTTCTTTTTTAAAAAAAATCAGCTGTACAGTTCTAGAAACCTACCAAGCAAACAACAGGACAAGGAGAGAGATTTATATTTGTTATTACTGAAATTGAATTAAACACTTATATCCAGAAGGACTTCACTGCATAGACGAGCCACAGTGTCTGAATTGAAGTGCCCACTTGTCCACAACTGTGCCAGCAGCAGAGATCTGAGTCACTTGGGTCTATTTGTCTAAGTCTGGAGGGAGTGACATACGCCCCGTGATGGATTTTCAATTGTGCAGCATGAATGTAAATAATGCTGGAATATATATGGGATGTGATTTACAACATAAACAATTTACCAAATACCAATGTGTGGCTCTTACATGTGTTTATGTGTGATACGGCATGGAGATTATCCTTTTGGGCTCTTTGTTCCATATTTGCAGTTAGAATATTTAAATGCTGGCTTGCTTTACTACCCATCGTCACTGCTTGACTATATGCTGATTCACTTGTGTAAGAATAGAAAATGTGTTATTGCATAGGGAAGTGAAGTATGTCCTTTTTGGCATTCCTTGCTGAATAATTACATGCACATGCTGTATACATTCACAGGTGCAGCCCACTTTTGAGGTTAATATTAGTAGAAGCAGACTTGCGTGAAGATGGCACAGAAATAGCTCCTCTTCCCTCAGTGTTCCATATATTTCTACCTCTTTTCGTTTCCATTTTTATCTGCCCTCTTTCCCCATTTCCTTTCCAAAGTAGTACCCATCATTTCTTATTCTCCCTGGAGAGTCCAATCCATTTTGTGTGCGTGGGTGTGTGCATGTGTGCTCGTGCATATTAGTCACGTATGTACATATGCTGAAATGATAAGTAAGGCCGCTTCATCCCATGTTAATTAGTTTAGTGTGTTCCGGCCAGATTAGTCTGCTGCAAATTAGCCCTGAACTATCAGAGAGTGTCGGAAAGATAGGAGTAGAAGAAAGAAGGATGGAAAAAATTGAAGAAACAAAGAAAGAAATGGAAAGCTCACTTGAGAGATGGATTGCGGGAAAAATGAAAAAGAGGACATTTAAAGGACATAAAGGTAAAGAAAAAACTGTGTGACATAAAACAGATGAACAGAGGAGACTGATGATTAGTTTTTGCCTCTGGTAAAATATTACAATTTTCAAATTTTCATTTACTGTTTGGACAAAATCCTGCAAAAAGTAATACACCCCTAACTACATATATAGCACAATGTATTCTCTATATAAGGTTTTAGCTATCTGCATTTGGAGGTGGTGGATTAGGTGGTGGTTAGATAAATAGATGCAAAGTTGCACAAGTAACAGTAACCAGACACTTTTTACTCTCATGTCAGGATATTTTTTTATCACATTTGAACTGAACCCATTATGTTTTTCAAAGCTTAACAAGTATTTTTGTGCCTAAACCTAACCAGTATGATATACATAATTAACAGTGATGCATCTTATACAGATGCTAAAGGATGTCCTAAAGAAGTCCATCGCAACCAACATGACAAACATAATGATAGAAACCTGACTCTCTAGAAATATTATTTCAAACATATTTAATCTGCTGAAATCCAAAAACCCCTGATACAGGGGCAGCATTGAGTTTTATTCATATATAACATGAGAAATCCTCAGCTAATACAATATAGTGTCTTTATGTCGAAAATATATCATAAATATATCATCAAATAAATTGTCAACAAAATAGGAAGGTAGTTTAATATAACAGCAACATAAATTGATTCTGACACCCCTGTAGTCACCACACGTGTTGTAGATTTCTTTTGACACCAGGTCTAAGTATATAACCTTTGTGGTTGTAGTGATATTTAATATTTATTATCATTTATAGCAGGAAAACTGAAAGATAGGCTTAAGTGGTTAAATGCCAAAACCGTCTTAAAATGCTGCATTTTCCACTGAAATTACGTTTACTTTAAATAAGGTTCTCATTTTGTGTCTTGCACAGGTGTACGGGCTGGACATTCATAGGATTACGCACAAAAAATTGTGCAGAACATATCGTAAAATATCCTATGAACTGTTATCATGAGAATACATTGCAACGCCAGCTTAGTCTTTGGTGTCACTGTCTCTTTTTTATGTTTGTTTTCTTCCTGTTGGGTTGGCGGGAGGTGAGCACAACTGGATTCATGAGAAATCGTGATTAAGTCTGACAATGTCAGTGGAATTTATAAATGATTAAAAGTCTTCTCAGTCCCTGCTGAGGATCTTTAAAAACTATTGAGCCTGTCATCGTTGTCCTTGGAATACAAAAAGGAGAAGGTCTTATTGGATTCCCAGAGATACACTCTGAACCTTGGCCGGGCTACTTGTAAGCTTGAACTAAGCCTCAGTGAAAGACACCGCCCGTTGGGATATTCTTGGATAGTAAAGTGACAGTTGGGGCAAGCTGACATAAGTCGGCCTGGGTCGATATGATGTGACAGACTCTGTGATGGCGTGTCCACATGTATACCTGTCTCCTGGCTTTATTTAAAGCTCATGTGCTTAAACACTAATTTAAGATGTCGTGGGACAGAGCATGTCCAGTCTTGTGTCTGGCATCTTTTTTTGGTGCACTCTCCTGCCAATCAGCTGATAACAACTTGGCAGGAAACTGGACTCACTACTAGAACAGATGGTTGTCTTTGTGTGTGTGTGTGTGTGTGTGTGTGTGCGCGCGCGCGCGCGCGCGCATTTGTCTGCATGTGTGTGTTTGCGTGTGTGCTTTGTGTCAAGCCATGGAGATGGTATTTATCTTGCACCAAACCAGCATATTGTATAAACCATCCGGCAAAACTGGCTCAGCATCAAAGTAGTGTGTGTATATATATATGTGTGGGTTTGTGCATGTATGTGTGTGTGGGTGAACATGTGTGTGTGTGTTGTCAGGCCACAGATATGGTATTTAACTGCACCAAACTAGCATATTGTGCATACTATCAGACAAAACTGGCTCAGCATCAAAGTACTCTGTCTGTGTGCGTGTGTGTATGCGTGCGTGCATGCATGTGTGTGTGTAAGTAAACATATTCAAATAGGCCCTTACTTGATTTGCACCACACCACAAATGTAAGCACTTCCATCAAAACACACAAACACACAAACTACCCCTGCTGTGGACTCCAACTGCGCTCTAAGTGTTTTTGAAACCTGCGGCCTTTACCGTGCACACACGTGCGCAGGCATGCACGCACACAAAGTTGTGCAAGTTGTTAATAATTGATCAGCGAGAATGGCAACTTTACACAATTTTCATCAACACGCTCACTGCGTGACACAGCTGGCTAAAAGCACAGGGGGATACAGAAGAATAAATCTTTTTCTGTCATTTTGTGACTCCACCTCTCTGTTGCTCTGTATTTTTCTATTTGTGCCCATTTCTTTCTCTGGTCTTTTCTTATTCCCTTTCTTTGTTTTTCCATTTAATCAATACATTTCTTTCATTTACATGATGTCTTTTCTGTGGTGAAATGCTTGATTTCTTTCTCATTTCTTTCTGTCTTGATTTTCTTTCTTTGTCACTTTTGCCCATTATATCCACATCAAATAAGGTACTAAATTAGGTATATAGTACAACTGACTGTGTACATCGTGGAGAAGCAGCTTCCATTAACCACTTCAGCCCCAGGCATATTTTTCAGTTTTCCTGCTTGAAATGACATTAAACTTGGAATATCTCTACAACCACAAAGGTTATGTAGCTAAACCTAGTATTGAAATAATGTGAGGTGACTACAGAAGAGTCTGAATCAATTTATGTTGTCGTGGCCGAATATATATATAATTATTTCAATATAATATAATAATTATTATAATAACAATAATTAATAATTAATTATTAATAATTATTATTAATAATTAGTAATTATTAATAATAATTACATATAATAATTACAAAAAAAATAGAAAATTGTGTTTTACTACAGCTAAAAATCCTGAAAACTGACTGACTCAAATCAGGATTAGAAAAACCCTGCAAAGTTCAATATAAGAGTTCAAAGATCAATTATTTGTCCACATTAGAAATCACATTGAGGATCATTACGGAACATTAAGAATATATTCTATAAGATTTTAGAGATTATAAAGGACCAATTAAATAATCACATAAACAGCTCAAATCTAAATTAATTATCAAAATAGTGGTTGGTTGGAGCCCTACTACTGATATTATAACAAACTGTTTTTTATTGGATTTTTTATTGTTTTTTATTGATGATGTGAATATTGGTAATATATATTTATACTTACACTATTTTATTACAGATAAGATTTTTTGTGTATTGTATCTGAGGTTTTCTTATGCGATATATGCATAAAAATCAATGCTGCCCTCATATCAGTGGGTATTGGATTTTATCATGTTAACTTCTTAAATTTCAATTATAAAAATCCCCTGAATACTCAAAGAATGTTATAACAAGAAGACACTATTGAAGCTCAGCAAAATCCAATAAAACCACTGTTAATGCATTTTGTTAATCCGAATAATGATTAATGGATTGTTATGTATTATACTGGAGACTCAACATACTGCGTAATTTGATTTTTAATAAAAAGCATCTATTGCCAAGTCAATGATTCCTCCTATAAAACATTGTGTGCATGTGTGCATGCAAACACAACATGTGCATGCATGCTAATCCTCAGACAGCTGGACACAGAAAGACAGCGCATGCTAACTGTACAGAGAGACATCTAAAGATAACTAATAGAGAGAGAGGGAGCAGGACTTGTTGCCATGGTGACACGCCCCATGTGTATGAGCAAGGTTGTTGAATAAATGACCTTGACAAGCCAGATGTCTATCTGCCTATTCAAGACACACACACACACACACACACATTCACAGAGGCCATTGACATTCCTGAAGAGATGACTTCAAAGAATGGTAGATTGAATATAAAGAAACAGCAAGAGAGAGATTCACAGACAGAAGAGAGCAGTGGGATTAATGGAGATTGGGGAAACCTAAGAAAAACTGTAGGTGAATATAATTTGAATAAGTTATAAAGCATAAGTCATATCGACCCCAGCTGTAAAGGACACAAGACGTACAAAGTACCTTAAAGTGCAAAGCGTCAAATGCTCTCTAGAAATGCTATGTCAAACATTTTTCTTTTTTTCCAACAATTCCATTATATACTCAAATCATTGCAGTCGGCCACTCAAATAAGTGTGGAGGTGGTCGTTTTAGAAATTATTGCTCCATTAATACGATTCAGATAGTTTTAGTAGACTTTGATATCTGCCATGTGGGCATGGTTTACAGCTATGATTGACAGTCCTATAGGGAGCAGGGTGTGTTTCCAGAGCAATATTTGCAAGCTTCTGGGTCCAAAAGGAAAAGATGGCACAGACCAGCTTTGGGCTTCAAAACCACTCTAATAGCCTATAGACCAATGAGTGTATGGTGTCAATTGCTTAAACCACTGTGGTCCAAGTGACTATTAATAGCTACCAGCCTCCAACCCCTGATGTCCATGGATGACACTATGCTTCATTACCCCTTTGACATCTCCATAATTGTTCAATGGAAACATTTCAGAAGTCTAAGTCCATTTCCTGAACTATTAATATAAGCAGAAGGGAAACCATTGCATTCCTTTCACCTAGTAGAATAGTCTTGCTTTATTCATAAACAAAAAGCCAGTAATATATTGACTGTATCATCCTCTATTCAGTTTGAGTCAGTTTACCTTACATATAGGCATTCCTATACATCCACAAATTAATTTCACACTTTGAAAATAAAAGCTGCTTCAGCAAATGGTGCGTAAAGAGAGAGGAGTTGTGCCACCAGTGAGATTTTGTGGCCTGGATAGAACGGCAGCAAAATGTCTGGCACTCGCAACAGAGCTGGAAGGAGATGCAGCAGCTCCAATGCTAACGCTCTTCTGCAGCCTTTCACAGCTGTTTACTCTAACGATGTGTCTCACCAGTCCCTCCAGTTCAGATGGTGCTGAACTACTTGTGGAGTCAGCGTTTTTCTACGGCGTACAAGTGCCAAAATTTATTCTAGCTGCACTGCAAAAATCAGGGCGCACCATCGGGACCCTGATTAGTTCATTATATGACCATCAGTAGTTATTAATTAACATGTGGCTTTGCTCAAATTTGATAAGAATTTATACATGCAGTGTTGTTGTTAATGTTGTGATGGTCCTAATCATATTGCCCAGCCATAATAATGCATACTAGTTTACATATATAATTGTAATTTGTAACTTTAGAATGGGAGGAATTTGTTGAGATATAATTAGTCTAGTACAAGTCTGTCCAACTTTTTGTTGGGAAACAATGGTATGTATTTCCTTTAGGTACTTTTTGGCTGTTGGTTTTTGTTCTTAACCTTAACCCTGTTAATAATTTCTTGTTATCATCATTTCCTTGCAGATATTTCAGAAGACTGGTCAAATGCCTTAACTCATTGTATCATTTTGAATTTGTTGGCTGATGTTTGGAGTAATTTTTTCAGACCCTGTGGCCACACGTTGCATAAAAATGAGACATTTTCCCTTGAAATCTCTACTAAATTGTTCATAAAACTCCTTAAATTATTACCTTCAAATGCTCCCACTAGCTGCGTCTGAATTGCCTGTTGCATTAGCCACAGTGAACTGCAGCCATATACTGTAAGCAGTGTTCATTTTGTTGGCTTTTTTAATTAAGTTGTAGTGTTGGTCTTATGTCAAATAGCAATATTAGTTTTATTCATATTTAGTCATCTTGTGTTCTTTTTTGTTTAGTCACATTTTAGTCGACTGAAAGTCCTGGCATTTTAGTCTAGTTTTACTCAAAGAAAATCCAAAGTGTTTTAGTCTAGTTTTAATCAATAGTCTTTTAGTCTTTGACAGTGGATTGATAGTAATGTTAATTAAAAGAAATCTAGTAAAACCAATAGATTCGTTTAGTCTCTTTCTCACATCTTTTTCTCAAGATTTATGACACATGACGAAGTAGCTCCACATTTTGAATAATCAGGAATGCTACTTTGCTGAAGGTGCCTGGTCTGATATTCACAGAAACACAACACATCAATGTGTTGATTTGCATATTTTTGAACCAACATTAAAACAGTCAAGATATTGTTAAAAGAAAATGCTGTTTTCTGTTGACCTGTGCCACACTAATAAACTACAGATGTAACCCACACTAAATTTTATTTTTTTAAGCAGGCAGGTAAATATACATATGACCCAGTTGCAGTTGCGACATCTAATATGAGGAATAATACGTTTTTAATCTTCTACTTTTCAGCGTGTTTTGGGCAGGAATACATTTAACACATGGGTTAACACATGAAAGGACTCTGTGTATTGATTGGCAGCACGTTTAACCAGATAAGCACTCAATGCATCCTGGCATTTTGTGCCGACAGCACTGGTGGATGCTCCAAACACACATACACACACACACACACTCACACACACACCTGGCAGCAGTGCTGGAGGAGAAGAGATGCGCATCCAGTGAAGGCACTTTTTGGATTTTAATTTAAAAGGTCTGTAACAAAAAAATACATTTCTATTACATTTTATATAAAAAGTAGACTTCATCTCATATTTTTTATCAACTAAAAATGTGTGTTAATTTGGTCGCAGTCAGTGGTTAAGTGCCTTGATTTCTTCTTGTCTTCATCATGGAAAAACATTGACAAAAAGATTTCTTCTCATTCTGTCTTAAGAAATTAATACTGACTATAAATTGAATTAAAATGAATTGAGATTAACTATAGCAATCTGTACTGCACAGTAAGGAAAGGATGTGGTATAAGACAAGGCAGGATAGCTACAGCATATTTCATACATTGGCGCAATTCAAATTATTTTAAAAAGCAATAAAATATTTTAAATGGAAATGCTGAAGTATAGACAAGAGATATAAAAGATAATAGTTCAAAAGTAAACCAGCACAGTTTAAATCAAGTCAAATAATTTCTAACAATAAAAGGACACTTCAAATACTCTCACTTTTAGATGCACATTGTGAGTGAACCCATATGTTTTTATGAGTGCATTCTACTGATGTTTGCTAACTTCTAGGTGATAAAACAGTTACCAAATGCTGCCAACAAGACAAACTCCAGTAATATTGTATGAAATTAACTTAGTATCTGATCATATACAGTGTACTGTGCATTAAAATATACTGTAGGGGCAAATAAGTGCATCTCCTGCTGTAATTCATGTGAAAACAAAAGCAATGAAAGAATAGTACTGGAGAAATATGGTGTGGTTGAGAGAAAAAAAACACTAGATTCATTATTCTGACCATTTTCTTTCAATTTTTACTTTCTCTCAATGTGTTACCTCCTTTATTCACTATTCACTTCTCCCATTCTTGATCCCCCTGAATAAAATCTGTGTGACCCTTAAACCTAGGTTTAAGGCTTGATTAGGTGACAGTCTGTAGCTCTTAACTTGCTAACACTTTGATTTACTTCTTTTGCTCTCTCCATTCTTATTTTTTTGGACTCCAGTTTGTATGGACTACTTAAAAAGCTGCTTGTGCAATCCTCCTCTGTCTTCCGCTATAAATCTATGTAACATTTGCATTTTGGTCTTCCAGCATCTAAAGCATCTTGGAGATAAAGTGAATATTCATTACAGCGAAGGAAGGTAAACAAAGTGCTAAAGATAAATCAGAAAGCGCAGCCTTTTGGCAGAGCGTGTGGTTCAGTCTTATTTCTCATTTCACACCTTTCTGTTTTCTTGTTCAGCTCTTTTCTAACTTATAGTCATAATTCAGAATGTGTGGGCCCCTCATCAAAAAGGCACTTACGAAATCCCATGGGTGAATGTGAAACAGGCACACTTGGGGGACACAGTGTCCTTTTTTTACTTCACATGTGCTACTACTGTGTAACTGAGCAAATTTGACAAAATGCAGACCACATGTTAAAAAAATGCTTCCAGGTACTAGATCAAAAAAGAAAATTGAAGATGAAGATCTAGATAAAACCCATTGCTGTGAAATTGAATTTGCTGGCAGCTATCGGATCAGTGTGCAGATCATTTGTCTGATGTTTGACTTAAAGTTCCCATATTGTACAATTTCCTTGTTTTATTGTAAGTTGTTATGTCCCTAACAAGATAAGCTTGTGGTTTTAAGTACAAAAAAAATCATCTCATATATTTTTATATTTCTTCTCTCTGGAACTCTAGAAAGAATAAGTTGGTTTGTGTCCTTGTGTCCTCATTAATATAAGTGACTTTTTTCTGATTGTCTGTGAATCAGGATGGGCTTCGGCTTTATAGTTGTGACATCACAACTTCACAGAAGTCCTGAATAGGGGCTATTTGCATTTCTCTGTAAAACCTGTTTTTAAACATAGGACAGTATTTATACTGGCAATAACACCTAGATCTTATTATCAGCAATTACAATCTTGGGTTTCACGATATTGGATCTTTAAGATGCTGGTTTGTTAAGTGATTGTGATACATTTCTTTTTGTTTTATGTAAATGTGAAATGATAATTTTGTACTTCACTTGATCTTCAAACCCTTCTCAGTACCTCTCAGTATTGCGGTCAATCACACAGCCAGTAGTAGTAGTAGTAGTGCTGTTGTGGCAGTGCTTGTGCATAAATTGGAGCTTTGAAGGATTGAACTGCTGCACCAGCATGAAACATGTAATGGCTAACCAGAGCTTCTATAATAATATGTTGAACAAGGTACTTAACGCACAACAATTACTTGCCAAGTAGCCTATTCTGTACTCTACCCAGAATTATGATGAATATTATGAAAGCACCTCAAGAATACCCCACAATGCTACCTGTATTGAATCTTCTATTGTCCTGTGAAATTCTGAAGCAAATAGAGCATTATGCAGGCCTGTCTGTGAATAAACCTTAAAATATTTTTGAGATATAGCTCAAAGATATTTTAACAGAGATGTGACTGGCATTCTACTGCAGATCTGACTAACGGTGCTTATTTTGTTCAGTGAACCAGTGGCATATACAATGATTGCACATTTTGCAATTCCTGCAATGATTCTGATCCATGACATCATGTCCAGGCAAAGGTCTAGCTTTATCGCAATTAAAAGTCAAACTGGGGAAAAAGAGCATGAGCTGTTTTCCTGTAACTGCTTGAACTGTATACATTCATGCTTTTCTGCAATGTCATTCACTGATTGAACTGCAAAGCTGATCCAAGCAAGGATTTATAAATTACTCATCTTATTTTTTAACAGATACATATTAAAGGTCTCATACATTTTTTTTCTTGGTTTTATTTGAAGTTTTGATACCACTACAAGATATATTTGTGGTTTTAAACTCTACAAATCCTCTCAATATAGTTTTACATCTCCTTTCTCAAATTCTCTTTGGAGATCTACAGCAAATCAGTCATTTTGGGTCTGTTTCATTAATATTAATGAGCCTCTCCTCTGATTGGCTAATTTGAATGAGTTAACTTCAGAGTCCTGAGGTTTCGTTTTAACAGGCTGTGTGCATTTCACTCTAGACTGAACATTTTGAAACATGGGGCAATATTAGTATATCACCTTTTTATAATCAGAAAGCAATTAAAATCACACTTTGTATGAAATGGGACCTTTAAAGTCACGCCAGTTAAGCGTAGCATGTTAAAAGGATGGCTGGAAGACAGGGACATCTTCAGGAGCATGATTATTGATTAATGTAGCTTACTTAATGCTTTAGCCCCGTGAAAGTTCTTTTTCATTCTTTAGTCACTAGGAAATATTGTAATCACAAAGCAATTAAAATCTCACTTTCTACAATATGGGACCTTTAAATGCACATTATAGGTGATGAGTGAAGATAAATGCAATGGTTCTGTAAGTACTGTGACCATAGCTGCCACCTTTAGATCGGCTAAAAGGGAGAATGTTCGCACAGGCCTCAAAACCGATCACTGATAAACTGAGATAAACTTGACTTCACTATGGAAGCTTCTGTAACTTCTGTAAGCATCAATCCAAACAGTGCAAATGATGAAACTGTATGTATGCAAGCTGCATAACAAGAACATGATGTATGCTCCACATGAGTCACCCCTGAATATATAAAAGTTTGAAAAAGTAGAACACCATATTTATGAATTCATAAATGTGATGTCCTGCCATAAATTATAATATGATACTTATAGACTGAAACAACACTGACCCAGAAAAGAGAGATAGGAAACTATAATCTACAACACTATGCCTACACAAAATCTTTTTTTGTGTATTTTTTTTCCAAGAATGATAATACATCACAAAAATCCCCCTCTGTGCTTTGTAAACCTTATAATAACCCGACTGGTACAGCATCTCCCTAAAACAAAGTTTACCAAATGTCTTGCAATCAAGACAAACAAACGGCTTAGAAGCATTACGCAGCTAAGAAAAGACTCAGCAAAACTTGTTCGTTGAGTTCAGTTCCTGATCAGGAAAAAAAAAGCTTTGTGTATTGTTTGTTTTAACATGTTTTTTTTCCCCATCTCTCTTTTTCTTAACAGCTTGTCCTCAAGGCACGTTTAAATCCATCCAGGGGGCAGGATTATGTCAGCAGTGTCCACTCAACAGTCGATCCACCATCGAGGCCGCCACCCTCTGTGGTTGTCGAAACGGCTATTACCGTGGCGACATGGACAAACCCGAGGATGTGTGCACCAGTGAGTCAGTCTCCATCAAACAAAACACACACACACAAACAAAATAAAAATAAGGCTTTCAGTAGCTTTGATAAGGTGTTTATGCCTTCGTGTGACCAATATAGGTCTGTGAAGAATGACACGTACCTACCTACTCGGACTGAAGACACATTTGACACTGAATGCAAACTGTCTTTAAATTAAAACCCAACATCTGCTTTGATTTATCATTCCAAGTCTAATTTTATGCACCTCATTCGATGACAAGTGTGCCGCAATGTTCCCGTCTCTGGTTGGGGACTTGGGGAGCAGTAAGTAATAACGCTGCCACCTTCCTCAGGCTTTCCATTGAAGTGACTATGTGTTTAGTGTGTTGAAGAGGCTATATTGCTATGCAAGACGAGGCACAGAGTTTGAAAAACGTTCCCTCTCAGTTCCACAGAGAGATGTGTAAGTAGGTTGAGACATGAATCATTTTGGACTGTCTCTGTAGCTAGTCTCAAATTGTGAAACTGTGAATTAGTGTCTGAGTGTGTGTGTGTACTGTTTGTGTGTGTGTGTGTCTTATACCCCGCTTTTTCAGCTTCAGCATGCTGGTTTTAAACTCTCTCTACCAGATTAGTAGTTTTGGGGAAGACATGTTGTTCTCTAAGGGTGTTTTCAAACCTTAAATCAGACTCTGGTTAGTTTTTCCCCTTGGTGCGATTTGTTTGTGTGCATCTGAACAGCAGCATTTATACCCATACGGTTTCCTCCCACCATCAAACACATGAATGTTAGGGTTAATCCTCCAGTCCGGAATTGGTCTGTGGGTACTGCACTGCAGCTGCCAACTGCTGCTCGTGTATATAATGGGTCAAATGCAATTTCCCCATAGGGATCGATAAAGTACTCAATAAAGTGGTCTTAGTCCGGTCCCAAATAAATTCAGTGTTTTCTTCAAGCAGTTCATTTGTGGTTGGAACAAGATTTAACCTTCTGAACACTAGAAAATGAATTGGAATCTGACCTGTACTAGCAAGAACGTATGTTGCCTTCATGATATTTGGGCAGAAAAGACCTTCTTCAGGACCTGTTTCCTGTGTTTCTTGCTCAGCCCAAGACACATCGAACCAATCAGCGTAGTGAACGTTCTCACATGGTTTTTACTGAGGAATTTTGGTCTAATCTATCTATAAAAGAAATGAGTTTCTATGTCTGCGGCTCACGTATCTCTCTGTTTATTAGATCAACCTCAGCTTTTAGATATGGCTTGCACATGGCACAGTGGTCTACATCCTTTTTTGTGGAATTCTTTTGATGGATATTCAAAACATCATTATTATCATTAAAAGTTAAAATCCCATAGACATATATATCACAGTGCTATCCTGCAGCAGCACTTAAGGTATAGTGTAAAGCTCTGTTTCAATTGAAACAGTACTTTGGTTCTTCCTGTTGCAAAGACTACAATATGTAGCATATTAGTTGTTCGTTTCCAATTCAGAGCTGACTTTTTATGAATGAACCAACAGCTGCTATAAGGAGGAAGTCATACAGATACAAACCTTAATTATCATTAGTAACACCTGCCTATCCTACCATTTCATCTCAAAATGGCTGCTGTGAAAAAGGTCTATTGCATTTTACTGAGCATTTCAAGCTTATTTATTTCCTCTGAGGTCACAAAGAACTCATTTAGAAATAATTAAATCTAAATGTTAATAGACGAGATTGCAGCTGGACCTGTTACTCTATGTCATAAATGGTGATAGACAGAAATAGATAGAAACCGTAGAGAAAAATTGTGTCTTGTACCTTAACGTCACAGACAGGTAAGTTACTGTGTGTATATCTTTATGAATTTCTTTCTGTTGTGTTGAGGTAAAATCTCTGTGCTCACCTAATGACACACATACTATATGTGGTGCACTAAACATAGTTTACATTCATGAGAGTTCCTGATCAGCAGACAGACTTGGCCCACTTGGAAGCTGACCCTATTTTTCAGGTGGTCTTGTCCCACTTATTCTTTCTGCACCAGAGTTTCTTTGACAGTTTCCTCTTAAGCCTCAATGAAATAAACTGAACAAGCAAACACACCTGATTTCATTATCATCGCATCAAACAGATTAGTTAAGAAAGATGCAATCAATGCTGTTGTCTTGTAGTTGTGATCAATTAAATTATCCATAGTTGCAAACAATAGTGATTTGTCACACGAGTTCAGGAGGATAAAAAAAACAAAAACAAACTCAAATCATTGGGGCAGCCTGCTGCAGTATTTGAGGTTGCTTTTATTCTTCTTTTAGTCTTTTAGTCCAAAGTGTGTCACTCAGCATCTACTGCTGTACAGAGTATTATAGAGGTAATGGCAAAATAAAATGTTAAAAATGATTTTGCCAGAGTGGTTATGAAGCAATTTATGCAGTTAAGCTATTCCAACAACAGTGAAAACAAATGAAAAGCCTCACCTCAACAATGGCAGCACACTCAAATTGATGCTGATAGAAGAAAAATCTTCTTTCCCAGTGAAAAGGTGTCAGGTGTCAACCTACTCTGCCTACACAGCTCTGTGAATTACATTGGTGCTTTCATGTCAAGGGCAAAAACAAATTGAGTTACAAGATTTTTTTTTTTATTTTTTTTCAAACTCTACAGTAATGAAAAAGGAGTGAAAACTGAGGGACAGAGCTTCAATAGAGGAAGGAGCTTCAGTTTATTCCCATTTTGTACAAAATCAGTCAGATATAAAATCAGATCAGTGAAATGTAAGTGAGTGAGCGTGTAGATAGCTGAGTGACAGTAAATCATTCTCTCAGCATGCTTCATGGAGTGGAAAGGTATGGAGGAGTTGTGTATGTACTGTATTCATCGGTGTGGGTTATTTAGAAGTGTATTTTTGTGTATAGATCAGAGATGCTGTGAAAGAAACATCCAGAACAGGATGGGGCTGAAGGCTGCAGAGCTGTTACTGTTGTGGCAATAAAATGGTCAGTTTAAAACACAATTATTATTATAACTTCTCTTTCACTGTGTTGCATTTGACCACGTCTCTGCAGTGAACTCTGCATGGTCTCGGCCTTTCACTACAGTTGGGGGCTTTTTGTAACTGACGATCAGGGTGAATTCTTTTCAAACAGTTCGATTTCAGCAGCCATGTGTGAATGGGAAAACTACAAATCCTTCTTCTTTGGTATTTTAGGGCAGCTGGCATCCAGATAGTTGCATTGTTGGCATCTGCAGGACTAGTATCCTACTATATAATCTAAAAGAAATATTCTTCCCTCCCACTTGACCCTATTTCTAAAATGCTTTGCAGAGATTCCTCTTCCAAGTCCATCTCTTGCAATTGTCTGATCAACTCGTGACTAGACATCATTTCTGCAAAGAAGTAAAATGTGTACTGTCATTGTGAACATGGTTTGAAGTGACATTGTGTAATGGTAAACGTGAAGTTGTATCCATGGAGACTTATGGAGCATTCTAGCCTTGTGATTGGCTAAAATTGCCTTCCTGTTAGGAGCGCTATCGCCACCTGCTGCTTCGACATGTGCATGACATTATTTGAGATGGATTTTGCGGCTTCATGTGGCCGGGAGTGGACAGGGAATTGTTGTGTTTTTTAACCGGGGGCCAAAAAAGTTTGGTTTCAAAAATACCCATATGCACATGGACTCGGCCTGACAGTGTCTGAAAATATGTGTATCTCTGCTCCTTAGATTAAAAAAGGTAACATTTTATGAATATCTATGTCAGCACACTGCATGGGTCTGTGCATGTAATTATGAATGCACAGTTTCTGATGGGGCCACTTTCTCTCTCAGTAGGAATGTTATTAAGATGGTGTTACTTTGATTTTCAACCCCCCACTGATTGCTAACACTTTTATACTGTAGTGTGAGGATTTGTTTGAGAAATTTCTAGGCACATGCACACATTCTGTGGACATACACACAAATGTCTGAAGACTTCGACATATGCCGAGGCTGAATATGAAATTTGTTTTATTCCAACATGTCATTGGAGTGCATCTGTGTGTCATGGTGTCTGTGAAGTAGTTGAGCAGTCAAGGAGAAGTGCACCCGCTTGGTTTAACCTTGTGAAAACTCTGGGTGTGCGATGAGGAATCACATTAACATCCGGAAAACCCAAGTGTCTCTTTAGATCAGATGATCTGATAGATAATCCTGACAGCAGAAAGACACTTCTCTGCCTGATGGTGAACTTCAGACTCCTACATCAGTGCCAGTAATACTGTCCAGAAACTCTCATGATTAAACCAATATTTGATTTGTATGTTTTTCTGTGACCAAAAACAAGACAAATGAAAGTTTCCTCAAAGACTCCAAATGGAATGGGGCATAATTTAGTTTGCACCCTATAAATGTAAAAAATATCCATCTCAAATACATGTATTTTATAATTTATACCATTTGTATAAATGCCATGGAGAGCTGTAATGAAAGTATGCTAGTAATAATGATAAATAATAATAATAAATGTCAAGATGAGAAAACATTTTAAACATTTAAACAAACATTTTGTCAAAAACATTTTAAAATACAGCATTTATCAGGTCTCTTAAAATGTACATTTTGTTTTCATGTTGGTTTCATGTGATTTGAAAGTTCATTTGAACTTTTTTTTTTTTTTACAAAACTCACACAGAATTTGATACTTTAACATGAAATGTCAAATGGTGCAACCATTAAAGAATTATACATTTTAAATATTTAATCCACTTAAAATATAAAACTAGTTGATGGCTTGTGTTTTTAAATTTTTAAAACCTTTTCTAGAGAGATAATCTATCTGGTACCATGTTTTTAGAAACATTGATAAACAAATGTAAAAGTAATAACTGGTGAAGCTATAACTGAATTTACATACATGGTATTTTCAAATCACTACTTATCACCCTATGCCCCAAAATACTGAGTTATACCGAGACAAGCTAAGGAAGAATATTATACTAATATATTCAAAGCAGTAGCCAAAGTACTTGGAAAATTCTAAATAATGTAATAGACCTCCACAGGTGTACCCACTCATTTCATTATTGACAATAATAAGGTCATACAGAACATGATTGAAGCAGTAAGCTAATTGAATTCTGTTTTTATAATGTGCTAAATATTAAAATACACAATGATGGGCAATTAGGTGATGGCTTGAATAGGAGAGGAAAATGTTATGTTCCATGTTTCTGGCAGAAATGAGTGAAAATTAAATTCTTTGCAGCAAAATCCCAAACTAAGACATAAACCAATATTGATATGATTATACTAAAAAAGACTATTGACTGTATAATTAAACCTTTATTTTTAATTTTAAGCATAAGTTTGCACAGTCAAACTGTGGAATTCTTTACAGATTGATCTGAAGAGTTGTGCAAATATTTGTCAGTTTAAAAGCAACTATAAAGATAAAATAATTAAAATATATGAAGATGAGTAATGTATTATTTTATGTTGAATTACTGAGGACAGTTTATACCTTTTTTATACGTTATTGTGATTTTTAATTAACAGTCTGAAAGAACTTTTTTTTTTTCCTTTTTATGTGTTTATATTTGCAAAAGGGGCAGCTAATATAATATTTTATTTTTCCTTTTCCTTTCTAGTCTTGGTTTGTGCACAATGAATATTGTGATATATTCTTTTCCTCCTTCTGGAAGTATGCTTAATTATGAGCAGAAAGAAATGAATGAATGAAATACCCCATGTGAAATTTTAGTATGTTAGTACTTGTGTTAGCAGTTCTACTCTGACAGCCCCAATTTATAGGTGTATTTGTACACGTAATCTTACAGAAGTAAGATTGACCTATTTTACATTATCGGTCTATCTAGTCAAACATGCTGTTGAAAAAATTGTGTCAAGTCAGTTTTATTTCTATAGTGCCAAATCAATGGGAGGAAACCTTGAGCAGAACCTGGGTTGGCGGCCAACTGCCTCGACCAGTTTGGTTGAGAGAAACAGAAACAGAGACAGAAATCAGGGGGTAATATTCCAGCACTGTAAAAGACAAACAAATTAATAAATACATGGGATATGGCTCACTTCCCATCACAAATTGACATTAATGAAAACTGTTTCAGAGCATAGTTTACTGCTTAGACACAACAAAGCGTTTATATAACTGCTTGGTTGGTGTTAAAAAGCCAGACTATTTATGATCATAAAAAATATTCATATGTGAGCAATTAGTCTGCAGCGCTTATTAAAAAACATAAATTATGTTCTCATGTGCTCACCATAATTAAGTTTGATTGCTTCCAGGTGTGGAGCAGTAATTTGTTTCTAATTGACAGTCTAATCCAAATCTGCTTGATACTGTATCTCCAGTATTTTAGTGTGGCCATGCAATTAATAAATGGATTTTCAGCAAGATATACTATGTTTTGTATTTGTACTTTACTTAAGTTTTTATATTTCAATCAACTTTCACTTTTACTTCTCTATATTTGCTAAATAAAATGTATCTTTTACTACATTTCCCCCAAGTATTGTTTTTATTACTTACTATAAAATTGAAATTTGACTGCAAACAACCCAATACGAGTAGGACTCATGACATCAAAAATAGATTGGAAGCCAATTCTAGTTTGATATTAATTTTATACAAGTGTGCTGTGGAAACCTGAAACCTTTAGTGATGCACAAACACTGAGAATAAACATAAGAACTCTCATAATTCAGGCTGCTTTTTTTTTTATTAAGGCAAGACAAGTTTATGTCTATATCACAATTCAACAACAAGGTAATTGAAAGTTCTTTACATAAATCATTAAAAGTATGAGGATACAACTTTAAAAACAGTTGATTAAAAGGTGAATAATCAATCAATAAAGAAGAAATTACTCAAAATGAATAGGATTAAAAATCCCCCAAAATTAAATAGAAGAACAAAGTTATACACTACAGTTAATATTATAGTTAACAATTAACAGCATGTATTTAAATACTTTAGGACATTTAATATAAAAAAATACCTTTAACAATTAAGTGCAGTAGATGATTTTACCTTCTAAAAAAGTCATTTTCTGCTAATATATCTACTTTTGCTCGAGTGTGGCGTTCAGGTGCTTCCTACACCTGATTTCCTGGTTTACCCTCCTGTCATTTCTCCCTCCAGGCGTCCCTTCAGCTCCTCGTAACGTGGTGTCACTCGTCAACCAGACATCGTTGCTGCTGGAGTGGCACTCGCCACGCGACACCGGTCACCGTGACGACCTGTCCTATAATATCTTGTGCCATCGGTGCCACAGCAGCGAGCGGCGGGCGTGCCAGCCGTGTGACGACAGCGTGGCGTTTGTTCCGGGCAAGCAGGGGTTAAAGGAAACAACGGTGGAGATCAGCAAGCTGCGGGCCCACACAGCCTACACCTTCGAGATACAGGTACACTTAACTCAAGAAGTCTCACCACCTAAAATACAGCGTTTCCCAGAGTATTTGAAAGCTGGCAAGCAAAGTTTGTACAAAACTGTGTGAGATTATGTGAGATTATTCCCATCCTCACCGACCTTGTCATAGAGCTTGTTTGAATTTTCATGACAGACTTTTAATTTTCAAATTGGAGCCTCATTTTCTTTTACTCATAAATGAGTATTTAACATTCCAGAACCCATTTTCTCTTTCATTGTGTGACTTAATTAAAATGACAAAGAAAATTACATTTAAGATTTAATTTTCAAATTATTCTCAGGCAAAAAGGTACCAAAATCCAATTTGAAATGTGAAATATAAAAATTTAAATCCATTTGCAGAAATGCCTTTTAATTTTCAGAATGAAGCTGTATTTTTGACTCATAAATATAATGAATAATCAACATTCCAAATGGCATTTTCTTTTTCTTAATCAAGACTACTTCATTCTGTGACTTAATTAAAATGACAAAGGAAATGACATTTAAGATTTAATTTTCAAAACATTCTCTGACAAAAAGGTACCAAATTCCATTTTGAAATGTCAAATTTAAAAATTAAACCGCAATAAAAGAAAGTCTTTTTCATTTCAAAGTCATAGCAGCATTATTTGACTCATAAATCAAACTAATAAGAAATAATCCAAACTACATTTTCATTTTCTCCTTTAGGGCTGCTCATTCTGTGACTTAATTAAAAAGCAAACTGAGAAACACTTTAGTTTTCATGCTCGCTCTGCAAAAAGTGTTTCATTACTCAGTATGAGTTTGTGATACCAGGTGATGCAGGACAGCCACGTCACTGACCCCTCTCCTCTTTCTAAACGTCTTTTAATACACAACATGGCTTTTCCTGCCATCACACAATCTTTGCTGGGATTATATTTTCAGTTTGAGCTCAGTTCTATTTCTCATCTGTGTTTTAATGGGAGACCAAGGCAGTGTCCATGTAAATAAAAAGTGTAGCATATAGTAACATCATCATACTCTGATATACTATAATATTACTGTAAACGTTCCTTGCAATTTGATATTTAAATGCAGTCTGGAATATTAATTGATTCATTTCATTTGAAGCTCCAATTTGAAAATGAAAAATTTCCTTCAGTGGCGGCGATGCTGGTGATTCCTGGATTATTTGGGTTTATAGCAAATTTTCACTGTAAAACAGTATTTTCTTTAGTCGGAAATTTATTATTTATTTTTTTTTGCAATATTCTATCTTTAATTGCAATTCTGTCACAGTACCATATATATTGATCCTGACAATTTTGCAGTAAACCACCAGATTTATCTACAGAGCCCTTGTGGTCGTGGAGATTTTCCATATTTATTGTTGGTATGTCATTTCGAGCAGATAACTTGAAAAATAGGGCCGGATTTGATCTGGTTAAGGGCTCTTTACGGTGTGTTCCACACCTGGAAAACTAAAGAAATCTGGCACTATTGAATGAAGTTAACAGACACCAGAATGAACATATTCATAGTTGGTTCATCAGGCTGTAAAACGGTACGTTCAGTTTACCTTTGCCCTCAGGTACAACAAGGTTAATTAAGAGCAATCCTACAAGTGGTCTGAAACCCTTATAAGATCTCCCTTGGTGATAACCTTCACTCATCCTGTCCGATGTATCCTTATTAGACCAACATTATGCTTTTCAAATTGATTATTGTAGTAGATGTTATAAAACTACATCTGCATACACATATGCCATATTAACTTGTATAAAAATGACTAATCCAAATAATATTTCTGTGTGCAGCACATCATGAGATGAGAACACTCTGATCTTAACCAGGCGAAGCACACGCCACAGTCACTCTGCCTCCACTTCAGTAACTTCATCACGTCTGTAGTGTGCGGCACTATACACTACACACAAAGTCTCATATTGACTCTTAATAAGATTAGCAGATGATATTTAGCTGGCAAAGCTGCATCTTCTGCAGTATTAAACTGCTGAAAAATAATTCTGATGGCACTTGTTATGTTAGAACTTAATTCTTAAGACAAGTGAGACAGTGGATTCCCCTACTGCCGATTGATAAAGTTCTGGCTCTGCAGTGACATCAGCTCCACCTGATGATGTAACTAAAACTCTCCCTTAAAGTTGAATTATTGACCCACATAGCACTAAGGCACCCTGCATTAGTGGATCTAGGAAATGCTTGTAAGTTGTTCCTTTGCATAGAAAAGCAGCTGCAGTGGTTTAAATTCAATACATTTACTATATTACGACTGCAGTGGCAACCCAGAATCACATAAAAACAAATCTTAAATCTTTCAAACCTCTTTTATAGCTTCAAAGCTCTGCCCTGAGTGCAGTATTTAGCAATTTATTGATGAAGTGGCTCCATTTCCACTGCCATTACTCTGAGATGCTGAGTCAAGATGATTTCAGCTACAAAGGAGCATGTTATAAACTTTACAGAGACGTTTTTAAGCCTACAGATGATCAAAACAATGATTTCACCTTTACTTGTTCATGCTACTAGTTGTAAAGTGGTGGAGACACTCTGGGGTGTAACTCTTAAAAAGTTGCTAAAAAGCATAAAATACAAAGTTTGCTACTAAAGAACAAGTGGATGCTATTTATTAGCCACTTCAAAAAAAACCTTGGTACTAAGTGTGTTGTCAACCCTTGCTTAAATATGTATTTCAGATATTAATATGTAAACATCTTTCAGATATTAATATGTAAATAACTTTCAGATATTCAGTTTGATGCTCAAGGATACTTTAGCTACTTGCTGACATGGAGGCTTTTATACACAGTCTGCAGTTATATTGTGTTCTCCCTAACCACAAGGCCAATGTGATATCTTTAGTACCAGGACAGAGTCAAACCTTCAATCTTCCATCATAACCCCAGTTTACCATCAGGGCTGAGTGCCCAAATCAAGGTCACCTGCATTGTAATTATTTAGAGAAGGGAGCATATGACTCCACTTTCCTCATTTCGTACGGTCGCCTGATTTTGAAGTGTTGTGCAATCTATGTGGCCGACTCAGGCCTTGAAATCCCTGTATTTTAATGACTTTAGTGAGTCTATTAATAAAAGATGGCGTTTTTATTTTCGCGGGAATCCGCTCAGATGCGATCTGTTCCCAGATGTACTTTGAGTTAATCCATTTTGAAGCTGAGCGAGCGGATCGATAATGATGAATGAATAAATGACTGAAACAATGACCTGATTAGGAAAATGTTGATTATAAAAGTATTGATTTTAATTTCATGTGTTTGCTGAAGGAAACTGCCTCCAAAGAAACAGATGAATAGCCATTTAGATATCCATATGTTTGATTTTATTCCAAGAGCAGATAATGACACCTGACAAAATGTCATATGTCATGGGACAATGCTTGTTTTGTTGATCATATTATGTGTGACTAATATCTATATATTTTGGCAAGAATGATTTATTAGGATTTATTCTGAAACACAAGTAAAAAAGAAAAGGACAATATAGAAGCTAAATAAAGGTTTGAGTAAGCCTCACTAATGAACACACCTTTGTGTAATGATTTAGCTATTTTTGACTGTCAAAATGAACAGGGATTGTCCGGTTATAGCTTAGCAACCGTTACTAGGCACAGTAGCTTTTGATTTGATGTTGAGGCAGTGTACACTGTGTTATACTCCTTATAATGAGCTTTGCCTTTTTAAAATAAAAAAATACAACAGGAACAGTATAAGGAATGGATTAATTTCAGCTGTAACCTAACTCAGTGTTAACTAAAAAGCAAAAACAAGCATTTCACACAGAACTTAGGGTAACGTTAGCAGCTGTGTGCTGCTCTATACTGGAATTGTGAAAATATATGCTCGAATAGACATCAAACCCCAACAAACTAATGTAATTATGATTTTTGTTTTTCCAAAAATATCTGATCTTGAACCACGATGTCCAATGGTAATAATATTAAATATTAAAATCTTTATGGTTATGTTCAGGTGCTGTCATTAAAGAAATATCATGGATTTAATTTAATGCAGGAAAAAAAGTGAGCAGTGCTTTGTAGCACATGTTAATTAACATTTAACTGAAACCTCCTTCAGCAACTTTAAACCAGAGCTGTCTTTAGTAGATGCATTTTTAATTATAATTAGAGCTAAGTTAAATAAATTTTAATGCCATGAATGCAGAGAAACGTGAGGAGAAAATATCCCAGATGTGTCCAGATGTGTCCTGGTTTTGTATCACTGCATTTACAAGTTGGACATTGTCTACATTGTGTGAACAGGACTCCTATTACACAGTAAATGTTACATTTAACAGTTCAACATGCCAGAAGCTTGTTTGATTTATGTTTGCCGTATTTTTGGAGAATTTTAAAAGCAAAACTGAGGTTTGACATAATTGAGATTCTTTATTATTGTTCCAATAATATTTCCAGTATTACTGGAAAGACTACAGAACCATAATTAACACCTCTGTTTACCTAGTATTTCATGTCAACATGGCTGCCATGAAAGCTCTCTTCATTCAAAGAAAAAAAAATAATTCAGCCAGCATTAGCCATCACATCGTAATTAGGAAAAACAATTTAGTCATATAAACATCAATTCTAGTACCTTTTTATAAGCTTTTAATTTTAACACATCTGGACACATTAAAAAGTCAGCTGTGGACTGCATATATAACCAACTCATGAAGTCTTAGCTTAATGGCTAGCAAGCTACTGTACAGGTAATAAAAAAAAAAAAAAAAATGCTGGAAATGAGCCTGCTTTTCATCTACCTCTAATCAAGCGCCCGTTTCAAGTAGCACATCTGCCAGTGTTATCATTGAAAACCGCACATGTGCTTTGTGAGGATTGGACAGCTTGGCATTGGAATAGCAGCAACAGTAACCAGGGGATGGAGGGGGGCGGGGCCAAGCCGGATGGTTAAAATAACTGTTTAATGTCTGTAAAGTGGAATTACTGACCATTACACTTCACATTCTACAGGCAATCAACGGCGTCTCCAACAAGAGCCCGTATCCCGCCCAGCAACTGTCAATCAACATTACAACTAATCAGGCTGGTGAGTAGGGAGTGTGTGTGTGTGTCTTTGTGTGTGTGTGTGTGTGTGTGTGTGTGTGTGTGTGTGTGTGTGTGTGTGTGTGTGTGTGTGTGTGTGTGTGTGTGTGTGTGTGTGTGTGTGTGTGTGTGTGTGTGTGTGTGTGTGTGTGTGTGTGTGTGTGTGTGTGTGTGTGTGTGTGTGTGTGTGTGTGTAATCATCTGTGGATGTGTGTGTGTGTGTGTGTGTGTGTGTGAAGCATACCCTTGGGCACAGTGGATTATGTGACGGAGGGATGGCTAGGGGGATAAAGGAAATTGAGCTACAGCTTTTTAATTCATAAAACATGTTATAAGCTTGTCATCTCACTCCCTGTGTATCCCCCTTCTCTTCCAGATTCTCTGTCTTTTCCTGCACATCCACAGCTTTCGTCCTCTTTTTTTTTTCCCCCCTCTGCCTCTCCCAATTCTCTTTTTCTCGCCTTTAGCCCTGCCCTCCTCTCTGTCCCCCTCTCTCAGTCCCTGACAGTGTAATTCTTATAGACTATAAAGTGAGCTGAGTTACTGCCCCATCAATACTTTATAGAGACAGACACAAGTGATATTTCCACCGATTTAAAAGCTGCTTTTCCTCTGATGGAAAACACATCATTTACCTCATCTACGGTGACCCGGTCTCATTCGTAATCGAAACATGATCCGTTGTCGCCCCGCTGCTTTCTGAGCACATTTATAACCATCGCCGGATGTAAACCTCTCCTACTCCTGAAATCTTTTTAGGATGTAAAAAGAACTGATTTCCTTTTAGCTCGACTGCATCATCTTTTTTTCTTTCTTTTTTTTTTTTTTAGTATTATGCAATGGGTTTTGAACACATTTCATGGGAACTAAGGACTTGAAGCTCACTCTGTCTCGCTATAAAATGACAATTGTAGAAATGTTAAAGAAAAAAAAAACACTGAGGTTTTCCGGTGACAGCGCGTTCACATGCTGTAACTTTACGATGATAGAAGAACCATTTGGCTCATGGGGCATCACAGCGTTTACGAAGGATTATGGCAGCTCCATGATGACTCAGCTGCATAAGATGCATTCTTTCAAATAGGATCAGCACCAAACCAGTGAAAGAAATGTAATTATTTTTTGAAAGGGAACATTAATATTTGTGTTTTTTTTCCTTTTCCTTCCATCTTAAGGGAAACTACATAAACGGAATACTTCCGTTGCTCATGTAGTATCAATCTCCCTTCCCTGACTTCTTCCTGACTCCACTTTTCACTATCAAGTAAAAAGAGCAAATGTGATGAAAACCGCCTCATAAAAAGTTCCCGGAAGCAAAACCATGAAATGCATTATAGCCCAACAGCTTCTGGTTCCTGAAATTATGGGTAAAAATGCATTGCACACATAACTCTTGTTGCTCCACCAGTGACAAGTGCAGTAATTTGTTTTCATGATCCCGGATGAGGAAACATTTTTCTCCTTTGGGTGTAAATAATCCCTGGCAATATGTCATTGCATTACACTCTATACTCCATATTTACAGTGTTTAAGCATGCTAGCCAACCCGTTAACTACCTAACTGATTGCATGTACCTGTGTATGTGTTTTTTAACAGCTCCCTCAGTAGTTCCCATAATGCACCAAGTGAGCTCAACCAGTCGCAGTTTCTCGTTGTCATGGCCACAACCAGAGCAGCCCAACGGAATTATCTTGGACTACGAGATACGATACTATGACAAGGTACAATTGGATGATGAATGTGTGTGTATGTGTGTGTGTTTTGTTATGCCCACAGCCAGTAATCCATTAGAGTCACTAAAACAGATCAATACGAACTTCATCAAAGTCATCTACTATCAGGACTGATACTGAAGAGGAGCAACATTCTCACTGTTTCTCAAACATTTCAGCTCCAATTAACTTTTCCATAAAAGTGGGGGCAAAAAAATCACTTGAGCTTTGTCACACACTGCTGGAATATACGTTTCCAGGGTTTCCACACATCCTGGAAAAATTGAACAATTTTCCAGTCATGGAAAATGCATGGAAAATGAAAAATGTCCTGAAAATTATGAAGTTATCCTGGAAAATGATGTCAGTGAAAACCTAAAGTAGCCCATTACGTATATGTTTATTTGAACTGCTGGCATTTTTTATTTCCACTGTTGTCAGCATAAACAAATGTTATTTAACGTGGCTAAATTAGCAATAAAGCTATCAATCAGTCGATTTTACTTTATTCAAGAGTCTTTATTGTCATTACAATGGATAACAAAATATTTGTTGGACCTGTGGTTTACATACATTAGAATAATAAACAGAATAGAATAGAGGTAAATGTTAAGTAATAAAAAGTATTGCATATTAAGGCACACATTAAAGGGGAATGTGTTAGTGCATGATGTCGCTGTAGTGACTTAAATTGTCCTGGAAAATAATTTCAGGTAATGAGTGGGAACCCTGGTTTCAGTCTGCACAGCATTCAGTAGTTAAATGGACAATTTAGTGACAATAGATCCTTATATATTCATACTGTAGATGCTGAGTAGATTAACCAATCAGAGAACTACACAGTAGGACACCTTGAGAAATTCCATTTATTGACATTCGGGTAATTAGTTGAATTAAAGAAGATGTCGGAATATCAATATATATCATATGAGATGATAATGAAATGCCTGCATTGATTCAGCTGTGATTCCCTCACAGCTTTGCACTGATTCAAGCGGTTTGAATCGATTTAGCTATATGTTAGAAGCAAGAAACAAGCTTGTAACGCTGATACAAGAAAAGTCAAAGATCATCAGTATTTTTATGATTTCATCAATGGACCAATCCAAAGTCCACACTTGGCCACACTCGCAAGCTTGTGCACTTTTCCTGAGTGATCCACTATTCATCAAGGCCACAAGGGATCTCATTTGGACTTTCTGAAAACTTCCAGAGACTTGATAACATGGATTTGTTTGTTTTTTTTTTGTTTTTTTTATAATCTGATAAACTAGACGAGCAATGGTTGATTTTTGTTCATCTACAAAGTGATGATCCTCAGTTGGGGATTTAATATGAATATAAAATCAGCAGTGTTCAGCAGTTCATGGGAAATCTTACTGAGCAGATTCTGTTGAGAGTAAAGAAGCAGAACTGCACAAAACAGAAAAAAACACTTTGAAATGAGTTACACGGTCAGGAATTAGCCAAATTATCTCCGTAAAAACTCTGGAGGGCTGAAGTCTGTCTCGGGGCGTGTTTTGATCCCCTCATGGCCCGGAGCCCTCACAGATTTAACCTGGTGAACATGTCACGGTCTGTACGATTGATTGCAAGGGCTCAGTCCACAAGCCCAGAGGATGGACATTTGGAACCGGCCAATGAATATTTTTTTTCATCCACACAATCCAAAAAATTAGGGGATTTAAACATAAATGTGGGCATAATATGACCAACAACAATACATTTCAGTTTCAGCTATTTGAGCTCATGGCTGTAGCCACCATTGAGGTCATGACCATAAAATTTTCCCCTACATTTCACCAAGTAAAAATACATTTTTTCAGGTTATAGAAGGATTGTCAAAGCCTTGTTTTCCAATTGGTTGGTTGCAAGAATGATGTTCTGTGCCTTGCTGTGCCCTTACAGACCACATGTTGGTAGACAGCTGCTGGAACCTTCTTTACCACACTTCATCAATGTGTTGTGATGTCACAATCCATGATGAAACTGATAAGAAATAGCATAGCTGGCGTTCTGTGGTATCTGATGGTGCTGAGACCATTTTTGCTCAGGGGTGGTGGGCGGTTATCATTTATTGTTATTATTGTTATTATTTTTAGGTCATTAGGCCAAGTAGGCCCAGTAAGAGTAGAAAGTGGTGGTTTTGACATATTTGGTAGGTACTGTACTTTTTTTTTCTGCCACCCCTAAATGAGTGAACCCACCCACCAACACCTGACATTCTGGTCACACCTCTACAACATAAGAGGCTGCGTCATCAATCAAAGTTAACATTTCTTCCAGCGAGAAAGACAGAGGATGACCAGGGAAAAAAATAGGTGAAAATTGTGATATATTAAGAGAATGAGAAAAAATAGTAAAGTATCCTACAGATGCACCAGCAGATAATCAATAGAGAGGCTAACCTGTAACCTGCTGTAAATGTAGCCTAGGCTAAAATGTAAAAGGATATGCAATGAATAGGAATATTTTATGTTCAGTCACAGTATGAATTATCCATTAATGATAGATTATGATTTGGATGCTTGAATGGATATAAGTAGTAAATAATGTGAGCAGTACATGTCCACTGTGATAACCATGTTAAATACACACAATAACAGCGATTACGAATGATTTAGTTTTTGTGATGTTTGATTTTGTACTTTTAAGTAGGCCTATAAGCAATAATCTCACACAATAACTCATAATCTGTGTTTTTGTTATATTCTACAACCAAAAGAAGTTCAGTTTGGTGGTGAAGGCTGTTCCCCATAAATAAGACACCATGATTCATTGAGGACAGCTGAGGGCAGAGACCTGTCAACATACTTCTTAGATTTGTAATCCCTGTCCTTTATATATTCTCTCTCACTCAAACTAGATGTCTATTAAAGAGTTCAATTCATGCATCATCTGTTGTTACAGTATTATTTCCTAATAAGTCAGGATTGATCGTGGAGCTACAATGCATATTTCATGGGGCCTGTAATCATGCTGACAGGGTTTCACAGTGATGAAGAACCTCTCTTTATTCCAGCAAAACATCAATTGTTGATGGAAGTCATGCAGGATAAATGTACATCCATTCATTAATAAGTAGCATCAGTAAGCTTTTGTCAGACTGTACAACATTGACTCAACTAAATTGTAAAAGAAGGATTTATTGATTTATTGAATCTAATAAAGAGGTGTATGTTTCCTCTATGTAGAAGTGATGAAGTGCTTTAAAGTGGGCCACAATTCCATAATCGGGTTCTGCGATAAAATCAACCAACTCACGTAAGACACTGAGAACTCATACAGGTCTCATGGGTCTCTCTTTGATTTAATCTGTGAAAGAACAGCATCTCCTGAAGATTTTAAAGATTTAGATGGACTGTAACAAAATGAAATAATTAACCTGTTATCTCTTTTCCTATCCTAATTAAATCTTTAATTATTTCAATAATATGCTGCAAAATACGATCTTAGGGCTGCTTCATTGGCTGTTTCCCCAGTGACATTGTGACACTGATTCACAGCTCTGATGCAGTTTTCTATTTTGCTCATCATGGTGATGAAGTAGTCAACTCAGACCACTGATTCTACTTAAGTCATCTTCATATATGAAGAACAGCCTGTCCTCACCACCACCTGTGAAGTACAACATCTCTGTAGGAAACCATCCATTTGTCCAGGCCACACTGTTGGAGATCCATCTTTCCCTGGTAGTTGAGGTTGTATAAAAGAAGATGTATTCAGTCTTTGGAGCCAATTTTCCTTTAACTGTATGATCAGACAATGTACTGATTGCCTGGACTATTCCCTTACAACCAAACTCTTTGGAAGAGTGCTTCATTCTTCTCACTGTTTTAAAATGGGAGAAAAGAGTCTCTGTGGACCAGATCATCTCTGGTCCACTATACTTCAAGCTGATTCTCCTGTCAGATTTGCAAAACCATGGAAAAACCATTCTTTTCATTTTTATTCGCTGCACCGGAGCCAATGATCGACAATTAATCAATATTTCCAGAGAGGTTTTTTTTTAACATCATTTGAACACAACAGGGGCGACACGGTGGCGCAGGGGTTAGCGCTGTTGCCTCACAGCAAGAAGGTCGCAGGTTCAAGACCTCCTTGGTCCAGGGTCTGGGACCTTTCTGTGTGGAGTTTGTATGTTCTCCCCGTGTCTGCGTGGGTTTTCACCGGGTACTCCGGCTTCCTCCCACAGTCCAAAAACATGCTGAGGTTAATTGGAGACTCTAAATTGCCCATAGGTGTGAGTGAATGGTGTGTGTGCCCCACGATTGGCTGGCGACCATCTGGGGTGTATCCCTGCCTCTCGCCATAACGCGCTGGGATAGGCTCCAGCAGACCCCTGCGACCCTAATGAGGAATAAGCAGGTATAGAAAATGACTGGCTGGCTGACTGAACACAACAGTGATGCGGTCACATCCATGCAGCTATTATTTGGTACTTTTTTGGTATTTTTACTGGAATCTGGAAGCTGGGAATTTTTTTTGATTTAAAGGAAATCATGAATGGAATCAAAATTAGATTTTTTCTTAAAAACCTAGCTACAGTGGCATCCTCAGGTCTTCTGACCGAGGCCTGAAATTTATCCGTTTAAATCTAAGCAGCTGAGTTTGTCGCTTTCACTCTCTGGAACTGTCTTCCTTTAGCTATAAAACACAGAGTCAATGGATATTTTTTCAAGCAGCTGTTAAAAACTCATTTGTTTCGTAAGCACTTTGTTTTGTAAGCACTTTGTTTTATAATGTGCATTTGCCTTCTGTGCAGTTTTTAAAACCTTTAGTCGTCATTCTCTGTTCAGTTTTAATGTCTTTATACCCTTATTTTCTGTTTTTTGTTTTGTTTTTGAGTTTATTTTGTTTTTTCTTCAATGTGTGCTCAGCATTGCTAACTCGTCTAAAGGCTTATATAAAAAAAAAATGATTTATTTGCTTTTCTGGAGCCAACACCTGCAAAAACAGACGTTCGCAGCAGACAGATTATAAACAAAGAGCAAAGCACCTACAAGGTTTTTGTGTAAGGTAGCAAACAGAACGTGCCTCCTCATCCACAGCCCACATTTGGTTCCTTGCCATCTTCTTATCCAGCTTTTACAAAACTAAAGAAAATAGTTTTTGTCATTTTTTTTTTTACTTTTGGTGGGATGGTAACCACTGCAGGTCGATGCACTCATTTTTTACATACTGTCAGTGAGATGGTGCCTCCATAACTCACAGAAAGCCTGAACTACAAACTTTAAACGACTTTTGTCAACCCTCTTTCTTATCTATTCTCTTTGATGAAAACACACAGGCACAGTCTTAAAGTCCATGACTCCACAGGGCTCGCACACAGACTCCAATTTTCCAGCATGACATAGTGTATGGCTATAATTTTGTTGTGCTGCACAAGGGGAGGAGAGAAAGTCTGTGTTACTCTTAAAGTTTATGACAGAGTGAGCTACATAACATGTGAACTCCATGAAAGCGTATCCACATCGTATAAACATTACATAAGATTAGACTATTACTACTAAACTTCAATCCATTGTGTATGTTCTTTGTAATAAATTGCATTCAGCTTGTAGCCACTCAAGTAAAATATGTAGTAATTAATGTATGCTGGTATATGCATTAAATATGTAACGTTTATTGTGTCATTATCTTTCAAGATACTTCAGAGATTATTTATCCTGCTATTACATTCACACAATTTTTCTGTCTTAATCACATTTAGCAAAGTCGCATAGATCATAGATGTCTAATATAATGAGCACCAGGTTGTAACTATATCCATTTTACTGATTTTTCTTTTACTGAATCTTTCAAGAAATGGGATTCAAAAATATCTTTGAGAGCTCATTGAATGTGATTCCACTCAGTTTTGTGAAGTGGAGTCCTGCTATTATCAGCATGAAAGTATTTCATCATATTCTCCTGTGTGGAATTGACTGACTAGTTAGAAATATCACCCGCTGATTTATCTGAGAATCAGAAACTCTCCTCACTAGACAGTTAACAGCATTATTGTAGAAATACCTAAAACAACACAAAAAAACGTAATCAAGAAAAAATGGTGGTTTTGGTTATATTTTGAAAAGTCTTGTTTTGTACCTGAACTCAATGTTTTCTTTTTAAACAAGATGTTTAACCCAGACTGTGACCCCACTCTAACTTTAGCCAAGTGCTGGTTGTGCCTTAACAAATCCATAAAGAATTAATTGTGTTGTAATTGACAAGAGTGGATACTGTAGGGGAAACTTAATGAAATTATGTGTTCCGAAAGCTTTTTCATATTTGTAAAGCACATTTTGCAATGCATTACATAATGCATTACAAACAAAATGAAAAACAACATTAACTAAATATGTTTTCATTAAGTGTAAATTAAAAGGTAAAAAACAGAGACATAAAAACAATAATAGACTAGAAAAATGTATTGCTCTAATGCAGTAATAGGTTCTTAGTGACCTCAATACAAAAATAAAAGTGCAGTAGAGAGACCAATCACTCGAAGACACAACACCAACAACAGGAATAAATGTGTTGTAACTAAATGCAACAGATCAGGCCTTTATCAGGCCGTCAATTTGGGACAGAAGACTAATTTCTTCCTGACAAAAATCTTGCAAAATTGGACAATTGGTAATTTACTCAAATTCTTTTATTAAAGCAGCATGACTACTGTATAATTTACATTTTTCAAAAGTCAGATTACAGAAGTGTAGTTAAACGTCCCACAGCTGCTTCTCCATATTTTTCCTCTGTATATTTTGCAACAGAAAGTTTGAATTTCATGTCATACTTTATTTTTTCTCTGCACCAGGAGCCTTGGCAACACCAAAGACCAGAGACATTACCAGAGAATGTGTTCTTTAACGTTATTTGAACATGACAATTTATTCATGATTTGTTAAGGGCCAAGGCGAGTTCTCTGGGGTCTTAACAATTGTATCTGAAACACTTTGGTCAAAATACCAAAAAGACCAAGCCCAACAGCAGCCTTGTAGAATCATATGTATATAAACATACACAGGAATCATTTTTGAGGCTTTAAAAGCCGACAAGCTGCGCAGCTGAAACTGAACCTTTCCAAAAGCCCTTTGATATGAAGGACTGTAATAACTAAACAATGATTACTTTGCTTATATTTCATATCACACAGCATTAGAACTGTAACTCTGACTAATGTTTAGTTTTTTGGTAATGAGCTCAGCCTACAGTATTACAGCTCTGTTCAGAACAGTGGGTTTGAGTTTCTGTCCCACCCACCTCCACAGTTTGTCTGTGTCAGTAGGCACATCAGAGTTTCTAATAATATGGCTCCTTTAACACAGGAGCCAATTTAAAAAAAAAAAAAAAAAAAAAACAGAATCAAAAGCTGACAGTCAGTGTTATTGTTTCTTCTTTTCATTTCTCCTCCTTGATATACATCTTAAGAAGGTAGACTTTACACTATAGACAAGTGAACCACATAATGTGACTAATTTTAGCTTCTAGACACAGTGAAGAAGTCCTCGTGGAGCAGTTATTCATAAGCTCAGAGAGAAAGAGGACAGGTTTCCATACCAGACAGCTATACTTCTTTGTACTTTGTCATTTGTCGTCCGTCCTCTCCATCTCCTCCACCTCCTCCTCACTCACCCCCACCCTATAGATAATTAGGTTTTAATGTAGTAAATTTGATACGGCACAGGGAGGCAGGATTTTTCCTCCGTACTTATCTCTGGCTACCAGACGTCCCCAGATGGGCTGCCCCCTAACCTCTGCACTGTGGCGAGCATAGAGCACCCCCCAACACACACACACACACATACACACACACACCACTGATGCTATACTCCAATTTCTGCCCCATTTTTTCAAATATTTAAGTCTTATTCTCTCCCAGCTTTTTACACTTCAAACTATTTTTTTTTTTGTGTCCTCATTATCACAGTAGGATTAGTGGAGTCTGTCTTTAGTCATTCGACAGTATATCAACAGTGGACTCTGTAATACATAAGAAATATAGCCACGTACAGCAAAACATGGAGTTTATTAATTAATATTGATTTCTTTCTTGTTAATGGATTACTTTTTTTGTCTATAAAATGTCACCAAATGGTGAAAATATTGATCACTTATCCCAAAGCCCAAGATGCAACCTCAAGTGCCTCATTTTGTCCTCATTATTAGTCCACAACCCACAGGTATAACATTTTCTATCATAAAGGACACATGAAAACAGAAAATACGTTTAAAAAGCTGCGACAAGATGATTTAGGCCTTTTTTCTTTGAAAATGAGACAAAATTATGCATCAATTGTCGAATAATTGACGGTCAAGGTCAACAAATTGACAAATCATTGCAGCTCTCGGGTTTATTTTAGCCAGACTGTCAAAAGGAAGAAAGGGTATTTGTGAGAAACATCAATGGTAGCAATAATAATCTTTAACTCCTTTCATTCCAACCTCTTCTGATAACGCTGCCTTTCATTCCACAACCCCCAACCCCCATTCTGTCCCTGCTCCTGTTTCCCTGCTGTTCCCCATCACCATCATCATCCCTCTCCCTTTCCTCCACGCTCTGCCATTGACCCTCCACCTCCTTCATCCTCACGGCACGATCCCCTCCTTCCCTCCTTTCATGCCATCACCGCACCATTTCTCTCGTTTTTTATCTGAAAGAAACCGGGTAGAGGAAGCAAAGGAGGAGGGTGCAGGGAGATAGAGGTAAAAGGTGGTAGCCTTGGGTTTTTAAGATAGAGCTGATAGGTCTGATGCCTAATTCACCTCAATGGGAGGGTGGACTTGGAGGAAAAAAGACAGAACGTACATGTCTCTGTGGAATTTCAGTAATTAACTGCATTATCACGCTTTTATTTGCATGGATGGGTCAAAGAGTAAGAAAGAACTTTGAGAGGAAGAGGAAGGGATAAAAAATATTCAAGGAGGAGACTTATTAAGAAAGAAGCGGTGGACGAAATTAATGATGACTGGAGGGTAGATGAGAGGATGAGATTTAAGGAGAAGACTACAGTGAAGGTATTAGGTGGAAACAGGACTTTAGGACTGCAGAGGAGAAAAGAAATAATACATATAAAAGGTAGAGTGTTTTGTAATTTTTGTATTATTTCATCTTCCCAAATCATAGCAGTTACAATTACATTAACAATGGGTAGCTCTTTAATTTAAAGAGGATGTATCCTACACATTTCCAGGTCTATATTTATACTCTGGGGCTCTAATGGTTTTGCATGATTTACAGTTTTAAAAACTCATTATTTAACTAACTCATTATCTAGCTGTGCAGCCCTTCAGTTCAGCCTCTCTGAAAAATGCTGTTTTAGCTTTTGTCTCTTAAAGGCTCCCTCCCACCTGATAAGGACACTCATCTTTTGGGGCAATGTCTCAGCATTTTATAGTGTCTATACATAAACAATAGTTTTCTTCTTCTTTATTCCAGGTAGAAACTTACAAACACATCCTTACATACTTACGCCCAAAACCAAATCCAAAATGTCTGAATGGACAACGCAAACAACCCGTGAAATAACTGACTACAGCCATTTGTGCCATTTGTGAACACGCATGAGCAATCTGCCATCATCGCCATGATAACATAAGAAAGGAAGTGTGCAGGGCATGTTGAATTCCATTTTTACATACATTTCCCTCAAGTAAGGGACCTTTGACCATGTTTAGCCCCATATATAGCCCCTACAAGCACTAACATAATAATATAAATGGTTTCTTGTAATGTTTGTACACAGATAATGAACATTTTAAGTATTCATATATCTGAGAACATAAGACATACATTTGATAATACTGTACTTGAGGTGAGTTCAACACATTCATAGCAGCTGTGAAATAAAGTGGACATAAAACACTCACAACTGTTTCACGAGACCGAGTGAAGACAATCTGTCAAAGTAAAAGTCTCCAACAATTGCAAAGCAGTATTACAGTTTTTGTTCCAAACCTCTTTACCTGATCATGACATATCGGAGTCAATGGGTAAACTAGCCTACATTTAGCTGACCCCTATTTGTGTAACCTGGAAGCCATTAATGTAATTTCTCCAGCCATTGTAAATAATTCATGAATATCTTATCTTTTGCCTTAATTTGCCTAATTCACAGTAGAGATGGACAGGGAAGGGGGAGGTGATTGACCATGTTCTACCTCTTTGGCATTGGACTAGCTCATTGACTCATATGTTGTGATCAGGTAAAGAGGTTTGAAACAAAAATGCAATTGTTGGACTTTTATTTTAAAAAGTTGTCGTTCTGTCTTCTAACACATTAGCCTCCAAGAATCAGAAAGGTGTAGACTGAATTTAAATCCAAGTTGTTTCTGTTACACAGTCCTGCCAGGGTGCCACTGATGTCACAGTTTGCAAATGAATGTCTCAGTTTGGACCGAAGTTTAGAATTAATCATGTTTTTGTCCTTAGCCAAAAGTGAGAACTGAATAGAATCTCTATCTCTCTGAGTCTGTGACTGTTGTTTGATGTCTGTGAAATGCATCTTTCTCTCTTCCTCTGTGCCTTCTGGTCAGTCCCAGTCATCGGTCCTCAACAGTTCAGTTGTCCTGAGTGAGACGCCCAATGTGGTCCTGGAGGGGCTGAAGCCAGGGACCGGCTACGTGGTCCAGGTGAGGGCCCGCACTGTGGCCGGCTATGGAGCCTACAGCAAGGAGATGCTCTTCCAGACACTCACTGATGGTAAGTGTGTGCGTGTATGTGGGTGGGTGGAGTATGTGGAGGTGTGTGGCTGCAAAAGTAATTACATTTTGCCCTACTTTGTGTGTGTATGTGTGTGTGCCTGCAGTAAAGTAAAATGAGGCTCATAAATGATATGTCGTGTGCGTTAGAGCAAGAGCAACTATCAGGGATATATTTTCCTTTTAAGTTGTGAAATAGTTCAAAAACATATTATAGCAATACCCTTTGTTTCAAATTATGTGTTTTTTGTGTGTGTTTCTGCAGATGAGTATAAGTCAGAGCTGGGGCAGCAGCTCTCCTTGATTGCAGGCTCGTTAGTAGGTGGAGTGTGTATTGTGTCATTGGTAGCTATCGCCATCATCTGTACCAGGTAACACACACACAAACTATTACATGTTCTACTGTAACTAGATGGTAACATCTGTGAACTACATTGCAAACTGTACTGATTTATTGATAGAGCTCAATAAGGTTATGTATTTGGGTCAGTGATAAATAATGTTTGGAAAGATGAGAAAGTCAAAAAAAATGTAAAATACAGTTTTAAGAAGCATTCATCGGGTCTCTCAAAATGTACTGTGTTTTTATGTTGTTTTTTTTTATTTAAAAGTCATTTATCAATTTTTTTGTGCATTTTTTGGCATGAAATGTCAAATGGTGTAAGAAGAATACTACATTTTAAATGGGTAATCCATCTATAACATAAAACTTGTTGATAGCATGTGATTTTACATTTTTTAAAACCTTTTTAAGAGAGTTAAACTACCTGGTAGGGTTTCACCGCATGGCAGTTTTGTCACTGACCCATTTATTTTTCTGAGCATGAATATTGGATTTTGTCAAATCTGAAACAAGGAAGAAGAACAGTTGAATCAGTTTCAAATGACTTAATTTTTCAGTGTCCGTATTCAGTGGACATTTAGTTATTCTGCATTAATTATTCAATACTTGCTTTTCCAGAGTTATCCACCACATCTCATGGTCTTCCTCAGCCTGTGGAGTTTGCTCAGTTAAGCAAACTCCATCTGCCAAGGAAGACTTTGAGGTGAAGTTGAAACGTGGACAGTTTTTTTTTTTCTTTTAAATAATTATGAAGTAGCTTTGGCATAAATGTTGCAAAAGAAACGATTCCATTTGCCTTCACAGCAGTTTTAAAGTAGATATGAACTCTCGAAAAACGTCAAAAGTTTCTGTGACCCCATGACCTCCCAGAAATAGCAAGCGACAAGCTGTCTCTATTGTATGCAGTATAAAGTGTCTACTGTGAAGATCAGTTGACGTTTATATATTTATTTTCCATCTTCAGATGAAACCACGAAACAAGAGCTCATAACACAGAACAGTAACACGTCACCCAATACTAATGAATTCCTGAAAGATTCTTTTTTTTCCTCAGGCAGACACTTTTTTGACATCCAGAAAGACTATTTATTTTTACCTCAACCCCAGCTGAAGAGAAGACAACCAATTAGCATTTTATCTTTGTGACATTTCAAACGTTTCTGTAAAATTTCAAGTCTGCTTGTCGCTTTTTTTTTTATTTCCCCCCTCCAAAAAATCTCTGTCTGTGCTTGTATGTGTAGGAGAAGGCAGTTGAAGGAGAGTGTGTATGGTGACAAGCTGCAGCAGTACAACACAGGGGGAGGTAAGACCGCCGCTGACACTTCTGCTGCACTCATTCATCAGTTTAATCGTTGTGATTATATTCACGCTTTTTTTTCCTCCCCAGAGGTGACTATGAGACCCGACATATTTAGCGGCCCCACCCCCACCGTGACCTTTCCCACCCTGTCCGAAGGTCACAGTTCGCCGGGAGTCAAGATCTACATCGACCCGTTCACCTACGAGGACCCCAACGAGGCAGTGCGGGAGTTTGCCAAGGAAATCGACCCCTCCTGCGTGAAAATAGAGGAAGTCATCGGATCAGGTAAAGGTTTACATAGCCTTAGTGTCTTTTGACCCTTTGGCTCCTCTCCCTCACCTTCCCTCACCCTCACTCCCTGCTTAGCATTTAAGAGCCTTGGTAGAAGAGGACAGAAAAGTTAGAAAAAGTAAAGCTTAGTTCCTTTAATGAGACCAAACTGTCACTTGAAGCAGGAGATACTCTGCAGTGAATTAATCAATTTCTGTCTGTGCCAGACTTTTATGTCAATGAGAAAGATCTGGAAACATGCTATGGCAATTTATTTTTTAATTTATTTTTTTTTGCTTTATTTTTGTGCTTTGAAGTCAGGAGAGATGTTTTATTCATGCTAAAACTTTCACAGGAATAAATAAAGTCTTCATGCATTTTGCTTTGGCTATCTAAAGCGCTCACTGTGAAAATGCTGTGGGATGTTTGGCAAAGGGTTGGATGTGAAAGCGAGTCCCAGAGTATCCTCTGATATACTTTGGGGAGGCAGAGCTTTTGCACCTCAGCTGTCAGATTAAAGACAAACACCACAAAAACAACACTTTCCAGATGAATTGCCTCTTTTACCACTGATCCCTGAATGCCGACATATTAACTTTATTATGCCCAAAGGGATCCGAGCCAGGTGAAACACTTGAAACTAGATAGAAATTATGTGTGCACTTGGGCAATAAAACAGGTTTCAATTCTGAATAAGTACACAACACAATAGGCAATACAAAAAAGGCATTGGGAAAATATGTAAAACATGCCATCAAATAACATAAGGCCCTAGAGGTGTCTGAGATTATTACAGTAGTCAGCTGAATGTCGAGGTGACGTGTTAGCTGTGTAAACCCTCCACACATGCACACATAAATCCTAGTGTATCAAATGACAGCACAGTATTAAACCAGAAGGACATCATCACCAACTGCCCAACCATGGAACTACTACACATAATAAATAGCTGTCTGCAATACACAATCACACACTCAAACTTTATTCTAGGCAAAAGTGCCCCCACATATAGTCAAATCAAACACAATAAATCTGTGTGTGATTTAATTTGCACTCTAAAGCCCTGCAGAATTTGCTCAAGGTCTTTACAAGAACATAATAAAATTATTCTATTTTTTCATCAAATTTACCAAGGAATTAACTGTTACAGATGAGACATTTAACTATTACGCCCCGTGAAAGCCCTGCCACAAACTGTAGGGACATGGTGAGATTTCTGGCTGGTTAAAGTGGTGATCACCTGTGTTATTCAGATGCCCTCAAGTGCAGATTCACTGTCAATTGTTTTCAGGTAATTTGACATTGATTATAGTTAAAATTCTCCTCTTATGGTACTTACCTGAATAAACGTGTGTTGAATCAAATTATCACAAACACAAAAAGATTAGGGTCATGTAGTAATATTACAGCCTGGAAGTACTTGTTGGATTCTGTGTTTTTTGTGCACTGTACCTGATGGGAACTTAGAGAGCCTAATTGAGCTGTGCTCAAAATTAGATTTTTGCATCTAGATGGACTTCTGTCCTTGTCTCAGTTTACATGCAACCGAGAAAATCCAATAATTGACAGGGTCCGCCCTGTCATGCATCGTCACCTGTTGTTTCAGTGGGTTAAATACAGCCATAGATATTACTTTTAGTATAGGATACAGGTTTATTTTTTTCTCTATCTGTCTTTTTAATCAATCATACTTGGTGGTTGCACAATGAAAAAACACATTGAATCAGCTCTAAGGACATTTTTTTTCTCTTTACTTGGCTTTTATGCTTCACGTTGTCGCATCTCTACTGTTGTGGAGCATCATGCTTTGTCCAACTTCAGTTTGACTAAGGCGTATACATGCTATAGAAAATCCAATTCCAGTTGCATTATCCAGGTGTGTTAATTTGACTATGAGAAGTCCAACTCAGTCCAGTGTACATGCATTTAAAACTCAGACCATAGTCAAGATTAACACAATACTTAGATTTTTATGTAAACATACTGAATGGCAGGTGGCAACAGAAAATGAAACAAGCTCATACAGTAAGAGCTGAGTGTGGCTGATATGAATTAAACTGTATATCAAAATACAGATAAATGTCCAGTATTTAGTACACTTTTTAATGATTTATTATCTCAATCTATCAATCTTTGTCACAAGTGGTCAAAATAATCAGAAACAGTCATTATTCAACATAAATATACATGGAAAAGCCATATTTGGTATAGTGTTATTGTCCCAAGTGATATACCAAAAAGTGTCTTAATTTATCCTATATAATGATAAATTAGTGATAAATTTCTTCAACCTCTAGCGAATGGAGGAATGTTTTTACTTCAAATATCATCCCCCGGTTAGATTATAAGGTTTATTTTTTTGTTTTTAGACCAAAACCAATCAAACCCAAATTGCCATGGAGCTGTGGATGTTAAAGGTCATGAACCAGATGGAGACCTTCACTGCTGAGAATATGTGCTCTGGGCTTCTGGTCTGTTGAGCCATTCTGAGAGGCTTTCTGTAATCCCTCCGTTTCGCGCTTTATTTCCTTCAGGGGAAGGTTTCTCACCTCTGCCAGAGGTGACAGAGGAGGGATGAGAACGATGGGGGGAGGGAGGAGAAAATTTGAGCCTGGGAGATATGAGATGTGGCCAAACTTTGAGCACTTATAGGGTTGAATCTCCTCCTTTTTGCTGAGATAGAGAGCAAATCCACAGCTCCCCCTTCCTCTCTCATCGCCTCCACTCTCTCCTTTCTTTTTGCCTTTCTTTGATTTTTTTCCCCCCTATCTTCATCTGTCTCTGTGATTCAGCCCTCCTGGAGTTTAGAGACTGTTTGCATATAGAGAAATGCTAAAACAAAGAACCAAGGGGGGAAAAGCTGAACAACAGATTGCAGAGGGAAGATAAAAGAGGAAAACACCCTAAGGAGATAATAAAAATATCTCACCTCACTCTCGTTTTCTCCCTGTGTGATAACACCCTTCTCGTTTCCTCTTTCCTTATTACTATCACTCACACTATGAGAAACGTCTTCCATAAAAACAGATTTTGACTGAAGACAACTTCTGTAACAATTACATTTATGTAGGAAAGAAGTAATATCTCATAGATATCTCAAGAAATCACAGAAACAAATTTCAAATTATGTTTTGCTTAATGCTCCATCTTCTTTTTGACCTGTCATGTCATCTGATCACACCTCTCTGTGAAGAAATTATTTTTTTCTTCTCTGTCCATCCATCCTCTTCCCTCTTATTATCAATACAGGCTCATTCCTTTCCTTCACTCTTTCACTCATATGTCCGCCCATCTATGCTTCCCTATCCTCCTTTTCTCCCATTCTGTCCTCAATCAATCTCCCACTGATTTACAGCAATGACCGTGGATAGTTTTCAATCAATCAGTCAATCAAGTTTATTTGTCACATGTAATCATGTAAGGTGCAATCACAGTGAAATGTGATCATGTTAGTTCCTTCAATTTGTGCATTAAAACAAGTTTTTAAATAGAATATGAATAGTTTTAGGCAATGACCTTATTCAGGATCCTGGTGGCCTGAGGGTAGCAGCTCTTCCTGAGCCTCTCAGTGCTGGTCTGGTGTTTCTTCTTCCCAACTGCAGCAGAGAGAAAAGGCTGTTATCAGAATAGTTGGGATCCCTAATGATTCTCTCAGCCCTATTCCTGCAGCGCCTGGTGTAAATATCCTGTAGGCAGCAGAAAGCACTGCCTTTAGTATGTTAATTCGTGAGAATCACTTGCACGGCCTTGCAGTCCTGCAGGGTGATGTTACCCATCAGGACACTCTCGATGGTGCAGGAGGAATCAGCCTCTGGCTTAGCTTACCACCACTGAAGGTCAACATGCAGCCTCCAGGTCAGGTCCTGTCTGATGTGGGCACCAAGGTTCCTGAAGCAGTCCACCTTCTCCTAGAGGACCTGTTGATATTCCCTGCTTCTTCCCAAAGTTCACTATCAGCTCCTCAGTTTCAGATTTTCAGTCTTGTGTATCAGATTTTGCACCACTGCAAGTAAACATGCAAACAATTTCGTAGGAAATTCTTTTTTAGAAGTGCAAAATAATGATTTTGTGCATGTAATAGTAGTGAGTGTGAACACTGGCGCTAACACCAACCGCCAGGGTTTGAAAATGAAGCCAATAAGGGAGTGTCAAAAACTGTAAATAAAATGGCCACTTGTGACTGGCTTCAAAAGTGAGTCAATCCCCATCAGTGTTAATTTCATCAGACTAGACTAAATATATTTGTTAATGTCAAAGAATAATGAAGATGAGAGAAAACACCACTGACTGTGATGAAATGAGCAATTTGTTTGTTGATTTCATGACAAACCTTATAGATATGCATAATTAAATTTAATTTAAATTTAATAACCACTAGCTCCGCCTGCGAGGTGCAGCTCCCACCCAGCTTCTTAACGAGTGTGGAGCTGGTTGAAAAAAGAACAAGATGGCGATGGCCAGAATGAGGCTTCATAACATGAGTCGAGGGGACACCACAGAGGCTACGTTCATTATTTATACTGTCTTTGGTCAGCACATAGTTTGAGGCCCCGCCCACTGACACCGTCTGCTTCTGCTGCTTTACCCTTTTTGCTCCTGATGTCATGCTCAGACGAGGTGATCGGCGTGAAAGGTGCACCCACCCCTTCATTAACCTCTGCTTCAACTCGCTGTTTTAACGATTCCGCAAAGCCTCAAAGCGGACATGAAATATGTTTAGCTCATTCGCTAGAGCACTTGACAAGGAGGGGGTGGGCTTGTAATCTGTCTTAGTTCTTAGACCTTGCCACATGCTTCTGTGCAGTGAGATGTGGAGCAGAGATCACAGTGAAACAAGACGACTCAGCCTGTCATCCAATTCCCATCACTCATCCATTATTCATACACAGATTTTTTTTATCTCTGGAATGAGGAATTTTATTTTGAAGTGATATTCAATTTGCATGTCCCCAAGCAGCATATGACTGCATTTATTTTGACAAAAGGCATTTGTGTCTCCAGTACAGGATAGAAAACCTCTATACATTTCAACAAGTTCAAGAACTTTAGGTTAAAAGTGAGTTTTGCTTCACACAAAAATGTGTTTCTCGTCTTGTTGCTACATTTGGATGTTTGAGCCTTTCTGTGCAGAATGATGTTTGTACAGATGTTTGATACGAAGACTGATTTCACATTCATCTACTGAAAGTTTCTCTGCACTCATTGAAAATCTAGTTACAAGAGCTGGGTCTACAGATATGATTAACATAGTTTGGAAGCTAATATTCAAATTACACAAATGGTATGTGGAAGCTACCATTGCACAAACACTGATAAGAGACTTTACAGCGAAGTAGGAGACATCATGTGTCCAGCTTCAAAAACAATATTTGCATATTTACAGATTATGAATTTTATAGCTTTAATAATTTTAACAGGAAATTCAGTGTTTAATCATCATATTGTACCATAATTATTCACCCTTATGTGACATCAAGGTAGTTCAAACCATATTATTTCACTCTGTCTGACAGTGTTATTATTCTATATCAGCTCATTCCAAATCACTCAATTGCACTCTGCACTGCCAACCTGCTCAGTCCATCAGTATGAGACAGATTTCAGAGTTTTTATGTATTTAACACACTCTGCCCTGCATACTGTGAGAACAATATGCTCTTTCTTGTTTGATCAATTGAAGTTTTAATAATAAATGGCAACCAAATGCATTTGACTTCACAGGCGATCCATTTTACATAACAAAATGCATTTAAAATGCAATTGTTTATTAGCGTTTTTGTTATTATATAATAACATGATTTATTTAAAGTGCAAAGTGGCTTTAAAAAACACTTTCTTCCGGCCTCAAACATGATTCGCACAAGTATGGAAACACAAAATGTGGTTGATTTAATCTCAGTCCCAGTGGAGATGATGTACAGCAGGGTAGGCATCTGTGGAGGAATCTGTGCTGCTGTACTTACTGCGCAGAGGAAAGAAGAAAAAAAACAGAAAATGCAATCTGCGCCCTTTGAATCACTCAGAAAGACAGAGGATTCCTGTCTGAATGAAGAGGTGATGAAGACCATTGGAGCTGGGTTGAACTGGTCAGCATGATTGTTGTGAGTGGAAGTGAACCCAAACAGAAGAGGTCAGCTTTCTTTTGTTTTCTTGCTGCAGCAGCCTCATCTATGAGCTGCTCAGACCGCAGCCCATGCCTGCTGAATTCTCAGATGACACCACCCCAGAACACAGCATTCCCAATTGACGTTGTGTACTTTAACTTGTCGTTTTAGACAGAACGCTCATGATGTTTTCTCCTCCAGGTGAGTTTGGGGAAGTGTACAGAGGCCGCCTGAAGCCAGTGGGGAAGAAGGAAATTCCTGTGGCTATCAAGACCCTGAAGGTGGGCTACTCGGAGAGGCAGAGGAGGGACTTCCTGTCCGAGGCATCGATCATGGGCCAGTTTGACCAACCGAACATCATCAGGCTGGAGGGCGTGGTCACCAAGAGCAGACCCACGATGATCATCACAGAGTTCATGGAGAACGGAGCCCTTGACTCATTTCTCAGGGTAAATAACAACTTTAACTGTGTAATGCTGCACTTTGTATGACAAGGACATAGATATCTACATGGTTTCATGTTGGCAATATACCATAAATTTGCTAAATAACCATCAATACTAATAAACAAAAAATCTAAAATATATTATAAAAAATAACCCTCATGCTCAAATGACGTTAAAGAACATCCTCTCAAGTAATATTGTTTAATTGGCGATTGCCATAACCCCGGTGCAGTGAAAAAAATAAAAAGTACAACATGAAATTCAAACTTTCTGTGGTAAAACATGTAAAGGAAAACTCTGAAGCAGCCACCAGACCTTTAATTACAGTACTGCAATCTGACTTTTGAAAAATGTAAATTATACGGTAGTCCTACTGGTTTAATAAAAGAATTTGAGTTAATTACCATATTTTCCAATTTTGCTGAGCAAGATGTTTGTCATGAAGGAATTAATTTCCTGTCCCAAATTGCTACCTGGTCTCAAATAAATGCCTGATCTGTTAAATGATTGAAAGGAATGCCCTGGCTATTAATATACAGTAAATAGATGTGCTCTACTTCTATGGTGGCACCAAATTTTGATACCTTAGCAGATATATTTTGAATAAATCACATCATAAAACAACCCTCAAATCCTTATTCCCAACTAGGAATCCTGGGTAAATTTGTTCTGAAATGGTTGTTAATGTGGAAAGTATCTGCATCATATTTCCTCCAGATCATTACCAAAATGTAGTCATCTGTTTATGGTACCAATCCCAACATTCACTGAAAATTTGAAGAAAATCTGGTCAATACTTTTTGAGTTATTTTTCTAACAAACAGACAGATAAACAGACAAACGCTGGCTTAAACATAACCTACTTCGTAGAGGTAATAACTCTCCCAATGTTACAGGCATGCAAGTAATGTATTGACACTGGACAAATTGTGTACCTTCTTTTAAAGCTGCAGATATTGAATCTACATTTGATAGTATCAATTATAACAAGCTACACTCTTTTTTCTTGTTCTGGGGCTTCTGACCATGTCACTCTGTCCACATTAGCAGATTGAGTTGTGAGGTCCAGTTGATAACTCCAGAACAAGCTAGTAAGTGGACCACAATTTGAGATTGATGTTCTCACTTTGAAACTAATTAAATAGTTTAAGGGTAATTTGTAAAACTCCCTGATGATAGTTTAATTTTACACACCATCTGTAGCTGTTAAGAAAAAATAATAAATAACCCAGTATGTTTATTATATTGATGAACAATTAGCTGGCCAATATCAGAGTTTTCATAAAATTGCTCAGAAACTGACATAAATACCCGTAGAGAGAAACAGATGGAGAGGCTTGGAAGCTTTTGGGAAAAAAGAGACACAAAGAGAGAAACAACCTCCTGCTCTTCCTTTTGTCCCATCTTTTCCCTTCCTGTGCTGTTTCCGCCTCATCCTGCCAGCCTGTCTGTCTGTCAGTCTGTCCACCGCTTTGATCCTGCCCTCCTTTCTATGTAGGCGTCTCTAAAAACAGAAAGAGAAACTCTTTGATGTTCATTTCTCACAGCATGACACCTTTTGACTCAGAAATCATCCACTGACTCATACACACAGACACACACACGCACACACACACACAAATGATCGATCTCACCGGTGATGCTGTCCTAGCGTGACCATCTTGCAGGCATAAGACCCAGAGGATCAATGGGCGTGTTTTTGTGTACCTAGGAGAAGCTTTCGCCTGCAGAGGATTAATCTAGAGCAGCATCAAAAGGTGCAGTCTGACACGCAAAGTGAATTAAAAGACACACACACACAAACACACACACCTTCAACTGCAAGGTTGTGTCAGCAGGGATGTCAGTGATGTTTATAAAAGACAAAATCCAGCCCAAAGGTGAACAAGTAACATGGCAAAAAGGTGAATGATTTGTGTATCTTCACTACTCGAATGTCTCAAGAAAGCCTCCTTCTCAAACTATCTTTTTTTTCCTGTTGATTCTTTATTTTCAGCTCAGATATTTATGTTTGCAGGTATTTGAAAAGTGAGGTTTTCAATTCATCTCAATCAAATTTATTTATATAAAATTTAAAAAAACAACTTTCAATTGATCAAAGTTCTTCACATGTACAAATGAAAAAGAAGAAAAGAGCAATAAAATGTTGAGAACATAAAATAAAACATATGAAGAGACTGCATATATTTAAAAGCAGCGCTAAAACAAAAATAGGTGAGTTCAGGGCTAAAATTACAGTCAAGTCATGGTGGTCCAAAAGTTCTACCCTAGTTTGCAATGCTGTCAATGTTACATAACAAAATATATGAAACACACATGAAAGGGAAATACATTTGAATAAATATAGTAGGATAAAAAAGGTGGAGCAGATAAATAAAAAAGGAAAGATCAGATTACCGGTATAACATACTGAGGTAAGGAGGTTTGTGATCATGTTTTTAAAATGTCCATAAGATAGTGGGGTATTGATCATTCCAAGAAGCTGGTGAATCCAAACAAAAGGCAGACTTTCTAAGTTCAGTCTGTACTCGGGGGACCTTAATTGTAAGCTAAGCCTTAATTTATCTGAGCAGGTCAGATAAAGTCCATAGTTCCAATCAGGCAACATTGTGATATAAAGGGGGAATTTTCCATAAATGGCTTTAAAGATAAACAGAAACTAATGCCCATATTGCCGCTCTGATAGAGAAAACCAAACCAGCCATCCTGCTGTATAGGATGCAATGAGTGCCATAACTATCAGCAGTAATGAATTTAGGAGCAGATCATGTATTGAGGATATCCTGATTAAAGCATTGCTAGAATAGTATTGTATTTTTTGGTAAAACACTTCTTCCAATAACCTGATTTACACATGGAAAGACATTAATGCAATTATGAGATGAATCATTTTAAAATCAAATCTCTTTTGGGCATTGGTAGCCCATCAGCAATCATTATCAGAAACCCTGACAAAGAATCAGCATCTGATTAATAATTCCAGCTTAATAACCTATTTGGTTAACTGCACTGTTCTCCAAAGGGGGAAAACACCATAATTAACTCAACAAGTCAATGTTAAAGCCAGTATTCTGTAGCATTAGTTAGCCCGCTTACTACTATTCAAAGTGATGTAGGACAAAGTATAAACAGTCAGCATGAAGCAATGCTCAAATTAAACTGGCAAAGTATTTAAGTTCTGTAAATAACTCTCTTGATGTAACCAAGAAAACCATGATTTTTTTTTAGGTTTCCCAGCAATGTCAAGAAGAAAAAGCTTTAGTATGCTTGAAAAGAACTAGTTTGTATTGGGTTTGCCCAGTCACATTTTATGGCAAAAGTGTTTTTTGCCTGTTTTGAATGGTCACACTAGAGTGAAGGACTAAAGGCTTCCTCTGGCTGCAAAAAGCTGCCTCCTTAACCTCTCTAGGAGTTCTTCTGCATATTTGTATTCACCTCACAAAAAAATGGTATAAATGTGGCGCATACGGCACATACTTTCTGACAGTTCTCTTCAAGACATTTGTGATGTTGCACTCAATTTTTAATAAAAAAAAGGTGCCAAACGTAGTGTGTAAAGACAGAAAAGGGGAATTCAAAAGCAGCCCTTTGTTCTCAGCCTCACACACCTGGCCAATCACTTTGTGAGGTAGTTGTGATTTTTGGATTGTGCTTTCAGAGAAGTTACAAAAAATGCTCAAAAAGAAAAGACGCCCTCCAATTCTGATATTTGAAAAGTGCAGTTGTAGAGTGTAGAGTTGTAGAGTGAAGATCCATTGTTAAAAGGAGGGGGAAAAAAAGTCAATTTCTACGTATATTTCTCACCTCAATATTACCAAAGAGGATGTTCTTTAACATCATTTGAGCATGACAATGATTTGAGATCCTTGATAAAAAAAAAAAGGCAAAGAAGAAAAACATGCAGCATCAGTAGTTATGTCGTCTTCCTTGATTTTTGGATTATTTTTGGAACCAGCAGTTATTTATTAAAACATACACCTTCACCTGCCATTTAAAGGGGACACAGTGGTTAAATCGAACTCAGCTATTAATTGGCCATTAATGATACACCATATATACATTTTGGGGGGACAGGTCCACCAAAATTAGTCAGAGGCAATCAAATACAAGAAAGGAGCATGACATAGACTGTCTTTCCACAATGGCACTAAACACCAAGAGGTAAAAACACTCACATCACATTTACTCACATCACCATCATCACATTACAGTCAGCTTTTTTAACATGAACTGATTGAAACTCAAGTAAAAGTCAGTCCTGATGCTGAAAGACTGTTTCACAATGAAGGAGGCAAAGCTGACGTCTGTAGTTTAAATCCTTCCCATAGAACTGCAGGTTTGCTGCAACTCTCATTCTTTTTAAATCAGAGCTGAAGACTTTTCTGTTTGCTGCTGATGTCATTTGTTTTTTTTTTCTTTTTAGATTTTTCCCCTTTTAATCAGCTGTTTTAAAATTGTATCTTGATGCATTTAATGTTTTATATAAAGCACTTTGAATTACCTGAAATGAAATTTGCCTTATAAATAAACTTGCCTCTCTCTTCAGTTGACCATAATGTTTTTGCTCCTGTAGTTAGGTAACATGGTCGCCCAGTCTCTGTAATCACAGACCACAATCATTGCACCATGATATGAGCTGGAAAAGGTTATTTATTTTACTGAAGAAAAGAAAGAAAAATGTTTGTTAAAGCCTCTGTTATTACATTTTATCTGAAATACGAACATATCTTTTCACCTGCTGGAAAAAGTGTGATAACGGAAAATAAAAATATAATCTTGTCACGCTTCATGGTTTTGCAGCAGAATGACGGGCAGTTCCCAGTGATCCAGCTGGTTGGTATGCTGAGGGGCATCGCATCTGGAATGAGGTACATACACACACTCACACACACACATGCATGCACCTGCTACAGGAAGTCATTTTATCTCAGAGATGAAGGAAAAACTTTTTTTCAGATTTTTTCAGATGACTGTTATGTGAAATTAGATTTCTGTGTAACAAAAGCATTTTCCACCATGGTGAGACTTCATGCAGTGATTTCAGATACTGTCTGGTTGTGTGCTGTAGTCAATCAGACAACAGCAGCTCCAGATAGGCTGGCTCAACATCCTGCAGACTCTGCTTCACACACACAAACACACACACACATTCACACAAAAGACAAAACATAAAACAAAAAATATCTTGTTGAGGGTGTGATTTAAAGTCATCATCATACCAGGCACAAGACAGGTAGAGTTGTCTGCAGCATCTTGTTCCTCTCTGATGCTATTTGGCATTGACTGACTGACCAGGAGTAGCTGACGCTGACACTTTATGATCGCTTTATGATTGTTATCTTATTATCATCGTCATTAATTTAATAAATTGGCATCGTAACATGGCATACACACTACCTCCCTGCATCCTCCCGTGTCCCTGTCTCCCTGCATGCTACTCTCTGCTTAATGCTTTGACTAAACCTGCTCCTCTTCCTACTCCTCTCCTTCTTCCACCTGTTGCTGCATAATGTTGGGTACTGCTGGTGCTGTAGATGTTACAGCTACTGCTACTGGAAGCCCCCCCTGCAGCTAACATACTATAAATTACCAAATAGCTGGGGTGTTTATATGTTTCAATCACTTAACAGATCAGGCCTTTATTTAAGACCAGGTGGCAATTTGGAACAGGAAATTAATTCCTTCCTGACAAAAAGTCTTGGTCAGCAAAAGTGGAAATATATGGTCATTTACTCAAACTCTTTGATTAAACTAGTATAAACCAGGATAACTTAGGTTTGTCAGATTGTAATACTGTACATAAACATCTCGTGGCTGCTTCTAACAAGATTTCCTCTGCATATTTTACCACAAAAAGCTGGAATTTCCTGTTATACTTTTTATTTTTTCGCTGCACCAGAGCCATGGCAATCGACAATTAATCAGTATTTCCAGAGACAGTTAACATCAGTTAACCTGGCAAATAAATGCCCAGTTTCACACACACCATAAATTTTATAATTTAAAGTGTGTATATATACATATATATCCATTTCTAAAGAAAATGTAAATTAAAATATTATCTTTAGAAATGCCTGGTGTGCCAGATTAGCAGTCCAGCCCTGGGTAGCTGGCTGTGATAACACACAAACATGTACATGTTCTCCAAAATCCAATCCCTATTTTATCAAAGGTAGCTGTCAATGATAACACACACACACTGGAAATGCACACACACACTAAATCCCATTACGTTTTCTTTTTTTTTTTTTTTTATAGTAGCCCGGGTAGCTGGCAATAGATAACACACATTCACACAGTAAATCCTGTTGATGTTACAGGTACCTGGCGGAGATGAGTTATGTTCACAGAGACCTGGCAGCTCGGAACATCCTGGTTAACAGTAACTTGGTGTGTAAGGTGTCTGACTTTGGCTTATCACGATATCTGGAGGATGACACCTCAGACCCGACTTACACCAGCTCACTGGTGAGTGTATGCGCACACACACACACACACACACACACACACACACACACACACACACACACATTCAAGAGTAAATCAGTGTATGCTCAGGAGGACACAACTAATACATCATTGATGATTCACAATGAGGCCTAGATAATGGCTGCCAACTGCCAGTTGTTGCCATAGTAATTTTAATAATGAAGAGACTAGACTGATCTAAACACATTCATAAAAACAATTATCGGGGCTATATTTTGAAGGCACCAAGACGTTGTAGTGTACTGTAATTGCTAGTTTCCACTGGCGCAAATGTCAATTTCAGATCCCAGCGGCCATGTTGTGTAAATAGTTAGAGCTCAGTTTGACTTTTAATTCTAATAAATAAGAAGTTTGTCTTGGGGATGGTACCAGACATTTAGGACATCTCAGAGCTCTGCATCACCACACTCACATCTTTCATCAGTCCAAGCTGAAACCTCATCAGTCTAGCTTTACTTTACATGGGTAATGGGGTGTCACAGCGGTATGGTCCTCCAAATAGTGTTTTTAAATGCACCCTTCATTTGAAGGGCTGCAAGATATTCACCATAATACCTCCTGAATCATTAACAGGATGGCGGATATAGTTTAAAACACCTTCTCCTCCTAACTCTGTTCCAAGGGGAGGTGTAGGGCAAAGAGATAAATTGGAATTGGGTCTAAATCTCACCTGTACTTTGAGCTGAATGCTAATGCTAGCATGTTTGCATGTGCACAGTTGGTACCATGCTAACTTTAATATTTTAGAATGCAAGTAACATTAAAGTCAGTATATAGTTGACCCTTTTAGCAATATGATTAAAAAAAAAGTGGAATAGCGACATATATTTGCCAGATATTTTCAAATCCTCTATATATGGCATAGATATGCAATTTAGCATATGACATCATCTAGCAACATCTCGCAACTTTTCCTGCTTTCTTGAGCTATTTCCTGCTGAAAATATTTTCTTTTCGAATGAATGAATGAATAAATGTCAGTCAAACATGTGGCAATGAGTCCTTGTATCTCCTGGACTCAAAAATCAGCAGTCCAAAATAAATCTCCACTTCCATGCTAGAGCTAAAATATTAAGCAAAATATTTTTTAAGGTAGTTTGCTATCTCTGTCTCATTGAAAAACAGTGTGTGATCATACATTGACAAACAGCCACAGCTCTCATCTTTGTGTCCTGTAAAGATTGTGATGACCATGACATTATTATTCAGACCTCACTATTATATTTATGACATACTAAGACCCATACATTGGCCTCCATTAAGTAATCTGGCATGGCTGTGAGCATGAGTTGAAATATCGGTGTGCAAGTCTTAAATTGTTCCTTTTCATTTTTCCCACCCGTCTCTCAGGGAGGTAAAATCCCAGTGCGGTGGACGGCTCCGGAGGCAATCGCCTACAGGAAGTTCACGTCAGCTTCAGATGTTTGGAGTTACGGGATTGTCACTTGGGAGGTGATGTCATATGGAGAGAGGCCCTACTGGGACATGAGCAATCAAGACGTAAGTCACTGCCTGTGTGTGTGTGTGTGTGTGTGTGTGTGTGTGTGTGTGTGTGTGTGTGTGTGTGTGTGTGTGTGTGTGTGTGTGTGTGTGTGTGTGTGTGTGTGTGTGTGTGTGTGTGTGTGTGTGTGTGTGTGTGTGTGTGTGTGTCAGACAGAGAAAACCAAAGAGACTCTGACGTCTTGTTCTCTCACTGACATCTGTTACTATAATTTTAAGTGTAAGTTGGCACGTTTTTTTGTTTTACTTGCCTGTCATATTTTTGTGTGTGTGTGTATTTGGATGTTGAATGGGGGTGTTTGTGCTTTGTTTGTTTCCTCTCTCACAGCAGGGTCTCTGCACGTCTAGGAAAACACACGGAAAATAAGGACATCAATTTAAGTGTCACAGAAATGTTTGTTCCCCTAAAGATAAAAAAAACAAAGGTGTCGAGAACGTTGATCTTTTCTTCTGGGAATATTGTATTGTCTTGACAACTTTATTCCAATTATCTTCGCAGGATGATCGATTTGTTGCAGCTTTTCTGTACCTTATTATTTTCTTTGTGCTGGCATCACAAAAGTTATTAAGTGTTTTTTTTTTTGATCTGCAAGTTTTAAAACAAGAACTGTATAATTCTCTGCTGTTGTTTAAAAAAGAAAGAACTGCCTCTCTTCATGCTGAGTGTTCAATCGTACTGGTTTAACCTAAAGAGAGCCACGTACAACACATGAAAAGAAGAGGTTCCACAAAATCGGATTGCTGAAATTTTTACTTTAGGTTTCTATTCTCAGAGGAAATGTGATACACAGATTATAGAAAAGCACTGAGGCTCTGAATCCCAATCTAATGGCTTTGACAGGGGAACATGAGGATTTTAACAAGACTTTAAAATAAACTTTAAAATAAATCTGCCAAAACACTGCTGACTGGCTTCAGTTGTGTTTATTACCTGGAAACTATGCTTAATTTAATCTCTTTTAGAGTATTTAGAGCTGTATTGCCTTATTTCCTCCAGTAAAACCACACTATATTAAACCACTGTGCCACTCCAGCAACGTTTAACCTGCTTTTTAGACCTCATCGCCCTGGAATATCCATGAAGTTTCCCTTTATCTGGTTAGCTGTACTGCCAGATTCTTAGTTAATCAGTAGTGGTGGATATTCAGAAATCATTTCCAACTGTACCACAGGAGCCCATTTTCAAGACTAAATCATTTCCCCCGCGGAGAACTTTCACCCTGTATAGCATCAATATCAACTTAAACAGCTCTTTCCCCTTATTTCACACTTCTCTGTCTGTCTCCTACCTCCTCGCGGCTGTGTCTCTCCACCTCCTCCCTCACCAGCCTCACCCCTCAGCCCCTTCAGGTTTTCTCCGGAGCCACAGAAGCAGCCGATGCAGCAGTAATGACAGAGAGTCGGTATAATGACAGAGACAGTTTTATAATGGCATCGACATTGTATAATGATGAAGGAAAAGCGCGTTACCACTGTAGCTAACGAGGGTCTGGTGGGGCATTAACTATGTATGAACCTCACACCCCGAACTCACACGTTCTGAACCACACACATGCAGAGACATGTACAGAGGTACAGTACACACACACACACACACATGCACGTGCACGCACAATTTCAAAGAAACACCGAACAGCGAAATTGTCAGCGGAGCCACCACAGGTGCTGTGTTCATGAATTAAACATAAAAGAGACCTATGATGTTTCACTACACTCGCTGGCATTTTGATTGACAGCGGTGCAAAATTTATGCAGCACAAAAGCCTAAGAAGTGTGCCGGGGGTCAAGTAGAGTTCAACCCAACGAGCAGGCGGATCCCCGCTGCTGCATTTACAGCGCTACCAGCGCCAAACACCCTCAGATTATCATTAGAGCAGAAATACAAACACACATACATTAACACACACATTTGTTACTTAACATTTACAGAAAGCAGTGAGTAAACATGTATTTTTTTATTGAGGAATTTCACGACACTTCTGGATCACTCCCTCGTTCAACTCTGAACAAAGAGTAGTACCGGAGGTTTATTGGCACAAACACTCGAGGCTTGGCAGAACAGGTGGAAAACAAAAGTTTACCGGGACAATGATCAAAGCGAGGAGAGGCGGACAGGTCCAACGGGAACAAGCGGGCAGGCAAACGTCCAGAAAAACAGGTAGAGGTCAGAAACTAAAGCAGCCAGCAAGACAAAAGCCCGGAACGCTCCCGGCTGGAAGGCATAATAGAAAATTTTTGGCAAAGTACCGTCTATAGGCCTGTGTCCACATGGCTGGAGACCGAGGAAGTGCTGAGATGAAGGGTTTGGGACAAAGAAAAAAAGAATGGTTGCGCATGTTTTTTTTGTTTCTATGACAACAATATCTTAACAATTTCTTCCAATCTGCTCCCTCAAATGTCCATCTTCTCCTACTTTTTCTTGGGTAAAAGAGTCAGGAGTTTGGCCCGATCTAATATAATATTAGTCGCCTGATGAGGAGCAGCAGGGTTATTTTTTTGTCACCACACAAGCGCTTCATCCCAGTGCCCTGCCAGCACTTTTTTCCTGCCAGAGAAAGCTATGTGGACACACGCCCTAAAGCTACACAGCAGGTGTATTTACTAGGGGAGGTAATGAGGGGGTGAGGTGTACAGGAGGTGTGATATGGAGGTCAGGAGATGGGAACAGCAGGAACTCATGGGGGGACAACAAGGCCAAAGGTAAAGGGAGTTATTGGCAGAGCAGCAAAGATGCAGAAATGTTACAATTTTAAATGATAAATTCACGATCATAAGTCCATCTTAACCCATTGAAGCCCAGATTTTTTTCAAAGATTTCATGCATATAATTATCAGTTGAGTCACTAACAATCATGTTATGTATCTATTTCTATTTTTTTTCCAATTTGTACCCTTTTCTTTGCAGAAAATAGCTTTTCAATGGCTGTTATAGTTGCTGTTTGCACAAATATGCCCAAAAAATCTATTTTCGCCATGTACAAAATTATTTTTTGGGGGTATTATTCTTGAGGTTTGAATGATTAAATAGATATATACATGTCAGGGTTGAAAATCATAATAATCATAATGACCTCTTTCTGGGAGGGTTTGTCTTTATGATGTAATCAGGAGGAAGGGGCAGGACGTTGATGTCAGAGAGGAAGCACTTGGAAACTGATTTTTGTTTGTTTGCTTAACACGTAAAAAGTTGTTGTCTATCATGTCAGAAAAAGCTACAAAAGAAACATTTCAGTTTTTTATTTTAAGTATAAAATGAAAGTCATAGACTTCAAGGCTCATACGCTTAAATGGATGAAAAACAGCAACGAACGTAATGTTTTGTTTGCTGCAATTAAAGTCCGAAAATAGTCCCTGTAACAAGAAGAAGGAAATCAGTACTAAAAAAAGTAGCCTTGAAAGATATTGAATTGAATGTGAATGCTTAATAGCTTTTACAATTCATTGTTGTATGAAAGAAGGACAGTAAGTTTCTTTTTTTTTCCATCAATAACTTAAAAGTAAATTATAAGTGATCTATTAATGGTCTGCATGAGCAGGAGAAATGATTACAGCAGGAAAACATGTACAATTTTTATTTGGGAACCTAATTGTTTTAGAACAGACAGAATATTCAGTATAATAATGGCAAAATCATTTGTTGATTATTTTTGGCTTAATAACAGAATACATTTAATCATAGATTGATTGCTATTTTTGCAAGTACTATAATGTTCCCCTTGAAGCGTCACAATTAGGAGTATGAATATAGAAAAAAGAAACTACTGATTGATGAGAATTAGTCAAAGGTGACAAGAAAGATGAGTCATGTGTTGATGCAATTTGTGAAAATAGCTGCAAGAGAGAAATTATCTGGAGGCTTCACAAATACATGTGAATACACTCAATTTTCTAAACCTTCAGGGCATGCCACAATGTGAGTGTTAGACAGAAACATCCCACCGATCATAGTTAGAGTTGAGGAGACATCAAAGTGATTTTCCCATGTGTGGTACAGAATAATTTGAAATAATGATCACCCAACCTCAAATAATAACTTCTTAGTCTTTTTTTTTCCTTGTATTTTTTCATGTGGCATGGCAGCTAGTTATTCTTTTCAGCTGAAGAACATCTGAATACTATGATGTTCAGTATAAAAGTCTGCACCCAAAGGTATGCAGGTATATTTAACACAACCTGTCTGCAATGCAAAATCAGACTTAAGGGTTTGCACAGAAAATCTTGGATGATCTTTATTATCCTCTATACCTGCAGTGCCATAGTAAAATCAAGCGCTCTTCTGTGTAAAACTACCTGCCATGACATCAGAGGCTGCAGCAGGCGTCACTAATGCTCAACAATGAATATCTTATCATATACTGTGTTATTGCATACCGTGCCAGGATGAAGTTCTTAACTGGAAATGACATTTTCCATGGTTTTAAATAAAACTGCACAAGGAAAGATTGTTCTATAAAAATACACTTGCCCTACGAGCCAGAAAATGAGTTGCAATGGAGGAGAGTTCAGATGGTTTGGCAACAGAAACACTAACAAAAAAGTCACCAAGGAAAAAACTTTGCAAAATTCAAACTGTCCCTAAACAGCAGGAAGAAAACTGGACTCAACTTCGGATTTGTTTGCCTCTTTTCATCTCTTTGAAATCCAGAGCATCATAGACCAGTACCCCACTGTGAGCAATTTACTGATGTCATATCACAAGATTTAATCTTCTTCAAAAATAGTTTCTCTCCCCTCTGGCATTCATTTCAATGATAAAAAGACACAGAGAAATAGTTTTCAAGTCATTATCGTGCATCCCTACATTAATGGTCGAGCTGTTTCATTCATTCATTCATATATATATATATATATATATATATATATATATATATATATATATATATATATATATATATATATATATATATATATATATACTACTCATAGTGATATTGTGAGAGACTCAGTGGATTTCAGACATTTTTGGGGTAGTAAACATTAAACTAATGAAAACATTATTGGTAATATCAAAAGGAACTTTTACTTATTTCATTAAAATTCAGACCAAATAGGAACACATTCATGCAAATAACAATATCCCTAACGTATTGTGAGTGTGTGTGTGTGTATATATATATATTCCTTCAATAATTAAATGTATAATTGTCTGGCCATATCCATTTTATCCAATCAACAACCAGCTGAATCCTATCATTATATAAAATTGCACCTGACCTTTTTATCTTGTGGGTCAGTGTCAGTGGGCAAAAATCTTTACATTTTTAGTCCACCTCGTCCTGATTTAGATGGGGTTTGTGGGTCGTATTCAGTCCCAAAAGCTACCATTTCACTACACATTAAGGAGAAAACAGTACAGTAGATAAAGCATTGTTCAGCAACTAATTACTCCCTTTTCTTGCTCCTTTCTTGTCCCAGGTGATAAATGCCATTGAGCAGGACTTCCGGCTGCCAGCTCCCATGGACTGTCCAGTTGTGCTGCACCAGCTGATGCTGGACTGTTGGCAGAAAGACAGGAACGCACGGCCAAAGTTTCCAGATATCGTCAGCATGTTGGACAAAATGATCCGCAACCCTGCGTCTCTGAAAGCCGGCACCAATAACGTCGCCCCTGGGTGAGAAGAAATGCAAAAGAGAATGATCATTAGAGCTGTGTGCTATGAGCAAAAATCGATATCACTGTATTTTCTAAAATTACATCAGTGTCACAGTATTTTTTTTTCATGCATGACTAGGTGTTAACCCCATTTTCTAATAATTTAGAGAATATTTACTGCAGTAAATTGGCTTAGAATTGCTTTTCTTATTGTAGGCAGTACCCTTAGCAAACGCATCTGACTCGAATTTTGTGTTGCCATGCCAACGTTAACGTTACCTGCAGACATGGAAGAGGATGTAGGTGCAATCTTCATATTCTAGAACCTGTTTGTCAGCGTCATATTTCTTAAAACCAAAGTAGACAACTACTGCTCTGTGTTTCCAACATTTTGTACACTACAGTATCAGGGTATACTGTATATGAAAAATTCACACTCTACTTGACGGGTGATTTCATAACATTTTATTGATAGCAGCTGTTATAAACTATGCATAAAGCATTCGAGACTGTTTTGAGACCCAACGTTCATACCAAACTGTTCATGAATGTGGAAGACAAAACGACAACTTGTCAAAGTAAAAGTCCAACAATTGCAAGGCAGCATTGCTGTTTTTCTTCCAAAACCTATGGAAAAAGTTTTAAATTTGCATCCAATATTTCATAAAGGATTCCATTAATTTAATCTCCAGCCTTTTAAATATTTAATGAATAATTTATGAAGTCTCTGTCAAATGTCACTTTACTATACAAGTTGTGAAGTATTAGTAATCTCTGAGTTTAACAGCAGAAGGTAAACCAGCTACATTCAGCTGAACCGTATTTGTGTAACCTGGAATGGTTGAATATTCCAGGTAGGAAAAAAAAGAAATCATCTGCTAAGGTCACATTTTAAAACAAACACATTTTTTATGAAAAAATAATGATTTGCTTGACCATGTTCTGTCTCTTTGGCACTGGACTAGCCCGTTAACTCAGATGTGGTGTGATCAGCTAAGAGGTTTGGAACAAAAGCAGCAATGCTGCTCTGCAATTGTTGTACTTTTAAAAAGAGAAAACACTTGTATTCATTATAAATCGGTATACCACCCAGCCCCAACAGTCACCAACACTCTATTACTGTCTCATCCTTCTATTCCAGTGACAGTTTTCTTGTGTCCACTCTCTGCAGCCCCTCCCATCATCCCTTGCTAGATCGCGGCGCTCCAGACCTGAGCAGGCTGAGCTCCGTGGAGGACTGGCTGGCCGCGCTGAAGATGACCCAGTACCGAGACTCCTTCCTGGGCTCGGGTTTCACCTCCTTGCCGCTCGTCACGCAAATCACCGCCGAGTACGTGTTTCCCATTTAGCCGCTGCCTCTTTCCCTCCTCACGTCTGCCTGCCTGTCCCCGCCCTGCCTGGCTGCCTCGTCTCACACGGCTCACCTGCCAAGTCTGTGGCGTGTTAGCCGGAGATCTGGCAGGGCAGCTGGTCCATGTGTACGCCTGTCTGTCTTCTTGAACAATCGCCTCACTCCCATCCTTTTCTCCCTCCTCTCTTTATCATGGTATAAAAGCCTATGAGCATTAATGTATCACTGTGAAATAAAGTGCAATGAACTACAATCACCACGAACAAATTGAACCATTTCTCAAAAATGATTAGTAGCATTATTCTCAACGACGGTATTTGTTACAGATTTTTTGCTTTCATGAAACTCTTTCCAACACCTGGCACACCTGCTGTTTGTGCTCCTCTCTTTTACCTTTTTTTAGAAAATTAAGTGATTTTATTTTTCATCCACCATCTGTCTTTGTGGGAAATCCTGGAAGTTTCGGCTTTGTTTACTTAGTGCTGAATGTACGGCATTTTGTTGTGACCTATTTTGAGAATGGGGGTAGATTGCTGCTTTTCAAATGAGTCTGGAGAGAAGGAAAATAAGCATCTCTCCTCCTGACTGAGAGCTGCAATATTGGTTTTAGGAGCCAGACTTCAACGTCTTCAGTCAGTAAATGATCCAGCAGAAGCTGCAGCCACCTTTGACCATGGCAGCAGCTTTGGACCTGGAGTTGGTCCCAGTGTGCTGCAACTTAGCTGCCCACTCCACTGCCGGTTAGGACGGGTCAAACACACAGGATGAATTCCCCCACAGGGATTAAGTATATTTTAACATAGTGCCAGTGGGGAGACAGCAGAAAGGCCTCGAGAGCCAGGGAACTTTGTTTAAGACCAATTTCATTCACATTGAGATACAGTAGGACAATTTTCATGGTAAAACCTACCTGAACTGTACTTTTAGACTTTTTAAATACATTTTTAAATAAACATAAAGACAAAATTAGCTTCAAGTAGTACGTTAATCTTGATTTTTTTCTATGCTTGGCTGCTTCGCTGCGTTGCTATGTTTTTACTGTTGTTTAGCTTATTTTTGTTTTGCCTTTTCTGATGGGATCAATCATGATATCATGAGTTGTCAAAACTTTAGTAACGTTTAAAGCAAGGCAAGTTTAATTGTATAGTAATTCAAAGTGCTTTACATAAAAAAAAAAAATTAAAAGCATTAAGATGCAATTTAAACACAATTGGTTAAAAGGGTAAAAATCTAATACTAAAAATAACAACATTTTGAAATCAAAACTAAATTAAAATTAAACCTAATTAAAATGAAATTTGATTATAAAAAGATTAAATAAAATTATTATCATTAATTATTTTGAAAACAAAAACCAAGCAAGATTTAATTTAAAAATGGTTGATTAAAAGGGGAAAATACAAAAATTAATAAGAAAAAAATGCAAAAAAAAAACAGAAAATAGATTTTCTTTTTTGGAAGTAATTTGAAAGATGTAAAACTTATCAACTTAAGAGTATAAGTTAAACATGGGCTACTACACAGTCGTTATTTAATCAAATCAGTCAAAACCCATATAAGCAGCATGTCAATTTAGAGCATTGGCAACTTTCTATATTCCAATTCAGGCACTGCTCATGTAAAAATGATTTATTGGTGTTAAAATCCAACACTTAGCACCTTTTAATGAGAGAAATATCGATGTGATAATGATCCATTTCTTCTTGTGTTCCCTCAGAGATCTACAGCGGATCGGAGTGTCTTTAGCCGGACACCAGAAGAAGATCCTGACCAGTGTCCAGTCCATGAGGCCCCACACTGACGATCAGTCTCCTACTGAATCCGTGTAACCACACAGTATGAAATACATTTACAGTCTGTAACCAGCAGGCTGTCGTCTCACACTTCTGTCTTTACCCCCTTTTCCCTTCTGCTCGTGGACATCTCGACATGTTTTTAACAATCGCTGTGGCCATTTTCTGTGTCTGCACGGCCACGGCGGGTCCCTCAGTCACTGGACAGATTTCTCTCATGCTCTTTAGCTTCCTGAAACCGAATTACACAAAATTGCTCCCGGAAAGAAGTCTTTGCACAGTTAGTGTAAGAGTCAAAGCAAGGCAGACATGATTTCTAACTGGAAGGAAAAAAAAAAGTTTCTGCTCTTTAAACGACTTTCTGTCTGACCTGAAGGGACCAAAAACTTTCTGCAAGATATCTCTGACTTTAATGGCTGAGACACCTGTTTTACCAGATTGACTGTTTGATTCGAGGACATCCTGGACTGTTTTTAACGTAAGGATTAAACACTCAAACATGCTACTGTGAAGAGGAAAAGTGTCTGAATTGACATTTATTATGAGAAGACACAAACTGGACAAAAAGTCATTTGTGAAGAAAAATAGATGACACACCTTGTTGTCTACAGTGTTTTTTTCGTTTGAGACTACTTGTTGGTTAAAAAAAAAAAAAGAATATTTGAATCGAGACAAGGAGCCAATAGATGAACCGGACTTTGCACCATCTTCATATTGAAGAATCTGTACATATTATGATATGGGATGTTTATTTCCCATTTGCTCGTTTGCTTTCACTTTTGCCAACAGCATCGGATGATTACTTGTCACTGGAGTATTTGTTAGTTTGGCTATATTTATCTTCCTCTGGATGACTCATCACTGGACACTGGGACAAACTTTGCAGCCGACTGCAGACAATAACATGAAGAAAAAACTCGGTTTCATACTGTAGCTCTATTTTTTTGTACTTTCCATGCTGCCATGAAAAGATAAACACTTCCATACAGAGAGCTAGCAGCGCTTGGCCTACTTACAGTAGATACTTAATTCAGAGGGAACACATAATGGATGATGTTTTACAATCAGCACAAATGCCCTCCGAGGATAGCCAGTTATACGGATCAGAAAACAGAAACTAAGTATGATGAAGACATAAGAAAACACAAGAGTCAAAGTACTTTCCAAGACACAAGAAAAGGAAGCAGCGGCACACTTAGAAATAAGGATGATTTGATAAAGAGAAATTAATAACAGTTGAAGAGACTGTGAGTATTAAGTTTTTACCAGCTGTCGACGAGAACCTGTCGTTATCGCACTGCGGTGGCCATAGATTCTCAAAAGATAGTCATCCATCCAATATTCTCATGATTTGGCTGCGAACCCTAAAGCTGACTGCCAGTCAATCATTTTATGAACAAACCAGACGTCCAAAACGCTCATGTAACTGTCCTCGCGTGAAACAAATCTCGTTTTTTTCTGTCAAAACTACGTGGCCACCATCCAGATGGTAATCATCGCTCTGCACCAGGCGGGCGGGCAGACCGACAGGGCCCTTTTGTATCCATTATTTATTTATTTACTTATTTATTTTTATTTTTCTGATTAATTGGCTGCTGGACATGTCATTGTTGTCAAGAGTCTGTTGTGACATTTCCTGATCGACGTCGCCGACTACTGCCACCGCTGCGTCAGTCTGCAGATGAAATGACATGAAGTGACCTATGCTTAGCAACACACACACACAGATTAATTTCTCAGACATGTCATGGAAATGGATCTAGCAAGAAAAGACGGCAAATTACAAAAAAAAAAAAGCTGCAGGGTATTTATCTTGTTTTAATACTAAATCGGGCTGTCTTTGGACAGTGAACTGTGTGATATCATCAGTGTTGGGCAAGTTACTTCAAAACTATAATGCATTATTTATTACTTGTTACTATCATTTCAAAATAATTTGTTACATTATGATATTACTGTATTTAAAATGTAAGGCATTACACTACTATTGCATTACTTTCTAGTTACTCTCACCAATAACTGAAACTGAAACTGAGAAATATGGATTCATCAATCCAGTAGAAGTAAAAAGTTTTCATAAAGCTGGTGATTCCACTGTTGAAAGTGGTTTTCATGTCTTCAACAACAAGTCTCCTCACCTCTTGATGCTAAAGAATCTCAGAGCAGGAGAAGGTTCATTTAGTCTGTTGTGGTTTTATCTCCACTTGCTTCCTTGCTAACTTCATGTTACTATGGCACCTCTGTAAATGCTAAATTACTGGTGATACTTCAGGAAGTGGACAGTTCTTTAGGTGTAGCATATGTTTTTCTAGATGTTCTTTAAATCCGTATGTTTCAGAAATGAGCATGTAGAGAATGTGCTATCCGACTTATCTAAAATAGCAAGCAATACCAATAGTAATGTGCATTACTGACAAGTAAAATATTACCATTGTTTACTTGTAATGCCTTGCATTACTGTGTTGCAGCAAAAATCAATGCATTACAGTAATTTATTGCTTTTGTAACACATTACTCCCAACACTGGATATCATGAAGGCCTGAGCTCACTCCTGGGCCACTAGAGGAGGGACACTAGGAGATCTCTTTTATCTCGGCGTTGAGCAGATTACCAGCTGTGAAACAACAGCAGGCCGTCCGCCCAAAACCTCTGGTCATGCGTGTCACTCGCGTCCACAATCGTGAGGATTACCAGTTTGCCGCATTGATTGGATGCTGTTATTTCTACTTCTCATCCCCTCGTGAGTCAGGCTCACAATGACAGAAGTGACAGTGTTTATTATTATTTTTTTGCTTTGAAACACGTCTTATTGCTGCATGACTTGGACATGTCCTACAGAAAGCTATGTGTATCAAACCATTGCTGCGATGCCCCAAAGTCTTTTTATTCATAAAATTTGTGACATTGAGAGATCCACGACTATCTTCAATCCCCCAAACATTTCCTCTTTTTTTTCTTTTTTTTTTTTCACCAAAACCCCAGCTCTGCCCGCCTGCGACTGGAATTGCATTGGTTGCCTGGCAACAGCAGCTTATTGAACATTTTATCAGGAAGTATTGAGATCAACTGGGAGCATGTCAGTGGTTCAGAGGCATAATTCATTGTAAATAGATGCCTCTGGAAGAACAGTTCCAGCGTTGGCTCGGGGGTTTAATAAAGAGCGAGATGACTAGTGCATCTAAAAAGCTCATATTGAACCTTAAAAAAAATGTCACGAGAAGAAATGAAATCTATCAACACAGACAGACAGGCATCTTAATACATTATATAACATTTGTAGCTAAAGTGTGATGTGTCTCCTTTGCTTTATGTTCTTTTTCCTCCTGGTATTAACCAGGATAGATGTGAGCCTTCAGAGACATTTCACATGTAGTGTTTGTGAAAAGACAATGAAGGCATAAAAGATCTACAGCACTTTTTTTAAATATATATATGCTATAACATGTCTCAGTTTGACACAGTACAGTAGGGAGAGAATAAGCTTTTCGCATTTTTCTCCTCATAACCTCTTTTTCTTTTTATTGAGGGTCTCTAGGAAAACTTTCCCCGAAAGTTATCCTTGAAAGTTATGTGTGTGTTTTTCAATTTTAAAGAAGGACTATGTTTTAGGATCCTGACATAAAGCTAAAGTGTTGAAAACTTGATTGTAAAAAAAACAGCGGGCAAAAAACACACCAGTCACTGTCAACTTTTTTACAGTTTTCCCAAGACCTGAAGCTGTGTCCCAATTCTATACCACACACTAAATCGAGCAGGTTTGGAGTATGGTAAAGTAACAGAATATAAATACTTTTACTAAAAAAGGCAATATACTTCTTGAAAACACTTGACTTTTGTGTATTTGTTTTAAAGCACACTTTATGAATAAATACCTATATATGCCGAGACCTTATCATCAAAAAGCAATTAAAATTAGTTTCTATAATATGTGACCTACCTTTAAAAGCATATTGTATGGTGGTAAAATAGCTTGGAAAACCCCAGGAATATGAAATAACTTTAAAATACTACTTGAATGTTTATTGATTGAGGATTAACTGGAAGTGACATATGAAAGTCACAGTTTGATTGGCCTCTGCCAACTCATGTATTAAATAGATTTCTTTTAATATGAAACATTTGATTACTAACTGTAGACAATTAGTATATAATATGTTATATACGGTTAGTCTGTTGTTTGAATTCGGGACACAGACACTGTTTTATGGTCGATTCCTGCTTTGAAGCAGCTATAATCAATATTTCTCTATTAAGAAAGGATCATGTGAATTAGTGAGAGGCTTCACTTGTTTTATAGCATGCAACTTTTATTTTTGGTCAGTGTACATTGCCTGCCCAGCCCCAGACAAAATTAACCACTAGCTGGTGAACATAGTTGTGCATTAAAGGAGCTAAAAAGTCAGATATTCCCTCAGCAGTAAGAGAAACCAAAAGGAGACTAATAATACGTTTGTGTTATGTTCAGAGTGGCCAAAAAAAATCTGTTATTTCATGTTTAAAGGAAAGATCCACCCTTATATATCCTGATTGGCTGATAAATTTGAATATAACTAGTGTTGACTAGTAATCTAATTAACTCTTTGGGTGATTTTACTGTGTAAGAGTTGAATGATACTTTAGGGCTGTGGGTGTGTGACACTTGCACATACACACACAGTATCTGAAAAACATATAGTATCTGTGATCACAGCCGTGCTCTTTTTTTATATAAAACTTCAACATTTTAGACAGCTGCGTTCTGTTCTGCTAGGATTCTGATCGCCAGAGTTACCAGAGATGAATTTTTCCTCTCAAAGTTCATTGTTAAAAATGGCAGCGGCAGACAAAAGCCCTCGCTCTATGATTCAGAGGGAGCGACACCGAAACCTGACATTTACTGCGGATGTTTCACATAGAAAAACTCCATTCAGACTCCACTTTACAGTGCCGGAAATATATCAGTGTGATGTACGATAATATTTGGCCAATTAACCACAGAAATTGGAAAACGATATCACTGAACACTAAACACGGGCCCAGAAACGCAAGGTGAGTCATCAAAAGCTCCTTCAAGTGCTTTAGGGTGGATGTATCTTTTAATTGCAATTGTTTTGTTAAAGCTGGACCAAGCCGCCTCATTTTTTTTTTCTCTCTTCTGGGTTTCTCTGCTGTAATGAGAGACTGGAAATGAGTTATGAGGAGAGGTGGGAAAAAAAAAACTAAAAGGGAATGGGTAATAGAAGGGGCAAAAGGAGAGGGAAAGGGTAAAAGGAAAAACAGGGAGGAGGTGCAGGAGGCAAAGCTCCATTCTCATGGTTGAATAAAAATGAGACTGGATGTGGAAAGATTACTATTTCTATTTTGTATCGCTCTCTCTCTTCCTTCTCCTAATACCCACCACCTCCCTGTACCACTCTCTTCTTTTTCACTCTCACCTTTGACACAGTTTAAAACAGTCTAAAAGCAAGTCGAGCAATCATTCTGTTCTTCGGTGCACCATTTTCAAAAAAACATGTTAACTTGCAGCTCTTAAAGGTCCCATAACATGCACCTTTCTGGGTTTCATTTGAAGTTTTGATACCCACAACATGATATATTTGCAGTCTAAAAGTACAAAAATTCAGTTTAACTGCACTCGCTGGACCTCCAGAGAGCACAGGTCATTTTTTGGTATGTTGAATATTCAGGAACCTCTATTCTGATTGGCTGATTTTCATTTGGATGACTGGGTAAAAGTGTGAGTAAAAGAAAACCTGAATGTGGCTATTTGCACAGTAGGGGACCTGTAATGATATATTTGCAAGTATGACTTCTGAAAGAAAAAAAAAAATACCTGCAGCGTGTTTTTCATGCAGGGGCATTTATCCCAAAGCTGTGAAAGTGAAGGTCTTCTTTAATCAAACAGCAGGGTATCGATGTATTTTACACCCAATCTTTGTTATTTGTGTCCATTTGTTTCACGTTTCATCAAACTAACTATAACTAAAAAACAGTCAGGCTCATGCTCTCTGAATGTGCAGGAAAAAGTGTTCTCCTTTTGAATTATTTTGCTTTTAATTTATTTCTTATTGCTTGCCATGCTTTACAGTATGTGTTGGTTTCTCTTGAGAAAAAAAAAAACAAAAAAAGCAGCAGCTCAATAATCAGCTGTAGTCTGCCTTTCTGTTTACCTACAATACTGTTCTCGGTGTTCCTGCTGCTCATATAGTCATATAGAGCAACCCACTGTAATGTATTATAATGCTGTATTATAACGTGAGTATGTGCACGGCTGTGCATCTCTGTGTGTGTGCGTGTGTGTGTAATATAATGTATGTGTGCCGTTCAGTGTACAGTAAAATGTTTGTACATCGTGCGTGTGTGAGTTTGTAGCTGTTAACTCTTTCTGAATCGTACATTTACAATGCACTGTTTGTCAATAAAGAGACAAATCAATCGAAGTCGCCGGCTCTGGGGATCAATGAAGGAGCTGAGGAGCTCAGTGTGAAGGAAACAGAAGTGTTTATAATCATCCTTGTAAGATATGTCAAAGAATAGAACCGAAGGAAATAAGACATTTGTCTAATTGTCTCACTTCAATTTGGGGTCTCAGGGACCCCAGCTGAAAAACAGTTCAATTATGGGCGTGCACAGAGGGTGCAACGCATGGCCAGATTATGAAAAAGGTGTGCTAAAGCACCCTCTAGGAGCCAAAACGTGTTCTGAAGTGAACTCTAGGGGCCTACATGTGTGCTAAAGCGCCCTCTTCGTTGGCAAATTTGTGCCCTTTTTGTTCTATTTCGCCCCTGCCCTTCAAAAAGTCTGTGCACGCCAATGAATTCAATTTGCTGTATATGTGTGATTTCTGTTGCAGAACTTTTCATGCAGCATTGCCCATCCCAAAACTCAAATAACCCTATTCTGATTTCTATTACTGGAGCCACATTGGCCCAGATTGAAATACCCATGTTGAGGATGGAGCGTTTTGGAGAGATTTATGCTCAACAATATCACCTGCTGAAATATTTTCACTTATCCTGTGAAATATGTTCACATCTTCACTGCAAAAAACTACTCTTGCAAAACGCATCTTGTTTTTGGTACAATTAATACCATCTCATTCCACTGGCAGATAATTTAGGTTTTTTAAGTTTTTTTTTCTTGATATTTTAGTCAATTTAATGTTTTTAAGAAAATGTTTTCTTAAAATAAGACCAAATTTATCCAAATCAGGGGAAAACACTTGAAGTAAGATAAATTATCTACAAGTGGAATAAGATAATTGTATCTCATGTTGGACTAATTGTAATTAAAAACAAGATAACTTCACTTGTTAAGATTTCAGTTTTTGCAGTGTAATATGGGCTGCTACAACATTTTGTAGTGACACTGATAATTTCTAATGATGAATCCTACTCCTGACTTTCCTCAAATGACACCCTGAGATTAGATTAGATTCAGAATGTTTAGTTTTATCATATAATTTCAAGTGGTAAAATAGCTTAGCATCAGCACGTTAGCATTGTCATTGTTTACACGCTGATGTTAGCATTTAGCTCAAAGCACTTACAATGCTGAAAACACCTTAGTCTTAACAGTTTGTTATAAGATTTCTGAGGTTTTAGACCTCACTGGGTTGAATTATCCAAACATAAGAGGGATATAGTTGTTCATGCATATCCCATATGGCCTTTTACACATGACATTTATTTTATGTAATAGTGATGATTTATGGGCTTTTCCAATATTTTGTCTCTGCCGTCAAATAAACAAGCTCAGGTTGTGGCAGTTGGAAGGGCAATACTCTTCTGTATATTGAATTTTACTTAAGGTCAGAAAGAAAATGGGGCGGACAGACAATGAGCAAATAAAGGCAATGTCAGCAAACACAAGGGTTAAAAGATGACTTCAGATATTAAAGATGACAGCCAGACAGATGGGCATTTTCTGTCTGTGCCGTCTTTTCAAGTCTGCTCAGGACAGCAGATAACAGGGTAGGTCAGAGAGATAATAACAATAAAGGCATTGTTCAATATATATATAGGCAACATTAAGTCTAAGTTTCACCTGATACACTGCGCGATAAGATCCTCAGTAAATTACACAAGACAAATGCATTCTGAAAAGTAATAAAAAAAGGTAATAAAACCCCATAATGAGCTCCACTTTTATGCCAGCAGGCTAAATTAATCATTTATGCGAGTGAGAGTCAGTTTCTTAAATTGTTTTTGACTGTAACTTCTTTGTTGATAAGAGTCTGAGTTTACAACCCGTGAGGATGGTTTTAAATGATACTGTGGTTTTCCTCAGAGTGATCAAAGAGTTAAACTCGACTCGGCTGACGGAGAAAGAAATATTACAAAAGCTCAAAAAGCCACAAGGTGGTGTAAATTAAATCACATTTAAAGCTAGATCCACCTGATAAAAGAAACCCATTACCTGCCACACTGTGGAGTCTGCTGTAGTGTATTATTCAGATCAGCCAGAGCCCCATCAATTCATATGAAGCAGATTAACAGCACAGGAACTCTTGCAAATTCCTAATGAATGCCATGAATACACGTTAGGAGTGTAATTGACATAAACCCGTTAACTGTAGATAAGTGACAGAGAATGAAATTTGATTACGATGAAGTGTGGCCTGTAACTGAAAAGTAATGAAAACATTTTCTATATATTCCCCATAAACGTCACAATGTGGGTCAATATTCACTACAGCTAATCAACTCCTATGACTCGAAATAAAGAAAACTGTACATGTGTCAGGTTCAAACAACCTAAAATATTAAATACACAAACACAAAGAGGAGAGAAGACAACAGAATTAAGTTTTACTTGCAAGGAGAGCAGATGGAGATGTGCACAGTTACAATTCTCCTACCTACTCTGATTCCATCTCCATCTCTCCTGCTATTTATTAAGGGCTTCCCTAATGACAAATGGTTGTTGCTTCTAAGGGGAGGGGGAAAGGTCAGCAACAACCTAAACTATCGTAAATACCTAACTAACACATGGCCTTGTTTTTCCTTATCTAGAATGTAAACAGGTCAGCTAAATTTCTAGGTTAGGTATTGTGTTACAACAGATTTACAACTTTCCTGTCATTACGACAGGAGTCTGGTAAAATCATTGAACAATTGGAAGGAAGTTCAGATCTTGATCAAGTCAACAGCTGCAACATCTCCATTGTCCACCTAGAAAATAACTCAGAAAAGGACACACACACAACTTATTACAGAACAAAGAATAAAAGAATGGAAATGAGTAAATATGGGATAACTTATATGCATCATTCTAACATTTCCCTCCTGTTTATCACATATTTGCTCAAATTTACATTTCATTGTGTCAACTTCTTCATGATTTTCAACTGTCAGATCATTTTCATGAGCACAAACATACTTACACTCAGAGATCATGTTCATATGGCTAATTCATAATCTTTACCAGCATCATCATTATAACAATCAGCAGTGAACAAAGGATACATTTGGGCCACATGGTCTTCCATTGGTGAGATAGCTGTAGTGATTAAACGGTTAACAAGAGAACGCAGACAGTATACAACTATATTCACACAAAGTCAGAATCGCAGCAAAGACTGCAATTGAGACTAGAACTGAGGCCGTTTAGGCCCTATACATGCCAAATACATTCATCCATGAATCCCACATGGATGTATCAACCCCAGAGTGCTCCTTCATCTTGCTATCGAGAGTCCTTAGTCCCTCTATAGCTTTGTTGAGGCTTCCATCATCAGCTGTGTTAGGGATAAAAGTTCAACACTCTTCTCCAAACATTGAACAAACCCCTCCCTTCTCTGCCAACATCATGTCGACGGCTATTCTGTCCTCGAACGCCACAAGGGAGTTTGCTGATAACTGATTGTAAACTGCCTCAAACCCACTCTGTGTCCAGTTTGTATTGGATATAAGTGATTCTATCTGCGTTTTTGTTAATCGTATACCACCACTATGGAAAGGACTCAAATCCTCCTGCTATCTCATTAGCCAATTTGTATTTATCAAGAACCCTGCATGGCACACCAATTGCACCTATTTGAAAATGCATCTATTATGACCAAACAATACTTCTTACCTTCACTTTGGTTTTATTCTCTAAAGTCCATATGGATAATTTGAAATGAATATTTAATTGTGTTTAGCGCATGTAAAACACGCTCTAAAAAATTTTTTTTGCATAAGAATTAACTCCATATGTTGTATATTGTTGGTGTACCTGTCCTACCATCCCTCCTGTTGAGACATGTGTAACACCATGGCTCAATATTGCTTCCCATTTATATAGGTTTTTTGGTAGGATAGGTTTATTGTTGGGTCATACATAGATGTCATTTTTTAATTTTGCACCGTTTTTCTTTCTTCAATTTCTTTTTCAGAAAAGTCACAGGTTTACATTTACCAATAAGGTTCTTTTGAGTTTTACTCCGTCCATTAATAACAAATCTTGCAAGTTTAACACTTCTTCTGTTTCACATTCTGTTGCATCTCCTTCCTCACTTTCTATGGCTCTCTGCTTCACTTACTCTATTTCATCTTCCTTTTCACTTTCTATTCCTTCTCTTCTCTCCTGTAACATACTTCAAATCTGGTCATTTCTGACTTTCCCTCTGATCTCTTCCTTTCCTTCTCAGGACAATATCTAACTATGTGTCCTTCCTTTCCACAACACCAACATACTGACATGTTCATTCTAAATCCATCTCTTCTCCTTTTCTTCTGTTTGCTTTTTCTCTCACCTTCCTCTCTCTTAGTTGCTGCTTTCTTCCAATACTCAGTGTCCTCATAGCCATGTTTTTTCATTTTCTTTAAATCATTTTTGTTTTTTTGAACAATTAAGTCTTGTAAGACAGTAATTTTTTGTGTGTTTAGTTGGCCATATTCAAGTATCCATCTATCTAAATTTTTTACTTTTTTAGAATCCTGTTTTTCAACAATTTTCCAATCCTTACACTGCAGTGTATCTTTAGGTTTTAATTTACTTGATCCTTTCCCCATTTTTTTAAAAAAAAAATTTGGTCCAGTTTGTCAACACCTAGGGTGTTCTAAAAACTGGTTTTCTATCAGTAGGGCAGTAATTAAATTTCCTGTTGTGGTAATTCTCCTTTCTACTCTCTGTGATTGAGAGCGGAGAATTCTTGCCTCTGCATCCACAACAGCTTACTGCTTACAATCCTACTGTTTTGGTATGAAATAAAAATACTTAGTGGTATTTTACTTCCATTCACACTCTCACTCTCTCACACGTCTTACTTTTAAGGCCTATCACTCATACACGGAATTTAAGTGTACACAGGACTCCGCCATCCAATTTTAACACGGAAATTCCGGCTTTCCGTCGCCAACCAAATTTAATTTTTCCTATTTTTACCTGCCATTGACTAGTATTCACAGGGCTTTATCTCTTCTCTGCGCAATCAACCACGGAATTTAAGCCTATTTTAGCAGGACTCCGCCATCCTATCACTCTGCGCATATATTCACGGAATTTAAGCCTATTTAGCAGGACTCCGGCATCCTATCACTCTCATTCTTTTTTCTTTTAACCAAAATTTTACTCACCACTGTTGTCTATATCTCCTCTCTCGGATTCCCGTCAACCTTTGGATCCCAGCCGGTGAGTTGAAGTCCGGTCCTTGAAAGGATCTAAAAGGCAGCTCCTAGGCTAGCCTGCCGTGGCCACGGGCTTTTCCAGTATTCCTCTCACCCGCTTGAATCCTCAGGTCTGTTGGTATCCGGCTCGAAGGACCAAGTAAAATGTCAGGTTCAAACAACCTAAAATATTAAATACACAAACACAAAGAGGAGAGAAGACAACAGAATTAAGTTTTACTTGCAAGGAGAGCAGATGGAGATGTGCACAGTTACAATTCTCCTACCTACTCTGATTCCATCTCCATCTCTCCTGCTATTTATTAAGGGCTTCCCTAATGACAAATGGTTGTTGCTTCTAAGGGGAGGGGGAAAGGTCAGCAACAACCTAAACTATCGTAAATACCTAACTAACACATGGCCTTGTTTTTCCTTATCTAGAATGTAAACAGGTCAGCTAAATTTCTAGGTTAGGTATTGTGTTACAACAGATTTACAACTTTCCTGTCATTACGACAGGAGTCTGGTAAAATCATTGAACAATTGGAAGGAAGTTCAGATCTTGATCAAGTCAACAGCTGCAACATCTCCATTGTCCACCTAGAAAATAACTCAGAAAAGGACACACACACAACTTATTACAGAACAAAGAATAAAAGAATGGAAATGAGTAAATATGGGATAACTTATATGCATCATTCTAACAACATGTTTAAATGTTCTGTGACACCCTTCATTAAAGGATATAATTGGAAATTCTGTATATTCTTAGTGTTACTAATAAATCTGATGTCAAGAGCCAAACCAACAATGAATTCATTCAAGCACCAAGTCCTGTGTAGTGAAAGCTTGATATAAACTGTAGCTGATTCCTTTATGGCAGCGTCGTCCATTGTTGTTAAAAAAAAAAAAAGCAATTAAATACACATCAGTACATCACATCATTGCAGTGAGTGATCTCTTCCTTCATCATCCCAGATACAGCAACCTGCTGCCATAAATACTCACTATAGAGAAACAAATATGTATTAATCCACAGCTAAAATAGTCCTTAACAAATGCATAATTTAATCCTGCTTAAATAAAAAAGAATTATAAGACTATACATCACCCTATTAAAATTATTGCCTAAGTCTTTGGTTTTTGGGAAAATACCAAAAACTTTAACAAATGCAGAGAATATTAGATTTATAAATCATTTCAATCAAAAAGGCCTCGACAGATTATTGTGTGTCACTTATGTAACATTAAGGAAACAAAGTGACTCACTTTGTTTTTATGTACAATTCTAGTGTGAGTTTAGCTTTAAACCTGCCTTAAAGTGTCCTTTCATTCCATAGTGCAAAGTCAAAACTTACTTTACCTGCAGTTAAATTAAACAAATGTCAGGTAAATCAAACCGTCAGGAGGCAGTTCCCTTTTTCATCACTTTCCCAGGTCGTCTTTGCCTGTTTTTTATTGAACGTAACTCATCTGCAACATCCAGTTTTTATGACTTTTTAAAACCTGAGATGTGGCAAATTTTGAATGAAGTGATGACAAATGTTTAATGGACTGAAGATCCTGGAACTTCCTTTCTTCCTTTATATTTGGCTACATACATTTATTGAATTTATTGATATGCACAGCACTTTATTAAAGTATAACTTGTGAAATTCAGACTAAATTACTATAAAACATTATAGCCTATAGCCAATATCACTCACCAGTAGAAGTTGATTCAAGAATCATGATCAGAGCTTTTTCTGCACCATAGAAGCTTCTTGGAGCAGCCGCCATTATGAAAGCTTGTTCATTTATCATTTTATCCTGACTTAGGCAAAAAATAAAAAGTACAACAAGTCCATTGTCCTATAGGGCATAAAGAGTCTGATCACTTCAACTTAGAATTAAGGTGATTTTACCAGATGCCAAAAACTCACTCTCATCAAAAAATGACTTTGGCCATTATTTTAATAGGGAAATGATAAAATATATTTCTGTGACCTTTTTTAAAACATTTGTCTTCCGTAGGAAGACAAACGGGCAGGGGAGGGAATGCTTTTATGGGATTGTCATCTTATATTTTAAGATTAAATTGAAAAAAAAAAAAACTAAACTGACTTTAAGCTAATGCTGTGGTTGTGATACAGTAAAGGTAAAATCACTTCATCATTCAATATACAGAAGAGTATTGTCCTTCAGCTGCCACAAATCAAGTTTCCTGTCTCAAGTTTCCACTGTGCTGTAAAAGCAAAGTTAATAAAACACCTGTGTGAATGCTTTGCACAGTACAGGATGATTAGCATTACATGAAGCATCAGCCATTTAATCAGCTAATTAGGATGCTACATAACTGTGCTCTAATGTGCATAATCACACTATTAATGTTCAGTCATGGTTTTCCAATCCCATGTCTAATGTTGTTTATCTAAATCCCAGTAAGTAGGAGTTACAGTAAATAACTGTAGGAATACACAAAATAAACTTTGTCATCATCTTTTTTTTTGCAGTAATGTAACTATTATTTATTGACCATATCAGACATAACTGGTATTAAGTTCTCGGGGGCATAAAACCATGCAGTCATCACAGTGATGAAGTTGAAATGAGTTTGGAGATTAAACAGTATAGCGGTTGTGAATTTTTTTGTTAAAACAGAACGAGAGGTGAAGTAAAGGTCACTTACCAAGGAAATAAAAGGAAGTTGTTTCAACCACTTCAACAAATTGTCAATGCTGCTGTGGTGGAAGTGAAAACACATCACTTTGGCTATGTTCACATTACATGTTGGAGTAGCTCCTATTTATTTATTTCTTCATTTTTTTGCCTCCAATCATATTTTTAATGGCAGAACAAGTGAAAATATTGAGTGGAAATATCTTATTTCACTGTCCGATCATTTTGCTTATTTACATTTTTTTCATGATTTGGCTTAAACAGATTAGCTCCAGGCCTATTCTTTTCAGGTTTCCTGCTCAAAATGACATGCCCAAAATAAATATGGAAAATCTCCATAACCACAAGAGCTTTGTACATCAGTCTTGTATCAAAAGAAACATAGAACATGTGGGTGACTACAGTAGTGTCAGAATCAATTCACAGGCTGCTGTGACAGAGCAAATAAAGCTATATTTTGTTTTAGAGGGGTTATTTTAGAGGGTTTTGTTTTAATTGTTGTAACTAGGTGAAGCACTATTTTGTGACATTTGACCTTTTTCATGTACCAGACTGAATTCTGCTTATTACAGACAAAAATACTTTATCAAAAATACTACAATTTATGTATTGGATGTAATAATTTGATACAGGTGAGCCTGTGTTTCATCAATGCACAAAATCTATGTTGTATGTTTTATCAGGTCAATTTCGTCAAACTTATTTGCCAGTGCAATAAGATAATAGATCTACTCAATATTGGACTAATTGTACCAAAAACAAGATATATTCACCTATAAAGATTTCAGTTTTTGCAGTGCAGGCTCTAGACCTTGGTCCTGGACCTTTCTGGGTGGAGTTTGCATGTTCTCCCCGTGTCTGGGTTTTCACCAGCTTCCTCGCACAGTCCAAAAACATGCTGAGGTTAATTGGAGACTCTAAACTGCCCTTAGGTATAAGTGTATGAGTGAATGATGTGTGTTCCCTCTTCAGACTGCTGATATGTCTGAGGTGTATCCCTGCCTCGAGCTTACAGTATGATGGGATTGGCCCCAGCAGACCCCATGACCCTAGTGAGGAATAAGCAGGTTTAGAAAATGGATGAACAAACCAAACCTGAGTTTTTCCATAGCAGATCTGAGCAGCTTGTATAGGGTGATATCAGGTAAAATGGGCCATTTAAGGTTTGGAGGTCCCACCAGTCCCTCTGGAAATTAGAGACAATGACTATGAATGAATGAATCATTTTTTAGGTTAAATGAAGGTATTAATTTTTAGAGTGTATTTTATCACATTTTAACACAAAATGGAAACATGGAAAAGGCATATTTTGTATCCTGTTATTGTCCCAAGCGATTTACCAAAAAGTAGCCCAATTTACCTGATATCACCCTACATCAGGGGTGATATCAACCCTGGTCCTGGAGATCTACTGTGGGTGCAGGTTTTTGTTCCAACAAGCAGGAACACACCTGATTCTACTAATCAACTACTAGGGCCCCTGCTATGGAGCTTCATTAGTAGAATCAGGTGTGTTCCTGCTTGTTGGAACAAAAACTTGCACCCACAGTAAATCTCCAGGACCAGGGTTGGAAACCCCTGCCCTATATGATCCTAGAGAATTAATACTGATATAAATGGTCAGAACAGTCAAATCCGAATGAATTTAAGTGAGTTTTTTAATGTCTCACTTTTCGGCTTATATCACCCCGTAGCAACAACAGTGATGGGGGTCAATAGAGTTTTTTCCACAGCAGCTGTAATGACATGACATGGCAGGTAAACACAGGTGTTACCATGATGCTAATTAAAGTCACTTTCAAACATGAATGTGAACCATCAACACGCAAAGAAACAAACGGAAATTAAGCACCATAGTCTGTAATATGAAGCCTGTGATAGTGGTTTCACCTGCCAATCCTCATCATTACTTCCTGTTTAAAGGTGCTGCCTTTTAGGGAAAAGGGGCTGGAAAACTGAGCTCATTTCTTACGGATTATGCCGCGTGCGTCCTTCAAGGGGTTAAAAGGCTTCCAGTGGCGCCGAAGCCCGGCCAGGCGTGAGTTAGAGCCGGGGCGCGATGGCATGACTTCATCCCCACCAGGAAAGAGTGAGTGACAGAAGGAGGTTAAGGAGAGAGAGAGAAGATGGAGGCAGGGGAGCCGACAGCGTCTGGATGTGTTTGTGCGTCTGTTTGTGACACGCGGTGAGTCATCTTCTTCCCCACAAATCTCAACAACACAATTCTGTCTTTCCTCCCCCACCAAACCCCCCCCCAGATAAATAATTGATACTCTCTTTTCCCACCGTGGCCCACTGTGCTTTCTGGACATCATTCCTGGAGAAGAGACAACAGTATTCTTTCCCTTTTTCCCCTTTCCCTCTCTATCTCTGTTCTTTTCTTCTCCTCATTCTGCTCTATCTTTCCCTTGCAGAACTCTCTACAGGAAACGATGAATAGCGAGCATTTTTTTTTCCTCTTCATTTTTTTTGGGACTGAACAGTTATCTATTATTGAGCAGCAGTCAGCAGCAGCTATCTCTATCTATTAGGCTGCTAAAATAAATATGACACACAGCACTGGAGAGATTTGCACAGATCTGAAGTGAGCCCACTCGTGCTTTGAGCATTCTGAGTTACACATTTACCAGCAGAAAGCAAAAAAAAAAAAAGACCTGACCAGGCCAGCTGCTCAAAGCCAGCCAGTGAATGAAATGTTCTTTTTTTGTGTTACATAACAAAAAAGAACAGACATTTTTTGTCTTGTTTTTGGTTAAAACATTCTGGCTGAATGTCTGAACGGGGAAACAAAAGGTTGTCTGATAAACAGAGCGGTTTGGATTCTTCATCGAGATTAAATTCAGTATTTTTTGTCTCTGTTTTATCCTCCTGCTGCTTTGTCTAACTTTTCCTGTCGTTTCAGACCCTGGATTTTTTCCATCTGGCTCCACACTAGCGGAAGAGATGCACGCTTCGGCCTCCTTTTATGACAAAGACATGAGAAAATTAAAGTGTTTCACTTCAAGTTGGTGAGTTGAGAGATTGTTTTAGCTTTTTTATGTTTCATTCATGATTCTGATTCTATGCACGTAATGTTTTATTTTATTTTATTCTTGTTTCCCACTTGTCCTTTGTCTAATCTACGGTCATGCTGTTACATGACGGTACAGTCATGCCACCCACCCCCAAAATTCTTTGTAAACACAAATAAATAATTTTAAATATTAAATAAATGTTAAATAAACACACAACACAAGCCCTGCTAATTGTAAAACAATGCGTTTCTCAATGCCTTCCAAAATGAGTCCAAAATCAACCTCTTTTTAACAGTCTGCTGATTAAGATCAGACCTAATGATCGTTAATGAGTTCTAACACTGTAAGTTACCGTAGCAACAGCAATTAGGAGGAGGGAGGGGGGAACGGGAAGAAAAGTAGACAAAGGGCGACGTGGATTTTCATACTTTTTCCTTAATTGATTCATGATCTCAGTTTCCTTACATATAAATATAGATAAATATGGAACACTGCTATAACTGCTATTCCTTTTAATACCATTGTTTAAAACATTTGAAGACGCTGAGGCCTTAAACCGGAAAGACAAGTTATAAAAGAGAGAGAGAAGAAGACAGAGCCATATTATTATGGTAATATTAGTATTTGATATTTATTTTTTTCATGTAAATGTACTGCTTACTGTCCCCTCCATCAATGAAATAGGAATTTCACCCCTACACATTTATTAATATGAGATATCGTTATATGTATATAATACTGTATAATATTGTTGTTTCTACAGCAGCCCAGAAGCCCTTAGAACAGCTGACCAATCAATAAACATGTCAAGTAAAAAGAGGCTGCTGCAGTCTGTAAAACACTTCTGCTCCTTGTCTCCTTGATCAAATTCCATGTCAGGGGCTGGAGCTCAGAAGCCAGGTCAGGAGTAAGCGACTAAAAGGACAGAAATTCTCATTTTAACATTTAAGCCATTTTAACATTTAGGTCAGTCTAGATATGTGCTGCAGATATTTGTAATTCAGTTTTGCTTCGTTAAAAAGAACAATTTACATATCCACGACTACATTCTTCTGAGGACAAATGTCACTTTTGCCATTCATGCACACTGAAATTACCAGTCTTAATATAACACTTAAAAGGTCAATTTTAACACTACTAGTGTTAAAGTTAACTGGTGATGTATGCAAATTATGTGCAGGTTCTGCTTGCGTTGATTCCTCTACAAAAGAAAAAACACCAAGGCTTTTTTAAAGTGTTAAAATGCTTTGATATGACCATGCTGTGAAAATAAAGGCATTGAACTGCTTCACAGTGAGTTTGGGGTTTTTGAAGTTGGTTGAAATAAATATGATTTCAACTGGTAGAAAAGGAGAGTCAGAAAACTAAAGGATTAAGGAGTGTTCATTTAAGAGTGTATATGCTGTCATAAACGATCAATAAGGAACACTCTAGTGTTAATAGTATGAAAATGAAGTGTTATATTAACGCTGGTGATTTTACTATGTGTGTATGGAGTTTGTCATTAGGGACATAGATATTTCAGTTTGAGATATCCACTATGTAAATTATAGATATCTGTAACTGAATTACTAATTCCAGTTTGAGATTTCTGTAATTTGATTCTGACTAGTCATAATTCCATTTTAAGATATCTTTAATATCTGCATGTCCCTTTTCAGATATCTGAAATTAAGTTTCGACTAGGTGAAATGAAATTGTAGATATCTATATGTGGAGTTATGACTAGTCAAAATGAAACTGTAGATACCTCTAACTGGAATCATAACTAGTCAAAATGTAGTTGTAGCTTTCTATTGTCACGTTATAGATATCTTAAACTGTCTGCAGCATTCACATCTGCTCCTTATTGATCATTTATGACAGTATAGTCTAAAATGAACACTCCTTTATCCTATTAAAAACACCTTTTTAATTTATGAGGAAATACAAAAGGAAACTTTAATTAATTTAACATTTGATTTGTAGCCCAGTGAAATTCTTGCACATTTGAATTTTCAACCCACTGAAAAAGCATTAAAAGACAGTTATTTTTGTCAGAGCTACTACTACCTAACCTCAACAAATACAATCATTTTTTTTTCTTAAAAAAACATTTGTGCTTTTATTTTTCTTGATTCTTTCCCTGCCAGTTGATGACTGGAAATCACATTTACTTCAACCAACCTCAAAAACTCCAAACTCACTTCTAAGCACTTTGCTGCCTTTATTTTCACAGCATGCTCTTATCAAAGCATTTTAACACTTTAAAAGAGCCTTGGAGTTTTTTTGTTTTTCTTTTGTATCAGAACTAGTGCAAGAGGAGCCTGCATGAAATTTTCATAGACCACTAGTGACAATATTGTCATGTTCCATTTCCCTGCAGCCGTGTCAAATTTAATGCAACAATTGTCATGTCTATCCTTACTTTATAAATCCAGAGCATGGTCTCTTGTGTTCAGACAGAGGAGAGTCTTTGTTGCTCTCAGTTTTCTACCATGACAGGCATATGACAAAGTGAAGTTCAAATAATCTAATTGAAGTCAGACTGACGTTTTACTCTAGATGTTTGCTCCCTTTCAAAGTTTGAAATCGTGAAACAAGATGAAATTAGCCTTTATTTTCTTCCTTTTATCTGGGGGCATATCCATATCTGCACCAGAACATACACACCAAAAATACTGCACATTACCTCCAATAAAATGCCACGATGAATAATAGATTCGGTGGCAGCCCTGTAGAACAATAAAATAAATGCTTTTATCCACTCCATGGACCCTGAGCCTTTGCAGAAACTGCACATGCTGACTCATTCGTCAATACCAATCTGTTGAAGACGCAGCATCCGTGTGAGCTCTGTCAAAGTCAGACCTGCAGTGTCTGAGATATCACGTGTAAAGATGTTGACCTTTTCATTATTGCAACCCATTATTCTAATCACCTAAATTTGTAATGAGTACAAAATGAATGCAGCAATTTTCAGTTTTGCCTTTTTCAAATCTCCACCTTTTTGAAGTGAATGCATCATCACTTCAGATTTCTATGCATGACCTGATGGCAGGTCTTGCATAGCTCAAGTTTAAAGCAACTCATTTAAGTGATATGAGTCATCTGCAGTAAAACCAACAATGAACTGATCTACTTTCATGTATTGAGTGTGTATGTAAAGTCTGATGGATTCCTCTGTGCCATAGATTGCTGTTGTTGTTATTGTTGTTGTTGAAAAACTATTAAAAAGATGTCAGTGAGGCACACTGTTGCACTGGGTGACATGTTCATTCATCAAGAAGAGTTTGGGCACAGTGCTGTAGCCTCCGAAGACTAATAACATCAATCACATTTTCAAGTCTCTGGTACAGTAGTTGTGTGCAGGAACTGGGTACAAGAACGTTGTTAGCTTGCCATGCTACATATCACAAACTCTTGACTTTTGTACTGAAGTTCTTTGAAAGATTTGCAATGTAGCACAAACTCGGACGATGAGCGAGCAAAACCTACTTTCTGGAGCATGAAATCAACAATTTAACAAACTATCTCTGCCATATTATTGACTCTCAATAACCTTTTCTCTATGACTGTTTACATTGTAGATTCTCACTGAAGGCATTAAAACTATAAATGAACACATCTTTATGGTGTTATGTACTTAACAAAAAACTAACTGAAAACATGTTTTATATTCATGTTCTTCAAAAGCCACCCCTTGCTCTGATTACTACTTTGCACACTCTTGGTATTCTCTTGATGAACCACCTGAAATGGTTTTCACTTCATAGTGGGGTTAAATAGTTGAATTTCTTGCTTTATCAATCAGGGCAAAGGGCTGCTATTTTGAAGAAACTAGATTATAAAATGTGTTACAACAATGTAAATAGTTATGAAAATAAAGAAAACACATTGAACAGACAGTATACACCACACACCCTCCCACATGCATACACCACCCACATTATAACATCACTGCACAAACCTTTGCACAATCCTTTACCCATCTTGCATCTTTGTACTTTGTGCACTTTTTTGTACTTTTGCTTTTTGTGCTACTTTTTAATTATTCCCCTGTTTTTTTAATATTTTATAGTTTTATAGCTGTACCTTATTATCTATCTGTACCTTTAAGTCAGTTTTATTCTTATTGTTTAATGATAATACAATAATCATTGTTTTCCGTTTTGTGCCTTAATTTCCCTTTGGAATTGATAACATATTCATCATCTATCTATAATTCTCATGGTGCAGCACTGTGACTCACTGACATGTTTTTTAATATGTAATTGTATTGTTTTTGGCAACATGAGCTCTGGTAATAAGGGGACAGCACAGGGGAATAAGACATGTCAGGCTTTGGATACACACACAATGGAATCAGTTTATTGTTGGTTTGGCCCTGGACATGATATTCGTTGACACGAAGAAAACTATACCAGCTACATCCTTTAAACCAGGGATATCTAACATGCAGTCTGAGGTCCAGAACCAGCCAGCCAAAGGGTCCAATCCGGCCGATGGATGACTCTGCAGAGTGTGAACAAAGTAGGCACAGAGTTTGGGATTTTCTAAGAAAAAATGGACTAGTTTCTATGACTGTGAAACTTTGTTGTATTCACAGCAGCTTTCAGTGCTCTAGGAATAGAATATATATAAATAATTATATTTTTTAAAATTGCACTTATTTTCTGAAGGCTGATCTTCAGGCTGTTTTGTAATTGGATGGATCGTGTGAAAGTCTTCAGTTTGGAGTTTTACTTCTGTGTATAAAATTTAAAATTGGAAATTTGGAGCTGTTATTTATACAGGAAATTATTATGGACCAGTTTAAACTGGTCCGGCCCAGATAAATTCAAACTGGTCTGGTATGTGGCCCAGGAACTAAAATGAATTTTGACGCCTTTGCTTTAAACATATGTATAATCATGCTGAATTACAAAGCAGTGAGGAAAAAGCAGGGGAACAAGATGTCAAACAGTGAAGGAAATTCCAGAAGCAGCAACAATAGTGCTGTAAATTTGCGGTCAGAGTTCCTCTGGAATGTCTGAGCCCAGCAGGGAGCAAGCATCTTATGTTTTTTGTATTTTTTTTAAAGACTGAGGTTTATGGTGTTCCTGCCCTTTGCTTGTCTCTCACTTTTTTTGTGGCCTGTGACTTCAATCACGGAAGGAAGCAGATATCAGTAACACCAGGAATGAAATTCTAAATCTTCAAATGCTCATTACAGGCATCCAGTGTTTCCTTCAGCACCACAATGGGACACAAATTATTCCGCTGAACCTAGACAAAGAGAAATTGTCTCTGCATTTCAGTGTCAGGGGTCAAAACATCACGATACTGTCTCTGCTTCATCTGCATTCCTACATTCTTCTCTTCCTCCTTCCTCTTCAGTCCTGCATCCCTCTCCATCTCTCCTTCCTAACACCTTATCCCCCTTTACCTTCCTCTCTCCCTCTGTTTCCTGCATCCTATTGTTCTTCTCTGCCCCGAAGCCTCTGAAGTCTATATATAGCCGGTGATTCTTCAGGAGGGATCAGCGGTTGTGTTGCTTTCCTAGCACGCCTTCAGTGTTTGGAGGAAGTAGTTTAGTTTAATCTCATTTTTACGGTGTGTGAGAGTCCTGCTGAAATATTTTTAAAGTCTGTACATGAAGAAACTCCACAGCACTTCAAAACCAAAGCTGTACATGGATGCAGCTCAGAGTCAGCGAGATGATATTTAATTACCCACAAGTCAATGATAAGAATTCACTTAAACATAGCCTGAAAAACAATGTATATGTAAACTTTTAACAAGTTATTTCATCCAAAAAGCAAAGACTGCATTTTCCACTTACCAGTACAGAAGCCATGTGCATGTTTTCAGTTGCTGATGCTTTGAGATATTCTTCTTTGCAGCCTTCCTATTTCAGTGGCTGAATGGGAATTTATTTGAGGTTTTCAATTAATTAAAACCATTGATTTGAGGGTAAAAATGTGCAATTTCACTAGTTACTGTATGATTTCTTCTGTCTTTATAAACGTTTTCAAATTACACTAAACATCAGAAATACACCTTTACAGAAGTTGCAATACTAAGTTACTATAACACAACATAAATGGAAAATATTGTTTTGTATTAGTTTATAATTCAAATTAGTTGTTGATTTTGTGGCACTTGATTGATTGGTTGAGCAGTTGCACTGTACCTTTAATGCAATTACAATTTAAAAATAAAACCTGTTTGTAGAATCATCAATTTACATTGTTTTTAATCTAATTGCTAACACAGTGTAAATGTAACTTTATTTCTTTAATGAACAAATCTACAGTTTTTATGAACAAGACCTTGTAAATTATATCTACATAGATAGATACACACACACATATTCTGATACTTCCAAGAACACTACAGAATGAACCTTCCCATGCAGATTTAAGTGATGCATTTTGCTTTTTGCTTGGATTCTTGTAAGGGAAAAGAATATGAAAAGCAAAAAAGTTTGGATCAGAGTAACAAAACAGACTATAACTAATAAACTGCCTTCAGTTAGCGTTATCCACTTTGGCAAATCAGAGAAAGCACAGCCCCTTCAGAAACTTCTCAAGAAGGTATCACAATGTGAGGACTTGCTGTTGACTGTTGCACGAAGTGGGTGGTTTGAAGATCGGGTCAGAATTCGGTGATATAAAATAAACTATTCTATTTCTGACTGAAACTGAAAAAAGACTATTTTGAGCAGCAAAATGTTCCTCTGGGATACATGTACATGAGATCACAGCAGTCTGAATCATTCGGGCTCTCATTGTCACCGAATAAATGCAACAACAACAGCGAGGAGGAGGCAGCAGTGAGCCAAGATAACAGGAGTGTGTCTCACACACACACACACACACACCCTGCAGTTAGCCTGCCTCTGTGTTCAGGACTGCAGCTACATGTTGATTTGACCGTGAGAGAAAGAAGAGAGACTCGATTTTTGAATCGCCATAGCAACGGAGGACTGTAGAGAAATCTGATTCTCTCAGTTTTTAAATAAATATTTAAAAAGACGGGTCAGCTGACAATATGCATATATATGTGCGTGTGTGTGTGTGTGAGAGAGTGTGAGTGACAGGCAGAGTGAGAGAAACACTGAGTATGAGAATGAATCTCTACAGTAATTGTGGCGTCTCCATACCTCCTCCCCCCATCACCACCCCCCACCCCACACACACACACACCCTTCACTTCTTTCTCTTTTGTCAGTGTATAGATTTTCTCTTGTCTTCCTCCCTGCACATCGCCGTGTTTCAGAATAGCAATCAGCCTGCCTCATTTGGCCCCTGTCTCCTCTTGTACCAGAGAATACTTCTGCTCTCAAGCCGAAGCCTCCTCCCTGAACACGTCGAGCCTTCTTTCATGAGGTGAATTGCATATCTAAAGTGGTTGGATGCGTTCTTGTTGCGTCTCAGATCGCGAGAAGTCGAGAGTAGAAAGTAAAAAAAAAAATCTCAGACGCACATAGCAAAGTTGAACTTGAAACACGGGCAGATTGAAATCCAATTTGTATTCTTTGTTGCGTTCCATCTCCTCTTCTCTCCTCTACCGCTACCTTATCTCCATCTTGTTCTCTCTCCATGTTCCATTCTCTGGTAAACAAATGTCAAGTAATCTTGTAATACAAATCTGAATTTCCGTCTTCGCTTGCAGCAATAGGGGAAAAAAAGCCCACAATTTAGCTGATATGAGCATCTTTGTAACTACTCAAGGGACAGCCTTTGTGCGACATCAGAAATGAGTCAGTGTGTCTGCTGCTGGTTTAATAAAACCCCAAAAACCATAGCACTAACATCAGGGTGACTATGTTGGTGCCCTAGGCGAGATTTTAGATTGAAACCCCAATAGATTTAGATTGGTGCCCCCCGGAAAGTGCGAAAATAGAAACTACCTCCAGTCCTAGAACTTCAAATATGATTAAACACACACACACACAGTGCATAAAATGGTACCTCCAGCCCAGATAAAGTCATCCCAGTCCTCCAGAGATAAAAAGGGATCAAGGTGCCAGTTGACAGCATATGAAGTTGCTGCTTCTTGGGTGAGAACTAACCGACCAGTTGAGGCTTTGAAAAACAAACTAGATTAAACTCATGCAAGTCAAAAACCTGCAGGTGTATTTCCAAAAGCTTCATACAAGCACACTTGTCTTTAACCCTCTATTGCATGGTTATTTTTTAAGGACATGCAATTTATGAGGTCACATGACCAGGATATATAGTTCTCTCATCAATATTTGCCATGTCACTGTCTCACAACCAAAGGTTGTCCATCATTCAGAATTTTGAACATTTTTCACCAAATAAAATAATGTAACTCACTGTCTAGGGTAAGGAAACTTTGTTTTTCTACATTTAATTTATTTTTGATGGTTTTTTTTTCCTCATGCATACAACCTAATGGAGTCCCACTGACTTGCATAGCACAATTTTTTTTCTTTTATTTACGCCATTTCAAGTGAAAACACATTCCAAACCTTTTTTACAATGTCTAAGCAATATTTGATGCAATAGAGGGTTAGGAAAAAACAAAAAACATCACTCATTTGTCCCCCGTTTGGTGCTCTTGGCGACAGCCTCTGTAGCCTCCCAAACCAAAGTATGATTTTCAGAAAAAACAGACAAGAATAAAAATAGACGAGATGCATACTTTAGGATTCTGCATATTTTTTCTCTCAGTTGCATGACAGTTGCATCATATTAGAGTTAATTTGAGGCACTGAGCTCAGACTGAGTCACACAAAGTGGGACTCAGGAGGTTACCTGGAATTATAATCGGCTCTAAATTAGTGATTGATTACCAACACTTCAGTCGGCACTCGTCTGTTGAAACAGCCTTGTGCATGAGTCATTCACAGATTTTTATTTCTTTCTGATATTTAATATATATTTTTTTTCTTTTTGCCGAGGCTGCTGTGATCTCAGACACTTTCTTTGTGTCTTGACGTTATGTAGAGAGAGTCCAGGGCTGTGCAGCTGCTCTACAGTCCCCAGCCTTGTTAATATTTCACATGGTTAGAAGCCAGAGCAGACGCCTGTTTTTTTTTTTTTTTTCTTCTGAGAGGAAATTCTTCTCATCATTTAACCTCCAGCACCCAGTATGCATACGAACCAGGACAGACGCACCACTCATTGCGGTGCTACGTTCAAGCATTATGTAGAAAAAGCACGGCCATCACAGTGTCGACAGAGGACTTGAGTCTGGTTCTGGTCGCCAGCCTGAACATGATGGGTCACCTCATATAAAATGCAGTCCTTTAAATTCCTGAGCGCCGCTTGACTTGTCTTCTTTAAGAGTGCTTTACTCTGCCTAAAAGGAAGCCAAAAGCAGAGGTTTGTTGTCTGAAATGTGACTTCTCAGCAAAAAATGTAAAAAAAAAAAAAAAAAAAAGAAAAAGAAAGTTACTGCAGTTGGAAAACTGTGGGAGCATGCCCACAGTCTTAGAACAAATAAGTGTGTGTTGCAGGGAATTGGAGAAAAAAGAAGGTGATTTTGAATAATTATGGCACAAACTAAAGATCTAAGAAGGACAGAATGAGTTCATGTCATCACTAAAATGTAATAATGTCCAACTGGAATTACAATTAGTTTGACCCTAGCAGTGGTGGATGTACAGCTCTAGTCAAAAGATTCACTTGAATGTGAAAAATGTTTCCGGAGATATTTCTCTGAGTCTGCCAGAGTTTACTTTACTTGAGTTTTACAAAGACCTTGAAGAAACTGCACATCGAGCTCTGATGGAATGTCTGGAGAAGTATGAAGTGGATGTTAGACGTTCAGCAGCCATGTCAACAACCCTCTGTTTACCAGTTATCGAGCAGCGCCAACGATCGCATTGTGAAAGCTAATTGCCCAGCCCACATAGCTCATTACACCTGAAAGAACACCTGCCATCAGCTGTCAGAGGATATTGAGTCAAATGTTTGAAAGATCTACAGTCTCAGTATCTGCTCCCAAATAGGAACTGCATGCAATTTTTTTTATACTTTGAAGACGTTAAATGGTGGGAAATTCCACCATTTCTGGTTCACGACTGCTACCTCTTCTACTCTGTTTATGACAGCTTTGTGTGACAGGGTCTGTATCACCAACTATTCACTCCAAACTAGTGGTGTGCACAAACATTTTGAAGGGCGGGGGCGAAAAGGGATATAGCACTTTAGCACATGGTTTGGCTCCTAGAGGGCACTTTAACAGGCATTTTAGCTCCCAAGAGGGCCATTAGCACATGTTTAGCCCATTAACATGCTTTATTATCTCCCAAGAGGGCTCTTTAGCACATATTTTAGCTGCCAGAGGGCACTTTAACACACCTTTTAGCTTCCGATAGGGCACTTTAGCATATTGTGGCTCCTAGAGGGCAATTTAGCATATTGTGGCTCCTAGAGGGCACTTTAGCACACATTCTGGCCTCCAAGAGAGCACTTTAGCACACACTTGGGACAACTGGGACATGAAGGGGTGGTCCCTACCACACTGCATGGTACTACTACAAGCCATTTGATGGAAGCTCACCTGATTCATTCATTTTCCTTTTTTTCATTGGTTTTGCTTTTTTGTGACTTCAAAAGGTCGCATAAAACTCGCTTGACATTTTGACAGACAGTCATTATGGACCAACTCCATGAGTCACGATACCACACAATCCAGCAGAGAGAAGTGCCTGGCAATTTCCCAAAACATGAGGAAAGCTTGATCAACAAGTCCAGGAGTGTCTCATTTGTCCTCAGTGTCAGGCTCAACTGCTTCAGAGAGGATTTTCTCTCTGATGACCGTTAAACGGTCAGACTCCACTAACAGATGCGGCGCAGAGCTGATCAAAAATGAACTTGAGATGTCTGTGAACTGTGATGTGTCATGAGAAGACTTCTGTCTGGCTGTGCAAAATGACAAAGGGCTGTTTGAATCAGTCTCAAGAGAGAAAAAAAAATATCCAGGGAAAAAGTAGAATTTGTTACGACCTGGCCCAGAGGGGAAACCCTGGCACAACATGAAAAATGAGCCTCTCCCTCTCCCCAACCCCCACGAACAACCAGCAACAGAGGATTTGCAGCCCTTTAAAGGTTTATTTAAGATATTTTTAGCTTCAGGGCGGTTCAACAGCACAACAATAAACTAAAGGAAACTAAAGCTGAGTAACGTCAGATTCCGTCGATAAGCCTCAGGAACTAGTTCATATGCATGGAGATCGGTGGATTTTACTATCTCATAATCTATACTTTTACATACCTCCTGCTGTCTGCCTGCTAATTAACATCTTAACGATATTGGCCACACATCTTTAGGCCAGAGTCAAGCAGACGTAACATCTTAAAATGCAGAATCAATGAATGGAAGAAGAATGGAACAAGCGCCAGGTGAAATCAGATCTATCCTGAGGGGTGAGGGTAGATGATGTAACCTGATTGGTGGAGGCAGATCCAATGGGACATCCTCGCTCCATACCTGCAGGTGCACTGCCTCTTTGTTTCCCACCTCCACCTCTTTGATGCAGAGCACCAGCTGAAGCTCCTTGGCAGTCACACCAGGCTGAATCAGAGGATCCAGGCGAGGTGTGGGAGGAGAAGCGCTTTTTTTTTTTCCTTTGGGCAGGAATGATGACATGACGGGACAAACATGGAGCAGGAATCTGCAGTTTGTTGAAAGTCCATCTGTCAACATAAATAAAAATAAAAAACTGTCAACCAGTAACAGTACACACCTGACATGCCATGATGTAAAGGCACAACATGCAATGGATGAACTCCAATTTATATAATAACCTGGCCTAGACAGGGACACCAAGGTCATGACCTCTTTATTTTTTTTCCTTAAGTTTCATTTCATTTTAGTTTTTCCCCTACCGTTATATTTTCACAAGTAAAAATGTTAACACAAAGCAGAAAAACCAAATACATAAAACCAACCATGAAATCATGACATTAATGTGGTCTCATGTGACAGAGCTGCATTACACTGCAAAAACTAAAATCTTAACAGGTGAAAATATCTTGTTTTTGGTACAATTAGTCAGATATTGAGCAGAATAATCTTATTTCACAGGCAGATAATTTATCTTATTTTTCTTTATTTTTTTCCCGATTTGGGTCAATCTGGACTAACATTTTCTTAAAAAAAAAAAAAAAGATTAATTTGGCTAAAATCAATCTAATAAATTCAAGAATGGGCTATAATTTGGACGTTTAGATGGATATATGTGACTAAACATTGGGGATATATATATATATATATAGAGAGAGAGAGAGAGAGAGAGAGAGAACACTCATGCCAGAATATTACAATACCTATATACATAGAAAACAAATAAACAAAACAAAAAAAAAGGATGTCTCCAAAAGCCTGGGCTGCTGTTATAGTAATTTAGCAAATCTTTGTACAACATTTCACACAGGAACATGTTTGCTGCACAACACGCTTACATCAAAATCCTGCACTCAGCCAATCAGCTGGGCTCATCTGCAGACCATCACATGCAGGCACCACAGCAGTGAGTTGGCAGCCTTAACCACGGGGTCAAATCTGACTAGAAATTGCTTTATGGCAAGAAACGGGAGAAAAGATTGATGTTGTTCCGTTACAGAGTTTCTAACACGCTCGTGAAGGCAGATGGTAGAAGGAGTCCAAGACAGATGGAAAATCGTTTTCTTGCTGTTTATCTTCTTCAGTAAAGTAGAAGAGAAAATATTTGCCCGAATTAGCAACATCCACTTTCACTTTATTGAGCGAGAGTTTTGCTTCCTGCTAAGGAAGATTTAGGGTTTATTGGTTGTTAGGAAATAATTTAGAGAAACATTAGTAGTGGCAGCATTACTGGTGCGAGGCACACATTACCAATCATCTCCTCCATGGTCTGTTTACAGTAATTATGCAAGGGTGTCACAAATAGTTTGGTAATGACTGATTTTTTAAATAGCACATAGACTTTTATGCACTGTATATCTAGGGAAGGTGCTGCCTTTTCATGAGGCAATTTATGTTTTTACCACTGAATTATGGTGAGCGTTGTGTCGTCCGGGTGTGCACACCTCTTCTGAACAAGACAGTGAGTGGGAGTAATGGATTAAATGCAGCAATGCATTTAGTAAACTAGATCACATATTATACAGGCATTTATTCTAAATTCTCACCTTCCAGTGCAGCATAATGAAGACTTCAGGGATTTTTTTGCATGCAAGGGTGAGGTAAGGGTCAAAGGTCATTTAAGACAGTCTGCCTCATCATGATAATCACCTTACTTTATTGCTATTTAGGGTTCCTGTGATGAATATATATGACTTAGGTAAACGTTTCTGAGGTGATAGAATTGTAAATGGGCTGCATTTGGATGGTGTCTTTCCAGTTTTCTGAGCACTCAAAACACTTCACACAACATGAAAACATCCTGCATGGTGATGCTCATCACCGGTTACCCATTTCATTTTCTCACACTCGCCATCAGTAGCAATTTGGGATTAAGTGTGTTGCCCGAGGACACTTGGACATGCAGGCTGGAGGAGCCGGGAATCGAACAGCCGCTCTACCTCCTGAGCCACAGCTGTGTGTGTGAATGTTAATGAGGGTATGAGAGAGACATGTGGCATCTTATAACATTTGAGGGTCTTTTTTTTTCCTTTCCTAAACCAAAAACAAAAGAGTAAAGTTGTAAGGAAAGGATTAAACTGTGTTTATCTGCTTTAAACATGTGCAGTGTGTACGATTTAGAGGCATTTACTGTAGCAGCATGTAGCAGAGCAGAATTGGCAGAAGTAAAATATAGCCTCATATCTATGTTTTAATTAGTATTTACTTGAATATATACTGTCAAAATGAGAATTCTTGTATTTTTATTACCCTAGGGGTGTCAAACATGTGGCCTGGGGGCCAGAACAGGACACTAAAGGGTCCAATCCAACAAAGTAAAACCAAAAATAGACCAGTTTGTTTCTATTTGTTTACAGAAATGTGAAGTCAGTGAGAATCTTTCAGAGCTCAAGGGATAAAATATTTACAGTTTTGATTTGTAAATAATTTGTAAGGCAGGAGATACATAACTTGATAACTCTGAACATTCACAGAATATGGAATAAATGAGACATATTGCTGAAATTGCAATTTTTTTTTCTCTCAAGACAACTCTTCTGTTTTGTCAACTGAAGGTTAATTAATTGTATTAACTGTGAGAAATTTGTTATTTGAGAAGTATTGTTATTTATATGTAAATTTTTACTGGTTCCAGCCCACTTGGGATCAAACTGCACCGTATGTGGTCCATGAACTAAATTGAGTTTGACACCCCGCACTTAGATTGCAACATTTTTGTCTACATAGGGAGCAGGTTTCTCTCAATGTATTTAGTTGATTGCAATCTTTAACCTCACTAGATGTAGCCAGAAACTACATACTGTACCTTTAACTATAGACTATAGAGAGTTTGATGCTTTTGGCTGACACTATCTTGATTTTTCTCTACTGAAATTATATTTGAACAAGAGTGTGGAGCTGGGTGGCATCTGTACCTCGCAGACATCTAACAGCAGTCGCCTTTCAATCAAATTGGCCACTACATAAGTGGGCTTAAAAATGATAAGGGTTAATTATTTATAAATTCAAGCCTTTATAAAACTTAGAGTGAGTTATATAGAAATTTACCTGTTGTCATGAATTATTATAAAGGGAAACTATCTATAGACATCAAAGTTGCTTTTGTACCAGGCTGCAAACAGATTCATTTCTGTTGGGCATTTTAACATGGGGGTCTATGGGTCTTGACTCTCTTTGGGAGCAGCCTCAAGTGGCCATTGGAGGAACTGCAGTTTGTGACACTTCCGCCTTTATTGTTAGTCTGGTTGGCTTTAAGATTAGCATGTCAGCACTGAGGTTTTGCAACATGTACCAAAAATATGCTGCTTTTTTACCCACTGGTAATGATGCAGACATTGTGCAGCAGTGGACTGATTGCATTCGTTGTCATTTCAGCTGGAAAAAAATTACAAACTCATTCTAGAAATGAGAAGCTGCTTTGGTCTACCAGTATCTGCAATCACGGGCTAATTAAATGAGTAAGCATTTAAAGTGGTTAATCTGGCCCTGACATGAAAAGGTACGGTTCCACAGCTGCAGTAACAGCGGCTGCTCCGAACAATCAATTCCTATAATAATTCAGCAAACCACTTTTAAATGCATTATTTAATAAATCAGGGGGGACTTTTCAAAGTAATATTCATGTTGTTTTCTAAATGGCCCCTTGTTCTTTATACCAACTAAATCAACACACGCACCAAACAATTATGGCCTCCATCAATTTGATTATGTTTCTTAGATTAATACGCTGTAGTTCTGAACACACACATTAACCGCTGCAGAAATAATCAGCTGTCACCAGAAATATGGCAGAAATATATGTGGATTTGTGGAGGATTTATGGCAGTCATTTAGAGGGAGGTTTACAGTTGCAGGAGCTGGGGAGGAAAAGCATGGCTGATGAAAAATAGTCTGTCAATCTGTCTGCCCTGGGTAGAATCTCAAACCCTGGAATCTGACGGTAAGAATGAAATATTATGTGAAGTGTGAAATATTCCTCTCTCTCTCTCAGTCTGCCTCTCTTCTTCTCTTTTGTCTCACTTTCTACCTTTCTCCCCACTCATTCTGCTCTCTTCATCTCGTTGCCCTCCCAGCCTCTCTCTGTCTCTCTTGGTCTGTCTCTTTCTGTCTCTCTCGGTGCTGCAGGGAGTTACTCAGCATCAAATTGGTCACAGTTTTCACAAAAGAAGGAGGGGAGGACGGAGGCGGAGTGGGATGGAGAAAGGGCATTTAGTTTGCCATCTGTATTATTCTTAGTTTCCCAACGACTAAGAAATATACCCTCAATTTTTAAGCAGATAAGGAGCGAAGTAAAAAAATAATAACGTCTAAATCTTGAGACAATTCGAACAAGGATTGTGTAATTCGACTCGGCGAATGCTGCTGGGAAGTGTTGTAAAAACTGATGAAAACTGTAAAAACCTCATCTACATATGGAGGTGTTTTAATGGCACAATCTCAGCACCTTCCAAACATTTATTAGAGCCGTGAATAGCGGAGAGCCTAATTTATTTGATTTGAATTTAAACCAGAAATTAAAGTAGAAAACCTGGATTTTATTTCATGTGTCTGTGGGGCAGAAAGCGAGAGTGATACTCAGCTCTCAGCTGTTGAAAATCGAAGAGGACAGAGAGGGCAGCGCGTGGTGCATTTCAGCCTGCTGCGATTATGAGGCGGATTTATAACAAGATTGATTTGTTGTTCCCATCAAGTAAAGTGTGATATATTTATATATTGATATCACCCTGATTAACCTCACAGGCCAGTGTGAACCATGTTTTTAAACACAATCAAGAAAAACAGATTCAGGGAAAATTTTATTAATTATAACTTTCCAATATGGGCAACACGGTGGAGCAGGGGTTAGTGCTGTTGCCTCACAGCAAGAAGGTCACATGTTCAAGACCTCCTTGGTCCTGGGTCTGGGACCTTTCTGTACGGAGTATGCATGTTCTCCCCGTGTCTGCGTGGGTTTTCACCAGGTTTTCCAGCTTCCTCCCACAGTCTAAAAACATACTGAGGTTAATTAGCGACTCTAAATTGTGAGTGTGTGAGTGAATGGTGTGTGTGCCCCATGATAGGCTGCCTCTCACCGTAATGCACTGGGATTGGCTCCAGCAGACCCCTGCGACCCTAATGAGGAATAAGCAGGTATAGAAGATGACTGACTGACCGACTTTCCAATATTATTAGAATAAGTTGCTTTTCCAATTATTTTATGTTCATTTTTCTAAAAAGCCAGGATTTAAATTCTGGGTTTTTACAGCTACGTGTCCTTTTAAGGACATACAATGTATGCGGCTGCATGACCAGGATATCCTGTTTGCTCATGGACAATTGACACGTGAGTCAATGTCTCACAACCAAAGGTTGTCTTTTATTCAGAATTTTGGGAAATTTTCACAAAATAAAAAAATTAACTCACTATCTGTGGTAAGTAAACTTATTGTTATTTTTCTTTTTTATATTTAATTAAATTTTGATGTTAAGTTTTTTTTCTAATAATTTGCTAAAATAGATTTGCTGCCATATAGCGACAATATGCAAATATGTAAAATTCCTAGTGCAACCCAGTCCCATGGACTTACATAGCATGAAACTATCTGGAGACCATGTTTCCAACTTTTTCTTCTTCGTACTATTTCATGCAATAATAATATTTAACAATTTTAGTTTTGCATGTGATCATACTACCATGAGTCGATTGGCAGTAAACACAGACTACAGCTCTGGGAGATTGGAATTTTTATTATTCTGATTCAGGCTTGAGTTTACTTATCCCAGAAGGGCAGTTAAGTTCAACAGTCTACCTGCTCTCATGAAAGGAAAATCAAATTAAATAAATTCAGCCGAGCCACAGCGTTCACACGTCAATGCTGAAATCAGCATGTCAATAACAAACAGGTCAACATATAGTATCAGAGTAAAAAGCAGCAGGCGACACACTCTGGAACCCTCAGGTCGCCACTTATGGGCTTACGTGAGGAGCCGAGTGATAACAACAATAAAGCACTTACAGCACTTAAGGAAAACAACAAAAAACAGCAACGCATGCAGTCTGCCACAGTTTACAGGGACTGGCTTACAGATTTCTACTATAGCATTTAGCAGCCTCATGGGGGATGAAAGAATTTAAGTAGCTGTATATTTTTCCCAAAGAAATGTCACGTCAGTTTTATTTGCACGGTCTCAGCTGCTTGTGTTGGATTAAACATTGTGTATATTATTTGCACGTTGTGTGATGTGTGCAAAGACTGAATAAAATACTAATACTAAATACTAGGACTAAATAATACTACTAAAAACCATAGAATTCTCAGAGCAGGCTGGGATATGACTAATCAGTTTAAATTGAATCTAATCAAAGGCAGAGGAAAACATGAGTGTGAAGCCTTAATTGAGACTTTGAACGGAGCTGATGTTTTCTGAGAGTTTCTTCCAGGCATAAGCATAGAAATAAACATTGCTGCTAAATGTTTAATTTAGATATTAACATTAAAGGGGCCTTATTTTGAATTTTTTTACAGTTTAAGATGTTCATTTTTGTGGTCAATTCATACAAATTAGCATGTTTTTATGGTCCAAAAGAACCAGGTGTGGGGGGGCCAGTATAAGTGCTCTCTTCAGTGGTGAAGACATGCTATATCTGCCCTTTTTTTCCTTTTAACCCCTGCCCTTCAAAAGGTCTGTGCATGCCACTGCAGTCTAGCACTGCTGGAAATGTCACTTTTTGTGACATCACAACCAGAGCTATTCCTAATTACTTGTGCTCTGCCAGGTTTCAGCAACTTAGAGAAGAGGCCAGACAACGGCAGTATGAGCGTGTGGTCTTATTTCATAGATTATGTGTTAGCAGAAAGCACCAGAGACTTCAGTTGTTTACTGACAAGCCCTGAAAAAGTGTTGTTTTTTCATAACAGGGCCCCTTTTATGAGGGTTTTATCATACAAGGGTTATAGAAAAAATCTGATGATGCTATAAATGTTCTCAATCGTAAAGGTTTTGTTTATTCATGCTTTGTGCTTTCTGAAATTCCCCCTGTATGTACTGTAAACTTGTAATAGAAAGTGTGTAAAAAAGATATTAGGCTAATTCAAATCTTCTTTAACTTCAAGACATTCCTCAGAAACCCATCCCTTTGAACAAGGCTAAATCCACTCAACACACCACACAGCTGTGATCAAGGCTGATTGTTAGATTTGAACTGACAACCCTTAACACGCTGCCACTTAGCAGCTTTACATCACTGGAGTTACAAGAAGCAGCATTTCTGTACTGGTCTGGTTGTGGTGGAGACTTCAAATTCATTCATTTATATATCCCTTTTAATCAAATCTAATCATAATTGATCAAAAGTCGGATGTATTCCAGCAATCCCAGCTTGAAGTCATGGTGCAGTGAGCAGGGCTCTGTCTGTGGTTCTGAACGGACAGCAGCGCTGTCTGTGGTGCTGACAGCTTCCCAGTGCCGCTTGGCTGCCTTGATCCAGGTGAGGCACTCACAAAAGTACTTTTTTAACACCTTCAAGCAAGTTTTTTTGCTGATGTAATTGATCGTGTCATCTCTTTCCTCTCAGGGTGAATCCCCCCCCACACACACATCCCGCCCCCCCAACACATGAGCCCTGTGGCTGCCAGAGCCTCATAGACAGTCCTGCCACATCCAGAGTTAATTCGAAAGCTTGCTCCTGGAGGAGATGAAAGATTGTATTTGTGCCAGTGGCTTGCACCAATTCCCTTTCACATTTTGACACTTGGTGCAATGTAGCTTCTATGTTGCAGGAGATTTTTTGTAGGAATGTAACATAGAAATTCCACAGAAATGGGATCTAATATTCATTAGTTTTAATTAGTTTATAATTCAAATTAGTAGTTTTTGTGGCACTAGAGATGGCCTTTAGCATTTTTCACAACCACTGTAATTGATTTGTTGATCAGCTGGAAATCTGCAATCTGCAACCTCACCACTAGATGTCACTGCCAAAAATGTACTGTACCTTTAACACAACCTTTAAAAATAGATGTTTGTAGAATCATTATTTAACATTATGTTTTTAATCTATCTACTAACACAATCTTATAAAATAGACGTAACATCATTTCTTAAAAGCCCTCACCTTTGTGACTTACATTAACTGTTGACTATTTTTACAACATGGCCCTATTTGTAATAGAAAGTCTTGTGGGTTTTCTTTTAATAATGAAATCTGCGTATATAAAAAACAAATAATATCTTGGTGTGTAAATGAAATAAATGCTGTAGAATATTAGATAGATAGATAGATAGATAGATAGATAGATAGATAGATAGATAGACAGATAATTAATGTTAATAAATAATATAATTGCTAACCTAATCTTATAAGAAGTAGACATGACTTTATTTCTTAAAAGCCCTCACATCACATTATTGTTGACTATATTTACTAAATGGCCCTATTTTGTAATAGAAAGTCATGTAGTTTCTCTTTTAATAATAAAATGTTAATATAAAAAAGTGAATATCTTGGGATGCTTGTAGGAACAAAACCTTGCAAATAAAAATAAATACTGTAGAATATTAAGTATAGTATATATATATGTGTGTGTATATACACATATTTATGTAAATTTTTATATTATTCATCAGATTGTTTAATTCGCAGTAGTAAATTAGATATTGTGCACTCCTCTGCTAATAACAATATACCAGATAGAGTCTTCTGTTCTGAGAGGAACATTTTTTTATGTGAAGCACATGCCACAAAACACAAATAAACCCAGACACACACACGCCTCTCTGTGTGCCACACTGCCATCCATGTGTGCATGCACACAAGTAATAGACAGAATAATAAAAATACCTCCACAGTCATGCTGAGATGAGAGCCTGTGAGTGGAAAATAATGACATCTATTGGGAGTGGAGCATCCCTCACACACACACATATACATACACGAATGCACATGTGCATCCAGCAGTTGATAAACACACTAATTCTCCCGGGCACATTATACATATTGGATTGTAACGGTTCTACCAGTCATTTCAATTCACGTTGATTTAGTATGTGTTTGGCTGGAAATTAAGCTATTGCTGCTGTAGAAATGAACACAAAGTCTCTGTGTCACATGTGGTACCTGAAGTGTTGTCACAGCCAGGGCATTTCTTGGCTCGGGATTCCAGTGCCTGTTGTGTTTGCCAATTCTCTGAGTCATGTGTTCTGTCAACCAAAGAAATAAATCTGACCTCCATAAAAATATTTGCCAAAAGTTATTGCAGCCAACGTGTGTATACTGGAGGGGAATCTGATGATATAGAGTTCTAGTAGGTGTCCAGTCTATCATTTTTAATTCGATGGCTGCTCTCTCTCCTACCGGCGCCTCCAAAACACAAGCAAAATAATCCCAACTGCAACGTTAAGATAAGGATTCACTGTGCGCCAGGGGATAATCTCCTGATACTGTGTTTCGCAGCAGCTGGGTGTGCAGTACAGGTAGTATGTGGTAGTCATTTAAAAATGACATTACTTTGTGAGCAGGCTGCACTCGGCACTGTGAGATTTTCCAACATGTTGCACCTGAGAAAGGCAGAGAAAGGCAGAGAAAGGCAGGGGTTAGCAACCACAGCGGAGCAGGGATTTCTATTCCTAGAGTGAGTCCGTCTAAGATTTAAAAGCAGAGACAGATCAGAGGGGTGGATTGGACAGGTGATGTTTGTACATACAGGTTTTCATCCCAGCAGGTTAACCAGAGGAGTAATTGGCTGCTGCAGTGTAGAGATGTGTGAATGCATGGCCATAAATTTAGAAAAAAAACAAATTTGACCTGACATCTCTCTCAACAATATATATATATATATATATATATATATATATATATATAACCGAGAACACTACAGAAAGAACATTCCCATGTGCCATGTGGACTTTAGTGATGATATAGTATAGGAAGAAAATGTACAGTTTCACTAGTTGTAGTTTCAGAGTATGTTTTCTTCTTTCTTTATACACTTTTTCAATTTGTCCATTACACTAAACAGCAGAAATACACTGGGAACAAGCTGTTTATATACAGTATATAATATATACAAGATTCTGTTCATAAAAACACCCTAAGATATTCATTTTATAATAAAACTTGTCACTATTAAAAGAAAAAACACAAGGCTTTCTATTACAAACAGGGCAGTTTAGTCGAAAACAGTCAACAATAATGTCACAAAGGTTTTTATAGGCTTTTATAATATAATAAAGTCACATCTATTGTTAGTGATGATATAGTGTATAGTGGTGATAAAAAACATTGATTTTAGGAAGGGAAATGTGCAATTTCACTAGTTGTAGTTTCACAGTATGTTTTCTTGTGTCTTTATACACTTCTTCAATATGCCCATTACACTAAACAACAGAAATACACAGGGAAAAGGCTGTTTATACACAGTATATACTATATACAAGGTTTTATTCATAACAACCAAGATATTCATTTTATAAAGAAAACCCACAAGGCTTTCTATTACAAACAGGGCCACTCCAGTGAGTACTGTACTTCTGTAAATGTGGGCTCACAACTATCTTTTAGCTTTGCTCTAAATGCTCAATTACAGTATGTTCACCAGCTGGAGCCTTTCTAGTCCTCTGACCACTCAAAGCATTTTGCACCACGCGCCAATCACTCTACTTTGATCAATCTCCTGATTGGGGAAATAAAAAGGGCACATTTTTACCACTCTGCACCCCAGAGGGTGTTTTATCACGTTTTGTTCACGGGAAGAAACTGCCTCCCCCCTCTGTCTAACCCTGGGTGGACTCCTGAGCCACAGCCGCCCCACAGATGAGCAAAGAAAATGAGAAAAATTTTCAATGATGCTAGAGTTATCCTTCAAAATTGACCTCAATGATTGATGCAGCCCTTCTTGCTCGCATCATTTTTTTATCCCTGCATCTTTCAAAAAATGAAAGTAGTGGGAAATCAGGGGAAGATTTGAATGGTTGCAATCAGCTTCCTGTCATTTTGTCCACCGCTGTTCTCCACAAACAAGATGCCAGAAATTTGATTGGCTGTTGGCAGCCCATTGATTCCCATCAATTCAGCTGTGGCCAACCCTTTTGTTCGGGTTTTTGACTGTTTTATAAACACGTCATCTGCACATCAGCCAAGTTTGTTTACTCGACTCAGCAGGAAATTAAAAGCTTTCCAGTAACTTGTTAAATGCAGGGTTGTGAATGAATGTTTCACAGAAATAACCAAATAAATGAACAATCCCGGCAAAAGATGGTTTGCTTTTATCATTTCTATTCATCTTGTTATCCAACTAAGTGTTTTTGAAATGTTGTTAATGTGCCGTAGCAGTTGCTGTTTATTGTGGAGCAGTGGCGTACAGACTGTACTCTGCTACCAGACGAAACCGCGGTTGAATGTTAAAATGACTAAATGCTAAATGCCAGTTTGGTAATGAGAAACTGCCTGAAGCTGTCAGACCAAACGATTCAGTTTGATTAAGACGTCTATCGTCTGTTTCTGTTTGTGGCGCTCGCTGAAAAAAAGGCCTATTTTTCAGAAGGCGAGAAACATTTGTTCATTTACTCTGTGACATTTCTGCAGAGGACGATCAGAATGAATTTTCCAGGTTCACACAGGAGTCTCGTAGTCTCATCAGCCCATTTCAACCAAAGCAAACGTGGCATTTTTGCTTCTTTTTTGTTTTTTCAATCACCATCTGCTGATGATAAGCATGTGATCTGATCATAGGCTTCACACCAGCTTCTAAAATGTATCTTGCAGTGGTCGTTTTTTTTCTTAGTCCCTCTTTCCCTATTTATGAGGTCATCACCAGCTTTTAGCCAACATGGATGAGGAGTCTTAAAAGTGCTCAGAGAAACAGATGTAAATTACCTGCTGGCTAACTCTGGTGCAATTACTTTTAATTACGCGCTGTCCCTGCAAAAACAAACAATAAATTAAATTGAATTAAATTAGAAGCAGACATTTTAACATCTAGATACTGGGCAAACTCCCTTTGAAATAAATCTTGCAGTCAGATTGATATTTTTTGTTGATTCAATACATCAACAAATATCCAGTATCTGTTTACATGTGTGAGTGAATGTATTCTATCCAACAAAACTAAAATAAATACATACAAATGACAATTAGAATATTATAATAATTGGGAAAAAATAGGTTATAGGTTACAGAAATATAGCAACTGGAAATACTAATTCATATGTATATAATTTAATATAAAAACTTTATTTTTGACTTTAAAATGTGATTTCAATGGGATGTTTTGTTGAAATTAATTAATATAAAATTCTAGATATATTTTTAAAGTCGATGATTGTATGTATGTATATATATAAATATAAATATATATATATATAAACTAATTGCTCAGTACTTGTAGAATAATTATTTTGAGTAGAATTTACTTTTGTTATTACTTATACTTTTATTTTGGTACTAAATGAATTATGTAGATTCAGTCAATGTAAATAGTTTAACTCCTCCAAATTTAAGTTAAATCCACTCAAATGAAGACTTTTACCTATTTTTCTGTATTTTAACCTTAATAATAAATTTAACATTCAGATAATGAACCAAATCCCAAATTTAACTTGTACATCCACAGAAGATGGGAATAAAATTGTACATACTCTTTTATAATTACATTTAATTAAGGTGAATTAGCTTGTTTTAAGTAGGGGAGTACATTTTAGAAATAATTAAAACACATACATATGATTCAATAACATTACAATCTTTGAAATAAACAAGATAAAACATGTAACATTTACACAGAGTCAGAATCAGTGTTTTCAGGACCTAAACAATAAAATAAGTTTGTATTTGCCTGACTGACCCGGGTGAATGTTTTCTGACCTGATGAAGTTTGGTTAAGTTTTGGTTTAGTTTAATCAACAAAGCCTGTTTGGATAAAACTAAGAAAAAAAAATAATCAACATTGACTATTGGTAGGAAACAGGATGCAAAACAGTGGTGTTCACAGTCAAAGTCATTAACGCCAACAACATTCCTTTGCTTCTAGAGTCATTCACATCCAAACAACAAGAAGTTGCTATTCATAACAGGACAAACAGCTTATTTTTAGTATTTCTCCAGGATTTAGACTTGGACCGATGCAGCAGATTTTAACCACATCTGCACATCTGAAAACCCCAGTTTACTGTTGTGCAACTGTGATGTTTAAATGAATGTTGGTAGGAAGGAATCATGCAGAGATGGTGAAAAAGCCTGTAAACACCAGAAATAATTGTCTTTTTCTCTCATTATTCTACTCGCTGCTTATCTCATATCTCATTGTTTAAACATTCATCTCATTAAAGAAATTCGAATACCGAGTTTTAATACTGACAATGAAAAAAATGTTTTGTGTACTGTCTGAATAAATGTTGTACACATGTTGCAGCTGTTTAGATTCAGGCATTGGGTGGCAATTATGAACAGGAGCTTTTGTCCTGATTCTTTCAGGGTGCAGCCATCGAATCAGAGACTTTCTGCGGAGAACAAACTAAAACTAGACTTTTTTTGGTTCCAACCGTTGAGCTGTAATGATTTGACAGTTTTTAAGAGAAAAATACCTAATTTACCTGGTTCCAGCTGCTGGTTTCCTCAGTCATCCACAGTTACTTTAAAACTGTAATGTGTTATTTATTACTTGTTACTGTCATTGCAAAGTAATTCATTACATTACAATATTACTGTATTTAAAATGTAAGGCATTATGCTACATTACAATGTGCTTTTAACCTGGAATGAATCTTTTGTTTTTCCTTATACAAATTCACTAAAATCACCACAACATCAGCAGCTGATCCAACTTTTCAAAACAAAGTTTTAGGATCTGAATTTGACCCGTTAGAATGAAGTAATTTGAATATATAGTTTAAATTTTTAAAGATTCAATCTTTTACTTTATGAATTTGTGAACATTTACAAATAAAACTGAAAACGAGTTACTGGTTTTTCAAAGAGATGAATTCAGCGAAGATTAGTTAAATAATTGATTAGTTGCCATCTATCACATTAATGTCCAAGTGTTTTGAGTCATATTTGAACAAAGACAATTCTCTTGTTCCAGCTTCTCTTGTCTGATTTCTTTATTCTTCAATTTAACAGTAAACTAATGATGTTTGGGTTGTAGACTGTTGGTCTGGACAAAAAAAAGACATTTTAGGTTTAGAGGGTCACTGATCTTCTGTTTGATGAGCCAAAAGGAAAAAGAAGTGAAACACTTTGCGTTGATGTTTCACTGAATTTGTATTTAATTTTGAAAACTAAATAACTACCACTTCACTCCAGGTTTACGTGTATTGTAATGCACGTTACTCTTTTTTCTTGTAATGCCTTACATGACACCATTACAGCAATAACCAATGCCTTACAGTAATTTATTACTTTTTTACTGCCAACACTGGTTATCCATGATAGTAAACTAGTATCTAGTATCTTTGAGTTGTGGCCTCTTGCTCAGAATATTCAACGTTTTATAGACCCGAACTAATCATGTTTCTCCATCCGCACTTTTTACTCTCTGAGAACCAGACATTTTTCACCCACCTGCTGTTGTTGAATATTGTATTGCATCATTTGTGCTGTGATTGATTATTGATTAGTCAGACGTACGAAGCATAAAGACTTCTGAGACTTTGCTGTTGTGTTGTGAATAAGGGCGGCCTGATAAATAAATGATCCTGAACCTGAACTAACGATGTTGTGCACAGCTCCGTATACAGTCATATTTTATTCGGTTTGATGGTATTGTATCTTTCCAGTCTCATTTTGTTCTGTTTGATAGTGTCGCTTACCTTCAGCTGCCATTGAAAAACATTTAGTTCAGCAGAGCTCTGTAATTTCTATGAAAACCATATAAAAACCATATTTATAGCTTTTTTTTTTTTGTTTTGTTTGGGCTACTCTCGTCTGGGTAACCCGGGAGCAAACTCCCACTCAGCACCAGGCTCTTCTATCAAAGCTACTTTGATTTAGCAGACAACACAGTCGGTAATGATGTTCTCAGTGGAGCACCCACTCCAGAGTGATTGCGGGCCGTGTTTGTTGGTGTTGTTTATATGCATCAATCTGGCTGTGAATAGAGTGGACTCCTGCTGCCACTGTTCAGCATTCAAATGATCTTCCAGTCAATTAGTCACGAAGTTGAGAGGAAACTAATGGAGGAAGTTTTCTTTTTTTTCTTTCCTCCAGAATGACCTAAATCTATTTTTTTTTTGTGGAAGTGGAAAGCAGCAAGTCACCGGAGCAGTCAGAGAGAAAACTTCACTGTTTTGCATAGAATTGGAGTTTACTATTCATTTCAGAGGGGTTATTTTCAAGGGGTGTTTTGCACTCACTCACACACACACACACACACACACACACACACACACACACACACACTGTTTCACATGTATACACTTCCCCTCACTCTCTGACGAGTGTAGAAAAACCTCATTAAGATCAAAGACTTGTTTCTCTTAATTACTCTGTCACTGCAGCCCCATCCTGCCCTCACACACACACACATGCTCACACACACACACACTCACACACAAACACATGTACACACACATGCACACGAAGCAGAGCAGAAAACTAATTGGGCTGAGGTTATTTTTAAACAAGACTTGCTGTTTCTGTATTTTAAATGTGTTGTGTGAGTGAGTGTGTGTGTGTGTGTGTGTGTGTGTGTGTGTGTGTGTGTGTGTGTGTGTGTGTGTGTGTGTGTGTGTGTGTGTGTGTGTGTGTGTGTGTGTGTGTGTGTGTGTGTGTGTGTGTGTGTGTGTGTGTGTGTGTGTGTGTGTGTGTGTGTGTGTGTGTGTGTGTTCAGGATCAGGGCTACACTAAATCATTATCAATCAATCAATTAAATCAAATCAAGCAAACTTTTATTTCTCTAGTAGCTTTGAATGAATTCCACAAGCAATTGAAAGGTTAGAAATTCAGAATAATGCACATCAAAACAACCAAAAAGAAAATCACTAATAAAAATAATGAATATAATTAAGAATATTTACATAATAAGTAACAATATTAATAGTGATAAAAGATGAGTGGTTAACCTTCTATTCCATAGTGTTGCCATATGGCAACTACTTTATCGTCACTTTTGAAAAACTGTTATATAAAATTATGTTTTTACAGTTAGGTGTGAAAAGGGGGCTTTTATTTTGAAGGGCATACAATTTACATACATGTGAGCACAATTGTCTTACAATTGAGAGTTGTCTTTGATTCAGAATGTGATTTTTTAAATAGGTTTTTTTATACTAATATGCTAAAAAAGTTAGAACCTTGTGGAGTCCCATTGACTTACGTAGCATGAAACTGTCCTGAGACTATGTTTACCACTTTTTTCCTTCATATTTTTTGAACATATCATTTATTTAAGTCATTTTACTTAAAACATTCAAAAAATTTTTTTTACCATGTCCAAGTGCTATTTAATGTAATAGAGGGTTAAGATAATATAAGATAAATAATAAAAGATAATACAAACAGTAACAAAATTAATTAAGTAACACAAAATAAATAGAATCAAATAAATCATAGTGATTAAGAGTTAAATTCTGATAAAACAAAATAAAATAAGTAACATTTGTGATATTGTATGAACGGTAACAGCCAGACTCAAAAATATCAATATTTCCAGCTCTTCTCAGAATCTTTGGAAGGCTGTTCCAGCAGATTGGAGTGTAACGGCTGAATCACCAAATGTTTTTGTTCTGCTTTGTGGAACAGCTAAAAGAGGAGAACCAGGGGATCCGAGGAGTCTTCCTGCTTCATAAAACAAGAGGAAGGCCGTGGAGCGCCTTTTATACTGATAAAAGAATTTAAAAATCAATACCAAAAACTAACAGCTAAGTCGCCCTGAGTTGCGCAGAGAGCGCAACACTACATTTATTTTAAAGGCGTGTTGTAAATCCATCGTTTTAGTACAAACTTTCCTATTTTTGTTGCTATCGATCTACTACAGCTCAGCATGGAAATACTGTCCAAGAAAACACACCGAGGGATTTTTTTCCCCCAAAATGACTGTAACTTAGATATAGATAAAATCTTTACTGTCCCGAGGGTGATTTGCTTATATAGCCAAGATATATTCTATATGATACACGATACTGATCCACACACTGTAAAACCTTAGAATTTACAGTAACTAACTGGCAGCAATTATCCAGAAAGTTATTTTTTATAGCAGAAATACGGTACTTTTTTATAGATTGTGTCTTTACTGTAAAATATAAAATGTAAAATGTATATATATTGTGATTTCAGTTGTATTTACAGTATTAGGTGATTAATACAATGGAAATCACAGTATTTAATTGTTTTTAGTGTACAATTTATCACCTAATGCTGTAAATACTACTGAAATCACAGTATTTCATTGATCATTATTGTACAATTGACTGTATTAGGTCATCATTATACATTAAAAATCAATAAAACACTGATTTCAGTTGTATTTACAGTACTGTAGTAGTACAGTACTTAGTAATTAACTGTAATATAATAGTTAGTCTACAGTAATACTTTGACTGCTGTGATTTATCTAAAATGAACATCGATCTACTGTAATAATTATTTACTGTAATGTTACCGTGTTTAACATATTAAATAAAGGCAGATTTCACAGCAATATTTTACAGTGCACATCTCATAAAAACATTCTGGAATCTAAGTTTTTTAAATTTACTTAATTTAAGTACATTTAGCTGATAATTCCTAAATTCACTGTCATTCTACTTTCACTGAGGTTCAAATGCAGGAGCATTACTTGTGATGGTCATATGGGAATTAAAATGCCTCTAAACTGATGCTTTTTTTTTCAAATCCACTTGTGTTATTTTGCCTTCCCTCATCCCTGCAATGCAAGTGGGGATTAAAAGATGACACACTCTGTTGAAAATAAAATCTACATATAAGCTTAGGAAATATTTTATGGGGGATCACATGTATGCGTCCCCAGAGAGGAGAGAATAGTTCTCTGCGGCACAACTTTTTGGAAAACCCCAAAAACACGACATGCATCCTGATGCCTGTACGCCCGCGAGGAATCCTAACACCAGACGATCTCACAGACTTTTCTTTAATTCCTTGACTTATTCTTTGGCTCGCTTTCACAGTGCACTTTTGCATATGTGTGGGCAAAATGCGTCTGTAAATCCCAGCTTCTTTTATATGAAATGCAATTGTGATGCGCCACCGGGAGACATGGGAAATCATGTTAGATCGGATCTTTCACACACGAGTGGCGAGACTCAAGTCGAGTCATCGCTCATCCCGGCTGACTTCCACCCGACAGACATGTGGGTTTTAAGCCTGTTTTCTTTTCTTCATTAAAGCCTCTGTAACTCAAGAGGTGTGAATCAGATTATGCCGCATCAAAAACAGTCATTGACACCAAAACAACAGTATGGACTTTGTACTTAGAGAACCAACAAAGGCCTTTTCTCTTTATCTCTCTCTTTATCTCTTATTCGCCAATTATGCTGGCAGTGACAGTGTGTGTGTGTGTGTGTAGGTGTGTGTGTGACACATAGATGGCACACCTGCCACTTCAAAGCAACAGCCAGATGTGAAAGCGCAAGGGAGCAGCTACACAGGGACCCACAGTGGGAGGTATCCACACAGTTCAACGGCATTATTCACACATAATTATACATGCAGAAACATAATGGCCGGAGCTCATTACGATGTTGTAAATGCACGCGCCGGCCCCCACATCTTCACCTGCAGGGTCACGCTTTGATGGTCCAACCAGCAGCAGCCATGTGGCATCCTTCTGTGGATGAGCATTTGCTTTAAGATGTTTAGCGGGGACTCCAGTAGTGTTTTTTGCTTTTTTTAGTAGTGCAGTAAAAGCTTTATTTTAATAAATAGTTAATATGTTGTTAAGGACCTGTCCTTAACAACATATTAACTATTCCGTAATTCACCATAAGCTAGATGTTACAGTAATGTGGTCCATAGTTATACAGAATATCTCTTCATATGTAGTTTATTTGTATTCACATGTTACCTGAAATGTGAAATCAGGTGTTTTATAGGGTAGGTCACATTTTTATAGTTCATGTACATTTGTTTCATATTAATTTACAGATCATGTTTAATTGACCCAAAAAGTAGTTGTTTAATCAAATTAGTTGTTAGTTTGTTTAAAAGTGTTTTGGGGAAAAGTCATACTGTTATTTACCACCATGAGTTGTAAAATGAATAGAAAATACAGTCAAGTCATTGACGTGGTTAGAAATAATGATTTGCATTTGAAATAATATTTTTTTTTCTTCAAACTTTGCTTTAGTCAATGTAAGGTCAGTTTTCTATCTTCTCTAAGCAGCTAAACTGTTCAGCTGTGCTAACATGATTGCACAAGGGTATTCTAATCACACATTAGCCTTCTGATGCAATGAGCAAACACATTGTACCATTAGAACACTGGAGTGTTTGAACATTAGTGTATGTATTCAGATGTCCTGAAAAATGAAGTCTATCTTCTACATTTTAAAGGTTAGATCACATTGAATTTACCTGTAAATGATGCAGCGTTTAATGTAGATATGTGCTCAAACTGGAAGGTAAAATATGCATGTGATATGTCTGCCATATAGAAAAATATCAAGAAATTAACGACATATTTCAATTTATAGGAATACTCACTGTAGGTCGTCACTAGTTGGCCTCTTATACCTGCAGAATAAAGGAAATTTATGCATTATTTTTTATTATTTTTATTTTTTTAAATGCTTGTATGTCATCTTTTTTTCAAATAAGAGCAGAAGAGAGCAGTAACTTAATCTTTATCCTGTTTCAAGCTGTTTTCATTGTCGCCAGCTCAAGGTCCAGAAGTCAGATTTTGTGCCATTCAGTGTTTTTACTTTGTTACTTACAGTTTGAGCTCCTTTGTGGAATCTAACCCAGTTTAATAATGACTACAAAAGATGAAGAATCAAGCAGAAAAATATCTGGTTGAAGGTTGAGTTAGAAGTTGACTGCTGTGGTGCATCTTGGAAAAAAAAACAGTCAAGCTGAAAAACTGGGCTCAATTTTAGATTAATTCAGCAACTTAGATGCTGTGTTTTGTTCATAAATTCAATGACAAAGCATTTTTTGCATTAGTATCTGTAAGAATACAAGAATGTTTCACCCTAAATGGTAACTTAATAGAAATGCATATGTTAAAGTTTTTTGGGGTTAAAGTTTTTTTTTTTTTAGCCATGTTATATATATTTACTATATTTAAATTGGTATCCAAAGTTGTATGTACACACCTGTATTGTTACACAGTGGTTCTCAAAGTGGGGTCCAGGAACAACCATACATCTTTGAGGGTATATAAGGGGTCCCCAGAAAAAAAGGGGAAACTTAGTCCAGCTTTTGTGACTTTAATAGTCCGTGACATGAAAAAGTTTGAGAAACACTGCTCTTACATACTAGGTCAACTGGTCACTGATTGAGTAAACTTCAGCAGCACATTTATAAATTTAGAGCACTGGATTGATGCACTGACTGAAGAGAAAGGGCACAGAGAACTGCCTCCTGGTTTTCCTGTTGTACTTGTTGCTTATTTTCTTGTATTTTTCTATTTTCTGCAATGTCCAGCGGTCGGCCTCCATCACTTTAACGTGTGAGCAGCCATGTGATAAAGGGAGGGTTAATTACTGTAGGATTACAGGGACCCTGTTTGCCCGGTGGACCATCTTCTCCTCTCTCTACCTCCTGCCTAACACCCACCTTCACTAGCCTCCGCTCACTTGCCACACTCACGTATCCCTTTTTAATACCACAAACCACTTCCTATTTCAGGGTTGATAAAGCTGCAGAACTGTTCCTCTCAGGAGCCACTGAAGTGTGTGTGTGTATGTGTGGGGGGGGGGGGGGGGGGATGTTTTTTCTTATCCATTAATACTTAATATCATTGGCAAAGGGCACATTTCCTTCTCCTACAGAATTTAAGTGTTGGAACATCTATGATTGAAGTGTTTAAACGACTACCTCTTCGCGTTCCTCGTGCTGCTCATGTGCATCCTGACTTAGGACAACCACTTCTTTGGTATCGTGTTAGGAGAGCACACACACGTCTTAAAATGGATTTCGTGTTTGGCTCTGAAATGTGTGCAACTGTTTCACTTCAAACTAAATTTGCACTATATTTGGTGTGTGTGTGTGTGATAGAGAGAGAGAGAGAAATAGATAGAGAGAGAGAGATGGGGGAATGACATAAAACACACAAGTAATCTCACACACACAACTGCAGGTACACACACACACACACACACACACACACACAGTCAGGCACACATGCACAGACACACTTTTCTTGTTTCAGTCATTCTTTTAGGATTTTTGGCTCGGAAAATCCCGGGGTTGCTCTCCCTGCATGAGCTTTTCACACCTCCTCTCTCCCTGGCTGTGAGCAACACTGATCCGATAGGCAGGGAGAGAGAGTGCAATCAGGCAGATAGTCGGTCAGAGGAAGCCAAGCAAAGAGTGGTAGTCAGACAAAGAGACAGACTGTGTGCTGGTGGTGGTGGGACATGAATTTTTTATTTTAGCCCAATAGCAGCTGTCAAACACCAAACCAGGAACAATCCAGTGGGATAGAAAGAAATGTGATGGGGGATGGAGCGTTTCATCTTTATTATCCTTATCCATGACATAATCTTTAACTCGTTAATGTTAGAATTTAAACAACAGATTAACAAAAAACACAGCAACAAAGCACAGTGGTTTAAATTCTCACTTTACAGCAGTAATGTAGAAGAATTGTAGAATATTTTAGGGTCTGGTCGGATGGGTGTGGTTACGGGTGCAACAAAACCACAGACCTGATCCATAACTGACGCCTGAATGTACTCGGGTAGAGTGCTGTAGCAGCGTGATTCTCAGCCAATTAACAAACAGCTGCAGAGAGCAACACTCAACCTTTTTCTGCACTTCACAGTTCATGCTCTCAGTTTTGCCTCGAGAAATAAAGTGACACGCTACTTGATCAGAGCTGACAGCAGGCCCACTCTGATGCACTTGGGTATTACACACACACATAGAGACCCACAGGAATACAACGCAACCTGTAAAGACCTTTAAGGGTCCTAAAGACTTAGTCTTTTTAACCAGAAAGGGCAGTTAAAAGCTGCTTGACAAATATGAAGGGGACGTTTCTTATGTTTTATACTGTTTTTTTTTTTTGTCTGAAAAATGTGGTTACTTTGATCAGATTCACCTGAGATCAAATTAACCACATTTGTCCACAAAGAGGATTTCAGCAAAATAAATTATATTAATTTACATAAAATGTTGTGTGTTTTAGTCAAATTTTGTGTTCCCAGTCAAAACTGACCGATCATTAGAAATGAATAGGGGAGTAAAAAATTGAACTCAGGTACACCTACATATGTCTGCAGTGAGGCTATTCTAATCTTTTTGGTCATTTATGACATGAACATCCACCAGATTTAAACTTTTTATGTCTGGATGAAAATTTTAAATGGTTTCGAAACAAATGTCCTCTGTAACTTTGACCCAAAATAGTCTGTGATAAACAATAGACTATATTTCATCTGATTATTTCTTATAGTCAAAATAATCTAGAAATTGACTCAAATTAACTCAAATTCAAGATGTAAAAGTTCAAATTAATTACACATTCAGGCCATAAATAACAAATAGAAGTATAAAACGTGTAACATTCACAAGAAATTATGTTGAAAAAGAAATCACAACAAGAGGTGATAATATATGCATTATTACAGTTTTTATGATGAGTCTTAATGGAACGGTCAAATTTGACTGGAGACACTGAATTGATTAACATGAAACAAACACAACATGAGAGTTAATGTTAAATATGTAAATTAAATATATAGTAAAAGTTATATAATCAAATGAAAACTTCTTCCTGCAAGTCTAAACACAGGACTTCAGCCTGTTTGGAACAATTCCCTTGAAATGTTTCCTCTTTTTCCTGCTCACATATTTCAGATTTCTTTCAGATTTGAACATGATGTATGATGATGTGTTTTGAGCAGTGACAACTAAGGGTCTGTGTTATAAGCCAGTTTAAGATGATTAAGGAGTTTTCTGAACTCTAAATCATAGAAAGATATTGATACAAGTATAGGCTTAGAAATATGTATGATACTTCTCCTTTAGGGATCCCTCTTGATTCATAGAAGTTTGTTTCACCATTCCTCTGTTTTTTTTTCTAGAAAAATAAATGATTATTATTAAATACATCACATATATTAGTAAGAGAACATATTATGTGCAGGTTTTCATGAACCATGTATGAGCTGGATCTCTGTAGCGTCATATCCACCGGAGATAATGAACAGCGAAATTGGCATGTTTTGAAATGAAAATGTCACAAAATATTACTCTGCTTGCAGCAGCATTCTGCACAGCAGTCGCCCGCTACTCGTCACAAAAAAATAGAATAGAAACTGAAAAAAGAATAAATATTTGATGGCATTAAAGAGAGAAAAAATGCCTTAGTCTCAGCACAAAGACTGTGCTGAGACTAAGGTGGATAGACGTAAGATTAAAAGATTACTCTAGAGAAAGTGGAAGCGAAAGACAATTGAAATGGCACGCCGCCAAGGCATCCCAAGTCTGTCGTATGGAGTATGATAATAATAACAATGTAGACTTGCAGATCAGTGGCTTGTTGACAGAAAAGACACAAGTACAGACATCAGAGCAGATGGACATAAAAGGGATGAGAGATTTGAAGTCGGAAAATATGAAAGTTAAAAAAAAAATGGTTAGTTATCAAGAGGCAAAACACGAATAGTGAGTGCACACATACACACACACACACACACACACACACTTTCTTGCACATTTCCAAATGTCGGCACACACACACACATGCAAGGCTGAGACATCCAGAGCATCCTCTGTGTGCCAGTCTCTTCCTCCGGGGTGAGTTAGTAGTGCTTTTAAGTGCCGACTTCAAAGAGGCCTGTATGGTGTATAAATAGGCTTTGGGGCTGAAAAAGTTTCAGTTGTCATGAGTTTCACACCCAGTCGGTTAGACAAGGTCACGCGTTGACTCAGTGACTTCTCTTTAACCCCCCTCTCTTACACACACACACACACACACACACAAAGACACATCAGCACACCCAAGAGTGCATAGACTCATGTGTTTGCGCTGCAAAAACTGAACAGGTGAAAATATGTTGTTTTTGGTGCAATTAGTCCAATATTGAGTAGAATTATCTTATTCCACTAGAAGATAATTTATCTTATTTCTCTTTTTTTTTCTTTATTTTAGTCATTGTAACATTGTTTTAAGAAAATGCTGAGTCTTATTATCATTAGACTCAGCTGTTAAAATCCCCAAAAAACAAAACAGGGCAACATTAATTTATATATTGCACGAGAAAACCTCAGCTCCAACACTAAATGAAGTATTTTTATCTGTAATAAAACACAGATTCAAGGTGTTTGTGTGATTATTTAATTGGGCCCTTAATAATCCCCTTTTTAAACATCTTACAGAATATATTGATTACGTTCTGTAATGATCCTCAGTGTGATTTCTATAGTTTTATGAACACATAATTGATGGTTGATTTATTATCTTATTAATCATTGAATCTTGCATTGCAGGTTATTATTATTATTTCATTATTTAATTATTTAATTATTTCAAGTTTTTGTTTCTGATGTGGGTGAGTTTGGCCTTGTTTTAAGTTTTAAATAAAGTATGTTTATTTGTAGTAAATATTGCAATATTCTAACTATTGTTGGGTCTGGGACCTTTCTGTGTGGAGTTTGCATGTTCTCCCTGTGTCTGCGTGGGTTTTCACTGGGTTCTCCAGCTTCCTCCCACATTCCAAAAACATGCTGAGGTTAATTGACAACTCTAAATTGCCCATAGGTGTGAGTGAATGGTGTGTGTGCAACCATCTAGGGTGTATCCCTGCCTCTCACCATAACGCGCTGGGATTGGCTCCAGCAGACCCCTGTGTCCCTAATGAGGAATAAGCGAGTATAGAAGACTGACTGACTTCTGTCGTCACCTCACAGGTTGTAGATTTCTTTTGATACATGTATTTGTGCAACCCTCGTGGTTGTAGCGATATTCCATATTTATTGTCATTTATAGCGGAAAAACTGAAAAATAAGCCTGGGGCTTAAGTGATTAAAACAAGACCAAATTGACCCAAATCAGTGCTAAATTATCTGCCAGTGGAATAATTCTACTCAATATTGGACTAATTGTACCAAAAACAAGATATTTGAACTTGTTAAGATTCCAGTTTTTGCAGTCTACACCACATGTGTTTTACATGCAGGCGGGGATGGACCCCCCCCCCATTCAAAGAGGGTAGATAAACCAAAAAAAAGCTCTTCCAGTGGATTTGTTTGTACAAATGAAGACATGTATTCAAACATTTGAACCATGCACATGCAAACATGCTTGAAATATAAATTACCAGCAGATGTTATGCCAAATCTCCAAATTACCAATAACATTATTGCCAAATAATTATCTTTTTGATAGCATGAGCAGCACTGATGTCCAGCTGGGTCATGGGTAGCAGGTGACCGGTCGCAAAAACGTCTTGGATTTGGCCGTGAAGGTAAAATGAGGAGTGGGCACTGCATTATAAGAACCAGGGTTTGGAGAACCACACACAGTACTTCAATCATGTTAGGTGATTGAACCAGTCTCTCATACTGTGCGTCATCATCCCTGGCTCCATGTCTCTATAATATACTCCGACATGACTGTGTTCCTGTGTATTTTCTCCCTGGTGATGCACTGTGCTTAAAGCCTCATTTGTTGTAATGGCTTGGGAGCTCGTCTGTGTCCTGTGATTTAAATCAGTTTTTGACTTTCATTGTCGCTCACTTTAATTCATCCCATTTTCTTTAAACAAGCTGAAATTAAGGAAGGACATCAAAGATTAATTAACACTTTTTTTGCATAGCATTGCCATATAGCGAAACCATGCAAATTTTGTTCTATAAGGCTCTTTCTAATTTTGGCACAGAATGCACTGTAGTATTCAAGTTTGCTGCAACAAATGTGCCCTGGAGGTTTAAAGCATAGAGACTGGAACGTCCTCACTCGGTGGCCATCTTGCTACAGGCAAAAAGTCTGATGTATTGAACGTAACTCAAATACTCTGATCTAGCTGAAAACTTGACAGATTTACATGGTTTGGTTTCTTATACATTTTATCAACATGGCTTTAATTACACTACTGTTCAAAAGTTTAGGGTCATTTAGAAATGTCCATATTTTTAAAAGAAAAGCACTGTTTATTCAATGAAGATTTGAAGACAAAAATTTAACTTCTGGACCTTGAGCTAGCTCTACAATGAAAACAGCTTGAAAGAGGACAAAAAATCAAAAAAAGTTAATAAAAAAAAGTTACTGCTCTCTTATTCAGTCTTTTTTGGAAAAAAAGATGAAATGAAACTAGTAACCACCTACATAGAGTATTCCAGCAAAATGAAATGTTTTTAAGTTCTTGATATTTTCCTATATTCCTATATTAAAACATATTTTTGCAATAAAAAGGTTTTAAACCTTTGACGTGAGTGTCGTGACTGAAGTGGATCCATGTCTGGTTGAGTCTGATCGCCCAGAACAACCCAATTACCAGCAGCAAACAACAGATAATGGAGTTGCTTGCTGGCAGGAGAGAGAAACAGATACTTCTCCACAGGAGTTTGTGGAGATCAACGCAGTGTTAAAACAAAAGTGAATATTGGATGTGATATGCATCAGGTTTCCAGTTGATTTGTTTCTACTGGATGTGTAAGTGGACAAGCCATTAGTCAAAATTAGTCATTGAAATGAGCCATTAGTCAAAACTGGCAGACCACAAAGAAGAAGCTTGAGAGTCAAGATGTAAAACTATATTGAGATGATTTTTGGAACTTAAAACCACAAATATACATACAGGTACAGGTTCAGCATTGAGTTTTATTCATATATCACAGTATAAAACCTCAGCTCCAACACAAAATAAAGTATTTTTATCTGCAGTAAAACACAATGTTACTGTTACAGCATCAATATATATCATCAATATCCACATCATCAATACAATAAGACAATAGTTGAATATAATATTAGTAGTAGAGCTGCAACTAACCACTATTTTGATATTTAATTTAGATTTGAGCGGTTTGTGTGATTAATTGGCTCCTTTATAATCTCCTTTTTAAACATCTTACACAATATATTCTTCATGGTCTGTAATGATCCTTTGTCTGATTTACATAATTTTATAGACAAATAATTGATTGTTGAGCTATTATATTATTAATCATTGAACTTAATTAATTTAGCTTATTTCAGGTGTTTTTCTTGATTTGGGTCAGTGTAAATTTCAAGAAAATGTTGAATTAAAGTATTTTTATCTGTAGTAAAACACAATGTTAGATTTCTTTTGCAATAGTTTAAATATATTTGCTCTGTAAGAGCAAAATAAATTTATTCTGACTCTTCTGTAGTCACCTCATATGTTGTAGATTTCTTTTGACCCCAGGTTTAAGTACATAACCTTTGTGGTTGTAGAGATATTCCATATTTATTATCATTTATAGCAGGAAAACTGAAAAATAGGCCGAGGGCTTAAGTGGTTAAAGATATAAAACCTTTAATAAAACCCAGGAAAAGTGAACCTGAGACCTTTATAAAGCAAGTTTTCTTTATTTTTTAAACTGAATCTCTGAAACAAAACATCATATTTTAGATGGCACTTGTATGAAAAAAGATAAATAACGTTATTCTTTCTCACCAGATAACAAGACTGCAAGATTAAAATCATAAAATTCTCAGACAATGTTTCAGTGCGGGTGTCCTGTCCTCATTTACTTCCTACGGATGCTGTACAAGTAGCTGCATACACGACGGGGAAATTAAAAGTCTAAAGCTGCCTTCTTTATCCAAGAAAAATGGCATTTGTGACCACTGCTGCAGAGAATGCCAATCAGCCGCAAAAGCTTTGCTAGCATGAGCTCGTAGCTTGACCAATTACAGTGGAATTTAATGGGTTTAAGCATCAGTGTCCGTGTTTGGGCCACAACAGTGCAGCAAACAGGCCTTCCAGGGGAGAAAAAGTTTGAAACCAATTAAATGAGAGAATTATCCTTCGTCCCGCTCTCTATCTCCATCCTAATGTCTTCCCTTCTCTGTGAAGAAGAGTGTGACCAATAGGATAAGGAAGAAATCCCAGCAGCATCCTGTGATGGAAAGAAAAACAGAAATAAACATTGAATGAAGAGTGAAAAAAGAGAATAGAGATGACAGGCAAAAAAGAGAAAAAAGTGAAAGAGAGAAAACAGTGAGTCTGTAAATAAAAGCATGTGAGGTGGATATGAAGTGGATGAAGACAAAGGCGGACTGTCTTCCTATAATTTTATTCATTCATGCACATGTTTTTGATAGATAGACAAAGTGCTCATAAAAGATGAAGAGCAAATATTCTGAGACACAAACATTCCAGGTAGAAGGTTGTCATAGTGGAGAAATGGCATTCGCCTCGTTTTCCTTAAAGTGCAGTGCAGTGCAGTAAAGAAACCATGTATTTTTCTCCTCTGCCACTATTTCCCCCCCAAAATGTGTTCTCTGCGAGGTGGAAAGGTCTTTGGTACCTCATTTAGGTCGTGGTACACTGAAATTCTCCACTGAAAATGACCCTACTGGACAAAGTAGAGTGCAGATCCCCACAAAATCAGTTTTTTACCCAACCAAACCTTCTTAGAGGTTACCTTGCAAAGCACCTGGATTTGCATAAATCATGCAATGACGCACCATACAAGAAACCATGTAGTCAGGGTCAGGCTTCAGGTTCTGCAGACCAATCAGCATCACATGATTTCATGAACATGTGATGTGATAGAAGGTGATAGTTCATCCAATCACCTGCCAAGTAGTTGTCGAAAATACCGACCAGTTTCCAAGGAAGACTTCGCAGAAGGTTCTGTCTGACAAATCACCTGGTGTTTTAAGTTAAATTAGTGTTGTTGTTTTTTTTTTTTGCAAAATTTACAAAGGCTTTTAGTGTCTGTTAATTCCTGTGGAAATCATCTTGTCCTGTCATGCTGACCAGTAAGTTACGTAGCGTATATATGATAAGCGACAAAGAAAAAAGTTTCCACAGCTGGCTGACATTATTGAATATTTTTTTAATGACTGGTGCTTATGTTTGATTGAATGAACCACCATTGTCTTGACTGCAAATCTGGGTGGGAACAAGTCCAAAAGTGATGTGAACCAGCTACCGTGAATTCTCTAATATAGGTATTCCATTAGCCATAACACTGGCCATTCTCACTGTTGGTGGGGGTAAATGAAGGCTGATCTCTAATAGAGGTCTAATAATAATAATATTGGAACCAACATTTTTAAATGTCTAATTGAAAGCAATTACTATTTAGCTCATTAGAAAGCCATCAGAGCTGCTTAAATATCAAACCATGGCTATAGTGGCCTGTGTTAAAGTCTGCAAAAGTTTGTTTGCATCAGGGATTATTTCTTTATTTTCATGTGGTGATTTCAGGTCTGGTTTTTATATCATATCATATCAAGCAGAATTATTTTACTATCACTATACCTCAGTTAAATTGGCTTTATTTCCACAATGTAAATGATCTAATGAGAGAATTTAGCCTGAACAATAAATTACATATTGCTGTCAATGTTCTGTATGCATACCATAATTTTACTGTACTTTTTAAAAAAGAAATGCACCAAATATTAGGTTCAAATAGACACAAAACCATGTTTTTCCTCATTCTACTGGTAGTTTGTTTTGCTCAAATAGAAATCAGGACCTGTGTCTAATTTTGACCCTGTTCCAATAAAGGCCTGGGCCTATATTAGAGAATTTTATATTAGAGAACATTAAAAATAGAATGTTTTAACTCTACTTTAGGAGGACTGGTGAGTCAATAGTCAATGGCAATATGAAAACAGAGCTGTCAATGCTTTTATAAAATAGGGGCATCCTTGAGCATGCAGTCATAAAAGTGCACAAAGCGTATTAAGCTGATTGTTCCAGTAGTGTGCAAGATTAGCTGCAGACGGATAGACACACACAACCAAATGCATGATCACAATGAGACAGCATCTAGACCATGTCAGAGCTAAACTTTTCACTTTTGAAAGGTTTCATTGTGGCTCCAATTAAATTGTATTTAGACAAAGTCACACTGATACTCTCCCCTCACACCAATTATTTCCTCTCCGCTGATCTCCTCTTTTCTTCTCCTCTCTTGCCCACTGTACAAAGTGAACAGCAGGGAGTGCCAGTGGCACCGGCCCCATTGTATCTGGGGCCCGGGCACTGCTGCAGCATGGCATCTCTCCGTGGCGAGCAGAAGGGGGGAAGATTACTCTGTGCTCACATCAAAGGAGGTTTGTCTAACTTGGGTCTGGCGTTGTGCTGGTAGAGCGAGTCCTTGGAGCAGTCTCGCCGTTTCTTATCTCTCCCCCACAGACTCTTTCTGCTTTCTGCTGCAAACACAACTGGCTGCCGGTAACACTGATGCACACAGGCATGGCTTCTGCACGGTCAAATGTGCACGCAGGCAAACACAAGTACACATTTCCCTTGTATGGAAACACGCACAAACTAACACACACACACACAACATTGAGGCAGCTCTTTTTTCTTCTGATATTAGCAGAATTTGTTCTGCTGAGTGAGTCTCTCTCTCTCTCTCTCTCTCTCTCTCTCTCTCTCTCTCTCTCTCTCTCTCTCTCTCTCTCCCTCCTCCAGCTTCTGCTGAGAGCTGCACCAGGTTCATTGAATATTTGAAATGGATTAAATGATTATCCCTGGACACATGCTTGCAAAAGGAAACTGCACTTGAATCTGATGTTTAAAAAAAGTAGCTTTTCAACCAAAACACCTCCAAAACTGCATAACACAAGACACATTTTTTTGACTGATAATTATAGACGTTTTACTACCTGATTTGTCTGGGGCCATGCCAGTAGCTTTCCCAGGCTGTACTGTACTTTACCGCTGGAGTGGTGGCACACTAAATGCTAATGTAAGCGTTCAAGCAGGAAAACATCCTGTTTATTCTGAGCACATCTGCAATAGTAAAGACCGGGAACGACAGCAACTGCAGGTGACTAGAATGTGTCCCTCTGCAGTAAGTAGATGACAATTTTTGGAAGCTGCCGATTCAGTTTAGCTGCTGAAACACACAGAAGGAGGGATGTAGATTTTGCCACCAATTTCTTATAGTGTAGTAATAATGTGCAGTAGAAGTGTCTTCAGGGAGATGTATTTCCAAGCACATATGGGCCCCTCTGTATTTTATAATGACAGTCTTGGGAAAAAAACAAAAAACTATGCTTTAAGCTAGTGGTTCCTACACCTTTTGATGTCAAGGACCAATAAACTGACACAATTTAGACAACAGACCCCCCATTTCATAAGATTTTGTCCCGGGTCCCCTTGTTATTTGTGCTTTTTTATATTTTATAGAAAGTATTAGAGACCTATGACATTGTTACAAATAGATTTATAGTGAAAATTAATTATTTCCATTTTTTGCTGGGGACTCTGTTGAACCCCTTCAAGGACCCCTGAGGGTTATTGGACCCCAGTTTGACAACCACTGCTCTAAGCAAATACCATTGAATGTGCCAACATTTTCTAATTAGCGTAACAAATATGACATACATCGCTGAGGCTGATGGGAATTTAATTTGTTTTGCAGGTATTTAATTATAAACTGGTCTTAGACAAATAGAAATTTTCAAGAGATGATGACACTAGATGAAAAGACGGAGGATCACTAAAGCTATTGCAATTCCTCCTGAGGGGGGACATGGATGTCTGTACTAAATTTTATAGGAATCCTTCCAATAGTTGTTGAAACAGTGGTGGAAAAGTCAAGGGATCACCAAAGCAATTATAGGATACATGGTCCGGGAACCATGAATATATGTGGTATCGTCCAATCTGTCAAGTAAATGTTGAACCATTTCGGTCCGGATCAAAGTGGCGGAAGGACCCACAGAACAACATATCCTCCCTGCAGCTGTGCCTCCAGTTAATGGTCCACAAGTCCTCGGCTGCACTCAACAGCGGTCACACAGACATTAATCCATCTTGTCCTTTTTATAATGTGGTTCTTTTGCCCTTTTTCTTAATGCCTTTAATGTTGTTTTTTTGTTGTTCTTTTATGTACAGCACTCTGGATTGCCTTGTTTAAAATGTGCTAGACAAAAACTTGTCTCCTCATTAACAATGGAACCAATCTGACTGCTCCAAAAGTGTGAACCCCACCCATAGCACATGGTAAATCCTGATATTAGCTGTTTTACTACTTTGAAATAAGGAATAGGATGATATCGGGTAAAATGGGCCATCCAGTAAAATGGGCCATTTAAGGCTTTGGGGTCCCAGCCCCTCTGGAAATTAGAGCCAATGACAAAAAAGGATTTTAAACTGTTGAGATAACTGTGCTTGACAGGAAACAGGTGATTTGATTAATTTATGGTTTCAATGGTGAATGAGACAATACTTAAAATCTAGACTGAACCAGAAATGTGCATGGTATGTAGCCTGGCCATGACAAATATAACTAAACACATTTTAGCTGATGAGATGGCCCATTTTGCCTAAAAACTGCTCATGCAAAAAAGTGGCACAGCAGATATTTCAAGATTTATGGAGCCTAAATAATTTTATTTTATCACATAATTTCACCCCTGCGACCCCAATGAGGAATAAGCAGGTATAGAAAATGACTGACTGACTGACTGACTGACATAATTTCACCGCAAAATGATCAAAAACAGTCATTATTATTCATAAATATACATGGAAAAGGCATATTTGGTATTGTGTTATTGTCCCAAGCGATTTACCAAAGAGGGGCTCCTTTATCTGATATCACCCTATATTCACCTCATGCATGCCACTGAATTGTTCTTTTGTATATAACACACTGATCTGGAAAAGATGAAATAATCCCATTGTTTATGTGCCCTGATGAAATAGATTTGGTGAGATTGCTTTAATCCTTTTTTTTTCTTTTTTTCGTAAAATAAAGGTAGGCATCACACGTTTAGGAGTTTCACGGTTTTAAGACAACACAGAGTTTGATGCTGAAAGTAATTAACTGGATATTAGTGAATCATTAACCCAGTTCTGCCTCATGGACCAACAGTGTCACAATAGAGTTCCCTCTATACATCACACCAGACACACAGTGACCCCTAGTGGTGAGATGATAGTATTACAGCTTCAAAAAGTGAGCCACTTCTGTACAGTATGCGTTTTAGTCAACATCACCATAAGGTGTTTTTCAGACTTCCCAATTTCACTCCAAAAATATTCGATTTAACTTCAAGCAGACAATGTACATGCAAAGAACAAAATATGTAAACCAAGTAATGGATGATTATAAACTGTATATTTTCTGAAAGCTATTTAGTCCCTTTTTAAACACTTTTATATATATCTGGCCAAACCTTCAAACAGTGTTACTCATAATTCTCTATTTTTGAATGGATTTACATAACACATTTTTTTCCATAGACGCCTTTGATCCGGACTAAAAAAATCTACCCTGGGAACAGAAAATAGCCTTGAATCCTATTACTGTATGCATATGCGCTTTATGAATAACATGTTTGTAATTTCCTCTGTTTGCACTCAATTAGTGAGTGACCGCTGCTCCTTTTTAAGGAAAGAAAGAGACATTCATTCACAAAAAAAAAAAACCTCAGCCATCCTGCCATCAAATAAACTTTGTCCTTGGCTTCATTTCAACATCTCTGGGTTGTTTTCATTCCAAAAGTCACTGCCAAGGCTGAAGGCAAACACGAGGGGGAAAAAAACAAACTTCACTTCAAACCAACTTCACCTCTCGGCTCCTGCGTGCGTCTCCGCCGCCATGGACAAATCAGCCTGCGCGTTATTACTGCTCCGGTTGGCCATCCAGACGCTGTGCGTGCGCGCCGAGGGTTTCTCACTGTCTCCGATCGAGCTTGCGCCTATTCCCTGCAACGACAAGGCGGTGGAGAAGCTGTCCCGCCTGGCCGTCACTTACATCAACGAGGACCGCGCCGAAGGCTACAAGTTCGCCCTCAACCGCATAGCGAACGTCCACCTGCATGCTCAGGTAAGTGTGGAGATAAAACGCTCGCCTGCAGGTTGTTGTAGTGTTTCTGCCGGTGAGCGATTTGCTTGTGTTTAACAAGAGAAGTGAGGTGGAAAGATTATATTCCCCTCCTTTTTGCTGCTGTAAAACAAAGTCACACATTGATGGATTTAAGCAGTCATGGTCAGATTCCATGCCAGAGGGGAGCCAGTTGCATGAAATTTGTTGTTGTTGCTCAGTGAAACATCAGTTCTACTCAGAAATCAGTAACCAGTCACAATGTGCTGACTTTTCACTCAGGGGAAATGGTAATGAAATGAAACTCTCAAGGACTCCTTGTGGTCCCAAACTCCTAGTTTTGGAGCCGCTGGACTAAATCAGACGTGAAAAATAGTTTCTATAAAAGACTGGAAACAATAAACATTTGTTGCATGCGCTTCCTTGTGAAATGACTGCCGTGTCATCAAGTACGTGTTACACCTTCTAATAAACGTAACATTAAAACTGAAGCACATCATTTTATGTCATGAAATGAGAAGACATCTCTTTTCACGGCTCATGAACGGAGGCCTTTACGACCGGAGTGACTGTTAATAAAGTCCAGGTCATTCGGTGCAGGACCACAGGGACAAACCTTACACGACAGGCTTTATCAACTTCAAGCTGCCAGCTACTGTTGTGATCCCTCTGTGGTTTAGATCAGATTTTAAGGGGATCGTTTCAACTTTGTGACCTTAAAGGCCACTGTTATAACATAACTGAACAAATGAATGTATTGACATAGGGCTTCTCATAAATCTGAGCCTCAGATATATACTTTGCTGCTGTTGTGTTCATAAACCAAACTACAAGACCTTTATATAACTTTGCACCTCCTCTTTCTTGCTTGTGTTTGCATACCAGGGCCCAGCAGGCAATGTCTATTACCTGGATCTGGACGTCCTGGAGACCAAGTGTCACATAGGCAGCCCGAAACCATGGAAACGCTGTGACGTCAGACCATTCATGGAAACAGTAAGGCACAGCAGTGGCGTGCACAGACAGGACATGGGCCAAAAGAAAAAAAAGGGCACCTAAGGGGTATTTTTTCCACATTTTAGCACATTTTTGATTTTAGCACACATAAACGTTTATACTTGACATTAATTGCACATTTTATTGCCTTAACTTAGTCTAACTGGATTACTCAAGGTAGTTTCCAGTTCAAGTTCTTTGAATCCAACTTAAAGGACAGAGACTACTTTGTGTCCATAGGTAACTACACATCTAAACATACAGACATAACCTATGGGGTCTCCCAAGGTTCAATTCTGGGGTCTCTACTATTCAAAATTGACATGCTCCCACTCGCCAAGACTATAGAAGAAACCAAAATAAATTACCATGAAGTGGTTTTGTTATTCAAAAGGACACTTTAAAGCATGTTGTGTCATTCAAGAGGCCACTTAAAAAGCATGTTTCGCCACTCAAAAAGCCACTTTAGCATGTGATCCATCACTTGAGGGGCTACTTTAGAACAACCTAAGCTAACCTTTACAACCCAAGCTCTGTTCTGTTTTTTTTTTTTTTTTTTTTTTTTTTTTAGCAAATCTCTGGCAACTGCAACACCACCATCCTGCACACGCCAGACGGATACTCCTACCTGTACAGCTATGACTGCACGCTAGTACCAGGTAACAAGAAGCACACAGTTCTTTTGTCATATTAGTTTTGTGCTGAAGCACCTGAGATCCATCCATCTCCATATTTCAGCCAAATTCCTTAAAATTGTCCTGAAAAGAGATATAATCAGCTAAATTAAATTGATCTATCATAACACATGCAGTGTAGGGTTTTATCAAAACAATCACAGATGCTCCAAAACATAATTCTGCTTTTTGCCATGAGTTTGATGCCAATGCTTTAACATATTCTCCACATAAAGTTTAATTAGCTGCGACTTCAATACAAATGTTTACATAATCATCTTTGCAGATCCCCCAGAGAAGCTGCAGCAGACCTGTCCCACCTGCCCCGTCTTGCTTTCTGTAGACAGCCCGGAGGCGGCGATTGCTGCTCAGGTCACTCTGGTGTCCTATAAGAGGAAGTCTGCGCTGGGCTTAGGGCTCGGGGTGAAGAAGATCACCAGAGCTGCAGCACAAGTATGCCCAGATATCCCTCAGTTTGACTCTATGGGAACAAAAAAAGCTCTGGGGCTGATTTCATTACACAACAATGTGCTGAATGTTATGTTTATTGGGAAATTACACAGACCTCAGGGTGTACACGAGCAGACAGCAGAGTGTTCTTTTAGCTTCTGTGTGCCAGCCGAGTGCCATTACCGCTCCACAATAACCATAATGATGCACGGGTCTGGCAAGTTGCAGAGCAGTACTGGAAGCACTGCGGACCTTCTGGCCAGGGTTTTGTTTTGTGAGCAAATGAGAAATTGCACAGTTTGCCTGGGAACCAAAGCTCAGTATATTAAATCTCATTTCATACAATAGCCATAGTAACTACAGGGTTCTAAAACCAAGCTAATAACCATTATATTACAGCACAACCCCATACCAGCTTTCTGTATCTGCCTGTATATGGGTCAGTGACAAATAATGGTTGGCAAGATAGGAAAGTCAAAACTTAAAAATACAATTTAAAATTCATTCATAGGGTATCTCAAAATATACATTGTGTGTTCATGTTGGTTTCATGTCATTTGAAAGTCCATTTGGACATTTTCTTTTTACAAATATCACATGGAATGTTTGATTTTTTTGACATGAAATGTCAAATGATGTAACTGAAAAAGACCTTAAACCTTTTTAAGAAAGTTAAACTATCTGGTACCAAGTTTTTAGAGTCACAACACATGAGATTTTTGACTTTATCCCATATTTGGAATAAAGATGTGTGTTTATTTTTGTTATTTGTCCTGTTTTTAATGTTTTTTTTTCTTTTATATTTCAGTCAGTGCCAGTGAAAACCAGCTTTGTGGAGTATACTGTCCAACAGTGTCCAGAGGGTGTGACAGAAAGAGGCACTTGTCAGCGACTGACACTCAACTCAGACACAGAGGTATTCAACATACAGACATTGTCATTAAACTGACATAAAACTATAGCAGAAACGAATTAACTTTGATACATGAAAACACCTTTTCTGTAAACAAAAGAAGGGAATTTATCAAACAGCCTTGTCTGAAACAGCTCCATTAATAACAAACATTGATCACTATGCTGACAATGTGCCACTTAAATGGATCAATTATTAATTACAGTAATGTTGTTCCAAAAGCATAAATACACATTGATCTAGTTTTATATCATGGAGCTGCAGTAATTGATTCTTTTTTTTTTTTTTAAGGAAGCCTGAATCCTCTCCCCCTTTTGTTTATATGCTTTTATTGCACCCTCCCTGCTGTGTCCTGTTGTATTTTTGACCCAGTTCCCAAAAAGGGGTTAACACAGTGTGTCATATTCTCTCCTCAGACTGCAGGTTTCTGTGCAGGATCTGTGCATGGAGACATCAACGCCAGTCCTGATGTTCATGTGTCCTGTGAGATGTTCAAAATACAGGTACAAGAAGCAATATAGATATGTTTCATAATTTATCTGTGAGCAAGTTATAGGTAGAGTGTTTAAGATTTAGTGGCATTTAGCAGCATCTAGCGGAACAGACAATCTAAGATTGAGCAGATTTTACCTACATGTATCTCCCTCCGTGAAATTTGCCATGTTGCCACCATATTTTTACAGCCCAGAACAGCCAAACCAAACAATGGCTGTAGAAACAGCTTTTCTAGTTTTGTATTTTTATTTTTATATATTTTCTATTCATGTTTTTTGCTTTTATTTTTACCAACACTGCATTCACTTAGTTGTAATCCCCAACCTCACCACTAGATGGCACATGAAATGACATGCTGTACCTTTAAAGCAAAGGGTTATTTCCTGAAATTCCTGACAGTCAGAGAAGCAAATTACAACAAATAGGTGGTATTAATATGTTAATTGTAAAGAAGTTTATCAATCATAGCAGACAAAAAACCCCTCTGTAGCTAAAAAAGCCACAAAACATTCAAGTGCAAGGAAGGATATTAGTAGGTGAGTAAAGAACAAAACTTTCGGTAGAAATTTATTGTGCCAAGTGCCAATCACTTCAAACTGTAGGACTGCAGTTAGAAACGTAATCATCCACTGCCTTGATTAACGTTCTCTGCTCTGATTTGTTTCAGATTGTACTGAAGCATCCTTTAAAAAAAAAAGATAATTTAACTTTCTGAATGAATGTCACTTGCTATATAATTATTTTGTCATATTCCTCATATTATTCTCGCTTCTCCATGTATGTGTTGTGTGCTTGTGTGCGTTTAAACGTATGTGTGAGATTCATAAATTGTATGGTGCTGTATTATCCTGCACGCGGTGCTATAATTATGTTGTCTTCTCATTTCTCTCTGTAACTGTGGCGTGCGACATCATATTGACTGAAACACGTTTTTTTTTCACATTGAGAGCAATCTTGTTTTGTCTTTTCTTCAGAATGTGGATGTCTTCAGACCCGTTGAGCCGCAGGGTCACGACCTTCCGCTGGACCCCGCCGTCCCAACGCCTCAGCTCGTTGACCCAGGAAATGACCAGCAGCCTCCTCCCCCTGACCCCACGCTGCCCCCTGCTGTCCAACCGCCGCCTTTTGAGCCAACCCACGTTGACCCAGCGCCCTTTGACCCCTCGCTCGACCACTCTGATCTCCTCGCCTCGTCTTCCAGTGAGTCTACTGAGCACCTGTTTATCCACCAGCAGCCGCCGCCGCCAGCAGCCGCAGGGCCTTATGACTCGTCCTCTGAAGAGATCGGAGGGCCCGTGGCGCTGCGTCCGCCCTTTGACTTTCGCTACAAGAAGCACGACCGCAAGAAAAGGCAGGCGCTGACGGCGGCCACGCCCTCTCACAACCCCGTATTCCTGCCCGATTTTCCCAGCGGGGCGTCTCCTTTCCGCTCCTGTCCCGGTCCTTCTCGATACACCACTGTATAATGCGTCAGTTTGTTCTTTTTCAGTGTGTCTGTTGAGGAGATTTAACTGTTTCACTTCCTGGTAATGTCTTTTACAGTAAAAGTGGTCGTCTTTTAACAATACGCCGATGAGGGGAATGCTATTTCCTCCTACAAATTACCTCACTGCTATAATATATATAATATATATATATATATATATATATACTGCTCCCAGGCTTAACCTGAATGATACCTACGGTGGCCGACAGGGGCAAAACGCTGCAAATACAGAAATGATGCAAAACCAAAAACACACAAACACATAAAACAAATGGAAAATAAAAACGCTGCAGGACATATATGCTGCAATCTCAGAAATGAAGCAGAAGCAAAGACTTACAAACCCACAAAACAACTGCAAGAGGGAAAAACTGCAAATTCTCTCACTTTTCTTCACATTTGCTCCCTTTTTTCTTTCCTCACCATCATCTCCCTGGCCTGAACTCAGCCTGCACTCAGCTTGTCATCTCTGACCACCCAACAATGAGTGTCCAATATGATGAGAGTGAAAACTATGGTTAAATTAAATTAAAACACACAACTAAGCTGCTCTTCTCTGATATTGAAAAACATGATGGCCAAGTGTTTAAAAAGTACATGAAGGAGAATTTACCTTTTTACTCACCTCTGTTTTCTTGTTTTTGTTTTTTTATTTGCACCATTTTTCCTTTTGCATGTGTTTTCTGGGTTTGTAAGTCTTTGTTTCTGCTTTGTTTCTGTCTCTGATTGCAGCATTTTTCTCCTGCCGTGTTTTTTTTGTGCATTTGTTTTATGTTTGTGTGTTTTGGGTTTTGCATTATTTCTGTGTTTGCAGCGGTTTGCTGTTTGTGGTGTGTTTACCACCGATATGTGTCTGAGAATAGCTGCGAATGTTTGGACAATTTGAGTAAATCTTGGTTTGAATGTCAGCTACTTAAATAGCAACTTATCCGCCTAAAACTCTCACACTACTCACAGTATCTATTATGGTGGGATAAAGCAATAAAACTTTGTTTTTGAGGCAAATGTTTGGCTGCAGTGTTTTCTCACAATCCATGTATTAGTTCCAATGTAACACATTACATTATACCATGATAGCAGATTTGCTACCAGTGCTTACAAAATGGCCAATAAGGGAACAGAAAAAAAAAGTTTAGTTTTTATGTATGACTCCATGTAACAGATTCAGATTTTCTGGCCAAGAATCAGAACATTTAGTAAAGGAGTTTTTGACAAAAAGTACAAACATGTTTAGAAAGCTTTAAAGGCTTTTCTCCATACAACAACTAGAGCTTTTATAAAGAGCAGGTTGGTAGAAACAATACATCATTCCTTACATGGCTGCCATGTCTCTCAGGACAATCTTCAGTTCCTGTATTTTTCAAACCCTGAAGCACAGTAAGACTGAAACTTGGGCAAAATGGAGAAGAAAAAAATAGACTCACTCAGACAGAGCAACGCAACGGGGAATAAACAGACCAATATGTCAGCACATGAAACATGACCAAGATTGAGTCAACCCCAAAGGTCAAGATGCAGTAGTCTGTCTTCATTTAAAGGACACTGGTAACTCCTTTGAGGATGGCAATGTACACATTTTGGACAGAGGGGAACAGATGGTTTGAAAGATGAGAGAAAAATCTGAAATAACTATCTGGAGTGGGAGAGGCTGTGACACTGATCACCAGAACAACTTATCATGGTGCCCTGACAGCCATTCACACACCACTCAAACTCATGACGGCTTTGCAAGCTTATGATTTACATGTGAATTCAACAACCCACAGAACCCACAATACCAGTAAATCCAAGGAAAAAATGTCCAATTACAGATAAATTTCTATTTACTGTGTTTATTCATATTACTTTTGAATGCATCCTTCCTTTACTTTTAGTGCTAAAACATTTGCAGAATATTGTTTATTTAAATTGATTTCTAGTGGTGGATAAGGTACTCAAATCTGAAATAAAAGTACCAATACCAGAAAATAGAATATATCTCTGTGAAATATAGCCTAGTAGAGAGGAAGTATAAAGTAGCATTAAATGGAAATACTTAAATACAGTAAAAGTACCTAAACATTCTGCCTCTGTAGCATATTGAATGTACTTTGTTAAATTCCACTACTCATACTTTTCAAAAAGCTACAGTCATCATAAAGACTTTTATTTATTTTATTTTATTTTGAAATCTCATGGTTTTTCTTGTTATATTTATAATTTCTAAAAGTATAGACCTGTGATTATACTCTACTGCCTTGCTTTTGTCTGGTTTAAAAATGATATTGTCACCCTATTAAAATAGTGGCCTATGTCAATTCTTTTTTTTTTTGGAAAACGCAAATTTTTTTATCAAATGCAGATAATATTATACATAATAATCATTTCTATCAAAAGGGCCTTGCCAGTGAGTGTAACCAAATTTCCAACATTCAGTTATGACCTCCTTTCTTTCTTTATATTTGGCTGCATTATTTATTTATTTAGAGCCTTTATGATAATAAACCTTATCACTCCAGTAGAAACTGATTCAAAATCACGTTTGACCATAGATCACTGCACCATAGATTCTTGCATCTTGAAGCAGGCGCCATCATGAAAGTTAAATAGTCATTTTATCCTGACTTGTCCTATAGGCCATTGCCCTACAGGGCTTAAAGAGTGTGATCCTTTCAATTTAGGATTAAGGTGATTTATCAGACGTGGCAGCATAATTAAAGTAAGATTTAGACCAAAAACTCACTTCTGTCAAAAAATGACTTAGGCAATTATTTTAATGAAATGACAATATATAACATCTGTCGATTAATTTTAGAGGCATTTTATATTTTAATAATTGAGGCGCACAGACTAACCTTGTGCTGTAGGGGGCGCCAAAGCTCAACTGTGTATAATGTAGACATATTGCTCCTGGAGTAATTTAGGCTATTTTTTAAAATATAATTGGTAATTAATTCTGTATAAATCGTCCACTTGTAATGCTTATTGGACCCTCTGCAAAGTCTATGGCCCGGCGTGGTTTGGTCGAACGTGTCGCGCCGCGGCAGCGATACCAATATTTCCGAGGGTGCCTGAAGGCAGCAGCGCTCAGTGGAATCCTAATTGGAGTCAGACTTTCAGGGCGAGGAGTGGCTTCTTCTTCTTCTTCTACTTCTACTTCTTCCACTGCCGCTTTCACCCTCGAGCCAAAGGAGTCAACTTCTTACCAGATGTACGAGTGAGCAACAGGACCAGCTGGATAAATAAAAAAAACTCCACTTTACCAGAATCCGAGCGGCTGAACGCGTTTTCTGTAGTTAAAAAAGTCATGTTCGTGGTGTCTTCGCGCACTTCACTTTAAGGTAAGTTACAGCCGTAAACTTCACGTACCTGGGAAGTTTTTTGGCGTCTATTCTGTTGTTTAATTACTGATATTTACGACCAGAGCTTATGTTTCACAGTAAAAAATACGTCCCTGGTCGTAATATCTGCTTTCCAAGCAGCATGTGTTGGCACGTTCCTGCAAATCTGACTCATTTAAATTACAGCCTGTTAACGTTACATAATTCCCGAAACACTCCGCACATCATGGGACTTTACTGTCGTTAAAAAAAGATTTTTCCGTTTCCCTATTTTACTCATAAGATGCAACAAAACAGGAACTTAAAATACACTTACAGAAATAAATCAGCAATGGTAAATTACACTTAGCTTACCTGGTAGTTATTCCATCTACCAGTACACATTTTAAGTGCGGTTTAATTCGTAATATCACTTTTTAAATGATTCCAAGTAAGTTAATTCAGGGAAGGAAATAAATAGGCTGACTTTTCCTTCTTTTTTAAGGGATTTAGTCTCCAATGATGGTTTCTCATAAGCATAAGACTGTTATCACTTCATGGAGCATCTCTTCAATGGAAAGGCACTGGTTGGGCGTTTTCACTGTTCATACTGGAATAGTTATGGTTTGGGGCTTTTTTATCATGAGCATATGTGACTAAGTGTTACTCAGAGCCTTTTTAATGTGTATTTTTCCACAAGGATTAGCTTTCCTCTATTAAAAAAAATGTTTAAAAAAAGTTAGTAAAAGAGTCTAATGTTGCAAGGTGGGCGGCAAGAAACTATAAATCAACTCTTTGTGTGTGAAAAACTGAGCTTTTTTCAGTATGTCACAACTGATGACTTGTACAACACTAGACACACACACACTCATGTAGCTGTGCGTCATAATACAGGGCTGTGATGTAAATCTACTGTGTAGAAATTGTGAATGACAACTAACTGCATTTACTTAATTTGCAAATGCCAAACACATCAAGATTTATCCCTTATGGTCACACAAACCTGATGCATGGGAGTCATCAGTGAACATGAATTAGACAAATGTAACTGTAAAGTTAAAAATATATTCTGAATGTTGCTGCCTCCTTTTTTTTCTTCACTTTGACAGCCACCATCCATGTCTCAAACACCAAAATAATGGGAAACATGCAGACCGGTCAAAAAAAAGTCACTATATGATTTAACTGACTGAACATTTTGTGATTGTTGTGGCACATCGTGGCCTCATTGTCTCAGAAACAGCTGCCCTTGGGTTTTTGGGGTTTTTTTGCACCCTGCGCTGCCTAAAATTTATGATGCAACCAATAAATCATACAGTCAGCTGGAGTTCTTATGATAAAACCCAGGCAGAAGCTGTGAGTCATCAATGTAATTTTCTGCATCGTCATGTATTGCATTAGAAAAGGTTGATGGATGACAAATTACGAAATACTCGCTTGATATTTTATTTTAATTTTTTTTAAAAAGAAAAGACTTTATGTTTCCATATTATGTACTATGTTCTTTTCTTGTGCACTGCGTGCATTTATCTGTTCATTGAGAGATTTGAAACATAGCACCCTATTTCTAACACTTTTATAATCAAAAAGCAACTCAAATCTCACATTTCTGTGATATGGGACCTTTAATTTGCCAATGCCCACACACCATCTCTTCCCCACAAATTATAGGCTTACTTGAGCAATAGTTAACAGATGACATTTACGTTAAATATAGGCTAATATGACACTATTCAAACGCACATATAAAGGTTAAAAGGCAACTATTCTGTTGCGCTTCTGTCTTATTTCATTTTTCATGGTCACACACACTTCACCTCCTGTTGAATTTGTCCTTCACTGTTTCTTGATAAGCTGCTACACAATATTGAACTTGACAAATGTAAATTAAATATAATCTGAAAGTAGTAAATACTCAATTTGACCCTCTGTTTTCTTGCAGTTCGGAGAAACTCTTTAATTTGCAGCATTTATGGTGTAATAGTGTATTATTTATATATTTTTCATCTGCTTGTTTCTTTTTCTTCTCTTTGACAGCAACCGCCCACGTCTCAAACATCAAAATAATGCAAAACATGCACACAGGTCAAAAAAAATCCCCATTACAAAGAGTGAGATTTATGATCCAACTGATTATTGCCACACATTGTGGTCTCAGTGTCTCAGCATCAGAAACCACTACCTCCCCCTGGGTCTTTCTGCTGTCGAGACTGTCGAGAATTTAAAGTGGATGATGCAAATGAGAAAAAAAAATCACACAGTCAGCTGGAGTTCTACTGCCAAAACACATACTCATAGCTGTGCTTCATAACACATTTTTGTCTACATTTTGAATAATCAAAAAAACGTTAAACTGTTTAACGCTTGCTTGATAAGGTTTTTGAAAAGGCGTTAAAGGTACAATTTATAAAATCTAGTGGCATTTAGCACAACTGATTTGGGAGAAATGGAGTATAATGTGTTGATTAGTATGGAATTTGATCAATGCAGGTTAAGATTTGTGTATTAATGATCTTAAGTTTAAATATTTCTATCTCCATGTGGAGTGGGTCCCCTTCATGTTTCTCCAGTAGTCCAGAATGGACAAACCAAACAATCTACAGATGGTATTTTAAATATGCTAAAGGGGGGATGGAAACCCCTTTGTGGAGTATTTCCTGACATTAAACAAAACTACACTTTGCATAGCCTAGTTTATTCGCTTCGCTTTATTTTTTGTAACATTTCAAAAATGTATTTAAGATTCTCAATTTGGTGGAATCACTGCTAGTGAGTGACATCATGGCAGCATTAAGAGCTGCTCACTACAAAAGTTTGTCCAAAAGAAATCAAAACTAAAAGCTCCCTGGTTAGCCATGACCACCAAAAAATGAGAAGCGTGAAGAGTGGCTAAAATGTTTCCTGTTGGCTCAAATCTGTAGTTTCTGTTTTGATTTTTGGGTCGTGGGAATGTGACAAACGCACCCATTATCTTTTCTGCTTTGTTTCAAAGAAAACAGGCTGGTGCAGTGTGGTATCAGGTCTGCTCATCGTTGGAATGCCAAGCATTGTTGCTGATGTGCAACATCTGTCTCTCCTTTTTCCAAATAGTTTCAGTACATCACAATGTAATAAAATACCTAGTACGCTGTTTTATTAGGTTTATCCAACAAAAGGGGCACAAAGTGTGTCCTACTTTAACTTTTCTAAACTTACTTATTCATATTAACATCTTCAAGACACACAATTATAAATATTATGTATTAAGTATTTCCTTGTATGAGTATTATAAGTATTTCCCTGAAGTATTTCCTTGTGAAGAAAACTGCTTTTGCACAATTTATAGCAACTTGAGCAGCAACGAACATCTTTAAAAAAGTGATATTATAATTTCTATTAACTATAAGAAGATCTAAGTTTCATTAATACTGTCCCATGTTTCAAAACTGATAATCTGTAATCTAGAGGCAAATGTACGCAGCCAACTATGCCTTTAGGTCTACCGAGCAGTTGTGATGTCACAACTGAAGAGCCACAGCCCACTCTCATAGCTTATCAGATCAGAGGAAATGTCCATTAATAATGAGACAAAACACAAAACCACCTGTTCTTTCCTCCAGTGAGGAAATATAAAACTATTGAGATTACTTTTTTGTTACTTTAAAACCGCAAAAATGTTATTTTAAAGGTTTCTGCAAGTTTCTGGCCTGATCACTTGATATCGGTAAGTCTTGTGTTTTACTGCTGTGAACCGGCTCCAGTTTCTAGATAAGAGCCAGAGCAGGAATTGTTTGAGGGCTGAATCCTCACATTGTTTGCTGGAATCCGTGCACGGCGGTGTTCCGTGTTTTCCGATGACATGTTTGATGACTCTGTGTAGTTGTATTTTTCTAAGTGCTTGTTCACGCTTGCTCACGAGTTTGTCAGTTGACGGGGATCCACCGTGTTGCGTTACCTGTCTTCATCGTTCCTTCTAGCTCTTTTTTAGAACTCCTGGTTTACCTGTCATGTATGGTAGCGTTTCTCAGTGCTGGGCACAGGACAGGGAGCTTTTACTTCATGTCCGTCACAGGTAGGGTGCATGTTACACTGTAAGGTTATAACATGAGCAGAAATGGTAATTTCATATACACTACTTACAATATCTTAGGGATTTTGCTATTTACATGAGTGCTTTTCCAATTTGGTATGAATTTTAATGAAATGAGCAAAACTTACCTTCTATATTGCTAATAACGAATGAGAAGAAACACCATTTTCATTAGTTTAATATTTATTACCCCAAAGATGTATGGATTTTTTATCTCTCACAATATCCCAAATTGTTCTGAGTAGTGCATGCATACGACTACATGCATAGAGATTTTGGGGATTTGGAGGCACTTGCATTGGGGTGATAGACACACTTCATCTTATGTTTTCCCATACATGTGTAAAAAAACAATATCCCTATCTTTTGTGAGCAGTTACGGAAACACTGCATTTACCATAAGTATTTTCTTTATATCATGATGTTTCAAGATTTTCTGTCACCTTTGTTATTAAGGCTTCAATTAAAGTCTATTTTGTATGGATTGCTGAAGCTAAACCTGCAACAATTAAAAAAAATGGTTTCCTGCCCTCCTGCACAGTTCTCAGACCTTTATCAAGTAGCTTTTTTTTAATTCTCAGTTCTTTTCATTTTGCAGCCAGTGATTTTTCTCACAGGCTGGGTCAAATATGGGAGGCAACAAAAATTCCTCAATGCAAGAAAAACCTGAGCTTTGTTGTGTATCGCAGCAGTAACATGACCCTCATGGGCCCAGTGATGAATGATGCCAGGTAGACTACAGGAGGTCTCTGCCACCATGTAAATATTTTATTGCACGACTGGAACAACAGAGTATATGTGATGCATCTGATTGCATGTGTATTCCCATAGTTCCACATGAGTTGCAGCACCATTGTAATGTCAGGCATTACAGAGCACACAAGCCTAGACAAGCCTGTGTATCTTCAGCGTAGTTCCATCTTAATGAATTCCATTATCTGCCTTAAGTCACAGCTAAGGGAATAGCCTGCAAGCTTAGTCACACAAGCTGATAATCAGACGTTGCATTATGTGATGACTGATCTGGCTTTTGGTTCAAATGAGGTGACGGGCAGATTTGATATCACATGGCCTATTTCCGTCCTTGTAGTCACCCGAAATGGCCAAGGTAGTATGTTTTCCTCCTCTGGAGGGAGCACATTGGTCTTGACGTCTTACTTTTAATTCAGACAAGTGGATTTCCCTGGATTGGCAGCAGCTGAGTGACTATAAGCTTATGAAGAGAGATTTAGAAGTGGTGTGAATTTATTTTTGGCTTCATTTTATTTTTCCTACACCTCATCGTCCTTACAGGGTTTGCGAATTCTGGAAAAATTCAAGAGTGAATTCAGGTGGTATTGTAATATTCCTTTGTCAGCCTGCTGCTGAATGGGGGCGTTTCATGGAGTGTTGAGCAAATGGCCTGATGGCTCGCTCAATGGAAACACTTAAAGTGGCTGTAAGTACCACAGAGGCCTGGCCTAATTGGAAGTGACAGACACCATCAGGTGGCTTAGAGGTCGCTACTGGCGAGATTTTAGAGAAATACAACAACCAGTCGAACAGGGCAACTTCACTAATCACGGTCTTTGAGATCAATTCTGCTTAGTGACAACCTGTTGTTAATCTGCATTCCGCCTCAACAAATTTGCTTCCCAAAGTCAGTGTGAACGCTGAGTGGATTAAGTCCTTTTGTTTTCGTTGGCGCTGCGGGTCGGCGGAACTTTCCAGAGACGGGCGAGGGGGGAACCGCGTTTTCTCCCGTTTTCACCAAAGCGGGACGCCGTTATGTGTATGCACACGAGGGTAGAGACAGCAACGACGGGTGATGCTCTGAGAGAGCTGCGTTTGAATCAGGGAGTGATCGAGAAGCTTGAAATGTCCGTTCTGTCAAACTGCCTCGAGTGCATTAGAAGGAGAAAAACCGGCAGGTATGTGACTGTAGAATCAGAGCGTCCATTCACATTGACTGGAGGTGACGCGTTCTGTAAGATGTCAGCGAGGTCATTATTCTAGGTACTGGAAACCTAGGTTTGTCTTTTTCTGTTTATAAAAGATTAACATTTTTGGTGGATTTGGACAAAATGATTAAATTGATATTTATAATTCGCATGGGTAAACTTTCAAGGAAAATCCTCCCAAGAAACTTAGTATAACAATATTTTTTTAAATCCAAATTTTCTCAAGACTCTACATCAGGTTTCACTTTTAAAGGAGGATGAAAGAAGATCCCAGTTAAGATGATGCATTCTGCTTTTACTTAAGTTATTTTCTATCGTTTTAGATTGAAAACTATGATTTCTGGCAACGAAGAAATAGCACATTTCTTTACTATTTTCCTAACCCAGGTTTTATTCTTGTGAACTATTTTCCATGTGTATGCTGCCCCCCTGACCCTGTACTACTTTGAGTTAAGACTTTTCTGCTGTACTTTTTGGCTCTTTTAATTTTAATATTAAGTTGTAAGAAATAGATTCAATGATTGAATTCTTGTTAATAAATAGGACTACATTTGAAATCAATTTGGGACTTTAGTTTTCATTCTTGCATTAGTTACGGCATTTTTGTTTTAATAGTATGATAAAAGTTTCTGTGATGCTTGTAAATGTGCAGTGACTGAAACTTGATTTGAAGAAAATCGTGAATGAAATCGCAATATCTGCCATGAAAATCACAATTCATTCATTTTAACAGTTCAGCCCTACTTTGAGGTCATCCCTACTTGATTGTGCATAATCTGTCCATAATTGCATATTTTTATTGCACTTTATTATTTCTAGTCTTTAATATCTTATTTTTTTTACTGAATATTGGCCTGCCCTGGAACCAGGGAATCAAATTTTGTTTCATCATATGTACATGTGCTGAATGATAATAAAGAATCCTTGAATCCTATGTAATTTGATAATTGTGAAAGCTACATGGGGTCGATCCTTTCTTAATCATTTGATACAGGAACCAGACATCATAAGTAAATGCCTCGTGGTGTTTGTTTAATTTGCAGAACTTCCCCGGTACCATAAACCATCTATTTCTTAGGGCATTGGTAGAGGTTGATTTGGGACAGGAGACAAACTGGGAGGATGTGCCGTCTGTCTGGGAGGCTTAACACCATTAAGAGGTCTTCAAGGTTGATTCAAAAGTCAGCCCAGAGGGCAGCACTCACTCACGCAACCCATGGAGAACTTGATTCCCATGCTACTGGTTTCGAAGGGTGAAATTGACATATCTCAGAAAACAAGCGTGGTTATTCAAAATGAAATGACATGCTTGCATTTGTTTTCATGTGATGTGCGCTGAAATCACTGCAAATTCCTAAAGTATAGATTTCGCAGGATCAGTAAGCTGCTCTTGGAAGTCGTGGATTCTTGGTGTCTTTTAAAAAGAAAACCACATGCTTCGAATTAAATTGGTGGTTGTCTACGTTTTTTCACAGCTCTGGAGGTGTGAATCACACGCAGTGAAATAGTGCAGTGGAACTGTGCAGTGAAATGCATGACTGGATTTGTTTAACAATCTCATGATGTAACTCCCGTAGACGCAATTGGTTTGTGTTTTTTCACTTTAGTTGGAAACTGACAAAAAAGGGGATGATATTTTTATAGGCAGGGTGTGGGAGCCATAAAACGCTGGTCCTCACCGCAGACGCTTTGAGTTTACTTTGTGTTCATGGTTGAACGTAAGGTACACATTTTCATTCCAGGGTAATTTTGGGAGTTTTTAAACCTCAGTATTCATGACAGGAAATGCTTCATCTTATTTTGGATTTACTGTTCTTGTCTTGTCTCACAGGGTCCGAACTCGTCTCGGTTTGACTTTAGCGGTTCTTGTTTAATATGTCAATGCTAAGTGTAGGTAATATTAAGGCTTGAGATCAGATCATGTTTTTATGTCATTTTTAATTATCTTTTTTTAGTATACAAAATTAAAAATGTCAACTTGGGCTCTAGGAGTGCCTTTTCCTTACAAATAATTAATGAAAATATTAATTACACGCAATGCAGCTTCAATCAAAAGCATGTTTGACTAAGCCTAGAGGGGGTATCCCTTCATGATCTTTGGATTGTGGTCTTGAGTTCATCCTAATTCATGAATTTAGTCCCCTAGATTACACACGGTGTTTTGAGTATGTCAAAACATTCCAATATTTCATTATACTTGACCTCTTTTGACTGAGATTGTCTGCGTGTTTATTGAAATTTGTGAATTTAAACTTCTAAAACCCTCCTCTTTCAGTGGTGACCCTGGACATACAGTAGACTTCACTTTCACCTCTCACGTAGATCCCACTTACCTGCAGGATGGAGTCGTCATGTCTGGACCTGGCTCTGGAGGGTGAGCGGATCTGTAAGTCTGGGGACTACCGCGCCGGCGTGTCTTTCTTCGAGTCCGCCATCCAGGTGGGAACGGAGGACCTCCAGATCCTCAGCGCCATCTACAGCCAGCTGGGAAACGCCTACTTCCACCTGCAGGAGTATAACAAAGCCCTGGAGTACCATCGCCATGACCTCACACTGACTAGGTAAAAAAAAAAAAAAAAAGTTTCCCCTTCCAACTCTGCTGCTACACATGAGGTGACTTTGGGGGTAAAAAAAAATAGTTTTCCTGCTGGTGAGTCTGACCTGGTTCTCTTATACAGGTCAGCCACACAAACCCGTTTTAATTACCTGCTCTCCCTCTGTGATTAAATTGTATAACAAGATTAGATTAGGTATTACTTTGATTCTTTCGGAGGTTCCCTCATGGAAATTGAAGCTCTGACATGTTAAGACACACAAACAGAAGAGTAATATGTAAAAAAAACACACCAGATTATTCTAAAAGTGCTCAGGGTATGAGGTAGGTGAGTAGATTATTGCACATGGAATTGTTGGAAAAATAGAAAAAAAGATTATAGTATAATAGTAGTATAATGCAAGTATAATAAATATAAGCTATAAGTTAAGATGATATATATGCATTAATGATTTACTACTTGCAGCTGTATATTGCTTTCTTCCCTTGTATTGATTTATACTTAAATACTTCAATAATCTGCTAATATATTCCGGTCTAATCATTTCCTAATTGTTTTGTCTGCTCTTGAGATGTTTATTACTGAGGGCTTCTCTCTTGTCTTTTAGAACCATCGGAGATGAAGTCGGCGAGGCCAAAGCCAGCGGTAACCTCGGCAACACATTAAAGCTGTTAGGACGGTACAATGAAGCGGTGGTTTGTTGCCAACGACATTTGGACATCACCAGGGCCATGTATGATAAGGTGGGTCATAACTGACTGTAATTTTCAGAAATGGCGGTAACATGAATGGGGGGAAAATTCCTTCAGCGCTTGTGCCTCAGCTAGATGAAATTGAATCCCTGTTGGGTAAATATTTCAGTCGGTGACTAAAAGGCCCATTTGCTTTGATTAGAATAAGTGCATCCATATTTGTTTTCAGCCATACCACATAACATGCTCTGCAACATTTTTGGCCATGCAGCGATTGCTGCTGAGCGTCGCCGTACCAACGTCTAGAATAGTTGGCCAGCCCACATGCAAAACATGGTCTGGTGTCAGTGTATTTTAAGTATATAATTACAATGGTCACTCTGGTTTCCATCTGTGAAAACCTGGCGTGCGTGCCGTAGGTTGGCCAGGCCCGGGCGCTGTATAATTTCGGGAACGTGTACCACGCCAAGGGCAAGGGCATCTGCTGGAGTGGAACGGAGCCAGGAGAGTTTCCAGAGGAAGCCAGGATAGCCCTGAGGAACGCTGCACACTACTACGAGTAAGTCGCTATCATGGTTAACATCTAGACCTCCATGTTTTTGTTTTAACACCAAAGCTTGAGCAACGAAACAAGTGGCGTGATTGTTGAGCACCGGTTCCTCAGTTAAAGAGTCAACAGGTTTGATCTGCACGACAAGTAAATAAGCAGGCTTACTTTACTTACTTGGGCAAGTAAAATTTAAAATAGGAACAATCGGAAACTAAAACTTAATTAAATAAAATGACAAATTTAAATTAGAAACAAAAAACAGGCAAGATAGAATAAAAAAAACAGTGGATCAGAAACTTAAAATCAAATAAAAAAACAAAATGAGTAATTATAACCCAGAGGGGTCATTCCCGACCTTGGTAATTGTACTTTTGAGAATAATCTCAATTCAAGGTCTACTTACTATCTTTTTTTTCTGGAGTCTTTAGAGCACATCTCAGTCTTCATCATTGACTGGAGGTTTGGTTACTTACTCATAGTTGGTTCAGTTGTCATGACCTGATCTAATTATGGAACACTGGTCTTAAGAACAGATGGTGTATAATCATAACTCCTGTCTGTGTCCACAGATGTTTTTTGCTTTGAATGTGAAGTCACTCCTGGCTCTTTTTAGATGAATATAGATTAATACTTGCAAAACAGCAGGTCAGATGATGATGTCTGAGCCATCGCCTTGAAAACCAAGCGAGTCTGACCCCTCTAGAAAAAGCTATTGAGTTTCTGTGACATGGTTAAAGTGAATTAATTACACAAAAATCAGAAGAAATAATTGTTTTTATCGCCGGTGTTTCAGGCTCTTCCATGGAAATTATAGACTTGTAATGTATCATTACATTTGTGTAAATAAAGCATTTTCCAAAAATCCCTCATATGTAAATTGTCCATGTCTTTGCTGTTCCTGTTTAACAAAGAGCCAACCTGAGTCTGGTGAAGGAGTTGGGTGATCGAGCAGCCCAGGGTCGAACCTACGGAAACCTCGGTAACACTTACTATCTCCTGGGTGACTTTGAAACCGCAGTAGCAGCGCATGAAAAGGTAAGTGGTGAGCTACTGGAGAGATCAGAAGTGTATCTGAAGTGACTGCAAAATACTGCCTGCTTCAAATTGGCCCTGCACTTTGTGGCTGACAGCCATGCAGCGATTTAAGTTGCTGCCGGGCCAATTTGTTTTGAAGATACAAAGTTTTATTCCGGTCTTGATTACCTCCCGAAAGTATCCCGTTAATCCTGACTTTAATGGCCGTAATGTGTTTGGCAGCGGCTTCTCATCTCTAAGGAGTTTGGGGATAAGTCCGCTGAGAGGAGGGCACATTGTAACCTTGGCAACGCTCACATATTCCTCAACCAGTACGAAGTGGCAGCTGGTCATTACAAGTAAGTAAAGCTGAGGCTCAGCGCTATCATCGACAGTTGTCTTTGCAATGCAACCCACATGTCGTTTTAATTGTATTACTGTTCTCACTTAATGTTTTCATTCATCAGGTCTCTCAAAATATACATTGTATATTCATGATGTTCATATATAATCCACCTAGAATATTGTTGATAGCATGTGTTTAAATTTTTTTTTTTAACTATTAACTATTTTGAGTTAAACTATGGTACCATGTTTCTAGGGTTACAACACATGGCAGTTTTAGATGTCTGGTATCTAATTCAGTTCAGTTTTGAATCCCTTATCCTGTCACTTTCTTCCCAGAGAAGCCCTTGGAAAACCGCAATAAAGAAAGAAAAGAAAAGCTCAGATAATCATCTCTCTCCAGACATTCTTTAACCTCCTTCCTCCTCCTGTGTTTGCCCTCAGGAGGACTCTGCAGCTGGCCAGGCTTCTGAAGGACAGGGCTGTGGAGGCCCAGGTCTGTTACAGTCTGGGCAACACCTACACGCTGCTGCAGGACTATGAGAGAGCCATCGACTATCACCTCAAACATCTGATAATTGCTCAGGACCTCAACGACAGGTATGAGCTGTGAACACTATTTGTCGTCAGCCTTTGAAGTGTGAGAATGTAAAGAATGTGAGTGGCTGCTGACCACTTAAAATAACCCATCAAACTACTAAAAATAAAATAGAGATATGCAGTTCCAGTCACAAGAAAATTGTATTGTCTTATTTTAGCGTTTGTTTCAGTCACTTAACAGATCAGGTGTTTATTTGAGACCCCGTGGCAATTAGGGACATGAGATTAATTCCTTCCTGACAAAAATCTTGCTCAGCAAAACTGGAAAAATACGGTAATTTTCTCAAATTCTTTTATTAAACCAGTATGACTACTGTATAATTTACATTTTTCAAAAGTAAGATTAAAGTAGTGTAGATGAACATCTTGCGGATGTTTCTCATGCGTTTTCCACTGCATATTTCACGACAGAAAGTTTGAATTTCATGTCGTACTTAGTTTTTCGCTGCACTGGAGTCATGGAAATCTACAATTAATCAATATTAACGAAGAGTCCTTTAATCACAACAGTGGTCACATCTTCTTCATTGATCATTTATTTATTCTGTTATTTTTTAATAAATTAGACCCTGCTTTTATTTGGAACCAGTGGTTCTTTATCAAAATATACACCTGCACCTGGCATTTAAAGGGGAACCAGTAGTTAATTGAAACTTGTTTGTAAAACATTATTTAGTTGACTTAGATGCCATTTAATTTGAGCTCCATCTTGACCAATTGCAATGTTACAGACAAGCAGATATAATTGGTTATATCCATAGGAAGTATAAACTGAACTGAAATATACAATCAAAGAAGTCGGGCCTTTTTTGTTCCACCTTATCACACACCAGAGGCTTCTCGTCCTCTGCTGCATCACTGCTGACATGGCAAGAACCTCTATCCTGTTGTTATTGGGTTGAAAGATATATCTTTTCTTGAATCTATGCTGCAAGTAGCGCTCATGGGATTCTTCTACAGGATACTGAACCACACATTTTTGAACAAGGATATGAGCATGGTTACCAACTGTTGTTTTAAACGGCTTGTTTTTTTTTGCTGGTCACGTTAAAAACAGATTTATGTGCTCATACTGTGAAAGCCTGCCATGTCTCGTCTTGCATGGTCTCAGCTGAAGTTGCTCAGCCTGTTTTCCTTGTGTCTCTCTGCAGAGTTGGTGAAGGAAGAGCCTACTGGAGTCTAGGAAATGCCCACACCGCCCTGGGGAATCATGAGCAGGCCATGTACTTTGCTGAAAAACATCTGGAAATTGCCAAAGAGGTAACTTGTTTATTGTTTGTCCCCTCCCCTCATGGTCCAACCAGGCCACACTGCCATCTACTGGCTGTATGTGGAACAGCAGCTTTATGTTGCAGATACAAGCACTTAACCTCTGCGTTCAAATGTAGAGTAAAAACTCATATTTCAAACAAAAATGCAGAGACCTGCAAGGACGTTGATGGACAAACAAGTCACAAAGTTTGTGTATAAATGAATCCCACGCAGCAATAGTATGCTCTCTTATTTCTCTGCATTAACCTTAACTGTGGTGTTGTCCATGGTGCAGACTGGAGATAAAAGCAGCGAGGCGACTGCCAGGATGAACTTGTCAGACCTGCGGCTGGTCGTTGGCCTGAAGACCAACCCCAGCAGCCAGTCCAACATCTTCCGCAACACCAACAGCTCCGCTCTGCCGTCCAGCCAGAAGGACTCCCTTGACCTCCCAGGTACAACCTTACTCTTTCCAATACCTTTGCAATGCAACAACTCACCATTGGCAGCTTAGTGCATGTAGCAGCACGCTGACGTCTTCTGCTGCGAATTACAGTCCCTAAGTTACATCTATTCTAGTGTCTATCACCATGTTTGCCAGAAAGCACACACACACGCTCTATATGCAAAATGTTAGAGACAAAACTGTCTATGCTGATGTAAAATTCTGTGACCAAATATTTCAGTGTTGTTAAAATGCTTTACAAATGTTAACTGGAGTTTTCAAAGTGTGAGATAGTGAGTTTCTTCTTAGAGAACTCAAAACCATGTTTTCAGCATCTTTTTTTAAAACACATTTAACATTTTAATTTTTTTTAAACATCTTTTTGAAAACTTTCATTGCTTTGTGCAATTCCTCATATCAAATAACAGATCAACATCAAAGATTTTTATCATCACTGTGCACCATGTACATCACAATAAGGGTCTCAACATCATATGTAAATCCTTTCCATGACTGTAATAAACCAATCCTGCAACCTTATGTTGCTCACCTGTTTTAGTGGGATTCAGTGTCATACTTCCTCTGTTTTGTGTCCCAGACTCTGTCCGCTCACTGTCAATTGAGATACTAAAAATCGAGCGGTTTTGCCCCTCACCAGATGTTTACATTCTTTTTCTTTCTTTTCAGGTTTATTTTTTCTCTTGCTGCACCTCCCCTGAAGCCCTCTGGCTCTAGCAACGTTGTTGAATTTTGTTGTCTTTATTTTCAGAGGTGAAGTCTCAAGCAAGGAGTACAGGCAGTGCAGAGAACCTGGAACTAAGTCCTGACAAAAATCCAGCTGATGATTCATCGACTCATCCAGTATGTATAAGATGTGTAGGGCTGCATGATATGGACAAAATATCATATCCTGATATTTTTATGCTGAATGACACTATGCTTGTTGTGTTGGGAGCAGGGACGGGTGTGTGAAAAGTTAGTGGGCGATGGGTCTTTTTGCTATTAGATGCTTTTTATGCCATCAATATAAGGTACTGCAGGCTTCACTAATGTAGTTTTGTTGCGATTTAATGTCAGCACGGAAAGAGTAAATTGTGTCAAATCAAGGGTATGAGCATTCGTAATTAGTTATTAATAGATTTTTGCATCCAACCTGAATTTACAGGACTCGGATGAGGATGTATCCCCCAGGTCTTCAAAACATAACACAATCAGGGCTTCTACTAAGTCTTTCCTTCACCGGCTAAGAAGCAAGAAGCACAAGAACACCAAATCATCTAAAGATGAACATGAAAACAGCACAGAGCCCTCAGCACCTGAGCAGGATTCACCTGTGTCTCCTAAGGTATTTCTAAATATAGTAGACTGCATACCTGGAACCATGCTACTATTTTAATACTGTTTTCATGCACAGTATTAAAAAAATATGCCTGGTGGTTTTCTGTTTTTTATTGCCAATAAATCTATTAAAAGCTCAAAACTAACAATAAGCTGATAATAATTTCCTGTTTCCAGAAAAGGAATCTCTGTGACACAGACTTCCACTGTTGTCCAAAGCTATTAAAAATACATCACTGAGCCACACTGTTGACATGTTTGGTCATCGCAGTGAACATGGCCCTTGTTGCTTATTTTCACTCTAGAACACACAGTCCTGCTGCTGTAAATATTCACTAGCACACCAAACCTGCAGCTTAAACAAACAACCCTGCTAATTGCTCCTGTCTGAGTGACATTTGAGAGCCCAGCTGTTTTTAGGAAATTACTGTGCAGTTGTTATGACACAAGCACAATGGAGGAAGAAATATTGCTGTGTGGCAATGAAGGGTTATTGTTTCTGACATATGTTTGTAAAACAAACTCAAATTGTCCAATGCTCCTTTCACTACTTTAAAAGTTGCCTTTTTTAACATTACAAATTAAAATCTTCAGAAACAAAGGCACAAAGCAGCATATATATCAACTACCAACAATGTCTGTATATTAGGTTTGCAAATTCCATGCATTTTCCTTAATCTAATCATCTGGAACACAATGACAATCAATTAATTTTCAAATAAAAACTAAATCGGGTTCATATATTCATTTTTTAGAATGAGAATCAGCTTTATTGGCCAAGTACATGTGACCATAAAAGGAATTTGATTCTGGATGTTCTATGATATATTTATTTTTCATAAATCATTACTGGTTAGTGGCACATTAGTTATGTGACAGGAATGTCACTGACAAATGATTCACCAACCAAACTAATAACCTTTAAAATGCTCCAGTCCCATTGACTGTATGGCACCACAATCCTAACAGTCAGGTGCTTATTTTTCAGGCGGTGCTTTCAGGAGTTGTATTTGAGAAGGGCGTCACAATATTTATATTTCATTGTCCTCGTTTAACGTGTCATGTTTCCACGTGACGTTTTGTCCAGTTTTTCCCTGCACTGCCACTGTGCCCCTCTGTCTTGTTGCTTTAGTAGTTTTTGGTGAAGTACGCCCTCTGCTGGTAGTTATGTGAGCTCCAGAGAAATACTACAAAATTTAAATGAAATGTACACTATGTCTGTTAATTGGTTAATACATGTACAAGCTAATTCTTCTTACTACAATTTTATAGTTTTCTGGTGCAATTAAATGTTATTTTAATACAGTAGCTAAGAAAAAGTTGCATCTCTTCCTGGAGGGATATTAATACAATATGCCCTTTTTATATTGATTTATACATATATATATTTTTTCTTTTACACCATAGAAGGGACCACGGGACACAATCGGAGAGGACGGCTTTTTCGACCTCCTCTCTCGTTTCCAGGGTGACAGAATGGATGACCAAAGGTGCTCGCTACTGGATGGTCAGAGCCATCTCTCTGCCCATTCCTCTCCCTCCTCCACCCCACCTGTAGCTGAAAGGAAATGTGAGTGTGTGCTCCTTTGTGTTTTATTTTGTGTTCACACCATATTCAAAGAAAAGTATGACTTTCTGGCTGAAATGGACGTCGAAAACTTAAAAGAAATACATCTCTTCCTCATCATATTCAGGATCTGGTCTGGTCAGACTATTACCTTTGCCTCTTTATGGTGTGAATGTAGCATGTCCACAAACTTGTCCTTGTTAAATGTTGTGTGATTAATCCACTTAGTTGTTGTCACTTAAGATGACTTAAATGTGGAAAAACACACAATCTTTTTGAGTGTCAAACACACTCCCTGAAAACTGGTCAATTATTGGACTGTTTTGAATCAGCCGCGAATGCAAACTGATCACCGCCTCAGTGCTTCTTGAAGGATGAAACCGTGGATCAAACTAAGGGATGTTTGATACTCAAAAGATTTATTCTTTTAATTTTGCGTAGTCTTGAATTTAGATTTAGATAGATTTCCTGTTTTGTAATCCCAAAGCATCTCTTCTGTGCTTTTTCTGTTATTCCCCATTTTTTAGTAGCAAACCATAATGCTGGTTAGAGGAATAAAAGACACAGTACTCTACTGTTATACTGTAACTGGCACAAGTGAGATCCACTACTCTCTATTTGTTATAAATAACCTACTGATAATTATGTGTTTCAAAGCTATTTTGGAGCACGAAACACCATCCCAGGATCCTGGTCATTTCCTGGAGCTGCTGGCCAGCTCCCAGGGCCGTCGCCTGGACGACCAACGAGTCAGCATGAGCCATTTTCCTGGCTTGAGACTCAGCACCTCCAACCTGCCGCATATACACTCCACCTCCAGAACAGATCAAGTCCCCTCAAAAGGTGATGACATACGGAGCAAGTTCAGCCCCAGCAAAAGCGTTAATTTAAACCGAAAACGTTGGTTTGCGTTGAACACCTCGCTATTGCGGAAGCACACGGGATTTATATATACGTCGCTGCTGATTGGGTAACACCTGACACACCTGCAAAATGAGAGAAAACAGACATCAAAGCCGGGTTGCGACATGTTGAGGAAAAACATGTTGTTCATCTCGGAAACCGAAGCAAACTGTCGTTTTCAGACTGAACATGGCCATCGTGTGAAAGACCATTTGTCATTTGCTCCTCACACCTTGACTAAAGTTGTTTTTTTTTCCTCCAGCTCCCATCTCCAGCACAGAAATGCCTCACACACCCTCCCTTTACCGCCGCATCGAGGCCAGCACTGAGCAGCCCGAGGGGGATGATGTCTTCTTTGACATGCTAGTTAAGTGCCAGGTGAGGAAAAGGAAGTGTGGCTCACTGCTTTAAGATATTCCGAATAATATTGACCTTAGTGTTCATAGCAGAATGGAAATCCTTATATTGCAGCTCCATACTTCTTTTGGAGAGGTTTGTGTAATTTGTCTCTAATTATGTGGGAAACGGTATATTTCTTTAAGTAACTGAAGTAAATATTAATTAGAAACTCGCTTTACTATGTTAAACAGCATGCTACTATGTGGGCAGATTTTATGGACTATAAGTCATGCTACCAATATTTCAAATTTATTTGAATGTACCAGCAGGAAATCATCTCTAATCTCTCTTTAATTAGCATTAATTGCATTCTTTTTTCAGGGAAACCTTTTGTCATTGATTCTGAAAACAAGGACCCTTGACAGAGACATTATCTACATCCATTTAAACCTCTGGTTTAAGTCAGAAGCATAGATGCCTTTTTTATGGCATGTATTCAATTCAATCCACTATTAAATATTTTTCTGTTCATATAATGGGAAGTTGGGGGGGAACTATGAGTTTCTCACAGGAGTTAATCAAAGTCCATTGATGAAATCTCCTGAGGCACTGATTGCAAGCCTGTGTACCATTTTCATTTTCTACTAGAGCCCTGCTGAGGGTTTTTTCGGTCTGTGTGTTTTGACAACATGGAATGTGTCACTGGGATATTATGACAAAGCAGCCCAGACAAGAGAAGCCTGCACACAATCACTCACTGTTAATCACAGGCTGGCTCACTGTAATACATGACTTGCTGTAGTGTCACAATGACAATCTCATGAGATCAAGGGACTGCTGCTTATAGAGCCAGGTGCAATCACCAGGCTCAATGCATCATGGGAAACAATTGGCTTTACCCTAATCCACATGCACAATCCACTTAGTCTCAGACTGGATCAACAAGACTGTTTGCTTGGACTCAGTGCTTTTCATGCATTTGAATTAAATATTCTTTTTTGTAGTTTTTGGTTTAACTATGGCGCTTTTTTGTATTTTAACCTTATGAACTGTGTGGCACAATCTGCATTTACTAAGGTGTGCTGCACCTCAAAATCTCTGCAAAAATAAATAAAATTTGATTCAGTTAACCTGTTAAAATCCCCAAAAAAACCTGGTACAGGGTCAGCATTGAGTTTTATTCATATATGACATGGGGAAACCTCATGATAAATAAACCCAGGGTTTAAGTGGTTAAACAAGTGGAGTTTTTTTCCAATAATAAAATAATTTATAAATGAATGTTAATGCAGTAACTGTTCTGTCTTCACAATTCTAGGGCTCCAGACTGAATGACCAGAGGTGTGCTGCTCCACCTTCTGCAACAAAGGGCCTGACTGTTCCAGATGAAGATTTTTTCAGTCTCATCTTACGCTCCCAGTCCAACAGGATGGAAGAACAGCGGGTCCCGGCGCCATCTGGTGTCACTCAATCCAAACCAGACTGATTGCATGGAGCTATTTTAGATTTTATTATTTGAAACTGACAAGAATACAGGAGATGCTATTAGGATTCAAGGTCACTGTGAAATTGTGGGAAGTTTTACATTTTTCAAGACCTATGGACTTGTTTTTAGCTATATGATAGATTGTCGGCGTTGCTTTTATCAGACCTCCGTACCAGTGATGGCTTTCTATTCTGGACAGTTGAATCAAGTCACATATACAGATTGTGTAGTTGTTTGTTTTTTGCTTGGACTAAGAAGTACTTTTATTCTAATGTCATAGGCCAAACCAAATAGACGTCTGCATCCTGAACTTCTCAGATCCCTGTGGTGTGATGTTCAGGTATTTAATATATCAGAGGTTCTGTAATCAAGCAGCTGGGACATGGCAGGTCCTATTCAGCCCATTTGTGATTCAGTTAAGTCGCCAAGATTGGAACATTAGTTTGAATTATTCAAACCTCTCCAACCTCTGGGGAAATGGCCACATTCATTGCTACCCCAATAAACCTTGAGGTGACTAGTGGGACATTCGTAGCATAGATTTTCAGATTTTACTTTTGAAGACAATCAGTTTAACAATGTTCACAGAAACCCTACAGTTTGTACCGTATGCATTGTCATGAACTGATAAATGGGATTTTCCTTTTTTTTAAAAAACAAAAAACAAGACTGTACAAGGGATTTACTAGTATGAGAACAAAAATGTTATTCTAGCTTTTATATTAACTTCTCCTGACACTGGAGAAATAAAGTCTCATTTATTGTATGTTCCAATTTATTTATTTTAGCTTAATTTGTTATCTTTAATGTACAACATTGGGAATTTCAGTGTCATGATCCTTTTCTGTTGCATATCAATACAAACAAATGTATTTACAAAATGTTTTCTGCATCATATTGCAATTGCAATTCAGTGTTCATATTCTTTCATTTCCAACCATGCCCACATCAGCGCTGGATTTTATTTCTCATCTCCAAGTGAAAGAAGTGCTCCCATCCCGTTAAATAAATCAATCTCCAGGTCAAACCTGAAACATTATAGTACTATGCTTCAAAAAGCATTTCCCCATGAATATAACTACATAAAGTGCATTTAAAGGGTTATCTCGCCTGTTCCATATCATCACAACGAGGCATGCTATGCTTCTGAAGTCAAGCTCTCCTCTTGCCTCCTGCACCTGAAAAGAAAAATGTCTGCAATTAGATTCTGTCTGGTGTTCCTGTAAATCGAATAACAGTTATACAAAAGGCTTTACTTGCCAAATTTTAAGCTACAATGTAAGATTTAGCAGCATCTAGCAGAACAGACTTGACACAAATGGAATACAATAATCTCGAGCATGTTCTAATTAGTATATGCACTACCCACAGTAAGTTAGGGATGTTATTTAGTGTTATTGAGTGCTTTTCCTATTTGGTCTAAATTTTTTAATGAAATAAGTAAAAAGTTACCTTTGATGTTACTGATGAGTTTCCATTGGTTTAATATTTATTACCCCAAAAATATCCCTGCCTTATTGTGAGTAGTGTAATTCAATCAAAATAAGAATTGTGTTTTTACTACTTAGATTGAGCTGTTTTTATATGGGCAGCAGGCCTCTCTCCATGGACAGCTTTTTAGAACAGACAAACCAAACTGTGGCTCCAGAGATGGCCTTTCACATTTGTAGCAGCCACCTTAGGCTTTTCTATAGACAGGGAACTCAATTTGTTGCAATCTGCAACCTCACCACTAGATGCTACCAAAAACTCCATACTGTACCTTTTAGTGAGCATTAATAAAAGGAATGCAAAATTAGTTTCTATATGAAGGATATCAGGAGTAAAAACTGCATTTATTCTACCTGTTCGTGCAGCAGTTGAAGAAGCAGGTGTTGCTCTTTTCGAGTCTGTATACCCCAGAGTTTGGCAGATCTATACACTCTGACAGGAATCTCTGTAGTTCTGAGGTTGGGGTTCCACTCTGCTGCTGTTGCTGAATTATACAAATCAAAGTGACGGTTATCGTTGACAGGAACATTTTGGTCAAAGCTGAAGCATTTCTTAGAAAAGTAGAAAAAATAGATTGCAAATAATTGTCAGCATAAAAGTCAAATTGTGAACCAGTGTCTAATCAAATGTCCAATAAGACAAATAACCAATAATGGAGGATCCTGCATTGTAAATAACTATAACAATAGTAAATATTACCTTGATTGTGTCATAGGTGTCTGTGATGAGTGTGATGAACAGACTGAGGATCATGTAGATGAAGAGTGAAACAAAGGTGTAGAGGTAGACTCTGCTGAAAAGCCACACCAGGTTGTTTTTCTGCTTCATATTCTTAAAGGTGGGAAACATGTCATCTCCATTGATCAGAGAGAACAGGCATTCTGACACAGTGTTCAGGGTCCGGAACTGAAAAGAAGTCAAAGAAGAGAAAGCTAAGTAAAATTTTTAAATTGTTCAATATTAACTACTGGAACAAACTATTTAAATTTGGTTAAACCCAGATAATACTTTGTATTATATAAACCCTGCTTGCCTTCTCATGATATGGGCCAAGGACGATCCAGCCACAAAAACAGTAACTCAGGTAGATTATTCCAGCACAGCAGATGAAACGGATAACGTTGGGGAAAGCTGCCCTGAGCGTTAGGATGAGAATCTGGAAATATCCACAGGACATAATGATAACATCTGGAAAGCCACACACAAGAATGCATTGTCTCTTTCTGAGAATACCTCAGAGTCCGGCAGTTAATATGTTCCTGTAATTAGGAGCAATCATCATAAATGAGCCTTTAAAAACCAAAACCAAAATTCGTTTTAAATATAGAGCCCAGCATGTGATGCCAAGGTTCAATCCTGCACGGCTTCATTCATAATAAGTTTGGAAAAACATCAAGTTAGGTCACATTATCTTATATAACCTGCAGACTAAGGTTTACTGTCTTAAAAAGATGATAAAGATATTTTTCAACCATTAAATTTCATGTGATGCTCATAAAAAATAATGTTCTGCATTCATGCAATAATCTGGACTTACATTGTACTTTCTAAAGTATCCCATGTAGCGGATGACCCCGATCCAAACAAACATGGTGCCGGTACCGAGGAAGATGCTGCACACGTCATAGCTGGCGAGGACCTGGAGGAAACACACAGCAGCTACTGGTAAAAATCTTAAAGTAAAATTAAAGATTTAAATCTATATTTTGATTTAAAATAGCTGTTACCTTAGTCTGGATCTCTATTTTGAGAATGGAGCCGATGATGCTGAGCATGTCACTGACAATGATCAGGATATACCAGCCGTTCACAAATTCCATCTTGTCTGACCATGGCACTTCTTTACCGTGGGTCTTGCAGAATTGCGTGTACTCCTGTTTAGAGTAAAACAAAAAAAGGAAAAAAAGGTAGGTTTGTTTTTTTCAAATCTGACTTAAAACAATAAGAATGGGAATCACATGGTAACTCAGGACACAATCGTATTATAGTACTTGGCCCACAATAATGATGCTATAGCAATGTGACGATGCGAAAATCAATACAGGTGCTGGTCATATAATTATGAAAATGTTGAATTATTTCAATAATTCCATTCAAAAAATGTAACTTGTATAATGTGTACATTCATTCCACACAGATTGTCATATTTCAAGTGTTTATTTCTAATCATTTGTCATTAAAAATTAATAGGAATAAACATTTGAAATATATCAGTCTGTGTGGAATGAATGATTATACGTTTCACTTTTTCAATAGAATTGACTTTTCCATGATATTCTAATTATATGACCAGCACCATTACATTGCAAGACAATTCATCTAAATCTATTCCTCTCTCAAACTCAAAATCAACAACTGCTGCTAATTTATTTATAATATATTGTGGTAGGAAATATTGCAATACCAACATTTTCTTCTACCCCTATCATTGAACCAGATTTGATGTGATCATTTCATTCATCAGTTTTTTGGCAATACTTTTCATCACTTTATGAGAACTATGGTATAATGAACAGATCAAACAACCATAAAAAATAATATAAGAAACAGTGAATAGGACAAAAGGTTGTGCTCCTAGGTGAATTTAGTTTACTTACAAACTGCAGCATTATCCCATTGAGCGCTGAGCGAATGCAGAGGCTGAAGGAGGTGATGCACGTTATGATGATGATGCAGTCAAACAACACAGTCAGGTATATGTTTCTAGCAGCTGAGAGAAAGAAAAAAAAAATGAAGGTTAGGATTAGTCTCATCATAATAGGATAATCAGCATTCATTGAATTCCAGCATCCTAGACATGAGCTTAAAGCAACACAAATGATTCCTTTGTATGAACCAACACTTACACGCTCCAGTTACTTTCCAATTCCTGCATTCATTGATGTCTACGTCGTTGTCCAGGTCGACCTTTATCCTGCCACTGTGGGCTCGGTTATTGAAAGTGATCTATTTGAGGAGGAGGTTGTAGAAAATTCCTTACAAAGCCCAAAACAAATCATTCACCTGCCAGGCCCTAAAGCAAAGCTTAAACTATGTAAATAGCAGGCGCTGTGTGGAAACACACTTATTTAAAACTGCTCAGATTTGAGTCTTCAAACTAATTTTATAAAATATAGGATTCACGAATTAGACTCTTTATTTTAACTCCTATATCATCTCATCTTTGTGATCAGATCCACTGAGCCAAGTGACGTACGATAACGTTGAAGTCGTAGCAGTCCGGCAGCTCTCGATGTCTCACGGTCTGTAAATTTATGGCCTTGAGGACAAACGTGATCTGGACAGAGAGCATCCTGGAAGACACGGCAGGTATTTAAACCGATGCTTCTAAACATCCTATAGAACTGTAACCAATACCAAGACAACAAAAATGATGTTGCCTTGCATTAGATTGTTGTCTGCATACCTTTTGAAATGCAACTCAAATTGAGGAAGTGTTTCTCGTGAGGAAGACCAAACAGTCGGATAAATTTCAATGCACTCTGTTAGAAACAAAACACAATAACAATTACTTCTGTTTTTTCAATAAATAATCTAAAATAAGAGTTGCGTTCAATCATAATATTACAAACTGTCAAGCCCATTGAGGGAAATCTGTGATTTTGGTCTATACAAGTTAAGTATTAATTAGAATTATCCCTATAAATATTATTCCTGCTTACCAGTCTCCACCTGTGCATCAATTTCAAAGGTCTCATTTCCAGGATAGATGGTTCCATTTCTGTAGAACTCCTGACACATTGTCAGTGGGGTGAAGACGACACCATTTTTTTCATATTCGTGATTTCCCACAGTGATGTTGTGCAGAAGTCCATACTAGAAATGAACAATTGACATTTTGCTTATAATAAAGTCAGGTTGGTTGACATTTGCCTGCATTGGTGGAAAAAATACATGTCTGAAAAAGAGTAGCTTTAATTCATGTAGTTAAAATCTACACAACTAAAACAATGTGTACAAAGTCCTGTCCCGTTGTATAACTTGTCATGGGAGCTTGTCAAGATTCTCAGGTCATATAAGCATATAGAGCAATAAAAAACCCAACAATTATTTACAGTAACAAGAAAGCAAAAGGAAAACAACATCTGATCAAATTAAACCAGCAAATTCCATAAAATAAAAATCACACATTCTTCATGTTTCATGCATTATGTTACCTGGTCAATGATGTAATAAATGTGATCGTACACATCTGCCTGTCTGTAAACAGCGTATGTATTCATACTCCCGTCAGTATAATCTTTCAGGAAGAGGTGCCGGAATGTCATCAGATTTTCCTCCTTGAACATGACAACCATCTGGTTGCTCAACCCGAAAGACACCAACTGAGACAGAAAAGATTTGAAATCAAGATGGTGAAGCAAGAAAATGACGTGCATTCCAAGTCATGTCTGATGTTACTACCTGGACAGTAATAATGGCAATTTTGATTATCTGCAGCAATAGTTTCCATGGCTTTCGGCCACGAGCGTGGTACTTCTCACAAGGGTTCATAAAGTAATATTTGATTTTCCTCCTCAGATACGCCACGCTGTCGGGATCCTCCATGTTCTGACACTGGTGCTCTTCCCAGGAAGGATGGACTTCTGTCTCGTACACATCATATAAATCACTGGACTCCTCCATGTCTACGATTATAAAATGAAACCAAATACATTACCCTTGCTGTAAATCTGTTCTTCATGAAGCCTAAAAAGTTAATTCTCCACTTAAACTGCCAGGATAATGAAAACACGTTTTAATATAATGAGATCTAATAAGACTGGTCTCAAAACAGTTAAACATGACTCTCTAACAATAAAAACTGACCATTAAACACTCCACAAAGATAGGATTTATTGCTGGACTTCTGTACTGGATTGTATTAGACTGCACAGGTGTACCTGATAAACTTGAAACTGCTGACAGGAAAATGCCACTCATTCTTCCGTGTATTCCCCTAATCACATGGTGAATATGCAGCCATAATAGACTACAGTTCTGCTTCCATTGTGTTGGGCAACAAGACTATTCACAGGTGGACTGTGAAACATGAGGAAATGAAGTCAGGTGTAGCTGATTGTTAGATAATAGAATTGGTGCTGCATGATCTCACTTTCTGAAACCTAATTTGTTCCCTCCATTGTGGCAACACTATCAAATATTCATTATTTCTAAGTGAAAGTGGTCGAAGAGAAGCAATCGCACAATGAATGAGGAATAAAGTGAAATTCAAAATTGGCTAACAGGTAATTTACTCACCTTATATTGTCTCGCAGCAGGTTAATCGACTTCTTATTGCTTCCAATCGTATCTCGTCTTGAATAAGGGCTTCTGATCTTCTCAACTAATTAGAAGTTGCTGAAGTCGTTATACTTTATGGCTCGTGTCCGATCTTCTGAAAGTGTGTGTTGTCTTGTCACTGACCCTTCAAACTGTTTGTGAATGGCTCAGGTAACCTTCTTCAATGACGTCATTTTACTGCTGAGCTCCGATTGGCTCTTGAATCTGCCAATCAACGTTTTACGCCCCACACGCACGCACGCACTCCTGTAACCCCTGGCAACCAAACAGTCACTGAGCGAGGAGCAGCAGTAAAGTGGTGGATCACTGAAGAGAAGTTTAAGATAGTGCCGGTAAAATTAATATTTCCGTCTATAACCTCTATATGTAACGTTTAGTGACTTAGTTACTGTTGCTGCAATTGACTTAATAAATAAACCTGCGCCTCAAAGTGTATTTTTTTAGTATTTAACTAAGTTTACGTTACAAGCTGATTCGAATAACGTTACATTAACGTCGTGAGATTAGCATAACGAGACTTACAACTAAACAAAGGTATGGCAAATTACATTATTTTACGGTATTTAGACCTTTTTTTCACGGCAGCCATATTGACATAAAATAGTAGGCAACTACAGGTGTTACTAATGATATAAATGAAGGTCCCATGCAAGTCAAACGGTGTCAGGGTGCTGCTGTTGTGCCGGTGTTTCAGTTTAACTCGCGACCGTGTTAACTGGTGACTTTCAGTTGTCCGACTATAAACGTCTTAAATGATACTAAACTGGACGTTTGACACTGTCCTCTTTGTATTTAACGTTACATAATATTAATTAAATGTTGTCGCCAACAACAAGAAGCATTCACATTAACTTAATCTATTTTTCTGAATTCGAGCAACCACGGCACAATGGACTGAAAGTTACCAGTTAACACGGTCACTGGTTAAACCGAAACACCGTTGCTGCTTCAATGAATGGAACCTTAATTAGTGTCATTGGTTCCACCTGTGTTTGCCTGCTTTTTATATCAAAATGGACCGCGGTTGAATTGGTTTGATGTTGGATATTCAACACATATTCGAGAGACATTCAAAGACACTCATTTAACACATTACTGTGATACACATTACTGTAAACACATTGTAAATATCATATATATGTATCTATGTATTATTATTATATGTGATATATTAGATAATTGCCTCTCCACTCATAACAGTGCTGGTGACAATTTGCTATGTTTTTAAACAGAACTTAAAACTATGCTGATACAGAAATATGTTATATTATTGTTAGCGTCTAATTAATAAAAATGCTGCAGCAAAACATTGAAAATCATCAGATATTTAGAGATTCATACAAGAATATGCTAATAGCCGCTATTCAAATTGTATTTATGTAATTGTCTTCAAATATTGGAATCTATGGTTTTGTGTCGCTATGTTAAATATTAAAGAATAGAAAGTACATGCTTTCCCATCTCTCAATAAATCACACAATTCTGTTCAAGCTCTTAAGGGGCCACAGAAAATGAGGTGCCAGGCCATGAATTTGAAACATATGATCTATGGTATATATCACAAGTTAGTACTTATTACAAAATCATACTATTACCTGATTTAATACATTAAAAGAAATATTAAAACACTCTTAACTTGTGATATATAGCCTGGATGCCCATGAAGATATTACAAGTTGTCAACTCTGTGGTATGTATCTCAAGTTAAATGAGTATCTTAGAATCTGTCAAATATGTTTTGAATATCTAATATCAAACTATTTCAACCATGATTCAAAATGGCTCCTGAACTTTTACTTTACTTGAGTATTTTCATGGTTTGCTGCTTCCTCTCCACTAACATTAATATAAAGTTACAAGTCAGGAAAATATTCCACTTTGTGCTTCACTAACTGGTCCATTTATTTAACACATTTAATTACTTCTACGGAGAAGATTTCAGATGAACTCTTTAAAATATGATGTTAAATATGAAACCAGCGGTTTCCAATTTTTTATGTTTGAAAAGAGTAGTTAAAGATAGGAGAAAAAGTACAAAAAAGTGAAGACAGATTTGTGCATCAGAACTTCTTTCCTCAACCATTAACCATCTCATGAACCATCTCACCCTCAGATTTATCTGGTGAGCCCTATGCCGCTGATGCTTTAAGATTATGATCTAATGATGATATATAATAATATATCAGTCACAAGGATCAAAAAACTAATTTACTGCAATACTTTAATCACATTTTGCGGCTCATACTTTTGTATACTTGTGATGGAGTAGCTTTACATTGCTGTGTTAGTACATTTACTTAAGGGATCTGAATATTTCATTCACCATTGGTTATGATGCTATCAGTACAACTGTGGCCTTATGTACTGACCAAAATGAACACAACATACTTTTTAATTGAGGAGGAAAGTACCAGGCCAGTTAAGTACAATTAGTGCTGTACTTTGTTTTATTTGACCTAAATTCAAAAGGAAATTATGCACTTTTCATTCCACTAGATGATTTTTACAGCAATGTTTTTGGAGATTAAAATATGCCTCCTAAACATTTGATCAGTTAATAAATTGTAATTTGTTTATATCATTATAGGATATTAATGAAAAAAAAAAGTACTCCATAAAATAATTTAAACAAGGCAGCGACAACACTATTACACCACAAGATGGCGCCACTTGCATTGATAATGATCTTTGGTGCACTATTGCAAGGCACTCTACATTGCATCTAGTGTAATGTGTCTCAATTTGCAATAGGAAGAATATCAGTCTAATTGACTCCTGGTATAAGAAGCAGAAATACTGATATAAATGTGTATACCATGGTATTTGGATTAGAGTGATAGTATGCTTTGTTCACAGGATTCAAATTCTTTTCCTCATTAATGAAGCCATCGTAAGAGCAAGGATGCCACCCGCCAGACCAAAGAGTGCAGTCAGTAGTGCAGGCAGTAAGAAGAAAGGTAAAGGTGAGTAGTTGAACAACAATTATTTTATATTTATCTTGGGAAGATTTCTAATGAAGAGACACAGTAAATAAAATGGACTGTTACCTCCCATTTAGGCAAGAAGATTCAGTCACCTCCTCCACCTGAGGAAGATCCAAGTAAGACAATTGCTAATATTATTGAGTACACAAGTGTGTGTAGCTCTACATCAATGCAGGTAACACATATTAATCTTAAAGGTCCTACATTGAACACTTTTCATTGGTAGTGATATACCACCATTGGCTGAAACTAAGTTGGGAAAGCTATATGCATTCTTTTGATGTACTGTGTGAGTGTTCTGTTGCATATTAGCCTTTAGACATGCTCTCTACTCAGCTGTGGATCCCTATTGTCCTTGAGGTTTACTTTACTTTCAACATACCTGCCCTGAAAACATGCTTTTGGTCAAATGCAGGTCACCAACAAGTGTATCTCTTACCAGAGATTAGGTCATTGGGTCTCGAGGGAGTTAAAACCAATGGTGCTCTCAGTCCTCAGATTCACAATGGATCTATTACTGTACATGTATTCATTTAATTATTATTAAAACATTTCTGTCTTACACATCTAGCCCTATTACTGCTTGATTGCTAATCTTATTAGAGAATATTTCCATCATAAATCAGTCTTTGTGACTTGGGAGGACATGGTATTGACTTACATAGTCCCTGGAGATCACCGTGACATTAACCTATCCCTGAACTTAACCTAAAACCTTAACCTGAAGTCTTAAACCTTTAAAATTTAATGATCATGGGGATCAGCTTTTTGTCAGCGACATGGAAGTAAGTCACCATGGCATCCTACTGACACACAATTTTGCAGGTTTTCTTCAAATCAATACATTGATACCACGGTGATTCTCAGAGTTTATTGTTCATGCTTGAATTCTTTGCTAGTAAACCTACAGTGTCTGAATGATTACGTATTGAGGTTAAGTATAGATATCCTGCAGTGCAAAAACGCTAGCTGTGAGTGGATTATGCAAGAGGAACGAGGCTTTAAAAACTCAAAATACCTCTCCAAACACAGTTTAATTACATTCTTGAGGGTTATGGAACACTGCACGTTACACTCTCTTTTGTCTCTTAAGCAAATATTTTTCACACGAATACAAAATGCCAGAGTTGACACACAACTCTGTGAAATGAGGGGTGTGAATTTCCACTACAATGATTTGGCGTGAGGCCTAAGTGGTGTGAGTGGAAAAGGTTGACACACCCAGCTGGGAAGTGGTTACTTAGGCTGTACTTGAGCATTCCCTACGTCCCCTCAGCAACCTTGTGGGAAGACTTTGAAGAGAAAGACCGCAAGCAGGATGAAAACTATAATTACGCCGAGCCATGTTTACTGTACAGTGCCCTGGACTGAGTCTGTCCTCAGATATGGAGGAGGCTGCATAGATTGTTTTATTAAGAAAAAAAAAAGGTTGTGGTGGTGCAGTACTGCAGGTTTTATATAGTACTCATATTTCTGTAACTGAGTAGTCTCCAGCTTGATTTCATGCATTATTGATCTGACTCTTACATGGCAGAGTAATAAAAGAGAGACACCGTTCCACCTTCAAGTGTTTGGACACTGCAAGTTCGATATTCACAAGGATTGCATTTCATCATGTGATATTGTGGTCCAGCCTGCAGGGAGGGGCGGCTGAAGGATCAGAGGCATCGCAGTGTGTTTGATCAGAGAAGCAGGGGCAGCAATGTTGCGTCCTGGTCTGCAGGTTCAGGGTTGACTCGCAAAAGTCCATTGTGTGAATATCACTTCATAAATTGAGGTTTCGGCTCTTAGATGTGGCATCTCTACATTCCTAGGCATCATCTCTGTGTCTCGTTTTTCAGCGCTGTTTCATCTATTTCTGCTCTCTGTAGTCTGGTCCTTCATGTCAGTCATATCTCATTCTGTGATCCCTGTAATATGTGCAATTATTTCTGTTCTATTTCTACTGTATTATGTGTTTTTAACCTCTTATTTGTCTTGGTAAAGAGAATATGATTTAAAAAATGCTGTTTTATACACAGCACATAATCAATATTACAGCATATATTTTATTATTTAAAAAAAAAAGCTTTTACTATAGGCAGAAGTCACAAATATGACAATTTTGATTATTTCAAATTCATCCTAAAGATTTACTTTCTTGAAGTCTTTGAGTAGCTGGGAGGACAACAATTAGGTCTATTTCTGGGTTAAGTATTTTTAATCTATAGACTGTGTGTTTCCTCCTAAATTATTTGTAACAATCAATTTTGCCTACTCATCTAAGAACTTTTTGACAAAACACTATACAAATAGCCCTACAGACACTTTGTGTATGTATTTTATGTGTTTTTCTCACTGGCTGTTAAACCCAGCATGAGACCTTTTTATGTATTTAATTTGTTTGTATTGATGAATAGTTTTGTTTTCTTGCTATTGGTTAATGTCCATGTATGTACAGCACTTTGTTTTAGCTGTGGTTGTTTTAAAGTATTTTATATATAAATAAAGTAGAATAGAATGATAGAATCTGAAATTGGAGTACCTTCAAAAACAATTGTGCCTCCTGAGTTTCAATCCAATAAAATCCCCCAAACAATTGGGGACTTATTAGCCTTTCTGCTTACTATATATTCATTAAATTCAACATGTTATCAACACACAATTATTTTTTTGTGTCTGTCTTGATTGTGAACTCTCACCAAGGTCACCCTGAGGACATTTTCCCCATGGTCCTGACATCAGCCACCCAGGAGCTCTTTGGTTGCCGAACTGATGAGGACATCACAGGGGAGAACCCTTACAAGCTGCTGAAAAAAGACGACATCATACAGGACATTAAGACAAGAGCCTCGGTGTCTGATTTCAGCCCAGTGAAGCAGATTGTGCTGGTGAGGCTGATCCATTGTGATACAGATCACTCGGACAATACCTTCAAAGACACCTTGATGATATACAGACCTCATGTTAAGAGCTGCAGGAACACCCAGAGTATCCACTTTAACCTCAATTCCCATCACTGTCTCACCTAACTTAAATATATAATCACCATCAGTCTTACGTTATGCATGTATACCTATTTAGTATGACATATTTATTCTATTGAGCCCACCAAACATGCTAAATGGGCCCATAGAGACTCAACTGTTTTAAGCCCTAGGAAATGACAGCACTCTTATTTGGAACATAGCCAATTGCCCCAAATCTGTCTTTTTTATTTATTTCTAACCCCAAAATCTGTGGGAGTTAGAAATAAAGATCCAAGATCCACTCCTCCCTCCATCATCCCCTATCCTGATCACATGACTAACATTTCTTTGTGGTTGCCAGCATTGACACACTAGTTGCACAATAATTCAAACTAAATTAATAAAAACTTAAAAAAAATTAAAACAAACTATAGCCGTAAGCAGCAATTTGAATGTTCAAACCTTTTTTGATGCTCATTATTGCAATGAGGAAGGTCACTTCACCTAGTTAATTCTGTTTCAAGGACGAGTGACACCCATCATGCATTTGTGCATAATTATCCAAGACATAGCACAGGACGTCTCTAGTGAGTTTAATCATATGGATTATGGATTAGATGGACAAGCCAACTCTAGTCACACTGTGAAGGTGTGGCCTTTCAAAAATGTTATTTTAGGGCCTTAATTACAGCGCCACCATCTGGCCGATTGGCCTCATATTTCTTGGAAAGCATTTGCACATAATTTCCAGTTATTGGCCCAAGTTTCATGTTTCTAGCTCATTCCAGCTCACAGCAATTTGAGCCATGGTAGAAGATGACAAATAATGATAAACCGGGTGAAACTTAGAAGGGCTCTACCCCTTGGGGATTGGGATTGAACCCTAATAAATCTGTCATATGACGTGGATCTGACACAGGTATATTTTTGCTCTGTTGACAGAATTACCCAGAAGATGAGATCTTGCTGGTTTTTGACAGGGACTTCACCTATGGCCAAAGCTTCTACCTGGTTTTGACTCCAGCAGCAAAGGACAGAATCCTTAATGTAAGCAGATGGTAATTTTGGTCATGAAGGTTTATTTTAGTTTTTTTCTTGTTTAAGCATTTGTTCTGTCCTGTTCTTTTAATTAAGGCATTTAAAATATGTTGCAGCAGGTTTCTGCATTGTATTAAATATTACTGAGCCACAACTTATTAGCACCAAATTGATCCTGGTAAACAATTCTGTAGTTTTATAGTTTTACTTTGTATTATTTCCTTTCTTTTCACTGGAAATATGTGCAGTAGTTTGTCAGTGAGAGTAAGAAGGTATCAGAGGTCATACATTTAGAAGTCAATTTGCTTTTCTGGCTGGAACATTTTTCCAATTGATTTGAATAAACACCAAGAAAAAAATAAAATCCACTGCACCATCTTTTGTATCACCCAGACATAATTTTCAAAGAAATGTGAGACTGCAGCAAGAGCTTCCTATAATTACCTATTTAATATTGGGACTTGTGTTTGTATTCTATCTTAATTTCTTCATGTTAAGCCATATTTATTATCCACATAGCAGATTTTTGATTATGGCTTACAGCTTGTAAGACTAAGCACTTGTGGTTCTCTATTGATGTTTTTTACATTGACTGTGGTTTCTTGTGTTGAGCTGTCAAATCTGTTAACTCTAAAAACACTGATGTTTTTCCAAAAACATTTTTTTCAACAGATAAAGTTATTTGAATTTAATGGAATTCAGGTTTTACTATTAAGTCATTCACTTTAATGTGTTTCCTCTTTTTTGGTGTCTGTTCTTATAATTCTTTCTGTGTTCTGAAGCCCCCAGAGCCTGAGACAGCAGAAGAATCTTTAAATGAAATCAATAAAACTCCAGAACCAAAGAAAACTCCAGAACCAAAGCAGTGGATATCTCTTGGCAGTGAACGGGAGATAGATGAAGATTCCATCAAAGAGACAAGAGAAAAGGCACTGCGCATATATATATATATATATATATATATATATATATATATATATATATATATATATATATATATATATATATATATATATATATATATATATAATACATGCAATACTAATATAAATTCAGACATGTTCTCATTTATCATTGCCCTTAAATTGCGCCTCTCTATTCTCTCTATTCTCCCTTTTTTCCATCAGTTGAGGTACAAGTTCTCCAGAGTGCGGAGGAAGTTTGGGGTGCCAGTCTGTTTTTCAGAGCGCAACACTGCAGATGCTAAGGATGGCTACCTGGAGTGTGCTTCCTATCAAGACAGCCGATTCAGCATCAAGCAGATGCAGAGGGACTGCGGGATACAGGCTGTACCCAGACTCCGGAGCAGCAGTGCTCAGACACAGTGGTACATTATGCCTGCAAATGAAGACACACATAGAAAGCATTTGCTCGAAAGGAGAAAGAGCACTTACCAATCTCTCAGTCTGGAGAAATCATTTTACCTAATAATAACAATCCATAATAAATTTCTTCTTAAGCCTTCTACTTACTTAATAGATGTAGATTTTTAGATGTATATTAAAGACACGTTTATCATAAAGAATTCGACATGTATCATTCTTTGTCTTTATTCTTTCAGTTGTAACTCCACTATTTACTATGTCTAATTTACAGGAAGTTTCTGAGGAATAACGCTATGCAGTACACGCCAAGAGAGTTAAGTGAGGATGAAAAAGAGGACATCCTTCAGTCTGAGAGTCTAAAGAATTTTTTCAAAGCAGTGACCCCCAGGTAAAAGGAATATTTCAGTGATTGATTGTGTCTGCTTCCTGAGAGAATATATTGTTATATAAGCCTGAAAGCCAAACCAAACTCATACATTACTGCAGAGACTCAATGCACTGACATACATCCTATAGTGGCACTCACTTTCCTTCATGTTTTTCTGCATCACATTTGAATCCAGTCTAACAACCAGTATTTTCAAAACATTTACTTTCAAAAACACAACTTAGACAATACACTGTTTGTTTGCTTGATTGCTCCTTTCTACTTTCTTTGGTCATAAAAACTGTGTTGCTTCCAACATCTCTGAACTCAAAAAAACTAAAAAATAAAACTACTAACTATCTAGTTATCTTATATCCAGTCAGTCATAAGTGATGTATTAAGGTCTGCAGGAAGCTTAACATACAGGAAGTTTTCGAAACTCCATTTTATGCATAAAATTATGCATTTTAACAAATAATTGACTCTTACAAATCCATTATTAATAAGGAGTATTACAAGATTTATCAGTTTAGTAAAACTTCCTACTGTTCTATATTTAATGTTTCTATTGTTTTCTTGAAAGTTTGATGCTTTCAGGGACTTTAAAATACTTGGTACTGGTGCTATGAAGAAACACACAAAAGGGAGAATAAATATTCCAAATGCTTTTATTAAAGAAAGTCTTTCCTTGAGACATTTTACATGAAAAACGTTTTATCATTTTTGCAGAGTTATGCAAGCCCTTCAGCAAGAGGAGATAATGAACGTGGTCTTTGATGACTGGAAGGCTCTGGGCACTGGAGCTGAAGGCGGTGGCTTGTCTGGGAAGGTTTCTGAAGGCTTAATGCTTCATCAGGCCTTCACAGACCAGACGTACACAAAGGACAAGAAAATCAGCAGCATTAATTGGCACCCCACTATCTACGGTACGGTGCAGGAGCTCAGACACGGAGCAATTCTTGCATGTTTTTCTACAAGGTTCAAACAATGAACATTATATAATCCAAAACAAATAATCGTCTTAATAATTTTTTTTTCTGTTTACAGTGGAGGAAAAACATAATATGAATCACATTGATGTGAATGTGATATTGTTATAGTTATTAAATGCTCTCGAAGACTAGAGAATGTTTTCATACTAAAAGCAGTGATTATGCACTGAGTTCAGTAATGATACCTTGTACAGACTATACAGGCTTCTAAAAAGGATGTAGTGTATATATGATTATGGTATTAAGTGTTTGTTAATGTTTGAATGCAGTGATAACAGGCCAATACTGGCAATAAAGAATAGTACACAAATCTCTAATCATCCTATTGTATTGTAGCTTTGTAATGTTTCTCAGCTGTCATCACCCGTAAAATAGGGTTCCAACACGATCCAGAAGGATAACACTGCTGCCAAAACATATGATCAGTGTGAATGTACCTTTTTTTTAAAGTAGGGATCAGAGTTGATTCACCATGTTCTCTGCTTTATAAAGGTATGTGGCATCTTCTTTTCATATTTGCAGATACATTTTATGATGTTTTTTGATGTACTAGGCGTGATCGCTGTGGCTCTGACAAAGAAAAAAGAAGAGAGAATGAACAAGACCCTTGTTGTCACACCGTCTTTCATTATCTTCTACAGCTTCTCTGACCCCACTAATCCCCAGGTATGGAAAGTGTATGAGAAGGGCCCCTCTTAAAGAAAGTGGAGAAGTTTAAAAGACTGCAAAGGCCATATTTGTCTCTCCTTTCTCACCTAATATCTGTTTGAGACACGCTTCCATGAGAAATGAGGATTAGCTCTGCGCTGTCATCCAAGACCATTATTTGCTTTTGCAAAATTTGAGAGGATCTATTGATTTGACCCAGGCACTCAATCAATACTTGAGCTGCTAAATCACTCAAAAGTAATGCGAGTTCTGCATGACGTATGTGCTCTATGGTGCATGTCATCCTTGGGTTTCACTCTCTTCTGGGGCAGTGATCAGAGTAGGAAACGATTCTGTATAGAGAAAACCATAGATATTATATAATTGAAATGAATATAGCTTTGTGAGGAAAGCACGATATTCTAAATCTTCCAGCTAATTTTAAACACAATGCTTTTTTAACACCCCCCCCCCCCCCCCCCCAATGCCTGATAAAATGCAATATACTGCATGCAGTTGGTTTTGTGGATTAAAAGCTAGAATAAATAAATCCATGGGATGGCATAAATCCATGAATCCATGAACATTTCTACTTTGAAGTGTAATATTTCTGCCCTGCTTCAGTGGGTTTTTGTGTTGTTGCAGTTGCTGCTGGAGTGCCCGGACGACATTCTTGCCTTTGAGTTCTGCCCCTCTGATCCAAATATTATCGTTGGCGGTTGCGTCAATGGCCAGGTGCTGACTTTGACTCTGCTCTGCATCTCTGCTTGGCTGCCACTGCTCTTTTTTTGCCTTCTAGTGTTCAACACTACCTTACCACTTTCTCAAACATCCGTGTCCTCTCCCATGTTTTAAATAAAAACTGTTTTAAGGTAGAGGGATGAATATATGCATATCCTCTCCCACTGATTCTGTTATTCCATTTTTATCAACATTTCTCTCTTTTTGTAACGTGTGGAAGTGTGTTTTGCACCACCATAACACTCAGAGGTTGATTTCCAGTAATTGGTTTTGTGTTGCTTTTATCTCAGGTCGTGTTATGGGACATTTCTGCTCACGTCACACACTTACAGGGAAAACAGCCCGGTGATAAAAAGCTGTCTGTCAGCACAGACACTTTCGTGAGTACCCGTATCCTGTCTCTAATGTGCACAATGTTGACACAATAAAACATGCTGCTCTGTAAGTCTGTAGGCAAACATCATGTGCAATATCAGTTACCTTAAGTCGTTTTCTAACAGTGATGTTGTTTAATTTTATTCAAGTAGAGGTTCTCCTCAGTTTACCAAAGAAGGAAGCATATTTTTCTGTAAAGACAGGCTGAAGAGTAAGCTGATGATATGTTGACTCCTTAGTTCTCTTCTCATTCTCACCCTCTCATTAGATGGGAATGTAGTGGCTCTAATGGTCCTTTTCAAGCCAGCCACAGCTGTCAAAAGTAGTTCCACAAATGTACTAATGCCAGGAGTAAATCTCAAAGCAAATTTGTATCATTACTCCATGACGCCACTGCCAATAGAAAAATCAGCCAATTAGGCCTCATGCAAACACACCAATCAAATTGAAATGATCTAAGTGGTTGAAAACTGAAAACTTTAAAGGAGGTTTCTCTTTTGGATTAGCGTCATAGTAGAGTAATATTTTCACGGTGTTCTGGCCTTGTTAAATGGTATTCTGTGGACTAAAAAGAGGAACAGTGTTTGGGAAGAGAGAGGTAATGATACGTGACAGAAACCAGGGCTCAGATTTAAACCCACAACACGACAAGTACATTAAATCCCCCATAGCCCGCTGAGCCATCCAGACACCAAATATTAAACAAGTTCTGTCCTTTAAAGCCTGACCTCCACTGACACCTTCCACTTGGCTGCTGTATTTAAAAAGGCACATATGCCCCCATCATCCCGCCATCCGTTTGCTTTGTGTGTTTTTATTGCCTCTACAGTGGAACAGCTGTCTCCATCCTTCTCCCTACTATGTCCTCCTCTTTTTTTGCTGTCCCCCGCTCCAACCCTCTGTTCCTCCCTCTATTCTCTTTGTCCTTGTTTGCTCTTCATTCCCCAGAGTCAACAGCAATCGGCTCACATACTCCAGCTGTTACACAAAAAGCCTTCCATCTACCCACTATAGTTTGTCCCCATTGAAGATAACACACAGGCAAATCAGATCAGTGCCCTCCCTTGTGTTTGCACTGTAAATACGGCTTTATTTCTGCATTGAGGGCTGTGAAAGCCATGCCACAGCAGCACCTGTTGCTAGCTTATCAGATAAATGAAGAATTAAAATCCTCCTGTGTGGATTTGTGTCCTGTTAACATGACAAACCCAACCGCAGGGCTGGCCAAGCTAAATGAAATGTCTGCAAAAACAAAGAAAGATGCAAACTGGTATCAAGTAGTGAAAACTAACAAAGCACATTTGCTTAATTACTGTGCTTTGAGGTAATTTACTTGAATATTTCCATTTAAAGCTACTTTATACTTCCACTCCTCTAAATTTCAAAGAAATATTGTGTTTTCTACTCCACTACATTTATCTGAGAGTTTTAGGTACATTACAGGTGAAGATTTTAATATTTTACATAAAAATCAACACACTTTAATTTTCTATTACTTATCAAATTATCACACTTTTCTTTTTTTAATTTGATATGCACTCTGCATGCAAGGTGCCCAATATTATGATGCAGTACTATTATTGATATGCCCAAAGTAGCTCAAATTGGCTCACCGTTGACAAACTAAAACATTAAAGTACTAACAGTGTTGATTGCTTAAGTTCATTTTGGTGATAATACTTTTTTTTTTTTACTTTTAGTAAAGCAATATTTTTAATTCAGGACTTTTACATGTTATTGATTTTTCTATAACAACAATGTTTCTTCTTTTACTCAAGTAAAGGATCTTCATACTTTATCAATGACTGTTGGTATCAAATTCATATTGTATGCATTTTGAGTTCTATTTTATCTTTTTTTCTGTAAGATGGAACAATAATCATCCCACATATTGGCAGCATAGCACATTCTGTACCCTCAGGATTATTACATATTGTAATATTGCAGGGGGATTTTAGGATAGATGTTCACCACTCTATAAAGTCTTTGTATTTAGATTGAATTGTCAGAGCTCATTGTTCATGCTGTCCCTTTTTTATGTCCGACCTCCCATCAGGACCTTGACGACAACAAAGAGAATAAGACTCCTGTGGTGCGCTACTGTGCCGTGTCTGCCTTAGAGAGCAGCCACAAAGCACCAATTACTGATGTCCACTGGCTGCCACAAACATTTGAGGTACAGGACACTGAAGGGCAGAGTGGGTTGGAGGGGAGTAACAATCCGCAAGTCTGACACCGAATAGGTAGGACACCAATGACATAGTGAAGTACTTCTTGATATTTTCCTTCAGGAATACAATGGGTAGGTCCAGAAACCTTACACAAGCTTAATCAATGTTTGATTTGTCCTATCTCCATTAATAAAAGGTGTTGTATGATCAGTGTACACAGCAATGGTTTCAGCAAAATATTCTTGATCTCAAGCTTCTTTATCATATCTAATGTAAACAGTGTTGCATAGTTTCTATAACACAACAGAAGCTGCTAGACTAGATTTTAATCCTTCACACAAGGCTCAAATTGATAACAAGCCATGAATGCACAAAGAGCCAGGTCTGTTATGGCCCTAATGATTTTGCTATCTAATGGTGGTGTATATCTTACTAAAAGCTAAAAGCCATTTGATAGTAAACAGACCTAACAGGAGGTGAGGTATTAGTTGGCACAATGAAGCAGGAAGGTCAGAGTACAGGCTATGAAGGTGAGAATGCAACACACAGAGGCTATGGCAGTAGGTATAATAGGATTTCACTTTCACACAGAAAAAAGAAATCCTAACAAGTGAAGATATCTTTCATTTAGTCATCGTTTTCATTTAGTCTAATATTGAGTTGAATTATCTTATTTTGCAGACAATTTATCTTATTTCAAGTTTTTTCCTGATTTGGGTCAATTTGGTCTTGTTTTAAGAAAGCAAGACTAATATTTTCTTAAAAAAAAAGATTAAATTGACTAAAATCAAGGGGAAAAAAATGAACTATGCCACTGTAATGAGGAAAAGATGTGCTTCCATACATAACTCCACAACTCTACTGCCACAAAAAATGCCTATTTATCATAGCCTCAAGATGTTTTTTGTACTTGTCCTGACAGACTTACCTTTCCCTGACAGCAGCAGACAGTCATTTCTGAAGTCTAGTCCTAATAGCGAGCTTCCCCAAAAATAAAATCTTTAAAAGCTAACGCAAAATGCATTGAGTGCCACAGAGATTCAGTACAGTTTACAGCCTACAGCAGACTGTAAAATCTTCTCATTCATTAAACAATCAACACATCTGTTTTCCCAAAAGTGCCTGTCCCCTGTCTCTATAGAGCTAATAAATCACAACAACCACTGGCACTAATCTAGATGAGTGGGGAAAAAAAGTAATCATCAAAGTGGCCCCAGGGCACATTAACCACCCATATATCTTCACAGGAACCTCACTCACTATGAACAGTTCTTCACAATCTTAAATTGACAGAGATTTGTTGACTTTGTAACTCTCTCTCTCTGATTAGGTGACCAGGATGGGCTTACCGGTGGAGAACAAGTATAATATTTCTGTTCAGGTTGTCACCTGCTCCCCAGACTGGTAGGTATTATACAGAAATTTAAAATCATTCATCATTTAAAATGATAAATGTATGAAATGATGCCAGTTTATATAATCAACCGATGGCAGACCTGTTTGTTTATTTGTAACCTTCTCATATGATTCATATGTTTTGTTGGCTCATAAATTGCCAGCTCTGTCTCCTTCTGTTACTCCTCCCATTTACTCTTCCCTTTGACTTTCTGTGGAATTACATATCATTAGTGATTGTTTTTAGATTAGATTAGACACTGATGTTGTTTGTGTACAGTATGGGTGTGTGTGTTGTGGCTTGTGGTTTGTGGCATTCAAAAATCTGACTACTTTTTAACTTGCACATGCACTTTTATGATCTCTTGTGCATGCAGTCACAACAAATGTCTGGAAAACTTGTGTTCGTCATTTCTATGGACAAGATGATTGACTCTTTTTTCCATGTGAGGGACACTGATGCTGTAACTGTGAACACCCAACATCTGTCAGTGGATTTAACAGCAGGATAAGGAAAAACAACAGACTGGATGAAAATCATTGCGTGTCTTCCCCTGCTGAACACACTGTACCAGTTAGACATTTAAGAGATGTGCAGCCGATGAGTATTTGACTGCAGACAGAATGCTAGTGTATTCCCATTGTTTTCATCTCACATCTCAAACACAAACATGTGTTTGCCCCTTCCCGATTTCTTATTTTTCGCATGTTTGTCACACTTGAATGTTCCAGATCATCAAATATGTTTTAAACGTAAAAGTTTTTACATAAAGGTATTAAGGGAGAATAAAAATCAAAACCTACATGGCCTATGTGAAAAAGTGATTGCCCCTCCTATTAACCTATAAAACATAGTGTTGCCATATGGCAACAATTAGTTAAACTTAATTTTTCTAACTTTAACTTGAATTTAATTTTGATTTAACTATTGCGGATTTAACTATTTATCACACCTGAGTTCAATTTCTGATTGAACCTGATTACCTGATTACTGCCTGTTCACAATCAAGAAATCACTTAAATGGGACCTGCCTGACAAAGTGAAGTAGAACAAAAGCCTCAAAAGCTATACAATATGCTGAGATCTAAAGAAATTCAGAAGCAAATATTCTTGTAGTTAGCTATGTATACAGCACAACATGACAGAATTCTTGCTATGGTACAGTAATTTGTTTCAGCATCTGTGAGAATTTAGAATCATTCCTGCATCTGTTTTCTATGCTTGAATTGTAATTGTTTTTTTTTGTTTTGTTTTTTTTTTTTCACTTCACAGCTGATATTTACCAGATGTTGTCGTTGTTATGAAAGCAGTGGTATTTTATTAGGAAATCTTTGTATTTTTGACTGGAGTCTGCAGTAGCTGTTCCTCACTAAATATCCCTAGCTGATGCAGTGCTTCTATATGAACACAGGCTTCTTATTTATATATATATATTTTTTAGTCTGGGTGATGTTATTGATTGCAGTGGGACACCAAAGACCAGGCTTTAAGTACTACTCTGAGCCTGCAGTTCTTGGCACTCACTGCATTTGGAGAAGATTCTGTTTCATGTACCTTTAATTAGAACTCGTCAAAGCCCAAAAGTCTCCAACAGAGTCCGTGTCAGTCTGTATTCATGGTGCTCTGGTTAAAACATGGATGCATTAAGAATGAAGTTGAGTTTAATTTGGGTTGATGGTAACTCTTTCTTTCTCTTTAAAGCTCTTTAATGTTCTGGGACCTTCGAGCACCAAAACTGTTGAGCCATTCAGCTTCAGACAGGAAGCAGAATGCAGATCGAAAACCAGAGATGTCACCTCACAGCGTCCCTGACACTTTCAAACACTTGGACCGGACATGGAAACCACTGTTCAGGGTACTGCAGGGTTTGATTGCAATATTATTCAAATTATTTGTGAATATTATGTTTTTTAAATAAATGTTTAAAAAGAATTTCCATATCTGAGATGTTTGCTATATTCTTTGCAGCAAACTAAATAGTTTAGTTCACCATAAGAAGGGCTAAAACTTTGTGATATTAGGTTTGTGAACTTGCTGATATTCTGTAATATTGTCAAGATAAACAATGTAAATGAGACATTATTTCTCATGTTTATTACAAATATCTATGAACTGCATGTATTATGTAATTTAATGGGGTTCAGCTGATGTTTTATGGTGTGTAATTGAATGAGCATAATCTATTGTTTGTTTTTAAAGAATTATGTCAAGTCACAATGAGTTCTTCAGATATCAAACAAAGGTTTCTTCTGTGTCATCTGTTAGGTTTCCCTGCCAAAAATCAATACCAGTGGTGAATACGCCCCTTTGAAGTTCAGCCTCAAAGACTACACTTGTAATAGCAGTACAGGTACAAACACAGGTGAGGGATTTTACCCTTTAGGCTGCTTTAGTTTATTAGTTTCTGTCTGTCGCACCATCCTTTCTGTCAGTTAGCCTACACTAATTACCCAGTCATGAATTTGAAAAATAATATATGATGAAGGTGGAGATTTTGAAAACTTGTGTAAGTCAGTCTTACGTTGAGTTTTAAAGAAATAGCATCATAGACGTAATAAAACAAAACTCAACATTTTGCAGGTTACTTTTGCAGGACTATATAATATGAAACCACAAAACCACAGCTACAAAAATATTAAAAAGAAAGAACACTCATTGTAGGGGTGATGCCAAAATTGTGTCAAAATTGCAGAAACCTTTATCTCCCTTGAGTGTACATTAAATGACATTAAGCTTAGTTTTGGGTGCATTTTTATCAATTGTGTATTTTCTTTTTACTGTTCAAAGACACACAGGTGACAGGAAAGTTTGAAATTTGAGCAGATGGGATAGATAAGAAGTTAAAATTATAACAAGTAGACAACTACCTCCTGCAGGATAGTTCTGAGATGTCTGTGCATAGCGTGTAGTTTTTTTTTTTTTTCTGCTTTGGATGGTTGAGCACAGTGATCCTTGGGTCAGGGCTTACTCGTCCCCTTTCTCCCCATCTGCCCCCCCTCGCTCCTCTGGTTTCATAGCACTTTATTAAGTGATACGTCCAAAACAAGGCCCTCATAGTTACAGGGCATTAGCCTCGCTGACTGTCAGCTCTTTGCAATATGCCGCCCGAGCTCCTCGAGGGCCAGAAGATGATCGTGTGTGTCCTGGCTGGTCAAGAAGAGACCTGTCTTTGTCTGTCTGAAGGTCTCTGCCTCCATAAACACAGCTTTGGTGGTTGGTGGTTATAGAATAAATACACTCATTGACATAAGCAATAAATCCTCAACATTTTTCAGTAGCCCTCAGACAGTCTGTTAATAGATTTAAAGAATCCCTGATTGTGTGATTAATCCTTTAATGTCACATATATTGATTGTGGTTGCTCCATGCTGCCTCTGAGCTTTCTAGTCATTTTACTTTGTGTGTTGAGCCAACAGTAGCAGCTACTGTTCAAGAGGCCCACGACAATTATTCCACAACATTTTCAAAGCTTTGCTAAACACCTTCTCATGTGGATTAAAGGAACAGTCGAGCGGCAGCATGCTGGAGGATATTAGGGGAAACTGGAACAAATGCCTTCATCTGTAGCTGCTCCGTCTCATATCTTTACACACATCTCAACCGGGGGGAAAGTGGGTTTAGAAGATGTGTGACCGAGTAATCTGATCTGACCTTCGAGAGCTAATCTAACAGAGAACAGCAACAGAGGCTTGATTGGGAGCGGCGTGGTGATAAGGGGGTGTGAACAGATAGTCCTGTAGTGTCCCTGACAGATGGAAAGGCCTCTTCCATCACTACCAGCATCTGCCCTTCTCCTTTACCGTCCCCTTCTCTCCACAACCCGCATTCCACCTGCACCTCTGCTCCCTTTCCCTTTCCCTCCCACTCCCCTGCTTCCTCGCCTATCGAGCCTTTCACCTTGGTTGTACCCTTCCCCACGTCTCTCCCCTTTGTCCTCGTTGTTTTGTTCATGGTCAGATTACACAGCAGAGTGAAAATCACTGTTTGTCTTGCTACTTCAGTCCATTTTACTTACTCTTTTAATGCATATTTTGCGTGTCTTTCTATTTTGATGATTCAAAAGCCTTTTGGTGAATTTTAACCGGGCTCTTAAGTTTTTTTTTTCTTATAATTTCAATGCATATTTAGATTTTTTTTTTCTTTGCTAGCAAGTCAATACCAACCACTGTCTCAAATAAGAGTTGTTTAACTATTGCAAAAATTAAAGTTATCCTGTAATTGCTATTGTCACCCTATTAAAATAATTATTAATAATAATTTTGATTGAAATAACTAATAAATATAATGTCCTCCGCATTTGATAATGTTTTTGTGTTTTCCCCAAAACTTGAAAAAATTACTTAGGCCAATGGTTCTTAATGTGAGGTTCTGGGACCCCCAGGGGTCCTTGAGGAGGTGCCTGGGGGTCCCCAGAAAAAAGGAGAATAATTTATTTTCAATACAATTCCACAATGATGGAATGTAGAAGCATTTGTATAGTGGACTGCCATAATTTAAAATAAATAAATATATGTATTTTTTGTTCTAGTTCTAGTTTAGTTTAAGGGTCCTTCACATTAAAACGTTTGAGAACCACTGACTTAGACCATTATTTTAATAGGGCAACGATATTCCACCTTTCATGAATTGTTAAATACATGTTCTATGTATCTGACTTCTAACCTTACCTAACCTAATTACCCCACACCACATCCTGTTCTCTGCTGTTTTCACTGGCAGGAGAAGCTCAGGAACATGATGACAGTTTAGAAGTGATTCCAGACTACAGCCAGCTCAGATCACCCTCAGCTAAAATGCTCGCACCCCTGGAAGATGTCAGTACCAAACTTTATATTGGAACAGAGGTAAAAAAAAAAAAATTCCTTCCAATAAATCTGAGAACATCAAGCAGCATTTAAAGTTGGGTTTCCCCTTTTTCACCATGAGCCTATAAAAGTCTTTTAGCTTCCATCATTTATATCTGATACTGGAAAATTCCCACCTGAGCAAATATTGGTTCGTTCATGTTTTCCACATGAATAATTTTTCCTCTCAAAAGTGTTGAACACAGGAAAATAAATGTACTGAAAGTGCATATATAACAGTACATTTAAAACTAATAAAACCAAAAAAAGTAAGGAGAAATAGTCAATGTGTGCGGGTTTGTTCCATGTGTCTATAATGTAAATGTTTTACTGCCAGGACGGGGAGATTGTTTACACTGACTGGAAACTGGAGAAAGATGACTCTGGGCGGCTACACAGTGAGTACTCAGAAGGGCTGTTTAAAAGAACTGTTTTACATGTTTTGCCCATTTATTGCAAATCATATACATACACATGATTAGTGATCATTTTCCAAATACCTGAATGAAGTTTGTTTTATAATTTTAACCACAATAACCATTGTATCCCAAGCCCAAATTATTTTTAATTATTTTAATAACTACCATCATTTTTGTTTTGGAAGCCATACTGCACCACTATGAAGAAGGTTGTGATTTGCAAGTACATAGAGGATTAATTGTTTCTCTTTATCGCCCTGTTGCTTTCAAACAAATAACTGTTTTGCAATTTTAACAAATAGCTGTCAAATACAACAGTGCACCTTCTCTTCATGTCTGCCAGGTGCCAAGCCACTTCATTGTATGAGTGTCCATCACTGTTTGGTGAATACAGTACAGCGGTCGCCCTTTTTTAAAGACATTGTTTTGACTGGACTTTCGCCATCTGGAAGCTGGAACTTTGCCATTTGGAAGGAGGGTGTCATGGTAACAGCAGCCGTCCATTCAACTGCAAAGAAACATTGACTGCAACCACAGTGGGCATGCACCGTGTAAAATAAACAGATATAATTTTACAATTACAATAATTATACAATTTTTGAGCATAGTTTTCTATACAGCATATAAACTAATTTATAGTTTATATAAAAATGTAAGAAAAAATAACTACATTTTTCTTACATTTTTACATAATAAAATATATTTACTTAAGTTTCACTGTACTGTACATGTCCAGTTAATTTAATGTAAATTACCAAATATAGCTGAGTATCAATCAACTCCCAGGTCCCCTTTACACACTGGGTGCAGGTGTACATTTTTGATAAATAACACAGAGTGGAGGAAGTCCATTATATGAAATAAACACTAGACCACTTGCTCTATTTAACTTGTCATAAACCATGGATATAAATAACTTCCAGGACGGCCCCATCTTCCTGTCACCAAGCTATGAGCAGGTGTGCACTGTGGGATGTTGGTCTCTGTCCCGACCAGCTGTTTTCTTCATCGGGAGAGAGGATGGCAGCATTGAAGAGTGGAACCTGTTGGAAACAACCAGTGAACCTGCACAAATCCATGCACACATCACCAACGCCAAGATAACCTGCATGAGTCCCTGGACCGGCTCCCGTGAGTTCCTGGTAGATCACACAGTAGTAAACATACCATACAGCTCAATAAAACAGGAATGACTTGTTTTTACTCTCTAGTATCCGTTTCTTATATTCAAATTGACCAAATCAAATCTGAAAATTGTCTTGTAACTGCTGCATGTGTCTATATTCTCAGTCTGTTTAATTTATATCATCACAGCCATGAAACCCATTTATTTTTTTGTGCCTACAGCCAAGCAGCACTTCCTGGCTGTGTCTGACGACCTTGGAATGGTCCGTGTTTTTGAAATCCCGAGGACAATTTACATTCCCTCTAGGAGTGAGGTAAGCTAATCCAACCAACCCCTGTGTACTCACTTTAAAGTAGGTAATGAGTCGTCTGTTTCCTAATTATTTTGCAAAAAAAGACAAAATAATAAGGTACTCCTGGTCAAGGTTGAGAAACTGAAGTCTAGACACATCTTGTCGATGCAAATAACTCCAGTATACAAGCAGTAATTTACTTGCTGTGCCAGATTTCTGCTTCACTGCATGCCACTAAACCTTCAGTATTGTCAAGTTTATTTAACCTCCCGTTAAAACCGAAGACCAGTGAATTTATTTTTTGATCATGTGCAGAATTTAAGAATGAGGAAATACTTTGACCTGGAGGAGGCCACGTGCATGGATTTTTTGAAGAGGGACGAAGCGTGGGCCAAACAGAAGAAAGAGGCTGATGAATTCAAGAAGAAAAAGGTGAGCTCTGGCCACGAATTCCTGACAGAATTTATAAACTCAGCGCAGTCATTGGAGAAAGAGACGAAGGTTTGTTTATGGAGAGGTGTTGGTTTGAATCTAGACAAATAAAGGGGTTTATAGTTACCCTCCAGCCATTGAATAAGACCTTATGTGCTTAGTTAATCTTCCTGACAGCCTCCAGTGTTAGCGAACAGGCCTTTGAATGTACAGTGCTACTCACAAACGGCTTTTATTGCCCTAATTAAAATTGTGTTCACCAGTTCAAAGTTGAACTGTAGAATCTACAGCCCCCTCACCGCTCCTCCTTTTCTCTTTCTCTCTCTCTCTCCACCTTTATCTTCCTCTTTCAGTCTCTTGCTCATCCCCTCTCTAAACTTCATGTTTAATTCATCCAGATGGGTTATTTGACCCTGGGCACCAGGGAGACCAGAGTTATTGACAGTCAGTGCCTGGCAGTCTATCCGCTAAATCTTTAAATGACCAAAGTGTTCACTTAAATCTTCGTCTGGTCATGAGAATAGATGTGACTTATGTATCCAGATACCATTTTATTTTGCTTGCCATTCTCTCCTTTCTTATCCAAAAATCCATGAATTTCCCAAAAATGCTGCTGTGCTATAGTTTCCATCCTCCGTAGTTAGGGCTCAGGGTTCACTGTGTATCCGTCTCAGATTACAAGATTACAATTATTAACAAACCTTCCTTTTAAGGAAACGTCTTTCTAGATGCAGCAGGAAAATGTACAATATTACATTACACAGTTTTAATTTCTACATTTTTAGGTTAGCAGATTCACAAGTGCCAAAGCAGTAAGATTAGATTAGAGAGGACTTTATTGATTCCTTTGGAAGGTTCCTCAGGTAAATTGAAGTTAAATTGAATTAAATGTAGATCTTTATTGCAGCATCAAGCAGAACAGACCTGACTATATATGGAATATAATATTCATTAGTATGTTTTAGTTAGTATATAATTTAATCAACATAATAATTGTTGTTTTTATTATCTTAAAATTAGTTATCTACACAGGGAGAGGGTTTCTTGCCACTAAGCCCCTCCAGAATGGATAAACCAAACAATTTTGTATTTTCAGGTTTCTCTATTTATTTCTGAGCTTTTAAAATAAATAATCATCCATTTGATTTAATAAGAAACAAAAGTACAAAAATTCTGAGATGCTTAAAATGGAACATATGTTGGATAAGGACGAGTATTATTTTGTGTGCCTCATATCCTTTGTCACTCTAAGTCTTTGGTTCTGTCCTCAGGAGCTCAATAAGGCAGAGAAAATGCTGGAGGACGACCAGGAGGAGAACAAGAAGGAGTACAATGATCACCTGAGCCAGGAGGAGAGCATCCTGAAGGACATGGGCCTGCTGCCAGCCACCGCTAACACACAAGATATCTGATATCCCACACGTTCGCGTACATTCACCCATACATTTAACATGAAAAAAAAAAAATTATCATATTTATAATCTTTTTTTATTTGATTACCTTAACTATTTTTTTGGAAAACAAAAAACATAAAAGCCCTTTAAACACAATTCACAGGTTTGGATCCTTATCCTTTAAACATAATGTGTCATAACTATGTGTGTACAACAACCTCTTGTGAATAATAGCAAACTGGCTCTTCCATCAACATTCAGACAGTCCTTGAGTTGGGCCCTCAGGGTCACCAATAGATTGTTTTCATCCACCCATATGAGATCCAGTTACTGAACATTGCCATCCATTAGCACCCTCTTCACCACTGCTCCCCGAGGATATAATGTGGAATACCTCATGGATCTGACCTTGGCAGGATGTAATTTCAGGACTCTTTAATTCCATGATATATATCTGTTTATGAATCATCTCAGATGCTGCTCAAATGCTTTATTAATCATGGATATAGAAGAGAGCACAGCGTTTATATATTCAAGCTCAGTTGAGTTGATTAAACCTTATTACAAGTCTCCAACTGTGACCTAGAAAACTAATGGTATGCACATTTCATCCAGATGATTTTTGCTATTTTGACTGAACCACATTTATAAAGCTGCACTAATCAATTTTCTTATAAAAGAAAAAGTGTCTCAAATGACTCATCACCCAGCATGTAGAAACTAAATATAATCCCCCGCCCACCTCTACATATGGAGCATTTTATCCTCTTGAGCAGAAAAGCTCAGATAAACCAGCTTTACCACCTACCTGCTCTAGATTTCAGAGCACTCAACTGTCTAAAAAGTAAGTAAACACAGCTTAATATGGTACATTTCCTGCTTTAACATGAAACCAGACATTCTAATGAGATGGTTCTTATCTTATTATTTTTTTCTGTTTGTTTTTTAGTCAATACCCCCACCTGCCAAACATTATTGTGACTGACCCTTCAGTCAATTTAATCATTTTTTTCCCGAAAATGATCAAATTGACCCAAATCAGGGGAAAAAAACTTGAAAAAAACTTGTATTCAATATTGGACCAATTTACCCAAAAACAAGATATCATTACCTGTTAAGATTTCGGTTTTTACAGTGCAGGAACGTGGTTTCTCTTTAACTTCTTTTTCACCACAAAGGAAAGGTTTTCATAATATTTCTAAAAATGCTTCTATCCTCACAGTGTGTTGCAACAAATACCTCTCCAGCTTTCCGGACTCCATTAGTTTCGCTCCTTCATGGAGGATAAAATAAGGACGCCTCAGAGTGCCGGGTCCACCTCAGGTCAAGAGCAGCCCAGCGAACCTATAGTCACCACTGACAGCCGGTGTCCTGCCAGAAAAGAGGCTAGAGGGATGGAGGAAAAGGAGGGAGAGGGGGGGTGGGGGTCACTGCATAATACAAGGGCAGCTGTCTATTGCCAAGTTTTCACACTGCGTCTGAGATGCTTCAAAAGGGGACGTGAGAGCGGAGAGAGAGAAGATTGAGAGAACAGCATCACAAATGGTTGAATGTCAAGCAAGAAAGGGGCGAATGAGAGAAGAAAAAGAAGATGGCAGGAAATGGGAAGAAAAAAGGACCATTGAATCCCCAGAAGTGCAGACGGGGTCGACTTCACTCCGGCCATGACTCATTCACGTGGACGGTCCCGTCACGGAGTAGAAGGGGGTGGGAGGAGGGTGAAGAATGAGCTGACACGAGGGCGAACAGAGGCAGGCGTCCATATGGCCCCTGAGGCACCAACAAGGCCCTGTGTGACACAAAAAAAGGGGCCTCTGCTCTCCACTCGTCCCCCCATGCTCAAACCTCTCTGGGAAATTCAGGATTTCGCAGGCCCTCTCTCTCTCCTGTGCAGAGCCTCTCACTTTCTCCTGGACCAGCTCAGGAATGTGCTTTCTGCAAACCAACACACACACACACACGGGGAGTGTCTTCACCCTCGCCAGTTAGTTATTATTGTAATGGCTGTTGAAAAGAATGTTTTTCAATCGAGTGAGCTCGCGTGCAACGTAAACACTCGTGCCATTTTGACACTGCACAGGTGTTTGCAGGTTAATCTCTCGCCGCTCTGCACTTCTTTAACCTTCTATTACATTAAATATTACTTAGACACTACTTAAAATGGCCTAAATAATAGATATATTTTAAAAAAATGTAAGAAAAAGTTCTAAGCACAGTCTCAGGATCGTTTGATGCTATGTAAGTCAATGAGACTCCATTAGGTTGTATGCAGTAGGAATTTTCCACATTTTCATATTGTTGCCATATTGCAACAAATCTTTCTTAGCATATTAGAAAAAAAACTTCCAAAAATCTAAATTGAATTAAATGTAAAAACAAAATTAAAATTTACCTACCATACAAAGTGAGTAAATTTTGAATAAAAGACAACCTTCAGTTGTAAATCAATGATGCTCCCATTGACATTTGACATATTCTGGTCATGTAACCTCATAAAATGCATTTCCTTCAATAAATTAAAGGCCCCTTTTTATGCCCAACTGTAAAAACATATATTTTATATCACAGCTTTTTAGAAAAAATGAAGATAATGTAATTGTTGCCATATGCCAACACTATGCAATAGAGGGTTAATGTCTTCAGACAATGGACATCACAGCAGAAAACAGCACAGCTGTAAACCCAGTGACCCCAGTTTGGCATGAAGGGTATTCATGATGTCAAGATTTCCATTAGTTGATTTCTTCATCAAAGTCGAAGAGATTTCCTGAACATAAAAACTTTAGCTAGGGGGGGAGTGGGGCGTCTTTACAGGACAGATTGCCCGCTGTTCAATTTTTCACCAATGATTCTTGAAAGTTTTGAAGCCAAATCCTGGGAAACAATGTGAGCAGGTGCTGGGCAGGAGGGGCTGTAAATCTGGCCCAGAGAATTAAGCTATTGCCTTGGTATTGTTCCGACTGGCCTCTTAGCCGCTCCCGCTGGGGAGGGAGGTAGGTGGAGCGGGGTGGAGCTGCACAAGGAGATTTAAATCTCCCGATGTGGGGGCAACCCTGCACATTTCACACATAGTCATCCAGGTTGGACTCCGGCTGCAGGGAGGGAGAGATACGAGTCATACAAACACCCAGCTGGAGATGCAGGAGAACCCAGTCAGGTTGCTTCTGAAATGTTCAGATTATATTTTTACTCTTTCAATGTCCATCAGAACCTCATATTTACATCTACTGTAAATTACCAAATAATAACCATTTATTTGTCACTGAATAGATTAGGCAGCAGATTCTAGGTGGATTAAATATTTGAAGTTTATCATTCTTTTTCAGTTACACCATTTGAAATTTCATGTCAAAAACTGCACAAAATCATGATTTTTGTAAAAAAAAAAATATACAAATGAACTTTTAAATAACAAGAAACCAACATGAACATACATTGTACATTTTGAGAGACCTATAGTTATTATACTTTTTATTTTTTCGTTGTACCGGAGCCATGGTGATCAACAATTATGCAATATTACCAGAGGGTGTTCTATAATGTCATTTAAAGCATGATAATGATGCAAACATCTTCATTTTTTTCCTTTTTGTTAAATAAATTAGACTGGCAATTATTAAAATATACACCTGCACACAGTGTTTAAAGGGGACCATGCAGATAATTGACACCCGGCTATTATTCAATAATTTACAGTAATTTAAAAGAGAAAGACAGAAAATTGCCCTAAAAATATTTCCTTATTTGAGCAAAAACTTTAATCAGTACCTCCTCCTGCTTGCTAAAATGCTCCTCAGTTAAATTGGCAGGCTACGTTTCATCACCGTAAAGCTGTTTTCTCTCTAAAACTTCTGAGAGGCTGGTGGCAGGTTTCATTTGTTGACCCTTGACCTCATAAGAGATCAGGTGACCAGGGCACTGCTTTGGAATGTTCCCTCTTGACTCCTTTTCATTTTCTAATTTCAAACCTCTCAACAGTTTAGATTCTTGTCGCTTTACCGGCCCCTCCCAAAGTCCAGTGTGTGTGCATACCTGCTAAAGCTAGCATGTGCACACTCAACAGTGTTAACACAACAGAAGAGAGTATTTGGCACTGAAAACCTTTGAGAGGATGTTATAAAAGGCAGGTTGACAATCCAGAGTATGTGTGCACAAAGTTATTAATTAACAAAAATGAAACTCAGACAAAATTCAATAAAAATAATTTAAAACACAACCAAAAACATCCTCAGCCTCACAGCAACCTGCCTAGTAGTCCATACCACAGTGGTTCTGTAAGAAAATAATTACTTTATAAATATATTATTTAAACACAATTAAAAACAATCACTCTTGGTCAGCTATAAAGAAAGGAGAAAGGATTTTGAATTAGGCTTTTATGTTTGTAAGCAGGATTTTATTTCATATTAAAGATTTAATGTTTAAAATTTCTAAGACTTTATACATTTGTCTATTTTGTATGTGTATATATAACAATGTAAGAGACTGAACATGATGAACTTTGCTTCCTTCAGACTCTTCAACATACACATCTCATTCTTACTCATTATCTCAATCAAATCAAATTAATTCCACCAATAAGTAACACAATGACAGAATGTAGGACCATTTGGTCTATATGGTCTATTTTTTTGTGACTTTAAGGGTGTTTGACATGAAACAGGTTTGAGAACCACTGCTCTACTGTACTCCAGTGACCAGCCTTTTACCTTCTTGGCCTGGAACTGGAACTTAACATCTGCTCAGGTTTCCACAGGGTGAACTGATGCGTCAGCCTGTTTTCTAATTAGCACTTAACACAAAGTACAACGGATCCTGGTGGAAATGCCATTAGCTTTGCAGGTATAAACCAAACGTTTGGACAATTAAATTAGATGAAACGTCAGAGATCACTGAAGCTTTTACACTTTACCCTGTGGAGAGCATGCATATCGCTACCAAATTAAATATTTACTAGGTCTTAAACATATATTTTTACTCTACATATGAACATTTCGAGAAAAAGAAATAAAAATATGCTTTTATTTCATGTCATATGTTTCAAATCAGTAGTTTATTATAGACTGTCCTGTCTGTTCTCTCTCAAAAGACATTTCAACCTTGTCACAGATTATTATTCTAAGTAAGGACTTCCTCCATCCCTGCTACTTCAAAAGGAGGCTTTTTAGCTAGGAAATAGCCACAATATTTCAACCAAAGGAATCCAACTTCAGATGCTATAATTTCAGTCCGTCAGCAGCTGAGGTCGGGAGATGATTCACATTAAGCATCGAGCAGATTTTCGTGGAATTTCTTGGCTTAAATCCAGACCAGGATGCTGTCCCATCGGAGTGGGATCTGTCATCTCAACAATCAGTGCAAATATATGGAAAACCCTTAAGGTCTTTTCCTATGTCCATGGAAAATTTAAACCTTTCTTTACCATAGTGAATGAAAGACAAACTTTGTTGCCTCCCTCATGAAAGCTCTGCTACCTTCAAACGAAGTTTGACATTTCGGGAAATAGCTGGTGAGATTTGAAGATTGATACCACCAGCTGCCAGTTAGCATAGCCAAAGCTCAAAGTCTAGTATAGAAAATAGGAAACCAAGCCAAGAATTAGTCCAAAACATATAAACCCTGTAAACCAATACCTTTGGTTTTTGCAGATTAAATAAACAAGATATAAAACATAATAAAAATAAATCTAGCTGTGTTTTAAAGTGGATTGAGATGAAGCCAGGCTGGATGTTTTCCCAGGTTTTTAGTAAGCTAACTGCAACCTCATATTTCTCCTACTATTACTTCAAAGAAATGGAGGAATAGTGGGGTCAGCATCTAGGAGATGTCGCCTAAAGCAGCAGGAAAACTGATTTTACTGCTGACAGGAAGCAGGTGCTAGCATACGCTAAAATACCAACTGTATCATTCCACTTCCTCTATGGAGAACAAAGCTATCATCGCTCCTCGTATCAGCCTGATGTTAAAGGCTGGTCGGAGGGTGAATTACTATTAAAGGTGTGCCCACCTGCAAATTTATCAAACCGTGGAGGCCCCGAATCTTGT